>OY720395.1:18827934-21227934 GCA_963082905.1 Oligia fasciuncula
ACAACACTGCAGTAAAAATAAACATTCGTTTAAGTCCGTTTAGGTTAAACCCTAGTACGTGGCTCGCTAGTAGAATATCTTACCTCTAGTTTATTAACTTCCCCATCGACTAAATGCTGAATATCCTGACTGCCGGGCCAGTTGATTCCAAATAATATGCTATCATCAAATCCTCTAAAGTCGTGGTCTATATTCGATGCTACTTTCACAACACACAAACACAACACCCAAATACCCCTCATTTTACACGTTTATAAGTTCATAATAAACGAAAACTTAGAAATAATCACTATTTGCAATAAATTACATAGTGCACTTGCCAAACAAATTTTAACAAGACTAAATTTGAAAGCAAAGGATTTATATGGTTGTACATTAAATGGTACACTTTCGTAATTCGGTCGGGTACTTTTCTAAATGAGTTGGAGAGCTGTCATTTGTCAAACACTTTAGTCGCGTTTTTCAGTATACTATAATGTACTCTGTGGTCGCGTTCATTATGAAAACTATTATCAGAATGTATAATTAATTTCATTTCGGATTCGAATTCAGATTAAAGAATCTCAAAAGAGCAAAAGCTCATTTGAGCTCATTTATCATGTTCCTGTTTGAATCAATATTTGCACTTTCCTAAAATAAATAATAGACATTAATTACTTTTATTTTGTAGGGTGCTGTTTACTTCAGTGAACAAAATATTAATAACTTCTTCTTTGTTACTTGACATGTATTAATATCTAGTTTTCTTATTATCTTGTAATTATAGGTATCAGCGCCCACCATCGTTAACAATAATATGAATATATATATTGTAGCTGATGATCATGAACATTTCATTATTATTCTGAATAACTACATACATCTCACAAAGGGATGTTGGAAGATTTTGATCATTCATTCATTTCTATCTTTTATTACAAGTGGTGACGAATTGACGATGATTATGAACAGAACACATCTTTTTGACAAAAGACTTGTATCAAGACCACATAACAAAAAAAAAAAAACTTGGGAATTGTCGTTGAATTGAATGAAGTTGTCACTAAAAAAAAAAAAGCGCGGGAAATTCGTAACGAAAGGGCGCCTTTTTTAAACAAATTTTCAAATAATTATTTTATTTATTCATAAATTAATTCGGTTGCTTTTCTCATGATGGGGAAGAAAGGGAATCCGAAGAAAAGAAAAAAAGAAGATATTTCGTCTTCTGCTCCACCATTGGCGTCCTCTGAAGACGACGGTGGAGCCTCAAGCTCTTCAGAGGAATCTATAAAAGAAGAAAAGGATAAGTATCGGGAATTCAGGATTCCCGACTACATTAGGTCATATCCTGAAAACGGAGGCAACTTTGAATATGTTGTATTTTTAGAAAGTATTGACTTAGTCCCGATCGGTGATAGAGACATGATGTCCCTTTCAACCAGCATTAAAAAATATAATAAGGGTGTAAAACAATTATTACGCATGAACCGATACAAAATTGGTGTTATTTTTGAACGTCCTGGTTTAGCTAATGCAGCGTTATTAAACCGAAAATTTTTGGATAGCTATAAATTGAAAGCCAGTATTCCAGCAGCCGCTACGGAAAATACAGGTGTCATTATGCATGTTCCAATTGAACTGAGCAACGAACACATTTATAACGCTATAACCAGCACAAAGAACATAATTTCTATTAGAAGATTTATGCGTCGCACTATTTCAGAAGGAGGGGGGGTGTCCTTCCAGCCTACGAAGACGGTGTCCATCACATTCTCGTGTGCAGCGATCCCCGATAGTGTAGACCTGAACAGCTGGCGATTTGAAGTACGTCCGTACATTCCGCCGGTAAAACAATGCCTGAAGTGTCTAAGGTATGGTCATATAGCTAAATTCTGTAAGAACTCCCAAAGATGTTCCATATGTACAAAGGACCATAATTATAAAGAATGTCAAGTACCACCAACTGAGGCAACATGTTGTCATTGTCAAGGTAAACATGTAGCTATTTCGGCACAGTGCCCTGTCAAACAACAAAAAGTGGAAGAAAACAAAAACAAAATTTATAAAAAATCATATGCAGACTTATTCAATGAAAAGTCATTTCCATCTCTTTCAAAGTCCAGTCCTGCTAAACAATTACAATCACTAGTTGAAACAGAACCAATTTTAAATATTTTAATACAGACAATAGTAACATTAATTTCTCAAAATAAAAATAACGAAAAGAGTATTTGCACTCAAAGCATAAAAGATGTTCTATTATCAAAAATTCAGAATAATATAAGTAAACCTTAATTTTATGGATCAGCTGAATATTGTACAGTGGAATGCTCAGAGCATAAATAGTAACAAACATGCTTTTTCGTATTTTTTATATGAGTATAACATACATGTAGCTTTATTGTGTGAGACTTGGCTCAAGCCTCACATGAGATTTAGTATTAAAGGATATAATATAGTAAGATTAGACTCAGGTAATACACACAATGGTGTAGCTATTTTAATACATAACAGTTTACAATTTAGTAAAATAGATACTTTATATGATGATTCCATACAAAATATAGCGATTCGTTTAAAATATGGCAATAATAAAGAAATTTCATTAGTCAGTTTTTATAGTCCCGGAAACGCTTCATTCACTAAGTATAAGTTTGATAATTTAATTCGTAATATTCCTGGTCCTCTCTTGATGGGTGGAGATTTCAATGCACATCATTCAGCTTGGGGATGTAACAGTGTGAACATCCGCGGCCGAGAGGTGCTTGAAATCATTAATGACTATAATTTGGTTTTATTAAATGATGGAGAAATGACTACTGTAGGCTCTGATAGGTGGCAAAGAAATGCACTTGATTTAACTGTAGTATCGACTTCAATTTCATTGTCTTGTAACTGGTCTGTTCATGATGATCCTTTAGGTAGTTACCATTTGCCTGTAATTACAAGATTACTTATTAATAACAATTATAATATCCCACATGATATGGAAACTTCAAATTTATCAAAACATTTTAATTTTAACCTGGTTGATTGGGAAATATACAGGAAGAGTGTTGATAGTTTGTTAATGGATTTTAAAATTAATCAAGATAACCCATTACAGTCATATAATGACTTGATAAAGTTATTAAATTTAGCTGTTATTAAATCATTACCATCAACTATAAGACCTGCTACATCTTTTGATACAGCATCAGTAAATAATAATCGTAAAAAACGCATTCCATTACCATGGTGGAATTTGAATTGCACTAAAGCAGTAGAAGACTCTAGAAATGCCTATAAAGTATTCAAGCACAATCCCACATTGGAAAAATATATTGAGTTTAAAAAATTACAAGCTCTTAAAAAGTTAGTGTTAAAAAGAGAAAGATATTTAAGTTGGATTTCTCTATGTGAGTCATTTAATAGAACTACTCCATTATCTAGAGTTTGGCAAATTTCAAAAAGATTTAATAAAACATTTACACCTCCAAGTAATAATATTTCTCCTTGGGTATTCGATTTTCTTAAAAAATATACTCCAGATACAGTCGAGGGGCCATTTCAATCAATTCCTCATGAAGTAAAAGCTTCAGGACATTATGAGTATCTAATTTATCCATTTTCTCTTCAGGAATTAAAATCTGCAATATCATCTAGACGTGATTCAGCTTTTGGCCTTGATGGAATACCTTATAAAATGTTGAAAAATGTATCAATTAAGGCACTTTCTAACATACTAAGTGTTTTTAATTTACTCTGGCAGGAAATGATCATCCCTAATGAATGGAAAACAGATTGTCTTATTCCAGTACTTAAACCTAACAAAGTAAGACACAAAGCAGAATCATATAGGCCAGTAGCATTAACATCATGCATGGGAAAAACCTTTGAACAATTAATTAAACAAAGGCTAGAATTTTATATAGAAAGTAATAGTCTATTACCATCCAATCAATTTGGCTTTCAACGCGGTTGCTCCACTCGGGATAGCATTTCTCATTTGCAATTAGACATATACAATTCTAATAAAATGGACAGTCATTTTGTTGGTGTCTTCTTTGATGTAGTGGGTGCATTCAACAACATCAATCTGCACATTTTGTCGGGTGAACTTTGTGCCCTTGGTATTCCTGAAAAAATTATAATATGGATCTTTAACTTTTTACATGGTAGAGAAGTATATGTCAAGGTGAATAAACGTTTAATAGGGCCACGTTTTTCATACAAAGGGGTATGTCAAGGTGGCATCCTCAGTCCATTGATTTACCTTCTTTATTTACATAGACTAAACATTGTACTTGGTCTTGAAGTGGCAAATTTGCAGTTTGCAGATGATTTGGTTATCTATGCTTCAGGTTCAGATATAAGTTCTGTTGAAAGTATTTTAAACAAAGCTTTAACTCGACTAAAGAACTATTTTCATTATCTAAACTTGGATATTAGTCCAGAAAAATCTAAAGTTATAGTATTTGGAAAATGTGAAACAGACCTACATATTTATTACAATAATAGTGTTCTTCCAATAGTGAATGAAGTGAAGTTTCTGGGTATAATTTTTACAAGCAACCTCTCATGGACTAAGTATGTTGATTCTCTATTAGGTAGAGCTAATAAAGCATTTAATTTTATAAAATCACTATCAATTGCAGCTGATCCTAAAATTTTGCTTATGCTATATAAATCTTTAGTCCGTAGTCATTTTGAATATGGATTTTTATGCTTTGGGTCTGATCAGAGATTGGTTCACAAATTGGAGATTCTTCAAAACCACAATCTTAGATGCGTAACTGGTGCAATGAAGACAACTCCAATTAATTCACTTCAAATTGAGTGTAACACTCCTCCTATGAATATAAGATTTCAGTTTTTAAAATCCAAATACCTTCTCAAGCTTTTATCTTTCAAAAATCATCCTTTATTAAAGAAAATATTATTTTATTATAGAGTATACAGTCCTTCTAATTCCGTAAATGTCCCTTTTATATTTCATGACTTTTCTAATCTAATTAGTATTGATGATCAATATCAAATTGAGAAATGTAAAGGCAGATGGCCATGTTACACTGGTAATTATATCAGCAAATTCTGGCCCATGGACATTTATGTTAATCGTGACCTAAGGAGTAAAGAAGACGTGTATCAGTTAATTGCTGAGTTCCCTGGGTACAGGCATATATTTACTGATGGATCCAAAAACAATAGAAATGTTTCGCTAGCTATATATCTACCTCATCTTACTGTTGGACATGGAGTTCGGTTACCTGGAGCCATGACTATATTTACAGCAGAATCTCTAGCCATTTTAACAGCTCTGCAGTACATACATGAAAAGAATCTTGGGCACACAACTTGGCTTATAGTGACCGACTGCATGAGTGTTCTCATGGCCTTACAAAACCCGAAATTGGACGCTAATACCGGAAATATTTTATATGAGATTCGGACTTTATACGCTGAGCTTGGTTCTAGAGGATTTTCAATAAGTTTAATATGGACACCCTCCCACATAGGAGTAACAGGAAACGAAAACGCAGATTATCTTGCAAGAGTTATTGTTGACGTTGACAATTTTGACATCCCAGAGACAAGAAATGTTGCCATACCAAGTTCCGACCTGCTTACTAAATTACATGAACAAAACACCTGTATTTGGCATGAGAACTGGCAAGAAACATTAAGAACTAAAGGAAAATGGTATGCGAAAATAAATCAAACCATTGGTTCTGCGCCCTGGTTCTCCAGATCTGTTCTTCCCAAAAGCAGAAAATTTTATACCACTTTAAATCGTCTTAGACTTGGACATGGAAGATTCAATGCACATTTAGCCAGAATGAAAATTATAACATCGCCAGTTTGTATCAATTGCGACTTAGGAAGTGATCAGACCTTAGATCATATAATTTTTGAATGCCCTGCATATGATTTACAAAGAATTCCTCTAATCGATATATTATTGGAAATATATAAAACGCCAGCAAGCATCCCGCGCGACACTCAAAGTTTGCTGGAAAATTACAGTACATACATAGCACTGTATAAATTTATTGACAGCACTGGATGGGCAATTTGACCGTTCGGGGCGACATAATAGAAGGAGGTCATATCCGGGTCATACCCGGATATGACCTTATTACACAAAATGTTTATGACGAATACACGGATATGACAACATATTATTAAGATTTTGACTAATGAATACTGAAGACGTGGCTTTGGCCTAAAATACATATAAAACAAGGTATAAACTACTAAAGACGTGGCTGTGGCCTTATTTACTTTTGGACAAGAAGAATGAAACTAAAGACGTGGCTTCGGCCTTACTTATTTTTGAACAAGAAGGATGTAACTGAAGACGAGGCTTTGGCCTTACTTTTAGTCAAGAAGGACAATAAAGACTGAAGACGAGGCGGTATGGTCCAAGACCTTAGCCTGCCCAAGAAGGGCGAAGGAAAAAAAAAAAAAAAAAAGAAGTTGTCACTATGGTTTTCAGTCTACAAAAAGTACTCTGTGACTATGGTTATGTCAGCCTAATCAGCTGTCAAAAAGTCTTGTAAATTTTGTAAAGATGGCGTTCAGCTTTCCAGCCTTTTCCTATATTATTGCGTTAATAGTTGACGCATTCTTAATATTTTTCTCGATATTCCATGTTATTGCGTTCGACGAATTAAAAACTGACTATAAAAATCCAATTGACCAGTGCAATAGTCTAAACCCAGTGCGTATTTATACTTTGAAGGTGCAACCAAAGTTCATTGGAGTTCAATCTAGCAACTAACCTATATTTTTTCTATTTCAGTTGGTATTACCGGAGTATTTGCTGCATTTATTTATAAACGTGCTGTTTTTATTATCGGGAGAATGGTTTTCACTGTTAATAAACATTCCATTGATCTTGTATCATCTCCACAGGTAAATATAATTAACAGTTTTAGGTTATGTTTATGATAATCTAAGGACAGTGTAAGGACAAGGTCTTGACTTAAACAATGCAGTGACACCTTGAAATGGTATTTGCACAGAATACAAATAGAGAACTGTGGATAACAACATGTTTGGAATAACTTTGTGATTTTTAAATTTCATTGAACCAAACACCTACGTAGGTACCTACCTAGTTAGCTTTAAACATCAGATAAAATGTACTTTAGTATAAAATATTTTGCCTTGATGTTAAACAACAGATACCCATATAGAATATCATGGTATCTTGTTTCAATTAATACAGGAGGATAATCCTAGTTTTCCTTATTGTATGTAAATCTGATTCTGTATAGCTAAAGTGGCAAAATTCAACTTTAGATACACTACATTATATTCGATTTTACATATTATTGTTATAAATATTGTTAGAGGAAAGGGATCCTCATCACAAATCTTTTATTTAATCAAACTCAAAGCATTTATTTGAATTGTCAAAATTAAATAGTCGGTCACTTAGAAAGTTGAAGTTAGTTGCCCATTCCAAAATGTAGATCTCTATGGAGAAGAACGGGCAAGAAACTCCAAGGACACTCTTTTAAATATAGATATTCTAAAATCCTGGGTACATTATTCTTGTTGCTTCTCTAGGTGAGAACAATGTGAAAAAAAAACAATGTAACATACGAAATGCTTAGTCATACTGACAAAGTATCAAATAGTAGTTTGAAGGTCTTGTGCACTTGCATGAACTTTAATTTTTGTTAATAACAAAGGGAAAAGTATAAAGTAGAAGTGGAGTAGAGTAGTAGTAGTTCATAAAGTATTGATTTTAACAACTTCCGTAATTGGTAATGTTACCAGAGATTTTTTTTTTCGGTACCTTAAATCTAAACTCAAAATCTAATTTTAAACTTAGTATTGTTCTAGGTAGTAAGCCACAGCCTCTAACCCACTAATCTAATCATTAAATATAATCAAATAAATATGACAATTGTTTCAGATACTACACACGGCCAGTAATGTCGGGCCCGGGACTCTATGACCCGACAAGCATTATGAATGCTGATGTACTGACAGTCTGTCAGAGGGAAGGCTGGATCAAGCTTGCATTTTACTTGTTATCATTCTTTTTATACCTTTACGGGTAAGGATTATTAATTTCTTAACTAATATACCTAGACGCGGCGGCCAAAAGCACTTAAGTCAAATTCTTTTTGCAGTTACTTAAGTGCTTTTGGCCGCCGCGTCTAGATACTTAAACAAAGTTTTGCAACAAAATTGCTGAAAAGAACAACTTCAGACCAATAAATTCGGCCAATCAGTGGCCTATGTCTGGATATATTAACAAAGGCTCTTATATTAATTCCATAATCAGCCTATAATGTTCCCATTGCTGGGACACAGGCCTCCTCTCGGTGAGAGGGAGTGGGCCGTAATCCACCACGCGGGCCCAGTGCGGATTGGCAGATGTCACATGTCTTCAAATTTTTGGTTCTCGGACATGCCGGTTTCCTCACGATGTTTTCCTTCACCGTTTTGAGAGCAGTGGTGATGAAATAATTTACACAAAGTAAAGCGCCTGTCTGGGTTCGAACCTACGACCTACAACTCGTAAGTCGCGGCCGTTACCACTTGGCCACCACTGCTCTCCATTACTTACATTGCTCTTATATTAATTGGGATGGCCTAATTAAATATTAAATATAAAAATCTTTAGCAAGTATTGCCAATTCCAACTACTGAAATGGCTGTCAGGTCTTGATCTTTCTGATTGTAGTAAAAACATTTTTTCAGTGATGCTATACGCCCAGGTGATCTTTTATTGCGCAATGGATATTTGACTCTCGGTTTTGAGCCGACGATTGAGAATTGAACAGGGCACCACAGCAGGTCAAAATAAAGTGCGCAATAAAAAATCGAGTACGAGGGCTAAGGCTGGCACATGCTACAATTTATTCTATATGCAATATTTTTCATTTCACCATTATTTAAACACAAGTAATAAACTTTTATAAACACTTGATAAGAAGCTATGAAAGATTATGATTCTGTTTCAGAATAGCATAGGTAAAATCTTATAGCAATAAAAACAATGTTTTCATAATGATATGAAGTATGTACAATTGTACATAACTTGTGTTCATTGAAAATAATAGCAGTTGTATTTATTTAAAAACGAAGACAATATTTTTTATTTGAATATTAATTGAAGTGTTCAAACATTATTAATTTATTAGCCAGGGTTTTATAAAGCATCAGTCATGCAGGTATCGTCAATTTGCATAGTCCCACTATTTTTATTAGTTTATTAAGTGATATGATATTTATTAACTCGGCATCCTCCATTTTTAAAGCATACCATCGAAAGTTATTTAAGATGCTCTCAAGACCAGGGACAGTTAACGGGTCATTACTCAAACTCATTACTACTCATTAGTCTTGTCAAGAAGATACAGAAAACTGCACACAACTCTTTGAAGACATGTATTGTTTTAATTTACACAATATTGTAAATTAAAACAATAGTCATGTCTTCAAAGATAATTTATTCTCATGCAAAGGAACCATTTCAACATAATTGACATTGTAGTTTAAACTGTTGAAAAACAATGTATTGTTTAAATGAAGAGTAGGTAATGAACTAAGGTAACTTATGTTAATTTTATTGACTGTCTGTTACTTGAAATGATCAGTAGTTTTGTTTATTTTTTCGTCTTAATGCATATGTGTTGCTATCGTCGCGTCGTTTTAATTTAAAAAATGCCAAGAGTAATTCACCTATTTGGAAAATATTACAAGTCGTGAAAACATTACGTAAACAACCTAATCTTTCACAAATTGTTTTCTAGTCAACTTTGTATAAGGGCGCAATTTTCACTGAGACAAGCAGCAGGCGTAGCATGACCACCATAGAAACGGGTTTTGTGGACGGAATAATAGACAAAATCAGTTCTGTTTTCTGCGATTTCTAAAAAATCCGCCATTTTGTCTATACTATTAGCATTTTCATTTTCTTCCGTCGACAAAACGTTTTTATGGTGGTCATGCTATTCGTGCAGATCGAAGAGGAGATGCGCAGGAATCGACCAATCACAATATTGTTTAAAATCCTCATCCGATACCGCATCTCGTCTGTGATTAATAGATATTAATTGCTCATCTCCCCCTCAGTGGAATCGAACCTAAACCCAGATGCAACTTTATGTCTGTGCTTTTAAGGTCTATATTAACACCTCTTTTCTATTTGTTCCAGAATGATTGTCGTGCTGATTGCAGCATGAGATATCGAATACGTTTAGTCACTCTTTCCAATAAGTCATAATTAATTTATTGTTTTGTTAGCCCGCGGTTGTATCGTGTGTCCGATGAACAAGGAATGTTGTATAGTTGAGACTTCGCAGTATTTTGATAATTAAACATTATTGATTAAGGTTTTTGTTTTATTTTGCACACCGCCTGCATTAAATCCTAGTAAGATTTTTTAATTCTATGATGATAGCTCAAATTGGTATCACATCAGCTTATAATATCCCTGGTACACAGGCCTCCTCTCTTCGAGAGGGAGGGGTGGCTAATAATCCATCACGCTATCCCAGTGCGACTTGGTAGATATCTGATGTCTTCGAAGTTTTTGATTCTAGGACATGCCGGTTACCTCACGATGTTTTCCTTTTTGAGAGCACTGGTGATGAAATTATTTGCACAAAGTAAAGCGCACTGCAGACCCACCGTACCCCTGGCCGCCCGCCTGTCTAGACTAGTAGTTCGAGTTCAGACAGTGTCTGAACTGAATTCGAACCCACGACCTTCAACTCGTAAGTCGGGGCCATTACTACTGGGCCACCACTGCTCGCACCTAATTGTGATGGACGCAGTGAATGAATGTATACAAATAAGATCTCGAGTGACCTACATAGGCCCCGTTTTTTTTTTTTTTTTTTCGGATGGGAAATCATCAATCATCCCGCTCTGGGTGGAGCGGAAGGGAGTGTCAGACTCTTACTGACTAAAACCCACCCGTGTTCCTTCCTTAGCCCTTTATGTTCCGGGCCAGCGGTAACCCTTTCGGACAAATCCCGCTGACATAGGCCCCGTTCACGCGAAGTTATCACGATTTTTTACCGTACCTAGGTATTATTTTGGGATCTGTGGTTGTTAGTATTTTCAATTTTTCATAGTGGGTGCCACCAGGGGCCCCAGTTACTGGGTTGTTTAGGTCAGATAGTCGCTCCATGTAAAATACTGGTATTCAGTTGCATCCGGCTAGGCTGGAAGCCGACCCCAACATAGTTGGAAAAAGGCTAGGTACATAGATAAAAATACTAAATGCAGATGATGATGATGGCAGTTTCATACTGCATTTTGTTGGCGTGTGATTTTACCGTAAAATATGTTTATTTAAAATTAAGTATCTGAATTTTTTTTATAGTTATTAATCTGCTGTTCGGGGTACCTAAGCGAATCGCCAAAAGTCAAAACTCAAGGTTTCCCAAAGGGCCGGGCGGTAGAGCGTAGCGTATTGGGTATTAAACTCAGCGACCGAATACGTAATACCACAATACGTTCCAAAACAGGAAGCGCCGAGGTAGCCAAAAGTCTGCCAGGCTGAACTGGGATTGGGTGGCCCATGTATGAACCAGAAGAAGGGCGTCGCCGTCGAGAAGGGCCGAGGAACGCTGGTGTGATGACTTAGAAGCGTTTATGGGAGATTGGCCGTAAAATGCAACACTCAGGAAAGAGTGGAAGATGTTGAAAAAAGAAAAGCAAACCGCAGAATGACAACTTAGGTATGAAGATTGTATCAGGCGCTATTGACTTCAAAGGAATTCTGTAAGCCATTAGTGGCATTCTCTATCAATTAACCTTTATTTTTAACAAAGGTGCATTTAGATAGATATCAGATACATTATATCGGTAATAAACAATTAGCTAACGAAAATCCAGAGACGTGATACGTTATGTGCCCTATTTACCTATTCAGATATAACGTAATTAGATATAAAGGGTTATTGGTAAAACATTAACAACCTCTTAAGAGGTCATTGTACTCGTCATTATGAACAACTTTTACAATGGGACCAAACCTGAAATCGCGAACAAAAAATCAGCTGTTCTCTATATTTATGTTCGTATAACTCGTCAAAGAGGTTGTTAATGTTTTACCAATAACCCTGTATAAAACAATAGCCTAGTACTTTAGGACACGACTGTACCCGTGCACAGACACATCCCCTCCACTGTCGTTCAACGTTCTTTTTACGTGACGACAGCTATACCTACTATAGGTTCACCTCTGCTCAAACTCTTCGGGAAGTACAGGCATGATTTTATGTGTTAAGTTCATAATTAGGAGCGTTTACGCCGAACGGCATTTCATACAAACTTTCAAGCCCTTGTTTTCCGAAATGAATGAACCGATTTTAATGAAACTTCATAACTTGACTGGCCTGTTGGTCTAGTGGTCAGTGACTATGACTGCTATGCCGGAGGTCGTGGGTTCGATTCCCACCCAGGACAAATGTTTGTGTGATGAGCATGATCATTTGTTCTGTGTCTGGGTGTAATTTATCTATATATGTATGTATTTAGAAATATATAAGTATGTTTATCAGTTATCTAGTACTCATAACACAAGCTCTGCTTAGCTTGAGACTAGACGGCGTTGTGTGATAGTTGTGGAATATTATTATTATTATTATTATATGCATAAGCAGGATACAAAGGTCTAAAAAGTTAGCAGAGAGCATTTTCGAAATGTCTTATTTAAAAAAAGATAACTGGAAATCTCTGTTTCTATGAAAAGTTTAAAATCGGTCTAATTTGGCTGTAACACTATTTTTCGTACATTTTCGGAAAATATTGTTACAGCCAAATTAGACTGCTAACTTTTTAGACCTTTGTATCCTGCTTATGCGTATGAAGTTTCATTAAAATCGGTTCGTTCATTTTGGAAAACAAGGGTTTGAAAGTTTGTATGAAATGACGTTCGGCGTAAACGCTCTTAAGTAGAAGTAGGTACAAACGCCAGCACATCACTTAGCTACTACAATCTTTCAAATTTCTTTAATAGATTTTCAACTTTATCGCTGAAACATAAGGTTCAAAATTGATTGGGAAAATTTGACAGTTTCGGGTAACTTGATGTGCTGGCGTCTGTACAACAAATATAGGACAACAAGTATAGGTATCGTCATAACTGCAGTCGTTGTTTAATTAAAGGGAACGCATCGTTCAAAGTTCAATGCTTGCTGATAACATGGATGCAATGAAATGTAAGTCCTTATTACAGAACATATCTAATATTCCCTGACGGGGTCCTTATCCATTTTGCTGACAGTCGGACGGCATTCATATATCTCTGCGTAGGTACCAACTTATTTTGCTGACCGTCTGTGCCACTCGGATCTCTTTTTCCATATGTAATGCTAGGTTATATTTTTCAGTTCAAAGTTGCAGTTTCAAAGTTGTAAAACTTAAAATGTTGCACCTATTTGTGCTGCCGAGAAACCGCAATGAGTCGGCAGTCTGCCCACTTCTTGGGCAGCAGCTCAGGGTGTGTTGCAATTTCATATCGATGGTGAGTGGTCAATTTTGAAGACATTGGCAGATAACTATGTCGTGAGCAAATAATGGCGCGGTTTCACCCGCATAAGTGTCAATCCCGTGGGAATATCGGGATAAAAACTATCCTATATCCTTCCCCGGGATGCAATCTATCTCTCTGCCAAATTTTATCGAAATCCGTTCAGTGGTTTAGGCGTGAAAAGGTAACATACAGACAGACAGTAACTCTGTCTGTCTGTCTGTATGTGTTACCTTTTTCTTTCGAATTTATAACATTAGTATGGAACTATGGATTTCCTTTATCGTCACTACCTAGGCCTACCTAATCTGCATTCGCGATATATTTGCCAAAAATGTAAACAAATCTGAGTTTATGGAAAAACAACTTTAAATCCTACTTAATAAAGTACAGTTTACGCCACAACTTCAAAGATTTTTATAACTTTTCAATTGTGCTGTGCTGTGCGTGTGTTTATTTTAAAATAAAGTTGATATTTGTATATCTTGAAATAATATTGAAACATAAGTTTGAAATAGCCTTTACCTATCTAGTACAATTTCTTGGCCTAGGTCAATAAATCACGGCCCTTAGGTACCTACTACCTTGATCTGGGTCGATCGAACAATAATGGTGCTAGTTCTAGATATCAAACGATTCAGTTCGGTATGTTTCCGTTTTATAAAACTGCCGCGTTGGTTCAGTGGTCGTAAGCGCTTCTGCTGATCACGAGGTCTCGGGTTCGATTCCCATGTTGGGCAAAATGTTATTGGGTTTTCCCTTTAGGATTGTCTTAGTAGCAGCCTGGACTGGAGCCTGGCAACAGACTCGCTGCTTATTCATCCTTGTTACACGCTCTTTAAACAGAACTGGGGAAATGCGGGTGTATGTACAACGCCATCAGACATCAAGATACTACAATCTGTCAAATTTCTTTAATAGATTTTCAACTTTATCGCTACAGTATAAGGTTCAAGGTTGATTGGGCACCTTTGCCTAACCCTTCCTGAAATTCAGTCGAGAGAATTGTTATGATATTATTATGGTGTTATTTCACTGCGCTGCTGTCTTATACCGTCTTGTATGGTTTTACTTCGTGCCAAATTCGGGGTTGCCGAGTAGTTTTGTACTCAAACTGAGCTTTAATTATAATCAGTTACTTAACTATACCTACATAAGTACCTACATTATACACCCTTACATTTTGATCGTTTTAATCGTTAAAAGGGGGGGTCATTGTACTCGATCATCATTATGAACAACTTTTAGGGACCAACCCTGAAATCGTGAAAAAAAAATCAGCTGATCCATACATTATGTCGAGTTATGCGAACATAAATGTATGGATCAGCTGATTTTTTTTCACGATTTCAGAAAAGCAAAACAGAACAACATTAAAGCATGCAGCACCATATAATTGCGTAACACACTATATCAATCATAATCTAAATCATTTTGAAGTACAATTTCTTCATATTTTCGAAAATTGTGTCTGCTCAACAACGTAAAGAACGCAATGAATGTTGTTGAACTGTCTAAATGAACCCCATTGCTGCATTTGCTGCTGATAGAGTGATACTCAATAACCCCGCAGTTCGCTTGTTACGCAATAATATTCAAATCAGGAACTGCGGTGCTATTCTGTAAAAATCTCACAGTGAAAACTTAGGTGAAGTGAGCGTGGAGTGAGCTGTCAATTCCTAGCAAAAACAAACTCACTTCCCCTAAGTTTTCACGGTGAGATTTTTACAGAATCGACCGGCTGTTACAGCAACACCAACACCTATACTAATTATGAAAAGGTAAAAAAAAATCTAAGTAGGATCTAAATATTAGATACTTAGGTAAGTACCTATTACTTTGGTTTTTTATTTTTTATTACTTAGTAGGTACCTAATTAAAACAGAAAAAAGATAAAGTCGTCGGGTCTTGAAACACATAATTATGACACTTTATTTATTTTTCTTTCACTTTTTATCACAATCATAAATTAATGAATAAACAATGAATACTTAATCAAATTAACTTATCGGTAGGTACCTTATCTTACCATTTCATAACTAGTTGCGCCCGCGACTCAGCTGGTGTGTAATGCTCGTGCTCCGCTTACATGAGCAATTTCTTATTGCCGGCAATGCTGCTGCAATTATTTGTAGCGATATTATGTAGAGCAATAATGCTGCATAATTATATCGCTAGATGTCCAGATTGTAGAAGTTTATTAAGTTGCTTCATGTAGGTAGCTCTTTAAGCCCCTTTACGAAGATTTTACACCCAAACTCGGATAGGTTAGATTTATTTTTTACTAGGAATTTCATAAAACCCTAAATGTCCAACCAAACACACTATGCGGAAGGTACGCGACCGAAGTTCCGCGGCTGATTTTACATTCCGACGTATTCGGCTGTTTGGACACAGGCATAGGTAAGTGCCGAACTTACGCGGCAGAAATTCATGTCTGCCTCCCGCTGCATCCCGCCCCGGATATTCTTCGGCAATCGAACCGAACTTCGGTCTCGTATAATGTGTGCTCTACAGAATACGTGACCGAAGTTCGGCTGTACGCCATAATGCAACGTACTGTGTCGTTAGTAATTCAAATAGCATCGCAGGCGTAATCATGCCGAACTTCGGTCGCGTACCTTCGGCATAGTGTGTTTAGACACTTAATCTCACATACCGGCAGTCAAACTCGCAAAATACTATACTGCGGTGTTATTCTGAAAATATCTCACCGTGAAAACTTAGGTGGAGTGCGCTGTCAATATGATGTCAATTCGACTCAGTGTTACCAACCCATAACTAAATTTGCCCCCAAGATTTTTTCTAAATCCCCCTAAAAAAACCCTAAGTATAGGTTCACATAGGGTAAATTTCTTTGATGCAGTTCCCAACTCCCTAAGTCGTTCGTAACTCACAAAATAAAACGCATAGGTACAGTCAACAGCAAAAGTAGATGATCAAAATCAGAAATTCAATACTAATTAACGGAGTTCGCGTCAGAACTGTATGGCAGAGCTGTTGCTGTTGTTGTTGTTGAGCTGTGTGCAGAGACTGTGTGGCTGTGTGGCAGAGTTCTGACGCGAACTCCGTTCATTAGTACTTATTGAATTTCTGATTTTGATCATCTACTTTTGCTGTTGACTGTACATAGTTTGTAAAAAAAAAAACTAGGCACCTAAATCATCATCATAAACAGCCTATAATGTTCCCACTGCTGGGACACAGGCCTCCTCTCTGTGAGAGGCAGTAAATACCTATTGCTAAACTACTAACTAAATTGTAATATTGTTAATCAGTTCCAGAACGGCATCATCATCATCGCCAGCGGTGCTACTGTTCAAGGTCCATGTATTTTTTAAATCATACATTCGTACGCTAAAGGCTTTTAACATACATATTTGCCGTAGGTTCAAACTTAACGCAAGACCCATATTCATACCCATAGATACGAGCAGCGTCAATAACACCACAACAAACTTTTAGCAAGCCCCTAAAAATAACCCCAAAAAAAATCTGTCCCTAAAAATACCCCTTTTGACTTCTTCCCCCTAAATTTAGGGGGAAAACCCCAAAGTTGGCAACACTGATTCGACTAGCAAAAACAAACTCACTTCACCTAAGTTTTCACGGTGAGATTTTTTTTTGTTTGCCTAGAATGTCCCACTGCTAGCAGCTAGGCAAGGGCCTCACCCAATCTGAACTTACCCTATTTCATTGTAAGTTTCCTTTTAGCAATTAATGACCATTACTTATACTTCAAATAGGTAAGTCATAACATAATAGGCAACGCCTCAGCAGCGCCTCTCGTGTTTCCAATGGGGTGCTACCCGGAAAACACTTCTCTTTTAATTGCTAAGAAGTGGTGTATGTACCTATCTTTAAAAAACTCTAGAGTATAAAGGAGAATGTATATATAGCAAACAAACAGACAGTCTGCTACACTATGGATTTGCCCGCAGCTTAGTCCGCCTGGAAGTCGGAAAACTATACTATTATCTACCAATTCTACCATTAGGTATCACATTATGAGTTACGATTATGACATACAATATTTACTAGCTGACTTTCGCGAAAAAACTTAGTTTGACCTTTGCATTAATGAAGAAGATTGTTGAAACACTTTATTGCAACTGGCAGCAACTAAGATTAGAGCAGAGCGAGATGGTGAAAATATATTTTACGTCGTCTAAAATATTATTCACATACCAACTTATTACTTATCTGCGGAAATAATTGGTTATATTTTTCTTGATTTCATTTAATCGTTAGGCTCTAATTATAATTACTTGGGACAATGAGCAGTACCGTTTGAACCACGGCGAAGTGTAGATCCGTCGTCCACCATGGCGATGGGGACTCTCTCTATAATACTACTCGCGTTCTTTGCCGTAACTAATGTTCAGTCCGCGCGAATCCTCGGACTTTTCCCACACCCCGGAAAAAGTCACCAAATGGTTTTCGATCCGTTAATGATAACACTGGCAGAAAGAGGACATGATGTTACCGTTGTTTCCTTCTTCCCCATTAAAGATCCACCAGTGAATTATAACATCGTCAGCCTCGAAGGTGTTGCTCCACTAGGGGTGGAAACCTTCAACCTATTGCACTTGGATAACCCGAACACGATTCTCAAATTTTTGGGCATTGACAGAATCATCACCCACATTATGGAGTTCCCACCTCTAGCAGATCTAGCTATAGGCATATGTTCCAAAATCGTGGACTTCGCACCAGTAGCGGATGCTTTGAAGAAAGATTATGACCTTGTTCTGGTGGAAAATTTCAATAGTGATTGTATGCTCGGTCTTGCTCATGTTTACGGATTGAAAGCCCCACTTGTGTCGTTGTCTGCGGTCAGCGCGATGGAATGGGCTCCTGATCGCATAGGGGTAACTGATAACCCTTCCTATGTGCCAGTTTTGAGCTGTGGGTTCACATCGAAGATGACCTTACTCCAAAGATTGGAGAATGCTGTGATGAATGTTTGCTACAAGCTCTGGTTCCGATACGGAATACAGATGAAAGAAAAGGAGATCATAGAGAAGCGGTTTGGAAGGAAGATTCCCGATCTGCAGGACTTGGCGAAGAATGTGAGCTTGAGTTTGTTGAACACGTTCCACAGTTTGAGTGGCGTTCGACCTCTACTGCCGGGTGTTGTGGAAGTTGGAGGGATGTTTTTGAACCAAAGCAGGAAATCGATACCGCAAGTAAGTAGTTACAGTGAGAAAATCAAGAGTTCAAACTGATGCGTTCGATGCAATGCGACGAACGATGCGTTCGAAAAAAAAACGACGGTATTGGAACCTTTGGTTTTTTTTTCTTTCATTTTGACAGTTAAACAACATTCATTGCGTTATTTTACGTTGTTAAACTAGCAATATGAGGCTTGGCCGTTTCGTTACTACAAGAACTATTGTATAACAGAAAAGTAATGAACAGTGAATAAATTTTTCACCTTACGCCCATGTGATGGTAGCGAAACGGCCATTTTGACTAAGGTGTAGAGTTTGTGAAGTTAGGGCGTGTAGAGTTAGAACTTTGGCTCTACATGAGATCTGATAACTTTTTGGCAGTGCGAGCCTTATGTGGTCTCGTCTTGGCAACATTTTACATGAAAATGGTTTTTGGTGGGATTTCACATCTTTTTTAAAGTTGCTTAAGGGTCAGTACACACCGAGACGCGACGCGACGCGCAGTTTTCAAGATAGAAATACAATTACAGACCTTATCTACTACACTAAAAGGTACACAATTCAGTGTCTACTAGCTACGTCGAGCTACGCAGCGCGGCGCCGCCCGCCGCGCGGCGTAGTTCACTGAATCGTGTACCTTTTTGTGTAGTAGATAAGGTCTGTAATTGTATTTCTATCTTGAAAAGTGCGCGTCGCGTCGCGTCTCGGTGTGAATTGACCCTAAGAAATATTTTTTTTTTTTTTGGGTGGTTCTTTACTAAAAATCCTGAAATATGTATTTTATTATTTATAACAAGGAGTCCCTATATCAATTTTCAGAACTCCAGGATCGCGGAAGTCTCGTACAAACTTCCATCCCCTAGTATATGAGGTTGGAGGGTAAAAGTTCCAAGTTTTAGATTTTTTTTGTTGTTTTTGTACAATTACTAGCTTACATACCAAATTTCAGCTTTCTAGGACTTCAGGAAGAACCTTAGAATATGGATGATCATCAGTGAGTCAGTGAATCAGTGACGAAATCGGGGTATTTTAGATATCAATAAAATTTAAAGTATAAGAAGCTATGCAATTGAAACTTTATAGGTTTAATAAGTCAACCACTGACATCATATCCCGAAAATTTTGTTTATCTGGTATAATCCAAACCCAAGTTAAGAAGGTTCAAAAATACGACGAAGTGCTTCGAGAAAAGGTAGGTAGAGCCCTTGCGCTTCGCTTGGCGCGTCTTGGCGGGGGCACTCCCGTGCTCCCAGATTTGAAACAATTACATTACATCACTTAACAGAAGTTACATCAGTTATTGTATGTAGGTACTCGCGCCTAAGCCGCCTGATAAATGCAAAAAGTTACTAAGTTCAATAACCCCACGATGGACTTACCTAATAGTTTTTTTAAGTAGGTTAAGCAGGGGGAATGGCGTTCACTTAAGGAAAATATGGTGTATTTTTTAAATTATTCATTATAAATCAAAATTAAGAAAAGTAACAGTCTTTAATTATCGAGTAATCAATAATTTAACAACAAAAGCTTATATCTTTTACCTACTAGTAGTAAAACAACATTATAAAAAAAAACATGTTTGAGCGGCATTACCCCTGTCTCTGGGTAATGCCGCTCATGGTACGGGGTAATGACGCTCAAACCTGTTTTTTTTTTATATAACAAGTAAGACACATTTTAATTAAAAAAATATTAATGAGATCAACTTTAAACAATAAAAGCAAAGTCTACAATCGCAAATTAGCATCAATTATCCCAATTTGTGAGTAAAATTAGCCTTTTTCAATTTAACAAATATAGTAGGTAAAGTCTTCAATGTCAAATTAACTTCAATGATTATAATATAAAATAATTATAATTATTAGAGGTAAGACTAATTAGAAATAGTAATATTTTATTATTTTTGGAGACATAAATCACAGATATATCCATCCGGCGAATCCCACCCTGAACATATAGCATGAGCCCTAGCATGATTCTTTTGGACAAACCTCCTTCAATCGCAGTTTTAGCGGATTGAAGGTCTTCTTCGGTCCAAGCCGCTTTAGCCGTGGTCCTTTCACGATTTCTTGGCATATCTACAACAATAAAAAAAAATAAGTCACTAAGGGGTAATGGCGCTCAGACGAGCGGTATAACCCCAAATGGTCGTTTCGTAATAAATTTTAAATTAAAAAAAAATCATACACAATTGTTGAAAATTGATTGCATTATCACAAAATAGAATAGTTTTATGGTTAGAAAAGTAAAATTAATAATTAAATAAGCATTAAAGTTTCGGACTTACCGACAAAAACACTTAACCAAAAATTAGATCAGCGCGGCCGCAAACTAAGAAACGCACTTCACGGTCGCATGACGCAAGCTGACTGTCCGTTTGCGTCGCTGTCTGTTAGAGGCCCCCTCCCCCCGCGCTTCACGAGACGTGGCGTTTTGCTACGTTCCATTTTGACAGAGTAACAGAGGTGAGCGCCATTACCCAGTGAGCGCTATTCCCCCTGCTTACCCTACCTACCAACTGGTTTGGTCTAATTTTAACTAGGTATTACTGTAAATAAATTTCTTTATAAAAGCAAGAGTAATCACAATCACTGGGTCTGCAATACAATAAAGATCTTTTTTTTTGCGGAAATATAGAGCGGTCAATGACACTGTTTTATGACCGATTCATACCTGACCGCTATAAAAATTAAGACTTGTATTTTTTCCAATAATGAAATTATGTCTGTCTGTTACCTCTTCACGTTTAAACCGCTGAACCGATTTAGATGAAATTTGGTAAGTATAGGGATAGTTTGAGTCCCGGGAAAGGACATAGGATTCTTTTTATCCCGATATTTCCACGGGATCGACAATTATGCGGGTGAAACTGCGGAGCGCTGCTAGTCTAAATACTTATATAAAACTCAAAGGTGACTGACTGACATAGTGATCTATCAACGCACAGCCCAAACCACTGGAGGGATCGGGCTGAAATTTGGCATGCAGGTAGATGTTATGACGTAGGCATCCGCTAAGAAAGGATTTTTCGAAATTCCACCGCTAAGAGGGTGAATGGGGGGAGGGTGAAATTTCACGCGGACGAAGTCGCGGGCGGAAGCTAGTTTTTTATAAAGCAACTACATACAGCGCCCCGCGGTTTCACCCGCGTAAGTGAAAAAAAAAAACAGACAACAAAGATATTGCTGCTTGCTGCTGCGGTCGAGCGGCTACTGCAGACGGCATCTAGGTACCAGCTGACAGTGCTGTCCGATGACGACTTTCGTAAAACTGAAAAAAAAAGTAATTTAAAAAAATTAAACCGACTTCAAAAAGAAATTAACTCAAAATTATGAAATAACTTTAATTTCGGAAGTCGGTGTCTTGGGATCTGTATTTTAGTTTTAGTTTTTTGCCACCGACATCCGAAATTAAAGTTATTTCATAATTTTGAGTTAGTTCGGAATCAAAAAGCAGTGGCACTGTCGCTTGCGGTTATCGTCAACCGCAACGCCACTCCCGCAGTCGTCTGCAGTCTGCCGTCGCCTTCGGAAGGTCGTTTACTGGCTGAAAAAAATCATTGGCTGATCAATCAGAAGCGGATATTCAACGCCATGTTTATTGTGCGCATAGTCTACGACAAAATAAACATCGTGTTATCAAAGCGAAGAACGATAAGAATGAAAAGGGTGATTATGTGTTTACTCTCCTTTTATCGATTTAAGGCGACTACACTTCGATCAATAATAGTACTATTATTGATCGAAGCGACTACATGACCTAAAGCGCGGTCTTTGTCGGACTGCATAGAAAAGAGAGACAAAGAGAAGCGCGATGACACAACCCTGGTAATTTATTGCAAAATATGAAGCAATTATTTATTTACAAAAACTCTAGCTTTAGTATGTTGCTTGTAGAATAATCTGACAAAAAAAAGTAATTTAAAAAAATTAAACCGACTTCAAAAAGAAATTAACTCAAAATTATGAAATAACTTTAATTTCGGAAGTCGGTGTCTTGGGATCTGTATTTTAGTTTTATGCCACCGACTTCCGAAATTAAAGTTATTTCATAATTTTGAGTTAATTTCTTTTTGAAGTCGGTTTAATTTTTTTAAATTACTTTTTATTTCGTAATTTTTAGTTTTTGCACTAGTATTTGACCAAGGTTTTGAGATGTTTTCCCTTTGACACTACACCCGTAGCTCTTATCAATAAGCCAGGCCGTCACACTTACACGTATTAGTCCATATCTTGAAAATTACTGAATCGATCTTGATGAAACTTGCACTGTTCCCTAAGTTGAAGAAAATGTAAGCCAATAAAAAAAAAATGGTCACGATCCGATTAATAGTTCCGGAGATATGCGTGGACAAACATACATACATACATACATACATACATACATACATACATACATACATACATACGTCTATGAAATTTTGTATATTTGTTTGGAAGCCCTAATAGATCATCATATGTGAATATAATGCAATTCCAATAATATTACATACATACGTATCGAATTGATAACCTCCTTTTTTTTTTGAAGTCGGTAAAAATCATAATGATTGTAATGTAAAGTATGGTTTTTATTGTAAAAAGAAAGTTTTTAGAGGTATCTTCATGATTTTTTCTATCGTATCAAATTAGATGTATTATGTTTTCAACACACTATCTACCTAGAATAGGTACCTATATCCTGAAGAATATCATATATTTTCTGATTTTGTTTATAACTGTATTCGATCATAATCTTTTAATGTTTCTCAAACTTGCGTTTTTTGTGTTTAGGTCTTGTAAGCCCCTTATGAAAGTTCTGGAAACATTAAGGTCGAGCGATAACCTTCTATGTATTATACTAAACTAAAGACATTTTATAGACACGGTCAGGGGAAATTAAATTGTTTATCAAATTGACATACTACTGTCAAAGAATGACAGTTGTGTTTTCAATACGGCACGGTTGGCGCAGTGGTTAAGCGATTGACTGCTGCGCTGCGTGTCGCGGGTTCGATTCCCGCACGGAACAAATATTTGTATGACCTACAAGTAGTTGTTCCGGGTCTGGCTGTTTGTGTACGTGAATTTAAATGTTTGTAAACGCACCCACGATACAGGAGAAAATCCTAGTGTGGAGCAACGTTTTAAAAAAAAATATATATATATATATACTTACGGACAATATAGGCTGGTATTTGATTTAGGGCTGATTTTTCCAACGCCCCAGAGAACTTTTATTCGAGGAACAAAATTGACGTTTGACAGTTTTTGTATGAAATAACTGTCAAAATTTCAAAATTATTCCTTGAATAAAGTTCACAGATGATTGAAAAATCAGCCCAAAATAAACAATTAATTTCCCTAACTTAACATAGATTACTTTGCCTTCACGTCGAGCAACACATACCTATCTAGTGTTTTGTTTGCGAATAACCCTTGTTTACGAATTATATTGAAGGTCTCACTAAGTCACTAGACACAGCTGAATTTCAGAAATATTCAAGGTGCGTGATCCGTCTACTTCCGATATCTTAATTTAGCCTTATAAAAACTGTGTCCTATTTGCCTCGTCTTGCAGTCTGAACCCACAAACATTATGCAATGAAACTAAAACACCAATTTAAAATACAAATTGATTCTTACAACACAAGATTAGACAACAGCGGTGCTACTCTGTAAAAATCTCACCGTGAAAACTTACCTAGGTGAAGTGAGCGTGGAGTGAGCTGTCAATAGTGTCATTTCCTATAGCAAAAAGAAAGTCACATCACTTTAGTTTTCACTGTGAGATTTTTACAGAATCGACCGGCTGACAGCCAGTTTCTCGAAAATTACTTTCACAAAATGAATATGACAAACTGACAAATTGTCAAGCGAGCGTAAACTGCATGCTGTGATTGGTTGAATGATTTATCAACAGACAAACTCATTACTTGACTTGCGTTTTGACACTTCGATAATTTTCGTTTGAGAAACTGGGCTTTAGATAGCTATATTATACAACATTAGTTTTTGTTTACACTAAATCCGAAAAGGGGTCATTGTACTCATCATTATGAACAACTTTTACTATTGGGAGTCTGGGACCAAACCTGAAATCGCGAAAAAAAAACAGCTGTTTCTCTACATTTTGACGAGTTTTTGTAGGGAACAGCTGTTTTTTTTTTCGCGATTTCATCCCACAGTAAAAGTTGTTCATAATGATATGAGTACAATGACCTCCTAAGAGGTTGTTAATGTTTTACCAATAACCCTGTTTATTTTATACATCTTCTGCCCTAGGCTCTAACATGCTTCTGCCCTCCCGCATTTGTAATTGTGTGTCTATAATTGTGGAGCATCTTTGTTAACAACATAGAGACGATCAGCGATCTCCTCTAGAATTCAATGATTCCAATTCCAACTTTTTGCGTGGACCGGACCGATCTGCGTGCGTACTCTACCACGGTAGACCTACAAATGGTCCAACCAACCGAATGGCCCTTTGCCTGACCTTACCTACTGTCATACTCTTAACCATGACTTTGAACTAGCTACTAAAGAAATAGTTTAAACGGAGGTCGACGAAGGTTAACATGATATCCTAGAGTCATTACTTATCTCTAATTAATTGGTTATAGAACCATAAGCTATAAGGGTCTTTGATTATATAGGTATGACGCTTACTTGAATACTGTCAAGTCATGTTAGACGCAAGCGCATTATTAGTTTGCATGATTAAAAGTGTCACTCATCTTTCACGTTCGTGTCGCAATCCACTTCCTGATAAAAGATGTTAATTATAATAATTATCTCGTAGTTTGTTATGCTCTAAATAGTGTCTAGTTTCATGATTTATAAAATTAAACGCATATTATAATATTTCAATTGGATGATTTGTTAGAATGTATCTGAGAGTAATCTCCTCGCTGCTTTTATTTTAACTAACAAAATTGGGTCGTGAACTCGTGACATATTATATTTAAAACGAATTGAAATAACTAACCACTCGATACGCACCGAACATCAATCAAGGTTAGGTATCATAGGGGTCCTCTAAACGCTATTCTCAAGTCCAAAACCTCAAAAATTTTGTCTGTTTAAGGGCTGATTTTTCAATCGACAGATAATTATTTTTATTCGTAGAATAAAATTGACGTCTGACAGTTTTTGTATGGAAGAACTGTCAAAAATTCAAAATTATTCCTCAGATAAAATTATCTGGCGTTGGAGCACGAGCTAAACTCGTGTTTCATTGATATAAAAATTGGAATGGCTCGTTGTCTACTTTCTTCAAACAAAACATATCGATTGCACTCTAAACTGCAGTAGCATTAACATTAACCTTGCCCTTTTCAAACACGCTACTATCTCTAATACACATATTATACTACTTATACCATCGTATCACCCTACAGAACAGAATGATGCTCTGAAAATAACACGCGGACGACCGCCTTTCGTGTCAACACTACAGACAGTGCAGTTTGAGCCGCGGCGCAGTGTACAACGCTCGTCCACAATGCGGACTCCGTGTATAATCCTACTCGCGATCTTCGCCGTCCATAATGTACAATCCGCGCGAATACTCGGCCTCTTCCCTCACACAGGGAAAAGCCACCAAATGGTTTTCGATCCGCTATTGAAAACACTAGCAGAAAGAGGACATGATCTTACCGTTGTTACGTTCTTCCCCATCAAAGATCCACCAGCTAATTACACCATCGTCAGCCTCGAGGGCATTGCTGCTGAAGGGGTGGAGACCATTGACTTAGCGTACTTCGATAGTTCAAGCAAGATTCTCAAAGTTTTAGGCATTGAGAAAATTATCAAGCAAATTATGGAGTTCGAACCGCTAGCTGATCTAGCTCTTGGCGTATGCTCCAAAATTGTAGATTTTAATCCATTAGCGGATGTTTTGAAGAAAAGTTATGATGTTCTTCTAGTGGAAAATTTTAATAGTGACTGCATGCTTGGTCTTGCTCATGTATACGGGTTGAAAGCGCCTTACATAGCGTTGTCATCAAGCGCCTTGATGCACTGGAGCCCTGACCGGATAGGGGTGACGGATAACCCATCATATGTGCCAATTATTAGCTCTGAATTCAATTCGAAGATGACCTTCCTGCAGAGATTGGAGAATACAGTGATGAACGTATATTATAAGCTCTGGTTTCGATACGCGATACAGTTGAAGGAAAAAGCGATTATTGAGAAGCGTTTTGGAAGGAGGATTCCCGATCTGCAAGACTTTGCGAAGAATCAGAGCTTGAGCATGGTGAATACATTCCACAGTATGAATGGTGTGCGTCCGCTACTGCCGGGTGTAGTTGAAGTAGGTGGAATGCATTTGGACCATAGCAGGAAACCGATACCGCATGTAAGTACACAGAATTATACCGCTTAATCAACTATGAAATGATTGACTACCGTAAAAAGTTCATGAATGGAAATTCTTATGAAGAAGCGTAAAATACTATTTGGTTTTCTAATGAGCATTGTTCTCGATTAGGTACGTCTACATGGTACTTAAATGCATCTAATTTACGTGACAATTTCAATAGGCTTGGATTGAATACCTTGTTTCACTAGATAAGATATATAAAACGGAGTCTATGACATACATAATACTTATATCTTGCCTTGAACAATCGACCCTGTTTGCTCGAAATTGATAATATGGTTTCTTTCAAGACAGTAGTAATATGTGACAGTGGGTTGGTCATTGCTCGTACTGAATGGGTACTTATTCTATGTGATGATAAATGACGGAATGAGGTCAATTAATCAATGAAATGGACGTTTACGCGCAGTGTTACACCGCGAAATTCAAATTTAGATCAAGATACAACCTGACACTGGTCTGCAAATTGCAAAAAACGTAAGAAAATTTGAATTTCGCTGTCTACCACTGCGCATGACAGGTTTGATTACAAAAAGTAAAAATATTAAAAAGAAAGTGATCTTGTAGCGGAGCACAAAGTGGTTTTCTTTATGAAGTTTATTTATAGGACGTTCAGAGTTGAAAGTAAATTTATTTTCTGTGTTATGAATATTAATAAATTAAAGTATCCAGAATTATATTCTGGAGAAAGTAGAAGGACAAAATAACGCGAATTTTATATTTATAAAGACTACATTAGATTCGTGTTTTCTGGAGAAAGTAGAAGGACAAAATAACGCGAATTTTATATTTATAAAGACTACATTAGATTCGTGTTTACTTTTTATGCAGGGCATTACCTACAGGATGACCTATCTATAGTGGTACAAATTTCTTTTTTGTGGACCACTGTAAATCGGCCACCCTATATTTCACTGACTCAATATAAATTACCGAAGTGTATTGCTAGGAAATTACTTCTAAATTATATCGCGATTACATAAATTCAATGTGTACATAAATAACCCTCAATCATAATATATTACCCAACTATTGCATACGTAAACTCAGCTTAGAAGCCCTGACAATGCTAGTCGTTATGAATGCACTCATTTCCATCGAGCGTCAGCAGTTCAAATGAGTTGTAGGTACAATCAACAAAAGAGATAAGTATGCAAGATTGTCGGATATAGTTGAAGTTTACTAACGGCCGAACCCAATTACCTATCTATCCCCAGTTTTGGCATACTGGAGGTAGAAAAACCTATCTATCTCTGGTTTTGACGTCCCAGTAATCTGTAGATAGGTAGCGATCTGTATGATTATATTATACTGGCAGTTAATGAATACACTGGCTACTATCAGTAGCGATCTGTCTCTAACTGAAAATAGGATATTGGGTTCGGCTGTAAGAAACCGATGGATGTTATCGACTGAAATTTAATTTGATAAATGAGCTGTTCGTTTTCTATTATTAAAATTTTATTCGAGAACATCCATCGGTTTCTTACTAAACTTCAACTATGTATATCCGACGATCCTGCATACTTATCTCTTTTGTTGACTGTACCTAGATATTTTATTTGTCCCATAATTTAATGCTACCGAAATAAATGTTTTTTCTAGCATTAAATTGTGAAGAGGTTTGTTGGTTTCTTTTGTCAGCATTTCTTTTTGGTCTTCATTCTTTTCTGAACGTAGGATTGCTTGAGTTGATAGACACGATAGTACAATCTAGAGTACAGTCGGTTCGGCAGTAACGTGAATAAAGATCACAATGATTTTAACAGACTTGTCAGTAGCAGCGACCCTACAGTAACGATTGAGAATAAAGATCACTGTGATTTGGACAGTGATGCAGTGATAAATAACTGTGAAGGTTCTGTACCTAAGTTTGTTGCACTACGCATAAAATCTTTATTTTTTACCGACTTCAAAAAAAGGAGGTTATTATCCAATTGTGTTAGATATCGATGTCTATCGCGTCTGCGGAGTTTAGGTACTTAAGCAATTTAAAATAACCCTGTATGAATACTTACCCGTTTATTTCCGTCCACGATGACATTTAACGTGCACGTGTATTTCCATAAATTTTTGGCCCAGCGCGGTGCTATTCTGTAAAAAGATCACCGTGATAACTTTGGTGAAGTGAACTTAAAGTGAGCTGTCATTACACCTGTTGCTAGGGATTGACACTATCGACAGCTCACTTTAAGGTCACTTCACCTAAGTTCTCACGGTGTGATTTTTACAGAATAGTTAAAAGTTGTTGTTATAGCGGCAACAGAAATACATCATCTGTGAAAATTTCAACTGTCTAGCTATCACGGTACATGAGATACAGCCTGGTGACAGACAGGCGGAAAGTGCAGTTTTAATAATAGGGTCCCGTTTTTACCCTTTGGGTACGGAACCCTAAAAAACGCATCATTGTCTTTTTATCACGTTTTGTGTTGGTAAAATATCTTGACATTTTGCCAAAATTTGGAAATAAATAGGTCAACAGCCACATGACATTCATTTAAATTATGTATTCTTAACACAACATGTTGAAACCCACTATTGTAATAAAAAATCTTGAGTTACGATCAGGGAATATTTCAAAAAAGGGTCGTTGGATCATTGTTACTCAAATCATGTGGTAGGTACAGTAAAGACGCCAGCACATCAAGCTACCCGAAACTGTCAAATTTTCCCAATCAACCTTGAACCTTATGCTTTTGTGATAAAGTTGAAAATCAATTAAAGAAATTTGACAGATTGTAGTAGCTCTATGTGCTGGCGTCTGTACCTAAAGTAAAGTGACTAACGAACTATCGGCAAAACAACACCACCTCATTTAAATCTCATAAGTAATAACAATATGTGTAATGCATTAAAATTACCTAAACTTTAATAAAATTATTGACTGAATATTAATTTAGTTTAATCCTCTGGGAAAACTCATAACTTTTTCCCTATAGATTACATCATCATTCGGGCTGAAATACTTACCTAATGACATTGCCCGCTTTCATAATTTGTAACATGACGATATTGGACGCAATTTGCAATAACTGTGCGTATTATATCAAAATTAAAGTCAAATCTCCGCCCAAGCGGCCAAATCAGCCCAAAAATACTTGTCAGCCTGTCATAACTGGACTTCATTTAAGATGGCATAGCGTTTGATAAACCGCGACCTACTTAAATATCCATTCAGTACTCAAAATATTGTTTACTGGAAATCAGTAGATTCTAGTAATACCTACCGCAGGCCCTTCCTTGAAATCAAACAAACCTTAAATTATGACACTAGCTAAAAGTGAAGACAAACATCGTGATTATAATGAAAAGGACCAGGGAGATAATGAAGAAACGATGTCAGCCAACGAGTGAACGAGCCCATGTTCATGTTCAGAAAGACAATTGAATAACAGATAATGTTGAATCATTATGATCATTTCTGACAGTTGTAGTAATTGCGGATGTGATAGTTTACAACTGCACTTATACTGTTAACTGCAGTGACTTGCAGGGTTTGTAAACACGAGTAAAATTATACGTGTGTGTCAACATTGGAATGAGTCTGTTTCCATGTGAAATGCGGACATTCAGACGCACTTATCTGGTGTAACAGTTAATGATTTTTTTCAAACATCTTACTGAGAACTGGCAGAGTTGACAGGCCTTTAATTGTTAGGTTCTTAACTAGGTATCACTGGATTTGAACAAAGGAACTACTTTACTGTGTTTCATGAGATCCAGAAAGACTCCTTGGTCTACACTGGTGTTAAATATGCCAGCCAGCTAAGGCGCAATGTATGGTATGGAGTTATGGCGGCACGGTTGGCGCAGTGGTTAAGCGATTGACTGCTGCGCTGCGTGTCGCGGGTTCGATTCCCGCACGGAACAAATATTTGTATGACCTACAAGTAGTTGTTCCGGGTCTGGCTGTTTGTGTACGTGAATTTAAATGTTTGTAAACGCACCCACGATACAGGAGAAATTCCTAGTGTGGGGCAACGTTTAAAAAAAAAAAAAAAAAAAATGGACCAAACCAGAAATCGCGAAAAAAAAATCTGCTGTTCCCTACATTTATGTTCGTCAAAATGTAAATGAACAGCTGGTTTTTTTTCGCGATTTCAGTTTTGGTCCCATAGTAAAAGTTGTTCATAATGATGAGTACAATGACCTCATGAGGTTGTTAATGTTTTACCAATAACCCTGCATATGTGTGTGTAATTTTAATGATAGCCCTTTTTGTAGTTTTTAATATGACTTGAAAACGTGATTCTGATATCCTATTTACAGCATAAACAATTCCATTTCATTTCAGCAACGCCTCGGAAATCGCCATGTAGCAGTTCATTTCGGATTGTAAAAAATATAGTTGAAAATTCAGTTTATCAGCTGAACTTAGGGCACGCAATCACGAAAATTAATTCGGTCTATTAATTAAACAGTAGGATCCTTCGCGGTGAAAGCGAAGACAAAGAAAGCTTGAATTGGGCCATCCCTCAAAATAAGAAAATAACTAGGTTTATAGAAAGTAAAACTAAATTGCAAACCGACCGAATGGTATTAAAATGTAGTTTAATGTAGGTAGGTACATTAAACTACATTTTAATACCATTCGGTCGGTTTGCAATTTAGTTTTACTTTCTATAAAACGGCTCGGTGAAAGACAAGAAACAAGATAGTAAGAGCAAAGGTGTCACGGGCCGGAGCGGTGGGGCACTTTCAGATTCCAAGATTTCTTTTATATTTTACTAGCTTCCGCCCGCGGCTTCGCCCGCGAGGTATGTCGATAAAAACTATCCTATGTCCTTCCCCGGGTTGCAGTCTATCTCTCTGCCAAATTTTATCGAAATCCGTTCAGTGGTTTAGGCGTGAAAAGGTAACATGCATACAGTTACTTTCGAATTTATAATATTAGTAGGTATGGATACGATGTATAGGTATTTCTGAGTCTGCGTGTCACTGGTCAGTTTCCATCACGTTTCCATCACTCGTCAGTTTCATTAATTCTCCACTTTCGTTGATTAGTTAGTTAAAACTGATTGGTAATTTTTGAGGATTAGACAGTTACGTCATCTCGACAGTTTCCAGTGTATGCCAGTATCAGTCCGTTCACAGTTATTTTACCTTTAACAACAGCAAACTAACAGCTCCCTTATTGTTAAGATGATAAAGTTCACAGTGATTTTGACAGGCCTGACAGGTCTGTCAGGTGGCAGCAACCCAATAGCAACCTTATTGAAAATAGAATAGAGATCACTGTAACGTTGACAGTGATGGAATATCAGAGGTAAAATAACTGTGAAAGGACTGTTCCTAGATTATAGTCAGTTTGGTACTCAAGGAAAAAGATACACAGAGAAGGGCTTGTGGCTAAGAAATAACAGCCGCACGGTTCGATCGATCAGGTTAAGCTACGCTTGCCGCGGTTGGTCCGTGGATGGGTGACCATCTTTAAATACCAAGACCTCTCCGTGAGTCGGAACGCATTTTAAGCCTTGGTCCCGGCTGTCATTCGTAGATCTGTGACAGTCGTTACGGGTCGTCAGATTCCCGAATGTCTGACAACCAGTCTTACCAAGGGGTATCGTGATTACCCAATAAGTGGGTTGTCGAGGTCAGATAGGCATCATATAAAACACTGGTAGGTATTCAGCTGGATCCGGTTAGACGGAAACCAAGGGGTATCGTATTATCCTGTAACTGGGGCCAGCCCAGTTACAGGATAATACGATACCCCTTTTTTTTTTTTTTGCGGATGGGAAATCATCAAATGACCCCTTCCGCTCCACCCAGAGCGGAAGGGGTCATTTGATGATTTCAGACTGTGTGATGGTGTCAGACTCTTACTGACTAAAACCCACCCGTGTTCCTTCCTTAGCCCTTTATGTTCCGGGCCAGCGGTAACCCTTTCGGACAATCCCGCTGACCCGGCAGGCTTCGGCCCTATGGGGCCCCTCCTCGATGCTGACATCTCTTTGAGGCGCGCGTGGAACACGTACGCGCCGTCCGGCACGGGCCTGGTCCTGATCGGACGGTGAGCTACCCATTACTCTCCGCCCGCAGGCCCGCGCCTACGGTGGCCGGGAGTCGTCGCGCGGCTCCCGACGCCCGGAGCGTCTCCCGCGGCGGCTGGGACGGGAGGCTCTCTCCCTGAGCCGTCCCGCCACCTCCTTCGCTAGCATGACTGCTTTGCAGAAGGAGGTGACTGCCTCCCACTCCCTCTCGCCCCGGACCATGGCTTGCACCAGGGCCGGGCGCGAGAGGTCGCCGCCGCTGCCGATCGCCTCTACGAGGACACGGCGGTGCTCCGCCCAAGCGGGGCAGACCTCCACCGTGTGCTCCACCGTGTCCTCTGGGCGATCCTGGCAATGGTGACACCCGGGCGTTTCCATACGATACCCCTTGGTAAGACCTTAGAGCTCCTGACTACCCGTAACGCCGCGACGATCAAAGATCAACACATAACAGCCGGGACCAACGGCTAACGTGTTTTACGAGACATGGAGGGGTCCCGATACGTAGTGGATGGTCACCTATCCACGGACCGACCTCGGCGAGCGTAGCTTAAGCTTCATTCGACCAGTGTGGCTGTTATTATTTAGCTACAAGTCCCCGAACAACACGGAATAGGTAACTACCATCAATACTCCGTAGCTGGTGTCTGGTTTAGCGCTCCTGTGTGTCCTCCGATGTGTTAGGAATGAATGATGAACCCGCATCCGTATCTTGTTCGCTCTTCACCGCAGCTAGATTGATACTTTATCAAATTCCCTTCATGTCGTTATTGGAACCAAAATGTAGCATCGTGATTCGTGATAAATTGTCTTGCCATAGTCGTTCCTCCTATTACGTGTTTACAGCATGGTATAAAACATGTACATATACCTAAAGTATATGTTGTGTCTACTGTTTTTAGGGAGTGGGCTATAATCTATCACGCGGGCCCAGTGAGGCTGGTAGATGCCACATGTCTTCGAATTTTTGCTTTATAAGACATGACTCACGATGTTTTCCTTCGCCGTTTTGAGAGCAGTGGTGATGAAATAATAATTTACACAAAGTAAAGCTCCTGTCTGGGTTCGAACCTACGACCTTCAACATGTAAGTCGCGGCCGCTACCACTGGGCCACCACTGCTCATATTCATGCTGCACTGTCCATGCTATCGTTAATCGTTTAGACCTAAAAAAAGTTGTAAGACTTGTATAAAACTTGTCAAAAAAGGTGACCAAAATATGTAGTGATGATTAATTTTTATACACAACATGTTTTTGAGAAGTCTTACAAGACTTGTTAAAGACAAGTATCAAAACTTGTGTAAGTAAACGCGGGATAACAATCGTCTACTAACAGCTAAAGTATCGCCTCGTGCCCACAATGCTCCCTCCGTTACACTGGCATAATGATGAAGATGATGTTGGACAGTGTAACGGAACTGGAGCATTGTAGAGAGCATAAAAATACACAGCACTTAACGAGGTGCTCTGTATTTTTATCCCGTGACACGTGACAATCGTCACACATGGCCTACTTATTGGTCCAAATATAAACCAGCCTTCGACGATTACTAATGAAGTGATAAGATAGCATGAGAGATAATTTTATAGATAACGTTTGAGTTGGATAAGTTGCTTTGGTTATGGCATTTACTTAATCAGAGGCGTCTCTAGCCCATGTTGCGCCCGTGTGCAAACATTACCCAAGCGCCCCCTAGTAAGCGCGCGGTCAAAATGGATGGGTATATAGTTATAAGTAACAGCACATCAAGTTACCACAAACTGTCAAATTTCCCCAATGGATAATAAACTCTATTGTTTGGAGATGAAGAAGAAATTCGTCGGTTTTGGTGCTGTTGAATGTATTTAGAATTATACAGAGTGTTCTGGTGTTTACCCTAACAAGCCGAAACGTACCCATGTTAACATGTCTATTTATAGATGTTATGTTACACCCAAATTTTGAAATTTCTTCATTCTAATTACGACCTCATATCAAACAAAGTTCAATATCAATTGGGAACATTTGACAAATTTGGGAAGCTCACTGCGAGCGAGGCTCACTGTACACGGGTAAAACGTATTTTTAGGAAGGAAAGAGTGACAAGAAAAACAAAGCACAAGTTTATGTTTTTTTTTATGTTTTCAGACTTATTTGGTAGTAATTTTTGGCGAGTGCTCCGACGCGGTCGAAATTCGCAACAGTTGTGCTTGTGGCAGACTGGCAACTAATTCAGCTAATATCAAAATTAAATCTTACTTATTAGGTCAATTTCAATCAAAAGAAAAGCCGCAAATATGAAGTAAACATATATTTTACATGTTTACTCAAATATAAAACTTAATCCATTGCGCCAAGGCTTTTTTTTTTTGCGGATGGGAAATCATCAAATGACCCCTCCCGCTCTGGGTGGAGCGGAAGGGAGTGTCAGACTCTTACTGACTAAAACCCACCCGTGTTCCTTCCTTAGCCCTTTATATTCCGGGCCAGCGGTAACCCTTTCGGACAATCCCGCTGAGCGCCAAGGCTTATTTCGCAAAATTACGTGTAGCGAGCGGTAGAACACAAAGTGCGGCACGCGCCACGCTTTTTTTTTTTTTTCTGATTGGAAATCATTGTTCCGGGCCAGCGATAACCCTTTCGGACAAACTCGCTGACCCGGCAGGCTTCGGCCCTATGGGGGATCCTCGATGCTGACATCTTTTTGAGGCGCGCGTGGAACACCTACGCGCCGTCCGGCACGGGCCTGGTCCTGATCGGACGGTGAGTTACCCATTACTCTCCGCCCGCAGGCCCGCGCCTACGGTGGCCGGGAGTCGTCCTGTGGCTCCCGACGCCCGGAGCGTCTCCCGCGGTGGCTGGGATGGGAGGCTCTCTCCTTCATCCCCTCATCCGTCCCGCCACCTCCTTCGCTAGCATGACTGCTTTGCAGAAGGAGGTGACTGCCTCCCACTCCCTCTCGCCCCGGACCATGGCTTGCACCAGGGCCGGGCGCGAGAGGTCGCCGCCGCTGCCGATCGCCTCTACGAGGACACGGCGGTGCTCCGCCCAAGCGGGGCAGACCTCCACCGTGTGCTCCACCGTGTCCTCTGGGTGGTCCTGGCAATGGTGACACCCGGGCGTTTCCTCCCGCCTGATGATGTGCAGGAACCTCCCGAAACTTCCGTGTCCGGTGAGGACCTGCGTCAGGCGGTAGGTGAGGGCGCCGTGGCGCCTCTCTAGCCAATCCTAAAAGAGGGGTCTTATCGCCGCTATCGCGGCGTGCCCTGCGCTGGGTTGCGACAGTCGTTCCTTCCATGTCGCCATGAGATCGCGCCGGAGCTCAGTCGGCTCCGCAGCGATTTGCCGCGAAAGCGGAACTTCCCCCCGGTGGCGTAGTGCCTCCGCGCGCCACTCATATACGCGCGCGAGGACTATCGCCTCCAGATCCCATGGCGGCAGTCCGGCAATGAGGCTTGCCGCCTCGCCCGAGATCGTGCGGTAGCCCCGGATGAGCCTTATGGCTACCACCTTCTGGGGCGCTTACTCACGCTTTTGAGAAATTCCGCGCGCTTGACGTTCGTCCATGGTAATTAGTACTTTATTTTCTATCCCAAAACTGTTGAATTCGCATTATTCGCAATATTATTGTCGGCGTGTTTTCAAACTAATCATTGAAACAGGTGCCCCCGAGCGATGCGACACTCGCTACTACACCAAATATAATTGTTAATAATGTTTATTTCATGTTGAAAAAAAAGTTAATATTGTAAAAGCCGCTCGCGCGCTCGTGGCGCGACTTGCTTTGGTGTAACTCGACAAATGTAAGAAGAGCTCCAGATGCTATACAAAATGTATGCAAAGCGAAGCTCTTTTTACGCGAGTGGGGGGGGGGGGCTCCGTAGCGAGCGGCGCTCGGCGCCCCCTAGGACCGCTGCGCCCGTGTGCAACGCACACCCTGCACAATAGGTAAAGACGGCCCTGTACTTAATGCTGATGGGACACTGTTATCTGTTCTGGGCAGAATAAAATGGCGCAGAACACACTGCTGTCAGCATTAGAAATATTGCCAAAATAGTCGGGAATTTGTTTCACGTACGGTCTTATCCCAGCGCCGTACTTACTCCGACATACTCTAAGTCTTAATCTCCTTTTAAAATCCATTTGAGACGATCCTCCCTTTTCTATGGAGTATGAGTGAACTTTACACCCTGTTCCACCTATACATGGTTATTGGTAAAACATTAACAACCTCTTAAGAGGTCATTGTACTCATCATTATGAACAACTTTTACTATGGGACCAAAACTGAAATCGCGAAAAAAAATCAGCTGTTCCCTACATTTTGACGAGATATACGAACATAAATGGGAACAGCTGATTTTTTTTTCGCGATTTCGGTGCAATAAATAAATAAGACCAGCTATATACTCCTTGAACAATGACGATGACCTACTTTGACCCTGCGTAGACAATTGCTTGCCAAATTATGGTAATCAGCGACGAGACGCATTTTAAAAGTAGATAACAGAAAACCATTTACAAAATGACTAAGTACGAATAATATAGTACGTGCTTAAAATGTTTTGAAAAGGATATTATAACTCGTTGCTTCATTTTTCAGATATGATTATAACAATGTAGTTTCCCTACTTACTTGGTAACTTCGCACATATTTTAAAGATTTTTTAAAACTATTAGGTGACGTAATTCCGGTCTGACTGCACCTCGGTTGACACTTTGACGTGTAGCTCATTCCTTTTTCGTGCGCGGTAGCTATCGCACGCGCCCTTAAGCATCATGCCAAAAAGAAGCGCGCAATCAAAAATTGATCACTACGCTAGGAAAATTAGAAAAATTGAAGAAAAACAAAGACCGTTACAATCGTCATCGGATGATGAAGGTAAGCAAAGTATACTTTATTCTTTGGTGATCTAGAAGTGAATAGTGAAAATATCAGTTTTGCAAATGCTCTGGGATTGACTGCGAGTCAATAACTTTGACATTGTTCAAAACTAAATTATAAAAGTTAAACTTTAATATTGCATCGGGATTGACTGCGAGTCTTTAACGATGACAAACAAGCACAGAAAATACGTACAATCTAAAACAGATGTAACGTTAACGTGCAAAATCAATTAAGAAATTTTATTTCTACACAGAATTGTTATCTTCACAACCTTAATTACAAATTGTAATTTTAGGTAGCGAAGATCCTGATTTGAAAAATTTAAGAAAAAGAAAGACGAATAATAAGACCGTTACAATCGTCATCGGACGGTGAAGGTAAGCATAGGTATACTTTATTCGTTGGTGATCTAGAAGTGAATAGTGAAAATATCAGTTTTGTAAATGCTCTGGGATTGACTGCGAGTCAATAACTTTGACATTGTTCAAAACTAAATCACTCACATGTACGCTTCCCGCGCGAGGGGCATTGTTATGCCCATACATTTTTTATTTTGGGCCGCGCCACTTATACACGACTCGTACAGAAAAAAAATCTATGGACCGCTGTTAAACTAATGGCTGTTTCTTCAAGTGGATAGACCAGGGTAGATTACAAAACTTGTTTCGTAACTTTAAGAGACTTTGATTTTTTTTAATAATTGCTTATTTTTAATGTTTGTTTACATTACGAAAATTAAAAATTAAAGTAATTTTCATTCAAAATCGAAAGCGATGACCCTATTTTTTTATTTACCTAAAAAATAGCCCCATTCATACCGAATCGAATGACATATAATACATACCATTGTAGTTTCAAAGTTTATATAAACAATAACATTTATATCACGCGAGTATCCTATTACCGCACCCGTCATCGCCGTCATTTGGTTTTTTTTATGATTTTCAACTACAGATAACTAATTTCGTAATGCTGCTACGAACTCACGGTTTTTGGCACACATGTACTACATCTAACCACTCGACTAAAGAAAATAAAACGCAAGCAATACTCCCATAGACAAAATTACAAAAAAATAAATACTGAGGGCTTGCTGTCACAGTTTTATGATATGTGAGTTTTATCCAGATGTCATTGCGGCGTATTTTAGGTTGCGTTAGTTTATGACGGCGTACGCCTGAGTGGAAGTTAAACTTTAATATTGCATCGGGATTGACTGCGAGTCTTTAACGATGACAAACAAGCACAGAAAATACGTACAATCTAAAACAGATGTAACGTTAACGTGCAAAATCAATTAAAAAATTTTATTCTTTAATATTGCATCGGGATTGACTGCGAGTCTTTAACGATGACAAACAAGCACAGAAAATACGTACAATCTAAAACAGATGTAACGTTAACGTGCAAAATCAATTAAGAAATTTTATTCTTTAATATTGCATCGGGATTGACTGCGAGTCTTTAACGATGACAAACAAGCACAGAAAATACGTACAATCTAAAACAGATGTAACGTTAACGTGAAAAATCAATTAAGAAATTTTATTTCTTACACTACCCTCAGAATTGTTATCTTCACAACCTTAATTAGAAATTGTAATTTTAGGTAGCGAAGATCCTGATGTGGTCCCACGCAATGATAATGAAGCTATTATGGAGCCAGTACCCGTGCCACCCGACGTACCACAAGACGTGGAATCGGAATCTGGCGACATTCCTAACCAACACTATGCCCAGGCGGAACCCTGTCCCCCTGAGGGAACTACTGGTAGCATGGAACCTGAGTTAGACTGTTAGATCCTGATCTACTGTCGCCACTCGGTGAATCCACATCAGATTCGCCTGACTACGGCGATAACATTCACGATAATCTATCGCAGTTGTGGCTTCCTTTGCTAAGGAAAGGAATGCCTAAAGAAAACAAGGACAAGGTACTGAAAGAGTACCTTGTGCCAGACAATTGTAGGCTCCATCAAGCACCCAAGTTGAATGCTGAAATCTCGGCGGCGGTACCGGACATAGTTCGCAACCGCGACAAGACACTTACAGCGTCTCAAGTTGAGACGCTGTAAGTGTCTTGTCGCGGTTGTCACTAGCTGTTGTTGAGACTCTCAACAACAGCTAGTGCGGGAATCACCGCCATCAAGGCTCGAGTGAAATTAATCACACCTAGCTTGGACAAGGCATTCATAAATATCATCAACGAGTCCGAACGGGATAAATCACTGTTTGGCTCGTTCTTATCAGAAAAAATTAAAGCCGCCAAGGCCATTGAAAAGCAAGGCCTTTCCATAAAAAAGACCGCAAAAGTTTCAAAATCGCCTCAACTTCCTAATACCCGCCAGTCCTACCCGGGAAACTGGAACCTGCCTCCTCGATACCCAGCGAACAGGGGGGGGGGGGCGAGGTGCATACAGGAGGCCGATGACGACGGCGGGGAATCACTGTCCGTACACGATGTCAGCACAGCCGCCACAACGCCCGGCCTCGCAGGACAAACCTCGGGCTCCCGCTCAGCGTCACCGTTAACGCAGGTACATGCGGTTAGACTTACCCAATTTTATGACCGATGGCTAAAAATAACAATGTTGTTCTTGATTGGTTAAAAAATGGTTATCCAATACCCTTTCATACACATGTACGACAATCAATAATACCTAAAAACAACCTATCAAATACTGAGAAATCAGATATGATGAAAGCCGTTATGAAACTCAAATCTTTAGGGGCTATCTCAGAGTGCAATGTGACTAAAGATCAATTTATTTCTAAAATATTCCTCACATTAAAACCTAACGGCGATAAACGCTTTATATTAAACCTAAAAACCTTAGACAAGCTAATCAATAGCGAACATTTTAAAAATGGAGGATTACCGAACAGCATGCAAATTGATACCACGCGATGGATACCTTGCTACCATCGACTTAAAAGATGCGTATTTCCTCTTAGGCATTAGGCATTCCGACCGTAAATATTTATCAATTTCAGCCCAATAATTCGCTAAGAACATATGGCTTTAATTGCATGCCGTTGGCGTTTGGCTTATCCGTTGCCCCACGGGTATTCACTAAGGTTATGAAGGAAGTCATAACTTACCTCAGACATCACGGTTTTCAGTCAGTTTGTTATTTAGATGACATTTTATGCATTGGAAATACTTACGAGAATGGTCATAATAACGTAAATGAAACTTTGAAACTACTCGAGTTTCTAGGGTTTGTTGTCAATTACGATAAAAGTATGTTAAAACCGCGACAATTTGTTTATTTTTTGTTACGATACCAGGTATCTCAGTATACAATTGCCAGCCGCTATGCGACGTAACATCATCGAATTAGTAACAAAATTCACTAATTTACAGCACGCAACTTTATGCGACAGCCACGAAATCTATACCGACGCGTCGATGTCAGGCTGGGGTTCTGTTTGCAACAACGCTCAAGTACATGGCAGATGGCAGTCTTCAGAAAATTATTGTCATAACAATTACTTAGAGCTGATGGCAGCCTTTCTAGGTTTGAAATCCTTCGCCAGTGATGCAACCAATAAATAAATAAAATAAACAATATTACTGCGCATGGACAACACCACTGCGATCAGTTATGTAAATCGTATGGGGGTATTCAATACCCCCACTTAAACGACTTGGCTAGGTCCCTTTGGAAATGTTGTGAACAGCGCAACCTATAGGTCATATACCTATCATACGTAAATTCTAAAGAAAACCGGGCAGACGCCGCGTCTAGAGTAGTCAATCCGGATACTGAATGGTCACTTTCCGATGAAGCATTCCAAGACATTATAAAATATTTTGGTCAACCTGAAATAGACTTATTCGCGTCCCGCGATAATGCGAAGTGTACCACATTCATCTCATGGAAAGAAGACCCTGACGCAGCATCCGTAGACGCATTTACGATGGACTGGCAGAGCCATTTCTTCTACGCTTTTCCACCATTTTCCCTGGTATTAAAATGCCTTAGAAAAATTATTGATGACAAATGCACATGGCTTACTAGTTTATCCCAACTGGCCATCACAGCCATGGTTCCCACTATTGCAAAGCCTTATAGTTTCCGACGTTGTTTATAAATTAAGACCCATAAACCCAAGTACTCCACCGCCTGGAATCCCCAATTGGTTTTAAACCATGTCTCAACATGGTTCCCTAAAAGTGAGTTCTAACTCGAAAAAAAAAAAAAAAAAAAAAAAACGGGTGATCCTACTTGCAATTTGTACAGCTCACAGGGTACAAACGCTGTCTTTAATTAAACTCGAGAACATACTTTTCTCTGATAGCGGCATAAAAATCGTCATAACAGACATCATAAAGACATCCGCACCCGGCAGAGACCAGCCAATATTGTTCTTGCCATACTTCAGGGAAAATACGCGTATATGTCCAGCTACGGTGCTCTCAGGTTATATTTCTATAACTAAAAACATAAGACCTGAGAGTACAAACAATCTGTTGTTGACGTACAAACGGCCACACAAACCCGCTACCACGCAAACCATCAGTAGATGGATCAAACAAGTCTTGTCAGAAAGCGGCATTGATACCAGTGTATTCGCTGCGCACAGTTTAACACGGCTCGCGTCAACCTCGGCCGCAAGCTTAGCCAGGAGTTAATATAGAAACCATTCGCAAAAGCGCAGGGTGGACTATTAGTTCATCTAATTCATTTGCTCGTTTTTATAATAGGTGCGTTATAAACGAAGGCGAATTTGCCAAATCTGTTTGCTTACGATTAGACATACAGACTGATTATTAATTCCTATTAACTATAGGTACCTATTATAAGATTATATTACACTACAGAAATGTTTATTTATGTTATGTTCATGTGATCGATAAGATCTTCATGATTAGCTCGTTGAAGTTAATTCGAAATAAGTAAATATAAATGTAAAGTACCATTACGGAAACATAAGTATAACTATAAGGCTGATTTGTCTATAGGTAAATAAAACCATAATGTTTAAAACCTTATTGTTTTCCATTTCAAAACTTTCTGACTCTTAACATCTACATTGTTATAATCATATCTGAAAAATGAAGCAACGAGTTATAATATATGATCAAACGAACTTCCAAGTGAAGTTCGATCATTATTATGATGAGTTGCTTCATTTGAAGATAATATGATCACCCTCCCTCCCTGACGCTTGAAGATTCCCAGATATAGAGAAAGTTTTATATCATACTCATGACTCTAAAAAATGAGCTACACGTCAAAGTGTCAACCGAGGTGCAGTCAGACCGGAATTACGTCACCTAATAGTTTTAAAAAATCTTTAAAATATGTGCGAAGTTACCAAGTAAGTAGGGAAACTACATTGTTATAATCATATCTTCAAATGAAGCAACTCATCATAATAATGATCGAACTTCACTTGGAAGTTCGTTTGATCATATATTTTACATAACAAATTAAAAAGTTCCAAACAGTCTTGCAACTTGCAATGAAAATTATATCACTGCCAAAGCGAACCTTTTGGCCTTTAAGATAAAGGTAGGTACACTGCTACCAGCTTCTTATGTCACTGGCACTGTCGCATTGGGTACATACACTTGAATGAAGAAAGAAAAATTGTGAAAACATAGGTGAAGTGACCTGTCATTCCACCTGGGCCCTAATTCACTATGACATTGTATTATAGAGGTCAGTGACTATGACCGATAGAATTTTGTTTCTTCCCGTAGAATGTCGTTGTAACTATTTTGTTCCTCTTTCGATAACTATAAACATGTTTTATCCATGGACTTAAATAAATCTTTATCAAAATTATAATCGACTAACGTAGGTAATAATATAATAGATGGTTTGGTCGCAGCCAGTCGCAGCATTACACAACTGGAGACTTGGGGTCAACTGAATTGACCATGCGTTAACAATCAATTGAATTCAATTTCGATAGCCTATCGAAATATTCGATGAAATTTTAAGAATTGAGACATTTTAAAATCATCATCATCAGCCCAGGTCTTTTCCCAACTATATTGGAGTCGGCTTCCAGTGTAACCGGATGCAGCCGGATGCAGCACCAGTATCTTACATTGAGCCTCCACTACCCAGTTACTGGGTTATACCTACGATTGGTAGTAGGTTGTCAGACTTTCGGACTTTTCCTACTGAAACACTTTATTAATGTCTTTTAGTACCGTATTACTTTTATTCTTATCTTGGGTGGTTCTCCAACGTGAAGGCTCCTTGGATGGTTACCCAATAAGCCTCGACGCCGACGTTGAGACACTATACGAGTAGCATCCCTTATAAATGACCTTCAATGTTTAAACTTTGTTACAGTATATCGAGCGATTCCTGAACGAGTCAGAACATGGAGTCGTGCTCTTCAGTTGGGGCTCGCTGATCAAAACCGCCTCTATTCCGAAGTACAAAGAGGACATTATCGTGAACGCCCTCTCCAAGTTGAAGCAGAGGGTCATCTGGAAGTATGAGACCAGTGATGAGGAGGGTACGCTGACTGGCAATATTTTGAAAGTGAAGTGGATTCCTCAGTACGAGTTGCTTCGTAAGTACTTTTTATCTTCTATATCTTCTATACTAATCTTCTTCTATACAGGGTTATTTGTAAAACACCAGCAACCTCTTAAGAGGTCATTGTACTCATCATTATGAACAACTTTTACTATGGGACCAAACCTGAAATCGCGAAAAAAAAATCAGCTGTTCCCTACATTTATGTTCGTATAACTCGTCAAAATGTAGGGAACAGCTGATTTTTTTTTTTTTTTTATAGTAGGAATAGGGTAGGAGTAGGGTAGAAGTAGGGTAGGAGTAGTGTAAGAGTAGGGTAGGAGTAGGGTAGGAGTAGTGTAGGAGTAGGGTAGGAGTAGTGTAGGAGTAGGGTAGGAGTAGGGTAGGAGTAGGGTAGGAGTAGTGTAGGAGTAGGGTAGGAGTAGTGTAGGAGTAGGGTAGGAGTAGGGTAGGAGTAGGGTAGAAGTAGGGTAGGAGTAGTGTAGGAGTAGGGTAGGAGTAGGGTAGGAGTAGTGTAGGAGTAGGGTAGGAGTAGTGTGGGAGTAGGGTAGGAGTTGGGTAGGAGTAGTGTAGGAGCAAAACAACGTTTGCCGGGTCAGCTAGTCTATATATAAAAGAAAGTCTGTTAGTTACACCACTTATAACTCAAGAACGGCTGAACCGATTTGGCTGAAAATTTGTAGGGAGGTAGCTTAGAGCCAGGAGACGGACATAGGATACTTTTTTTTTTTTTATAGTAGGAGTAGGGTAGGAGTAGGGTAGAAGTAGGGTAGAAGTAGGGTAGGAGTAGTTTAGGAGTAGTGTAGGAGTAGGGTAGGAGTAGTGTAGGAGTAGGGTAGGAGTAGTGTAGGAGTAGGGTAGGAGTAGGGTAGGGTAGGGGTAGGGTAGAAGTAGGGTAGGAGTAGGGTAGGAGTGGGGTAGAAGTAGGGTAGGAGTAGTGTAGGAGTAGGGTAGGAGTAGTGTGGGAGTAGGGTAGGAGTTGGGTAGGAGTAGTGTAGGAGCAAAACAACGTTTGCCGGGTCAGCTAGTATATATTATTATTATTACTAATAATAAAACTGAAGAGTTTGTTTGTTTGAACGCGATAATCTCTGGAACTACCGGTCAGATTTGAAAAAATCTTTTTGCATTTGATAGCCCAATTCTTGAGGAAGGCTATAGGCTATTTAATATCACGCTATGACTCTTAGGAGCCGAGCAAATAGAAAAAAAAGTCAGAATGAACGCTAAGCGAATAAGTACGAAGTGTTGCGACGGGGTGAGGGTACAAGAAATTTCACGCGGACGAAGTCGCGGGCAGAAGCTAGTACATTATATTGCAGATGGATTGTAGAATCCGCTGTTTTACAAAATCGCTAGGTTTTTTACAAAACAGCTCCGTTGTGTAAAACAACTGAACAACGTTCAGCTGGATTGTCATTGCGCTAGGTTTTACAAAACTGCTACCGATGCCACGTTTAAGACGTAATGCAGAATGGCTTAACTGCAGTCACGATATAATAATCTTAAGTGAGAATAGAATAAAATAGACATTTATTTTGAGTGAGCTATTGGCTACAGTAGTACTGTACAGGTTGGATTCCTGCAGGGCGCAATATTGGGTACTTCTGTGGTAGGTTTCAGATAGAAATTCAGCTTCTGAGTGTTCGTGCAGAATGGTGCATCTGAGTGTTTATTTAGTCTACGTCCTGTGTTGACACAGTGCAACATGCAAAGTAGAACAGTTGAACCAATCACGTGAATTACATTATCGTGCTGTGTCGTTGGTGTAATGTACACGTATCGTCTTCCATCATTATACCTACCTACATAAGTACAGTAATCTACTTTACTTAAATAATAATAATAATAATAATATTCCACAACTATCACACAACGCCGTCTAGTCTCAAGCTAAGCAGAGCTTGTGTTATGAGTACTAGACAACTGATAAACATACTTATATATTTCTAAATACATACATATATAGATAAATTACACCCAGACACAGAACAAATGATCATGCTCATAACACAAACATTTGTCCTGGGTGGGAATCGAACCCACGACCTCCGGCATAGCAGTCATAGTCACTGACCACTAGACCAACAGGCCAGCCAACTTCCTACAATACGCTATTTATAGGCATGTAGATACTGCATTGGATGATATGCACAGTATGCACTGTCACGCACTCGGTTAACAATAAGGAAATGTAAAGGAGACAAATTGAAAGAATCTATATATACATACATCACATCACACTAATATTACAAAGGCGAAAGTTTGTGATCTAACAACCAGTCTTACCAAGGGGTATCGTATTACCCAGTAACTGGGTTGTGGAGGTCAGATAGGCAGTCGCTCCATGTAAAATACTGGTATTCAGCTGCATCCGGTTAGACTGGAAGCCGACCCCAACATAGTTGGGATAAGGCTAGGCAGATGATGATGATGATGACTATAAATATAGAATTTCGCCGATTCTGTTGTTCACAAACTAAACTAAATTTAAGTTCATGCATCTTTTTCTTTCTATTTCATTATGAAAAGGATAGAAGATAAATATTAGTTTAGTCCTGTGATCCTGTCAAATTAAGATACTCCATAGACAATTTAGACGAGATTTAAAAAATGGCCATTAAAAATACGTCAATTTACGTCAGGCGCTGACTAATTTGACAGGACTAAACTAATATTTATTTTCTGTCCTTTTCTTAATGAAATAGAAAGAAAAAGATGCCTGAACTTAAATTTAGTTTAGTTTGTGACACAACAGAATCGGCGCCAATACCTACCTATTACTTTGATCATAGTGCACATTCTAGCTAGAACAAAATAATGGCTTCTCTATAGGGTCAGTTTGTCACCCATGTCGTAATTATACCTAATCATTGTGATATAGTTACCACTTATGTATGTACCTACATAGATTTACTTGTATCTATACAATAGCTATCAAGTTTTACCATGAATTTAGCACAAGATTCTTGACTGATAAGGTAAAATGTATGGAACAGCAATAATTTCTTTTTAATAAATAGCCGACGAAGAATTTCAACGCCGAATTTTTTTAGTTTAGTTTAGAATCATGTTCTGATTTCATGGTTACAGGGGCCCAATTCTGTAAAATAACCAAGTTGTCAATAGTGTGTCGGTAGTGTGTCAGTTGTGTCTCAATAGAATAGTCATTGACATTTGGTATTCTACAAATTATTTATGGTCATTGACTTGCCACTGTAGTGCCATTGAAACGCCATAGTAAGACTATTGTAATAATTGGTAGTCTGGTCCACTATAATGTATCTATGGCATCGTGATGACCAAAGTTACGGTAGTCTGTAACATTTTTAAGTGTATTTGACAGTTGTGTCTATCGTGTTTGAATAGTGTTTTGGCCATCGTACCGCCATTGTGAAGCCATCGAACAACGACACCTCTTTTCCCTATTGCTTTGGTTCAATTTGTTTGTTATTTTTAATTAAAAAAAAGTTTCCATGCGTGTGTGCGTATTACGTAGTGAAATTAATAAAGAGGACGTAGTTTTTCGCCACAATTAGGCCTGAGGAGGGTCTTAGTTCGTCGGAATCTTTTTTATTTGTTTATTTATGATCCCCGATTTCTCGAAGACGGCTAGACTGATTACAAATTTTTTTTTTTTTGTTTGAATAGATATACTTTCCAGGTGGTCCCATAGTCATCAAGTCAGGATCTGATGATGGAATCCTGGAGAAATCGAAGGAACTCTTCAAATATTATAGGCACACCTATAGCGATTTGGGTATTTTTTATAGGAACTCGTGCATTTGCTCTCGAAAAGCACCATTTGGTGAAGTGGAACTGATGATGAAGACCACAAATGGCCACCGGAACTACTCAATAATAAGTATTTCACCGGTTGCGATTCGTTTACTATAATATGGTTGCTAAGCAATTTATGCTCGTCACAATGCGAATAGTGAAATGGAGCTGATGGTGAAATACCAGGAGAACTCCTCAACAATTACCGTCCCTGCATCGGGAAAAGCAAAAGTTTGTAAAAGGCGATGAGCAAGTTGACATTAGGCTATTGTAACTTAGATAAATTATAAACAGACCCACTAAAAAGGGATAAATAAAAACTTCTTATCAAAAAAAAAAACGGACTTCCAAAAAAAATACTAAGTACCTACAAAGTGAAAAATAACATTAATTAATTTCGGAAGTTAGTGGCAAAAAACTAAAATATAGATCCAAAGACTTCCGAAATTAAAGTTATTTTTCACTTGTAGTGTTTTTTTTTTGGAAGACGCTTTTATTTTTGTTAAAAGGATTTTATAACGTTCAATTAACAATTTAACACCAAAATAATAAAAAAATAAAATCAGTAAGTGTTGATTTTTTTATTTTTTTTAAATAAAAAAAATCTATTACTTAAAAACAAAAGAAATCAAATTCTCAAAACTTACTGTGAAAAAATTTTGCATTGCACTTCAGAACACCGAACTTATATCCATACCAATATTATAACATCGAAAGTAACTCTGTCAGTCTGTCTGTATGTTGTTGTTACCTTTTCACGCCTACACCACTGAACGGATTTCGATAGATAGATTGCATCCCGGGGAAGGACATAGGATAGTTTTTATCGACATACCTCGCGGGCGAAGCCGCGGGTGGAAGCAAGTATCATTATAAATTCCTCACGTTTCTGAATTATTCTCCCAACAATAATTGGGACTTTTTCACTTACTTTATCGTCGTCGTTTTAGATGATAATCAAGGAAATATGAAAATATATTTTAAAACAAAATTTAAAACCAATGAAAACAGCCGCTGCAAGTTTTTTGACAGTTGTTTGTTTTCTTTTTCAGAAAGGCAAAGACTAAAAATTGTCGTGATAAAAATCTTGTTTTTTAACAATAAACGCATCTTTTTAGTGAAATTGATGTTTTTGATACCTAATAAAACGTTTTTATATTATTAAAACACCCTTATTATGAAGATTTCATTGATAAAAATAGGATTTCAAAAAGTGGTCGCATGGTAGATTTTTGTTAGCAACACTGAAAACTATTGTACTGCCACACTATCGACATTCTATCGACACACTACTGAGACACCACTGAAACGCCATTGAAATTTTTGCAGAATGCCAAATTTGCAACAGTGGCGAAATAATGTCTGTAGTGTGTCGATAGAGTGTCGATGGCGTGTTGCTTAACTTAAAGTTACAGAATTGGGCCCCTGTTCGCGCGTCTGTATTGTAGGTATATATACTTGATACATATCCATACTAGTATTATGAATTCGAAAGTAACTCTGTCTATCTGTCTGTATCTGTATGTTACCTTTTCACGCCTAAACCACTGAACGGATTTCGATAAAATTTGGCAGAGATATATTGCATCCGGGCCAGGACATACTAGGATAGTTTTTATGGACATACCTCGCGGGCGAAGCCGCGGGCGTAAGCTAGTATATGTATATACCTACTTATTAAACAGAATGTTGTGATATATCCTAGTAATAACAACAATAATTCGTAGAAGGAAGCAATCAAGATTAACAATGTAGAATTAAATTAGAATTATGCTTATCATCACGCTTGTCTGTGGTCAGATGTGATTATAAGTTTATCTGATAACAGTGATCACATCACCATAGCGTTATTAAATCCAAGAATTAAGATACCGCACATCATGATCTTAATGCAGAAGATGGGGAAAATCTGGCTTCTTGTGAAAACATAAAAAACCTTTGAATAAATTCATCGCACACGCACTACCGTTTTTAACCGACATTACTTTAGGTACAGCCGGTCGATTCTGTAAAAATCTCACCGTGAAAACTTAAGTGAAGTGAGTTTGTTTTTGCTAGGAATTGACACTATTGGCAGCTCACTCCACGCTCATTTCACCTAAGTTTTTAAGGTGAGATTTTGGACAGATTTTGTCACCAGGCTGTATCTCATGAACCGTGATAGCTAGAAAGTTTAAATTTTAACAGATGATGTATTTCTGTTGCCGCTATAACAACAAATAAGTACTAAAAACAGAATAAAATGAGGGCCCTCCCATACAACAAACGTGTTTTTTTCGGCGTTTTTGCCTTGTGGTACGGAACCCTTCGTGTGCGAGTCCGACTCGCGCTTGGCCAGTTAATTTTTATTATCTGTGGTATTTTTCTCAAAACTTCTTTATTCATTTTTTCACAGAACACAAGAAAGTTATCGCCTTTATTGGCCACGGAGGTCTCCTCGGCATGACGGAGGCGATATCAGCTGGTAAGCCGATGCTCATCGTGCCGTTCTATGGAGACCAGCCCCTGAACGGTGCAGCAGCCACGGCCATCGGTCTTGGGAAGGCCATCTCTTACGCAGACCTGTCGGAGAAGACTTTGCTGGAAGGGCTACAGAGCGTGCTGAGCGCAGAGTGAGTTTTCCAAGTATAATTTTTTGACAATGATCGGTGTTGCAGTTAATGATGAATAACCCAGGTTGCACCTACCACTTGCACTGCTATCATTTCCACTTTCACATGCAAGTACCGATTATCGATCGATACCAAGATTTAATTTTGATTGATTTAATTTTGTATTAATAGTCGGTGAATGTAGACGCCAGCTCATCAAGCTACTACAATCTGTCAAATTTATTTAATAGATTATCAACTATATTGCTAAAGTTTAAGGTTGAAAGTTGATTGGAAATATGTTAAACACGTAAACTGTTCTTATGAAACCCAAATGATAAAGGTTACCGGTTAATTATGCACAAACGGTTTTGACAGCCAAATTAACCGGTTAATTCCGTAATAAAATTTTGTAACTAAATGATATCGCAACGTCCAGACCGTGCTCGCGAGAGTGGCGGGGGCCGGGGGGGGTTCATACTTGGTTTTAACCGGTTAATTTCCACTACAAAACCCAAAATTCATGAAAAACCGGTTTCCCGCATAAACCGGTAAAAACCGTTAAAGTGCAAACCTTAACCAAAATCGATTTCGGCTTGGGGTCAATGACCGTAACCGGTTAAGAATTTCAACCGGTTTCCGAGCCCTGCTTATAAAGTAAATAAACAATTTAATCGCAATAATTATGAACCTACCTATACAATATACAGACCTCAGGCACACCAAGCTACCCGATACTGTAAAATTATCCCAATCAACCTTGAACCTTATGCTTTAGCGATAAAGTAAAAAATCTGACAGATTGTAGTAGCTTAATGTGCTGTCGTCTGTAGCTAATATCATCGTGATTCGTGACCGCCTAATCAAACACGTAATGACCATCTCGTTTCCGACAAGGCTGACAAATATTCCTATTTAAATAAAATATTAATGTTAACACTAATACATTATGTATTGTACAACGTATAATTCGCATTTGTAAGTGAATGATTAAATCTCCATCTTTAAGGGTTGTCAGGCACTCACTGCCTGCTTAGTGAGAAAAAATCGTTTTGAAAATAGTCTAACACAGTCACACAAGCCGCCTATTCTGTAAAAATCTCACCGTCAAAAGTTAGTTAAAGTGAGCTTAGAGTGAGCAGCGGTGCTATTCTGTAAAAATATCACCGTCAAAAGTTAGTTAAAGTGAGCTTAGAGTGAGCAGCGGTGCTATTCTGTAAAAATCTGACCGTGAAAAGTTAGTTAAAGTGAGCTTAGAGTGAGCAGCGGTGCTATTCTGTAAAAATCTCACCGTCAAAAGTTAGTTAAAGTCAGCTTAGAGTGAGCAGCGGTGCTATTCTGTAAAAATCTCACCGTGAAAAGTTAGTTAAAGTGAGCTTAGAGTGAGCAGCGGTGCTATTCTGTAAAAATCTCACCGTGAAAAGTTAGTTAAAGTGAGCTTAGAGTGAGCAGCGGTGCTATTCTGTAAAAAACCCACCGTGAAAAGTTAGTTAAAGTGAGCTTAGAGTGAGCAGCGGTGCTATTCTGTAAAAATCTCACCGTGAAAAGTTAGTTAAAGTGAGCTTAGAGTGAGCAGCGGTGCTATTCTGTAAAAATCTCACCGTGAAAAGTTAGTTAAAGTGAGCTTAGAGTGAGGTTGATTGGGAAAATTTGACAGTTTCGGGTAGCTTGATGTGATGGCGTCTGTACTAGCGTGAAGGCTCCTACAAACAGGAGCGACACGCGACGCGAATCGCCCGCGACACAAAGTCGCGCAACGAGCGGTGCCTTTGTGTCGCGCGCGATTCGCGTCGGCGGCGGCGCGGCGTGTCGCGCCTGTTTGTAGGAGCCTTTTTTTCGAATAGGTAGGTACCTACCTAATCTTTTTATGTGTGAACCCTAACAACGACGAAAATTGATTACATCGTTTAAGCCTGCATTGTGTCAGGTCAGTATGGAAATGCACCTCATTTCCATTTGCTAGTTGTTGTATAGTTAAGTAATAAGTATAGGAAATTAATAACTATATTGCGTCAGATTCAGGTTTGTTGCTGCAGTGCTTCAGCGTAGCAACCACCAGAAAAAATCAAATTAAAGAGCGTTCCTGTGTCGCTTTTTCGAAATTAACTGCCCCTGTAGATTGGCCGTGAAACAAGTTTGGCCGTATTGACAAAGTATTGCTTAAAACTGTTTTCTTCTTAACCAGCTAGGGGGCGATAAAGCCGTTGGTCCCGGCTGTCATTCGTGAATCTTTGACGGTCGTTACAGATAGTCAGAGGCCCGAAAGTCTGACAACCAGTCTTCTCAAGGGGTATCGTATTACCCAGTAATTGGGTTGTGGAGGTCAGAAGGCAGTCGCTCCATGTAAAATACTGGTATTCAGCTAAATCCGGTTAGGCTGGAAGCCGACCCCAACATAGTTGGGAAAAGGCTAAGCAGATGATGATGGGCGATAACGTAAAATAGTCTTTGCTTTGTTGAAGGAAGTTGTTTCTGTTGTTTTAAATTAATAGGGTTTCAGTCACGTTTAAATGGCGGTTTCAGATGTGTAGGTACCTATAGTAGAAGTTCTAGCTAATGATTTCAATGGATGATATTTTCTTTTTTTGTGTTAGGTAAGTATTATCAAAGTACCTAACCTACATATGCAAAGAATATCGTCGAATCCGAAAATAAAATTTCGTTCATAGCAATACCTACCTAAATTACTGATTTCTTGTCATGAAAAAGACGATTAATATGTCTCCGTCACCAAAAAAATTTTTAGATTACCTACCTACTCTATTATGTTCCTCATAATTTAAAAACATTTAGGGCAGATTCTTCCAACGCCAAATAATTTTATCCGAGGAATAATTCTTCCATACAAAAACCGTCAGACGTCAACTTTAAACATTATCTGTCGATTGGAAAATCAGAATAATATATTATGTAGGAGTTAGCAAAGAATCCTATCCTAGTAAGAAGACCTAGGTACTTATTACGTTATTTATTGAGAAAAGGTACCTATTGTTTTCTCAATAAATAACGTAATAGGTAGGTATTTTCAAACTATCATGCTCGTTTAGAAATTCATGCCAAAAATACTTTGTCGGAAATGGCACTTCGCCAAAATTACATAATAAATGTCAGTGCTTCTTAAAATAACCCTATGTTTTACTAGGTAATCCTATGGTATCCTAGGTAGGTATGTAGAGATGTCGAAATGTGTTAAGAATTATGTCATGGATTAAAATTAAGACCTATTGTCTTAGTTAAATGTCGCGCTTATTATGTAGGTAAATCACGGCAACAAATTAGATTAGAGAGGTATATGCCTATATTTAACTACCAAATAGGTAGCAAGTTAAGGTACCTACTTATACCTACATGAACTCAAAGTTTTATGTACTTTTATCCAGATGTCAATGTTTTCTTTATAACCTACAGATATTTTAAAGGAGGAGGTACCCGCCGAATAGAAATGTAGCAAAAGGCTTAACTCATAGGAGAACAACCTTTTCTTCGTGCGTAACAGAAAACAAAACTAAGTCTATTCTGTCTAAGCAGTAGATAATTGTGTTGCAGACACTGAAAATCGATAGTTTGAAACGGGTCACTGCCAGTGCCGGATTAAGACTACTTGATGCCCTAAGCAATCCACGCCTGTAGGCCCTCCTATACACTAGTCGCCTCGTATTTTTTCAAAACATTAAAGATTAGCGCACATCTCTAGCTAGAGTGACTTTTGGGTCTTGTAATATCTTACTGATAAACAGCCTTAATTGCCTTTCATGTGCTAGCAAATACTGTTTCGGTGCTGTTTCTGCCTTGTGGTGCCCCCCGAGACGTGATGCCCTAAGCAATTGCTTAATTTGTTTAGGGGCTAATCCGGCACTGGTCACTGCGTTATTTTCTGACTGGCAAACTGTAGATGTCACTGATGTCAGGCATTCGTACAGATACAAGAATACCTACAGGAGTACCTAGATACCTAGATACATACCTGTGGATTCTTTAACTACATTCAAAATGACAAAAACTACGAATTGTCCTGGACAAAAGACAAGTTATGGATAATTCAAGAAGAAAGACGAGAGACAAAATGCTTTAACTCAAAAATCAAATCAAAATCGGTTAATAGCATACATTCACCTACAGAAAAAAAATATTACAGAAAAATCTAGCCTTACCGAGATCGAATCTAGGACTATACGTTTCGCTCGCTTGACCAACTGCCAAATTCAGAAAAAGAAAAAAAAAAGAAAAAGTGTTTCTATATTAATTATTTAGTTCCGTAAATTAGCTAGGTAATAATTGTATAATTAAGTATTTTTTAGGGTTTCGTACCCAAAGGGTGCCACCTATTAATAAGTCTCCGTTGTCCGTCCGTTTGTCTTTCTGTCTGTCAGCGGGCTGCATCTCATGAACCGTAAAAATCAATAATATAGGTAATCAGTATCATCTGCCTAGCCTTTTCGTCGGCTTCCAGTCTAACCGGATGCAGCTGAATAGCAGTATTTTACATGAAGCGACTGCTTATCTGACCTCTACAACCCAGTTACTGGGTAAAACGATACCCCTTGGTAAGACTGGTTGTCAGACTTTCGGGCTTCTGACTACCCGTAACGTCTGTCAAAGATCCACGAATGACAGCCGGGACCAACGGCCTAACGTGCTTTCCGAGGCACGGAGGAGTCACGGTACGTAAAGATGGTCACCCATCCACAGACCAACTCCGGCAAGCGTAGCTTAACCTGATCGATCGACCATTTTCTCTGTGTGTGTATTTCTATTGCCGCTATTATAAAAATGTATAAATAGGGTCGCCATACAAGACGTGTTTTTTCGGCGTTTTTAGCCTTGTTGTACGGAACCCTTCGTGTGCGAGTCGAGCAAGATTTAGTGAGAAGTAGTAGGTATGATGAAAAACATAGATATATTTATTTCTATGATGAAAAACATGAAGTCTTCGCTACAATGAAATTAATGAAAAATAGAATGTAGCCATTCACGCACTCAAAGCGTGGCCGTTTACATAAGCGACAATTTCTATTTTGCAGCTTCGTCAATCACCGTTATATTTTTAAGAGTTATTTCAACACGGGTTACTAATAACATTTAAAGATTTATACTGAAGTAAATATAATAATAAAATATAAGGATTTAGGTAAAAAGACGTAGTAAAAATTGACAATTATCTAATAATTTAGTTAATCGGTAATTGTCTTGCCACGGTTAATTAACAGGTAGGTACAATATGTCATCGAGATGAACACAATCATCAAATAAATTAGGTACTCAAAATTGCCCGATTAAATATAATAAAATATGATTAAGATCACAGATGTTTCTTGACAAATACCTACCTATGTCTCAATACAAAATATGCTGATGGTTTGGTAAATATTCTGATGGAAGATCTAAGTACAGAACTTTTAGTTTTTCAAAATTTTTAACTTCATTACACTATTACACCATCCCAAATATTAATCCTCCTTTTTCTTTTTCCAGGATGCGAGTGAGTGCGCGACGGGCATCCAAAATCTGGCAAGACAGGCTAGCAGATCCCTTGGACACAGCAGTCTACTGGGTCGAAAGGGTCATTCGATGGGGAGACCAAGACCCCCTGCATTCCACTTCCAGGGACCTGACTTTCATAGAACATAACTTACTAGATGTAGCAGCTGTGATCCTACTTGCTATCATAATTTTAATTTTAGTTCTAAGGATAGTTTTATATCAAATTCTGCGGCTACTAGGCGCTAGTATGAGTAAAAAGGAGAAGTTGCATTAGGAAATATAATAATGCTATTTGGCTCTGCCTCAAATGCAATGAGTCTAAATATGACCCAACCTCGGTTTCTAGAATTGTAGTTTACTTAAATTCGTCTCAGAATAATTCTTATATACCTGCGCTAATGGTCAGTTTCTCATGTCCAAAATCGTTTTTCTTACAGACTTTATTTAGGTAGGTATTGCGAAACTGGAATTTATGAGTCGGACCCGACTTTGGATAAAGGAACCGCATTTAGATAATTACTAATGATGACTTTATGAAATAGACATTTTAAAGCTTTTGCTGTAACTGTGATGCGTCATATATCTGGTAAAATTATAATAAGATATTTAATTTATGACCAAATGGAGACGGGCTGGCTTATGATGAAATTTTCTATTTCCTTCACTGGTCTTGGGCCATCGAACCCAAGATTTTAGTACCTATCGCAATCGTGCTAGATCATAATGAGGAAATCAGCGTTAGACAGAAAGTAGACATACGTCCTTGGCATCTTGGTATTAGCAAATTTGTAAAATCTTTCCGTTGACACAATGGTGTCACTGACTCTGGCAGAGCCACCATCAGGGAGTTAATTTTGGTAACACAAAAAATTTGTCGAAATTTGTCGCCAAATAGGTAGGTACTTATCAGAACTTGTCGGTCACTGGTTCAAAAGATATAAGGGTTTATAGGTGCCGATCTGGAGAGAGTCTCCCCAGCAGGGCCACATTTATATCTCAAAAACTAGGGCACCTAGCGAAGATCTGTTTTTTCCCATATTTTGTCGCCAATTAGTCGGAATCAGTCGCCAAGTCACAGATTTAATCGGGTCTTAGTTTACGAGATATAATAAGTTCAATTAGTAAGGTAGACTAAAATACAGATCCCAAGACACCGACTTCCGAAATTAAAATTATTTCATAATTTTGAGTTAGGTAATTTCTTTTTGAAGTCGGTTTAATTTTTTTAAATTACTTTTTTTGTGTTATCAAAATTAAAATCCCTGATGGTGGCTCTGCCAGAGTCAGTGACACGACACAATGGACTGACCATATCACCATACGATCTTAAGAATAATAAATTCTGCCTAGCCCATGTATTTCAGAATCGGCATATTTTCCCATCAGCATAGTTTCGTCCCAAAAAGTAAATTAGATTAATAAAACAAGACTAGTAAAAACTTGTCTGATACCACAAAGTGCCTAAAAAAAACAGTTATTATTCCTATTTTCCAATATCTATCTACTTAAGACTGTACCTACACTCAGTTAACAAAAGGGAAATTAGGCAATTTAACTTATTGTATAGGTATTTGGAAAAAATTAACTTTTCGATATGACTGCAAGGGCATGTTTCATCACTTGCTATGAGTTCGGTAGCGGAGTCAATATCTAGCCTAATTTTATCTTTAAGATTATCTTGAACTATACCTAGGTACCTACCTACCGTACCGACATAGGTATATTGATAAGTGTTGAAATGGGCCCTAAATATTTAAGTAAACATTCAAATAGTGGATAAAAAAGATTAGGTATCCACAAACCGAAGTGGATTGTATGCTAATGTTATTTGTTTGTCCATGTTCAAAATGTCGATATTAAATATTTTTATGTAGGTAGTTCCAAATAGTTTTTGTGCTGTGACAATCGGCAGGGTTTAGTTTAGATTATTATTAATTATTTTAAGACAAATTATTACCTACTATTGCTAACATTATTGACTTCTGCTACTGTCGTTTGTCGACGTTATTAAAAAAACGAATGCTGATTGTTTATAGTGCTCTCGAGATATTTTAAATTAATCTACTGAATTTCTACAATATTATTCATAAAAAACTTTCCCCAAGACAAAGTCACTGCGTGTGATCGCACATGAAAAATACAAAGTTATCAGTGCGTGTCGAAATTGAGAACAACAAAAGTGTAATGGATTATTTGAAAGATTGTTTACGACTTCTCTTTACAAGCAGCGCCACCATGACTTAGAAAAGTTCGTTTGTTTCCTATCAAAGACTACAATATAATGCTTTTTCCTATTTTTAACAGACTTCAAAAAAAGGAGGAGGTTCTCAATTCGGTTGTTTTTTTTTTAATACGAGATCAGTAGGTACCTATTTTAATAAAAATGTGACAAAATTAACGTGTAGGTACGTGCACTAGGTACTTAGTTCTTTTACCAAAAAAAATACTTTAAGAACCTAAAAACAATGAAAAATATGTATTTATGGATAAGATATTAATAAAAACATTCATTTAATTGTACTTTTTTTATTTCCTTTTTAGTAGAAAAGTTAAGGGGGAAGCTCTAAGGTGGCCCGCGAAATTCAAATTTTCTTACGTTTTTTGCAATTTGCTGGTCAGTATTAAGTTGTACGTTGATTAAAATATGATTCGCGGTCGTAACAAATATGTATTTACAGAATTATAATCATTGAAGTCATCAACACAACTTTCTAAGACCATGTAATCCCCAAGAATGACTATTTCATGAAATCTTGACATTTGGGGATTACATGGTCTTAGAGAGTTGTGTTGATGACTTTAATGATTATAATTCTGTAAATACGTATTTGTTACGACCGCGAATCATATTTTAATCAACGTACAACTTAATACTGACCAGAAAATTGCAAAAAACCTAAAAAAAATTGAATTTCGCGGGCTACCCTGGCGCTTTCACCTTAATAACATTTATTTATAATAAAGGTACCTACGCATTCTATACAACATAGGTACGACCGACATGGAGAATTTAATGCTTAGGTACCTATTTATGTCGGTTCCCTGCGATTACAGATTGACTTAATAATGCATTCTTTCCTTATTAGTCATTTTATTCATGACGCAGGCCTATTAATTAAAATAAGAAATCAGCTACCTACTTAATTAAAGCAGACTGCAAGTTTCTGCCTACCTCTCACGGGTGAATGGAGACTTTAATAATATTTCACGAGCGCGCGTCAGGCGTTACAAGCAATAATTATTATTTAAACCTTATTTCAATAACTATAAAAGTCAAACGACGTGCGCTCTTAACTTCAACGGTTTTACAGTCCAGTACAGTTGAAAAGCTAAGCAACTCAAGCAAAGGCCACCCTGATATTACCCTGAAAACGGGACAAGTTTTGAATTAGGTATGTAAACAATTAATTAAAACACTTTTGTTGATTGATAAAAATCGAAGAAACAGCAATTAAACTCTGATTTTTAATATGTTAGACCAAAATGATTGCTAATATTAATCATTACCTACTTAAATATTGTCATGTTGACAAAAAAAGTTCGACCGCAGTTGTCATTTTAGTCTACCAAATTAAAAATCCGAGTTGTCATTTACAACAAAAGTACACATACTGAAGATAGGTCTTGAACCAGACAATTATAGGTACTAAATATCACACACAAATTCAATATTAGTTGCCCATTTACTCTGCAGAATACAGAAGCAAGATATTACAAGCATTCAGAGTATACCATACAGCACTTCCGTACATTATAGTGTTGTCCACTATAATGTACACAATTCTCCTATTCGGTTGCCGTCTCAATTTGTAGTTTCTTTATCTTTATGGGCAATATTTTTACCATCTCTTGGCATAAGGAGAATTCCTCATGCATCATTGCTGCAGCATCCTCACAGTTCGTACAAATATCTACAACTGCTTGATAGGAGTCAAAACTCTTTTGTACATTCCACAATTGTGTAACTTTGTCTACTGCAACCTTCTTCATGCTGTTTCTACCAATGAACGCGTGGGCGCTGATTACAGGCCTAATTAATTCGAAATTCAATTTTGCCGGCATTATTCCATTTTTATCCTTGCAAGAGTCCAAGAAATGATCATAGTTTTCAATGCTCTTCTCACAAAGACTGTTGATTTTCTTCAATGCATGTGGAGTTGGTTTTTCGGTTGTCTTGTTGAGTTTTTCAAGTTTGATGTTAAGAATGTCTGAGTAGACTTCACCTAGTTCAAACCACAGTTGCCTGCAATACTGGAGGTAGTATGTAGGGTTGATTTCTTTCAGTAACTCTTCGAGCATATCAATTCGTCGCTTGTGCATTTTGGCACGCCTTTCGTCGTCTTCCTCAAAGAAAGCAAGGTAGCTATATGATTGGGAACTATCTTGTACAAGTTCTATGTAATCTGAGGCTAAGGTGTCAAGTTTGTAGTACTCCTTGGCCTTGTTAAGCCAAGTCTGACAGTTCAAGAAGACTTCTCTTGCATCCTGGTAAGTGAGAAGGAACTTGTCTCCAATTTTGTTCTCATACTTTGAGACATCAATATTATCTGAAAAGACTAGCTTGGTGATATCACCTCCACAGATGTTTTCATGGTCCTCCAATGTGAGATTTGACATGTCTGTAATAATATGAAATGGTATTTGGTTAAAGGTCAATTTATTGAAAAGATATTTTTAGTTTTTTTTTTTACTACATTTTATTAAATTAAGATATTACTACACTAAAGAAATTTGATTAGGGACCAGTAACAAAGGGTGAATTTTTGTAAGAGGTAAGCCAGAGTAGATATCTTTTTGTGCCATTTTTCAAAGGGAAGCCGGTAGAAATCGAGTTGTATGGAACCTTCGCCACTGATAGCAACTTATTTAACTATAGAATTAATTATTACTGGGTACCATGGATTGTTATATAAGGATGAAGAGTAAGCTCAATCAAGCAAAACAGTTACTAAGTACATATTTTATAGGGTAAGAATAGAATAGAATACTCTTAATTATGTACACCATATAAATTACAGACATAATTATAGAAACTGCACAAAGGGTGACACAATGGGCGGTCTTATCGCTAAAAGCGATCTTTTAAAGACAACCTTTGGATGGATTAAAAAAGGGGAAGGACAGACAAATACTGTAGGTAGTCTGTGGTGTACCATTTATTTTATACAATTAATACATACATAAAGTATATTATACTAATCTAAATAAATATATACATACAATAATAAACATGAAACAGGAGCAAAGAAAATATAATGATGATGTTTATGGAGAGAGGAAGTGCTTTTTAACCATAATAAGTTCTAGCTTCTGCCTGTGGCTTCGCCCGTGTGGATCGGATTGGTAGTTGGGTCAGGCCTCCGTCACTCCATGTACTTGCGCGCTATAAGTGCCTACCGCCCAGCCGAGCGGTCTCGGTCCGCCGGCGGATCAAATTCAGTGCGGTTTTCGCAAGCGAAGCGCGCGCACGCCGTTCAATTTTAATAGTGCTGTTCGTTCGTACGCGTATTACGATGCCGTGTGTGCTGTAGATGGGTGTAAATCAAGCAAAAGAAGGGATAAACACCTTTTTTTCGATTCGTAATTACCAGCTGTTAGCACTAACATTAAAAAAAAAACAAATTATTTCTTACGGCTTAGTGCTTTATTTGAAGTCGGTTCTCTTTTTTTAAGGCTTTTTTTTTTCATTTCTAGTGAACATCTCCGAAGATCATCATCAAACTAAGAAGTATTATACTTATTTTAAAACGTTCTCCTAAATGTAACAAATCCTTTTCTGAAAACCGCATCGATATCGGTTTAGCCAAACGCGAGATTATCGCGCACAAACATACATACCTACAAACCATACAAGTCAAACATCTCAGTTTGGCCTGTATGTCTGATCACCTCCTTTTTTTTAAGTTGGTTAAATATTTTATAAATGATAAAATTTTTAACTACCACATAAAAGTCAGAACATATTCACAGTTCTCAATAACATAGATAAAAAGTTATGTTAATTTAATTTTATCGAAGAGGCAGCCCTGCGATTAACTGTGGAATCGCGCGGTGCGAAGCAATCACTGCTGTACGCTTGAGCATTTAGGCGCATTTTAGCATACAGTGGTTGTTGACGCGAGGGAGTAGGCAATTATCGTAATAGGTATTGGAAATTTTCTACTGAGTGAAGTATCTGTTACGTAGTAACTATTCAGTAATCTGTGGTTGGGTTATCGAACGGGAAAATGCTACCAGGACAAAGACTCATCAGGATGCTGTCTATCTCCTAGCCAAATTTATAGAAATCCAGTCAGTTATTTAGGTGTGAAAAGGTCAGACAGAGTTACTTTAGAATTTATAATATTAGTATAGATGTCTTACCTGTTATAGGTTCAGTAGACTGTTCAGAATCAGTCATGAGCCTTGCCTTAGAAGACGTCATAAGTAAGATACAATACTTAGCCCAGCACCGAGCTACATCAGCTGACCTGTGCTTAAATGTTTCTATCTTCGCCAGAAACACTTCATCATTATTCTCAGCCGACCCCAACTTCTCCTCATATTGGTCAAGGATAGCTGACGCAGCTGCCAAATGATGCCTTGATTGGAAAAACCCATTCTGCTCAGCAAAGAACTGTGATAATGTTGCAGAATTCAATGCCCAGTCTATAGGCTCGAAATCATTGTATTGTAGCTGCCTTCGTAAAGTAACATGACAATATACAGCTGATTTCAAGTTCTCCTTCAATGAACCATATACTTGAGCCAAGTAGTACAGAGTTAGTGTGTATGCTTTCTCTAATAACATGATGTCTCCCATAGGACTCTCCCCTGTTGGACTTACAATTTGCTCAATAGGCAACGGTAACTGCATTGTACATTTGAAGTTTTCATACAACTCTTTGGCGTTCAACAAATATGTTTTAGCCCTATCCGGCGCATCGCGATTTGACCACAATATGCCCAAGTTGTTATAAACATTGATAAGAGTGATTACAATCTCTGGTTTTGACGAATTTGGTGCAAGCAGTTTCATAGCTTCTGTTAAAATCTTTTCACTAGATGTTAGCTCTTCAGTTTCCATGTCAATGACACCTATGTTCAGTAAAACGGTCCCTAGCATTGCGTGGAGCTTTATTTCGTCAAAACTAGTTGAACTACCAAGCAATTTCTTCAAGCTGTCGGACATACTGACGAGTATTCCTTTAGCTTTGTATTTGGACATGTAGGGTTCGTTTTCCGGGTCATTTTTGCTGTCTTCGTCCAGCAGTTTACGAATTTTGCCATAATTTTCTTTAAAATCATTGAGAATCTCTTTCTCCGACATGTCTGGGCTCACAGTCATAGTTTTATTTTGGAAAATAAGAAATTAATCAATATAACCTTTATTGGCTTTTTTATTTTCTACAAAATGCCACAAATTATTGGAAATCCGTCCGTGTTTTACTCACATCACAAGACACGTAATATATATTAATTAGTATTAAAATCTGATCAAATTTCTTATTTATTTTCACCTAAATCTGACCACAAACTGACGTTAAATAAAAACTCGGTCATTCAGTTTCAGCCGGTCGATTCTGTAAAAATCTCACGGTGAAAACTTAGGTGAAGTGAGTTTGTTTTTGCTAGGAATTGACACTATTGACAGCTCACTTCACCTAAGTTTTCACGGTGAGATTTTTACAGAATATCACCGTGACGACGGATAAGGAAAAAAATTATGAATTAAAGTACTAAAGGCCTAAAGTGGATGATTTCGGAACGACGCGAAACGATCCTGCCATCTGTCGGTGCATCTAATGAACTACAATGAAATCATAGTTACTTTACTTTACTCTTTGAATGAAATGAATAAACTGTGACTCAAAGTTGTAACTTAATATTAGTAGTCATACTCTTAGTAATTCTTGTAATACCAGTCCACTTGAATCAAAACAGGAATCTTTTTCCTATTCCTATTGACTGGGAAAACCACTCATTTAAAACAAAATAATGTAGGTATGTAACTCAGTGTACCTACTGTACTGTTGAACTAAATGCAGCTACACTACATCTCTACACCAGTCTATCAAAAAGTACTCTGTGCACTACACTGAGTCCACACCAAAGAGTAAAGTAACTTTATAGGAAGTCCACACCCAATCTTGAAGATGATACCTAAGTCACCAGCCAGCCCAAATGAATAATTTATGAAAAATTAGTCATTAGACCAGGATAGTAACAGATATTAAGCATGCAAGAAAACTGCGCAGTGGCTTTTTAGCAACTGAAAATGATAAAAAGAATGTTGAAATAAAATGACACATTTATTTGCACTGTTTATTCTTATCATCAAATTCCTCATAATTTCATACGCCATCGTCATCGCATCACCCACCTGCAGGTAGGTACACACACAATCATTCATTTCATTCAGCATAATTCCCTTATTCACAAACATGTAACATAATTTCACAGCTTTATATTTACATTGTACTGTTTAAAATGTTAAAATACAAAAAGAAAGTTCTAAGTCAGTCCTTTATATAAAATAGTGTTTAAAAAAAAGAATTGGTTTAGTTTTATGAATAAGGAAAAAACACTCTTATTCCTATTATCAACATAGTTCAGTATGTTACAAACAGTGCTTGCTACAGATGGCTTTTGCCAATAATACATGTATTAGGAACCGGTTGGTGGTTCTGGGTCCTCCATAGACAGGGCTCTTGGAGGTGTGGTGTGGGCAGTTAGCTGGGAAAACACCTCCTTTTCACCCAAAGCTAAAGGGTCAGGCTGGGTAGCAGGAGATGGACCGAACTCCATTGTCGGAGAAGGCGACACTTGTCTGACAACCCCACCCCCTGCTGCCTCCTGTTCTTCCAAAAATCTGTCCATGTAATCGGTATGACCTGGGTGTACAGTGTACTTTTTTTTCTCCAAACGTGCTTTATTAGCAAAAATATCATGCCTTTCTGTCTTTTTCCATATGTAATAAAACTGAACCAATTCTCCAACTGACCGTGTCCGCACTTTGGACAGTCTGATTGAATGGAAATCTTTCCCAAAGGCTTTCAGACCATTTTCAAAGTTCCGACACTCTTCTTCTGACCAGAGGCTTGCTGCATGGGCTGGCGTTTGGGCAGAAATGCGTCGCCGCCGCAATGCTTCCTCTACATTGTGACCACACTGCTGAAGCAGGTAAAGGGCTTCTTCATCATCTCGTAACTGCCTCCCCCTAGGCACAGCATCTACCCCTGTTCCTGAGTTCATTGCATCAATTTTCTTCATGTAGTCCTCTGTAACTTTTTCTTCTAGTGTACTTGGATTCCACAGTAATTTGTCCTCATTTTCATATGGTAGTACATCATCGTAGCTACATAAACCTTCAGGTATTGCAGCTTGGTAGTCGCTACCGACCATTATAGTCTTTTTCCAATCATCCTCGTCTGGACTATAGTCATAATCATCTTCTTCTTCAGAAGGTGGTCTCGAACCAGACCTAAGGCATCTCGTGGCTTCTGGACTAGCAGTCTCACTATATAATTGCTGTAATGCTGATTCTGGTTTCTCAATCTCCTCGGGCACCGCCTCAGGGGCCTGCTCTGGTATGGGCTTGTCCATGCTTCTGTCGTATCCGTACAGTGCTAGTAGTTCCTCCAAGGGCATATCACCTTCTCGCTGAAGGCTATTAAGTTCGGCTTTAGGATCTTGTTGCTCTCCCGCCGCCAAAGCTTCTTCTTCGTCTAATGTTCTCTCGTCATCAAAATCATTTACCATCATTTCAACAGAGGGCTCAAATAGAGACTTGTCGTTCCCCACGTCCATACTCGCATCGTGTTCGCTTACATTGGACACCAGCGCGCAATCTGACATGACTACTATGGTACCACACTATGGATATTGTATCACCAAAACATGATAAGTATTTAGTGTTATTATAATTAATTTACGTAATTTAACATTAAAATAAATAGAAAACATTACAATTATGACATATTAAGCGATTTTTTATGAATTTTAGTAGACGAAGAACAAAACAAAAATATTTTGACACGACAGCCTTAGGTTCTGTGACTTTCCGTTCTGTCAGTGTCAAAGTTTTTTTTTTGTCGTAGCCAAACTAAACCCCAGTCTTTGCAGACAAACTGATCATAAATGGTCGTGATCCCTTTATACACAAGATGGCAACATTGAGCTATCTATGAGTCATACGAGTACCGAAGTTGGAATTTGTATGATAATGATTCCAAAAGCATCTTTTTTATCGTCTTCCTGCCCTTGTCCCATGTTACTTGGGTAAAATATTCAAGAGGATTCAAAATATTATAAATTAAACATAACATAACATTACGCCTGTTTTCCCCGAAGGATTAGGCAGAGGTGTTATAAATAAATCTACCTAGCAGAGTGCCTCGTCCTTTATGTGGCAAAAGAACTAGCCACCATGTTACCACCAGCACCATGTAGCACCAGCCTATAATGTTAAAACTGCTGGATCACAGGCCTCCTCTCGATGAGAGGGAGTGTGCCGTAATCCACCACGCGGGCCCAGTGCGGATTGGCAGATGTCACATGTCCTCGAATTTTTGGTTCTAGGACATGCCGGTTTCCTCACGACGTTTTTCTTCACGGTTTTGAGAGTAGTGGTGATGAAATAATTTACACAAAGTAAAGTGCTTAACTGGGTTCGAACCACTGACTTCTATAATACAGCGTACTTGTATGATGGAGGTCAGTGGTTCGAACCTACGACCTCGACTTCGACCTCGACCTCGTAAGTCGCAGCCGTTACCACTTGGCCACCACTGCTCTCCACAACAACTAGTAACTGCACTACAACTTATATGTTTAAAACTTAAAACTAAAAGTAATTTGAAGTGACAAATCGTAAAAAACACGAAATAATAAAAAAAAAGGTTCACTTTTAATTTTGTAAACTAAAAAGCTGGAAATAAAAAAAGTAATTAAAAAAACTAAAAAACCTGACTGCGGTAAAAACCTTAAGTTAAAAAAAAATGAAAAGCTAAATACAAGACCATTAGATGAAATAAAAGTTGGAAGCAGACGGGAGACATTCCATGTTTCAAACTCAAATGGGTCCTGATTACTTCCAACTTTGACACACGACGGAATTCCGTGTGTGAAGGAAGTCCTAACTCACTTACTAAAGTCAATAACACGTCAGTACTAGTCTGTGGTGCTGGTCACAGAACACGAGTGGTCCATCTAAATGTCAAAGAAATGTCTGTCAAGTGATGAAGTGGTTAAACCCAAGTTGAATTTCTTTCCAATTATTTGTTATTTGTAATTTTAAACCAAACTAAAATGATGTTTGATAGTTTTTCGATATCAAAATAGTAGTTTGTGGTTTCTCCGCCTAAATCAATGACAATGTGGCGAATCCTATGCATATTGTTTGTGACAATCGTTAAAGTAACGCACAGTTTTTCGGACATAGGAAAATGGGATTTACCGCTGAATGGGGTGAGGATATTTTTCATTTCATATTAAGGAAGCTTACGATGAAAATACAGTATGGTATAACCACCTTTCTTGTAATTATACAAACATAGTTTTGCTAATATGCAGCTATGTTGTTATGCGACAAAATAAACCTTCAGTATTGATATTTTTTCTGTATATCCATTTTTTCTATATTTACTGAAATACTCGTTGGGCTTATTTTTATTGCTAGTAAGTAGTTAGAAGGAGCGGAAATTGATGTTTAATTAGATAGCATTCTTTGCCTACATTGAAATCTATTAAAAGATATGATAATTTTTATTCATAAGAAAAGTTACGGGAAAATTAATATGATAGTGACATTTATTAATACCTAATTATCTTACAATTTAACTCTAAAATATACATATTATATAGTATATACAAGTATATAAAAAAAAGAAGGGAAAAGAAAAAGAGAGGAGCTCATTGGGCATCAAAAAATTCGTCCGCATTGCTGTCATGTCATCGCATATGATAGTATCGAACTAATGATGTTATACTGATTCAAACAGATTTTTGTATCAGTTTGTTGGAATGAAATTACTTACTTAAGTACATAATTACTTTTATCAATAAGTTAGCTTCCTCTTAACAACATTGATAATTCAGAGTAAGATTCGACCGACGTAACTTGGCGGGCCTGAACATTGGCACTAAGAACTTTCGCGCATTTTGTCTCACTCGCCTCATGTCACCATTTGGTTCCTAAAAAATCTGACTGCGCAGCCTTCTGCGCAAAGTTCAGGCTCGTCAAGTTACGTCGATCGTATTGTACAGTTCGCTTCACAAATAAGGTACCCCCCTTGGTATTGACATCAAACCTATTTAAGTTTTTCGTAATGTAACGTAAGTGGCGTGTTGGTCTAATGGTTAACACTGCGGCTTGGCGATGCGGTGGTCACGAGTTCAAATCCGCGGATGAGAATATTTCTTTTTCCTTTATTTTATTTATTTATTTCTTTACCCTTTTTTTTAGTTTCTTTATTAGGTGATTTTCGTTAATTATTATTTAAGAAATCAAATGGAGGTTTGTAATAAAAGCTAGGCATTTTGATAAACAATATTCATTTATTTTTCTAATTACATTTCTAGGACTTCATGGAATCCACTTCCAGGTTGAGTATACAGTTTTCTATCTGTGTTAAATTGGGGTTATTTACTTAGAATATTAACTAAACACAAAAGAGATACCCTGGACGAGGTTTAGAACGTTTAACATTAGATAAAGGTTCGTTTATATATATATTTATAGAAACATAACTACAATAATATTTATTTATTTAAAGTTGTGAAAACAGATTTTTTTTTATACTTACTTATCGGAAAAAAACCTTTAAAAAAAAAGAAATTTTGTCTTTTGTGTCTGTGAATTACAGAGGAAGAATCAACATGCTAAACTATAATAGTATAGCAATATACATCTTTCTCTTTTATCACATTTTCTAATAACCCTTATTTAACACAACATTAGAAAAATATGTGAGGTCAGATGGTGCATCGTTAATACATTACAAGACTACTTGTAAACCAGATTATCTGGATTGATAATAATTATAAAAGTTGTTTGTTTTTGATTAACTACGAGTTGTGGATCCCACAAATATTGGGAATTAATAACACTTGCTCATATATGTTCCAACGCAATTTTATCAGATACGTTACACAATCAATCTGCCGAGTAAATTGCCTTATAATAACGGAGAGGATGTCACAGTCTATCACTTCTTGAAGTTTTGAAGGGTGCCACTAAATGAACTTTCACAATATTACGTTGTCGCTCCATTTGTATTTTCTCTGGCCTTGGCGATCACATTTCACATCACCCGTCGCTTGATACCTTTGTATCCATCTACGAACTGTTTTTCTCTGCAATGAAAATAATAATATTAGAAATACATAAAAACATCCAACTAGTAAGTAATAATGCAACATTATTGCAACAATAAATAGTTAATATGTGGAAGTATAACATAAATCTTACCGTTATGCCCATAACTCGTGCTATTTTCTTTATGCTTTGTTCCTGTTCCCAGATAACAACAATTTTAGCCTTCAAAAAAGTTGTTAATCAAACCATACCATCGGTTAATAGAATCAACTGGTCAAAAACTTAATAAAGGAGGTGTTTTTTTTTCGGCCAAACTTGTACCGAGGTACAAATTAAAAGTTAAATTCCTTGCAATAAATTGTGTTATTAGCAGTATTTAAAATCCTCCAATATTTGATAGATTAAGAAATAAAAAATCACTACCTCACATCGTAACTGCGTTCAACGAAACGTTCATAACAGCAGTGACAGCTGACAGCTGTCAAATTAAACTAAATAAATGTCAAGTCTAAATGGGTAATCCAGGTCGTCAAGATTTAAGAAATAAATCGAAAATCCAGGGAAGAATAGACAAATCAACAATTATGAAATCACGCACGAAATAGCGCTCCAAGAGACGGGAAACCAACGAACAAAGGCGAGGAACCGAAACGAAATGATGACATTATTGGTACTAATAAGAAAAAATCGACAATTACTGGCCTTGGCCCACAGTCTTTTGGCTTTTCAGAAAGCTAACCAAACGCATACAATAATCTGAAAAATAAATGTATTTTTTAATTCTTGTTCGCTAAATGTTTCACAAAAATAATGTCATATTTATGCAAAAAAACTTTTTTGATACAAAAATAAGACAATAATCAGTATATTTTCAGGATAATTTCTTTATGTTACATTTATAAAATGAAGTAACGAAACGCATCATCGGAAGCATGTATCATGAGATTGCCAAATTAATTAATGGGTTGCAAGTTATTAACATCTTTGAACGACAATTTCATGTGGTACAAATGTATAAATAAATCCAATATATTTTTTTTCAGAATCTGCGATTTTTTTCCTGTATTTCAGTACTTTTGTTCATAAGGTACATTGTTTGGCCATAAATGTATGAAAGAAGAAACACCTCCTTTGATAATATTACGACGAAGATAATTACACACAAGCGAATCGGCACGAAAACGAAACCATTTAAAAAATAATTATACCCTCAATCACAGTTTACTAAATAAAGCGAAGAAGTATTCTAAATTCAACCTTAACTCGCAGTTCATACAGCAGTTAAGTTTCTGAAGTAAAATGACGGTAGTGCAACAATCGGAATCAACACATTATATTCAACCAAACAAGCTAATTTCAACCTTATCTTTTAGTTAATTGAGGAGTTAATGCGTATTGCATTTTGTAAAACTAAGGTATTAAATATAAAACGAAAGTTGAAATTTAAACCTTATTATCTAGAAGATTAGACCGTTAATAACCTTGTTCGTTTTATGGAGTAATACTATTCCAATTTTCGTTGAGGTTGACAACTGAGCCAATAGCCTAGTAGTATAAGACACGGTCTCGATGATCGGCTGGCGCCTGGTGATGCGGGTTCGTATCTTAATCGCACGCAAAGTGTCTTTTTGTAAGTTATTCTTGGTATACGGTTCGGCCAGAAGGAAGCCGAAAAAATACCTTAGAGAATTATTAAAAACTTGAATGAAACTTGCAAATAATATCTGAGGCGGACCGTTGGATGCGCTCGGGCAGAGATGGGTGCGGCGGCGGCGGCGGGGGAGGGAGCTGCTCAAGGCTCACGTGACGCGCCAGCGCCGCCGCGCCGCCGCCCGCCGCGTCGCTCGAGCGACGAGCGACGGCGGGCCCGAGCGTGCTCGGGCGATAGTCTTTAAGTCTTGGGGGGGTTCCATTTCTCTGACGCTGACTGTACTGTGTTAGACATAACCCAACAGGTTGGGTTGTAGAGGTCAAATAGGCACTGACCAAACTTTTTTACAAAAAAAAAAAACAACAACTTCAAAAAAAACACTACAAAGTGAAAAATAACTTCAATTTCGGAAGGTGGTGTTTTGGTTCCGCATTTTCTTTTTTTGACATCAACTTCCGAAATTAAAGTTATTTTTCACTTTGTAGTGTTTTTTTTTTAATCTCAACAGATTAAAAAAAAAACGCTACAAAGTACTAAAGTACTATATTTGTAAAAAAGTTTAATTTTTAATTTTTTAGTTGTACCTACCCCGCAAAAATTCAATTAACACTACTTGCTATGCAAATATCAGTTAAAACATGATCAATATAAACTAAGTGGAAAAGAATCGTATTATTGAAGCTAACTCAAAAACTACCCAAGCAAAATTAATCAAATTTATATGGGACCACCCCTGAGGCATACCTTATCCATTAAAAACACTACTTAGATATACAAGCCAAGCGGTGCCAAGCTGTGGTGAATTGAAGACATTGACTACAAGAATCATCAAAATTCGCATAGAAATGCTGGAGATGCAGTTTATTTATTCATATAACTTCGATACTTACTACTACTTCATAAGAATAATTACCTAATGTATTATATACTAAAACCTTCCTGAAGGTATGTAGATCACGTTAGTGATCATTTAACGATATCTATTCCTCCACAGAACCTAATGACGCATTTAATAAGTTCCACGACACATTTAAATTATTTTATGATATGTGCTTTCCGCTTAAGAAATTAAAACGTTATGCAGTAAAATCACCTAAGTGGATTAGTAAAGGTATTAAATTGTGCTGTAAACGCAAGCGCGAGATGCTATGGCAGTTTCGAAAAGACCCCAACCCCAATAATAAAATAATTTTCAAAACATATACGAAACGCTTAAAAACAATAATTCGTCTGACTAAGAAATCCCAAAATAACAACCACATTAATAATGCATCTAATAAGTGCAAAGCTACATGGCAAATAATAAACAAGTGCAAAAAGAATAAGCCGGTCGAAGGAATACCAAAACTTAGAATAAATAACATAGATATAACTGACCCGAAAAGTATCTCCCAAACCTTTAATGACTATTTTATTGACGAAATTGAATTAGCAACTGACATTAATATTAATAATCAAAATTTAAAATTTGACATACATCGTGACTCATTATTTTTAATACCCACAGTTCCCCCTGACATTATAAAATTAATTAATTCATTAAATAATACTAATAGCTCTGGTTATGATGACATTACAACAAAGGTTATTAAATCTGTTTCAACAATTATAGCACCGGTACTTAGTTATATAATAAATATGTGCTTAGAATCGGGTGTGTTTCCAGATAGATTAAAATTAGCTGTTATAAAACCACTATATAAGAAAGGTAGCAAACACGATCCAGCCAACTACCGGCCTATTGCCTTACTACCCATATTCTCTAAAATTGTAGAAAAGGTAATCTATAATATATTATACACATTTTTTGAACGTAACAATCTTTTTGCTGATGAACAATATGGTTTTAGAAGAAAAAAGAATATAAATATGGCAATCTTCAATCTCTTTGAAAAAATTATAACTGGCATTGATAACAGAAGTCCGGTAGCTGCTTTATTCATGGACATGAGTAAGGCATTTGATTTTGTGGATAGAACAGTACTGTTGAAGAAGCTGGAAAGGTATGGAGTTAGGGGCAATGCTCTGAACCTTTTGAAATCGTACTTGTCTGACAGAAAACAAGTTACTAAAGTGGATAAGGTGTGCATTACGTCAAAAACCGAGCGTACGTATGTATCGAGCCAGAGAGCTAATAACTACGGTGTACCCCAAGGAAGTATTGTAGGATCTTTATTATTTATTATCTACATTAATGACATGCCAAGAGAAACACAACATCCGATGGTTTTGTTTGCTGATGATAGCACGGTCGTTTTTAGTGGTAAGAATGATGCGACTACACTTGAGGGAGAGTTAAACCACTGTCTCCAAGTATTAGTAGAATGGATGGGCGCGAATAATTTAAAAATGAATATTGACAAAACTAAAATAATGACTTTTGAACAAAGGACAAATCATAAAAAACCTGACATAAAATATGGAGACAAGACAATTTCAGAAACGACAACTACAAAATTTTTAGGGCTTGATCTGGATAGAGACATGTCGTGGAAAACTCATACTGACAGTGTATGTAAACGCCTTAGTCAACATTCATATGCTTTACGTAACCTCGCAAAGGAGGTAAATCAAAAGGTTTTGCTTATGGCGTATAATGCATATGTGACGTCTGCATTACGATACGGAATCATATATTGGGGTAACTCCACCAACATGGAGACGGTATTTAGAGCGCAAAAGAGGTGTGTTAGGGCGATATGCGGGATTCAAAGCACGGAAAGCTGCAAACCGTTCTTTGTGAATTTCCGTATTTTAACAGTACCCTGCCTATACATATGTGAAGTGGCTGTATTTGTCAAAACAAACTTCCACCTATTTGAAAAATTACATAGTTCGCGACATAAAAATAAAATAAGCACCAGGCAACACAAAAAAGCAGTATTCCAAAAAAACTTATTAGGAATGGCACCACATATTTATAATAAATTACCTAATGCTTTGTTATGTACTACAGATATCAACGTATTTAAGAAGCAACTCATTAATCTACTGATAGGTAAGACGTACTACACAATTAATGAATACCTGTCAGATAGAAATGTGGGTGTATATTAGTAATACATAATATAATTATGGTGAATACTTGGGTCCGATTTATTTTATTAAAATTATTTTACTTACTTGTATTATTAATATTATGTGTTGACTGTATTAGACATGACTTAATTATTATGACATTATATACTCTGACATTTCTTACTTATTAATTTGAATTTATGCAATTATTTAGTTATTTATTTGTATTTATGACATTGTATAACTTATTAATTTGAATTTATGACATTATATAGAGTATTATTTTTTGAATGAAATTGTATAACATATAGATCTAAATTTATGACACTGTATAGGGTACCTACTAATTGTAATTTAAATGATTATTTTTTTATGGTATTAATTGGAATTTATGAGTTTTATGACATAGTATAATTTTAAAGATAATTTTGCATGCCTGAATTGGTGCAACACAGTGAACTGCGCATTCACTTGACATCTAGAAATGTATTTATTATGTACTGTGTTGAGCAATAAACATTTGAATTTGAATTTGAATTTGAACAAATCATCAAAATTGGCTCATGAGTTTTTGAGAAAATCGCAGATATGACAAACATACATACATAATAATATGGGTTGAATACAGAACCTCCTTTTTTGAAGTTGGTTAAAAATACTGGTATTCAGCTGTATCCAGGAAGCCAACTCCAACATGGTTGAAAAAAGGCTTGGTAGATTATTATTGTTTTTTTAATACATAAAACGCAATAGGGATTTATTTCCAAACCAGCGCTGGGGCTGTCTCATATAGGGTCTTAGCGCTATACTGAGCGATGGCCGTTTTGCGTAGATGTGACGCATATTTTCTCCCAAACTGTTATATTATTTATTTATTTTTGTTTTTTGTGTTTTTTGTTTTATGCGTCATGTTTGCCTCATATAAACGTATTTTCCTTTTTTCTCATTTCTATTATACCTAAAAAATCGGAAAGGTTTTTATTATGTATTTAAAATTACTTAAAAATAGGTTGACTTACAAAGATGAATTAATTATTTTCAAACTGTTTTTTCAGGACAACTGTGTCTTTACACTAGCTAAGTCACTATTTAAGGATTCTCAGCTCATAATTATGTGTGAGTATAAATAATTTATTTTAAATCTGCTTTATCCTATCTTCTTTACTCCATTTATTGCCTAAAATAAAAAAAAAATAGCATGCTACATTCTTGTATGAATTATGAAGTATGTGTATGCAGTATGAATTCATACCCATAATAGCTATTGGTTTTCTATGTTAAAACAACTTGTAAGATAAGTGGGCCACTCAAGTTTGCAGCGGACTTGAAGCCGCATCCAGTAATGGTGTATGGCTACTTATCATGCATACCCATACCCATAGCCATACGCCGGGCTGGTTGGAATAACCACCGACGGCCGCCATGGCCCACGCACAATGGTCCACTGAAGGACTAAGTGCGGAAACCAAACCCATAACATAGAACATAGCCATACACCGTCAAGTTTACTGGACGCGGCTTCAAGTCCGCTGCAAACTTGACGGTGAACTTGATCGTGAGTGGCCCACGTTATGCATACATTGTTTTTTGAGAGCACTACATAGTTGACTTGAATTATTATAATATATCAACATTAAATTGCTCACCTCTGCTCTTAAAATGGCAAAGGAGAACATATTGAGGAAACCGGCATTTCCTAGAACAAAAAATTCGAAGATATTTGACGTCCACCAACCCGCAACGGGGGCTTGCATTGTTGATTATGTATTACCCACTCCCTCTCACAGATACGACGCCTGTGTCTCAGCAGTTCAACATTATGAGTATTATGTAGTACAGTATGCAGTGCAGTGTAGTGTAGTAGATACTTATATTAATAAGTATCTACTGCACTGAGTATTGGCCACTACACTAGCAGCGCCCCGCGGTTTCACCCGCATAAGTGTCGATCCCGTGGGAATATCGGGATAAAAACTATCCTATACCAAATTTCACCTAAATCGGCTCAGCGCTTTAAGCATGAAGAGGTAACAGACAGACATAGTTTAGCATTTATGATATTAGTATGGATAATGTGGATTAAAACTAAATTATTGAAATATTCACTATCATAATAAATCAAAATATCAGTAGTTGCTTTAACTGATGTGATAAATTATCTCTTTGGCTAATAATACACTTCCCTTTGTTTGCTATTTCCTGTTGCCATGGTTCCTCAAACAAAATGGTTACAAAAAACTACTTATCTCTGTAATATTGATAATACAAAGACAGTTCATTTCCTTATTAAGATCAGAAATTTGGGTGGAATTTCACCCAATACTACTTAATTTTGGACATGCCTTTCTGTATAATTCTAATAACATTAACAAGGAGTAAACTGCTGGCATCATTTATAAAGGATATTGGGAAAAAATGTATTGGTCTTGCCACCATAGGTCTCGTTAGTGGTGGACATTTACAAGTTACCCAAAAAAATCTGACAGTGATCTGATAAGTTATGGTTAAGTAAAAGTTATTGATTTTCTATAATTTTACCCCCTTACTAATAAACGTATATCAGATGAATAGCTAAACACCGATTTCTCTATTTCAGTCGTCAGTAATATTACTTTCGATAGAAGAAGACAAAGCGTTGTGTAACTATACAAACGGTATACAACGTTTATTAGTAAGGGGGTTAGCCTAAAGGGCTTGGTTGACTTTAACTAATGAGGTATCATTAGTTAAAGTCAACCAAGACTTGCCCTGAGAGAGAGAGAGACAGAACTAGAGAGAGACAGAGAGAGAACTAGAGAGAGACAGAGACCGAACTAGAGAGAGACAGAGACAGAACTAGAGAGAGACAGAGACAGAACTAGAGAGAGACAGAGACCGAACTAGAGAGAGACAGAGACAGAACTAGAGAGAGACAGAGAGAGAACTAGAGAGAGACAGAGACAGAACTAGAGAGAGACAGAGACAGAACTAGAGAGAGACAGAGACCGAACTAGAGAGAGACAGAGACAGAACTAGAGAGAGACAGAGACAGAACGAGAGAGAGACAGAGACAGAACTAGAGAGAGACAGAGACAGAACTAGAGAGAGACAGAGACCGAACTAGAGAGAGACAGAGACAGAACTAGAGAGAGACAGAGACAGAACTAGAGAGAGACAGAGACAGAACTAGAGAGAGACAGAGACAGAACTAGAGAGAGACAGAGACAGAACTAGAGAGAGACAGAGACAGAACTAGAGAGAGACAGAGACAGAACTAGAGACAGACAGAGACAGAACTAGAGAGAGACAGAGACAGAACTAGAGACAGACAGAGACAGAACTAGAGAGAGACAGAGAGAGAACTAGAGAGAGACAGAGAGAGAACTTGTACCCCGCGGCCCGCAAGTTCGCTCTCTGTCTATATTTCTCTGTTTGGAGAGGCCTTTGCCGTAGTGGAAGTATAACAAGCTGCCACCATTATTGCGAATACGGTTTAATTATCAGAACCACAAAATACAGAGAGTACAGAAGGCAATCACATGAATGTACTTCACTTTTCATACCTACGCTCGGCGGTCGCGCGAGGGTTGTCAACTTTGGCTTATGCACAAAAAACTATCGTGGTAGTGGCACTCGTATCTAGTTGTTTATTTATTGTTGAGCATATTCTACAATACTAAAACAAAACAATAAACATAGTATTAAAATACAAAAAGTTTACAGAACAAAAACATATAAAATTTTACATTTGTCAATTTTTACTATCGAAAATCCCTAAAAACTTCAAAACGGATAACCCTATTTACACAATTTATTTTGCCCTATCCGTTTTAGATCTAAACCTATCAAATGACACTAAAAATAACACAATGTCTACACAAACAAAAACTCATGTTTTCAACTTACGTAATAGTTGGTGGCGTGAATTTACCTTACAAAAAGTTATTTCGTTTATACTGATTCAAAATAGGAAACTATTTTAAAAATCGAGCTCGGATATCCATTTTTTTGTTGACGCGTGTCTCAAGCGGATGGCACTCGCGCTCGCACTAGTCCCAACCAATCCGAGATAACGTGTCCGTGAGCGGTGTCTATGTGTGCGTTGCTCGAGCGCACTTTGTATGTAGATTGCCTTCTGACTTCTGTACTCTCTGTATTTTGTGTCAGAACTGTGGAACTCATTATGACTCAAGTTCTAATGGTTGACTGATGCTCTTTTGCGATTGCAATGCTATCAGTCACACCTTTTTTTTTTCCTAAATGTATTAATTCACCTTAAGGGGCTTACAGGACCTAAACACAAATAACGCAAGTTTTAGAAACAATAAAAGTATAATGATCGACTACAATAAACAAACTCAAAAAAATATATGATATTCTTCAGGATATAAGCTAGGTAGATAGTTTGTTCAAAACATAATACAATTAATTTTATACAATAGAAAAAAATCATGAAGATACCTCTAAAAACTTTCTTTTTACAATAAAAACCATAGTAATATACATACAATCATTCTGATTTTTTGTCAGATTATTCTACAAGCAAAATACTAAATAAAATACTAGTGTTTTAATTTATTAGTCCAAACAATAGATTTTTTGCTTCATATTTTGTTTGCAATAAATTACCAGGGTTGTGTCATCATCGCGCTTCTCTTTCTTTTCTATGCGGTCCAACACTGACCGCGCTTTAGGTCATGTAAGCCCCTAAGCTCCTTCAGTCTTCAGTTCTGAGTGGAAAGGTAAACTACATACATTCACGCATTCTCTTAGGCATTGGGGCATAGCTAGTGTAGGTAAAAACTACAAAATCTACCCTTTTTTGTGGATGGGAAATCATCAAATGACTCCCGCTCCGAAGAAGGGAGTGTCAGACTCTTACTGACTAAAACCCACCGTTGTTCCTTCCTTAGCCCTTTATGTTCCGGGGCAGCGGTAACCCTTTCGGACAATCCCGCTGCCCCGGCAGGCTTCGGCCCTAGCGGGCCCCTTCTCTGTTGCTGACATCGCTTTGTGGCACTCTTGGAACAAGTACGCGCCGTCCGGCACGGGCCTGGCCCTGATCGGACGGTGAGCTAACCTACTACGACCCTCTTACATACTCGTTTTGCTTCGTGTATGTACGTTCAACCGGCGTGCGTGTATAACCAGAGGGGCAAGTCTCGTAATTTTAATAACGTTCAGTCTGATCGCAGTCTCAATCTGTCAAAAATACCTCGAACTTCCCTACATTTTGACAAGTTTTTGACATTTGTTTGTCGCTGAGATGAGAGTGCGACTAGATTTTGAATGTTTTAAATTACGAGAATTGTCCTTCTGATGTCATACACGCACGCCGCACCTTTCTTTCTTCAAAAGACCATAAGTCCTCACATTATCTGACCAAGATAATGTTTGGACTTTAAAAAAGCCTGACTGGTTTATATAATCACTATTAATCCATCATCGTAGCCTAACTCCAAAAGTAAAAAAAAACTGGCCAAGCTATCACGGTTCACGAGATACAGCCTGGTGACAGACAGACAGACGGACAGTGGAGTCCTAGTAATAGGGTCCCGTTTTTGTCCTTTGGGTACGGAACCCTAAAAAGGGGGTGGGGGTAAATAAAAATGATATTTATTTACGTAAGTAGGTTGTACAAACACTTTTACATGTCAAAAATATTTTTTTAAACTTGTTGAGGTCAGTTTTCTTTCCTCTCTGACAACTCTGAGAAGAAATATCGTAACAAACTCAGACTTCACAGTCTTATTAATTCCTCCAGGATACTACTTCACAGTCTTTTTTAAGTCCTAATATTGTCTTGGTCAGTTCATTACGTGAGGACCATGAAGATCTGAGATGGTATTTTGAGGAAAGAGCCACAAAAATCTGGATGGACCTGTCCAGTCAGTGCACGCCGATGTCAGTAATCGTGTCGTGTCGCGTGTGTGTGAGGTTTATGCCATAACCCTGACTTGATTTCTCAAGATATAAAAGATGAAAAACTGTTTTGTTTCAGTTAAATGTGAGATGGCAAATGCGACTGACGTGACCGTCAACTATAAGTGGGCGAAGTCTAGATGTTCTCCAGACTATCTACATTATTTTGAGCAGGTATAGTTAAATACAGGGTTATTTGTAAAACACCAGTAACCTCTTAAGAGGTCATTGTACTCATCATTATGAACAACTTTTACTATGGGACCAAACCTGAAATCACGAAAAAAAATCAGCTGTTCCCTACATTTTGACGAGTTATACGAACATAAATGTAGGGAACAGCTGTTTTTTTTTCGCGATTTCAAGGTTGGTCCCATAGAAAAAGTTGTACGTTTAGCCGATGGTCCTGCGCCTGATCTCTCTCTGGATTGCCGTCCGATCGAACTAGAGTTAGGGAAGGTGAGTGAACCTGTCTGCACACAGACTTGAGCACTATTTGACTTTGATTAGTTGACACTTCCCATTGGCTTTTACTTTGGCCAGAGGCTGATCGTTGCCATACAACGTGACAATAGCGCCAGGTTCTTGGGCACATTACCAGTTGACAGCGATGCGAAGGAATTTTTCGAAGCTATTTAGTTTGTTATTAGGTTTAGTGTTTTTATTTAGTTGGGATGTAGATTAGTTTAATTGTTAATTTAATGATTAACCTTTTTATATTATTGTTCTAGCAAGTAGTATCGTGCACAGACAGGGTGGACCAGTCGACGGCCGATATAAATGGTAACGGCACCATACAGCTGCTAAAAGAGGAGAAGGCGACGATCTCATGCCAGCATCCCAATCAAATAATATTCCTTGAGCCGTCACAGCCTGCTGTTACCAAGAAAGATGGGGTGACTACTGTATCAGTAAGTAACTTTCTTTTTAGGGTACCGTACGTAAATGGCGAAAACTGAACCCTTATGGTTTCGTCTGTTCGTGCATCCGGATGTCACACAGCCATGTTGCTCGGAGTTTATGAGCAAAAAGAACAATGCTCAAAACGTCCCCACCCTTGTAGCACTTTAAAACCCAAGTTAATCGAAGGGCCACAGCCATCTTATCATTTTATTGTATGACAGCGAAACTGAAATGACCATCCGAAAAAAGTTATATCGACATGAAACCGGAATCAGTCACAATTATTATATTGTCGCTTAATGTTCTTTGTTATTAAAAATATGGCACAAAATAATCACAGATATGTTGCTGGCTAAGTAATAACAGCTGCACAGGTCGATCGATCAGGTTAAGCTAAGCTTGCCGCGGTTGATCCGTGGATGGGTGACCATCTTTACATACCAAGACATCTCCGTGGCTCGGAAAGCACGTTAAGCCATTGGTCCCGGCTGTCGTTCGTGGATCTTTAGCAGTCGTTACAGGTAGTCAGAAGCCCGAAATTCTGATAAATCAGTCTTACCAAGTGGTATCGTATTACACAGTAACTGGTTTGTGGAGGTCAGATAGTCAGTCGCTCCATGTAAAATTCAGCTGCATTCGGTTAGACTCGAAGCCTACCCCAACATAGTTGGGAAAGCCTAGGCAGATGATGATTCATTTGTCGTGACCTACTTAATTTATATTATTTTATTCTATCATCAATAATGTAATGATACTTTTAATTATAGTCCGGTTTTTTTAGCGGACTGTCGTTAAACGTACTATTTAATGTGTATCGCCGGCGCTATCTGTATCTATAAACATAAACACGGATGCTGGTAATCTTGGTATGTATAAGATTGATAAACTCCACCGTAAGACCGATCACATGCAATGAAAATTGACATCCATACTTAATATTATAAATGCGAAAGTGTGTCTGTCTGCCTGTCTGTTAACTCTTGAAGTCTTGACGCTTAAACCGCTGAACCGATTTAGATGAAATTTGGTATAGAGATAGTTTGAGTCCCGAAAAAGGACATAGGATTTTATTCCGATATTCCCACGGGATCGAAACTTATGCGGGTGTAACCGCGAATCGCAGCTAGTATAAAATAATTAATAAAACTACTTTCTTTTAGAAATCAGCACGACACACGTTACTGACAGTAGAAACGGAAGGCATATACGTGTTGAAGATGAGCCTGATTTCTCCCAAGCAGTTCAAAGCTGTGGCAAGCATAGAGATGCCGGCACCTTCCGGATACCTGTCAGCTGCCATCTGGCCACTTCTACCGGTAAGTATCGGTGATAGCCACAATTGCTACAAGGTTGACAAAACAGAAAAAGCATACACAGGTTCTTTGCAACATTATTAATTTGTAATTGAAAAATCATGGACGGAAATTAAAGTTATAAAATGAACTTTAATTTTCAAATGAAAAACATCTTACAATTTCAGTAAGCATTTGCTACATCAATATAGTCCTCCAGACCGGAGAACAGCCTTCGGCGCGGGAAATATTATTGTGCACAATCTCTCATCCCTCACTCTGATCCCTCATTCTCATCCCTCACTCTCATCCCTCACTCTCGTTGACCGCTGGGACAGCACGACTGGGGAGAGATCAGGCGCAGCACACGGCGCCACGTGCGCGAGGCACGGGGGTATCACACCGCCAACTTCCAAACTTCGGGCTGTTACTAAGAAATTCGTAATGGAATAACACTTAATCCGACCCGGGAATTGAACCCAGGACCCCACATTACATCAACAGCCACAATACAACAATATTTTAAGTATATGCGAAACCCGAAACACATGTCTAGTATTTTTATGTAAAGAATCTATGTACAAAATTTCAAAACTGTGTCATGAAAAATCACAAAGTTATAAGCTGTTTGTCCGTACAAAAACATGCTCATCCGCGCCGCGCCGTCTTGCGCTCATTGATAATAGTACCTAGGTACCTAACCGTTAGGCGCGGAGATTGGATAACCTACTTAGTGTCGCTCGGTGTCCAACTTTTAACCTTTTTTAAATATTTTTGGGGCAAAATATAACATGGGCTAAAAATTATTGGGATCAATTCAGTTACTTATTCTGAACAAACTACATTCAGGTTTCGCATAATATACTAAAAATAACGTTTATAATACAGTTTTGCTATGGTTGACTCTACGTCTTTTTGTTCCCAGTTCTTCGGCGTGATGTGTGCCCTTTACACCCTGCTATGCACCGGTTGGCTGCTGGTGTGCTGGCTACAATGGCGCGACCTACTCCGCATACAGTACTGGATTGGAGCCCTAGCGCTCCTGGGCATGGTTGAGAGCGCCACTTACTACGGAGTTTACTCTTCTATTAATAGTTCTGGGTGAGTGTGTGTGCATTTATGGTTCTGAAGGCGTTTGTGTATGGGCAATAGATTGCTGAAAACCTCAGGTCTCCCTACATAACTGGTATAAAAAGACCTATCACATAGCTGTTACGAGGGTGACACTGAAAGTTCTTAGAAAATCAAAAACTTAACAAACTAGCAAGTAATTAGTTTTATTATATCTTTTCAAAATAGTGTCCATTTACTCATTAAACAAATACACAATCATACAAATACCTACTAAACATACTAACACCAAGCACCAATGATGACTGCAACTAATTTTACTTTCTATTTATTTTTGTCTATAACTTTTCTAAATTCTTACCGCACTGATTACTCAAAGTACACTAACATTAAAATGTAAGCACTGCCCAAGGGCTGGAGACCTGGTGACCTGAAATACAGACCTCACGTCTAGTTTAGGCACCAGTCTCCCACAATATAATTATTGCTGTTACGTGTTTTGTATTGTTATGTCTCTAATGTACATGTATTGTGGTGAGAAATAAATCATTATTATTATTATTATTTACATCAATACATCGCTGCATCCGATGGAACCACTGAGAAAAGTACTTTGCCCACTCGTCCTCTCTTCGGCGGCATTTTGAAACGCAAATCGTAAACAAATGACAAATGAAGAAAATGCATACACAATAATATTGGCAAAGAGTTCAATTTTCAAAATTTGAACTTATTTTTTTATTAGGTATATCGTTTACAAGTGGCCAGTTCTAAAAAACTTTCAGTGTCGCCCTCGTATCTACGCATTTTATTCATCAAACTAAGTAAAATTGAGCAAAGAATATTGCTGGGAAACAACTTTTATTTTTGGTGTGAAAAATAGTTGCTAACGAAAGCGTGCAATGTAAAGCACGCAAAATATTGTGGCTGTGGGTGCATACAACGGAACAGGAGTTGTGGAGTATGGTAACCAATAAGGTTTAAAACTTATTTACTCACGTGACGTGGCTGTGGGTCGCAGTGGACGATCCCGCCAATATTTTCTGACACTGCGAAGCTATGTACAGTTCGCGTCAAATAACTTTGCCGCTCTGAAGCTAGGCTCGCTCTTTCCTAGCTGCGCCAATCATCTTTTGTATTCATAGGATTAACTACTGCGCAGTGATTTGTTGCCTACTTCAGAGCGGCAAAGTTATTTGACGCGAACTGTACACGTGCGTACTTGAATAGCTTAGCTTAGTGGGCTGCAGTGACACCTTTATATTTCATCGTCATCGTCATATTTTAAACCTGTCAACTAATACCAATTTCAGGAGAGATACATGTTAATAAATATGAAAAACAAAAAGTGTTTTTTTTTCTAACTTTTTTTTTTTTTGTTTATTTTGCAGTTATTTCAATGCTGAAGTGTACATGTTTGCTGAGTGGATATCGGTCGCCAAGAGGGCATTAGCGAGAATGCTAGTCATCATCGTATCGCTAGGATTCGGTATCGTCAAGTAAGTGCTTCTACATAAATTTTCCTCTACCTAGCCTTTTCACCTAGCTAAATAAATTATTCTAACGCCCACTTGCACCACAAATCACTAAACGAATTTAAAACATCATTCTGTTTTTATCAATCGTTTATTTATTTATTTAATCAACCAACCACCAACCTTCCAACTATACACATACACAGCGCGAAAAAAAAACCGGCTGTTCCCTACATTTATGTTCGTATAACTCATCAAAATGTAGGGAACAGTTGATTTTTTTTTCGCGATTTCAGGTTTGGTCCCATAATAAAAGTTGTTCCTAATTATGAGTACAATGACCTCTTAGGTTGTTGGTGTTTTTCCAATAATCTTGTATATAGAATGTGTACCTATATTCTGGCAAAGAAATAAATCATTCTTTCTTCTTCCTTTTTTTATTTTATAAAACGTTGCCCCCACACTAGGAATTTCTCCTGTATTGTAGGTGCGTTTGCATTCATTGATTACACTGATTCTAACACAAGGCTTTTCCTTCAGGCCCCGACTAGGCCCGGCATTACAACGCGTAGTAGGCACGGGTGTGTTGTGGGGCATTCTCGGCGGAATCAACGCCTGGCTGCGACTTCATCACAAGGCTAACGACTCCAACAGAGACCTGCTACTGTCAGAAGTACCGCTGTCACTGCTAGACAGTGCTATTTGCTGGTGGGTGTTTGTCTCGCTCGCACACACTATGAGGACGCTGCAGCTGAGGAGGTTAGACATATATTTCCTTAAATAAATTTAAGTATACAACATTATTTTTAGTATATGCGAAACCCGAAACACGTACCTAGTATTTTTATGTAAATAATCTATGTACAGAATTTCAAAACTATCATGAAAAAACACAAAGTTATAAGTTTGTTAAGTTACCTGTTTGTCAGTACAAAAACATGCTCACCCGCGCCGCTCGCGCCGCGCCGTATACATATAAATAGATATGTATATAGTCAAGCTGCCCCTGCCATTTTGGTATATTATATCAATGGCCAATACACTTCACGTGTGCTATTCTGAAACTGAATAGCTTTGTATATTTCAATCAAATAAAATCAATGTGTCGTCATTACAAATATTGTAGAGTCCGTCTCACGAAAGAAGTCCCGCGGCAATAAGTGGAACTAATTTATTATTATATAGTTAGCAACATTCCTACAACAACCCTCCTACCTCATGCAACCTTTTTTTTTTTAATTGTTCATTTTATTATTCAGTGCTTGAACTAAATAAATCATTATTTATTATTACGTCGCACGACAGTGGCGCCGCGTCTAGACTTCTTTCGTGAGACGGACTTTAAGCGTCTTTTTTCCAGTTAAACCGATAAAGTTATCTGAAGTTGGTTAAATCTGCCCTTATCCACTCAATCCCGGAGTGGTACGATACCCATTACAATAGAAAATCAATTGTGTCTCATTAGCGGTGTGTACTAAAACTACAGAAAGTATAAGGGGCCGTCTCCACGAGCGAGAGAATCGCTGCGATAGTCTCGCCGTGCCATTCGCCGCGATGATATCGCCGTGTGGAGACACGTTCTAAGAGTGTATAAATATACGTGGCACGACGATATAATATCGCCGCGATTCTCTCGCTCGGCTCGTGGAGACGGCCCTGTCGTCGTCGCGTTGTTGGATTTTATACGATACCTAAATGAAAGCGCGTTGTTGGATTTTATACGATACTTAAATAAAAGCGCGTTGTTGACTTGTTGGATTTTATACGATACCTAAATAAAAGCGCGTTGTTGGATTTTATACGATACCTAAATAAAAGCGCGTTGTTGGATTTTATACGATACCTAAATAAAAGCGCGCTGTTGGATTTTATACGATACCTAAATGAAAGCGCGTTGTTGGATTTTATACGATACCTAAATGAAAGCGCGTTGTTGGATTTTATACGATACCTAAATAAAAGCGCGTTGTTGGATTTTATACGATACCTAAATGAAAGCGCGTTGTTGGATTTTATACGATACCTAAATGAAAGCGCGTTGTTGGATTTTATACGATACCTAAATAAAAGCGCGTTGATGGATTTTATACGATACCTAAAAAAAGCACGTTGTTGGATTTTATACGATACCTAAATGAAAGCGCGTTGTTGGATTTTATACGATACCTAAATAAAAGCGCGTTGTTGGATTCTCAACCTTCGGCGCTGAGCCGAGCATTGAAAATCCAACAGCGCGATCATTCCTCCATAGACATTAAACTTGATCGTTCTTATTGTTGCAGAAACAACATAAAGTTCTCATTGTACAGACATTTCACGAACACGCTGATATTCGCAGTGATATCATCTGTGGTGTTCATGCTATACTCAATCAAGTTATACAGAGTGCTTCCCTGTATTACAGTAAGTAACCATCATCATCATCTGCCTAGCCTTTCCCCAACTATGTTGGGGTCGGCTTCCAGTCTAACCGGATGCAGCTGAATACCAGTATTTTACATGGAGCGACTGCCTATCTGACCTCCACAACCCAGTTACTGGGTAATACGATACCCCTTGGCAAGACTGGTTGTCAGACTTTCGGCCTTCTGACTACCTGTAACGACTGTCAAAGATCCACGAATGACAGCCGGGACCAACGGCTTAACGTGCTTTCCGAGGCACGGATGGGTCACGGTATGTAAAGATGGTCACCCATCCACAGACCAACCACGGCAAGCGTAGCTTAACCTGATCGATCGACCTGTGCGGCTGTTTTTATTTAGCCACAGGCCCCTCCCTATTACAGTAAGTAACCACCAAGGTAAAATTACATTTTGACGTACAGTCAACAAAAGAGATAAGTATGCAGGATCGACGGATAGAGTTGAAGTTTAGTAAGAAACCGATAGATGGAGTGATTCAAATCATTCGAATCGAACAGTAATTTAAAAAAAAATATATAAAATGCTCCATGTCTATACTGATCACTGTTGATATCGTGGCGATTGCTTTTAGAAAAAAAAGGTCCCACTTTATATAAGCACTAGCTTCCAAATAACACATTATTATTATTTCCAATATCGCACGAGGTAGGTACGTCTGGACCGCTCAGTCGCCCCGCTGCCGCGCAGCTACTGTTTTTTTTTTTTTTTTTTCTTTAAAATTAATAGAGGGTTTTTATCCACATGGATACGCCAACCCCATTGTACCTTATCACTACTCTTACACCACTAATTTTTAACTAATTAACATATAATAACACTATTCTTGTAATCCTTATTATTTAACAAATTTAGCTATTCATTGATCAGGCTGTTGTACTAGACCACACAATTTTTTTGCAACATTTGATTTAGGGTTCGCTAAAATAGTGAAAATAAGCCCAAGATCTAAAATATTTAAACCAAACTCCCTAATCAATGAATCTCTTTCATTTTTGTTCAGCAAATGTTGCACGTCTTCTATTTTGTTGCATACTTCGCAGTTTGGAGATGCTGTCTTACGCATTAGGAAAGCAAATTTTGCTGATGGAAAGTGCCCAGAACGCAGTCTTAAAGCTACTTTGACGTAACTCCTACTTAAATTAGTGTCATCAAACCAGGGCACGCGAGAAGGTTCACTCTGAATTACTTTGTACCATATACCTTTTTTTTTCGAAATCTCGCTGCTACTGTGTTCATCCATGGAAATGTGCGTTTTCCGCTTGACCTGCCCGCCCCGCGCGATAATCGTGTTTTCGTCTAACATAGTACTTAACATTAATCCTCAACTTTAGCATATATTTATTTCAAAATTAATGCTGCGGTATTTTCGACATAACGGAGGATCATGCTAAGCCATTTGAGGTAGTATAGGCTCTTAACTGCGTATGTTTTCAGGACTGGAAAGAGGTATGGATGGATGAGGCATACTGGCACATGCTGTTTGCTAGCGTACTGACAGTCATCATGGTGCTGTGGCGACCAACGAACAATAACCAACGATATGCCTTCACACCCCTCCTTGACAACGCTGATGACGACGAAGGTATGGCTGTAGTAGAATATAATAGTACTCTAGTATTTAACCAGCGGCGCTGTATGATGGCGTCTCTAACACCTTACAGATGATAAAAATATAGCTTATTCATTTGATGAATTATACAGTCAACCATAACCCTAATCAGCCTATAATGTTCCCACTGCTGGGACACCGGCCTCCTCTCGGTGAGAGGGAGTGGGCCGTAATCCACCACGCGGGCCCAGTGCGGATTGGCAGATGTCACATGTCTTCGAATTTTTGGTTCTAGGACATGCCGGTTTCCTCACGATGTTTTCCTCACAAAAGTTTGTTTTTTTTTTTCAGTCAAATTAAATTAACCTTGTACTTTTTATGCTCAATAATCACCATCTTGGCTTGAATAATGTTTAAAATAATCAGTCGTTACTTTCAGCGGCGGCCCTAGATTTTTTTAGGTGGTGCTAAGTCCCTCTATGTACCATGTTCCTATGATATATGCAGTTGCTTACACGGATTAATCGGACATTACATAGACTAGCTGTGCCCGCCACTTCGTCCGCATCGACTTAGATCTATCTCATCCTGTAATAAAACGCAACGTAACTTTAGTTTTTCTGTTCGTAAGTATGACTAAACAAATTATCGGATTGTACATAGATTAGATAAATACATAGTTTTAAATATATGTAACAAATATGTAGGTGTATCTGCGTGACAAGGACAGTGGAATCTATCGAGCGTGGCGTGATAGCAGTAGTCCTGCTCGCGTTAAAAAACTTTTTCCATGTGCGTAGTGCACACGGAATGGGCTCTGTCGCGTTCGACAATGCCACTGTGCTTGCTCTCTTGCCCTGTTGAGGTAACAAGTAGCAATGATGAGAAATAATCAGTAATTTAGTTTGGCAGCTTTTATTTACATAGCGAACCCTAGATGTCTATTATCCTAGGTTTTGCGCTCGTTCTAAATCTAATTTTCTCGCTAGCACAGACCTTTCCGTATTTTTTTTCATATTGTATAATAAGTTAACGGAGTTCTGAGTTTACAAACATTAAAAAAAAAATAACAGAATTGATAACCTCCTCCTTTTTTTGAAGTCGGTTAAAAATGACCACGCACCATTGAATTTTGACAGTTGTTGAAATCGAGCCAATGCACATTCAATAGTATCAATCATAGGGTAGAAAACGTTCATTTTAAACGACTCTTCGGGATCAGTTGGTGTCTCATCTATGGTTTCGTAACCAAATAACGGCTTCTTTCTCCGGGATCGGGTTTGTTTAAAAATCGGTTCTATATCAACCTTAGATGCTATGACTGGAAGCCGACCCCAATATAGTTGGGAAAAGGCTAGGCAGATGATGAGATGCTATGTATATTCCTTATTAGCTGGTATTAAAGTAAAAAGCGTGAAAAGCCTCGGTACTGTTTCACAAATTCCGAGCAATTGCGACGCGTTTGATATATCCATAAATTCAGCCTGCATACCTACTTACAATGTATACTTGAAACAATATGTCATACCAAGCCACTAGTGAAACTATGCTTTACTCCGTTTGAGCGCCCAAATGATCGTCGCGTCTCGGTCGATAGTCCGCGTTCAGGCTTTATAGTAAGTTACTATCATCAGTCATCGAATAGTTACCATTAGTAGTATTAGTTTTAGTTATTAGTAACTGTTCGATGACTGGTGCCCGGTGGTCGCATTTCAGTTGATTTCAGCCCCCCCCCCCCCCCCCCCCCATGACGGCGTCCGGTGCCGTCGTACCGCTCGCACCGCCCTAGGGCCGCTACTGGTTACTTTTATACTCTATCAAATTGTATAAACATTGCGTTACAGTTAGCAATTACGGAGATTTTAATACCCGGTAAAACTGGTACCACAAACTACAAACGAATAAAAAATATACGTCACTTTGACCATTTCAAAACCCAGCAAGTGTTCGGAACTCACAAGGTTTTTTAATGGTTAATTGTGTACTTAATGTAGCACACATTAATTAGAAAATTAACCATTAAAAAACCTAATAAGGTGATATTGCGTTCTCTTTTAAATTTTTAGTTGGAAGCACTTACTGGGTTTTGATATGGGATAACCTTTTTGTTCAATAGACATTCATTATCCATACTAAAATACTGCTATTTATCTTAACAGAAGAGGAAGAACAGTTCGTGAACGACGCGTACGGCGTGAAAATGCGCGGCACAAACTCTTCGACCGACCAGGGTGACGCTAGAGAAAGAGAACAAGACCAAAACAACAGTTTGGACTCCGACTTACGCTGGGTGGAGGAGAATATTCCCACCAGCACGTTACCACTGCTTGACTCCGACGAAGAAATTATTAATACCAAGTTTGAAGTGTCCAAAATGCAGTAATTACTTATAGTTTGGTCCATACGGTTTATAATTTTGTAACCTCGGAATATGACTGAATGAATTCGTAAAACCTTCTGGGTTCTGTGGGTATGTTACATGAAAAAGAAATACTAAAAGGTTTGCATTTTTTGTACCGCTTTTTTTTTTTCGTCTTCCAGTACCTAATGTGAATTGTTCTAACTGTAAGAATTGTTTTTTTTTTCGGAGAACTTTTGTTAGAAAACCGTTACTATGTAACAATAGACATCAGAAAACGCAATGTTTTAAAAAATGTCTCTGATTTGTTCTATGTTAGTTAGTACACATAAATAAAAATTAAAGTCCTCCTGACTGCTGACCTTTCGGCTATGGCGACAAATCCCAGCGGAGACCTGCCTTCGGCGCGGGAGACATTATAGTGCACAAGTGTGCGCGCAGACACAGGTGCACTACTATGTTAGTATACAGGGTTATTGGTAAAACATTAACAACCTCTTAAGAGGTCATTGTACTCAACATTATGAACAACTTTTACTATGGGACCAAACCTGAAATCTAAAAAAATCTGCTGTTTCCTACATTTATGTTCGTATAACTATACGAACATAAATGTAGGAAACAGCAGATTTTTTTATTTCGCATTTTCAGTTTTGGTCCCATAGTAAACGTTGTTCATAATGATGAATACAATGACCTCTTAAGAGTTTGAATGTTTTACCAATAACCCTGTATAGTTAGTTGTAGTTGCATACTTACACGATTTATATCTAGAATATCGAATCAAATGGTTCTGATTTCTGTTGTTCAAGAACACCAAATCTAATGTAATGATTTAACGTTGATTAGCAATTACCAAAAAATCGACGACACAAGTGTTATAACAACGCTGTTTATCTCAATAAGTTATTATAACACTAAACGTAAAGAATTCTAGAATCATCCTAATTTTATCAGCTATCTAACGCGCCTTCAGTGCTCAAAAAGTATTCAGGGGTCTTCGTTAAACGTATACTTATGTCAAACAAAGCTAGGCATGCCATTAGTCAAAATTCCGAAGAAGTTGTAGCTACAAAACTAATTTGGAAAATGCTCATGGATTGCGGGATACCAATTATAACAAAAAAAAAGTATAAGTAGGTCGGAGAAAGCACAAACAGTATTTTGAAAAAAAAAACAGTACTTACCTATGTGATTACATTTTTTAAATCAAAACATAGTTTTTAGAGCTTTTGCCTATCTTATTAGGGTCACTTCATTTTTTAATGCTTATTAGGGCCTCGTCATATTGAAAATTAATCTATGTAAATAAAAATTAATCGCCGAAATGTATGTACGCGCACAACTTCCGAACGACTGCACTAAATTGGATAATTTTTTTTGTTGTGTTCGGTATTACCAGAACAAGGTTTGTATGAAACAAAATTTAGGATATTCGAAAAAAAAAAATCACCCGTGCGAGAAAATAAAGACTGTTTTAACAGTATGGTTGGCAACCCTGCAAAGTCCCCGAAATGAGGGACCCGTGTTTGGGTGACCTTCCCCCAGTGGGATTGCTCAGTTCGCATACGTACGCGCTGGTGGGATTTGCCTGACCAACGCGCCCGTGTGCTTGTGCTTTTATATTATTAGATATTTGCACACCTATTAAGGTAGGATATGGTTTAAAGAACTGTTGTAATTATGTATCACCTCATATACAGACGCCAGCAAATCAAGCTACTACATTCTGTCAAATTTCTTTAATAGATTTTCAACTTTATCGCTAAAGCATAAGGTTCAAAGTTTATTGGGAAAATTTGACCGTTTTGGGTAGCTTGATGTGCTGGCATCTCTACCTACCCATATTCAAGCAAATAAATGATTTGATTTCTGGTAAGTGATTTTACAGTCCTTCCACAGTTATTTTACCGCTGATTTTTGTGATCTTTATGGTCGTTGCAATAAGGTTGGCATCATCTAACATTCATCGATGGAGCCATGGCTTTAAAATTAATGGAATTGAATAAGCTTGGTGATGGGTTACCGTTGTAAGATGTAAAATAACTGTCAAAGGGCTGTTGGAGCGCCCTAAGTGCTTCACGACGCTCGTGCGACCAGTGGGGTAACTGCTAAACACATTAACAGTAGGAATGGACTTCATTTTGGCGATGTTTCGCTACCTAATTTTACTTGACCCTGTACATTATTCATTACTGTTTTCCTATTAGCTGATCATTTTGGCAACATTTGTATTATCTATGTACTGAATTTTAGCATTAAGTCTGTCTGTACATATTTCATCATGATTATAACATAAATATCTACTGAAATATCACCTGGAGTTTCACTTGAATACACCATCTCTAACAGCACTACAAAATCATACAACGTACCACATGTTTTTAAATAAAAGGATGTCGATAGCAATCCTAGACGTAGTAAAAGATTACATACTTTGTAATATTTCGACAATCGTAGTGGTATTCTACTTTCGTTAGCAATGTTAAATATTTAACGAGTATCTCTGAATATTAATTAGGCATTCATGGCTCTGGATAGCTGGTTAAATAAGGACGTTATTATAATATACATTACATTACATGTTATGTTACACTCGTACCCCAATCTGTACTGGGCCCGCGTGGTGGATTACGGCCCACTCCCTCTCACCGAGAGGAGGCCTGTGTCCCAGCAGTGGGAACATTATAGGCTGATTATGGTTATGTTACACTACATCACATGTTATGTTACACTACATTACATGTTATGTTACATTACATGTTATTATAAATACATTTAGTGTCATACTAAAATCTTGAAATAAACAGCGTTACACAATACATGAGTCATCGGGTTATTCAGTTTATTCACCCTAAGGTGGATACGCAGAAACGCATTCCGAGATTCCACCCTAGGCCAAGTTGGATAAATTGAATTTATAGACTGGATTCTCTGAAACGGAATAACCAAGTCGTCTAATTCGGAGGTTTATGCACTATAAAAACTAAACGGACCATAGGTAGGTCCTATGTATAAAGTACCTATTATGTAACTGTAATTATGTGTTTTTGTTCCACTGGCCTCTAACAGTCCCACTGAATTGATTGAAAAAGCATTGCAATACATTAGCATACCAAAGCGCACTGACTGGGATCGTTTAGGTAAGTGTCATAGTGATACGCGAAAGAGATGCGAGTTACACAATTATAGGCAGCGCCGTCTCTTTTTCACACTGGAACAATGTGGCTGCACATTACTTTTCTGTGGCTTATCGGAGAGAGACAGGCATATTATGTTTATATTTTCTATTATGAACTTGGATTAATAAAATTTTTAGACAGGTAGTCCGCAACAAAAATCGATTAACACTTCCGTTTTTTTTTAATTTCGGTTATTGAGCAAACGGAAGTGTTAATCGACTTTTGTTGCTCACCGTACCTATTAGATACTATACATTTTCTAGTGGTGCAAAACTTATTAAATTTTGGTTCTCCTAGACTCTAGGAGAATCAAGTTGTTTATCAAACTCTAGGACCTAGAGGCATGAAGAATTCACATAGCTTTGTATTTAAGGCTCTCAGTTTACAATAAAAAATCAAAGTAGCTTTATAACTTTTATTTATACATACACATTTAAATATATTTGTTCTTTAGACACGATCTTTGGTATATAAAATATAATATTGGTATATGGCCACAATACATTAGGTTAAAATGGAAGTTTAATAGAATTCAGTCAATACCAGCATAAATGGAAAATCAGTAATACATTATAATAATAATTTAATATTTAAGATATAAGAAACTATCAACTATAATTAAAATACTTTGTGCTCTCTTACAAATGTAATGGAAAACTTTTATTGGAAATTATTATGAGATAATATAATTTTATATTTTTTGTTAAGATTTTTTGAGTTTATTTTACGCCCACAGTTATTTTTTTTTAAATACAATACAATAGCATAAGGAGCGCATTATTCTGTCCTAGTACTTATTGGTGATGGGTCTTTTTGTATCTTTATTGGGACCAATGTCTTGTATAAAACGCTTAGGGCGCGGATTCTGATCCTATTGAAAACTATAGACGTAGGATTGTCTGTACTTTCCTAAGACCCAAATTTAGCAGCTAAGTAGGTATACTAAAATAGATTTATCTTTAATTTGCTATCATTTCCTTCATCTCCAGCCCTACGTAGGTGACGAACTGATAACTACTATAAATTAAAAAATTGTTCCAGTTTTGTCGCGTGATGTCCATGAAATACTAGCTTCTGCACACAGCTTCGTTTGCGTGGATGTCGAAAATTATAAAAAGGGAACCCGGACAAAAAGTAGCCTATGTCCTTCTCCAGGGTGCCATCTATTTACATGACAATTTTTTTCGGTGTCCGTTCAATGGTTTACAGGTGGTGGTGTGATCAGGTAACATACAGAGTTACTTTCGAAGTTATAATATTTTAAGGATATAGATTAGTATGGATGTCCTACTACTGTGGTAAATATTTAGGGGAATATACGCGAACGAACCCGCGGTTTATGTGCTTGTTTACAATATAGGTCATCACAACATTATACCAGTTGCTAGCACGTATAGACGCCACAAACTAGGTATTCCGGGTAATTCCACTTTGCCCCACCAAGCCCGCCACCCTGGTGTGGCAAAGTGGACTGCCTAAAATTTTGCAGTGGAATATGCCCCACTATTCTGATTTGATGGGGCGGATAACACTAGCATAAATACGAGGTTAATTATTTAAAAAAAAATGCTTAGGTTAGGTTAGGTTAAAACTGTGACCTCCTACGCACGAGCCGAGCGAGCGAAGCGAGCGGTGCCGCGGCAGCGGCCGGCGAGTGCCAGAAACGACTAAATTATATAGAAAAAAAATATGGAAAAAAGAGATTATTTTTAACAGGCTATCGAGAACCGAATTAGTTAGACGAGGATAATTATTTAAAAAAAATGCTTAGGTTAGGTTAGTGTTATCCGCCCCATCAAATCAGAATAGTGGGGCATATTCCACTGCAAAATTTTAGGCAGTCCACTTTGCCACACCAGGGTGGCGGGCTTGGTGGGGCAAAGTGGAATTACTCGGTATTCCGCGATTAACATGGCCACCTACTGGACTTGGACCAAATATTTGGTCTGAGCTACTAGGCTCAAGAGATCGACTCGAAAAGAAGAAGCAGTTGCTACTGAAGAAAGGCCTCAAAAAGGGCGAAAGGAGATTTATTAAATAAATGTTCAAAAGGCCAGGAGGCCCAGGCCATCTCGAACAGGCCACCAGTTTGAACATCTATAGCAGCAGAGTCCAAAACTGGCCTTGAGGCTTTTTGCGTTTATTTAAATATAACATTCATAACGTTATTCGTCACCTACGCAGACCAAAGTAATATGACTACTGTATATGTACTGAACAATGCCGTATATGACATCTGAATCTCGTTAGTATTCATTGGACTCTGTCGGTCCGCGGACGTACGCCCACGACGATGCACGTATTTTTAAAGTGAATAAAGATTCCTAATTTGGTATCTTAATCGCTATTCAATTATCTGACTAAGGACTTTACTCACTAGACTGTAACATGTTAGATAACTGGAAGATATGAGGCTAATGTTGTCAGTAGGTTCGTTCTTATGCAGAAAATAATTTACTTTGAGTTTAACGTTTCGGATGATGCATTCATGTTACAATCTAGTAAATAAAGAGAATAACTCTTAATTAAGTAATAATAATTTTTCGCTACAAAACCGATACTTCTAATAGTATCTTCACATCTCACATTCGATTCTTCGTCAAATATAAAACGACGCATGACCACTTTTATACATAAAAATATAGAAAGCTTGTTTACGAATGTAATAATCTTATTTAATTGTTATCGTAATAAAAATCGTAATCTTCCGGCTCGTCGGGTATTTGTGGCGGGTCCTTAGGAATATCAATACCTTCGGCGTCAAGTAACCGTACTTTTATATCCATCGACAGTAAAGTTTCCAAATCATTTTCAAAAGATTTGCTCGACATCTTTTCTTTCAGAAGTGCATTGATACCGTCCGTCCAGAAGTCGAATAACTGCTCATCGGGTGCTACAAAGTCTAAGGAAGTCACTTCAGCAGACTTGATGATAAGGGAGAATGCTAAATGAGGCGTTATCTTCCTCCCTCTCAAATCTTTCATGTGAGGGCAGTCTTTGCCTATTATCACACACTTCATATCAGTGACGGGCAATTTATTTCCAAGCTCCTCTAAAGTTGGGGTACTTTTTTCGTCACAGTCCCCATAATGGAGTACTTTGTGATTCGGCGAGAGACGAACGTACCAGAATTTGTCCTTGATCCTTTGACCTCTGGCCGAATATTTCTTGAACCTCGTGCCGCCGACTAAGACGCCTAATCTTTGCTGTTGAATGAGATCAATGATTTCAGGAGTAATTTTCTCTTTTAGTTCAACAATAGGCCTGGCATGCGACTCCCACACTTCCCTGTTGTTCCTCTCCTGCTGCCAAAGCTGAGTTATTTCTGTATACGTCAATTGGTTTATCTTTTGCTTAAACTTGTCGAACCCTTTTGGGGAAGATGATAGAGCCCTGCTTATTTGCTCCCGGACTACACTGGATACTTTGATAAAGTCCTCTGCGGTTGCTCTCATTTCCTTCCACGTTTTGTTCAGTAATACTATGCAAAAGCAGAATAATTCTTCGAATGGTCTGTCATGAGTGAAGAATAGTGGATGGTAAGTCTGTCCTTGTTCACTTGGAGGATCACCAACTTTTAAAATGTCACACAGTAACTTTACCAACTCCACACTTGTCTTGCCAAAGGGACATTCATGTTCATCAGCTCTACAACTATTTTCTAAGACAATCTTTGTGTAATCCTCTGAGTGGTTCCTTGCAAAGTACAGCATGCAGTCCAGGGCTAGAACTCCTGGAGGTACTTCATTAAAATCTTTTATTGGGTCAATCTCACATTTGAAGCCAAGTTTTTTGAAGTCCTTTGAGTAGGTTCCCATTGGGCGCCTCATTGTGACTTCAATGTTAGGGTTGTTATCATTTTCAAAAGCAACTTTTCTCAGTTCTTTAATTTTTTCCTGAGATTCCTGCTCTTGAGCATCAGCTCTTTGTCTCATTTTAGGTTCTAAAAGACCAAGCATCAGAGTTTGTAGTACATACAGTTGGTGAGCTAATTCAGTCCCCAAACCTTGTTCTGAAGCATTCTTAGAAAACTCACTTGCTCCAATAAGGTTCTCATATATTACCGATCTTACTTGCTTGGAAGATAGTGTAGCGGCAATCGTTTTCCTCTTAGTCATATCAGCTTTGGAGAATATTGCATTTATGAGAGCTATAGCATTCTGTTGGATAATACTGTCTTGATGAGTATTCTGTAAATGTGATATCAGATTTGGAATGGTAATCTCTTTCTCCACATGAGAATTCTTTGAACTATTAAGTACAATATTCTCAAGAATTGATAAACAGCACTGTATCACTTTTGGATCTTGAACATTTGCTTGGTTACTAACAAAACTGGCAACTTTATTAATAAATTGGTTTTCAAGAATGTCCCAGAATATAACTCCGTGGTCCATGAGCTCGACAAACGTAACAAGAGCGTATTTGAGCAATTTCCCCTTGAACTTACCATTTTCAATGTTGTTTATGATCAGTGTTAAACCTTTTTTGTTGATAAACTCGAGTGCAAAAGTGAGATCACTGCTCAATACGGATAATTTGGCGAGAGCAGCGACTTGGTCGGCCTCCGCGCCATTGTTTATCTTTCCCAGGATATCCTGAACAGTTTTTGCTGGCGACAATTCCAAACGTAAAACAGAACCATTCTTTATTTCATTTCGGTTTTTCTCCGTAATATAATTCTGGTTGTTGCTTTCGGAAAATTGTAGAGCATAGTTTTCAGGGTCGGGGAGGCCCCAAGGCTTGCAAAGAAGTTGAATGATGCTCGATAAGGGCTGACTTTGATCGAATTCTATCAACTGTGGTACCTTGTCTGGAGCATTTAGCATCTCCACAGCGATCTTGAGGATTGTAGAATCCTTTTCCTTTGTTGCCGACGGCATTTTTATTGGTTTAGTAGACATTTATTGAACATTTGACACGAAACAATCACCACAACACCACACCTCGCGAATTTATCAATTCAACGCCTAATTTTCCCGTAAGTTGACGACATCGGGCTGATAGCTGTCAAATAAAATTGACACATGACAGTTCTATTTCTTAGAGATTACGTTTCGTTATTCATTGTCGTCAAAAGCTGAAGAATGCTCACAAAAACTAAAGACTTGTATTGGTGCCGTTCCCTGTCATCGGGTCATGTCTATGTTTTCAAATGAGGTCTCAATCATGATTGCTTGAACACATTGACAGCCACAATCAGCCTATTTCTAATATTATGAGAGACACTGAGTTAAGCTAACTTTATGTTTTGGTCTTTTGGCTAATGAGGTAACGAATGATTGTGTGCAGAACCCTAACCCAACTACTCCGGTGAATGTTAATATTATTGCTTTAGATCTGTCTACACCATTCCGTAGAAGCATCTTGCTGATCTATCCACCGTAGGTATCCCCGCCTCAAAAGTAACGGTATTTTTTTAAATAGGTACTGTAACAGTAGGTAAATTAAAACTGTTTCGTGTTTTGTCTCCTCTCCATACACCTTGAATATCTCTTTGATTTGTTCGAGAGTGGCTCGAAACTCTGCTTTCGACGTTTACAGTAGGTATGTACGGACGCCAGCACATCAAGTTACTACAATCTGTCAGATTTCTTTAATAGATTTTCGACTTTATCGCTAAAGCATAAGGTTCAAGGTTGATTGGGAAAATCTGACAGTTTCGGGTAGGTTGACCTGCTGGCGTCTGTACGTACAGTCTAGTCCCTAATTTTATTTTAAACTAGCTTCTGCCCGCGACTTCGTCCGCGTGTTTCTTGTACCCCCACCCCGTCGCGTCGCAACACTTCGTATTCGCTTACCGTTCACTCTGAGTTTTTTTCTTTTTGCTCGGCTCCTAAGGGTCATAGCGTGATGTAAAATAGCCTATAGCCTTCCTCAAGAATTGGGCTATCAAATGCAAAAAGAATTCAAATCTGACCGGTAGTTAAAGAGATTATCGCGTTCAAACAAACAAACTCTTCAGCCTTATTATTAGTATACTCGTAGATAAAAAACTCTATGGCCCCCTTAATAGGTACCAACTCTTATCATCTTACACACGTGATAACTTTTAAACGAAATATCCGATTGAGATGAAACAAAAAGTATTTTACTTCTTCATAAATACTCTTGATAACATAATGCTTAATTTCGATAAAGATTAATATTACGATACATATTTAACGTAGTTTTTTTTTCTTCAGACGATTTAATAATTATTTTGAACACAAAATCGGTTATTGTGATTAAACCATGATAGCTAGACATATGTTCTCGCGGACTTTTTTGTAGGTCTTAATGAGCTCTACAAACCCGTAGTACATTATTTTGTTCTATTGTCAATAGTTTTTGCAGCGCACGCAAAAATAGGTTTTCGATTTTACACCTTGTGTTACAAAATAGCAATTTTATTACGGATCCCTAATTTCGAAGAAAAAAAATATAGCCTATAGCCTTCCTCGATAAATGGACTACCCAACACTAAAAGAATCATTCAAATCGGACCAGTAGTTCCAGAGATTAGCGCGTTCAAACAAACAAACAAACAAACAAACAAACTCTGCAGCTTTATAATATTACTAGCTTCTGCCCGCGACTTCGTCCGCGTGAAATTTCTTGTACCCCCACCCCGTCGCGTCGCAACACTTCGTATTCGCTTACCGTTCACTCTGAGTTTTTTTCTTTTTGCTCGGCTCCTAAGAGTCATAGCGTGATGTTAAATAGCCTATAGCCTTCCTCAAGAATTGGGCTATCAAATGCAAAGATTTTTTTCAAATCTGACCGGTAGTTCCAGAGATTATCGCGTTCAAACAAACAAACTCTTCAGCTTTATTATTAGTATTAGTACTAGCTTTTGCCCGCGACTTCGTCCGCGTGAAATTTCATCTTCCCCGCGTTCACCCTCTTAGGGGTTGAATTTCTACATTATAAAGGGAACCTCTGTGCAAAATTTCAGCTTTCTAGGTCCAAGGGTTTGGGCTGGGCGTTGATGAGTCAGTCAATCAGTCAGTCAGGACTTTTCTTATTATTGATTTTCCTCTAAAAATTTCGAAAATGTAATCTAATTATCATTTATTTAGATAAATAAGTATTCGGGTCAATTTTCAAGTTTATTAACCAAACAAATGATTAGGATTTTTCATATAAACTGTATTCCCGCTTTTCACCCCCACAGGGGTGGAATTTCAAAAAATCGTTTGGGATAATGTTCATTACTTGACTCAAAGATTATTTATAACAATTTTCGAGTTAATCAAGCCACGCAGTAAAATCCTCGCCTGTATAATTAACTACCCCTTTTCACCCCGTTAAGGGTAGATTTTTGAAAAACCCTGATACACGTCATTCTTTATTTTTGATCCTAAGTATAAATACTGAGTTTCGAGTTAATCGGACCGCGCGTTAAAATTCTTCCATACAAATTTTGACATCCCCAATCCCCCTTTAGGGGGTAGTTTAGAAAAACAAAAAATGCCAAACTTCATAATTTACTTAGATAAGTATTCGTGCCAAGTTTCAAGTTTATTAACTGAAGGAATAAGATTTTCATACAAACGAAATCCCCCCTTTTCACCCCCTTAAAGGTTGAATTTCCAAAAACCCCTTCTTAGTGCTCCCCTACATTATAAAAGGAAGCCGTGTGCAAAATTCCACATTCCTAGACCCAGTAGTTTCGGCTGTGCGTTGATATGTCAGTCAGTCAGTCAGTCAGTTTCTCCTTTTATATATATTGTGATTAAACCATGATAGCTAGATATATGTTCTCGCGGACTTTTTTGTAGGTCCTAATGGGCTCTACAAACCCGTAGTACATCATTTTGTTCTATTGTCAATAGTTTTTGCAGCGCACGCAAAAATAGGTTTTCGATTTTACACCTTGTTACAAAATAGCAATTTTATTACGGATCCCTAATTTTGAAAAAAAATATATAGCCTATAGCCTTCCTCGATAAATGGACTACCCAACACTAAAAGAATCATTCAAATCGGACCAGTAGTTCCAGAGTTTTTTTTTCTTCAGACGATTTAATAATTATTTTGAACACAAAATCGGTTATTGTGATTAAACCATGATAGCTAGATATATGTTCTCGCGGACTTTTTTGTAGGTCTTAATGGGCTCTACAAACCCGTAGTACGGACGCCAGCAGGTCAACCTACCCGAAACTGTCAGATTTTCCCAATCAACCTTGAACCTTATGTTATAGCAATAAAGTCGAAAATCTATTAAAGAAATCTGACAGATTGTAGTAACTTGATGTGCTGGCGTCTGTACATCATTTTGTTCTATTGTCAATAGTTTTTGCAGCGCACGCAAAAATAGGTTTCCGATTTTACACCTTGTGTTACAAAATAGCAATTTTATTACGGATCCCTAATTTTGAAGAAAAAAAATATAGCCTATAGCCTTCCTCGATAAATGGACTACCCAACACCAAAATAATCATTCAAATCGGACCAGTAGTTCCAGAGATTAGCGCGTTCAAACAAACAAACAAACAAACAAACAAACAAACAAACTCTGCAGCTTTATAATATTAGTATAGATAGTAGTATATAGATAAAAAACTCTATGGCCCATAACTCCTTAATAGGTACCAACTCTTAACATCTTACACACGTGATAACTTTTAAACGAAATATCCGATTGAGATGAAACAAAAAGTATTTTACTTCTTCATAAATACTCTTGATAACATAATGCTTAATTTCGATAAAGATTAATATTACGATACATATTTAACGTAGTTTTTTTTTTCTTCAGACGATTTAATAATTATTTTGAACACAAAATCGGTTATTGTGATTAAACCATGATAGCTAGATATATGTTCTTGCGGACTTTTTTGTAGGTCTTAATGGGCTCTACAAACCCGTAGTACATCATTTTGTTCTATTGTCAATAGTTTTTGCAGCGCACGCAAAAATAGGTTTTCGATTTTACACCTTGTGTTACAAAATAGCAATTTTATTACGGATCCCTAATTTTGATTAAAATAAAATATAGCCTATAGCCTTCCTCGATTAATGGACTACTCAACACTAAAAGAATCATTCAAATCGGACCAGTAGTTCCAGAGATTAGCGCGTTCAAACAAACAAACAAACAAACAAACAAACAAACTCTGCAGCTTTATAATATTATTAGTATATTAGTATTAGTATAGATATATAATATATATAATATATAATATATAATATATATATAATATTATATATAGAATATATAGAATATAGATTCCCAATTATTAGGGCTCCGCATCCCGGTACTGGAATAGATGAGCTGCCGATGAAAGGCTATTACCTATATTGTACGAAGAGCTAAATATTTTTTTAGCGCGACTTCAACAATTTTTAAACTGCAGTGCGATTCTGTAACCATCTCACCGTCTTCTTCTTCTTCGTGTCGCTGGCACGACTGTATTTTAAATCTTGTTTTCCCAAAACTTTGCCACTTCCACGGCGTTGTCGGTGGCAGCGCAGAGGTCACTTTGACTGCATGTTTTGGGACACAGACAGTGAGCGTGGAGTGAGCTGTCAATAGTCTCAATTCCTAGCAAAAACAAACTCACATCACCTAAGTTAACACGGTGATACTTTTACAGAATCGACCGACTGATCGCTTGAGTGATCGCCTCCAATCAGATTTTTTTTGTCAACCTGCATGTTGTTAGGTTCCCTTTTACAGACAACTTACCTTCATAGGATCTAACCTACCTAGAGTAGATTAGGTAAAGTACCTACTAAGATAGAAGTTGTCTGCAAAAGTTTATTAATGTTGTTGTACAGTCACGAGCACCAATATCAACACTTGGCAACTTTAAATTGCGATTTTTTCACGAAATAACGAATGCAACGTTGAAATACGACACTTTATATATCCCTATGGGTTCGAAAATACTATATTCCTACTAATCTATAATTTTATTCAAAAATAAAGGAGAAAATCGACTTTGAATAAAGCTAAGTGTATACATACTTTTGCTCGTGACTGTACGACCCTTGATACTTGCGTTTATAACTAAAGGTGCCTTGCCTGCGTATCACTGACATGGAACACGAATCAGTAACCCTGAAGATAAATACATTTCAATCTAGCTAATTAGGGCAGAAATACGATCCTTGCTGATATATGATCTTGCAATAAAACTATCACATATTGTCCTAGTATTTAACAGCGTCACTATTACCAATGTTCAAATCACTTAGCTAGACGAGATCGACAAGTAGACAAGACTGGTCCTAAAATGTCGCTTTTCTTATATTTGTTTCTTTTGTTCCTGATATTACATACTGCGAAGAGTTTTCGATGTGACCGAAGACCTTATGGGTCGAATACCCAAGCTTCAGAACCTGATGGGCGCTTCAAGCTGCACGTAATAGGCATCAGCAATAATGCCTATATTCCTGAACAACTTTATACAGGTACCTACCTAACTTTATGAACTTGATCGTTATGTCGTTTAAACTTAAGTCCTCAAATAATAAAATTACTTTGCAAAGTAATTTAGCCAAAGTAGGTAAGCAAAACTTTTCGTGTTGGACTACGTTAGGTACTTTGCATAGGTCCCCCCTTTCCAATGCTAGACAATCCTTAGAGTAAACCAAAACCAATCTTTGTCGACGTCACAATTAAGGACAATAATGGCTTCTCCCAAGATGCGTCTAAAGCGAAGCGATAATGGTGTTATTTCAGTACAAATAACAGAAACAGATGGCCAATCCCACTTTACGGGCTTCATGATATCTGCGGAGGGCGACGTCAAGCCAGACCCACGGAACCCCAGGCGAATTATCTCACTTTACCCAGGCGAGTTGAGGCCCTTAACTACTGCCACTGCTAAGTTCAGTGACAGGTGTCTGTACTCTGTTGAACAGGCTATGAGCTCTTATAAAACGTCCGTTGAGGTAAGTCATCACCGCCCTAGTCTTTTCAGAACTATGTAGGTAACGAGTGTAAAAAGAGACTTATCACTTTGCGGGGCACTAAACGCCTCGAGACGTAATAACAATAAATCTTCCATTATGTCTCGTTCAGCACCCTATTGTACCTAAATTTCCATCTGTATCATTTAATCCATTGCTTCACAAGTTCGAAAAATATGTCTGCTCAACAACGTAAATAACGCAATGAATGTGGTTGAACTGTCAAAATGAAACCCATTGCTACTGATAGTGTGTTACGCAATTACCCCGCTGTATTCTTCAATGGGTTCGAAGCCGATAGTCATCTATTACTCCCCTTCATTGTGATACATTTTTGTACTTATATCTCCGTAACCAGAAGGTTCCCAGGTATGGTCCACCTGGGAACCTTCTGGTTACGGAGATAATGAAGGAAAAAATTAAGACCTACAAAAAAGTCCGCGAGAACATATGTCTAGCTATCATGGTTTAATCACAATAACCGATTTTGTGTTCAAAATAATTATTAAATCGTCTGAAGAAAAAAAAAACTACGTTAAATATGTATCGTAATATTAATCTTTATCGAAATTAAGCATTATGTTATCAAGAGTATTTATGAAGAAGTAAAATACTTTTTGTTTCATCTCAATCGGATATTTCGTTTAAAAGTTATCACGTGTGTAAGATGTTAAGAGTTGGTACCTATTAAGGAGTTATGGGCCATAGAGTTTTTTATCTATACTAATAATAAGGCTGAAGAGTTTGTTTGTTTGAACGCGATAATCTCTTTAACTACCGGTCAGATTTGAATTCTTTTTGCATTTGATAGCCCAATTCTTGAGGAAGGCTATAGGCTATTTAACATCACGCTATGACCCTTAGGAGCCAAGCAAAAAGAAAAAAACTCAGAGTGAACGGTAAGCGAATACGAAGTGTTGCGACGCGACGGGGTGGGGGTAAAAGAAATTTCACGCGGACGAAGTCGCGGGCAGAAGCTAGTAAAAGATATGCTGGGTAGATTTTGTTTGATTTACACCTAACGTACCCATCCACATTGTTATCTGTTTCGAATAGGCGATTTTCTTACTAGAAAGATGGTTTTAATTTCTGAAAACTTTCTCAAATAGGTTTATTGGCAAGCTCCAGTCTCAGGCAACGGCTGCATCACTCTACGTGCCATGGTGGCCATAAATGATGAAGTCTGGTACGAAGACGGAGCTCCTTTGACCCAGAAAGTGTGTGAGGACTTAAGGCAGCCTGATGATGTTACACCGCAACTGAATTATGAGTGCAGTATCTGTGATGAAGCTAAATATGAGGTAAAGGGTGCGGCCGATTGGCTTTGGTGTAGGTATAGGTACCATGTGCCACAATGTTTTACGATCCTGATATAACTGTAGTACGGTGGTTGCTTGGCCTACAATACTGTTTTTGTACCTATTTACTTAATTGAATTTATTCTTTGAGTTTCGAAAAAATATATTTTTCCCCAGTTGACTTTCACCGGGGTATGGTCTCGTAACACCCATCCATACCTTTTCCCCGAGAACGACTGGCTTCCAAAGTACAGCGATCTTGTTGGAGCTTCCCACAACGCGGAGTATATGCTCTGGATGCCGGGGACCCTAGCCTCCGACGGGTTTAGGGATCTGGCAGAACATGCCAATTCCAGCAATCTTGAAGCAGAAATTCGGGGAAAGGTAAGAAATTACGACATTGTCGTTTAGTTATGGGTTAGGAATACTTGTGTTGGATTCTTTCCGGTGTCATCTTGTACCATAAAATTATGGGGCTTTTGCAGATCGGCGAAGGTGTCCGCACTCTTATAAAAGGCAAAGGCCATGGCTACCGCAAGATGACATTACCCACTTATTCCTTCTTCCGCGTGGATAAAGAGAACCACCTATTCTCTGCAGCCGTAGCGATTCATCCATCTCCTGACTGGTTCCTTGGAGTCACCAGGTTTGAACTATGCCAGGAGGATAACACATGGCTGACTGAAAGGGAGCTAAATCTTTATCCGTGGGATGCTGGCACGGACAGTGGCGTGTCATATGAAGTAAATAATTGTTCTAATCTTTTTGACCAGAATATTCGTTCCCTTCAATCTTGGATAGAGCTGATGAAATACAATGACACCATTTTCCAATTTCAGGCTGCTAATATCGTAACATACCCTCAAGACTCTGTAGCCCGTGTCGAAATGAGTTCATATGATAAAAACTCCCCATTCTACGAGGTGGATATAAAAGACATGCATCCATTTGGGAAGCTCAACATTAAGTTGATACGGACCTACCACAGGGAATGTGAAGAAGAAACTACAGGTAAGTACGTGGGACACTTCCAACGAAGTGAAAAGCTTGACCAAAAAAGATGGCATTGATCATCAGATTCCACAACACACAACCTTTAAAAGTCTTGCAAGAATCTGTTCTTAGCGCCTACAGTCTAAATTCTGATCTATTTGTAGAAGAACCACCACCAACCGAAGCCCCCGAATCTTCAGAAGAATCAGCTGAGACAAGTGAAGAGAAGAAGCCAGTGGAGCCTCCAGAGCCATCCAGGTATCAAACACAACTAGATAGCGCCGAGGACGGGCGGTGAGGCTTAGTTGATGATTAATAGAATAGAAGTAGACTATAGAACACACCATGTTTCATAGACCAAACTCATTTTCTAAAAATTGTCCTAACATAAACACACGCCGTCTTCCCATGAGGGAATCCTAGTTGTGTGTTTTCGAAATAAAGTTGACGCCTTTTAGCCTTCACCAATGTCATCTCATGTTTTAGTTATTTCCTTAGCTCTAGTCTAAAACGGTACCTAACGCTGAAATAGGATTTTAAGGATTTGTCTTGGACCTGTCTAATGCAATTTATTTGTAGTTAGCACAGATAGCCGATAGGAGAGCCCATGGCAATATAAGAGCTACACCATTTCATTAGCATGCTTTTGCCAATTGAACATGAATTATTTGCTGAAACAGGTAGGTAGGTAGTTGACAAAATACCTTTGTCCAAACAGCGAAGCTCCTTCGGTAACCGAGCCAGAATCTTCAGAAGACTGCCCAATGTCGCCTTGGCAGGACTGGAGCGCGTGTGACGGAGAATGCGAGGAAGGGAAGGTCATAGGCTTCCGATGGAGAGAGCGGTACCATCTGGTAGATGGGGTTCCAGTTGAGAAGTATGATCCTCATGTAAGTGCATGAACTGCATTTCAAGCCTCAGTTTTTTTTTGTCCACCTAAGATTTCTATTGGCATTTAATTCTCATCTAAGAACAGTCGTCAGGAAAAGTAAATGTTTAAAAATGGCTTTGTATCTACATGTCCGACAGCACCAACCGAATGACACGCATAGCGCATTATAAGATAGGCTTCCGACCGCAAGTTGGTGTATACGAATAAATGTCGCATCATTGCGGTGTGCGGCTCCGGCGTCATGATTATGATGAGGACGGTAATTTCATCAGCACCCATTACAACGTAACGTAAATTCACCCTGATGTAGTTTTAAGCATCTTTGACATTACTATTAACGCCATTAAGTAAGTTGATGATTCTTCTGCGACAGGCTAAACACCACCACAAAATGAAAGAAGTATCAAAATTCTGCAAGAACCATTTCGATACATTCGAGAGAGAAGTCTGTGAAGATGAATGCAGCAATTCCGAAGAACAAGAAGAGGATCTGACAGGTTCTTCTTAGTTTAATCCTAACCTTCCTTAATACTATACTGAAGATCCTAGACACTCGGAATCTTAGTTTCAACGCGAAAGTCTTAAAAAATTTGAATTGCATTTCAAGTTGTAGGTATGTTGAACAAAATATTATTCGCGAGCGTTACAGGTTTATATTTGTAACAGAATTTTATCCATTAAAATCATCAAAGGTCCCTTTAGATTTAGACGTTGATGATCAAATTACTTTTTATATGCCTTAGAAGTTGGGGTAACTACTTTATATGATAAATTTATTTTCCTTTCAGTCGAACGTAGAGTCATGGCCCCGATATTGCCTGGAGGGAAATGGAACTCAAAGCGAAGAGACTTGAAAACAAGAACTAATTTCCAGCACGGTTAGGAAAGAAAACCTTTAATCCTTATTGTTGAGTCAACAGTTCTGTTTTTAAAATGTAATTATACAATAATTATGAATACTTTAATAAATAACAAATAAGCCATTCTTTAGACTTTTTTTCTTCCCTATCACGGCTACCACCCTGCATATTCTGGTAGATTGACAGTAGGTCAGATATTAGGCAGTCGCAGTCCATATACAATACTGATTTCAGCTGCATCTGGTTAGACTGGAAGCCGACCCTAACATAGTTGGGGAAAAGGCTAAGCAGATGATGAAGGAAGTAGGTAAGTATATTGAGGTTGTAAAGACGTTAGTCGCCGATTGAGTAGACGAGACGCAAAATCTCTGGGAATTATTTAAATCTATTTCCAGATAATAATATAGGCCTACGGGGTAATTGCGTAACACACTATCAGTAGTAAAAGGTTTCATTTTGACAGTTCAACAATATTCATTGCGTTATTTACGTTGTTGGACAGACACATTTTTCGAACATACGAAGCAATGGATTAGCGATATCCTTCAAAATTATTCAGATTGAGATTCATAGCGTGTTACGCAAGAGGCAGAGGAACAATCGACTTTTGGTGCGGGCCAGATGAATTTTTCCATTGGTCCTAATAATGATGTCACTATTGTCACTCCCACTGTGTCAATGCATCTCTAGAACAATCGCAATAAATAAATTTCTAACTAAAACTAAACTATATATTATTGTCCTATTACGTCATGATTTTAATACTTTCGCTTTATGCCAACACATTAAAGCCTACAATCCTCTGGCAGCATATTCCAGGGCACTAATTAGTCTAAATTAAGTAATAAGCACGGGAGATACAGCAGGACTATTAAACTAATTGTGAATGAGCGGTTTAGTAACACGACGACCTGTGACCATATGGTACCTATTTAAAGTACATTCATGCGGGAATAATATAGGTGAAAATGCGTTTGTTTTTTTTCGGTAAGTTTAGATTATATATTTTGGTTTACTTTTGCACTATCCAATAGATACTAGCTGGGAAAGTAGATATGCATAATTATTCACAACCATACGACAGGCTATCGTATCGAAAATGACACATTTCGATAACCATCTGCCTTGCCCCCGACAGCAAACACCTGTCCGAAGAATATAGCTGTCGCGGGCGTCTATTTGATTTAAACTGACCAAATTGGGTTTTGGACTTCGATGGACTTGTGAACAGCGTTTAGGGGACTCTCGACTCGACTTCTGCGACTCCTACGATAACATTGATTTATGTTGTTATACAGAAGCGTATCGAGTGGTTGTGATAGCTATGCTGCTCACAATATTTTATCATATTATTCAGTAGTAGGTATCTACGCAGTCCACCACATTCTCGGCAAAGAATGAACTAGAAGATCAGTTTACCGGCCACCTTGAAAAGATTTATGGCCTCTTGTGGACACCTTATTTTCGTAATGACTTCTCTTAATAATGTCATTTGCTAAAGACTTCTGACTTGACTCTGACGGGTTGCCGAATAAGAATATGACAGTGGGCCGCAACCGCAACGCAACTAACAAAACCTTAGTTTTAGGTCCCTACCAGATCATAGTCCTAGTCGTGCTTTTAAAAGCTTGCACGTGCTCTGATTGTGATCGAAGGCCTCTGGGGACCACCACGGAAGCCTTGCCTCCAGACAACCGGTTCATGATAGACGTAGACGAGATCAGGGAGGACCTACTGTACATCCCGAACAAAGAATATACAGGTACGTGACTTGTATTACTTTCTAAGGTAGCCCGCGAAATTCAAATTTTCCGACTTTTTTGCAATTTGCAGGTCAGTTGTCAGGTTAAGTTAGAACATTTTAGGATAGTCATTCAATAGAGTAGGTGATTTGTGTAAATGATTATAATTATATGATTTTTTTATTCATATGTGTTACGGCCGCGGATCATAATTAGATCAACATACAACCCAGTACCTAAACCCAAAAAACTTATGTTTGAATTTGACGCTGACGCTTTCGTCTTAAGCCGCTGTCTCCTGCCGTGGGAATATGAACTATCGAAAGAATCTTCTTTCGACTCAGTCACTCACTTCACTTCGACTTCACCCACTTTGAAATAATTTAGGTGGAACTTTGAATACCTACTTCATGAAGATTAAATTGCCGTGCAAGTCAGATGCACTCTTGTCCTTTTATCCTAACTACGAGTATATTATATCACTTGCATCATTTTATAGTTCGCCTATCTTCCCGAGACGGAATAACTCCCTTCATCGCGTTCACGATATCCCTTCGAGAGGATACAGCAGAGAACAAGGTCAACCCTAGGAAGCCTCTCCTGCTGAGTGCCGGGAAGCTGGAACCTCTGCGTTATTCTAACAACACCCAACTACTGTCCACCTGCGAAAATACGGTCATACAGTCTGATATCACTCCCAAGACTTCTGTTGAGGTGAGTCCTCATGAAAACATCCCGGATAAAATTTTACGAATGGCGATGATAGCTCACAGTAGACCAACGGGGTAATTGCGTAACACACACTATCAGTTCAACAACATTCATTGCGTTATTTACGTTGTTAAGCAGACAATTTTTTCGAACCTATGAAGCAATGGATTAATTATCAATATCTTTCAAAATGAGTCAGATTGAGATTGATAGTGTGTTACGCAATTAGGATGCAGTTTAATTTTTAACGTAACTTTCTTACGCTCCTTTTATTTTATACGCCAGGCAAAATGGACAGCACCAACAAAAGACAATAAATGTGTGACAATCTTTGCGGTGGTGGCTGTGAAACCAGATGTATGGTATAGCTATGAGGGGCCGCTGTCAAAACATGTTTGTGAGGATCTGAGGAAGGCAGATGACATGCAACCGATGGAAAACGACAACTGCCAAGTTTGTGAAGATGCCAGGTACAAGGTATGCCAGATGTTGTAGAAAATACGTTCTAAAAAGTTGTAAAGAAGCGCTTTAAAGATTTTTATGTTTTCAGGGAGAATTTTGGGAGGTCTTCTTCGATATTAAATTATACATGATGTACCAGTTTGTTTATCAAATTAGTTTTCTTTTTCCAATAGCTGACATTCGAGGGCATGTGGGCCTACAACACCCATCCCGCCATGTATCCGCCAGCCGAGCTGATGGCAAGATACAGTGACGTCGTGGGAGCCTCACACAGCAAGGACTTTACTCTATTTAAGTATAACTCCGAAGCTAGGGAGGGCCTGAAGCTCCTGGCTGAACAAGGAAACACTACCAATTTGGAGGTCGAGATTTATCGAGAGGTAGGTAACAATGAAAAAATTAAATTTAAAATTTAAAAAACCCCCGACAAAAATAAAATTAAGGAATCCCTACAAAAAGCATGAAATAAAAAAATAAATTTGAATAAATTTTATGGAAGTCGGGGGACCGTTCTGTGGAACACCTATTCTGCTTCTGAGGTCCCCCGACATCCATAAGATTTATTCAAATTTATTTTTTTATTTCATGCTTTTTGTAGGGATTCCTTAATTTTATTTTTGTCGGGGGTTTTTTAAATTTTAAATTTAATTTTTATTTCATGCTTTTTGTAGGGACTCCTTAATTTTTGTATTTCATTTCGTTTATTTTCTTCCGTTTTAAGATTCTGGTAATTTGGTGTTTAATCAGGTTTTTTATCCGTCAAAGAATATTGATTAATTTATAGTTGAAGAATATTTTTTAAGACTAAACAGATTTTTTTGTTTTATTATATTTTTCAAGTTTTTAGTTTTCATTTCGTTAGGTAGTTAATATTCCTCATTCCCTTTCAATATAGTGTAAATTACTCTACTTGTCAAGCCCTTGCATTTAATACCTATATTGAAGGAGTGGTGAAAAAAAAAATTTATTAGCCATTTTGTGGTGGCGGCCATCTTGGATTTGAAATTTTTAATAGTGTATAGTATTCTACTAGTCAAGCCCTTTCATTTGATACCCATATTGAGGGAGTTGAGAAAAAAAAATGTAATTCGCCACTTTGTTGTGGCGGCCATCTTGGATTCCAAATTTGTTATAGTGTATAGTATTCTACTATTGAAGCCCTTTCATTTGATACCCATATTGAGGGAATTGTGAAAAAATATGTTATCCGCCATTTTGTAGCGGCGGCCATCTTGGACCGATTTTCATCAAACATAGCTAAGAACACTCCCGACTAATACACCTTTCAAACAAAAAAAACTAAATCCAAATCGGTTCATCCGTTCGGGAGCTACGATGCCACAGACAGACACACACACACACACACACACCCCCACACACACACACACACACACACACACACACAGACACGTCAAACTTATAACACCCCGTCGTTTTTGCGTCGGGGGTTAATAAAACCAAATGAGACAGCTTCCTATTCTCTTGAATTTGATGCTCTCTTTGCGGGTTCATTGCGTTAGACACTAACAGTAACAATGGCTTTCATTTTGACAGTTCAACAATTACATTAATTGCATTATATGTACGTTGTACGTTGTTAAGCAGATTTTTTTTCGAACCTATGAAGCAATGGATTTAATTGATAAATATCATTGAAAATGATTCAGATTGCGATTGATAGTGTGTTACGCAAGTAGGGTGCAGATCTTGTTTGTTTAACTCACAAGAGGCGAAAACACCTCATATCAGTGGAAGCAGTACTTATCCCAGTGACTTAAAGTATTTTGAAATGAAATGAAATGATTTTATTTTTTGTAAGTAGGTTTGTACAAACACTTTTACACGTCAATCATGTTTTTTTTTAAAACTAGATGAAGTCGGCGTTTCCTATCTGACTACTCTGAGAAGAAAGGCCGAAACAAACTCAGAGGTCACAGTCTCTTTTAAAGTCCAGACATAATCTTGGTCAGGTTATATGAAGACCATGTAGATCGATGTCTGAGGTGGTCTTTTGAGGAAAGAACCACACAGATTGAGAGGACCTGTCCAGTCAGTGCACGCATTTGTCAAAAATCGTGCAGCTCAACTCAAGACTTAAGGAGCTCAACAATTCGACGAACAATACTTAATGTACAATATTGTAATGTTTCACAGCTTGGCACCAACGTCAGGACTATAATAAAGGCTACAGCTCCACCAAACACAAATATGGATACAGTTTCCACCTTCAGAGCGAGCAGAAAGCATCACATGGTGTCCTTAGCCACTGCCATCGTGCCTTCCCCTGATTGGTTCCTTGGAGTCGCCAACTTAGAACTTTGTGATGCCAAGACTCAAGAGTGGGCAGAACGTGTCATCTTCAATTTGTATCCAATGGATGCTGGCACGGACAGCGGAAAGAAATTTGACGTACGTAAACTTTTCTTTTTTTATTCACTCAGAATATTAGGTTCATCATGCTATCAGGACACCCTAGGCCTTCGCCCAAATACTCTAGATCTCGTTAATCAGAGCCTTTGAAGATAAGCAATTAATATATATCCTGCATCCTGCAGATTAGCTGATAATTAAAGAGTTACTTATGAAAAATATTATTGTGTCCTAGTTAATTGACCTCGCCTAATTATAACTTTCTTTCTATCTAATCTAATCTAACTAGCCTGTATTGTCCTACTGCAGGGTAAAGGCCTCCCTCTCCCTTTTCCCCAGAATTCTATTTTTGCGAGTGCCTGTCAGTCACTACTGTAGGAGTCAAGCTCGTCTTGCCATCTTCGTCTGGGCCTGCCGCGATGGCGTCGTGCGTTCAGTGAGAACCAATCGGTGTTTCTCTTAACCCAATTGTCATCTGACATGGGGCAGAGTTGTCCGCCCCAGACCCACTTAAGTTTAGCGGCTTTATGGGTAACGTCTGTTATTTTGGTTTTGGCACGCAGTATTACTTTCTTCTATTCTACCTATTTCAGTCATCAAATGAGGCGACGGCGCCAGCACAGCCGATTTCTGCCGCGCTCATAGACGCCGACATACCTAAAGAAAATGTGAAACCGTTTGCAAGATTGGTGTTTCGTTTGATACGAACTTATTACAACCCTAATTGCACTGAAGACACAGCTGTTACTGAAGAAACAGGTACGATTTGTTTCACATATATATATGCAATCATCAGACACAAAAAATAGCTGTTCCATACACTTTCACCGCAAAGCCCAACCAAGCTTTATTGTACCTAAAAAAAAAAAAAAAATCCATACACTTTCACCGCAAAGCCCAACCAAGCTTTATTGTACCTAAAAAAAAAAAAAACATTGGGCGGCCTTATCGCTTTCTGGGATCCCTTAAACCTGGGCAACCTTAAATTATAAAAGTGAAATCACCACTTAAAATTACCACTGTCTGGAACAGTGTGGAACTACTTATTGATAAAATATAGGTGCTGACCATATATAACACTGAGCTGGTAATCAACAGTTGACAAGCGGGCTGGTCAACAGCAAGTTTGGCTACTTGTCTGTACGTCCAGACCAGTGTATTCAGTAGGTGTTGGTATATTGGACATCGATCATAAACCCTTAAATTATTGCTGAAAATCAGGAAGAGATGATTGTTATAACACTATATACCTAACTTTAATTGCAGAAGGTAAAGGTGAAACTGAAGAAAGCGGAGAAGGTGACGGTAGTGATGAGAGTGAGGAGACAAAGAAAACTGAATACCGACAATCGTCACCACCAACGACCACCACAAGGTAGGTACAGATCCACTGCGATGGAGTGTAATGCTGGAGTATCTTGCTTGAGCAAGTCTAATAGAAGCATTTGACCATTGACGGCACGGTTGGCGCAGTGGTTAAGCGATTTGTCGAGGGTTCGATTCCCGCACGGCACAAATATTTGTATGACTATTACAAGTAGTTATTCCGAGTCTGGCTGTTTGTGTATGTGAGTTTAAATGTTTGTAAACGCACACAATACAGGAGAAATTCCTACAACACAATACAGGAGAAATTCCTAGTGAGGGGCAACGTCAAAAAAAAAAAAAATATACAGCGCCAAATTCGGAACTAATGCCATCTACATTTCATAATCACAAACTTTTACCAAGAGCGCCCCCCTGACAACGTCATTTGAGCGTTTCGATCAATAATTATTGATCGAAGTTTGAGCGCCAAAATATCTATGTAGCAGTCTCAGACCAACTAACACTAAATAGTATTTGGTCCACAGGGTACTTTTTGATAGACTGATTTGGTCTGAGGTAGCAGTATATTCAGAAGTTCAGAACCAATCTGCCTCATGCTCTTTTATTTCGTACAGTGAGGAGCCACCACCTGTAGATCCAGAGTCGTCACCCGAATGCCCCATGACTCCGTGGGAAGACTGGCAGGATTGCGACGGCGAGTGCATTGACAACAAGCTGGACGGATACCAGATTAGGTTCCGGTACCATATTGGAGTGAGTAATTGAGACCTACTAAATGAACACGTCAAGATCAATTTAAATCCTTAGTGCTCATGTATACGAGCGGCACGGGACAATGGCAAGGGCAACTCCAGCCGTTGACACCAATGTTGACACTCGTCGACGGCAGCCGCCGACGCGTCGATGGCTGTGGTTGCCTGATACCTGATAGTGATGCGGATAAAATAGTCATTGACCATTTCATTGTTGTCTAGATCTATTGCCGCCCTCTGCCTTCAACAGGCTCAACAAATCAGGTTCAACCAATGAACGTCATTGGGTTCAACTGTGTTTTTTAGCGCTCCCATGACTGATAGTTTATGATTGTTTTATGTGTAGGATCCTGCGCCCGAGTGTGCGAAGGAGCCTCTCACTGAGACGCAAGCTTGTGCAGAAGAATGTGAGGACGAACAGCCACTGGAAGACCCCGACGAAGAAGAAGAATAGTCGTTTTATCTAAAAATAAATTAAAGTTTTACCGAAATGCAAAATCAATAAAGACAATTTTCAAAATAAGAATAATCATGCAGCCCGATCCCTTTCCCATTCCCGATTTACATGCTCCAGTACTTTAGACAGTTGGCTTGGCTTATTATGATCTGTTTCGCAACTTATATTTTAATAATATTTGCATCAACCACAGCCCCATTTTATATCCAGCAGCCTAATTGCGTAAAACATTTTCTTTCTGATTACAATTCCGAAACTATGCCAACTGCAGTTTGAATCGATATCAGTAAACGGAATTGTGTATATCTATATCATCCCAATTGACTATAATTGTATAGAGGTGTACCGACTGTCGGGCAGAATTTGTTTGGTAAAAGCGTGTTGTTTCTTCATATAAGAACTATTCGCTTCCAAATAATTTTGCTATAATTAAATTTTGTTTTGATTACAACTGATGGTCTACTACTGCATATACATAAAAATGTACAATGATTGCCGAAAAATGAAAAACCAATTTATAATACACTTTCTACCAAAAACTACCATAATTGAAATACGTAAGGAAACGTTTTATTTTTCACGTTTTAGTTATCTGTGGCCAACGATAAAATCGTAAAAAAGCAGTGTTGTCAACTTAGTGGGAGTTCCACTAAACTTGGGGGTTTGGACACAGGGGTGGGGTGCTGGTGGACAAAATTTTGCTTTCAGTGGCTGGTGGTTAGACTAATTCAATTTGTAGAAAACAATACAATCAACTACTTTAACTTTGCCTCGAGAAAATATTATATTAACACGATAATGGGCATGTTTTATATTTTGTTTAAACCTTGTGAAAGTGAGAAATAAATCATCAAACTACTGACGTTTTAAGATTTATTTCTTTCAAATGCGGAAACCACTGCCGATTTGAAAGTAAGTAATTTCGAAAAAAATCCCACGGCAACATACTACTAACTTCTTGAGTAATTCATTATTTTATGATATTGTAATAGGATGATGCTAAAAAAAAAGTACTGTGAATAAGTTATGTTTGTGTCCATTCTCAAATCTTAAAACGGACCTCCATAACGGCGATCGAACGTCGCTAATAAGAATAAACATAATATAAAAAAATTGCGCCTTCTAGTGGACTCGGGAGAAAAGTTGGCAACACTGACACTGAGGAATTAGTAAAAGTACTCTGTGGTAAAAGTACTCTACTACTCTGTGGTAATAAAAGTAAATAATGAAAATAGGATACTTTTAAACCATAATATTATACAAATAATCTGTTTGGTTTTACCTTGAATGTTGTTTAAATTAATACTTGTTTTATGTTTTTTAACATACTAAATTGTTTTTACTATTTTCATACAGAAACATAGGATAAATAGTTTCGGAACATTTTTGTTGTGGTTTCTTGTAGAAGGAATGCGTTTGTAAAGTTCTCTGATAGAATAGAGGACGAGGTTTTAGCTGGCTGCACTAAGACTTAGGCTGTTTTGCTCGATAGCGAAAAGCACCTTAGTCTGTTATATGTCAATATAATCATAAAAGTAAGTAACCAAATATATCTAGGAAAAAGTTGTTCGTATCTCATTATTAGATTATTGTAGCTCGTGTAAGTACTTACCCTTGATACCGATGATCATCAAGGATATATATATATTAGCTTTCGACCTCCCTGGACATGGGTTTTCGTCGTAGACTGCCGGTACACTTTATCAACAACTCTCATAACATACTCAATATTAAATGATACCTTCTCCCCTCTTAGGTACACATAATTGCTATAAGAACGAAACACAATCTTTGAGAATTCAATGAAGATTTCAATATGTTTTTAATTTTCAGTTATGACTTACAACAAATGGGACTGGTTGAGGATGATTTTGTATATAAAAGAGCATTTCAACTCGGACAGTGTCCTTACTCTCACTTTTAAAACTGCAGGAGAATTCTCGGGGTGTTTCACCTACGAAGACATGAATGAACGCAGCATATTACATACATTACTGTTCGCTTCGGCCACTGCTACTGCTGCTCAGCAACTACTTCAGTTTTCAAACTTCTCAAGTACAAACTCAAGATTGTTCAAAAACTGTTGAATCTTCAGTCTTGCATGACAACATAAACATATGTACCTATTATGTAATTGATAACAGTGTAAGCTTTAATATAAAGTTGAATACTTACTAAGCCTTTTTTTAATAAAGACATCAAGTGATTATTATAGTGATACTAATTAGAAAATAGTGGTGTTTAGCTAAATTAACTGTCATTCATTAGGTACTTATAGGTAAATAGAAAGACAAAATATGGTAAACAAAAAAAAACTGGTTTTATTTATATTATTACAACCTATCTGACAATAGCATTTATTCACATTTAGCATAGAATATTTGGTCATGAGGCAAGAATAAATTGGAACAAATATTTATATTCTATAGATTGGTGGAATTTGGCATCTAATGTCTTCCCATGTACTGCTGGCTAATGCTTCCTGTGAGAACAAGTTAGTTTTTCCTGAATAATAGCGGCAGGCCCAGACGGAGATGGCGGGATAAGCTGGACTCCTTTAATAAAGATAGTTCCTTGGCAGCTCTCGACAGAGAGGGGTGGAAGGAGAGTAGGCCTTTGCCCAGCAGTGGCGCAAGATGTAGTTGAGCCTGACACCTGAAAGATAAAAAAAGAATTTAAGTAAGTAAATCCTCATTATGTTACAACCATCCACAAAGTATTTAAAAGGCTCAAATCTATGTACATATTAGAACAGTAATATACTGCTATAAACACAAATTAGATGCCTACAATTCTATTGATGGATGAAGCATACTTGACTAAAAAGTACCTACACAAAGATACAGCAAGCATTTTTACTTATTAGGTAATAGATAAAAAGGAGGATGGGCCTATGATACATATTACACACATTACTAATTGTGATATCAAACATAACCAATACAATGCTAGAGTATTTTGAAGGGCTCCACATAATAATGTAACAATAAACACTATAAATAAATATTATGGTACTTCCATATTATTATAGTTGAATATTTAGAAAATAACCTTCAAGACTACCTACCATAGTGGTGCTAGGAGACTGATATTGATTTTGAGGATTTACACCGGACATCCTAAGGTTTATGACAATACATTTTTATTAATTGACTTAGATATTCTTACTAATAATCATCATCATCATCATTAGCCTTTAATGTTCCCACTGCTGGGACACTGGCCTCCTCTCAATGAGAGGGAGTGGGCCGTAATCCACCACGCGGGCCCAGTGCGGGTTGGTGGATGTCACAGGTCTTCGAATTTTTGGAAAACACATATTTTCAGTTGCCTACCTAACTTACCTACATACCTACTTTCTTTAATTTAGTTTGTTGTTATAATTGTAAATATTCATCCCCTCATCTTTTATGAAGCTAAGCTATAGGTACTATGGTCAGTAACAATAGAAAAAGTAATTGTGTCTTGTCATTAGTAGTTGAAGTCATTATATTACCAATGTTTGATGGTGCCCTATGTATCTAGGTATATTATACAATGTAGGTATTCACCAGTAGATACCTGACAAACAATATACAGTTTGTAAGATCTTTGAAGATGGTCAGTGGGTCGTCTTAGGAAGATACAACATTTAGGTTAGGTTAGGGTATACCTATAGTGGGCCCATTCAATGTTCAACACTTATAAAGAAAATAATACTGACATTACCTTGAACAATGATGTTTAAAAGTAGGTCTATGTATGGTGTGTATTTTCGTCGAAGTCCTTGGATAGATTTAATCCATCGATTTATATTGCTTCATAGTGTGCTTTATATTTGTTCTTCCTCTTTAGTTATTCCTTTTCCAATGAAGTAAAACCTCGAATGGGTTGCGCTTCTGGCATAATAAGTTAACGTTTGTTATGGTACGAGATACGAATTTGTCTTTCGTTAAAATGCCACCAATATAGGTACCTCGTTTCTGAAATATCATAATAAGCATAATTTAGGTTGTAAGCACTTAGATCAGAAGAAAACTTTTACAATTATTTTACTAAATTCACCTCACTGCCTTAATTTTTAAAATACTATTAATATGGTTTTATCATTGAGGTTTTACACTAAATCACATTCACAATTTATCAGGAAGGCTACCACTTACATTTTTTCGAAATAATTATGGGGATTACGCGTTTAAATCCTAAAATATGTAGATCGGAAAATGATTACGACGAGAAGTCTGCCTTCTCTTTCAAACCAACTGCAGTTGGTTTTAATTTGACGTTTGAAGCCAAATCTAGCTTGTCAAAAAAGTTGCACAATACGAAAAATTGACTTTTGCCCAGTTTTTCATGACGTATCGTTCACTCTAATAGCGATTCAAACAGAGCCGTTGGCTTCCCCTTCAGACGAGTATACGCAATACGAAAAGGTTAAAACGAAGCCAATTGGGATCAAAACGAAGCCCACTAGTCTGCATCATTACTCGATAATGTGTTACGCAATTAGGTAGCAGTACCGATAATTTGTACCGTTCCACCAGGATCGTAACAAAATTAATTCCTTCGCTGTAACGATACCTACTGACAAAAGGAATGAAATCTTAAAGTTTACTAACAATATTATCAATATATCGTTAGTAAATTAGTAAGTAGTTAGTACTTAGTATAACAATATAATAACGTTATTAATTAATTTCGATACTCAACGGTACCAGCCTCATGAGCATGACTTTTATGAAGACGAAAAAGTATGAAGAATAACGTTACTAATGAATCTGTAACGTTTCACCTGTAACGTTATTACAAGCGGATAAGCGTTACTTATATTATTGTTCTAAAAGAAAATGATATTGTATAGCGTTTTTTGACGTGACAACGTCTTAAATTAGGTTGCGACTGGGAGTCACTTATGAAAAAGTGTAACGCTCGGTAACGTTACGATGAGTCACCGAACGAGAGAGAGGCCCGCCGAATGCCTTGCGTCTCTCTCCCACTCAACTATGATCGGATGATCGGTCGTTGTCACGTAAAATCTTCGCCCGTAAAACCGACTTTACAGGCAACCATTTTTTTTGGAATGTTATCGATATTTTTAGGTTTTACCACAGACTACTTAGAGATACTAGATGGAGTCTTCATAATGTGCACATAACGAAATGAGGGAAACATAGCTTAATTTTATCGACGGAAAAAATATTTGAAAAAATAAAAAATATTTAAAAGGATCTTTACCTGCTAAAGTATGGTGATTGCAAGGCCTTTCTTTAACAGTTGATAGGAAATGTAGTGATTGAGTTATAAACATGGTATTTTTACGTTTAGAAATCTGATACGATGGAGAATTATTTAAAGTAATAAAAGAGGGTAGGTAATCGGGGCTTTTATTGAGTAATTTTACAATTATTGTAAAAATAGATGAAAAAATATCTGATTTTTGTTAAAAAAAAAACATAATTCTCAATTATGTTTTTGGGTCTTGTTTTTGGTCTCAAGGGTGTAAGGGGTCCTATTAACATCTTAGTAAAGACCCAAGCCAACCTCACCTGCCCGCGGTGCACCCTGCTGTCCAACGAACGAGGCTCTGGCGAAACGTCCACCAACCCGCACTGGACTAGCGTGGTGGACTATAGTCCAAATCCCCCCTTAAACTTCCAAACCATGACAGAACAAAATAACCTCAGGCCCCAAGTGCCCGGCAGCTCTAGAGAACCTCGCGACAATGACGGCACTCAACGGGTTCTCGGAGCACGGGGTGCTAAGAATCCCCGGGTGAGATCGATCCTCCGTCAACGAAACCAAGCAACTACGAAAATGGACTCCGATACTAACCTAAATATTTTGACTTATAACGTACGCACATTACTGCAAGATGAACGTTTACTTGAGCTAGAAAACGCTTTAAAAGAAATAAGTTGGGATGTGATAGGGTTATCAGAAGTAAGGAGAATAGGAGAGAACACAGAGGAAAGAGAAAATTCTATATTCTACCACTTTGGAGCCACCAGAGGCCTTTATGGAATTGGTTTTTTGGTGGCTAAAAAGTGGAAGAACAATATTATAGAATTTCTCGGATACTCGGAGAGGGTAGCGGTTCTCAAACTAAGCATCACAGACCAACATAGTTTAACCATTGTCCAAGCTTACGCACCTACAACGTCACACTCAGATGACGAACTAGATGAGTTTTATGACGTACTCAACAAAGCGTGCGAAGAAAACCGTAGCACATGGAACATCATAACTGGTGACTGATCGGGGCAAGACAAGAACTAGATAGCCCAGAAGTTCTCGGTCCAAATGGCCTAGGAACTAGAAATGATCGAGGAAACGCACTCATCCAGTTTGCATTTGGACAAGGGTTCAGAATAATGAACAGTTTTTTCCCTAAAAAGCCACAACGTCGATGGACATGGGTCTCACCAGATGGGAGAACCAAAAACGAAATCGACTTTGTGCTTGCCTGCAATCATAATAATATAATAAAAGATGTTAGTATTATAAATAAATTTAAATTTAGTTCAGATCATAGACCAGTACGTGCAAAGAAGAAAAGAAAGAAAGAAAGAAAGAAAAACTGTTTATTCTGCACAAACAAAACGCACATTACATATAAAAATAAAAAATAAAATAATAAACAAAAAAATTAAAAGATAAATATAGGTACAAAAAATGTTGACAATTTTGCTTGATGTCAGGGCCAGGGACCAAAGACAACACACATTATTTTATTACTTGACATTGACATGACAATTTGAGATTGACATTTGACAATACAAAAATCACAAATCAATCCGATAGGAGTATATGTGTTCTGTGGTGATGCGCCCGCGCCCGCGTCCCTGGCCTAATTATGACAGCAAAACAAAGTGAAAACAACAACAATCAAAACAAAAACAAAATGCCAATTGCAGAGAGGAAAAAATTAACTAAGTGCTTTTGTAACAGTCAACAATATTAAGGACAATTAAGCCGTGCGTCGCATCTGTGCAAGAACAGGTCGTTGCTCAGCAAAATGCTGTGACTTCGGACGAACCAACGTACACAGCGCTGATTTTCAGCAACTACCTCTCGAATGACGTCCCGCCGTAAATCGGGTAAGTCTAGTTTTCCTAAATAAGTGTGAGTCTAGCTGAATGTAGTGTGTACTCATAAACTAAAATAAAGAAAAAAATATATATATATCTGTATGTAATCACTACTCTTATAATTAAAAAATTTACATAAACTAAATAACCATACAAATAACGAAAGTGTTACTACTAGTACTTAATAACTTATTGTACAGTGTTGTGTGTTTTCCTATTTCTAGCTATCTCAGTAATTATAGCTTCGATATTCCACAATTAAGTAAAGAGCTAAGCATTTACACAACACAAGTAAAGAATTACTTATGCATTGATACACCATATTTTTTTTAGTTTGACTGCACCATGGAAAATTGGGATCGCGATGGCAGCCATTTGCATAACGGCCATGCATCGATGCATGCGTCGATGTCGTCTGCAAACAACACCCAGCTTCAGAAAGACACACAGCAAACACGCCCCAGATAACTGAGGACTACCATTCCCCCCGTTACAATCACACTAACCGGACCTAAACAGGAAGGAATCAGAGAGGCCACTCACACCGCTGGAAAGCCAAATCCATTGCCCGTAGGCCGTAACCCTTGAGGTGAGTACAAAAAGAGCAGCTATTATATTAAATATATGTACAATCATGTGGATTGCTGTATCTGCATGAAATATTTTTTTAAGATACTCAAAAAATGCTTTTTTGTTCTCAGGACTCTTACTGGTGGAGGAAGGTTATTCCAACAGTGCGTGGCAGCATACCTGAAACTCCCCCTGAATGCTGCGGTCCTGTGTGTTGATGTACAAAGAGGTTTGGTAGAAAAACGTGGTTCGTATTTGCTCTGTCTCCAACTTAACTTCTCAAACAGATAGTGAGGTTTTTGTGTAGTGACTACTCCAAAAAGTAAACCAGCCATATGTAACCTTCTCCTAGCAGCCATTTTCAAAATATTATTTTCATTTATAAAAGGTGTGACATGACTTCTACGAGGTATCTTTACACAAAACCGTGTACATGCATTTTGTATGCGTTGTATCAGCTTCTCTGTTCTTGCTAACAGGCATGGGCCATAAACAGTATCACAATAGTTAAGTCTTGATAAAATTAGGCTATCCACTAATTGTTTCCGAAGATCAACACTCAGGTAGTCTCTAATTGAATATAGGAGTTTCAATCTATAAAAACAATTCCTCATACAGTTACTGATGTGCTTTTCAAAACGTAGTTCTGGATCCATGGTTAATCCAAGATTGCATGCTATCTCTACCCTATCTATCTTTTCCCCCCTGATAACAACTTCTGGCTTGGCTGACAGTATAGCACTGATCATTTTCCTGCTTCCTAAAACCATAAATTTAGATTTCAGCGGGTTTAATACCAGTGAGTTATCGTCAGACCACACTACCACTCTCTCAAGATCGTCATTGATTTTCTCCACTGCCTCCAATGTATCAGCTGGTTTAAATGTTATATATAACTGTATATCATCTGCGTACATGTGATACATGCAGTGACGGAATGACTTAATAATGTCTGAGCTGTAAAGGATATACAATGGGGGCCCCAAAATTGATCCCTGAGGCACACCACGTGGCACCTGGCGAGGAGGGGATGACAGCTTTGATCCATCCTCCTTCTGGATTTCAACGAGCTGTAACCTATTTTGCAAGTAGCTAGCGAACCACTCTATTGTTTCCGTTGTAAAACCATAATAGGCTAGCTTGGAAAGTAACAGAGTAGTGTTTATTGCATCGAAAGCCCGCGAAAAATCAAGAAGTGCAAGGATGGTTCCCTCCCCCCTATCCCTTGCTTCTAGAATATTCCCTACTACGTCAGAAAGGGCTGTGGCCGTCCCACGGCCCTTCCTAAAACCAGACTGAAGATCGGGGAGCATATTGTTTTTTTCTAAATATTCCAGCATTTGGTTATAGACCACCCTCTCTAGTACTTTAGATAAACAAGGCAAAATGCTAACAGGACGTAGATCTTTGAACGTACTTGGGTTACTGATTTTGGGTAGAGGACGCACAATAGCACACTTCCATAGGTCAGGGAAAGTATGGGTATCTATCGACTTATTTACTATTGTGGTGATAGCTTGCAGTGTGGTAGGTAATGTTAGCATTATCATATCCAGACTCACTCCATCTATCCCTTTAGCATTAGACCCCAAACTTTTAATAATTTTTAATATTTCTTCCTCATTAACATTCCGTAATTCAAATTGAGTTTCACCAAATTTATTTGTGTCAAAATATGTAAGCTGCGATGTGGGCAGTATACTCTGTCCAGGCACATTCAGAAATGCCTTATTAATTTCGTCTGGGTCATTAAATTGTCCGGGAAGCATACCTTCACTATGTTCAGCAAATACATCCGTTTTAAGATTTTTCCACAGCTTTTTTGGGTTTTTTAACTGACTATTAATGTTCCCGTCAAAGTATACCTTCTTTTCCTGCGTTAGTGCTGTACTAGCTTGTTTTTTTAAGTCTAAATAATATTTTTTTTTCGTAGTATCTCGCCTGTCCATATGATAATTATTTTTTGCCTCGTCTCTCAGCCTAATCATTAATTTTATATTTTCTGTTATCCATGGCGTGGGCCGGTCTCTAAAAAACTTACTCTTTACTGGGGCATGTAAGTCAAACAGTTGAGTGATACAGACATTAAAATGTTGAGTCATGCTATTAACATCCGGCAATGAGCTGATATCAGACCATGGCATTAATTTCAAATCGATTATAAAGTACTCCATTAATATATCCCTTAAAGGCCGATATACAACCAGCCTAGGTTTGCTATTTACCTTCTTAATGACTGTATCGCATACAATAAACGAATGATGACCAAGTTCACTGACATGACTGACTAGTACATTACGAACCCCTACATCGGTACAGATCACGTCTATGAGAGTACTACTATCCCCCACAAAATGAGTGGGTGACTGTACTACCTGATTTAGACTAGTATAATTTAAGAATTCCATCATATCTTTAGTTTTTGTGTTGCCTGTATCCAGTAGATTAACATTGAAGTCCCCCAGCAATACCAAGTGATCATAAGGTGCCAACGCGCTAATACTGCCAGTTATTCCATCCAGAAATGTTGCCAGTTCAAACCAGGGTGGCCTGTATGCAGTGCCAATCAACAACTTTCTACCATTGATAGTTAGGTTTAACCACATTTGTTCTACATCAGACTGCTCTGAGTGCGGCCGTACGCGCGCCCTTACCCCTGTTTTGATGTAAAACGCTACTCCTCCGCCTCGCCCCCCACGTATAGTCGCAGGGCGCGGCACATGCTTTAATCTGTATCCGGGAACCTTAGGCGCGCGTCCCTCCTCCCCAGGTCTAAGCCATGTTTCGTTAATTGCCATTATATCCACTGAGTGTTGTGCCATGGCAATCAGAAACTCGTCCTGGTTTGTTGCCAGAGAGCCCGCATTAAATAAACCAAACTTTAATAATTTTGACTTAGTCATGTTATATTAGTATTAATGGCTGTATAGGTGTATTTATATAATAATGATTGTATTTTATTCATATATGCATTATTGTGATTTTGTTTATTTCTTTTGAATAAATATTTTTTGTACATAAGTTTTAATTCTGGCAGTATAGTAATAAGTGTGTTAAAATCAAAATGATGAGGTGAAAATGTACTATAAATGTAGTTAACGTTGATTATAATAATTGAAAATAGATTGGTTGTATATAATTTTTGAATATAGTTAGGGTAAGTGAAACTGACTTTAAGAATCAGCGTGACAGTACAAGAAAGTATGACAAACAAAAAATTTACACACACAATACAAACTAGATCAATAATCGACTGAACAAAACAAAAACAAACAAACCAAGCGGTATTATTACAGTGCGATATTGCCGCCGCTACCGAGTGCCGGTCCGAAAGTGCGCTGTAAGTCAGCCTCGCATCGGATCTGGCAAGTGGCATCTCCGGGTTTGTACCGGGCGAACAACACAGTAAAACAGAAAACAATTTGACAGCGCCCATAATAGCCAGCTGTGGGAAGCGAACAGATGAAATATATGTTTGGTGGCTCAACTTGAGATAAATGCAGTTCAAACCACTAATTAACCAAAAATTCTAGATATATCTTCAAGGCATCTAATTATTTGTGCTTTTTGTCCATCTTCCTTGCGAACCAAAATTCTTCCGTCTCTTGTCCACACATACTTCCAGTTGTGCTGACTCCCTGCCTGACGAGCGTGATAAAATAGCTGGCGGTTTACGCGAGTGAGACGCTCATTGATGTAAACACGGCGCGATGCCGACGGCCCACTCACTTCAAGGTCGTCTGTACTTAATCCACGGCGAACTCGAGCTGCACGCAATAGTGCATCGCGCGTCGTGCGCCGTGCGAAACGGACAGATATACTTCGCGGCCGCTGCGCAGCGGGCTCAGCAGAGATGGAGCCGTCCGTGTTCTCGACCCGGTTGCGGTGCGTGGAGCCGACCCGCTCAGCATGCACGATGTCCCTCTCATCGAGGTCGACACCGAGTTTTAAGGCGACGACCTTGACAAGGTGCAGGTTACTCTCATTTTTATTTTCAGGGATTCCGGACACTTCGACATCATTTAATAGGAGTTCCTGATCCCGCTCATTCAATTGGCATCTCAGCTCAGCAATGGTGTTCTCAATATTGCCGCCCCCCTCTGGTATGAGTTTCTGCTCCAATTTAAGCTCGAGAGCGTCCACCCTTGACTCCAGAGTGTCCATTCTTTCATTGGACGCTTTTATGGAGTCATTTAGACCAACCATCTCCGTACGCAGCTGCTCGAACTCCTGGTGGATTAGACGGAACTCCGCCCGCATCTCCTCCTTAAACAAGCGTAGCTCATCAGTCATGCTAGGGGAGAAGTGGATAGTGGTATCCAGCGCATTATTGCTTAGTACGCTGGTATCCATGAGCTCCTCCGGGCTCTTTTCCTCCGCCTGCACGGAATCTGACCTACCTCGAACAGGTGTCTCCGCCTTGTTGTCCCTTATTACGTTTTTAACGCACTCAGGGCAGCACCAGGTGGGTGTAATGTAACCCAAATTAGGCAAGTTTACGCAAACTCGGTGGTATAGAGCATTGCAGCGACAGCATTTAGCGGCATCTATCGGGGATATAAATTTTGCGCAACCACCACACTTAGCTACGGGATTGTCCTTAATATAAAATCAAACCGTAAATCTGTATTTAAAAACCAAATAAAGAAGCTCAACAAAGATGTTTTAATAAACAATAAGGAGAAATTTAATTTAGAATTAAAAAATTCCCGATTTCTCCACAACCGATCATCTCCATACCATCAATCAAGTAATAGAAAAATATAATGAATTCAACAAACCACTTTACCTGGCCTTTGTGGACTATGCCAAGGCATTCGACAGTATAGGCCATCAGTCAGTTATTAATGCCTTGGAGTCCCAAAATGTTACCCACACCTACATTGACCTCATTGACACCATCTATAGAAGTAGCTCTGCGAACATCAAGCTACATGTTTCTGGTCCAAATTTCTAAATAGAAAAAGGTGTCAAACAAGGCGATCCACTCTCACCTAAGCTGTTCACAAGTGCATTGCAGGAGGTTTTTAAGAAGTTGCCTGATTCATGGAAGTCACGAGGTATACATGTTAGCGGCCACCAGCTAACAAACCTCCGCTTTGCAGATGACATAGTGTTATTCTCCACATCACCTTCAGAATTTGAGGAAATGCTCCAAGATCTGAGCACGGCAAGTCTTGAGGTTGGACTTTCAATGAACAGATGTAAGACACAGGTCATGACCAACAGCACGAAACGTAGGGTCGAGGTAGACGGACATGTGTTGCAATATGTCGATGAGTACACATACCTGGGCCAGATAGTGTCTTTCAAAAACAGACAAGATAAGGAAGTCGAAAGACGAGTCCAAAATGCTTGGAAGACCTACTGGGCCCTTAAAGAACACATGAAAGGTAGTCTTCCTATATCATTAAAAAGGAAACTCATCGACATGTGCATCCTGCCCGTCCTAACCTACGGTGCACAAAGTTGGTCACTTACTGAACAACAGAAGTCCAGACTCAAGATTTGCCAACGGGCAATGGAGCGCAGCATGTTAGGTGTTAAGCGTACAGATCGAGTTAGAAACACCACGCTGCGCTCTATAACTCAAGTAGCGGATGTTGGAGAAAAAACAGCCAGGCTGAAGTGGGAGTGGGCCGGACACGTCTCACGAATGCACCCGGAGAGATGGGCAAAGATCGTCACTCACTGGACGCCTGAGGCAGGACATCGCCGTCGAGGTAGACCAAGGCGAAGGTGGCGTGACGATCTAATATCATTCGCAGGGCCAACATGGCCGGAGATCGCACAAGACAGGGAGGTTTGGAAGGAAAAAGGGGAGGCCTTTGCCCAGCTGTGGGACACAAACTAGGCTAACAAAAAAAAAAAACTCAATTGAGGGCGGTTGTTTACACAGGGGTCAAGGCAGCGAACAAGAATTTTAAAAATGCTACATTTTTTTTTTTTTTGATTTTTTTTAATTTTTTTTCCGTCGATAAACTTAGTTGCCCTCATTTCGATATGTGCACATTATGAAGACTCACACTGTATTTCCACAGATTACTGAATAGTTACTAGATTTAGTTTATAGTTATCTGTGATATATTTTTCCTTACGTCATCGAGTGAGTAAGACGTTCGTTCGTTTCGTTCGTTCATGATTTCGTTTTCGTTCGTGATTCAATGGAGTAATTTCATCGGGGTCAGATTAGAGAGGATTCTGGAAAAGCAATTCGTATTTCATCTTTTTTATTATGCTAACAAAGTCTCCAAAACCTGCGTACAAACGGTACATTAGTTGGGGTTTAAAAGGTGCATTGCTAGTGGAAGGAATTGGGCTTGCCGCATCCTACGGTCTTTGGTACAAGTTGAATACCGACAGAAGTAAGTATGAGGACTGGTTTATTTCTGTATATTGTAACGTATGTATATCGTTAGGACAAAGAAATTTATGTTTAGCACTATCGCTTCACAAATCCGGTGAGACAAAAATAACACTTGAGGAGTTAAAAAAATCCTAAATGTCAACATGTGTCTAAAATAAATGACAGGTCAAAAACCTGCATCAAGCCCATTATCAAGCCTGCATCTTTGTTTGTCTTTCGAAATAGTGCAAGTAGCCTCTGATATGACCCTCTGACTAGTAGAGTACCTACCTTTCAAAATTCTGTGTCTTTACTAACAATTAATAATTACTTTACATACATCTGCCGTTTACCAATGTTCTTTTCATGCTAATTAATTGCTTGTTTCCTCTTATTAGATATCTCTCTCTTCCTTAGAACTGAAAATAAATAAGCCAACTAAGTTCTCCATATGTAATTTCCAGGTTTCCGTCTGTATATGTTCAAGAACCACAACTGGGTACTGGAAGGTTACTACGGACTTGGTGAGGCTATTACTGAGAATAAAATCAGGGATCTTGATCAGGCAGTTTGGAGAAACGAAGGCCAAATTTAAACAAGCGGTGAGATGTCTGTTGGTATTAGAGCCACTTTTTGGGTGGTGACGTTTGGGACCCTCGGTTACGCACTGTTCAAGTTGGTCAAACCTAATGATGAACTTCTTAAGCAGGTCATTATTGAATTCCCTATTCGTGTATGTTGATTGTGGTCACTGATTGTTTAGCTAATAATCTTATTTCATGGTTTTTGTTGGACTAATCTTTGCATGTTTTCAAATTGTGATTTTACTGTGGGGCTTCTGTGATGTTTCTGATTCTGGTCATAAATTATGATTTAGACAAGTAGAAATTATATGTACAAAGAGTTGATTTAGTTAAATCCATCAGTTTGTGGATAATTGCCAACTAATTTTCAAACAAACTAAAATTACATCAGTGCCCATTTCATTGATCATTCATGTTGAAATTGAATATTATTTAGTTCATGCCAACATCTATTCATCAAGTTTGATTCACTGTCACTTGTTACTTACTGAGTATACTTCACTGTTTAGGCTTGGGGCAAAACAAATGAATGAGATTGGAGGGACACAACCAAAGTCACCACACTGAGGGATGGTTTATATAATAATCTCTGTAAATCTCTTTGTCAAGTCATTGTCTTACCATCCTCATGGTTTCGTGGTTTCTTCAGACATCTTCAACAAAATATTGCATATATTTATAACTATAATTGTTTATGTCAAATGTTTTCTTTGTTATAGTTTGACGAAGGATCAAAACATACAGATGCGAGAAGAGTGAGTCAACAAACTGTTAGTGTTTTAAAAGAAGCTGCAAATCATAATTCAGAACTCAATAAAACCATTGACGAATTGTTAAAGAAAGGAAAATGACTGACAGAAATACTGTTTTAGAAAGATTAAGTAGGCGCGACGCACAACGTTTAGAAAAACTACAAAAAGCTCATAAGGCAAGGGAAGAAGTAGACGCTTGTGATGAAAATGAAGATTTCTTTTCAGGCTCATTCAAAATCAAATCTGAATACATTGAAGACTTACTGATGCAAGTTCCAACATTAGAACTGCATGAATTGCCTCCACACTTTGATAGCATAAAAAGAGAAGTAAACGAATTACAAAAATATGTTGTGACATCATCATTCTTCTTGAAGGAGTTCAATATGCGCAAATATTTGGGTATAGTACAGAATCTGCAGACAAAATGCTATGAATTAGAAGAGAGATATGTGCCCCGAAAAAAGTTTGGATTCTCAAAGAAAAAGCTTCCCAAGTCCCACACTGAGAAACAAGGCTCGCTTGATGAAAATGATGCAGCAAGAAAAACAGACAGTAACAAATGGGATGAAAAACTGTTTGGTTTTGATTCACAGAAAAATAAAGTGTTAGTGCTCGAAAATGATGAGTTGTTCCAGAGGGATGTTGCTTTAAGGAATCTTTCGAACTGTACCATTGGCCTCAAGGGCGTCATGGGAACTTTGCATTTAACCAATCTTGACAACTGTATAGTGCTTTCCGGACCAGTCACTTCATCAGTATTTATGGAGAAATGTACCAATTGTAAGATTGTTACTGCATGTCAACAGTTACGAATGCACACATGCAGTAATTGTGATATTTACTTACATGTGACAAGCAAGGGGATAGTCGAAGATTGTACTGAGATATGCACTGCTCCATACAATTTGTATTATGAAGACTTAGAGAAGCATTTCAATATGTCTGCTTTGGACCGGAATTCTAATAACTGGGATCGTTTGGACGATTTCAACTGGTTGGCTCCAGACATTCCATCACCTAATTGGTCAGTTTTAAATGCAGAGCTTCGCATCAACAGTTGGGATGAATGGTGGTCACGGACTCCTTCCGGATCCTAATAGTAGCATATAAAATTTTCAGTGTTATTTAAAGCTAATAATAATCCATACATTATACTGCGATTAATTTATGTTTTAGGGGCGGTTCACAGCATTTTTACTAACTTTATCAACATTTAAAAAAAAAGAGGGTGGGAGTGCTTATAACCACACGGTACAAGTGACCGACCGACTGGAACCGAGTCTACCCAATTCAGCGTCACCGACCCGAGCGGTGACGGTTCAGTTTCGCAAGGCGCAAGTTTTCACTTAAAAATTCCAACGTTTTAATTTGAACACATGTTGGTTTGTGCAAAATGTAGATGGAGCGAAAATGTATCACTGTGTGTGTGTGAGCGGTCTGATTGATATAATTAGCCAGAATAAGATTGTAGATGGCACTCATTTTGGAACACAACACTAAATGTGAGGAATGAGCAGCTTTGATGTCTTCATTTAAAAAGCCATTATTTCAGAAACTGATCTTTTTTTGACATCTAATGGGGAAAATAAAACTTACTATACTCTTCTAATTCAACTAATTGCCTTGCCTTGCTAGTCTATTGGCAAGTCTAATTCTGATTACAAGCAAATTATCGCAGTATGGAGATACAAAAGCCATCAGCGCAACATGTACACACTGCGACATATCAAGCTTTACATTTCCAGTATAAGCTGACTTGACTCATTGTACGAAAAGCCTATATACAATGCGAGGTCAGGTAAAACTGGAAATGTATAGCATGATATGTCGCCGCGTCTACTCGTACCGCGTCTATTCGTAGAAGTCTGCTAAATGCCTGGCATTATTATTTGACTTCTCTGTCATTGCAGGCTGTAGGTACATCTTGCTTAACCTGGTATTCACATCCTTAGCTTTCCTGATATTTTCTCGATTAAATCAAATATCGACTTGTATCTTTCTTCTGCGATAATAGCCAGTCATGTAATGATTAAAAAATCTTGATTTCTTTATCATAAAAGTTTTAACAGACTATGTCATCCACAAATTATGTTAGGCGAATGTCTGCTTATTCACTATTATATATAATTTATTAAATAAATACATTTATTATTAGAATAAGCTGTTTTATTTAATAGTAAAATCCCTGTACTAATCCTGCTCGGCGTGAACTCATGTCTTCTCAATCAAAAGCATCTTAACGGTATGTAGAACAGATGCTTGTTATTACTTACATATAAAAAAAAAACTCCCACTTTTCTATCTTGACTCTTGAATTTATAATCCGCACGGAACTAGTTGGCCGCGCCTTAGGTATGTGAGCGGAGGGACGTGGGGGGGGGGGCTTTGTCATTACTCAGTACGTGGCTTGCGAACAGTGTCACTGACCCTGGCAGGGCCACCATCACGGATTTTAATTTTGATAGCACAAAAAATTTGCGCGCGAATTAGTCGAAATTTGTCTCCAAATATCAGAATTTGTCGGTCACTGGTTCAAAAGTTATAAGGGTTTATAGGTGGCCGATCTGGAGAGAGTTTCCCCAGCAGGGCCACATTTATATCTCGAAAACTAGGGCACCTAGCGAAGATCTGTTTTCTCCCATATTTAGTCGCCAATTAGTCGGAATCAGTCGCCAAATATCAGAATTTGTCGGTCACTGGTTCAAAAGATATAAACGTTTATAGGTGGCCGATCTGGAGAGAGTTTCCCCAGCAGGGCCACATTTATATCTCAAAAACTAGGGCACCTAGCGAAGATCTGTTTTCTCCCATATTTTGTCGCTAATTAGTCGCAATTTGTTGTCAAGTTACAGATTTAGTCGGTGTGTAATTAAAAAGATATTAAACAATTAAATTTCCCCATACATTGGTACGGACGCCAGCAGGTCAACCTACCCGAAACTGTCAGATTTTCCCAATCAACCTTGAACCTTATGATTTAGCAATAAAGTCGAAAATCTATTAAAGAAATCTGACAGATTGTAGTAACTTGATGTGCTGGCGTCTGTACAAGCACGTACAAAATACTTTGTGTAGTTTCTAGACAATATCTATGACGTCATAAGGAGGAATGTTTGTTTAGAATTAAATAAACTTATTCTATAATTTCAACCCACAAAAGGAAAGCTTTATTCACTACCTTTATACAAATCTACAATAAATTTACGTAATTATTTATCTAACACAATGTGCACTTACCACTTTAGTCGCTGGCAGATAGATCGCTGCGCTCCGTTTCATTTACGGTAAGTAAAAAAGAGATAGATGCGCGTGTACAGACGAGCTACTTAGAACAAGTTGCCCGTCACGTAAGTTAAAGTCAGCCAGTTTAATTAAAATGCAACTTATTATGAATATTTACGAACTCTAGTGTTGTTATCTCTAGATTCCGCAAATACAAAAACGGGGAGAAAGATAGAACGTCGGCGTTCGCGCCGCACAAAGTACTTAAAAAAAATAGGTAAATAAACAAACTTGCTCTAGAGGATTTTTTATATTACTAAATGTACGATATTTTTTTTTATTATTCTAACGTTAATTAGAGGTTATCATTGTAAACTGGTAAAACAGTTGCATGCGACTGTACATCTTGACACCAAATAGACCAAGAGCAAGGTTTAATGTTTTCAAAGAAGTTTAAGCCCCTCTAACCTAGTAATTTAAAACATAAAACATGTATTTAATTGAGAATTTATCTCTCTCGGACATTGCTAAGGACTTTAGACCGATAAAACTAGAAGTATATTACACATATTAATAGAAATATTTTATCTTGGCAATTTTTCGTAAACTCTTCGATCTAGCTCTTGGACTATACCTTAATAATTGAACTCATTATATCTCTTAAACGAAAACCCGATTAAATCTGTGACTTGGTGACTGATTCCGACTAATTGACGACAAAATATGGGAGAAAACAGATCTTCGCTAGGTGCCCTAGTTTTTGAGATATAAATGTGGCCCTGCTGGGGAAACTCTCTCCAGATCGGCCACCTATAAACGTTTATATCTTTTGAACCAGTGACCGACAAATTCTGATATTTGGCGACTGATTCCGACTAATTGGCGACTAAATATGGGAGAAAACAGATCTTCGCTAGGTGCCCTAGTTTTCGAGATATAAATGTGACCCTGCTGGGGAAACTCTCTCCAGATCGGCCACCTATAAACCCTTATAACTTTTGAACCAGTGACCGACAAATTCTGATATTTGGCGACAAATTTCGACTAATTAGCGACAATTTTTTTGTGGTATCAAAATTAAAATCCGTGATGGTGGCCCTGCCAGGGTCAGTGACACTTGCGAACACTAGGTGCCGCCGCCGCACTCACCTCCGTCCCCACCTATAGGGCGCTACACACAGCTAAGATACCATAATATTGTATCTTAGTAATCATATGAAATACATATTATCTTCGTCGTGTGTCCATTGAATTGTATGGCGAGCGATATTAGTATCTTATCCGTGTGTAGCGCCCTTTAGGCGCGGCCAGCTATTTCTGCGCGGACTATAATAAGCATAGGTAGATACGATCGGGGAAAAAAGTTCCGTTCTTCAACACTGAACGACAGGATATTACTGATCGGGAATAATCGAGAAAAAAAGTTCTGTTCGTCAACACAACAATTTTACTGAAACTTTTTTTCCCGATCGTCAACAGTGTTAACGACAAGGTAATACTGATCGGGAATATTCGTAGATAAATAAATTCTTTATTTCACCAAAAGCCATCACATTACAATATCCAAAGACTAAGAGCATTATATAAGGCTTATAACTAGGTCACAAATCAATAATTTTAATACCTACTCTTGACTCCTAAACTAGGTGTAGCTTGTGTCTGCGTCTTAGGAGTCAGTGATTCTTCGTTACAAACAAAGCCATATTATACTAAAATAATTATCTATATAATAATAATTATAGACTACTAGCAGTGCCCCGCGGTTTTACCCGCTTATGTTTCGATCGCGTGGGAACAGGGAATATCGGGATAAAAACTATCCTATGTCCTTTCCCGGGACTTAAACTAGCTCTGTACCAAATTTCATTTAAATCTCAACGGTTTACGTGTGATTGAGCAACAAACATCCAAAAATCTTCACAAACTTACACATTTATAATATTAGTAAATAGTAGGATTCTATACGACGTTATTCTCCGAAGATTTATGGATGAGCTGAATCGCGAGATACCTATTAATTACTGCGTGAAATAAACACAAAAAACCCACAGAAATAATATATTTCTAAATGTATTGGAGCTTATAAGAATTCTCACTTTAGTAACTGTTAACTAAAGAGAAACCTTGGACAGTATTAGGAAAGAAAGATGTCAAATTATAATAGTATCTAAAATAGAAACTTATCAAAGCACACCTGCTAGAGCCAGACACATCACAGACAGGAATAAATACAAAATAAAAGTCACTCAAACAATAAATAATAATTTATTTATCACTACATTGGAAAATATATAAAACTGTCAAGTTGTTAAAATCACAGTAATTTTGCAAACCGATACAAGATCTTTAAAAGGAAGGGTTCCAGGAACATTTAGGTTTGTCACAGTGAGGGGGCAACATTATTTGAATTGTACCTAATTTAAAAATAAATTGGCAACACTATAGCACTTACGTCAAATCCGACTTACTTTGCGGCAGCTTCAGCAAAAGCAATTATTATGGCTAGCTAGCTAGGTAGAGATACATAGTTTACGCTAGCCATTCCCATCTGAGGGCACGGTAGAATCATAATACACGCCAAGACCGTTTTTCAAGATATGTAGGTAGTTGTTTAAGAGTCCCAAATGCCCATACAAAAGTAGATGGTAGAACAACAGCGTTTATTTCAGTTAATTCTAAAAATATAAGTACGAACAATTCCAATAGGTACTAGTTCTGTAATACATATAGCCACCATTTTGTTCCTGGAAAACGATTTAGAATATACAAAATGTACAAATTAAAGAAGAGCTCAGTTTATATAAAAATACGTATATACATAATGCTTGCTTGGTAAATAAAAACTTAACACTTTGAACAGCAAAATAACCGAGCAGTTTTCATTGATACATTAATAATAAGCTAAAACACAACAGTTGAAAATACAAACGCCCCTGGGAATTATCTCGAGCACGCTATTTTAAGCTCTAATTCAATTATAATTTTGCTCATTATCATTTCATTTTGCTGTTCAATGTGCGGCTGACCATAAGAACACAAGGATAATAAACTACCATTCCCCTGAAAATGCCATGCATTTACTAAAACAAGGACAGCAAAAGATATTATTTTTGAAGCCTGGCTCACACAGGAAACTGAATGCCACCAAAATAATTTTTAACTCCAAATTTTAGTGTCATGTTTTTTCTTCATACAATTTTGAGATCACATAATACTTGTCAAATACATTTTCCATAATTATGTTCTAGTAAATTTCATAGCTTTTCCACTTCATTATACATTTATTAAATTACTAGCTGCGCGCCCCGCGGTTTATCCCGCATAAGTGTTGATCCCGTGGGTATATCGGGATAAAAAGGGGTCGGGTTATAAACTATCTGTGTGCCAAATTTCATCGAAATCCGTTCAGCCGTTTGTGCGTGAAGAAGTAACAAACAAACAAACTCACACAAACTTTCGCCTTTATAATATGTAAAGTTTAATTACATAAATACACATTACGCATTATTTTAATAATTTCCTTTAATGGTAGAAGATCAGTCTACATAAGAAAATTGCTTTTAGGATATCAGTTCATATGACACTAATAAATTCATAATCTCTTTTAAACTTAGAAGTAATAATGGAATATAAAAAAAAAATGTATTTGTTAATAGGGATACCAATCATAAGACTATACAGGGTGGCAGGTACATCGAGGCGCAACCTGTTACCATGGATTAAGTACAGACAAGCACATCAAGATACTAGAATCTGTCAAATTTCTTTAATAGATTTTCAACTTTATCGCTAAAGCATAAGGTTCAAAGTTGATTGGGAAAATTTGACAGTTTCGGGTAGCTTGATGTGCTGGCGTCTGTACAAGATTCTGAACTCCATTATGAAGGCTGCGTTCCGAATTGGGAAATAATCGATTTGAGCGTACTTAAACCGAATTAGCGTGAGCGCGATAACGATGTCCCGTGAATCGTCAAAGATGACGTCATTATATGCGGTATCTTGCGATAACGCCGACCACACCTTATAATAATATCACCGTGAGCACTGTCAAAAATGACAATGTGTGTGAGGATGTGTCAGTGTGTGTTTTGTTTTAAGTTGCATCATATCTCTAAATTAAACTAACCTGGCATTTTCGAAATTGTGCTTCTGGCTGACAGTCGCCACCTAACCAAAGAAGCAGAACTGAAGAAGAAATGTGATGTTAATACAAAGAAGTACTGTATTAATATCGTTTTGACATTGCGTAAGCACGGTGAGCGCGTTCACAAGCGTTCAGAATTGTTGACAGCTCTCAGCTGTCTTAATCGTAATATCTAAATCGGAACGCATGTGAGATGATGTGAGTGCTGTGAGCGTTTATAGTTAATTCGGAATGCGACCTAAGTTTTCGTCGGTAAAAAAAAAATGTTTCATACATTTTGACCGCGTAGGTATTGCAGTTTTCTATGAAACAGTTGATTATTATTGGATAACTTAGGATAAATATCTACGCTAGAATCTAGTGCTGAATCATGGTCACAGTTCGCGCGTCGACGACCTGACACTCTGTATAGTCGGAAACGACAAGTATGTTTGATAAGCGTAAATTGAAAATAAACAGGATTTAAGAATAAATTGTAACAGCATATAATTCGGATAGTAGGTAAATGCAGTGTGACATGTTTTAAATAATCCAACTAAGTACAGAAAACCTTATGTTAAAAACTTATTATACAAGTGCGGATGGATAACAAATATTATTAAAATTATATTTTTTGCATTGTAAGCCTAAATGCAAAAGGTGCAACCTTACATTTTTATTTTGCTACGTTCTTGCCACAATCTAAAATTATTTACTTAAAGCGTGCGCTGGCACGTGCCGTCTGAACGTAGCCTTATTTAGAGGTCAGTCCTTCTTTCAAGATTATTAATAAAAAGAAACATTTGTTGCCGGGTTTATGACAAAAAAATATTTTTTATACAACGTAGGTATATAACAATTAGTAGTTTTAAGAACAAGACAAACCGAATTACAAAAAATGCTAAGAAGTTTCAAGATATTTTGTTATAATTGTTTGCCTCGACTTAGATAGAATATGAAAAAAAAAAAACTTAAATGCTATAAACTATTTTAATGTTTCGTATTGTATTTAAATATGTTTAGTTCTATGAATTTGTCATCGAATACGAGATTCTTTGATATTTATGGAAACAAATGTTTAGGTTTAGTTGTGTTTTTTTTCAGATAAGATTTGACAACTACCATCTATTAGAATATTGAACCAAAAGAAACTTCAATTTTCTGTGCCTACTATAATTGTTAGTGATAAAATACTTAAATAATTTCACTTCTTTACTTGCTAACTTGAGCATAAGACCAAAAGCTTATCAATAAGCAGGAACCATGTATTTTACAGGAATGTCTCACATATTATTAAGTACATACAAAGTTTTACAAAAAGGTTTTACAATTTAATTTATTAATAGGACGACCTTCAAGAAGACAACACAGTTAAAAATATAGAACCTCTAACGAATCGCATGGTGGTAAAATAGGAAATACTTTTCTTCAAAATCAGTCTTTTATAATAATATTTTTGTAACATTTACCCAGAAGACTGGCCCAAAATGTTTGGCAAAATGTATTATGATATGACAATACTTAATAAAAAATTGGGTGTGGCTGTGTCATGGACACGCCCGTGTGTTGTACGTGAATACGTTTACGTAACAGGGTTGATCCGCTCGGCAGCATCCATTCTTTTACGTTCCCGTCACTGCTTGACTAGGTCCTAAGGCGTTTTATTGGTACCACTCGATTGATCTTGAGAAGCCCTTTCCAACCGTATACGATCTCTGTATTTTGATTTGGCTTTTTGACGCGTGTAGGTCTGACATTATATATTTTTGATATTATTTTAATACATTATATTCACTATCACTATTTTACACTAATGTTTTGTATACAATTGATAGATTTTGACGAGAGCTAACGATTGAAACTTAAACGAACGTCGTAGCTTTTCCGAGTCAAAAGTTATACTAAGTGGAAATCTCTATACGCAGCAAAATGACCTCAAAATGGCGGCGCTTCTCCCTCCACCGCACTTCGCGTAATTAATTCTTTGATCCTTTAGCTATCGTGTAATTTAATTTAAGATGGAGATGATAGATATGAAGCTGCAACACCAAACTGTATCCCCCGATTTGGTGAACATTGGTTTTTTTGACTTACCTCCCACAATGGAAGCAATTTTAAAGACAATTGTAATTCAACTGGATAAATATTTCCCATTTTACCGCGAACATTACAATGGATGCACGTATCAAATATATCTAGCATTGCTAAATTACTGAACCACATTCGGCGATTTCGTCTTACGTGTAATGGCAAAATTATAGTCATACACGATTGTGACGTGTTCGAATCGATTAATATTAAAGGGGAAGGGGGAAAACTATTAATAGAACCCTCTAAGTTCATAAAACCCTATTGATTGATTTTTCATGAAATAGTCTTTCGTGGGCTACCATGGCGCTATCCCTCTTAAGTCAATAGCGCCTAGACAGCGAAAATCAAATTTTCTTACGTTTATAGCAATGCGCAGGCCAATGTCAGGTTGTATGTTGATCTAATGATCCGCGACCGTAATCGGATTGAGTTAAAATAAGAAATAATAATTGGTATTATTTTTCTGATAGGGAAAATCTAAATGAAATAATAATAAAGGAAATTATAGTTGAGGAAAAATACTTTAAAAGTAGGTAGGTGTTAGATTAATTGTGTAATTCTATTCACAATTCGCTTTGGTGCCAAATACAGTTTCATTTGGTGTATACTGTATACTGGTAACTTAAGAAAGTAAGTTGTAGGTAAACAGACTTTATGTCCTTTTAAACACAACGAGAGCTTGGGATATTTGTACTGTTTTGTCAACATAAACCATAATTAATATAATTCATATTAATTAAAAGGCATTGTCTTTTGTTTGTGTAAAGACAGATGTTCTGTTCTATCTTTCCTATTTTATAAGGCAATTGCGGTCGTAATTGTGTAATAGGTACCTAACTATAAGAGACAGACGATTGCTGCGAAAGGCGTAAAGGTTATATATATAAAGGCCACCGGTTAGGTCCCTATATATCGTTTTGAAAGGCAACATAATGGCTATATTTCAGGAACGAATTGGAGGGTTCCAGTTACCTACATTGCCCTCCAAGAATTAGTTGACATTTTTCCACTTCAGCTATGATGCCACATTAAGATATACTTACTATTATTTTTATATATATTTTTTTATGATAATTCATAGGTAGGTAGTCATAGAATTAGTAAAAAAAAAAAACGTTATAATGTATAGTTAAAAAATTTGAAACTAGAATTTTAAATCATAATGTGGCATCACAGTGGAAGTAGAAAAATGACAAATAACTTTTGGAGGGCACAGTATACTAAAGAAATCTCGATTTTATCATGTCATAAAAACTGTGCGAAGCACGAAGAGCAACAAGCAGCCGGGGCGGGGGGGGGGGGGGGGGGGGGTCGTCGTAATTTAACGGTCAAAAATTTCATATCGATTCAAACACATCACAACTATCCTATCTAATGAAACTAACCGAAGCTTACGGCTAAGTATAACAAAGATATAAATCGTTAAATTTGCCCTTCCGCTTCAAACTATGGTCACGTTTCTGTGTCGTTGACAATGACATTAGTATGTTATTGTCTCGCTCACTCATACTGAAAATCGTATCTATCGTTCCGTTCCATGAGTTCACTCTTTTCAGTATGGACGCTTTTTTCACGCGACTGAAGTACGGTGGGGGCAAATGTAACGAATCTTTGAAGTATAAGATTTAAGCTAGCCTCACCAGTTGGGTTTATTGTGCGAGATGGTCCACTGCTGGTAAGTGTTGTTGGGGTCACAAGGGACGAGACCAAGCTGTCGCGAATGAGGCTGGAGTGTGAGGCAGTAGTCGTGCAGGCGGTGGATGACGTGGTTGTGTCTTGGGTCGAAGCTGGAATAGATACATGAAGGATGTTTAGACACAAATATTTATTTATAAAAAAAAAATCGGCTAATGTTGCTTCCTTGCCAAAAATTGTGACACTAGATGATAGTTTTATGCAAAGTGAGTATTTATGTTATACTAGCAGCGCCCTGCGGTTTCACCCGCATAAGTGTCGATCCCGTGGGAATATCGGGATAAAAACTATCCTATGTCCTTCCCCGGGATGCAATCTATCACTCTGCCAAATTTTATCGAAATCCGTTTAGTGGTTTAGGCCTGAAAAGGTAACAGACAGACAGACTTTCGAATTGTATGGATAGTATGGATTATAAATGTTTACAATAATTGTTGGTGACCCTATTAGATAAATAAATTATGCACACAGCCATATTATACAAGATGTAACAGAATAAGTGCAAGTCCTGGAAAATTTTAGTGTACAATAATAAACTTTACGTTATTCGGTAGAATATTTTTATGCGCACTCATTGGTAAACTGTTTTTAGAATGTTGTATTCTAGATTCTTGAAAGCCCTACATGTTGTTACACGATATTTTTGATACTTATTTCATTAATATCTAGACTAAAGAAGAGACCTTGGCCCCTGAGTTTGTTTCGTCATTTCTTCTCAGTGTAAGTCACATAGGAAATGTCGACTCCATCTAGATTTTTTTTATATGACGTGTAAACGTGATTCCGATATACTATTGAGGTAAAGGATAAAAAATTTCAGGTCCAGTTGAAAACCAGCGTCAGGCACTAGTTGTCTGGCATTTTTACTAAATTGGGCCTTTTTGGCGCAGCCGTGAGGCACACATTTAACACTGCCTCCTAAGATACAGGATCTTCCTAGTTTAGGAGTCAGGGCTCTAATTCTGTGTTGACTGTACCTGTCTCTTGTATGTACACTATTCCTGTTTTTCATTTCTCTGTCTCCTAGTGACTACTATGTGTATTTTATTAAGTGTCAAACTTGTATTGTGCTAATAAAACTTATTATTTATTTATTTATTATTTATTACACATTCCTGCAAATTTTTACATCGGACTTTGCACTTTTTATTTTTATCTGATGTACGACTGTCTGGTGTATTGCGAGTCTTTTAGTCTGTGCTAAATAAATGTATTTCCTTTATTTCTTCATTTAGGGCTGATTTTTCAATAGACATAATTTTTATTCGTGGAATAAAATTGACATCTGACAGTTTTTGTATGGAAGAACTGTCAAAAATTCAAAATTATTCCTCCGATTAAATTACCTGGAGTTGGAAATATCAGCCCTAAGTCATTTGATGATGAGTTGATGACTTTAATAGCACAGAACTTTGGTCACTTACCTCCAAGGACCATCCACAGTCCCGAGCCTGCAGAAGGCTTGCTTCACACTGTCCACGTCAGCTTCAACACACCGCTCTCCCACTCCTAGCTGCCCAGCCTCGTTGAGGCGGAACAGCTGACTGTTGCCGGACCCATGACATGACGCAGTGCCTAGAAATGAAGTAAGTAAGTATCATTCAATTACCAAATAATTTAATTTTTTTTTATTATAAAATTTGTACAGTGATTAATATTTTTTTTAAATATTAATTATTTGTTTACCAAAAAACCTTAGCCCAGGTAATATCGGTGTTGTTACAATAAAATATGGGTCATTACTTATGATTACAGATGAGTAAGACCGGTCCTTCAAACTTGGAACATCCTGAGTCTTGAAGGGCAGTGTTCTTTAGTAAGATTGACAATAGAATAAAAAACAACTTACCAATATAAGCTGGGGCGCCCTTCCCCATTGTATCAAGACACACTCCAGTGGCCTTATTCTTCACCATGCCCCAGTAAACATTCTTCGGCAGTTTGGGGAACTTGTCGTATACATCGTAAGCGACATTGTCCATGAACCAGCTGAAGCTCTTGCACTTCAAACGGTCCTTCAAAGCGAGCTGGTCAGTTATGTCTCCCATGTCTAAGTAGCGAGCCATAGGTTCCCTAGTATAGAAATACTCCTTATGCTCATCATCAAACCAAGTCTCTATAACTCTCTTGTAGTTAATAGTTATAAGAGAACCCTTCCTGTTCTTCGCAAGGTTCCCGAAAGAGTAAGGCATGAACGCGCGGTAAACGTGTCCCACCCTCGAACACGGCACCCATTCGATGCTTCCTCCACACTGCCAGATTTTGAAGCTCAGCTCGAAATTCTCTCCCCCCCAAACGAGTAGACCGGGATCATACGCTCCAATTTCGAGGAAATATTTCCTGTTGATTGCGAATAAGCCTCCAGCGTGTGTAGGACTCTTGTAGGGTTCGGATTTGTGTTTGTGACGGTTCGATTCTCTGTCGGGTACTTCGTTTTCTTTGTAGAGCATGCCCCATTCGAAGATGCCTCTGTAGTTCATGCCGTGCTGGTAGACGGGTCTGTACTCGAAGGTGCGGTGGTCGACGCCATCAATGACTGGGACTGTCATGGTCCTGTAGTCTCTGTATATGGGGGCGAGGAGTGGGGGCAGCCAGTTCAAGTTAACTTCACAGTGAGCATCAAGGAACACGATGACCTCACCGGTCGCTTCCTGCGCTCCTCGTGACCTCGTTCGAATGAGACCTTCCCTCTGAGCATTTCTTATCACGCGGACTTTACCCTTCCATCGTTTTACGTAGTTGTCTAGGTTCGATTTTAAGTTTTCCTTGTCTGAGAAATCGTCCACCTAAGGATAACAAATCAATATTAAACAAATAGCAAGAACAGATAACAGAAGTTCATGTGCAAGAATGGATAGATGAACAAAATAGGAATACTTCTTGAGAATGAGTCGAGAAATAATATTATGTTGCCGCTACCGGCTTTAGAATACTAAGTTCGCAGCTATTATCTGAGAGAATGTAGATGATTTAGAAAACAATAAACGTTTATGGTGGCACAACAGGTTTTGATGAAAGAGCATCGCTGCATAAAATTAGCCGTTACAACTACTGAAACACCACCAGCTGTAATTTTTGTTAAAAAGTGTTTCTTATACTGAGTCAAATCAACTTTATCTTCTCCATCATCATCTGCCTAGCCTTTTCTTTTCCCAACTATGTTGGTGTCGGCTTCCAGTCTAACCGGATGCAGCTGAATACCAGTGTTTTACATGGAGCGACTGCCTATCTGACCTCCATAACCGGGTACTGGGTAGTACAATACCCCTTGGTAAGACTGGTTGTCAGACTTTCGGGCTTCTGACTAACCGTAACGACTGTCAAAGATCCACGAATGACAGCCGGGACCAACGGCTTAACGTGCTTTCCGAGGCACGGAGGGGTCACGGTATGTAAAGATGATCACCCATCCACAGACCAACCGCGGCAAGCGTAGCTTAACTTTATCTTCTCCACAGGATGAATTAGAACAGGTGCGTCAAATAAAAATAATTATCTAATTCAACGTGTTATAAAGTAGAGCTGAGTCCCCTGTGTGTCGTACTCCAAGGATGCTTAATGCCCTCCTGGCCACCAATCCTGAATGTGATCTGTTTGCCGATGAATGGAGTAGAATTATGCGGGTATGTCTGATGTTTTGTGAGAAGAAGTATGCTAGGGTGTCCTCTATTATATGTTAGTAGTTGAAATTTTATGTCTACCATACCTGTCTTTTTTATTTTATTTTATGTTAATTAATGTAATTGGTTTTACCGTTTTAATTAACAATAAACAATAACAATAAATTTAGAGCATTACATTGATAGTTTAATTCTCTTATTTGTTTTGATAATTAAAAAAAAAATATATACCAATAACTTATTTTGCACTAACTATAATCGTGTAATTTGCACTATCTTATATCTATGATGATAATCACTCGATTTTTTTCAAGAATTTTGATTTGGTAAATGACGATTTATAATGATAATGACAAGAGATAGAATGATAGGTACTATGAACATGAAAAAAAAAAAAACTATTTCACCCAGCATCATTATTTTTCTTATAAGTATAACAAAACAAATGGCAACATGTGTATCGGTAAGATTGTTTTTTTTTCATTTTGTGTTTTTGGTATCCTGTAAAACATTGCAATTATATTTATCAAAACTCAAACTCAAACTCAAAGCATTTATTTCAATTAAACCAATTACAGGCACTTTTGAATTGTCAAGGGGTCGGTCAGTCAGAAAGATGAAGCTAGATTGCCCATTCCAAAGCGTAGGTACCTATGGAGAAGAACGGGCAAGAAACTCCATGGACACTCTTTTAAATCAAAATAATATGGTTACAAAGTCTTATTTACATCATTCATGTTAAAAATTATGCATGTGAGAACGATGCAGAACGTTAAAAGCGTCCGTAATGAAAAAAAAACAATTCAAATATTAAATAAAATTAAAATAAGCCATGGCAGCAAAGAGATGACCAGTCCCTACTGACGGCGCCCGTTCATGAACATGACGCATGTATTAGCACCATTCAGCTCAACCATTTTATAGGGAGCTAAATGATCCAACACACGCGCCACCATCAGCGAGACATTTGAGTGAGCATGACATACTCTCAGCCGCCAGGGCACATTCAAGTCAATGAAAGGCGTACCCAGTAAATGGAAGCTTTATAGTATGTACATAGTACTCACACATGTGCTATGCAATTATACAATACTAGGAGATTGAATTTATATAATGCAAAAAGTGTATTTTAAAATCTTCAGCAGCTTCAACAGTATTTTCCAATGCTAATCAATTTATTTGTGCGTCCTTATGGAGCAGGACCAGCGTTTAGCCAAGCTCTTTTATCGGCGATGTAGTCCCCCAATTTATAATATGCCTGGCTGCATAGTGTGCGTTTAATACAAGATTTAAATTTCGTTTCATTCAGTCGAAGTATGTCGGCAGGTATTTTATTGTAACATTTTAAACAGTAGCCCATGAAAGACGAGTCTACTTTAGCCAGCCTGAAACCTGGTTGAACTAATTGGTCCCTATTTCTAGTGATATAATTGTGTCTTTCACCTCTTTTACTAAAAAGATGCAGATTTTTCCTTACGTACATGATATTTTCATAGATGTATTGACAAGGTACCGTCATGATGTTAATATCTTTAAACAGATCCCTTAGAGAGTCACGCCTGCGGAGGCTGTATATGGGTCTGATAGCTCTTTTCTGCAGAATAAAAATAGACTCGATGTCTGCAGCCCGTCCCCATAGTAAAATACCGTACGACATGATACTATGAAAGTAACTAAAATAGACCAGTCTCGCGGTATCAACATCAGTAAATTGACGGATTTTTCTCACAGCATATGCTGCTGAACTTAGCCGTCCTGCAAGGGATGTTAAATGAGGACCCCATTGAAGCCTTGAGTCGAGCGTGATCCCCAGGAACCAGGAACCATCTGACTCGGAGTGGTTTATAATACCGTAGTTGCATAATAGGAAATATGAAATTGAGTACATTTGTTAGCATTTAATTAATTTCCCTAGTTTGATTAACTAATAAGGAAGTGCGCGTTAAGCGATTCTTCAAGCGACTCTTTATCAACATTATCCATTAAAAAATTAATAGCAGTTGATCAGTTATCGCCACATTTTAGCAATTCATGCCTAATTTTATCGACACTTATTTACATCATCATCATCATTTCAGCCGAAAGACGTCCACTGCTGGACATAGGCCTCCCCCAAGCACCTCTACTTCGACCGGTTCTGTGCTTCTCGCATCCAACGTGTTCATGCGGCCTTCACAAGGTACTACATAATAATACATACATAATAATAAAATTATTATGCCAATGGGTTAATAGCCAAGAGCCTCGGCCAACACCTAAGGAGGCTCTCGTTGGGCAGCTGGATCAAGGGCTTGATTCAGAAAGCGGCACTTCTGGACACCGCCACAGATTACTGAATAGTTACTGACACGGCCCGCATCGTTAGGAGGTTCCTCTCTCTGGAGCCCTAACCGCCGGTAGCTTGGACCCTGTTCCCGATACCGGTGGGCTACTATTTTTTTATTTTTAAATGTTTTTATATTTTCTATATTCTAATATTTAAAAATATAATTTATATGTAATATTTAATGAAATAAAGGATATTATTGGTATTTACATAATAATGGTTATTACATTCACACAGTCAACACTGTTCAAACTCGTAACGTTTCGATGACGAAGCTGAAAGTTGCGTCTAAGTTGATAAATTGAGTCGTATTACTGCAAATGTGTGAGTTTGTTATTAGGTTTAGGCTTGGGTTCTAGGCTTCTAGCCCCTATTGTATTAACCTGCAGGGTAATTGCGTAACACACTATCAGTAGCAATGGGTTTTTTGTTAGGCAGAGACATTTTTCGAACATATGGAGCAATGGATTAGAAATATGCTTGAAAATGATTCAAATTGAGAGTAATAGTGTGTTACGCAATTAGGGTGCCGTATGTTACAATTTATGGTTTAAGGATATTGTAAATATTAACCTTTTGAACGCCAGAGCATAAACGCACGCGCGTGCCCTCCACGCCAAGCCACAATAATTTTAAATATTTAAGGTATACAAATAAAAACACACAAAAGTAATGATTTAATAGTTTATTTCGTGATAAAGTGCACCGCATTTTTTGTCACATATTTGTGTCGCTCTTAATAGGATAGGCGACACACGACTGGCGTACAGGGCACGCGCTTGCTTGTCACGTATATGTGACAATGGCGTTCAAAAGGTTAACCACCAAACTTCAAACTCAACATACTTACCTAAGTAAGTAATATCGCAATGAGAATATAGATGGGCAATCCATCGGGTTTAAACCCGGTGCTTTTAACACCCAGAAAATTGGGTGTTTATGGGTTTATCCGGGTGGATTGCCCATCTGTAAATGAGAACCTATCGTCAGTAGAGTAACAAACTTAAGAGGTATACTGATTCGGGTTAGTTGAATGTATCGTTTTACCAGGTTAAATACTAATAATAGGTACCCTGACAGGCGGTTTACTTTGTGTAAATTATCTCATCACCACAATGGTGAAAGAAAACATCGTGAGGGAACCGGCATGTCCTAGAACCAAAAAATTAGAAGACATGTGACATGTACCAATCTGCACTGGGCCTGCGTGGTGGATTACGCGGCCCACTCCCTCTCACAGAGGAGGCCTGTGTCCCAGCAGTGGGAACATTATAGTTTGATTAGATATGTAAGTGTTGTTTGAGAGTTAGTTGTATGTTTCGTTTTACCATCCTAACTTAATATTATAAATGCGAAAGTATGTTTGTTTGTTACCTTTTCACGCCTAAACCACTCAACTTAAAAAAAAAAAACTACTGTTCCCTACATTTTGACGAGTTAAGCGAAGATAAATGTAGGGAACAGCTGATTTTGTTTTCGCGATTTCAGGTTTGGTCCCATAGTAAAAGTTGTTCATAATGATGAGTACAATCTTCCATTTCGATTAGTCGCATGTTTTCAATTTCAGCCTGTATAGATGTCGCATCCGGCAATTGACGGTTACAACAAAACAAGGCACGCCACCTAGCGGCAACTAACAAGACTAAAGTTGGCGTGTTTTGACAGAGTCTCGGCATTGCCGCCCGGTTACGGCCACGGGGTTGAAGAGAACGCGCCATCCAAGTCGGGCATTCCTTATCCCGGTGATCGAGCAGTGAGGACGCTTCGGAACAGTCCAGCAGGGTAATTGCGTAACACACTATCAGTAGCTATTGGTTTCATTTTGACAGTTCAACAACATTCATTGCGTTATTTGCGTTGTTCAGCAGAGGCATTTTTCGAACATACAGAGCAATGGATTAGAAATATGCTTCAAAATGATTCAAATTGAGAGTAATAGTGTGTTACGCAATTAGGGCGCTGGAATACGTTTTGTTGAAACTATCTAATAGTAGTTGATTGTAACGCGGTATTAAAGTGTAAAGTGATTATTTGTCTAATTGTTATTTAATTGCACGAATTTGAGTAATTGTTATTTAATTTGGCGGCACGGTTGGCGCAGTGGTTAAGCGATTGACTGCTGCGCTGCGTGTCGCGGGTTCGATTCCCGCACGGAACAAATATTTGTATGACCTACAAGTAGTTGTTCCGGGTCTGGCTGTTTGTGTATGTGAGTTTAAATGTTTGTAAACGCACCCACGATAGAGGAGAAATTCCTAGTGTGGGGCAACGTTTCTCAAAAAAAAAAAAAATTGCACGATAAAAAAAAAAAAAAAATTGCACGATACCCACATAAACCCGCCTGATGGCTGATCGTAGCTCGAACCATCCTGATGATCCGTCATGTAGATTTATATACTGCTTGGGACTTGGGAGTTAATTGTATGTTTAATTTCACCAGATTTGGATGTAGTGATGAATTTTAGATCAAGGGGTTCTCATTGGACTAAAAGTCAGGTGCATGGGCAGTAATTATAACAAAAGAAAATTGCATTTTTGCTAGTCAGAATCTCAATTTTAAGACCACAGAATTACAAAACCTTTCAAAAAGATCTTAAAAATATCAGTTGCAATAGAAATAAAGCTGTATTGGAACAAAGTTAAGGTTCATAATTCAAAAGAGCATTAATTGTAAATGTGGGTTTTATACGAACAGCGATACGTTGCGTAAATCGATTGATAAAAATGTTTGTACAATGTTTTATTTTTAAAGTTTACGTGTAGTTATGTATTGTGCGTTTATTACGTTTTCCGAAGATGGTGTGTTATCGGCACGCCATGCTCTAATGGCAGTTCTACTCAATCATGAAATTTTACCTACAAGTAAAAATGGATGCGATTTATACGTGGCTATTGAATATATGCAGGTATAGGCACGCAAAGGGCATATAATCTGTATTCGCGATTTATTTGCCAAAAATGTAAACAAATATGAATTAATGGAAAAATAACTTTATTTCCTACACCATAAAGTTCAGCTTATGCTACAACTACAACTTCAAACATTTTTATAACTTTTCCAATTATGCTAGTCACTCTGAAATGAACTTAATTATAAGCCTAATTGAAATAAAGTTCATACTTGTTTAACTTTTGCCAAATCCAGCCAAAATCTGATTCCTGAAGAACTTATCTGATTAATAAAGTCTGATTAAGGGTCCGTGGCTAAATAATAACAGCCGCACAGGTCGATCGATCAGGTTAAGCTACGCTTGCCGCGGTTAGTCTGTGGATGGGTGATCATCTTTACATACCGTGACCCCCCCGTGCCTCGGAAAGCACGTTAAGCCGTTGGTCCTGGCTGTCATTCGTGGATTTTTGACAGTTGTTTAGGGGTAGTCAGAAGCCCGAAAGTCTGACAACCAGTCTTACCAAGCGGTATCGTATTACCCAGTAACTGGGTTGTGGAGGTCAGATAGGCAGTCGCTCCATGTAAAACACTGGTATTCAGCTGCATCCGGTTAGACTGGAAGCCGACCCCAACATAGTTGGGAAAAGGCTAGACAGATGATGATGAAGAAAGTCTGATTAGTTTTTATACTATGTATATAACGGTAAATAACAGAATGAATAGTAATCAAGAAGCAACATTAATTACAATAACAATAAATGCATGTTGAAAATACACCTATTCAATTCAGCTTGGCTAATTTCAGAGCGTGTAATAATAAAACCGACTTTATAGCGACAAGATAAAGATACAAATGGCTTGGCAGTTTCTTTCCGTCACGCCAAACAGAGGTTGTAAGAACGTTCCAAAGTATGTGTCTTCCGAATAAAAGATACGTCATAGATGTCAAACATGATTTCCCGGGAACGAACGGGACACTGATGCCCGTTATCACTAATACTAAGCGACACCTAAATGATGGAGCGCGCTGTTGGATTTTTTATGGATCTTTTATGGAGATCATAAATAAATAACAACGAAAGGCAACGCAAAAGGATTTTTTCCGGTCTGATCCCCTGAACCCCCCTCCACCTCGATCCCCTGAACCCCCCTCCACCTCGATCCCCTGCTTTAGGTAAGTGTGCACGGATAGTGTGAAAAAAAAGGAAGTACTCTACACTGTAAAAACTCACCAACACAATTTCATGGAGCACTTTCGGTGGCGATCTGTCAATGACAGAGTGCACAGTCCTCATGAGGACCGAGAACCCTTCATTGTGGAACACGATGATGACGGACGTGGTCGCCAGCTCGACGGGGTAGTGCCAGTACTTGCACTCTTCTAGACGAGTGTCGGGAATCGATCTGGGAATGGAAGTAGTCTATTAAGCGTCTTGGTCCTAGGTTCTCAACGTGGGCGATAATGCCCCCCCTCGTGGGCGTTTGAGACTTTCAGTGGGACATTAGAAGACCTCGAGAAAATTATGTATCCTATCTTACGACTATATAATATTACACGTTGAAATATAATCGTGGGGGCTGGGGGTACATATTTGAACCTTCGGTTAAAATGTCAATGTTCAAAACATCGAAAACGTAAATATCGACAGACCATAATACCGAAAATTAAAATAACGTTAAGTTTATATTGACGAATGGTTAGATAACCTACGTCAAATATATCTAAAATCTAATTATCTACAAAAGTGACATCGAAAGACGTAAATATCGAAGTACAGAGTATCGAATGACCTAAATATCGAAGTACGTATCGAATGTCCTAAATATCGATATTTATTTATTATGTATAGTCATGGATAGTCTTTGTTCATGGATGGTAGACTTTGTAAAAAGGCAATGAGAACTTAGGATGCAAGAGAGCGAGCGAAGCGAGCTCGGGACTTGGGGCACCCCGACTCGGACAGGTTAGGTTCGAAGGGGATGACGGGGGCTCAAGTGAGCGAGCTGAGCGAGCGAACGAGCCCTCCCGCACCGCGCAGCTACCTCAGGCAACGTCTCAGTTAAGCGGTCGGCCTATAACACTAGCAGTGGCTTTCATTTTGACAGTTCAACAACATTCATTGCGTTATTTACGTTGTTGAGCAGACAACTTTTTCGAACATATGAAGAAATGGATTAGCAATATCCTTCAAAAGTATTCAGATTGTAATTGAAAGTGTGTTACGCAGTTAGGGTGTTGTATTATCCCACTGCAGGACAAAGACCTCCATCTCTCTCACACAATTCTGTCTTTTACTAGTGACGGCAAGACCTTTCGTGAGTCAAGCTCGCCCTCCCATCTTCGCCTTGCCCTGTGTTTAATGGGACCCTGCTCGGTGGCTCGCTACGCTGAGTGGCAATGAAATCATAATTGAAAGCAGGTAACCGAATATATCTTTTAATCACATTTGGTTCACAAAATTTAATCGGATCGTCGGATTTCGTTCAGGATATACCAAGGTCGTGCCGACTATACAATATGCTAGCTGTGATATATACGAGTAATGTCACCTATTGTGGCTATTGTTGAACTCTATTATTATCTAATATACTAGCTGCGCCCCGCAGTTTCATCAGCATAATTCTCGATTCCGTGGGAATATCGGAATAAAAGTATCCTATGTCCTAATCCGGAAAAAACTTACCTATTCATAGCAATATCGTCGGATGCAGCAATATTCATGCCGTATTCACTTTCGGACTCAGCGATATCGTTGGCCCTGTCTTGACCCATGTGGTAAGGCTTGCCTTCTTCTCCGGGGCCTTTTACTGTGTGTAAGTCTCTGGGCTCAAAGTTGCCGAGTTCTGGAACAATAATTAAATCATTACATTTAAAAGAAAAGTCCTGACTCACCCAGTGATTGACTCATCAATCAACGCCCAAACCGCCCGCCCGCGTACAGATAGATATTTACACCCTACATCAATTTGCCGTGGTATACCAATTTCATGCAACTGTCAAAGAATGACAATTGTGATTTGAATATGCGGACAATTAAAGTTGGTAGGTAGGTACTCAGTTTCCTTGTTAATTAATTTCCCTGACATTACCTATAACGCTGAAATTTTGCACAGATGTTCCCTTAACGATGTAGACGAGGAATAAGGCTTTTTCGAACTACCCACGGGATAGGGAAATAGGGTGGACGAAGTCGCTGGCAAAGTACATAGGTACTAGTGTCATAGAAAAATTTAGTCTGCTAGTGTTGAATATTTTTTTGGAGAACAGAGTGTTGTGGCGCAACATTGGGGAGGTGTATATCCAGCTGTAGCCTGACTTGATAGACCGACGATTTTTTAGCTCCGACCTTAAAAAGTAAAACTGAACCTAAACCTAATAAGATCACTTTTGTCCGTCTGTCACAGAGATTTTTCTCAAGACCAAGTCTAAACAACATGGGATTAATGATTTAAAGCAGCCTTTATCCTGTTTGAAAATGCAAATTCTGTTTCATCCCTCTCTGTCTCGCTTTGTCTGTTTGTAAAAGATAGCAATGTTCATTTGAGTTAGTCAGAGCTCAGAATACAACATAACATGTTAAAGACAACAAAATTGTTATCAAACTAGATTTTAGATTTAATAAACAATCATCACCATTCGATCACCATTGTTTAAAATCTAAATGTGGTTCAATAGCAATTTTGTTTACATTTTTTGGCCAGCAATATGTACCGATGATGAGAAAGCGATTATATACAGTGTGAGTCTTCATAATGTGCACATAACGAAATGAGGGAAACATAGCTTAATTTTATCGACGGAAAAAATATTTGAAAAAATAAAAAAATATTTAAAAGGATCTTTACTTGCTAAAGTATGGTGATTGCAAGGCCTTTCTTTAACAGTTGATAGGAAATGTGATTGAGTTATAAACATGGCATTTTTACGTTTAGAAATCTGATACGATGGAGAATAATTTAAAGTAATAAAAAAGGGTAGGTAATCGGGGCTTTTATTGAGTAATTTTACAATTATTGTAAAAATTGATGAAAATATATCAGATTTTTGTTAAAAAAAAACCATAATTCTCAATTGAGGGCGATTGTTTACACAGGGGCACAGCAGCGAACAAGAATTTTAAAAATGCTAAACTTTTTTCTATTTTAGATTTTTTTTCCGTCGATAAAATTAAGCTTAGTTTCCCTCATTTCGACATGTGCACATTATGAAGACTCACACTGTATATACCTAACTAGCGGACCCCCCAGCTTCGCACGAGTGCATTTTTTTTTCGAATTTCCGTAATTTTCTTTCATACAAACCTTGTCCTGGCAATACCGAACACAACAAAAAGAAGAAATAACCAATTTGGTGCAGTCATTCGGAAGTTACGCGCGACTGCGCGTACAGACATTTTGGCGACTTTGTATTATACTAGGTATGTACTTAAGGCTCAGACCAAATAAAAAACCAAGACAGAGGGCTGTCCTGCCGGGTCAGCGGGATTGTCCGAAAGGGTTACCGCTGGTCCGGAACATAAAGAGCTAAGGAAGGAACACGGGTGGGTTTTAGTCAGTAAGAGTCTGACACTCCCTTCTGCTCCACCCAGAGCGGGAGGGGTCATTTGATGATTTCCAATCCACGAAAAAAAAAAAAAGACAGGGCTGTCAACAGTAAAGTGAAGCCGGTTTCGTAAACATGTGTGCACATAGTGAGGTGTAGTTTGATTGTAAATGTGAGCGTGTGAGCGTGTATGCACAGAGCGAAGGTGTATAGTTTTTGCATGTTTCATTGTATTGTTCGCGCAGCGCTATGTCTTGGCTTTTTATTTGGTCTGAGATGTAAGGATAGGACTTGTAGGAGGAAACCCGTATATCAATTGTCTCAATTTTATGCTGACATCGACGCGCAGCGAGTGAATAAAATGCTTACAGGGTGGCAGGGACATCACCGCGTAACCTGTTACCATGAATTCAGACATTCAGTGCATGTCTCTAAACCCCCCCCCCTGCCACAAAATACAGAGAGTACAGAAGGCAATCTACATACAAAGTGCGTTCGAGCAACGCACACATAGACACCGGTCACGGACACGTTATCTCGGACTGGTTGGGCCTAGTGCGAGCGCGAGTGCCATCCGCTTGAGACACGCGTCTATGAAGTGCAAAAATGGAGCAACAAAAAATGGCTATCTAAGCTTGATTTATATAATAGTTTCCTATTTTGAATCAGTATAAAGAAAGTAACTTCTTTGTAAGGTAAATTCACGCCACCAACGTAAGTTGAAAATATGATTTTTTGTTTGTGTAGATATTGTATTGTTTTTATAGTCATTTGATAGGTTTAGTTCTAAAACGGATAGGGCAAAATAAACTGTGTAAATAGGGTAATCCGTTTTGAAGTTATTAGGGATTCTCGATTGTGAAAATTGACAAATGTAATTTTTTTTAATGTTTTTGTTCTGTTAACTTTTTGTATTGTAATATTATGTTTATTGTTTTGTTTTAATATTGTAGAATAAGCTCAACAATAAATCAAACAACTAGATACGAGTGCCAGTACCACGATAGTTTTTTGTGCATAAGCCAAAGTTGACAACCATAGCGCGATCGCCGAGCGTAGGTATGAAAAGTGAAGTACGGACGCCAGCAGGTCAACCTACCCGAAACTGTCAGATTTTCCCAATCAACCTTGAACCTTATATTTTGGCAATAAAGTCGAAAATCTATTAAAGAAATCTGACAGATTGTAGTAACTTGATGTGCTGGCGTCTGTACATGTGATTGCCTTCTGTATTCTCTGTATTTTGTGCCACTGCGTTGAAATTTTTCACCGGTTATTTAAAAAAAAAAAAAACTACGTGTTGTACTTCATAGCACGGCCATGAACGCATTCATTTATCAGTAATGAAATAGGAGTACATAATGAGTAAAATTTTTTATTCATGCTCCCGTTTCATCCACTTCTATGTCAGCTGAATTTTAACATGGTCGTGCTGGGAAGCAAACTTGCCAGCACAACCTGAATATATCTAATATCTACGAAAATTTTAGTGAAAGGTATAAAATTTCTAAACAGTGGTATAAAATAGTACAAATTAAAAGGATTTTATTACCATCTAGTTATAATGAATGCGTTCATGGTCGTGCTACGAAGTACAACACTGCTCTTCCATACATTTTGACCACGTAGGTATTGCACTTTTCTATGAAACAGCAGATTTTTTTTTGATCACCGTTTTTTTTGTCGCTAGCTAGGGCACTAGTAGCCGGCCCAAGCGATTATGTGGCGAACAATACTTCCCGCTACTGGTCTCTCAAATAGCCATAAGCACCATTTACAATATACAAGTTTCTTGCCTGTGGCATACAATAAAATAGAAGCAACAACTTGCATCGTCTAAATACGATTACACGGTGCAACATAAGATATGCCATAGTCATCCAAATCGCACCGTGTAAATCAGGCGTTACTGATTGGAATGGGCAACTAGCTTCAACTTTCTGACTAACTGACTGACTCTTTGACAATTCAAAAGTGCTGTAAATGGTTTAATTGAAATAAATGCTTTGAGTTTGAGTCGGCGGCGCTGGGATAACACCGTATGAATCAAATTCACAGCTAATTTGTCAATAATTTTGAATACAGAAAATATTTATCTACATAATATCTAATCAAAACAAAAAAAAAACAAAGCTAATTAGCTATTATTACACAGGTTTCAAAATAAAATAGGAAAGCGAAGACCCAACTTATTCAACTTTTATGTATGTAGGGATATATATGAACACATGATGCAGACTATTTAAATAACCAATCAAATATGTTTGTCTAACATCTGGAATAATGATCATAGATCTTAAAGTTTTATTTTCATTACTAGGTATTCCTAAAGAGAGAGAGAGAGAAAGAGCCCCGCACCCTAATTGTGTAACATTAAGTGCTTGGCCAGACAGCAAACGCGGGCCCGGCGCAGCGTACTCAAACATAAGAACTTCATTTGAGCGGCGCGGGTAGCACGCCGGCAACTCACGCCATAGCTCGTTCATACAAGTACCCGCGGTGAGGGCGCGGACGACCCGCGCAGGGATCGGGGTTCTCAAGCTAGTTCAAGGTTTTTTCTAATAAAAATAAGTCTTCTTCATCCATATTATATTTTGACAAACACTGGACACAGCAACACTTAGAACGAAGCCGCGCTCCACTGCGGACAGGCAGATCGCGCACGTTCCCGCACCCGCGCCGCTCCCCGCTGCCAGTCTGACCAAGCACTAATACAATCAATTTCAATAATTTTATATGTATTGTATTAAGTAGATGTATTTACAGAATTATAATCCTTCAAATCATAAATACAACCCTCTAAGTTCATATCACCATTATCCACAGCCCTACTTCACCAACTCCTGAGATTAGGCCTCTCTTTTCAAGTGCCATTCCCTGCAACCCTGAGCCAGCCTAATCCAGGCTCTACCCGCGATGGTAACATAGATGGTAGCTAAGTTCATATTAACCCTATTGAATGGCTATTTGAATTAACAATCAATAGGGTTGGTAGACCCGCAAATTGCAAAGAACTTAAGAAAAATTTAATTTTGCGGGCTACCCTGGCACTACATTTTTTTTATCTAAACATCAATTTTCAATATTAAAAATACTTATTATCTCCAATGTAACAATAACATGAGAGTTAAGTAAGTCATTTCCATTGTTACTTGATAGTCTGTGATAGCTACTGAAATACCTATTTGTAAGCTATTATTAGCAGGAAGATAAATGTGTTAGAGACACCCTTTTTTTTTGCAGATGGGAAATCATCAAATGACCCCTCCCACTCTGGGTGGAGCGGAAGGGAGTGTCAGACTCTTACTGACTAAAACCCACCTGTGTTCCTTCAATCTGAAATAATTGAGATATTTCAAGCCACTTAGAAAAAATTATTTCAATATGATATTTGGGTAAGATCTAATCTGATGATAACATTTTAACATACAAATAGTTTTTAATTGACTTTTATCAATGAGAAGTGATAGATAACTAAGGTAATTTTGGATTAGAATTAAGTAATTATATTGATTAGCTGCATGTAGAATCAAATAAATCAATTAACAGAAGAACCAAAAGCAAACATTTGTTGCTATGCAGTTTCTTAACACAATAAAACGATTATTATTAGTTCAATTACAATAGAAAGCAAATACAAATGGCATGCCATAATAGTTTGCGACACAGCTGAGAATACAACGAAACAGCAATAAACAGTGCACAAAACACGTACTGACGTAACAAAAACACTGTGAACTCTATGGCACCGACACGCCGGGCCTATGGGCCACATAACAGTACTTATTCTTAACACCTATTAACACCGAAAAATAGCGTTTATAAGTAAATAAACTTTATTACCTGTCTTCAACGTCGGGTAAACATCGAGGTGGGACTTAAAATATGCGGCATGGGAGTCCGAAATTAATCCAACATTGGATTCTGAGGCAACGTTATCCGTGGACCACTTATGCAAACCGTATAACAAAACTAACAAAATTGCGCAGGCTGATGCCATGCGGATGATCCGGCCCCTTCTCACATTAGTGATCCTCATTTTTCTTATTTATATTAGCACATAACAACTGCAATTTTAGAAGAAAAATATTTTCGGAGGCGCCGAGAAATCGTCGACGATCGACTCGCGGGTGACGTTTAAATGACAAATAAAATTGACAACGTCAACACGCTACGTTCCGTAATACGTTCAAGTTGTGCTTACTTCACTTTGTGATACGTGTACTTTGATTGTCATTCATTTGTGAGTCTAGTCATTTTGGATTATGAATTAGCAAAATTACATGCAACATGCTTGTTTTAAAACAGGGCAAGCTAAATAAAACCGTGCTCTGGATCGTACACAGAGAATCTGAATCAATTTCTGAATACAAAATAGGTTTGTGAAGTTTTCTATGTTTCCGGACGAATCTTTTTTTCACACTTTCAAGTTTGACAGTTCGAGTCGACTGTTCGACAATCCGGTGGATTTTGAATTTTTGAATTGTTTGTTTGTGAATTTTATTAATTGTTGCGAAGCGTTTATAGGGTTTTGTGTAAACAACAGTGAAAAACTGATAATAACTTATGTACAGTGAATTCAACTTTATTATTCCGAATCAAATAAATAAGAACTCACAATGGAAAGAAGTATGTATGATGCTTGCCTACAAATGCTCGCCTACTAGAATTTGCTTACTTTATTCAAAACAGTAAATTACTTTTGAGGTTTTTGTATGAGCATTAGAACATTTGCAATGTATCCCTTCACCTTGCATAGTTAGAAATAAGACCGCAAACTGGTTCATCTTAACTCAAGGTCTCAACATTTTAATGATTGGTAACATCTACAGGCATTAAGTCCGTCTTTGTACCTTATATATATATATATATATATGCGAGAAGTTTAAATATAGAAACTACAGAAGTAGACAGTTTATGACAAATTTTCCTGTGAGTCCTAAATTTATTTTTATTACCATTACAGCGCAAGCCTTCTTATGCAACTGGAATGAGACCTTTCCAAACTACCCATTGACAGCTCCAGACCTGAAGGCACCTCATTCAGTGATGGGAGCCCTGTTCCAGGTGTTTGATAGACTGGGAATTGATATAGATGCTGTACTTGCTGTAAGTAATATCCTCAAATCATGATAGAAATTTAAAAGGTGGAGTAAGTATAGTCAGTTCCAAAACAAACTGATAAAACTCTAAACAAACCCTGTTCGGGTTAAATTCTTTTGCAATCACTCACCCACGGGAATTAGTAACTTATTCACATTTATCTGTATTTAAAATTTAATGTTTTAAAATAAAAATCATCAATGAAAATTGAGGTATTAAATCAAGCTCCGCTAATGAGATGCAACTGATTTTCTATTGTATCATACTAAATAGGTTACGCGCGGAGCCTCAATTTTCAGTAAACACTTTCGCCTTTATTTATAAACATTGCTTAAAGTTAATTAGTGATTAGCAACTGTTTACAAAATACAAATACAAAATAGTTTATTTCTTTAACAAGCTTTGTACTACATTACTAGTGATAGAAGCGTCCTTTTAAGCAATTAAATGCCTGTATTAGGACACTCCACTCTTCCGCAACTTAAATTTACGTAACGTACAATCTTATATACAAAAAATTATGCCAGTATTTACTACTTATATAATTTTGAGAAAATCAATTGAGACAAAAAAGAACTACAGAAGACTAATTACTTTATATCAGCTTATACTAATGGGTGTGTTTATTGTGTATATTATAATGTGAGGTACTATGTGTGATAAGTGTGTATGAGGTGTATATGTGTGTGTAAGGTGTATGTGTGTGTGGTGTTTGTGTGTGTGTGGTGTGTACGCGTAAAAGAGTGAATTATGTTGTGTGGTGCAGTAGAGCCTCCGTGTCCTCATATGCAAGTTGTTTTATCCATTTTGTTAGAAGTTTCTTACATTCATAATATTGTTTAGTGTATACATATATTTCTTTATTTATTTTATTGTAAAGTTGAGATGAACGTTTCTCGTATTGCTTACTACAAAACCTGGTTTTTGTTTGTGGAATCGGTGCTATAATATCTTTCCTTCTTTTTGACAAGATAGCGGTATCATAAGGCAGCTCTTTATGTTTTTTCAAAACAGTATGAATTATATATAATTTTCTCACCGAAATCAAATCACTTATCTGATACAGTTTTTCAGTGGGATATCTAATCCTTTTAAAATGCATTATTTTTATTAGGGCTCGTTGCGCTCGTTCCACTTCAATAAATTTGGACTTAGCTGCACCTCCCCAAATGGGGATGCAGTACACCAAGACAGACTGCACCAAAGCGATGTATATATCCTTTAGTAGGTTTCTAGATGGGTCTCCAGAATTGTTAGCATTTTTCGGCGCAATATGTCTCAATGTTTTGAAAATCCAGCTTAGTTTCCGAACCCTGTTTGTGACCTGCTCAAGGTGAGGGTACCATGATAATCTCTGGTCAATCATGACCCCTAAATATTTGGTGTGTGTGACCTTATTAATGGTAGGGCACATACAGTTTTTGTTTTTAAAGTCACCACATTCGTGAACTTTGATTGTGAAGTCCTTGTTTGGTTGTGTGCGATTACAAATACTAAAACATATATAATTGGTTTTTGAGGTGTTCAATGTCAGTAGATTATTATTTAGCCATTTAGCAATTTGGGCCATGCCACATGAAGCACTTTGCTCTACGTCATCCCAGGAGCTTCCAGAGAAAACAACAGCCGTGTCGTCGGCATAAGAAAAGATTTTGGCTTTATTAATTTTTAAATTACAGAGGTCATTGATGTATGTTAAGAAGAGTGTGGGGCCTAAAACACTACCCTGAGGCACGCCGTATAACACTTCTGCATCATCACTGACATATTGTCCCAACTTAACCCTTTGCTTCCTGTTAGAGAGATAATCTTTGAGAAGATTGAGTGAGGTTCCTCTTATACCAATTTTTTCCAGTTTGTTCACAAGGATTGGTACAGAGACGGTGTCAAATGCCTTTTTAAGGTCCAGGAAGATAGTTAAACATTTATTGCCACTATCAAGCTGGTTAGCTACATGCGAGCTTAGAGCGGTAACTGCATCTTCGGTGGATATATTTTGCCTAAAGCCAAATTGTGTTGGGGATAGTGTTTTAAATTTATTTAAATATTTGAGAAGCCTAATATTGATTAATTTCTCCAAAATTTTCGATATAGCTGGAAGGACAGATATCGGCCTGTAGTTGTTGACATCGTCTCTGTCCCCACCCTTGTGAACTGGGGTAATGATAGATTGTTTAAGAGGGGCCGGAAAGATACCGTCTCTAAAACAGAGATTTGCAAGATGGGTTATAATTGGGACAGCTTCCTTACTTATATACTTCAAAAATCTTGTGGAGATACCATCCCAGCCAGCGGCACTATTTGACTTTAGGCTCATCAAAATTCTGTGTACTTCATTAAAGTCTGTGTCCAAGAGTACAAAGGAATTAACTTGTGTAGAAAGTTGATTAGGTACATAATTAGGGTGATTATTTACGCTAGGCTGAATTTGTTGGGCCAGCTGTTTACCAATATTTACGAAATAATCATTAATAAAGTTTGCTGATTCAATAGGAGTCGATTTAATATTTATTAGTTCAATGTTTTCACATTTAGGTTTATTAGTGTAGGTTATAGTTTTAATATTTTTCCAAAGCAATTTGTTGTTTGATTTTGATTTAGCAAGTAAGTCCCTGTCATATTTTCTTTTCAATTTTTTTATGAGTTTGTTGCAGTGATTTCTATACCGATTGTATGTTATTTTATTGATTTCGTTGTGTGGGTCACTGTTATATTTCTTTTGCAGTTTATTACGATTTTTAATACAACGAAGTATGCCTGGGGTTATCCATGGTTTAATAATGCGTTTACTGTTTGGAATTTTAACTGTGGTAGTGTTGAGATTAATTGATTCAGTCAGTTTATCAATGAGTATCTCAGTTAGTAAATTAGGGTCATCACAAAATAGTAATTCTGCAAGATTTTGTTCATGTATTTGTTTTAAAGCTTGTTCGAAATTAATACAAGTAGTGGTTTTATTTGCAGCTTGAGTATATTTTTGCTTACGTAGTAACATAAAAGTAGTATAGTGGTCAGTGATAGTGGTATGAAGGATAGCGATAAAGGCCGAAGCCTTTTTTTTGTTAATTTTTATCATAAAGTGGTCCAAACAGTTCCTTTCCCTGGTGGGTAATGTATGTCCAGGGAGTATACCATGTAGTGACAGCGTATTTAAATAGTTCAGTCTGTTTTTACTTTCCTGTGACGTCTCTGTGTCTTTGGGTCTAATATTAATATTTATATCTCCCGCTATCACTACGCTCTTTTGCGATGTTATTGTATCAAGGTGAGTGCTAAACATTTTTGACATTCAAATGTGACTTAACTTTTATCCATAATCAGCCTATAATGTTTTGAGAGCAGTGGTGATGAAATAATTTACACAAAGTAAAGCAAGCGCCTGTCTGGGTTCGAACCTACGACCTACAACTCGTAAGTCGCGGCCGTTACCACTTGGCCACCACTGCTCACTTGGCCACCACTGCTCTTTTATCATTGTTTATAAATAAACCCCTATGATTCTAACATTTTCAGGCACCTTCCAATGATGACCGCAATGAGAGCACCATATACTACTGGGACCTGCTTCCTGTCATAAACATGACCCGTGTTATCAATCACTTGGTCTCCGTAATGCCTCAAGTTGATACTTCTATCAGCATCATTCACGTCCTACAACCTACGGCTACTGCGTCATGTTCTATACTGATGCTGCTGTTCAATCTCATGGTGTTCAATGAGGAACGGTTGAGGAATATTGCTCCACATGAAGAGGAGCTGTTTGCGAAGACGGATCAGGTTAGTTTTGCTCAAATTTTTCAATTTAAACCTATTTATGTACTTGTGTACCTATTCTATTTATAATTCAATTAGTCTATGTCTGTGTTTCCGAGCTCATACAACCCGAATCTCTTCAAAGTAAGAGTGAACAGGCTTCTTCTGGGTGAGCTCACTCCATCGTCGACTTTGTCTCTGTCAACTCTGACCTAGACTAGAGTCAAGAGCAAACCCATTTCAAATAAAAAAAAAAAAAAGTCTTTATTGCAATCCATAATGTACGGTCACCAAAGGAGTTAAGTAACCAGGGTTGTCAGATATCGTTGAAGTTTAGTGAGAAACCGATGAATGTTTTTGAATGTAATTTATATTAATTAATAGAAAACAAACACTTCATAATATGAACTGTTAAAATTCATTCAAAAACTTCCATTGGTGTCTTACTAAACTTCAACTATATCTGACGACCCTGGTTACTTATCTCTTTTGGTGACTGTACACATACAGGTGGTAAGCACCATGTTGGGCACAGCAAAATTGGCATAAAATTAAAATTAATTATGTTATCTACTTTTTTTAAATATTATATTAATTCTTGGATTATGGCCCGCATGGTGGATTACGGTCTGCATGGTGGATTACAGCCCACTCCCCCTCACAGAGAGGAGGCCCGTGTCCCAGCAGTGGGAACATTGTAGGCTGATTATGCGTATTTTCAATATCCTCAATCACAATATCTCCCAAATCCTGAACAGACTTATGAATCACAACATCGCTCAAAGTTATACAGTTGTGGTAATTTATAATGATTTCAGGTAAAAGCTTTAGAAGAGAAGAAAAACAGGCTACTTGAAATGCTCAATGAACAAGCTGAGGAAAAAGGAAAACGTGCAGGGAGGCTGGAAAAGGTATTGGACATAATGTTCTTAACTTTATCTGAGGTCTTCATTTCAAAATGTTTGGAACAAAGTTCTTTAAACCAGCTTGTGGTAGGAGTAACCTGGTAGAAATCACCACATCACGAAAAAGCGTTATGCAATGTTTCATGCGATTTTTTTTTTCTTAATATGTAGAGAGATGATAGTGAGGTCAAAATGAAAATCCAAGATAGCGACACGTTACGAGGGCTCCTATAAACTTATACTAGATGACTCTAAACGCGTATTTAATTCACGCTTTCTCTCTCTTTCTATTATTAGAGTGTATGTGCGTGCGAGTATCGCGTAAGAAACTTCGTTCCTGACGGGGGTCCACAGACCGCACACTTTTTTTTATTGTCCCAAAACGCCGAACGCTGCAATTCCGTAGCGTATTCTTCCGTTGTGAGTCGCCAGACCAAGGGTAAGATACAGACACGAAACTTATCGTAAATTTATGCTTCGATCTATCAAAATCAATGTATTTTTGAGTGATTTTGAGAGATCGAAGCGTAACTTTCCGCTAAGTATCGTCTCTGAATTGTACCTTTTTTTTTTTCTCTTTTTTGCGGATGGGAAATCATCAAATGACCCCTCCCGCTCTGGGTGGAGCGGAAGGGAGTGTCAGACTCTTACTGACTAAAACCCACCCGTGTTACTTCCTTAGCCCTTTATGTTCGGGGCCAGCGGTAACCCTTTCGGACAATCCCGCTGACTTTTGTATTGTACCTTAACAGGTTCACTGTCCACAAAGTAGCCACAATAGTGAAACACTCAACATGAATCATATATGATTCATGGGACAGGGAATGGGTTCAGTTCTGGGTTGACACAATTTAAATTGCCTTGTCATCTGCCAGAAGTGTTCAGACAGAGCGTCAGAGTGTGTGTGTAGTGTTCTATCATCAATTCCAGCTTGACCATGACATAAAGCAGTTTGAGGAAGACTTAAAACAAGAGAAGGAAGTCCACGACGAAGAAAGACAAGAGTTAGAAGCTATTCTGGAGGAGAACAGGCAGACCGAGATATTGTTGGAGCAGAAGAAGACTCATAGGGATGCGCTGGTGGCTGAGGGAGCGAGGAAGAGGGCTTTGAGGTGAAAAGAGCTTACTAAAATTATTTGTTTTGCTTCATTTGTCTAGTGGTTATATTCTCCGACAGAAGGGAAAGGGTAGGTACTCGCAACGGGCGTGCGAGTATAAGCAGATGTATGAACGTAAACGAGGCAAAAGAAATATGTCCAGTCACGAGCATAAGTATGTATACACTTGGCTTTATTCAAAGACGATTTTGTCCTTTAGTTTTGAATGAAATTTTATGTTATTACGAACGACGTATTTTCGAACCTATAGGTTTGTGTAAAGTGTCGTATTTCAACGTTGCATTCGTTATTTCACGAAAAAATCGCAATTGAAAGTTGCCGAGTGCGCGATTTCAGGTTTGCTCCCATAGTAAAAGTTGTTCATAATGATGAGTAAAATCACGTGTTTAAGTATCGGTCACTAATTACCAGTCACCCTATATATGTACTAGCAGTGCCCCACGGCGCTGCGGGTGAAAACCCGCATAAGTGTCGATCCCGTGGGAATATCGGGATAAAAAGTACCGTCTGTATTAATCCTGGTTATAAACCATATGTGTGCCAAATTTCATCGAAATCCGTTCAGTAGTTTTTGCGTGAAGGAGTATCAAACATCCATCCATCCTCACAAAATTTCGCATTTATAATATTATTAGGATGTTCTTTTAGACCTTTGTATCCTGCTTATGCGTATGAAGTTTCATTAAAATCGGTTTATTCATTTCGAAAAATAAGGGCTTGAAAGTTTGTAAGAAATGCCGTATGGCGTAAACGCTCTTAAGGTTATAGTTATATGAATATCCTAACATGAATCTTTCACAATTTTCAGGGTATACGACGCCGAAGATATAAAGGCACAAGCTGAACAGGCGATCCAGAACGTCCAAGAGTTGGAGGAAAAGCTGGACTCCCTCCGAAACATGCTCATGCAGAAAGAGAACAGCCTCAAGAACTTACAGACCATCAAACCTAACCTGGATTCTGCTAATAACCTGCTGCATGAGATTATGAAGCTGTCTGATAGTTTGAAGTAAGTTATACAGTATGTAACAAAAACCCTGTCCGATCCATTAAAGGCGTATTCCTGGTTCAACATACGTACTAGAAAAAATTGTTATAAAAATGTAACTCATAAAAACCAAAAGTTACTGATTTTTTATTTTTATAATCCATGCAAAATTTAACACTGAATATGGCAAATTTTCATAAGTTGACAACACTCCACCCGCCGGCAAAATCTTTTTATTTTTACCTATTTTTATTTCAAAGAACACCGCCCTACACTACCGCATTGTAGGCACTCTTTCAACTCGCCGCTCGAGTCGCCGACTCTTTGATGCCGCCGACTGGTTGCCTACCGGCGCGCTACTTGTTGCCAGTCTTTCGTGGAGATAGCTTTCGATCGGACGTCCGTACGTATCACGTGCCGCTATCGTTTCGCGAACATGTCGTATTCCAATCAGGAATATTTTAATATGTTGATGTGCTTAGGCAAGACCGACTGCAATTATGCAGCTGCGCGTAGAAGGTATGAGGTGCGCTACGCTAATAGGCCAGGCCCAGGTGTAACAGTACCGCGTCGGAGCGTGCGTTCCAACGCCTGCATAACCGTGTCTACACCACAGGCAGTGTTCATGGGCACGAGTCGCAGGCCGCTGATGCTGGAAGACCACGAGAGCGCAACGTGGAAATCGAGGAACAAGTGCTAGATTATGTTTGCCGCGGATCCCACGCAATGCACAATTAGAGACAAACCACATGCGACAAATCCCTTGTGCCACTGATTACGAACCACGAAGTACGTGCAAATTTAGCGAAAAGGTGTCGATTGTGTATTAGTATTGGAGGTGGACATGTGGAGCACGATCGCCGAACTATGCAACAACAACAAGTTGATGTTTTAATGAACCGATACCTGCAGTCGGTAAGTACATTGCCAAAAGCACATCACATTTAAAAAAAGCCCATAACAGGGCTACATTTAATTCAATTAATTGTTTCTTGTGTCTGAAATTCGTATCACTATGCCTACAAAACAATATCAGCTGATAGGCCTGCCTAAGCGTAGGCATAAGGAGGTATGTATGACGTAGCGTAGGTTTCTTTCGTTATAAATTTGTTTGGCGGCGCGCGACAAAGCAGGTTCATGACAAAGGATCATACAATACTGTAGGTAGTTACACGTGAACTTTGTCGAGCGATCAGTGTTGCCTTTAATCAGTCTTTATTTTTTATTTTTATTTAATTAAATTCACCGGGGAAAATTAATAATCTCAAATCCAATAAATGGTTACGTATATGTGTACGCAGTACGATGCCGAATAATACTCTTAAGGATCGGACAGGGTTTTTGTTACATGCTGTATATTGCACAATTACTTCCACCTGCTTTTATTCCAATTTAATTGACAGTACGTCTTAGGCTAGGAACTCACGGAGCGATTTTCGCCCGCGTCCGCTGCGGTTGCGGGCCCGCAGCTTCTGTAGAATGCAAATATTTATATAAAAAATTAAAGCACATTTCACGACGCGTTTTACGCCCGCGGTGTTCGCGGTTGTATGCGGCTCCCGCTGTACCGGCGGTTGCGGGCGAAAATCGCTCCGTGAGTTCCTAGCCTTAGGCCTCGGTCTCGAAGTCAGCGATTGCGGAGCGGCGGCGGCGGCGCGGGGAGCGGCGCGGGGACGCAGACGCGGGGAGCGGCGCGGGGAGCGGCGCGGGGACGCAGACGCGGGGAGCGGCGCGGGGACGCAGACGCGGGGAGCGGCGCGGGGACGCAGACGCGGGGAGCGGCGCGGGGACGCAGACGCGGGGAGCGGCGCGGGGAGCGGCGCGGGGACGCAGACGCGGGGAGCGGCGCGGGGACGCAGACGCGGGGAGCGGCGCGGGGACGCAGACGCGGGGAGCGGCGCGGGGACGCAGACGCGGGGAGCGGCGCGGGGACGCAGACGCGGGGAGCGGCGCGGGGACGCAGACGCGGGGAGCGGCGCGGGGACGCACCCCCGGGCTCTGAGCCAGCGGGCAGCTCGCGCGGCGCTAGACAGGCGTGGTGTTATGAGAAATTAGTGTCTTTGTTCGCGAACGAAATGTCTAAATTACATCTTCTTTTCAAGCTGATGGAATATGTAACACAAAATATGGAATATGAATATGTTTATCTGGGTTAATAACGGCCAAAGGCGTATAACACCATAAATAATTTCTTACAAATTCTTCCAGGGACTTCGAGTCCGGCGACCTAGACTCAGACAGCAAGGAGGGTGAGCTGGACGTGCTCAACACGGAGCTCGGGGAGCTGTCAGCTCAACTGTCGGAGCTTCAGGTCGCCAGAGACGACGCTGCCAGGAAGAGGAGTGAGAGCCAGTCTAAGAGGCAGCAGGAGAGGACTGTGGCGCACAGGTTTGTCGATACTTCTTTTTTGGAGAAGATGCCCGACCGGAACCATACTTATTTTTGCATAGGAAGTATACTATTTTACGCGGCCGGGCTCGCGGCGTGGCTGCAGGTGATAGTAAGTCCTTTCGCGCGCCATCTAGCGGTGGCGGGACCGAAACAACCGTGTTTCTTAGTATATTACAATATTTTTGTGTATTAATGATATGCTTTGTTCAACAGTGCTCTCCGAGAGGCCGAAGAAACAGATAAGAAGCAACGCGAACGATCTAAGGAGGCGCTCCGACGTACTGAAGAGATTAAAGAGCTGACTGCTAAGTACGAAGCAGAGAGAATTGCTGGATTCGAACAAATAGCCTTGATCAAGAATGAATTTACCGGCCAGGTAGGATGAAACATCATGATGATTTAATTTTTTTTAAACTAACTTTTTTCCCTATACTGGTCTTTCCCACAGGGATCGTGCATTTTTCCGGGATAAAGAGAGTAGTCTCTGTCACTCTCCGGCAAAGATTTAAATCATTAGATTTGCGACGATGAGGGTTTTTTTTTTGTGGATGGGAAATCATCAAATGACCCCTCCCGCTCTGGGTGGAGCGGAAGGGAGTGTCATACTCTTACTGACTAAAACCCACCCATGTTCCTTTCTTAGCCCTTTATGTTCCGGGCCAGCGGTAACCCTTTCGGACAATCCCGCTGAACGATGAGGGCTATCACCACGTTTGCACAGACGTAAAAATATCGCGGCAGAATTTTATCGCGCACTGTATTATCAACTCTATGTTGAGCAGAGCATTGAGAATCCAACAGAGCGCCTCCCAGCGCGTCATAAAAACACACTGTTGAATTTACAACTCTCGGCGCTAAGCAGTGCTTTCAAAATCGAGTGCGCGAAAAAAAATCGCCGCCGGCAAAACGCGCCCGTGCGGACCTGGGCTAAGTGTCCATACTGCGACTAGTGAGCTTGCATATCCCGTATATGGCGTTTTCTTGGCAGCATGCAACATTGTGTGCGTCAGCGTCAGTGTCGTGATCCATATTATGTTAGTGAGTTAGGTGCAAAAAACTAACTTTACGTAACTTTTTAGACTTTTGTATCCTGTTTATGCGTATGAAGTTTCATTAAAATCGGTTCATTCATTTCGAAAAACAAGGGCTTGAAAGTTCGTATGAACTGCGATGCCGAGAGTCACTTGTACTCCCCGTCATTGTAATATTTTTGGAACGAAGTTCTTTAACGGAGTTTCCTTTTTTTTCAGATAAAAACCATAGATGAAATGTTGCAGAAGAAAGTATTTGAAGCTACGAAAAAACTCGAAGATAAACTGAAAGATCGACACGGTTGGAATGGTAAATTTTAATATAATATATAGGCAGTTTTACCTCTTAACTTTATGACGTTTTTAAAAGTGTTTCTGTCGTTGCGAATTACCGGAAAGCATGAGGCTACATAAAACTGAGATGCATTTGAGTATTTGGTTGCTTGCTAACCTCTTTTTCATAAACCTCTTCCGGCCTTATTACAAAACAATGTTAAACCCAGGGTAAAACCATCAAGCTTTTAAATTTCGAACTAGGTATAAATTCGACAAAGTAAAGTTCTTATTACAAAAAAAAAATCGTTAAACTCGAGTCTAAGTTGTCAATTTTGCATTAAAAACTTTACTTTTCGGAATAAAGTTCAAAATACAGTAACTGGCTCGAAAGTTTAGGCTAGGTCTAAAGTTAGATCTCGTTTTGTAATAAGACGGTTAGGGTCATTGCAGACAGAGCAGCACAATGCTCGAGCATTTTTTATTTATAATATAATGAATTTAATCAAAACAAAATAGAGTTCAATATAGCGTGCCAGAAATTCCGTTCACGCATAATTTCAATCAAAACATGACAACCAAAGAAAATTTTCGAGCATGCTCGAGCATTTTGCTTTCTACATTGACCCCTTAGGGGCTGCCTCCACGAGCGAGAGAATCGCGGCGATAGTCTCGCCGCGCCATCAAATTTCCGCGGCGATGAAATCGCCGTGTGGAGACACGTTCTAAGAGAGTGTATAGAAATACGTGGCACGACGATAATATCGCCGCGATTCTCTCGCTCGTGGAGGCAGCCCCTTATAAAACGGTGTTTTCGTTCACTACACTCGTAATTCACACATGAAAATGACAACAAACTTGACAAAATATAACCGCTGTAAAAAACCATCTTTATTTATAAAAAGTGTTTATAAAATGTCATTTTCATGCTTTTAAGGGTAATTTTCTAATTCTTATGCTATGTTCACACGCGCGCGTTCAACTCGACATTCAACGTGCACATTCACATTCACGAGCGTGTAAACGGTACGCCCGAGCCCGTAAACGCGCCTGTGAACGTGAATGTCGCGAACCGGGCGTGCTGACTGACACGACGGCGTGCGTGTGAACAGCTTGAATGTTCGCCGACCTGGGGCCGGCTGCATGCCGCGCAGCCCGCCAGGCAGCCCGCCGGGCAGCCCGGGCTGCCCGGCGTGCATGTGAACATAGCATTAAGGTTTTAGTTGTTCATAATTATGTACCTAATTAATATGATAAGTCCTAGAAATGAAGAAAATAAAACAATAGAAGTAATAAAAACGAGTTTTTATTTTTATAAAGGCGTATGGCGACAGTGTATAATATCTTAGAATAATAGATTTTTGAAACCCGTGAAAATCTTGATATGAAGTGCAGTGATATTTACTCTCGATTCAAACTTTATGGCGGGTCGGAACATGAGGCGAGTTGACCCAGACCTCGTAAATAACACTTTTTTAAATGTCCCGGGCAACCCTGTAGCTAGCACGTCACTTATATCATTCTATGAGACCCACACATATAGTGAACCAATATTCACAATTGCTCCGGTGGACCAAAATGATATCTCTCGCTTGATATGATATCTTTGCTCTTGACTCTAGTCTAGGTCAGAGGTGACAGAGACAAAGTCGGCGATGGAGTGAGTTTACCCAGAAGAATCCTGTTTACTCTTACTTTGAAGAGACTTACTTTTTTTTTCATTATTACGGCTGATAAGCGGTCGCTAAACCCCAGTTGGGACAGTGTTGGTACAGTCAACAAAAGAGATAAGTATGCAGGATCGTCGGATAATGTTGAAGTTTAGTAAGAAACCGATGGCTGTTCTCGAATAAAATTTAATTTTATTAATAGAAAACAAACAGCTCATTTTATCAAATTGAATTTCAGTCGACAACATCCATCGGTTTCTTACTAAACTTCAACATTATCCGACGATCCTGCATACTTATCTCTTTTGTTGACTGTACCTAAGTAGGTATTGGTATCGCCATCGCCATGTTTATAGATCTACGCGAATGTTGAGATTTTTTTTTTATTAAAATACTTTTTTGTGCTTGTCATTTTTGGGGGGGTATTGCCATAATCGCCACGCTTGGCAGGCGGGTTGGCGATCGCAGTATGGTATGGTGGTGGAATGCACAGAGAACGCTGCTGCCCATTCTCCGGTACGGCCCTTAGTCGCCTTTTACGACACCCACGGGAAGTATAGGGTGGTGCTATTCTTTAAGTCCGGCACTACACGGACACATGATGCCTAGGAGGCCTATGTCCAGCAGTGGACGTCTTTTGGCTGAAATGATGATGATGATGAAAATACTTTTTTCATACAAGGTTACATGCAAGATAATAAATAAGTTTTGGGTTGTAAAGAATGTATAACAAGTTTAGGTAGCTTAGGTACCATAGGTACAACCCACTTTTTAGGGTTCCGTACCCAAAGGGTAAAAACAGGACCCTATTACTAAGACTTCGCTGTCTGTCCGTCCGTCTGTCTGTCACCAGGCATATCTCAAGAACCGCGATAGCTAGACAATTGAAATTTTCACAAATTATGTATTTCTCTTGCCGCTATAACAACAAATACTAAAAACAAAATAAAATAAATATTTAAGGGGGGCTCCCATACAACAAACCTTTTTTTTTTTTCGGTGTTTTTGCCTTGTGGTACGGAACCCTTCGTGTGCGAGTCCGACTCGCACTTGGCCAGTTTTTTTATTGAATTGCGTTAGCGTTGTAATCTTTCACAGGGACTTACTACCGTGATAAAAAGTATACATTCAAACTTTCTATTATGTTGGATTTATGTATAAATTTCACATTTTCATGCATAGATATTTCTAATTTTTGAATTAGGCACCTACTATTCATCACTTGAAGAAAATAAAACAAAGAAGTTATAAAAAATAGTTTTTATTGTTATAAATGCATTACGATTAGGTATATGCTTTGTCACATTGTATTAGGTTATATCTTTGATTATTAGGTTCATTATTTAAAATCCTTTAAAATCTCGATATGAAGTGCATTAAGTAATACATTGATGTACCTAGGTACTTTTTTTTTTGCATCTGTTTTCATATCTAAAATACTTGTATTACGCAGTCTGTAACTCTACCTATCATATTTCACAGTGTAAAAATATCTAGAATTAAGCATAAAAAATCTTTGGTACAGCAGCTATGCCATAGTTTAGCACTTGCTAATGTCAGGCAGAGGCTTTCCCTTGCAGTGGTTCTTCCATCCGTACCACGCCTCGAACTTGTGGCGTTTGTAGATCTTCTTGGCGCAAGTCGAAGCCAAGGTAATGTCGTCTAACAGCATTTCTGGAAAAAAAAAAAATAAGTAAAGCGGTTTTTTTGAAGGTCGGTTTTACGGGTTTATTGAACCCGTTCATGTTATTTTCCCGTTTAACTCAAACTGCGCTCGCTCTAGAGTCTAGATTTGGTTTCCAAATATGTAAACACTGGTGTTGTTGGACCTACCTACTTAAAGTTCAGTTTATGCTACATTTTCAAAAATAATATGATGTTTTCAATAGTATTCTGAGGTGATATTCGTTTAAGTGGAAATTATTCATTGGATAACAAGGACTTGAAAGGATTTTAGGGTCGACGCACACCAGGCGAAGCGCAGCGCAGTACGGTTTTCATTGACATACAAATATCAACCATGCGTCACTTGAATTAAAGTTGGAAAATATAAACATGGGCACCTCTCTAGAATTGTAAAGACTAGAGAGGAGGGTACTCACGAGCACAAGTGACGTTGCAGTCTTTCCCAGCAGTGCTAGTGTTACTGCACCAGTATTTGTCGTTGATCTGGAACAGACCGTAGTCTCTGGAACCGTTTCTGTTCACTCTGCCCATCTTATCTGTGCGCCTGCCGCTCTCGTTATCAATTAGGCATACCCCTGTGGAAAATGATTGAGTTTAAAAGGCTTGAAATATTATGCTACTAACAGTAGCCGTTAGTCCCGGCTGTCATTTGTAGATCTCTGGCAGTCGTTACGGGTCACAAGCTAGAAAGTCTGACAACACAAAGTCTGACAAAGAAAGTTTGACAAATGCGTGCACTGACTGGACAGGTCCTCTCAATCTGTGTGGTTCTTTTCTCAGACATCGATCTACATGGTCTTCATATAACCTGACCAAGATTATGTCTGGACTTTAAAAGAGACTGTGACCTCTGAGTTTGTTTCGGCCTTTCTTCTCAGAGTAGTCAGATAGGAAAAGCCGACTTCATCTAGTTTAAAAAAAAAACATGATTGACGTGTAAAAGTGTTTGTATAAACCTACTTACAAAAAATAAAATCATTTCATTTCATTTCATTTCAACCACAATCTTAGTAAAGGATGTATCGTATTACCCAGTTACTGGGTTGTGGACGTCAGATAGACAGTAAAGCCCATTTAAAATACTGGTATTTAACTGCATATGGTTTAAGTAGACTGGGCGACTCTAACAACGCGCAACGTTGGGTAATGGCTAGGTAGATGGCGAGTACAAAAGTGTACATTGCTATAGAAAAAGTTATACGTAGAGAAAAAACAGAGGCAAAAGTGGTTGGCATAACGTGAACATTAACTAGGCAATAATGACGGACATCATATCTATATCTAGTTTTATAGAGTTATTTGGTATCTTTAATTATTACGTACGAAAGTAGGAAAAAAAAAGAAAAATATAAGGATTGAAGGTGGCTGAGGCGGAATGGATGCGGTAGGCGGAGGACAGGGTTTTGTGGCGTAGCGTGGAAGAGGCCTATGTCCAGCAGTGGACTGCAATAGGCTGAGTTGATTGATTTTGTTGATTGAGGTAGGAAAGAGTATCTACATTCGTTTTGTAGACTCCTACCCATTGAATGGATGAGACACAATAGAAGTTCTGATCTACGTCGGGGGGCGTTATGTGGCCCGAAGTGTTAAGAAGTTTTAATAGGTAGCAAATTAGCAATATTGCACTTGGTGTCATTAGGTAGGTACCTACTTTATTTATGTATTTACTATCAGCGCCCCGCGGTTTAACCCGCGTAAGTTTCGATCCCGTAGGAATATCGGGATAAAAAGTACCTATCCTATGAGTTAATCCAGGAAATGGACTATCTATGTGCCAATTTTCATCCAAGTCTGTTCAACGGTTTACGCGTGATTGAGTAACAAACAGCCAAACATCTTCACAAACTTTCACATTTATAATACTAGTAGGATTTATTTAATCATAATATGCACACACAAACTGACAAGAAGAAAGGAACAGAAAATACCTACGTATAAAGGTGATGCTTATTTCTAAAGAAATCCCTTCCAGTATATAGCTTAAGTAGGTAGGTACCTATAGGTAGGTATACCTATAGGACAAAGCAACAAAAATCTAATTAAAAATAAAAAGTTATACGTGGTCATACATAAAAAATATAAGTACATATGTTACGCGTCGACTTGAGAACCTCCTCCCTTTTTTCGTCGGTTAAAAAAAGCCAAGCCGGCTCCTCGTAACAAAGTTCAAAGAAAATGAAGAAATAAATATAAAAAAATACTTACAATCCCTCATCTTATCTTCAGGGAAGCCTTGTCTCCTCAATTCATGTACCAGGTCACAATCTGTGGCGAAGTATTTCGCGTCACACAAGCAGATCGTCGCAAGCGCAACCAGAAATATCGTTAGCTTCTGCATGATTCCTTGTTCCGCACTACTTGTTCGCTCGAACACTGGACAGTGTATGAGGAAGATTGAGGTAGCTGTATTTATATAAATCTAGGTACGCTAAAATGTGAGGGTGTGTGCGTTGACTGGAACAGGGGATTCCTCTTTATCTGAATAAAAACAGACGGGGTCACGAATCATCTCGTTGCGAAGCCACTTTGTGTAGTCAACTAGTCACCATGTTTACACAGATGCACATACGAGGAAAAAAGTTTTTTTTCATGCAAGATTACCTACTGGAGACTAAATAAGAATCGTGTTGTTTTTTTTTTGTAACGAATGATAACAACTTTGCGTTAGGTACCTACTTACTTATCTTCTTTGAATACAAAATATAGTTTTATTTAAAGTAAATAGGTGCCAATTATTTACTGAACATCCCACTTGAATTCGCACGAATTATAAAAAATGACGTAGGTATCTATAAAATTAAAACCAATTAAAAATAATAACGGGTTCCGTTAAGAGCAGAACCGGTCCAAGTGGAGGTGCTTGGGGGAGGCCTTTGTCCAGCAGTGGACGTCTTTCGGCTGAAATGATGAAAAATAATATAACCCTGGAGTCTTTTATTCCAGCTCATTTACTTTTCAGTAAAAAGAAAGAAATAATACTTAAGTAGGTAGGTACCTAAAATTTATTTGGAAACAGTTCCTGAAACACCACGTACCGGAAGACGTAGCGTTGGAAGGCCTCCCACAAGGTGGACCGACGACCTTGTGAAGGCCGCAGGAACTCGTTGGATGCGAGAAGCAAAGAACCGGTCGAAGTGGAACTGCTTGGGGGAGGCCTATGTCCAGCAGTGGACGTCTTTTGGCTGAAATGATGATGATGATGAGTTCCTGAAACAAAAACTAAAATGCTTTGAAAACAACAGTGTAGGTAGAACCTAATTTTGAGGTGTTACATTTGTGCACAAAACTTATCTAAGGAAATGTGGGATCTTTTAATCATTAAACTTAAATGGTCTGTTAATCAAGCTTTAGATACTTCAGTCTGTACTTCTAAGTCTTGTGCAAATCCAAAAACCGCTATGAAGGAAGGTTACCACCTACGTTCTGTTCCAAAAGTATCTGATAAAAGTGTAAAATTTTGTTTTTTCAGATTGATGTGTGTTACGCAATTACGGGTGCAGGATTGCTGCACCCCTAATTGCGTAACAAGAGATTTTCTTCAAAATGAGCCAGATTGATCACTATCAATCTAGCTCATTTTGAAGAAAATTGGTAATCCATTGCTCCATAAGTTCGAAAAATGTGTCTGCTCAACAATGTAATGTAATTACGTAAATAACTTATTGAATGTTGTTGAACTGTCAAAATAAAAATGGCTACTGATAGTGTGTTACGCAATTACCCGGCAGGTTCATCGTTATATCTTGTGTGGGCTTAACTATGCTGCGCCTTGCCTTTTCAGGCTTAGATGCCCTCAATTGTCATGTCTCCTTTGACCTAATCAACTTGACCATATGCCTCTAGCTTTTTTATGGGAAGTATAACCTATTCCCAAGTCCCAATATATAGAAATGGCAATACAATATCTTTAAATTAAATTGGCATAAAAACGACCTGTTTATCTTATGCAAGGTAGCATATTTACTGTTATCATTTCCACATTGTATTGTTTATTTTCCAATAAACTAGGTATTTATTTCAAAGTCACTAAACGATAAGCCTGAACTGATTGGTCGTAGTTATTAAATATCGCAATAAAATCCATACTAATATTATAAATGCGAAAGTGTGTCTGTCTGTTACCTCTTCACGCTGAAACCGCTGAACCGATTTAGATGAAATTTGGAATAGAGGTAGTTTGAGTCTCGGGAATGGACACAGGGTTTTATCCCGATATCCCCATGGGATCGAAACTAAAAAGCATTCTGCATTCGTTAGTAATTGTTTACTCAAATTAGGATGTTACTTATTTTTATAAAAAATGAGTAGGTATGTCTCCCTCAAGTAATTGTATGTAAATAAATAAACGTACTATTCTTACTCATACGTTGCACTTACTTATTTTTTCATGGAGGATGATAAAACGTAGAGGGTTCACCTCGGGAGCAACACTATTTTGAAGCTCGAGTGACGTACTTTGAATCCGTCTCGCCTTCAAAATAGTTGTTTGCTCCCTTGGCAAACAATCTACTATTTCGTCAACGTTGGTTTTAATTGATCGTTATGTGTTGTATTCAGCGGTGCTATTCTGTAAAAATCTCACCGTGAAAACTTAGGTGAAGTGAGCGTGGAGTGAGCTGTCAATGTGTCAATTCCTAGAAAAATCAAACTCACTTCACCTTAGTTTTCACGGTGAGATTTTTACAGAATCGACCGGCTGGTAACTAATCTTATTATTCGCCGTTGTTAGCCGAGGAAAAAAAGCCAATTTAGGTACTTTAGCAAACAAACTAAAATGATCAGCAGATTCATAATTATATAAGGTGTTTCTTACCGACTTCACAAAAAGGAGGAGGTACTATGTTCGGATGTTTGTGTTTTTTTGTATGTTTGTTCATCGAATACTCCGCCAATTGTCGACGGATTTTCAAAATTCTTTTTTTGTTCGAAAGTAGATAGTTCTGAGGTGGTCCCACTGTCACCAAGTTAGGATCTGATGATGGGATCTTAGATAAATCGAGGGCAACTCTCAAATTTTATAGGCTCACTTATTGTTTTTCGCATATTTTATGAAGTATCTTGTGTATTTGCGTATGGTTGTCACCATCTCAGGTAGCTGGGCTGATGATGGAAGGTACAACTCCTTAACAGTAAGAAGTTACTCGAACAGGCAAGGACTGTTTTAGTAAATTGTTTTGATGTTTGATAGGGCATTTGCCACATTTGTTCTCATGATCATCAAGTCATGACCTGATGCTGCAGTCAGGATAGTCTGCAGAGTACCTAACTCCTTGACAACTAACAGCAGATATATCGTGTTTAGGCTCATTGAAAAGGGCTCGATGTGTGGATAGACGTACTGTTAATGAGGAACACCGAAGTACATAGAGACCTGATGCTGAAGCCAGGAGCATCAGAAAAAGTACAAACCTTGAAATTACAGCACCGTAGTCGTGTTTGGGCTCATTTTAAACAGGACTAAATTTTAAGTTCAATGCAATGTTGACATAAGTCTGGCCTGATGCTGCAGCCAGGATTATCAGCTAGGAGAGTGGAATACTAGGAGAACTCCTCAACAATTAACGTCTCTGCATCGGGAAAAGCAATATTTTGTAAAAGGTGATCAGCAGTTGACATTAGGCTGTTGTAACTTAGATAAATTACAAACTGACCCACTAAAAAGTAAAAAATAAAAAACTTTTTACAAAAAAAACATCCGACTTCCAAAAAACATTGTAAAGTGAACTTTAATTTCGGAAGTCGGTGGCAAAAAACAAAAATACAAATCCAAAGACACCGACTTCTGAAATTAAAGTTATTTTTTACTTTACAGTGTTTTTTGGAAGTCGGTTGTTTTTTTTTTGATCAGCAGATTCATACCTATACCTACTAGGTGTTTTTTTTCATATTCAGTCCATAAATCTAGGGTATGAATGAGACAGTAGATATCAAAGAATCAACTGGATATCTATTACTACTGGATCTATTACTTTATCAATTAAACTTAGAATACATCATATCTTCGAAACTATGCATTTTTGGACCACATTTTCAAGGACTTTTTGTATTATTACTTATAGAATATAACCCTAGAGTTACCTATGGGATATAAAAAAAAAAGTTGTATATTTAGTCGGCTAAATACTTTATGTTTTTTATGTTTGCTAAATAAAGTCCGTCATTAGATATTCAAAGACGTTTGTAGAAACATTTTTACACGTCAATCATATTTTTAAAACTAGATCAGCTTATCTATTCACAAACATACGATTCACTATCGTCACAGTAAATCGTATCTACAATGATACTGGGGGTCTACTCCGAAGCGGTTAACCACTGTATCGGCCGAATGTTCGGTGATTTTCTGATTCGAATATTGTTGTCCTACTACGAATTTAAAAAAAAAAAGGTAAAAAAAGGGTTCGGATTGGCACAGTTTGGTCGGGACCAATAGTCAATATAGGAAATTAATGGTAGTAGAAAATAGAAATAGAAATAATTTATTTCTTTAACAAGTTTTGTACTACATTACTAGTGATAGAAGCGTCCTTTTAAGCAATTAAATGCCTGTATTAGGACACTCCACTCTTCCGCAACTTAAATTTACGTAACGTACAATCTTATATACAAAAAATTATGCCAGTATTTACTATTTATATAATTTTGAGAAAATCAATTGAGACAAAAAAGAACTACAGAAAACTAATTACTTTATATCAGCTTATACTAATGGGTGTGTTTATTGTGTATATTATAATGTGAGGTACTATGTGTGATAAGTGTGTATGAGGTGTATATGTGTGTGTGAGGTGTATGTGTGTGTGGTGTTTGTGTGTGTGTGGTGTGTACGCGTAAAAGAGTGAATTATGTTGTGTGGTGCAGTAGAGCCTCCGTGTCCTCATATGCAAGTTGTTTTATCCATGACCAAATGACCGAACATTCGGCCGATACAGTGGTTAACCGCTTCGGAGTAGACCCCCTGGTTTGATAACCTGATTTTTGAGTGTCACTGACTCTGGCAGGGCCACCATCAGGGATTTTAATTTTGATACTTAACACAAAAAAATTGTCGCTAATTACTCGAAATTTGTCGCCAAATATCAGAATTGGTCGGTCACTGGTTCAAAAGATATAAGGGTTTATGGTGGATCTGGAGAGAGTCTCTCTAGCAGGGCCACATTTATATCTCTAAAACTAGGGCACCTAGCGAAGATCTGTTTTCTCCCATATTTTGTCGCCAATTAGTCGGAATCAGTCGCCAAGTCACAGATTTAATCGGGTCTTAGTTTAGTAGATATAATGTGTTCAATTAGTAAGGTATATTTTTGACAATTTTCACTATCGAAAATCTCTAATAACTTCAAAACGGATTACCCTATTTATACAATTTATTTTGCCCTATTCGTTTTTGACCTAAACCTATCAAATAACACTAAAAACAACACAATATCTACCTACACAAACAAAAAATCATGTTTTCAGGTTACGTAATAGTTGGTAGCGTGAATTTACCTTACAAAAAAGTTACTTCGTTTATACTGATTTAAAATAGGAAACCTATACAAATAAAAAAAAAACCTATATAAATCGAGCTTAGATAGCCATTTTTTTGTTGCTCCATTTTTGCACTTCACAGACGCGTGTCTCAAGCGGATGGCACTCGCGCTCGCACTTCTCCCAACCAGTCCAAGATAACGAGTCCGTGAGCGGTGTCTATGTGTGCGTTGCTCAAGCGCACTTTGTATGTAGATTGCCTTCTGTACTCTCTGTATTTTGTGCCTGTACACAGACTGGAAGCGCGGATCGGCAAACGGATCCGCCACATCCTTTAGCGTCCGATGAAGAGACAAGTCTCCTGCCTCTGTTGATCTGCGGCACGACGATGGTCTCTAGATCGCGAAGTTAAAACAATGTCTAGAACCAGTTTAAGTGTTACGTAGATACATATGTAATCACCTAAAATTATATAAATACTAGCAGCGTCCTACGGTTTCACCCGCATAAGTTTAGATCCTGTGGAAATATCAGGATAAAACTATCCTATGTCCTTTCCCGGGACTCAAACTATCTCTATACCTACCCATCTAAACCGTTTCAGTGGTTTAAGCGTGAAGAGGTAACAGACAGACGGACACACTTTCGCATTTATAATACTAGGTAAATGCCTATGGCATTAAGTCGGCCTCTATACATTTATGTGCTTGAAGTATTAAATAAATAAATATTAGTATAGATGTAGATAAACTACACTTAATGCTTATATTACCTACTTTTTTATAAACAATATTTATTGTTCGATAACACTTCAGACAGCAAATACTGTCGGAAGAATTGGGGTCTTCATACCGTTTAAGAACTGTCAAAATTGTACGATTTCGGATTTGTGAATACCGATTAGAGGACTTCGTCGATAACTTTGTCGTTCGATACGGTAACAAACCGTATCGTAGCTTTGTGATAGTTATGCAGGTCGGCGTTTCCTATCTGACTACTCTGAAAAGAAAGGCCAGACAAACTCAGAGGTCACCGTCATAATCTTGGAAAGGTCAGATCATGTAAAGACCGTGTAGATTGGTGTCTGAAATGGTCTTTTGTATGTAAAAGTATGTATTAGGTGTGTTGAAACTGTGTGTACTCCCCGTCACTTTTCCCTAAAGGTTCATTAGAAAACCAGCGTCAGACAGCATCGTGAAGCACACACTATTTATATTTTTTTTTTTTTTTTTTTTTTAAACGTTGCCCCCCACTAGGAATTTCTCCTGTATTGTGGGTGCGTTTACAAACATTTAAATTCACGTACACAAACAGCCAGACCCGGAACAACTACTTGTAGGTCATACAAATAAGTATTTGTTCCGTGCGGGAATCGAACCCGCGACACGCAGCGCAGCAGTCAATCGCTTAACCACTGCGCCAACCGTGCCGTCGAACGTCGGTTCATGAACTGTGTCCAAATAAACTTTTTCTTTCTTTATTTTCTTTCCTTTTGAGGGAAGAACCACACAAATTGAGTGGTGCTATATTTAGCACAGTAAGTCAAGCACCTAGCCACTTAAGTATGACCAATCGAGTTGTAAATTGGTTACAAGGAAACGTGATCTTCAAATTAATAATGTCTGCCTCCTATTGATGCGTACGGGGACGCCCCTTCGACATTGAGCATGACCAAAAATTCGGTCAAGTGTGTGGCGGTCTGTGCGCTCGGGTAACGTAATCATTGCGGCATAAAGGCGTATCTAGATACCAGGGTCTCTAAGGTCAAATGTATGTTTCCAATTGTTGTTATTTCAAGTTAAACAAATATCAACTTTATTTTAGTGGTAATTAAGTTGATTTCAGAGTGACTAACACTATTTAAAAAGTAATAAAAATGTTTGAAGTTGTAGCTTAAACTGAACTTTATTGTGTGGGCATTAAAGTTACTTTTCCAAATAATGATAATATTTGTTTACATGCTTGGCAAATAAATCGCGAACGGTGTAGAGTCTACAGGTGTCAAGTCTTATAAGGTATACAGGATGAAATTGAAAACATGCGACAATCCGAAATGGGAGATTGTACTCATCATTATGAACAACTTTTACTAAGGGATCAAAGCTACAATCGCGAAAAAAAAATCAGCTGTTCCCTACATTTTGACGAGTTATGCGAACATAAATGTAGAGAACAGCTGATTTTGTTTTCGCGATTTCAGGTTTGGTCCTATAGCAAAAGTGGTTCATAATGATGAGTACAATCTCCCATTTCGATTTGTCGCATGTTTTCAATTTCACCCTGTAGGTACTCTAGACTAATTTTTTTTTTTTTTTGTTAGCCTAGTTTGTGTCCCACTGCTGGGCAAAGGCCTCCCCTTTTTCCTTTCAAACCTTGTGCGATCTCCGGCCATGTTGGCCCTGCGAATGATATTAGATCGTCACGCCACCTTCGCCTTGGTCTACCTCGACGGCGATGTCCTGCCTCAGGCGTCCAGTGAGTGACGATCTTTGCCCATCTCTCCAGGTGCATTCGTGAGACGTGTCCGGCCCACTCCCACTTCAGCCTGGCTGTTTTTTCTCCAACATCCGCTACTTGAGTTATAGAGCGCAGCGTGGTGTTTCTAACTCGATCTGTACGCTTAACACCTAACATGCTGCGCTCCATTGCCCGTTGGCAAATCTTGAGTTTGGACTTCTGTTGTTCAGTAAGTCACCAACTTTGTGCACCGTAGGTTAGGACGGGCAGGATGCACATGTCGATGAGTTTCCTTTTTAATGATATAGGAAGACTACCTTTCATGTGTTCTTTAAGGGCCCAGTAGGTCTTCCAAGCATTTTGGACTCGTCTTTCGACTTCCTTATTTTGTCTGTTTTTGAAAGACACTATCTGGCCCAAGTATGTGTACTCATCGACATATTGCAACACATGTCCGTCTACCTCGACCTTACGTTTCGTGCTGTTGGTCATGACCTGTGTCTTGGATCTGATCTTCCCTGATCCCTAGACTAATTATGCCTTTAAAATTAAATTATGTTATCTGCTTGTTCAAGTCATTCTGTACCTATTATGGATTCAAGTACCTACACTCATTAGTTGGTAATTAGTGGAGCGAACTCAGCGAACCTTGTCTTTTCCAGTTATTTAAAACTAGCTTCGGCCCGCGGCTTCGCCCGCGAGGTATGTCAATAAAAACTATCCCATGTCCTTCTCCGGGGTGCAATCTATCTTTCTGCCAATTTTTTTCGAAATCCGTTCAGTGGTTTAGGCGTGAAAAGGTACAATACAGACAGACAGACAGAGTTACTTTCGAATTTATAATATTAGTATGGATTATGAGTACTTTGCAGATATACAGCGTGTTCTGCAATTGAAAGAAACCATGAGCGAGCTTTTGTTGAAATTTCAGCCATACACAGCATCTATTAGAAAGGTCTGGGCAACAGATCATACAAAACTTCAATACGTACTCGACCCCAAATGTATGGGACAGTACAGCCGATAATTTTTTCGCGATTACGATGTTGGTCCCATGGAGAAAGTTGTTCATTTTGATAGTCTCTGTCACACCCTTAAATACAGGGTGTTTGGTAGAAGGACCGACACAATTTTGTTAGGGATAGAAAGTATCATATATTATCCTAGTTTTCACTCGTAATACATGTCTTAAGTGTCAAGGTAGGTAATTGAGATAATCGGAATAATTAATTTATGTTCCCGAAATATCGTCACAACTTTTTTGTTTCTGGTTGTAATAGAGCGTCATAATTTTTGGTGTAATCTTCAATACATGTACATGTACCTACAATCGGTTCTAAAAAAATACGTGGGTGCTTCCAAAGTCCTAAAATTGTGTTAAGGAACAAAAAATTTCAATTTAAAAATTCATAATGAAAACGAAAATTAAAACTATTTTGTGCTAGCAAATGACATCCCCAATCCCTCAAATAATTGTGTCGGTCTTTCTACCAAACACTCTGTATAACCACACCTTTCTGATACATGCTGTATACAGGGTTCCGTAGTTTACTCGCAGGTTAAAATATACTTACATAATAGTTTAGCCTGGGAGTAAACTGCGGAACCCTAAAAAAAGACAATGAAAACCAACACAGTCTACACACACTGTGTTGGCTTTCATTGCCATAACATATCAACACAGACGTGTTGATTGGTCATACTTATGATGTTTTCGGATAATTTCATTCAAGTAACGTACCTTCCTGCTGTGTTTTCCTGCTATGCGGTTTTTGTATAAATATGACCTAAGTCTTGTTTACTTTGAGCGAGGTACTTTTATCACGAGGTTTTATGATTAGAGTAATGACCAATATAATTATTATTTGTATCTAAGTATATTTATTTTCATCGGGATTGTCCGAAAGGGTTGTTACCGCTGGCCCGGTATATAAAGGGCTAAGGAAGGAACATGGGTGGGTTTTAGTCAGTAAGAGTCTGACACACCCTTCCGCTCCACCCAAAGCGGGAGGGGTCATTTGATGATTTACCACCCGAAAAAAAAAAAGATAGTTTTGTAGCTGACAGTACCATACGTAAGTGTAGATATCTTATCATAACGTGCCTAACTACTAAGGTCGTTGTAGTGGGGAAGGTGCGTCACATGCGCCGAGGAATCCCCGTTTATACACAACAAAGTGTGAATGTGAAGTCGTCGACAGAAATGAATTATCACTAGTATGATTGCTGTTAGAGACCACATACATATAGGTAACTAAATCGTAGAGCAGCTACGTTTTGATGTTCAGGTATTTTTTTTTAGCTTTATGTAGATTGGCAAACACCTGTGGCAAAACAAAGGGTACCTACCTCTATGGAGATTAGTAACAACTAGCACGCTTATTGCGTACTTAACACATTATCAATCACAATCTGAATCATTTTGAAGGATAATGCTAATAATGAGGGGTCATTTGATGATTTCCCATCCGAAAAAAATAAATAAAAAAAATATGCTAATCCATTGGTTCGTATGGTCGAAAAATTTGTCTGCTCAACAACGTAAACAACGCAATGAATGTTGTTGAACTGTCAAAATCGAAGCCATTTCTACTTTTTTTTTCATCTATCGAAAACTATGCGGCCTAAAAAAAAGAAAAAATGTTTAAGAATGTGCAAACAGCTCTCTTTCATATGATACCTAACATGCCCTAGTAGCCCCACTTCGAATTTTTCAGTCATTGTTGCAGAGAAAAAAAAATTCTTTCTTATTTGCAAAATAGTTGAGCAAACGTCATCTAAAACTGTTCTAAATTTCAAGTTGATAGCATTAGTAGTTCTTGAGATATCTAGCTGTGACAGACAGACAAACTGAGTCGCACCTTATTTATCTATTCCGTGGTCGCACCATAAGGGTTCCTTTTTACCATTTTGGTACGGAACCCTAAAAAGTAAGAAAGAACGGTGAGCGAATAGCGCGGGCAAGGAATGCGATGCGACGGGGGTGGGTCGGGAGAACAAGAAATTTCTCGCGGACGAAGTCACGGGCAGAAGCTATTATTAATTATAAAATGATCACAGAAATATAAGTGTGAATGGATCTTGAGATAAATACCTAAACTAGTTTTTTATATAAATACAACCGTCCTTCTAATATCTGTGGTAACTACAGATTCTTCAGTTTAACTTCTTTATTTAAATTGTGCGGTTGCTTGTGACATAAATTTAAGCTTAAAAATTAAAATGAAACAATTATTTTTCTGTTTATTAGTGTTAGTGGCTCATTGTTTGTTTTGTGAAGCTAAATATTTCGAGACACATTGTGATTTAGTACATGAACTGAGGAAGCAACAATTTCCTGAAGAGAAGATGGCCGATTGTACGTATTTATGTATTTACCTCGGGTTACCTCGATTCAACAATTTCTTGCATGCACAACAAAACCTTAGCAAATGTTTCCCGTTGTACCGTATGCACCATTGACCTGCACCATCAATGGTGCAGATGAGACTAATTAGTTTCGTTTGCACCATTAATGATGCAAATGAAACTGCATTGATACTATGGTCTCATCTGCACCATTGAAGGTGGCGTGACGATCGAATAACATTCGCAGGGCCAACATGGCCAGAGATCGCACAAGACAAGGAGGTTTCTGGTTAGTTTGCAAATATAATTCATTCCTATCACTGCATGATTTGATAGCATGTGTATTTGAATGCCTCCGCTACTTTTTTCTACAAGTAAGTAGGTGCTACACTGTAATGTAAGTACATACGCGACATCCGGCTCGAAGGACCAAAAATGTACGGGTAAGGTACATTATATTACAAAACCACTAGTCCTTCACTGAGAAAAACTATTACATATAGGTATAATTATAGATTCGATTATAAAAAACGACTTGTACGCACGGCTACACATCAAGCTACACATAACCAGTATAAGCTGACTTCTGATTGTACGAAAAACCTATACAATACGAGGTCGGCTAAAACTGGAAATGTATAGCTTGATGTGTCGCCGAGTGGTAGGCAGTGGGATTTTATTTTTAGATATTCTCTGCACATAACATCACATCTGTAGTCCTAAAGGGTCAGGCAGAGGTGTAGGTACCTATAGTACATATGCCAGCACATCAAGCTACTACAATCTGTCAAAGGACCATGGGCACTTTTGAATGAACACTGGGCCCACTTTTCAAAGTTGTGCAACAGTGATGAAACCTATGTCATCTGACAGCTCTTGGCGTGTACTTTATTTCATTCTATGGCAGCTAGGTTGAAATCCAGCGCGAAAATGGTTTTTTTATGCGTTTTTTAAAAATGTTCAACATTGTGCAACAGTGATAAAACCTATGTCATATGACAGCTCTTGGCGTGTACTTTATTTCATTCTATGGCAGCTAAGTTCAAATCCAGCGCGAAAACGGTTTTTTTATGCGTTTTTTTTAATGTTCAACATTGTGCAACAGTGATGAAACCTATGTCATATGAAAGCTCTTAAAGTGTACTTTATTTCATTCTATGGCAGCTAAGTTCAAATCCGGCGCGAAAATGGTTTTTATATGCGTTTTTTTAAAATGTTCAACATTGTGCAACAGTGATCAAACCTATGTCATATGACAGCTCTTTGCGTGTACTTTATTTCATTCTATGGCAGCTAAGTTCAAATCCAGCGCGAAAACGGTTTTTTTATGCGTTTTTTTTAATGTTCAACATTGTGCAACCGTGATGAAACCTATGTCATATGAAAGCTCTTAAAGTGTACTTTATTTCATTCTATGGCAGCTAAGTTCAAATCCAGCGCGAAAACGGTCTTATATGCGTTTTTTAAATGCGTCATTTTGGGTTAATTTTTTCAACATTGTTCAACAGTGATGAGTTATATGTCATATGAAAGCTCTTGGCGTGTACTTTATTTCATTCTATGGCAGCTAAGTTCAAATCCAGCGCGAAAACGGTTTTATATGCATTTTTTAAATGCGTCATTTTGGGTTCATTTTTTCAACATTGTTCAACAGTGATGAGTTATATGTCATATGAAAGCTCTTGGCGTGTACTTTATTTCATTCTATGGCAGCTAAGTTCAAATCCAGCGCGAAAACGGTTTTATATGCCTTTTTTAAATGCGTTATTTTGGGTTCATTTTTTCAACATGGTTCAACAGTGATAAGTTATATGTCATATGAAAGCTCTTGGCGTGTACTTTATTTCATTCTATGGCAGCTAAGTTCAAATCCAGCGCGAAAACGGTTTTTTTATGCGTTTTTTAAAAATGTTCAACATTGTGCAACAGTTATGAAACCTATGTCATATGAAAGCTCTTAAAGTGTACTTTATTTCATTATGTAGCAGCCAAGTTCAAATCCAGCGCGAAAACGCGCTTTCATATGACATATAACTTATCACTGTTGAACCATGTTGAAAAAATGAACCCAAAATAACGCATTTAAAAAAGGCATAGGTATAAAACCGTTTTCGCGCTGGATTTGAACTTAGCTGCCATAGAATGAAATAAAGTACACTTTAAGAGCTTTCATATGACATAGGTTTCATCACTGTTGCACAATGTTGAACATTTTTAAAAAACGCATATAAAACCGTTTTCGCGCTGGATTTGAACTTAGCTGCCATAGAATGAAATAAAGTACACTTTAAGAGCTTTCATATGACATAGGTTTCATCACTGTTGCACAATGTTGAACATTTTTAAAAAACGCATAAAAAACCGTTTTCGCGCTGGATTTGAACTTAGCTGGCATAGAATGAAATAAAGTACACGCCAAGAGCTTTCATATGACATATAACTCATTACTGTTGAACAATGTTGAAAAAATGAACCCAAAATGACGCATTTAAAAAACGCATATAAGACCGTTTTCGCGCTGGATTTGAACTTAGCTGCCATAGAATGAAATAAAGTACACTTTAAGAGCTTTTATATGACATAAGTTTCATTACTGTTGCACAATGTTGAACATTTTTAAAAAACGCATAAAAAAGCCGTTTTCGCGCTGGATTTGAACTTAGCTGCCATAGAATGAAATAACGTACACTTTATGAGCTTTCATATGACATATATAATTTATCACTGTTGAACAAAGTTGAAAAAGTGGGCCCAAAATGTCGCATGGTCCTTTGTTTAATAATAATTATCAACTTTATCACTAAAGCATTAGGTTCAAAGTTGATTGGGAAAATTTGACAGTTTCGGGTAGCTTGATGTGCTGGCGTCTGTACCTACATTTCGCTAGTAATTTTTGATTTTACATTAAACTTTTCAGGGGTATGCTTGATAGACAGTGAGAGTTCTCGCCACACTGACGTCGTGGCGAAACCCAACAAGAACGGTTCCCGGGACCACGGCCTGTTCCAGATCAATGACAACCTCTGGTGCAGTAACACAACAGTGCCCGGGAAAGGATGCCGCGTCACTTGTGCTGGTAAGTTTAAGAATATACCGGCTTAATGTAACTCGCCAGTTTCGTCGAATTGTTTGGCAGAGAAAAATGAAACAGAAAGTCCTATACTAGGCGAAAAGACTCCTAACTCAGAAACAGCATGATGTTGCGACATTTAAAAAATAAATGTCGCAGCTTCTGGCATGCACCTATATTACTTCCACAATTTCGCCAGTTATGTTTAAGTCCCACGTAAAAGGGGGCGACCCTATTGCCATCAGCCGGGCATACATTCAGACTGCAGGCTGCTACTGAGAAATTCCATAAGGAAAAACGTCATAACACTGCTCGACCTGGGAATCGAACTCAGGACCCGCCTCAGCAGTAGCGTTTGCGACTACTAGATCAAGTGGCAGTTGGCCATCTAATGGCAGAATATTTAAAAGCAGGGACAGTTAGGAAAAGATGTTTTAATATTTTTTGTACAAAAGTGAAATTAAATGGTTTTTGGGATGCATGCAGAAGCCTCCTCGTGTAGCGCAGTTTGTTCCGCCAATTACTCAACTGAACCGAGCGCTCGGCGCATCCTGGACAGTCACACCCAACACCTTATTGGTTTGCGACCACCCTCCCAACGGAGTCCGGCGTCAAGCAGCCTGCTGTGTTTCGTCGATACGTGGTAGTTCCAGTGCCTTAGGTATCTCCTGGGCACGCTCATTCCATCACAGACTTCATCCATCGCTTTCCATCAGGCGTGATCGAGGTCAAGAGCGCGCCCATTCAGAAATAAAAAAAAAGACTTTCGAAGTTCAGCCTCATACCTATAAGAGTAATTAGTTCATCTAAGTGCCTTATTTTTTCTTCTTCAAGGATCTGGGAGCTTGATTTTTCCCCCCTTATCCTAGAGTACATCGTAAGGCTCGACCCCAAACTTATTACAATATAGCCTTGTAATTCGATTAATACTAAGAATGGCTTATTAGTCGTCTCGCACGAATTTACTCGCCCCAACCCAAACTGGCGAAACGTCACTTTTTTTAAATATTAGGTACTTATTATTTTTTCTATTGGCGACTGGCACGAATTGGCACATTTTTATTTTATGCAAAAAAGTATAGAAAAAGGACACTAGCGCACAGAAGTAATAAGAGTTAAACATTATTTGGATGAAATTTGGCACACAGTTTATAACCAGGATTAACAAATTATATTTTTCATCCCAATATTCCCACGGGATCGAAACTTACGCGGGTGAAACCGCGGGGCGCAGCTAGTTGTCTATGTAGACGAATTAGGAGCTTCCTCAATGGGATTGTTGAGACTTCAGGGCATCATCTTGATCCATGCGGGAACTCGCGGTGCTTAGCGGAGCGAAAAACCAAAATAATATTGTGATAAGCTGTCAGACTGATCTTTGGAACCAACGATTAGATTACACTTCATTTAATCTCTTTTCAGATTTGGTGACTGACGATATCACACAGGCGTCGATTTGCGCGAAGAAAATCTTCAGGCGTCAAGGGTTCCTCGCTTGGCACGGATGGGAGAAACGCTGCCAACTGACATTACCTGATATAAGTGGCTGCTAGTTTAAACTCATGTTTATCTACCGCAATATCTATATCGCAATGTTTAATTATAGTCTTCATCACGTGTGATATTTCGTCATTACTTAATTAATTAAATAAGTACCTACCTATTTTAGTTTCGATCGCTGTACTTGATTTTTCTATTTTCTAGAGCATAAAAATTGGACCATGGAAACTTAACCTAAAAAGTCAATGAGCCATTAACTGACTCAGCAGTAAATTAGTACAACTAAGACGAAAACAGGGACATCTCCGTTAAGTGGTTAGCTTCGAAACCGCTAAGCTTAGTAGGGACAGTTATTAAACTATTAATCTAACTAAATGGATGGCATTGTCAGACCGACACGCTACAGTGAACGTAGAACAAACTGAGGACCTTCTGCGAATAGTGATTAATTATTCAAAATCCATTCGAAAATCGTGTTGTTTCAATTTTAGTTATTGGGGGTGGTAATTGGTTTCACGTTATTTCCATTACGCTACATCCAGTTACTAGAGTTGAAATGCTCCAATTACCAACAAAGTTGATTGGACTCCCAAAGTCCCGGTAAACACAACCTTGAAACCTGTGAAAATGGGTGACATGACCACCCTTAAAATATTCTGACTATCACAAAGTTATACATCGTCAGCTTAAGGACAGTCAATACTTGCAAAATAACACGAGTAGGTAATAAAGTAATTTGGCAACTGCCAGCAATCAAAATTAAAAAAGGAATAAAATTAAAATGGCGGTCGTAGCTCCACGCATGCGCGTGCCATCGACTCGTGTGGCCGTAGCACTGCTGGCTGACGGCAGTTCGCCGTTCGCTTCGCGTTGTGATGTTCGCGCTCGAATGGGAGGCGCGGGATGGGCGCGCGGCGAAGCGCGCGTTGCAGATGACTCGGACTTTGAAGCACTGAAGAAGCTACTCGCCTCCGAAGTAGGCTGGACCCTGGAGTACGAGAAGGAAGGCGTGAAAGTGTGGGCCGAGGATGCGGCACACGGCGCGCTTAGAACTGTCAAGGTGTGTTGTTGTATTCTAAGTTGAAAACAAATAGTAAATTACTGTTTCTATGGGGACCTACAACCTGTGATTGTATACGACGCGACGGTTCCGGTTTGTTATTTACCTTTATTTCAGTCATAATTTTGTTATAGAAACTCATTGTGTATCTCAAAACGTGCTAACCTTGTAGTTAGTAGCAATAAAACATAAAATATGAATAGGTAGGTAGATATATACCTGTGCCCGGCTGCCCGCAGCTGCATTGACAAATTTTTACTTTGTGACCACTTTAATAATATTCCGACAAACTCCAGACATCCTTTTACAGATTTATTAACATAATCAGAAAACTTTTGGCAACTGTTTCAGCAATCCTTAGTCTAAGCAAATGCATAGAAGTTTTATCTGTTTTCCGAAATGATACAATGTGCGATAATTTATGAAAATTAAATTTCCACAATTTGAATATGCAATGCGGACGTTTTCGAGATATTGAGGTTCACACAGTAACACGCCGAAACAGTTATTACAGGCAAGGTTGAGGTAGTTACTCTATTTTCAATTTGTATTGAAATTACCCCAAATACTATGTCAATGATTGGCAATTACGTCAGCCTGCTTAAGAAAGGCCCTTCTGCACAAAACATTGCTTTTCAAGCCCTAAAACGAGATGTCTCACGAACTCCATAAGACGCAAGGCTTTTTTACTGTTCTTCATCTCCTGTTGCATACCTTTTTTGGGTGTTCTCATTCAGACCATTCTTAGGTTTCTCATTTTCAATAGTTAATCTATGTTCATTTCTTTTATTCTTATTCACTCCTTTGTTGTGGTTGTTCATTTATTCTTCATCTAATCCTGAAGCTTAGTCTTGGGGACTGTTTAATAAAACCGACAGGCGACAATCCAACAATTTTCTAAGTTTTTTCATATAGTTTTCTGCTTGATTAAACAGCACCTGTCGTGAAAATGTGATAAATTGGTATGTATTTTTTCACAAATATAGAGTGTATATACAGTTATATTAAATAGGTGTTCTGACCCATTAATTACTGTATCAGAAGTTTCATACGAGCGTGTTTCGTTTGCTAATTTAATATGGTAACTGATTTTAGCATTCTGGCCTTTAGTCCTTTAGTTTTGAGTTTACGTTACTTGTTTGTTTAGGTCGGATTTGGCAATTAAGACTATGTTCGTTTATGTTTGTAATGAGGAATATGTTTTGTGTTTTAGGACTTTCGGAACTCTTGGGTGTTTTTGGGGCTTTGTCTAGTTTCAATAAATTACGAATCAGAATCAGAATTCAAGTTTTAAAATAGCATTCATGACACAAAAAGGTACATGTTACATACCGCAGAGTGGGAGCTTTTGAAACCTATCCTGGTTGTTTCCTCGTATTACTCGTGATAAATCTAAGTGAGGATAACGATGAAGCAATGGGGAATTAGCCCCAGCGGCTAGCCTTGAGTGACGCTACGGTCATAGCCTACGCTGACGGAAGGGGGCCAGTCGTTTAAAGAGCGGCTTGTCCCTATCTATTTGATTAATATATTGAATTTCGCCTACTCTAGTAGCGAAAAGAAAGGGGTTGTGTTGCCCATAGCGCGTGTACCTTGCCTTGTTCTTGTAACCCTTCGATCGACAGAGATTTGAGACGTTCTATCATGTCGCCGTGGAGATCGTGCGCACGAAAGTGCCATGGGTCTTGTTGTAGTATTTCCCAGAGTAGATCGGTGTCAGTGCGTCTGGATGACCGTAACTGTGCGGCACTCAAACTCAAACTCAAAGCATTTATCAGGCACTCTTCATTCAATGCCATATTATACTGCCTCTCCAGCTTGAGCAGGTTTGTTTTGCTGTATCTCGGGAGCAGTAGTATTACACCGTAGTCTATCACTGGTAGTAAGCATGCTTGAATGATTAGCAGCTTGACGTCGATACTTAGCTTGGAGCGGTAGCCGATGATTCGTTAAAGCGCTCCTTTGACTCTCTTGGCCATTGCAATGTTTTCTTTAGCATGTTTTTTCATCGAGAGCCTTTTGTCATCCGTGTGGTACCGGACGTGAAGAATAGCACCATCCATTTTTTCCCCGGTGTCGTAAAAAGCGACTAAGGGACGATTTGGAGAATAGGCAGCAAGTCAGCAACTTTCTCTAAGCATTAACGCCATACTGCGATCGCCAACCCGCCTGCCAAGCGTGATGATTAGGATTCCCCCCTCAGTTTGGGACAGGCATATGTCCAGCAGTGGTCGTTGTGAGTCTAAATTAGGCGGAATGAAAAACATGCAGCGATAATTTGTCTTTTTTTATTAAAATCGTCCTATGCTCGTTGTTTAACAATGCAATAGATAACATTATACAGGGAAATTAGATACTTAAGTGTTTGTATCATGCCATGATGCAAATGGGTGAAGAGGTGGGATGTATTGACGCACCTGCTGTTTTAATAAAGACTTTATTTTATTGGTGCTGACTTAAGTGCACTTAGCTTCGCTGTCTTTATAGCCCTTTCGAACTCAAACTCAAAGCATTTATTTCAATCAAACCAATTGCAGGAACTTTTCATTTGTCAAGCAGTCAGTCAGGGTCAGTCAGAAAGATGCTGCTAGTTGCCCATTCCAAAGCGTAGTAGAATCCAGAAACTCCATGAAAACTTTGGAATCAAGTTATGAGTCATCTGTCCTAAGCTATGAAGCCTGTCTGAGTTTGTTTCGGCCTTTCTTCTCAGAGTAGTTAGATAGAAAACGCCGACCTCATCTAGTTTTCAAAATATGATTGACGTGTAAAAGTGTTTCTACAAAACTTCTTGTAAATAGTTTGTATTTGTTTAATATTTAATAAACGTTTTATATTAATATTTGAAATAAAATCATTTATCATTTAAGCAAGTTGCTTGCTTCCACTCTACCATGTTCCCAAAGTCTTTCTTCAAGAGTAGGAGTGATTAATCGCCCTGACTGTACAGAATTCCTGAATAGATTTCGCAATTAATTCTCTATCTATCTACCTATGTCTATAATAATAATAAAGCTGAAGAGTTTCTTTGAACGCACTAGTACCTACTTGAAACCACCAGTCGGATTTATAGAGGTAAGTATTAGCTGCGCCTCACGGTTTCACCTGCAAAAGTGTCGATCCCGTGGAAATATCGGGATAAAAAGTATCCTATGTGTTAATCCTAGATATAAACTATCTTTGTGCCAAATTTGATCTAAATCCGTTCTGCCGTTTGTGCGTGAAGAAGTATAAGTGTCGATCCCGTGGGAATATCGGGATAAAAAGTAGCTAATATGTTAATCCAGGGTATCAGCTACCTCCGTACAAAATTTATCAAAATTGGTCTAGCCGTTTGAGCGTGAAGAAGTAACAAACATATAAACACACATACACACTCACAAACTTTCGCCTTTATAATATTAGTGTGATTAGTGTGATGAGGAACAGGGTGTAAAGTTCACTCATACTCTATAGAAAAGGAAGGATCTTCCCACCAGACGGGTGTTGTGTCTGCCGGCAATTACCCGAAGATTCATGTCGGGCCGTTGTATCTATGCTAGTTGCGTGGTAAACTCTGCTTGCGAGATGCAGGATTTTGCGTGACGTCAGTATGGCGCGTTGTTCGACGTGGCGTTGTAGATACCGCTACAGATTTGTAAAATCTTTTTCCTTTTGGTAGCCCAATTATTGAGGAAGGTTAACACCACTCATAAGAGCTGAGCAAAAACAGAAAGAACGCTAAGCAACAACGAAGTAATAGCGCGGGCAGGCGATGCGATGTGACGGGGTGGATCTGGTGAACAAGAAATTTCACGCATACGAAGTTACGGGCAGAAGAGAAGCTAGTGAGAGTTATGCTTATACAATGCGTAACATAATGAACGCAAGACCTCATACACCCCAATTAGAGTATTGAGTTAAAAGCATAATACAATGATCAAAACCATTTTTTTTAAAGCTAACTATTTTTATTAAGTAAATTGTGTTGACCCTATCATTACTTTATGCATTCAAAATTGAGTCTTATTGCCTTGACATAAGATTTAATTTTTTTTGGCTCAATCGGCGATCAGTATGGCAAAATACATAATTAAAAAAAAAATACCTATCTTAAATGTTACCGAAATTGATTCAGTAATCAATTATGAACAAACTACTTTCAGGACTTGCGTTTATTCTGTTACACCTTGTATAATTTATTTTTATTTAGCTAAATTGACAGAAAAGTCAGCTGTATAGAAACATTGCGATGCCAAAATGATAGAAAATGGCGACAGTTTTTCATGTACAGTCAACAAAAGAGATAGGTAAGCAGGATCGTCGTATATAGTTGAAGTTTAGTAAGAAACCGATGGATGTTCTCGAATAAAATTTTATTTTAATAATAGAAAACAAAAAACAGCTCATTTATCAAATTAAACAGTTACATATATATGCAGAAAAGTACCTACTTAGACTGTCCCCGCCATACGTATGCTCATAATTCATGGGGATTTGTTTTTGTTTTTTTTTATATAACTTGGATTTTTATTTTACTGTGTTTAGTTTAGTTTGTGATCTTCCTGTACGAGTCGCAATAAATACTTTTTCTTTCTTTCTTTCTTTACATCTCGTTACCAAAATCACTTGGACCCAAAGCAGCGTGGTTTTATACATAATCAGCCTATAATGTTCCCACTGCTGGGACACCGGCCTTCTATCAGTGAAGGAAGCCTTTATACCTGCTCGTAAACCTCCACGTTTTGTGGCTATCTATTGCGGCATAACGTATCATAATTTTACACCCTATTTTATAGCTTATGGCCACAATACCTAGTTTATTGCCTCTTGGCATAACCGCCTGTTAATGTAGTTCTATCGGATAGAAGTGATTCTGGATAAGCTTTATACGATCAATATTGGTTTACTTTCAATAGAACGGAGGCCGGTAGCATAATCAACCCATAATGTTCCCACTGCTGCGACACAGGCCTCCTCTCTGTGAGAGGGAGTGGGCTGTAATCCACCACGCGGGCCCAGTGCGGGTAGGTAAATGGATATGCCAGTTTCCTCACGATGTTTTCCTGTTAACGTAAGATCAAATGGTTTTTGAATTGAAAATACAACTATCCTATAGCATTTTAGTTTAAAATTTTGCGTCTAGTTAAATTTTTAGTATCACCCGCAGATATTAATAAAGGCGAAACGAAATCGTTCGAATGTACGCATTGTTTGCGCGACCGTGTGTTGTCACTCGTCACACCAGGGGGCCTAAAAAAGCCACTTTTGCAGAATCATAAAAGGAGTTCATCAAATCATTATAAATCATAATAGACAGTTAACTGTTAAGTTAATCGTATCAAATCCCATTGGTGAAGGATTTTTCAGTTATTTTTTTTTGTCTGTGCTTAAATACCAATCTAAATCCAATCCCAATCTCTTGCAACGAAAAAAAGCAAAATACGTTTATGATTCTGCCAAAGTGGCCTTTTTAGGCCCCCTGTTACCGTCTCAAGAGGTCAGTATAGACTAGAGCATTTACTTTACATTTTATCGAGCAAAGGTACGAGCGGTACCTGTAGGTCAAACATTTCAACACTGAACGCAAGGGAGAAAGAAATGTTACAGGTAAATGCTCAGTCGCCGTGAGCATTACGCGGCGTGGAGCATTCGCAGAAACGTTTCATTACATGGAAATGCTTTTGGAAACTGAGCTTTTGACTGTATTGTACCATACATAAGAACGTTAGGTACAGTCAACAAAAGAGATAAGTCTGGAGGATCGTCGGATATAGTTGAAGTTTACTAAGAAACCGATGGATGTTGTCGACTGAAATTTAATTTCATAAATGAGCTGTTTGTTTTCTATTAATGACATTAAATTTTATTCGAGAACATCCACCGGTTTCTTACTAAACTTCAACTATATCCGACGATCCTGCATACTTATCTCTTTTGTTGACTGTACCTAACGTTCTTATGTATGTTGTTCTTACGTAATCATCTAATAACGTTACTCGACCCATGGGGAACAGCACAAACTCACTCACAAGATCAACCACAAAAGACAAAGAAATACCCCTCCTAATGTATGAAACTACATATAAATAAAAAAAATGGTTGCCTGTAAAGTCGGTTTTACGGGCGAAGATTTTACGTGACAACGACCGATCATCCGATCATAGTTGAGTGGGAGAGAGACGCAAGGCATTCGGCGGGCCTCTCTCTCGTTCGGTGACTCATCGTAACGTTACCGAGCGTTACACTTTTTCATAAGTGACTCCCAGTCGCAACCTAATTTAAGACGTTGTCACGTCAAAAAATAAAAAAGCCTTTATTTCTCATTACCGTTAAGATAACGTAATAAATGTACATATTTTGTTTCTTTGTTAGTAGTTTAACTTATAATCTACGTTAGTATGTTCTTTGGGATATGGGCCCCTCCACGGTGAAGGCCTCCTCCAGTTTGTTCCATTTGCCTCTGTCATTTGCAATATTCTGCCAATCTTTTCCTGCTGTATCTATTATGTCGTCAGCCCACCTTCTCTTCGGTCTGCCTACTCTTCTGTTGCCATCTGGCCCTTTCCACTTTGTAGTTTTCGCTGTCCACCTACCGTCTTTGCAAACTACATATTATTATACCATCTCTTTGCTCTTGCTATGCCACGACCACGTCCTACGATTTAAAGTGGACTAACCGACCTGTATCCAAAACGATTGTGACAAACTTCACCCACGCTATTCTAACTGTTCGGGACAAGTTCGAGAAGTTGTCTGAATCGGGAAATATGCCCGGAATCTCCAACTACAACTATTTTACAGAAAAGATTGCAGTTTAAATACATGTTATGATACGAATTATGCTTGAAAGAGAAGAAACACTAAAAAAACTTTAGAGAAATTCCTGTAGAAAGGTGAAATGTTTTACAACATTTGGGAAATTATTTGAATGTGAATGCTTGTTTAGCATATGTTCCCACTGCTGGGATACAGGCCTACTCTCTGTGAGAGGGAGTGGGCTATAATCCAACACGCGGACCCAATGTGGGTTGGTAGGACCCAATGCGGGTTGGTATCACATGTCTATAATTTTTGGTTCTAGGACATGCCGGTTTCCTCCGGTCGACTTGAGAACCTCCTCCGTTTTTGTTCGTCGGTTAAAAAGAAGAAACTCGACCTACCGTCTACTCCTGCACAGTATGCTCATCGGTCTCGCAACACATGGAGTTCAGTGTACCTACTGAGCAGAACAGCCGGTCGATTCTGTAAAAATCTCACCGTGAAAACTGAGGTGATGTGAGTTTGTTTTTGCTAGGAAATGACACTATTGACAGCTCACTTCACGCTCACTTCACCTAAATGTTCACGGTGAGATTTTTACAGAATAGCACTGCAGTATCGGTTCTCTCGCCAATCATTTTTAGGACGCTATTCGAGCTCCCTTGTACACGTCGCACCACCGACGCAACTGACAACGCAACTATTATTGCTGTAGGTACCCCTAAAACTAGCTTTCTCCCCAACCCTTTCAGCTCTTTGACTAGTGATCTGTGATTAAAAAGCAAGGTCGAATAATAAAATAAAAGCTTGTAAAAATCAGCCCTCCATTTGGTAAAACCCGAGGGGTTACCGCACAATCTTTCCTAGGTATATAATGTCTTAGAAAAAAAAAACCCACATTAGGAATTTCTCCTGTATTGTGGGTGCGTTTACAAACATTTAATCAAACTCAAACTCAACTCAAACTCAAAGCATTTATTTCAATTAAACCATTTTACAGGCACTTTTGAATTGTCAAGAAGTAGGTCAGTCAGAAAAATGTGAAGCTAGTAGTTTAATCTCACATACACAAACAGCCAGACCCGGAACAACTACTTGTAGGTCATACAAATATTTGTTCCGTGCGGGAATCGAACCCGCGACACGCAGTGCAGCAGCCAATCGCTTAACCACTGGGCCAACCGTGCCGTCATTGTTTCATAAATCGTATAGGTAAAATATTACCTACGATTTATGAAACATATTGTGCTGACTCAGTATCTAATGTTAGCTTTCATTATATTGCTTCTGTGAACCGATGTTTTAATGAAAAATAATGGTTTATCGATGTTATAAAGCTTATGTTTTTTAATCATCGTTCTATTGATCGTTGGCACGACTGTACTGTAGGTACAATACCTTTATATCGTGCAAAGTTGATTGGGTTTTTCTGTTTGAGAAAGCCATTGTAAACGGGTAAAAGGGCCGGCTATTAAAATAAGGTGATGGGAAAGAATTGTGACTAAAATAGGACAATAAAAAGAAGCCCTCAAGCTAAAATACTGGAGAAAGTCTTTTTTCTAAAACAAAAACCTAAAAATACTATATCGTCGATTAAAGTTTAATTTAATCTATGTACTACTTACACTTCTTCCAAGCTCTTAAGGCGAGTATACACTAGAGCATTTTCTCTAGCATTTCCATGTAATGTACAGTCAACAAAAGAGATAAGTATGCAGGATCGTCGGATATAGTTGAAGTTTACTAAGAAACCGATGGATGTTGTCGACTGAAATTTAATTTCATAAATGAGCTGTTTGTTTTCTATTAATGACATTAAATTTTATTCGAGAACATCCACCGGTTTCTTACTAAACTTCAACTATATCCGACGATCCTGCATACTTATCTCTTTTGTTGACTGTACATTACATGGAAATGCTAGAGAAAATGCTCTAGTGTATACTCGCCTTAAGAGCTTGGAAGAAGTGTAAGTAGTAGGTACATAGATTAAATCAAACTTTAATTGACGATAGTATTTTTAGGTTTTTGTTTTAGAAAAAAGACTTTCTCCAGTATTCTAGCTTGAGGGCTTCTTTTTATTGTCCTATTTTAGTCACATTTCTTTCCCATCACCTTATTTTAATAGCCGGCCCTTTTACCCGTTTACAATGGCTTTCTCAAACAGAAAAACCCAATCAACTTTGCACGATATAAAGGTATTGTACCTACAGTACAGTCGTGCCAACGATCAATAGAACGATGATTAAAAAACATAAGCTTTATAACATCGATAAACCATTATTTTTCATTAAAACATCGGTTCACAGAAGCAATATAATGAAAGCTAACATTAGATACTGAGTCAGCACAATATGTTTCATAAATCGTAGGTAATATTTTACCTATACGATTTATGAAACATATATATTTACATGACGGCACGGTTGGCCCAGTGGTTAAGCGATTGACTGCTGCACTGCGTGTCGCGGGTTCGATTCCCGCACGGAACAAATATTTGTATGACCTACAAGTAGTTTTTCCGGGTCTGGCTGTTTGTGTATGTGAGATTAAAAGTTTTTAAACGCACCCACGATACAGGAGAAATTCCTAGTGTGGGGCAACGTTTTTTTTTCTAAGACATTATATACCTAGGAAAGATTGTGCGGTAACCCCTCGGGTTTTACCAAATGGAGGGCTGATTTTTACAAGCTTTTATTTTATTATTCGACCTTACTTTTTAATCACAGATCACTAGTCAAAGAGCTGAAAGGGTTGGGGGGAAAGCTAGTTTTAGGGGTACGTACAACAATAATAGTTGCGTTGTCAGTTGCGTCGGTGGTGCGACGTGTACAAGGGAGCTCGAATAGCGTCCTAAAAATGATTGACGAGAGAACCGATACTGCAGTGCTATTCTGTAAAAATCTCACCGTGAACATTTAGGTGAAGTGAGCGTGAAGTGAGCTGTCAATAGTGTCATTTCCTAGCAAAAACAAACTCACATCACCTCAGTTTTCACGGTGAGATTTTTACAGAATCGACCGGCTGTTCTGCTCAGTAGGTACACTGAACTCCATGTGTTGCGAGACCGATGAGCATACTGTGCAGGAGTAGACGGTGGGTCGAGTTTCTTCTTTTTAACCGACGAAGAAAAACGGAGGAGGTTCTCAAGTCGACCGGAGGAAACTGGCATGTCCTAGAACCAAAAATTATAGACATGTGATACCAACCCGCATTGGGTCCTACCAACCCACATTGGGTCCGCGTGTTGGATTATAGCCCACTCCCTCTCACAGTGAGTAGGCCTGTATCCCAGCAGTGGGAACATATGCTAAACAAGCATTCACATTCAAATAATTTCCCAAATGTTGTAAAACATTTCACCTTTCTACAGGAATTTCTCTAAAGTTTTTTAGTGTTTCTTCTCTTTCAAGCATAATTCGTATCATAACATGTATTTTAAACTGCAATATTTTCTGAATAATTGTAATTGGAGATTCCGGGCATATTTCCCGATTCAGACAACTTCTCGAACTTGTCCCGAACAGTTAGAATAGCGTGGGTGAAGTTTGTCACAATCGTTTTGGATGCAGGTCGGTTAGTCCACTTTAAATCGTAGGACGTGGTCGTGGTCAAGAGTAAAGAGATGGTATATGTAGTTTGCAAAGACGGTAGGTGGACAGCGAAAACTACAAAGTGGAAAGGGCCAGATGGCAACAGAAGATTAGGCAGACCGAAGAAAAGGTGGGCTGACGACATAATAGATACAGCAGGAAAAGATTGGCAGAATATTGCAAATGACAGAGGCAAATGGAACAAACTGGAGGAGGCCTTCACCGTGGAGGGGCCCATATCCCAAAGAACATACTAACGTAGATTATAAGTTAAACTACTAACAAAGAAACAAAATATATGTACATTTATTACGTTATTTTAACGGTAATGAGAAATAAAGGCTTTTTTATTTATTTTTATTTATATGTAGTTTCATACATTAGGAGGGGTATTTCTTTGTCTTTTGTGGTTGATCCTGTGAGTGAGTTTGTGCTGTTCCCCATGGGTCGAGTAACGTTATTAGATGATTGATACATACATTCGTATTACCCAGTAACAGTGTCCGATAGCTTCTTAAGTTCGAAAAATGTGACTGCTGAACAACGTAAATAACGCAACGAATGTTGTTGAACTATCAAAATGAAACCCATTGCTACTGATAGTGTGTGATGCCCATAGCAATACACCTTGAGTATGCATGATTAGTCTACTTATCATGCATACCCATAGCCATAGACCGTCAAGTTTACTGGACGCGGCTTTAAGTCCGCTGCAAACTTGACGGTGAACTTGATCGTGAGTGGTCCGCATTACGCAATTACCTACCCCGCTGGTTATACACGCATGCCAGTTGCGAGTACTACACACCTGAACTTTCTGAAGAACATCACCTATAGGGTCACTATTGATGTTTCATGTCAAGGTTAAAATGTCCAGTTAGCAAGATTTTTAACGGAGCTGACTGTTCAAAATGCAACAGATGTACCTACTTCGGTATCATCGTTCCTTCTTCGGTAGTTTTTGATCATAATCCGATTAACTGCAAGTGAAGGACGCGTTGTTGAGCAGACATATTTATCAAACCTATGGAGCAATGGATTAGAAATATGCTTCAAAATTATTCAAATTGAGAGTAATAGTGTGTTACGCAATTAGGGTGCTGAATCATTTTGAAAGATACCTATTGCTAATCCATTGCTTCGTAGGTTCGAAAAAAAAATCTGCTTAACAACGTAAATAACGCAATGAATGTTGTTGAACTGTCAAAAGGAAAGCCATACCCCAATGAACATGGTTTGTTTACACTTTCATCGGATACTTTTGGGTCAAACTATAGTCAGTGACAAACATTTCTATAGGTACATTTATATAACTATGTTTATGTAGGAGATGTTGGGGTGCCGCTTGTTCATTTAACGTGATTACGCACAAACAATGAAACACAAAATTAATTTAGTTGCTACAGGGGAAAGGAAAATACAACAATAAGCTTTATTTCTATGACAAAGGAGGAAAGCTGTGATAGCTTAACACTGACTTATGGTAAAAGATAAATCACACTAATATTATGAAGGCGAAAGTTTGTGAGTGTTTGTTACTTCTTCACGCACAAACGGCTGAACGGATTTGGATGAGATTTGGCACAGATAGTTTATAACCAGGATTAACACATAGGATACTTTTTATTCCGATATTCCCTCGGGACAGACAGTTACGCGAGTGACACCGCGGGGCGCAGCTAGTAATATAATAAAAGTAATAGGTACAACAGTTATGACGATGTAGGAACGTAAATAAAGCAAAAGGAGTATGTAATGGATGGCGTACGTAGCAGGTGGCGTTCTGTAGTTTCTGCCTACTCCCATGGTAAAAAGGCGTGAGTTTATGTAGTCTATTCTAACTTATGTTTAAATTTATACAAATATCAACTTTATTTTAATAGTAGGTAATTAAGTTGATTTCATAGTGCTATTGAAAAAGTTAATAAAAAGTTTGATTTAAAGTTATTTTTCCGTATACTCATATTTGTTTACATTTTTGGCAAATGAATTGCGAATGCAGATTATGTTGATAAGACAGCTTAAATAATTTTGCAATCAAACCAACAAAAAGCTGTTGCTTTTAGTCACCAGATGTTGGTTAATTCTTAAATCAACTTTTTTGTCGAAAGACCATCTCAATTTTCACGATCAATATGACTTGGATGGCTCTATCATGTACCGCATTTAGACCTACCTACTTGCCCATAAGTCATTAAATACTTACGTTTAATGCTATATACAGGGTTATTGGAAAAACACCAACAACCTCGAGGTCATTGTACTCATCATTATGAACAACTTTTACTATGGGACCAAACCTGAAATCGCGAATCAAAAATCAGCTGTTCCCTACATTTTGACAAGATATACGAACATAAATGTAGAGAACAGCTGATTTTTTTCGCGATTTCAGGTTTGTTCCCGTAGTAAAAGTTGTTCATAATTATGAGTACAATGATCTCTTAAGAGCTTGTTGGTGTTTTCCAATAACCCTGTATATGTTGTCTCTATCATTCTCAAAAGATTGTCTGAAACAGAACGATTTTTAAATTCGTTTAGCGCTAAACTTATTTAGTATTTTGTGGTGCAAGCGGGTCATAGAAACATAATAAGGTACTAATAACAATAAACGAACCTTGAAATATATACGCTGACATTGCTCACTCAAATGGCACGAAAGCATCTCTAATTTGCTAATCTATTTCAGGAGTTTAGAAGGGTAAGCGTGACCTAATCGATAGGCACTAGGCCTCGAAGAAATTAAAGGTATTCATTCGGAAAGGATACATCAAACATCTCTTTTGAAGTATTCCTTAAGTAAGGATACACAGAGAGCAGTGGTGGCCCAGTGGTAACCCCCACGGCTGACGAATTGTAGGTCATGGGTCCGACACCAGGCAAGCGCTTTACTTTGTTTAAATAATATTATCACCAGTGCTCTCAAAACGGTGAAGGAAAACATCGTGAAGAAACCGGCATGTCCTAGAACCAAAAATTCGAAGATATGTGTTTTCTAAAAAACCCACACTGGGCTCGCGGGGTAGATTACAGCACGATCTCTTTATAAGTGAGAAGGCCTGTGTCCCAGTAGTGGGAACATTATAGGCTAATTATACTACGAATACACAATACACATGCCAGTAGCTTGCACTAAAGTATGCGAGTAGGAACCTGCATTATATTGTAGTCTGTGTACGTCAATACGAGTAGGTACGTCGTCGGAACGTCATAATATCCTGCATTATATTGTAGTCTGTGGTTATATGTTTTCTGAAAGGTACTTTCCGTACTTTCATATAGAGAAGAAAGGGCTAGAAACTCCTTAGTCACTTACTCATTTAAAATGTTTTACAATATTTTGTGTAACTAAGTAAATAAATAGCTTAATCAGCCATTCAGTTAACTGCCTAGCCTTTTAACTAATCGGCGCCGCATACTTATTACTTGTAATGACTGCTGTACTATTTAGGGCTGATTTTTCCATCGCCAGATAACCTTTATTCGAGGAATAAAATTGACGTTTGACAGTTTTTGTATGAATTAACTGTCAAAATTTTAAAATTATTCCTCAAATAAAGTTTGAGATTGAAAAATCAGCCCTAATGTGATAACTTAATCGCCACTCTGTATACTTACAAATATTGGGTAGGCAGAAACTACAGAACACCATCTCCTACGATCTTTACTTAGCTACTTACTTCTTTTGCTTCGTTTACGTTCATACATCTGGTTATACACGCACCATTAAATTATTTATTACTATTGACACGCACTCCGATTGTGAGTAGCTACTACATCACCGATATAAGGTCACTTGTATGTCCTTCTATGGCGTCCCTTTCTGGCGTTTCCATTCACATCTGCCTTCTTTTTCTTCTGAGCGTATTGATCACCAAAAGTTCAAACATCATCATCATCTGCCTAGCCTTTTCCCAACTATGTTGGGGTCGGCTTCCAGTCTAACCGGATGCAGCTGAATACCAGTATTTTACATGGAGCGACTGCCTATCTGACCTTCACAACCCACTTACTGGGTAATACGATACCCCTTGGTAAGACTGGTTGTCAGAATTTCGGGCTTTCGGGGCAAAAGATCAAACATATTTGGCCCAAAATTCAACTGCGCGAACTCCGCTCATTGACGCAGTCATAAGATCATCAAGCGCACAGGTGACAGGCGGAGGGTGGAAGGTGGGCCACCTGCCTTGAAAATTCTCTTTGTTAGTCGCTTTACAGTAAAAATAAAAAACAAAAATAATTCCATTACGAACTCCAGTGTAATTACTGCCGCCATAATTTATTCAGCTGTTGTGTTCCAGCATGTATTACTTGAGTTATGGGTGCATTACCATGGCGAGTCCGTACCCTCCCATAAACAAGAACTATCCTTACTTCCACACGCAAACTGCATTAGTAAAAAAACTTTACGAAATTGAATTTTTCTGAAGTTACGAGTAAAGTTTGAAACTAATCTTGGACTTGGTCCTTTACTGAATAATTTAGACTCGAAAGTTTTACGATCGTCCCGGGATTAAACTGTGAAAACTTTACATCTTAATTTAATATTCTTAGGGTTAATTCATGGTCTAAAAGCCTGGCTAAAATTAACATTAATGGGCTTACAGGACCTAAACGCAAAAAAACGCAAGTTTTTGAAACAATAACTTGTATATGATCGACTACAGTAAACAAAATCAGAAAAATATATAATATTCTTCAGGATATATGCTAGGTAGATAGTGTGTTGAAAACATAATACAACTAATTTGATACGATAGAAATCATGAAGATACCTCTAAAAACTTTCTTTTTACAATAATAACCATACTAATATACATACAACCATTCTGATTTTTTGTCAGATTATTCTACAAGCAACATACTAAAGCACTAATGTTTTGGTCCAAACAATAGATTTTTTGTAAATAGATAATTGCTTTTTTTTTTTTTTGCGGATGGGAAATCATCAAATGACCCCTCCCGCTCTGGGTGGAGCGGAAGGGAGTGTCAGACTCTTACTGACTAAAACCCACCCGTGTTCCTTCCTTAGCCCTTTATGTTCCGGGCCAGCGGTAACCCTTTCGGACAATCCCGCTGACCCGGCAGGATAGATAATTGCTTCATATTTTGCAATAAATTACCAGCGTTGTGTCATCGCCCTTCTCTTTCTTTTCTATGCAGTCCGACAGTGGCCGCGCTTTAGATCATGTAGTCGCCCTAACTGGCAATCTGTGGCATAAATAAAGAAGCGTTGCACGTTCCTAAACTTGAGTAATTATAACTTGGGAATGCATTAGACTTTGGGCATTGTTATATTAATGCAGACTGCGAAACGCGAAAGTTACTTAGACATTTACAAGTAATAAAAATAACGAAGTTAGGTATTTGTGTGTTCAATTTTACACTGTTTATGTTAGCTCTAAGTCTCCCGAATACAATAATAATAAAATAAGTTTATTTTTTATTTTAACCTTTTAATTCACCGGTCTGCCTGTAAAATAGTTGTATGAATACAGAGGAAGTATAAAGTGGTTATCACACCAGTAGATTTATTTTAGTAGGTTAGGTAGGCAGCGCTACGCCGTAGCAAAGGCGCGTAGCACAGCGAAATTAACGATTCGATACGAGGCTAGAATTTGAATTAATGTTAGCCGAGTATCGTTTGGGTACGTATTTTGATAATTAATTAGAAGTAGGGCAACATCGACTGTTTACATTTACATCAATACCACGTTTAAAAGAAGGTAATTTTTTTCAGTATTCTAAAAGGAAATTATTGCGAAAAAAAAACCTAATAAACATTACCTACATACCTACTTAATTAAAAAAAAAAATTGTTACCACCGGAAAGCTGTCTACCGTAACCAATATATGGCGATTCGCCCCTTGTCACATTGGCACTGACCTTATATTACGAATTCAAGGATTCAGGGCGTCCCGAAATTACTTTTCGCACTAAGTCCAATAAGTGAAACTGACCGTGGCGAGTTCAAAGATCTCGACAACTGGAGGCAACTTTGTTGGAAAACAGACCTTTGCATTAATGTATTAGTTACGAGATTAGGCTGAAGGGAAGTTTTTTTATAAGCTTCTAAGATTACTTGAGGAATACGGAAAATATTAACGAAAATTAAGTTAATAATTTGTTTTGATTTTTAACCCCCGACGCAAAAACGACGGGGTGTTATAAGTTTAACGTGTCGGGGTGTGTGTGTGTGTGTGTGGGGGGGTGTGTGTGTGTGTGTCTGTCTGTGGCATCGTAGCTCCCGAACGGATGAACCGATTTTGATTTAGTTTTTTTTTATAGGTAGGTAAGTATAATACGACCCAAACGGTTAATTAATCCCATCCAACCTATTAAAAAGCTGTGAGGATGAGTTTACTTATATTTGTTTTATTCAAATCATGATTAAGGTGAATGGGTAGTGGTAACCGCGAAATTCAAATTTTCTTACGTTTTTTGCAATTTGCAGGTCAGTGTCAGATTGTATCTTGATCAAAATATGATTCGCGACAATAACAGGTAAATATTTAGAGAATTATAATCTAAGTTTTAATTTTTTTGTACAAACAATAGATTTTTTGTAAATAGATAATTGATTTATATTTTGCAATAAATTACCAGGGTTGTGTCATCGCGCTTCTCTTTCTTTTCTATGCAGTCCGACAAAGACCGCGCTTTAGGTCATGTAATCGCCTTAGGTAGGTATTTATCATTTACGCAACATAAATAATTTCTACATAAATACTAATAATAATATCAATGTGCGCCGCGTCCTACAGATTTATGACGGCCATAGATAAGGAAGCTTGTTTTATTTAGGTACGCCGCGTCTCTTATTTATGGTCCCCCCCCGTCCATTCCGCGTTGGACATGTACGGATACGCCATTAAAATCGGTTTATCGTTTCGGTTTCAGCGACACGATAAATTGCAAGCCCATAAACTGTGCCCATAAACTTTTAAATCCGGGCGTGATAAAGCAATCACAATGGAAATCTATGACGTCATTCTGTTAGGTTGGTTTGGAAAGAGTGACACTGTGTTAAGTTCGGGATTTAGAATACAATTCACTCTTCTGGTGGTCTGCTGGACCAAATTTGGACCCTCTTAATTAAAAGACTCCATTTTAGGGTCACCTTTTTAAGTAGGAAATTGATCGAAACTTACAAACAATATCGTCATCATCTGCCAGCGTTTTCCCAAATATTTTGGGGTCGGCTTCCAGTCTAACCGGATGCAGCTGAGTACCAGTATTTTACAAGGAGCGACTGCCTATCTGACCTCGACAACCCAGGTAATGGGTAATACCCCTTAGGACTGGTTGTCAGGCTTTCGGGTTTCTGACGACCCGTAACGACTGTCAAAGATCAAACAATAATATTAAGTTGCTGCCTCTAACGATTATAAGATAATTACTTAAAATGACATGAAACCGTTTTGCTGCAACGCAATTTTTGTAATGTTTGTCCCTTACAAAACTGCCATACCTACGTTAATTTTATTCCACGGAAAAATATACTGATCATTTTACCTAGGTAAAATTCTTTTGTGATATCTAGGACAATGAATACGTTAGAAGGATAAGCTAGATAAATAAAACCAGTTAAACACTGACACACACAGACTGGTCGAGAATCGAGAGACCCTAAGGCATTAAGGTCTACCTTTATACCTTGTTGTGTGATATTTTTGTGTAGTTTACATAATTAAATAAACAATCAAAACTAAACGTAAGTAAAACAAATCTAATTACAAAAGACAAATAAAACTAAACCATCACTAAAAATAAAAATGGCGGAGGTTTAAATAAGCTCAGATGAAAGCGCCAAGCGGGTACAAACGGGTAGAAATAAAAGTTGAGACGCCTGTGTTGATAGTTTTCTACATAAATTCATTAGTAAAGCGTCTGCGGGGGAACTGGAGGAACTTGGGAAGTAAAGCCAGAACCTGTTTAAACAATGCTCCACGGGTAGTTAATGTCGCAGCCAGCTGCTTCATCGTTAGGGTTGGCACTTACTTGCCTACCGGAAAATCGAAAATCTCACCGAGAAAACTTAGGTTGAAGTTAGCTGTCATTCCAGCTAATGCCCTAGCCTTGACAGCCCACTTCACCTAAGTTTTCACGGTGATTTTAACAGAATAGGTCGACTGGTGTTGATTAAGTGCGACAAGTAGATAAGCGCTTTGATAAAAATAATCACAAATAGGAAACAGATTGAGAAACAAGCGGGGTAATTGCGTAACACACTAATTTCATTTTGACAGTTCAACAATATTCATTGCGTTATTTACGTTGTTGAGCAGACAAAGTTTTCGAGCATATGAAGCTATGGATTAGCGATATCCGTCGAATCGGGGAAATTATGAGATTGTGATTGATATAGTGTGTTACGCAAATAGGGTGCAGGTCTGTGAAAATAGGAGAACCAGTCATTAATAATAGTTTCTTTTTATTTACAAAGAAAGAAACGAATGCGTGGCTATTTTTGTGTCTTGCGAGTTCTTTCCTAGGAGCGACGTAAATTGTGTTTTCAATACGGGGTAACTATTATTAAGGCTCCTTCAAACAGGCGCGACACGCGATAAAATCGCGCGCGATACAAAGGCACCGCAAGTCGCGCAACGAGCGATGCCTGTGTGTCGCGCGCGATTACTTATATAGCGCGTCGCGCCTGTTTGTAGGACCCTTTATAGTTAATGTTAATTATATTCTATGAAAGCTTCGGGTAAGACTGTATTGACATTTGACATGCAATTACTCGAGAAAATGCGAAAGAATTTTGAAATTCTGCCAATAAAGAACAGCCAATCGATTGAAATCTTGGCAAAATACGTCGTCAGGAATAGAAAAGAAACGATAGTATGATAGCCTCGGCTCAATCAAAATAAAACCTCCAAATCCCCGGGATTTCACACCATTTTCCCTAGCTGGCGAATCCAGGCATTCAACGCCTCGTTTATAAGCGCCAACCATTGTGAAGAAATTTCGGCGTTATGGCAGGAATAAATCTAAGAAAGATTAAATGTAGGTAGGTATTTTGCTTTGTCGGCAGCCTCTGAAAGACATTGTTACTTTTCTCATTGGAAAGCGTGCGATCTTTGACATCAGATAAAGATAGTGATCAAAAGCAAGCCTGTCTCAATACAGCCTGTTGCTACATCAGGGTTTATTATAACCACCTAGTTTAAAAAAAAACAACTGCTTTTGCAAAAGAACGCAGCCAAGTAGGAAGTGTCTTGAGATAGATAAAATATATCCCAAGATTCTAAGGAAATAGGGAAGTTTACCTTGATACTAGCGCCCAACGCGAATGCAGAACTAGACCAACCAACAGCATATACCCAGTGCCGGATTAAGACTACTTGATGCCCTAAGCAATCCACGCCTGTAGGCCCTCCTATCCACTAGTTACCTCGTATTTTTTCAAAACAACGACGAGTGATTCGTAAAGATTCGCGCACATCTCTAGCTAGAGTGACTTTTGGGTCTGATAAACAGCCTTGCCTTTCATGTGCTAGCAAACACTGCTTCGGTGCTGTTTCTGCCTTACGGTGCCCCCCGAGACGTGATGCCCTAAGCAATTGCTTAAGTAAAACAAATACAACCTTAATAAAAAATGATGGACCCCCAATTCCTCTGGATCCCACACCCCTAATGAGTGACTCCGGTGTTTAGCTACCCCATAGCCTCGAACAATAAAGTATGTTAGACGACGGTAATGTATTGCTTGCGTTGGTGAGACGACATGACACAGCGGTATTGTAAAGGGATTAATATTAGCACGACGCTGTATAAAACGCATATGTTTATTGTAAGTGTTGCTTTATTAACACAAGTGTTTTGTGATGTAATAATCTTTAGTATTGATCAATTACATAGGAGGATGGTCTGAGACAAAAGAGGGGTTTCTTTAGCTCTTTGGCATCCCAGTATCTACCTACCCCTCGCGCATACAAATAACCTTAAAAAAAAAAGAAAAGAAAATAAAGAAAAGTGGGTAACCAATTAATACAACTGTCAGTAGTTACCTACTGAAGCCATTTGTTTGGCGATGTCAACCCAGCCACCTTTAAAAGTCCAGAAATATGAGTGACTGAAAAGTTTTGAGTAAATAGTTTGTTGTAGTATGGGCATTTGATGCCGAGGAATGAGGAAAATGTCGTGAAGACCATAGAAATTATGGAATGGACTGTGTGAAAAATGATATAGCTAGAAATTAACTCACTACTCGGATGACGACTAATAGAGAAATATGGAAGAAGAAAACATGTTGCGCCGTCCCCAAATAAATTAGCATAAGGACAGGAACTGACGATTAGTCCAGAAATATGCATGAAAAAGACAGCTAGAAGAACCTACATTTTTGCGGCATTTGAAAAAACCATAAATAATTGTAGATGTTTGCAATCTGAAGGCCTTGTCCCATAATTAAAAACGTTCAAAATCTAGTTACAATGTCATCTCATGCATCTCAGCGACAATCAATGTCAAAAACTTGTCAAAAATGACAGATTGACACTGAGATCAGAATGTGAACGTTCTTAAAATTACGAGAATTGCCCCTCTGTCTTATTGACGACTGTCGAAAACTTTTTGGACTTGCCCAATACTCATGCTCAAAATTCGTTGTAGCAAAATTCCACGAGATTACTTCCAAACATGACCAAATAAACCGTTCAAATGTAAGCACAGTAGGTACGCCTGTATTCCCGGAGGAACCAAAGGTGTGTTATACAAAACCCAGCTTCCCTATAACGTTATTCAAACTATACCCTACGCTACACTTTCAGAGTTCAGCTAAGTATAGGCTGTAACTACTACACGAGTCGCTAAAAGCTTGTTCAAGCGTGCTCAAGTGCTTTTATAATTTTATCAATATATCGATACTGGTTTCTATTGCAATAAAGTTAAAGCTTATGATGCAATATTTTGTAAACTTAAACCAAATTTGGTCTTGAAAACCGGTACCCTAATCGCGTAATAGGTACACAGGTCTCTTACTGAAACTTGACGTGCTAATTGACGCTGGTCCTGTATACCGTTTCAGTATCACACTAATATAATAAAGGCGAAAGTTTGTGAGTGTGTGTGTGTTTATACAGTGAGAGTCTTCATAATGTGCACATAACGAAATGAGGGAAACATAGCTTAATTTTATCGACGGAAAAAATATTTGAAAAAATAAAAAAACTTTAAAAGGATCTTTACCTGCTAAAGTATGGTGATTGCAGGGCCTTTCTTTAACAGTTGATAGGAAATGTTGTGATTGAGTTATAAATATGGTATTTTTACGTTTAGAAATCTGATACGATGGAGAATAATTTAAAGTAATCAAAAAGGGTAGGTAATCGGGGCTTTTATCGAGTAATTTTACAATTATTGTAAAAATTGATGAAAAAAATATCAGATATTTGTTAAAAAAAAAACCATAATTCTCAATTGAGGGGCGATTGTTTACACAGGGGTCACAGCAGCGAAAAAGAATTTAAAAAATGCTACAATTATTTTTTTTTTTTTTTTTTAAATATATTTTCCGTCGATAAAATTAAGCTTAGTTTCCCTCATTTCGATATGTGCACATTATGAAGACTCACACTGTATGTTTGTTACTTCTTCACGCTCAAACGGCTCTATCAATTTTGATAAAATTTTGTATGGAGGTAGCTGGCATCCTGGATTAACATAAAGGCTACTTTTTATCCCGATATTCCCACGGGATCGACATTTACGCGGGCGAAACCGCGGGGCGCAGCTAGTTAGCTAGTTATGGGCCTGGCCCTATAAACGTTTGAAAACCAAATCAAGTGGTAAAGCCACAACCACCTCCAATTTCACTCACACCTAGACAATTAAAACTGGAATACAGCAATGCAGCAATGCGGCTACAGTCATATTGGTATGGGGGAAATAATTATTCAGACAAACTCTTTCACAAAATGCTCATCTCTGGTACAATACCAATTAGTATTCAATCCAGTATGTCGCCTGTCGCACTTTCGTTCCGTTCCAACATTTAGTTCAACTAAATGTTGGAAAGTCCGTTCCATTTAGTTCTAATAGACCTTTTTAACACGTTCTTTTAGGTTTAAAATACATCAACATAGAAGTGTAATACTTGTATCCAGGTAGATGTTATTTGAGCCTAAAAGACACGCACACAATTCCTAAGAGTTGTCTGGATGAAAAGCTTAGGCAAGGTGCCAGCGGTGACGTCACGATCCTTTGTGCTAAGAGTAGTAGGTACGAGTAGACAAGTAAGTACAGACGCCAGCACGTCAAGCTACAGAAACTGTCAAATTTTCCCAATCAACCTTGAACCTTATAATGTAGGGACAAAGTTAAAAATCTATTAAAGGAATTGGACAAATTGTAGTAGCTTGATGTGCTGGCGTCTGTACATTTACGTAACATAACATAACGCTTGTTTTCCTCGAAGTGTTAGGCAGAGGTGTAACTATAGTACACACACCCACAACCCACACCCACATTTTGATGCTTGAGTATCGTTGCTTGGAGTCTCTCTGAGGGATCGAATCCGCAATGAGGTGATCCGGCAGAGAACCAAAGTTGCCAACATAGCTCACAGAATGAGCAAGCTGAAGTGGCAATGGACCGGCCATATTAGCCGTAGAACCGATGACCGTTGGGGTAGACGTGTTCTTGAGTAGAGACCGCGAATCAGTAAACGCAAGGTCGCTTAGGCTAGGTGGAGTGACGATCTACTCAGGATGGCTGGTAGTAGCTGGATGAAAGTTGAATGGCGTGCAAAAGGAGAGGCCTATGTACAGCAGTGGACTGCTATAGGCTGATGATGATGAGTATCGTTGTAGCATACCTACATCACAGAGTATTCAGTGTACAGATGAATGCTGCCCTTCAATATTTAATCAACACTGAAGGCCATAATATCATCATCTGCTTAGCCTTTTCCCAACTATGGTCGGCTTGGATGCAGCTGAATACCAGTATTTTACATGGAGCGACTGCGTATCTGACTTCCACAACCTAGTTACTGGGTAATGGGTAGTTCTTCGAAATTTGATTCTTTGACTGATCCATATGGCCAAAATTTAATTTCACTTTCAGCTCTGTAACACATGTTCATATGAAAATAGGTATACCAAATAACATATATTTGAATGAGGGACTCGTTTTTATAAAGTAGTTTTCAAGATATTAATTTTGTGCCCAGATGAATCAGAATGTGTTACATATTAATCAGAAACAGAAATAAAAAGTAATAAATACACCGTTAGTTATGAATGTAAATTCTAAACAATAATTATTAATTCTTAAATAGGACTAAGACATATCAAAAGTATCATATTTAGAACAAGATTATACTCCTGTCATTTTTTTATTATTCAAAAGGTTATAGCTAAGTAAATAATAATAAATAAGATTAAAACTACTGACTTGTACACGGTCAAAAATTGGACAAGGAGAATTACGCAACAAAAGCGCTCCTATCGTGCTGGAGAGGGGAAAAAGTAATTTATTTTATTATTCATATCCTGATTCATCTGTGCCTGATTCGTATGGTCAAAAACCATACGAATCAGGCACAGATGAATCAGGATTTTGCCTACAATCATGCATAACTCATCGTACATACAGACTTCATTATTTTCATTTTTCTACACGAATCTATAACCCAAAAGCATCACACGAAGCACAGATTGAAGTTTTAAAACAATAAAATAAATTTTATAAAGTGGGCATTGTAATCAGGATGCCACCTGAACCAAACACAGATGAATCAGGTATTTTCCTTCGTAACACCGGGTCTAAGCCAACCAGCCGCACGTCCACCTTCTAGGTCGTCCGTTGCACGACTGGCTTCCCCCCGCGCTGGAAGCCAGACTCTCATTATTATTACCCGACCAAGTACGGTCAAGCGCAGCTTACGCCACATTAATCAGCATTATACGCCGGACACTTCTTTTTTACTTATTTATAAACAGACTAACGTAGTTATAACTAATACACATTTTTTTTGTAAGAGGACAGTTCATTTCCTTTCGATATAATTATAATTTATATTGATGTATCAAAAAGAAAATGCGACATCGACCATTTTGTTCCGGAAAATGGCAAACGGACGCGCTATATGAATCAGAAGAACGACCTTCAAATATTTTTATTTTGTACCTAGACAGCAATTATTAAAAAAAAATCATTTGTCCCAGTAAGGGATAAAGCTAAACTGTACAAAAAAAAATATTACATGCCGTTTTTTTAGTTGGTTACAGAAATATACCCACAGACATCGAAAATTTTGTCCCTGAAGAATTACCCTAATACGATATCCCTTGGTAAGACTGGTTGTCATACTTTCGGGCTTCTGACTACCCGTAACGACTGTCGAAGATCCACGAATGACACCCGGGATCAACGGCTTAGTATGCCTTCCGAGGCACGGAGGGGTCTCGGTATGTAAAGATGGTCTGCCATCCACAGACCAAACGCGGCAAGCGTAGCTTAACCTGATCGATCGACCTGTGCGGCTGTTATTATTTAGTTACGGGCCCCTCCACTAAAAGCCAAACGTTGATTTTAAAAAGCTTTTAGTGTCCGTAATAGATGCATCGATGCAGGTACCGACAAACTAGTCGATCAACGTTTTCCGCTCCTCTCTAACTATGCGTAACTGAGTCACAGTTGCTAAATACTTGATAGATCCAGGTTTATTGGGAAATTAAATTTCCTAGGCGAGTTATTTTGCTTGAATGACGCGGTGAAAACTGCCTGGAGGTGAATTTGCGTCTAACTTTGGGATTAGGTGAGATGTTCGGTGATATACAGGTGAGATGTTATGTGATTATAGAATTTCAGCATATTAACTATTAGTTCTAAATTAGGGGGCGATGATGTTTTCATTTCTATTTTCATTCCTTGCATATTATAAAATGCAATGTCATATAAACTAGTATTAAAAAGAGAAAATATGTTTTGTTTTTTTTTGTACCTATGTTAAGAACGAATTTAGATGAAATTAGGACAGGATACTGGGATTCGAAACATATACGGGTGAAACCGCGGGGCGAAGCTAGTATTATAATAATTACACATAAACCCATCGATATCCGTGCATAAACGCCATATAGTACCTATCAAGACAATCGATCTTGGCCTCAAACTGTCAATGATACAGGTTGGCCCTTAAACAGGGTTATTGGTAAAACATTAACAACCTCTTAAGAGGTCATTGTACCCATCATTATAAATAACTTTTACTATGGGACCAAACCTGAAATCGCGAAAAAATCAGCTGTTCCCTACATTTCGTCGAGTTATTCGAACATAAATGTAGGGAACAGCTGATTTTTTCGCGATTTCAGGTTTGGTCCCATAGTAAAAGTTGTTTATAATGATGAGTACAATGACCTCTTAAGAGGTTGTTAATGTTTTAGCAATAACTCTGTATAATGGCCCAATTTCTTTTCACAACTTCTAAACTACTGTTTTAAAATTGATCTACTATATATGGGCCATCCTGTGTATACAATATAAACTTATGTTCATCGATCCATTACTGTAATAAACCAATATTGAAGTGAACGAACTCAATAAACACTACAGACAAGTGTGATAATAATATAGTTGGAAAAGGAAACTTGACTCGCAAGTATTATGATACTTTTTATGTAACAAAAGAGATAAGTATGCAGGATCGTCGGGTATAGTTGAAGTTTAGTAAGAAACAGATGGATGTTCTCGAATGAAATTTAATTTTATTAATAGAAAACAAACAGCTCATTAATCAAATTCAGTCGATAAGATCCATCGGTTTCTTACTAAAATTCAACTATATGTGACGATCCTGCATACTTACCTATCTCTTTTGTTGACTGTACTTACATTAACAACCCCCATTGTGCCTATAATGTTCCCACTGCTGGGACACAGGCCTCCTCTCGGTGGGAGATAGTGGGCCGTCATCCACCACGCGGGCCCAGTGCGGGTTGGTGTTGGTGGTCATGGAGTTTTTGGTTCTAGGACATGCCGGTTTCCTCACGATGATTTCCTTTTACCGTTTTGAGAGCTGTGGTGATGAAATAATTTACATAATGTAAAGCGCCTCTCGGGGTTCGAACCTACGACCTACAACTCGTTATTCGCGGCCATTACCACTCTGCCACCACTGAGCATTCTCCTTGATAGATTACAATATAAACTTATGTCCATTGAAGACCCTTAGCCATTATTCATCCATAACTGTAATAATACAATATGTTATATTGTAGTTTATTATTATATTCAATATAATAATATTGTACAAAACAATACAATATATTATATTGTATTGTACAATATTATTATATTGAATTTAGTAATAAACTAACTCAATAAACACTACAGAATCGTGTGATAATAAAATAGTTGGAAAAGGAAACTTGACTCGCTAGTAATAAGGTACTTTTTATGTACTTACTGAAAGGTCTTCCTCCGGGATTGTACAATAGAATAGTATTATTATTATCTCTTTACATAGTTATGAAGTGAGACGGGCTTCGGTCACGTAGGATGTGGCTTTAGGAGTTGAGTGCCTCAGAGCCTCTTGCGGGTTCAGAAGTGTCTTGAAATGAGAAGTGCAGTGGCATGTTAGTGTCATGATAGCTGTCTAGCAAATCCTTAGAGTCATTTCAGCAATATTGGAAAGAAAGAAAATACGTTTATTTGCGATAAACATGACGCAATAAAGAAAATAAACAAAAAAAAAAAAAAATGGTTGCCTGTAAAGTCGGTTTTACGGGCGAAGATTTTACGTGACAACGACCGATCATCCGATCATAGTTGAGTGGGAGAGAGACGCAAGGCATTCGGCGGGCCTCTCTCTCGTTCGGTGACTCATCGTAACGTTACCGAGCGTTACACTTTTTCATAAGTGACTCCCAGTCGCAACCTAATTTAAGACGTTGTCACGTCAATAAGAAAGGGTTGGGGGAAACATGCGTCACATCCACGCAAAACGGCCGAACGTATTTCATTGTGAAGCACTTAAAAACCTTTTTTTTCAGTTGTTTTTAGTGTCATCTTTTGACTAATTTGATTCTAAACATAGTGTACCTATATATTTGAATAACAACTGTTTCTACACCACCTATGTTTTACATATAAAAAAAATGGTTGCCTGTAAAGTCGGTTTTACGGGCGAAGATTTTACGTGACAACGACCGATCATCCGATCATAGTTGAGTGGGAGAGAGACGCAAGGCATTCGGCGGGCCTCTCTCTCGTTCGGTGACTCATCGTAACGTTACCGAGCGTTACACTTTTTCATAAGTGACTCCCAGTCGCAACCTAATTTAAGACGTTGTCACGTCAAAAACTTTGACTTTGGCTTTGACTTAAATTACTGAAATTGGCGTCTTTTTGTTTTTTCCCGGCCATCAACCAAATCTTGTTTTTCTAGTACAGAATAGAACGAAATTTATTTGACACGCTTAACTCTAAACTCAGTCCGAAATGAGTTATTAAGAAGTGTCATTTTACTGCAGCTAATTAAAAGTTGGACAATAGTGTGGTTTAATTCGAAAGGTTTGGGAGAACTACAGGTAAATTTTCTGGATCCTGGCCATGCCTTTTTGTGCATAAAAGGTGTTTGGTCTACAGAAAGCATCTTATAGTGTGGAAAAAGTTAAACGTCATTCAACAACTTATCAACACCATTCAATACTGCCGAATATAAGCCTCCTCCTTCTGAAGACCTACCTGCTTTCTTTCGAACGATGTCTAGTAGGTACCTATATTCTAGACACATTGAAAGCTGTAAGTAGTACCTCGGGACGGGACTGTCCTTCGTTTCCTACTTAATATAAAAAGGCGAGCTTAAAAGATAGTTCGCATTAATTCCATAGAGTAAAGTTCACAGACTACCTATTTACCAAGTAGGTCATTCATAAACTCTAATGGACAATGCTGCATTTGCTAAATTGCCTCCAGTAGCGAACTGTACGGAAAATCTATAAACATTTTGTAAAGTATACTGCTTGTTTGGATGGAGCTGGCATTTTCGTGTTTCGGCGAAAACGTTTCTCGTGAGATAACCTAGTAAACTAGAGTTTTCTACATAGAACGATTACTCAAGCGGAATACGAGTATGTCAAGATTTTTTGACTCGATTTGACGTCTGTTTTAAACCGATGATGTGTGATGTGATGGTGACCCGCCCCTGCTTCGCTCAGTTTTTAAGACTTGATAAAACATCTAGATTTCTTTATTCTTTATATAGTATAATCTTTATATAGATTAATATTAAACTTACATATAAGTTTAATATTAATCTATGCTAATTATAAAGCTGAAGAGTTTGCTCCCTAATCACTGGAACTAACAGTCGGAATTGTTTTTTTTTTTTGTTTTTGTTGGCCTAGTTTTTATGGAAGGCTATACGCTATAGGCTACTTTATATCACCCTAGGAGCCTTATTAGCAGAGTCGCATTAAAATTCGTTGCATAATTTAGAAGAACAAAGCGATCTCACAGACACTCGAAAAGTGAATTGAATCTTAGTATACTACCAATATATTTAGTTGCCGTATGTGGAATACCTCAGGTGCCGTTAAAGCGGGTGCCCAATGTGGCATACGTCTTATTAACTTCCCACTCAACTATCCTACTATTACAGTCGCCGGCACGTAACTTGGCAAGGTTTTGGCGTAGTTCGAGTAAGTTAGCGCATGTACACTCAGTGCAACAAGAAGATGGTCACTTTTATTGTTTGTCATTATACTATGGTTAGTGCCATAGTATATTTTTAAACAAAAAAGTTCACAAGAAAGTTAAATAAAGGAAAAACGAATCTAACGACTCTTGCCAAGTTATGTGCCGGGGACTGTAATAATATTAGGGGTTAAAGTAGGAAATTGCCGATTTTTGATACTGGCTATTGTGAAGACCGATATCTTTCTTTCATTCTATTTAGAATTACAAATTCAAATTAATTAATTTTATAATATAACAGTAACAAACATCTCAACATACAAACGCATGTTGAGATGTTTGTTACTCAATCACGCAAAAACGGCTCAACAGATTTGGATAGAAAACACAGATAGTTTATTACCTGGATTAACACTTACTTTTTTTTTTTTTTTTTTTTTTTTTTTTGCGGATGGGAAATCATCAAATGACCCCTCCCGCTCTGGGTGGATTAACACTTACTTTATATCCCGATAAATGGTTCACGCAGAGATATATACATAGAGATAGGTACATACATAGATATTCAGTGAGCTTTGTATTTGAATCCAAATTCATAAAATAAACTTCTTTACTTGTTACTTTTACTTTCTTGGGAATATTCCTAGAACACGTCTCTGGGATTTTGTGCCTCACATTTATTTTTATCATTGAAATAAAATAGGGCGTTCTCTTACCGGCTTCACAGAAATTCGATTTTCTATACGGTTCGTCAGTTTTTTTTGATCTTCATATACGAGTACGTGTCGTCAGGAAAGCCACAGTAGGTACAGACGCCAGCACATCAAGCTACCCGAAACTGTCAAATTTTCCCAATCAAGTTTGAACCTTATGTTTTAGCGATAAAGTTGAAAATGTATTAAAAAAAATTGACAGATTGTAGTAGCTTGATGTGCCGTCTGTACAATTACACAACACAAAGCTACAGTAGGTACAATTACATAACACAACGCCTGCTTACCCAAAAGAGGTGTACCTACTTATAATACTTACACCCACACACACACACACACACACCACCCACACCCACCCCACATTTTGCCAGTATTTTTACCTACCGTATCATCATCAGCCTGGAGCAGTCCACTCCAGGACATAGGCCTCTCCAAAAGCATGGCATTTAGCACAATTCTCGGCAACTCTCATCAATCTGCCACCAGCCACCCTGTGAAGATCATCGCTCTACCTAGCCTGAGGGCGTCCTACCTTACGTTTGTCGGTTCACGGCCTCCACTCAAGAATACTTCTACCCCAACGGTCACCGGTTCTACTCTACGGCTAATATGGCCGGCCCATTGCCACTTCATCTTCAGCTTGCTTATTCTGTAAGGTATGTCGACAATATGTGTATTTTTACCTACCTACCTAAAACTTACGTAATATGAGCTGTGGGCCAATCATTAGGCTACCTTTCCATCAGAGATGAGCGAGGATCCGTAGCGAGGGATGTGTGTGCAGTGGCGTAACTGTACCGTTTGGGGTCCGTGGCAAATTCTAGGGATGGGGCTCTCCCTTAATGTAAAGAAGCTCAACCAACGTTTTAGTTTTTTTTAATAGCACTTTTCCGCGACTTCTTCTGCGTAGATTTCATATTTTCCCCTACAACACTTACCACCTGACTGCTTCGTTGGTCTAGTGGTCGCAAACGCTACTGCTGGGCTCATGAGGTCCTGTCCAAAAAATAAGACAAACAATGGGAAAAAGGTACAAAATGTTCGATGATGTCCTTTGTTGCACATTTTCAAAAAAAAGCTTGCATTTATAAACTTATGTTAGGATCCTCCTCTGCTCATGGCCCTATCGGACCAGGGGCCCCCTCTGACTAGGGGCCCGTGGCATTTTGCCCCAATGTGGCATTGTGTGTTATATTTGACGGCACGGTTGGCGCAGTGGTTCGATTCCCGCACGGAACAAATATTTGTATGACCTACAAGTAGTTGTTCCGGGTCTGGCTGTTTGTGTATGCGAGATTAAATGTTTGTAAACGCACCCACGATACAGGAGAAATTCATAGGGCGTTTAAAAAAAAAAAAAAATATATATTCTGTAGTAACGCCACTTGTGTGTGCAACCAGCCAATAACATTGCTTCATTTTTATAGCTTGAACTAAGTTAGCGTTGGTACCTATTGGTTAGTTTGACACACATCCCTCGCTACGCATCCTCGCTCATCTCTGGTGGAAAGGCAGCCTAATGCTCTGTTTATGTAAATAAGGACAATTCAATGAAATGGTTATTCTACAGATTCCTACTGAGGTCTTGAATTCAAATTCCCAAATCAACTGAAGAACTGTAGTTACCGATTTTCTTTTGTACAGTTTCTCTGTAAGACAGTTGATCCGTTTGGAATTGTGCCCGATGAATTTAAATTAAATGTACTTGTCTATACTTCGTTCGCGATTTAATTTCCAAACATGTAAACACTTATACGTTTTTGGAAAACCCACACAAAGTTCAGTTTCTACTATAATTTTGAACATTTTAATGACATTTTCTAGCCATTTTGAAATCAACCCATTAAACATTTGTATAAAGTTGATATTCGCCCAAATGGAAGAAACACGAACTGGAAACAAGGATTTCAATAGACTGTATTATATTCTTTATACTATTATTGTTTATGAAAATTTGAATAGCTTAAAATAATTATGAAAGTAGAAATAACCAAGCCAACCGCACTCATATTGCGGTTTGGATTCCACGATATCATATTCAACGGATCTGACTTTAATTAACGCGACCGCAATCAAGCCGAGGATACTCGTAGTACAAATTTAGCTGCTCCAACTACCTATCATATTTGGAACGAAAAATGGAACGTACAGACAAGCAGGCACGTGCACAGTAATTATGCAAATAATTATGCCCATAAATAAGTAAAATGAATAATGTTAATTAATAAAATTAATAGTGCTTTTACAGGCCTTTGTGTTATAACGGTGAAGCCTGAAAATAATGGAATTATAATTATGATCATTCACACTTAAATGTCTCACTGATGGAAGCGCATGTGTTGGATCATTCGGTTCCGTACAAAATGGTTGAGCTGGATAGTGCTGAACCACGCGGCTCTGCCAGGGTTTATTTTTAATCTTATATTTTGAATTGTTTTTTCATTTTATTTTTTTTACATTGTTCTCACATAATATAGAAGCAACAAGAATAATAATGTAGGTATGTACCCCGAATTTCGTAATACGAGTATATTGATTTAAAAGAGTGTCCTCGGAGTTACTTACCCGTTCTATTCCATGGAGATCTACGTTTAGGAATGGGCAACTAGCTTCAACTTTCTGACTAAATGCTCTTTTAAACAAGCGCGACCTGTCGCGCAACGAGCGGTGCCTTTGTGTCGCGCGATTATATCGCGTGTCGCGCCTGTCGATTCTTTGGCAATTCAAAAGTGCCTGTAAATGGTTTAATTATTGAAATAAAAATGCTCAGAGTTTGAGTTTATTACACGGTGCAATTTAGTTGGCATAATATCTACATAAGTTGGAGCAACAATACAAATTGTACCGTCTAAACACTGTTAACACAATCACAATGCAAGTCATTTGTAGCTTCAATATTATTGTATGCCACAGGACATGCATGAAATTTTCATCGTGTGAATGAGGCCTAATTGTGAGGAGAGATCTACATCATCACCGGTCTAGCCTTTTCCCAACTATTTTAGGGTCGGCTTCCAGTCTTACCGGATGCAGCGGAATACCAGAATTGAACTGGAACGACTGCCTATTTGACCTCCTCAACGGGAGAAGAGGGGTCTCGGTATGTAAAGATGATCACCCATCCACGGACCGACCGCGGCAAGAGTAGCTTATCCTGATCGATCGACGCGTGCGGCTGTTATTACTAAGCCCCTCTCTGAGGAGATATCTATACATATACATTCATATACATATTAAAATAGAGATAAATGTAAGAAAACCCGCAAACGTTACAAAAGATTAGGTAGATTGATTAAAAACGAAAACAGTTGTCTAACTGAAGCAGACAATAAAAGGCAGAGAATAATTAACTCCAATACCTTCCAATCATAATGAAAAAAGTTGCAAGTGTTGCAACTGCTGGAGTATCTAAACGCTTTTTTTCAATTTCATTTACCAACTTTATCTTCGTTGAAGTGTGAAATAATTGAATATCGTATTTTCATTTGGTATAGCCGTGAGTGTCATATCCCTATTACAGTTCGTTCACAGTTATTTACCTCTGACGTAAGCGACAGCAGCAACCTAACAGCAGCCTTATTATAAAGAGAATAAAGATCACAATGATTCTGACAGACATGTCAGTGGCAGCAAACCCAACAGCGACAGATTAGAATAAGAATAACGATCACTGTAATTTGGACAGACATGCAAAATTAGAGGTCAACTCGCACTCTTCGAATGGATGTAGTATTAATTATTTATCGTAGCAGGTTTCGTAAAGGGCAAAAGAGGTCTTCGCTCTGACAAATTCCGGCCACGAATCCATTTGTCGTAACTATTATTATCATTAAATGTCATGAAGTGCTATATTCCGGTCACGTTCTTCGATATTGTTTAACGAGGGTTTATTGCAAGAGGATGAGCAGTAGCATCATCCTTTGGTCCATAGTCCCTAACTACAATTTTAATGACCTTCATTACTATTCCAGACCTTTCGATATCTAGGTAGTAATAGGTTAGGTACGTATTTAGTGACGAATTCTGGATTTTTTTCAAAAATACATGATAATTGAACTTTCTCGAATTCCATGAATTTTCGCTTAGGCTTTATGTGGTGCCTAATTGTTGCAAATGGGTCACACAATCACATACTGGAAGGAATACGCCAAATTACAAGTCATCCTTTATGCAACAGTCTACATACCTAACGGGCTTAAGACACGAGGTCAGTTTGTAAGTCGGTTCAATTAGTCGTGAAGACTTCCCACTGACTTATATTTACTCTACTATTTTCACATGAGGCCAGAAGCCTAGCGACTGAACTGTTTACCGGCGGACTCGCAAACCGGCCTTGTGTATAAAGCCCATAATGCTGAGCCGGTCTATTCTGTAAACACTTCACCGTAAAACTTTAGTAGAAGTGAACTGTCATTCCACTTGATGCTAGGGATTAATATTGACAAGCTCGTGAACGGGCGCCGTCGGTTGAGACTGGTCATGTCTTAACTGCTAGGGTTTATTTTTAATCTTCTCATATTTTGAATTGTTTCTTCGTTTTAGTGTTTTTACATTGTTCTCACATATAGCAGCAACAAGAATAATCTAACCAGGATTTTCTAATATCTTGATTTAAACGAGTGTCCTTGCAGTTTCTTGCCCCTACTTCTCCATAGAGATCCACGTTTTGAAATGGGCAACTAGCTTCTGTAAATGGTTTAATTGAAATAAATGCTTTGAGTTTAAGTTTGATATTTATCACTTCGTCCAAGTTGCTACGTTGCAAAATTTACGGAATAAAGCGGCACGGAATAAAGCGGCAGTTGTTGGTTTAGGATATATGGATAATCACCAGTCTTCTGTTCAAACAGGTGGTGGCAGAGTTCGAAGACGTTGAACCAGACGCCCTGTACGATGTCCTCCACGACCCGGAGTACCGCTCGGTGTGGGACACACACATGCTGGCCGCCGAGGACGCGGGTCACATCAATGTCAACAACGATGTCGGGTATTATGCGAGTGAGTTCAGCTTTATGATTTATTTTTATAAAGAAAATTTGATGATAGATTTGTCTACTGGCACGTTGTATATTTGAAATGTCAGACAGAACTATCGTCAGTAACTTTAATGGTAAGCTAGAACAATTATTATAATTATGGGTCTTAGAAAATTGTCATTGTTATACTGCTGTGTGTCGAAAGAAAACAAGTTGCCATAGGCGATGCACTGTTTATCAGGAATTATTTGTGGTCAGTGCCGGATTAGCCCATAAGCAAATTAAGCAATTGCTTAGGGCATCACGTCTCGGGGGGCACCATAAGGCAGAAACAGCACCGAAACAGTATTTGCTAGCACATAAAAGGTAAGGCTGTTTATCAGCAAGATATAACAAGATCCAAAAGACACTCTAGATCTTACAAATCGCTCGTCGATGTTTTGGAAAATTACGAGGCGACTAGTGGATAGGAGGGTCTACTATTCCTACTAACAGGCGTGGATTGCTTACGGCATCAAGTAGTCTTAATCCGACTGTTTGTGGTGTCATGTGTCAGCTTACGGCACTTACTTTGGAGAATACGGTATTCCTATGCTTTGCTCACATAGTTGTGAGAGTTTAGTTTAGGAACACTGTTACATACATATGTAGTTGTATTCTACTAGCGTCTATGGTTACAGAACGCTGATGATTGATTGACGTGTGTCAAAAATTGCGAAACAAAATTCTAAAATATTCTCTGAGAAAGTTCCGGTAATTTGATCGGAACTCGAAGAAACCACATTAATAATGTGTTCGAAAATGGTTCGTGAGTACTTTTATGTATTGGATAGGTAGGTCTTTAAAAACGATGCTTTTGGTATTTTTTTCAATTTTAGGGGAGTTTATCTTTAAGGCGCTCTTTAAGTAGATTAAGCAATAGGTACTGTGAAGCTCTCTACGAGCTGTCAAGATATTAGGTCTACCAGAATCTCATGGCATAAAAAACATGTGATTTTCATATGGCAATGTCAATGAGGCTTGTGGCTAAGTAATAACAACCGCGCGGGTCGATTGATCAGGTTATGCTACGCTTGCCGCAGTTGACCCGTGGATGGGTGACCGACCACCTTTACATATAAAGTACCTCTCCGTGCCTCGGAAAGCACGTTAAGCCGTTGGTCCCGGCTGTCTTTTAATTTCGTGATTATGATCATATAACTTGATGATGAAAAATGTGATTGTAACATTTTTAACTAGGTACCATCGGTCACGACACACTTCCACTTGCACTTGATGTATATTTTTATTGATGAATTATGCCATGAGATTCTAGTAGACCTACACCGGGAGAATTCAGTTGAACCACGGTTTATCGCGTATGTTCAATAAATCATTCCTAGAAATCATTCTACGTATTTTACACCTTTTTTTTCTTTGGCTTGGCAGTCAAATCCAAGGAACATATTTACTCTAGCGAGGCCATATCTGACGACTCTCTACTAATCTTTAAACTATGTTAAAGTTTGTCTCGTATTTCATGCCAATAACTTTTAACTGACTCGCGGAGGTTGCATGTAAGCACCAAATAGGCGATCTCTACAGAACCTACTGTTTGAAAAAACCGTTCTTAAACTGAATAAAAAAAACATGTAGATTAGTACTGTATTGCTATTCTGCAAAAATTTCACCGTCAAAACATACGTGAAGTGAGCTTAAAGTAAGCTATCAATAGTGTCAATCACTTGCATCAGGTGGAATGATAGCTCACTTTAAACTCACTTCACCTAAGTTATCACAGTGATATTTTTACAACACCGCTGTTTGAAAAAGATTGTAAAAATACTATTTTCTAACTAAATAAAAAACACAAGTCTTTCTTGATTAAGATCAAGGAACTACTTAACTTTGCGCTGAACTAGAATAAATTGGAATCAAAAGACAGCGAGTATTTTCTTCTCACCGGAAAAAGAGATCATTAGCACCAAGAGCCATTAGGCAGGTGGTAGCATTTAACATTTAAAAAGTCACTTAGATAACCTAGCTCTTTTAAATTAACACTTGCTTCCTAACTTAGTATTTACTGAACTTAGGAGAAAATAATGAAGATAAATGCTTGCTCCTAATGCCAGACGCTCTTGAGACAATTATTTATAAATTGGCACTTAATAAAGGCACCCCTGCTGAGCCGGACTGGAGCTAGCGCTTGATTGATTTGAAATAAACCTCCCTGGAGGCAAGTGTTGAGGCTAGAAAATTACTTACACGTAAGCAAGACGTTTATGAGCATGTACACAGCTTGGTAGTTTCTTGATGTAGGTACTGAATGATAAACATGATGTTATGTACAGCCGGTCGATTCCGTAAAAATCTCACCGTGAAAACTTAGGTGAAGTGAGTTGGTTTTTGCTAGGAATTGACACTATTGACAGCTCGCTCCACGCTCACTTCACCTAAGTTTTTACGGTGAGATTTTTACAGAATAGCACCGCAGATACGAATAAAATTAGCTAGCGAAACTCCGCAGACGTGATGGGTCATCACGTGACGTGGTCATCTAAACATGTGATAAAACAGATTAATTATTTAGTTTTTTTTTGGGTCGTCGACCGTAATTAGTTAGTGTAGTCATTTAAAATATCTGTTTTTTTGTGTGTAAACTTCACACACGTGATTTATGTCAATACTTAATAACGATAAAAGAAATTGAAACAGATTTTCTCAACTCATACTTCATGTAAAAACACAACCAGCGGTCGTTCAACCCCAAAAACCACATCAAATCTTTTTTGTTTTTATTTTATCGTGTTTAGATACCGATACCCATGCTGGGTCTGCAAAGTTTCGCTAGTTAATTCAATTTGACCCTATATGTATAGGGTGACTAGCAAGTGTGTCGTGACCGATGGTACCTACTTAAAAATGTGATTGTAATCATCAAATTAGATGATCATAATCACCAAATTAAAATTTGTTCACTTTTAAATTGGGAACAAAAAAAAAACAACTGTTCCGTACATTTGTGTTCACATAAATCAAAAAAAAGTATGGAACAGCTGATTTGTTTTTCGCAATTTCAAGGTTTGATCCGTGTCCGGTGTTGAGTGATATTATGTAGCATAATCAGCCTATAACGTTCCCACTTCTGGGACACAGGCCTCCTCTCTATGAGAGGTAGTGTGCCGTAATCCACCACGCCTCCAAGTACGGGTTGGTAGATGTCGGTTTCCTCACGATGTTTTCCTTCACCGTTTTTGAGAGCAGTGGTGATGAAATAAATTACACAAAGTAAATCGCCCGTCAGGGTTCGAACCTACGACTTACAACTCGTAAGTCGCAGCCGTTACCACGGGACCACCAATGATCTTCACTTGCAAGTCATTAAAAGCCATGTTTGGTGAATTTTGAAGTATTTATGAAACTTCTAAGTTGTGTTATCCTAATGTACCTACGTTGTTTTTTACGCCGCTTGTACTACACATGTGGCGTATAATTTAGAGTTTAAAGCTTGTTTTTAGTTGCTAGTGTAACAGTTTAGTTTATTTACTGTCTAGGGCAGAAGTTTACACAATATTGTGGATTAATGCGGATACATTTTCAGGCAGCAACAGCAGTTGGTATTTAATCTAGCTAAATTGCTGTAGTAAAGTCAAATGTGGAAGTTCTTGTATCGGGATTAACTATGAACATTATACATATATGTATGTATAATCGGATAACACAATTTGGATACCTTGCTTGATGATTTTCTCAAGGGTTCCCTTAAATTCATGGTTAATGGTCCTCGCGGAAACCCTTTCAATGCTAGTGAAAAGTAGGTATACCAGGTAACTCCCGATTAACCTGGTAGATAATTTCTTCCAAATTCGGTTTCGTTTTTAATTGTAACGTGTTATCCTGACATTGAAAAACAGGTCTTCAGAATTTTACTTTTAGGAAAAAAAGAAGTTAAAACGGTTTTCTGGCGTTATCAGTGGAAACTTGAATTTATTATTGTTTTAGAACTCTGTATAAGTTAGCTGTAAGTTTCCCGAATAGAATAAAATAAATAAACATTCCGAATATTTCAGCAAGGTCAGAATACATACCCTTTATTAGCGTTATAAACAGTATCCCTCAGTTATTCCCTACTTATATCTCAAACGTGCTCATATATCAATCAGCTCTTAAGAGCTGCCTCTGAAAAACCTAAGAAAAAGGTCTGAAATTAGTAAGGTAACAGCGTCATTAAAACTGTAAAAAAATTCGAGCTTTGGATTTGTGAATAGCATTTCAAGGTCTCTATCGATAACATTAATTGATGTTTGATTCGGCACGGATGCGTAGATATCGAATTGTTGTGAATGGATATCATCATCATCATTTCAGCCAAAAGACGTCCACTGCTGGACATAGGCCTCCCCCAAGCATTTCCACTTCGACCGGTTCTGTGCTTCTCGCATCCAACGGGTTCCTGAAGACGTACCGGAAGACGTAGCGTTGGAAGGCCTCCCACAAGGTGGACCGACGACCTAGTGAAGGCCGCAGGAATGGATATGCTGGTAGATAATATCCCACAAATTCGGTTTCGTTATTAATTGTAACGTGTTATCTTGAAAACAGGTCTATAGGTAACATTCCGAATATTTCAGCAAGGTCAGAATACCTACCCTTTATTAGCGTCATAAACAGTATCCCCGGTTACCCCCTACTTATAACTCATAAGAGCTCATATATCAGGATCTTAAGAGCCGGATTAAGCTGCGTCTGAAATTACGCTGTTACCATTCTTAATAGCCTTATTTTATTGGTACCGCTAAGATCTTTTTATTATGTCTTTAGACGATTGAAGAATGAGAACTTTTATGGTAGATAAAAACTACTTTTATTAATGACGATAAATAATAAACGCGGTTCAGTAAGTTTAATTTATTTTCAGAAGGTTAATTAAATTAAATTAATTTCTTAGATAACATTAAGATCCTTAATATGTTAGTGAGTTAGGTACAAAAAAACTTAAAAGCTAGGTTAGTGTGTTACAATTATAACTAAATACTAAGCTACCAAAAAAACAATATTTACTTAAATTCACCGGATGAAATGAATCACTCTTTCCTAACCAGCACCTGCATGAAGTGTTTCATTATCGGCTTGTTAAATTTGTCCACTAACATCTTCAGAATACTTAGGACTTGACCGCGTTCTCTCCAATAGCGATTAGCGACTCCGTTTTTCTCCTCACCATTGCGTGGAAGTCATGAACGCGCGCCTGTGCGAACATGCCAGAGGCACTACAAAAGCGCGGCAGCCCCAAAAAGCATTCTGAAGCTGTTATTAGGTATATTGGACTCTCAGGGCGTCCATTGTTTTCCACAAGTAGCTGGCCCACAGGCTGCTTGTGTAGGAGGCCAGTTAGCCTTAAACAAAGTAATTTGAACCTCCTTACTACAACACACAAACGATAAAATTGAAATTTCAATGATAATAATCATCGTAGGTGCAAAAGTAAAGATAGGGTATCCGACATACCATGTCATTGAAATTTAAATTTTATTGTCATACTTATAAGTTATATTTTTATTTGTTGCATAAAAATCCTCAGCCGTGCCGATGCCGATAGTGGGTGCCGGGCCTTACTTTGCGTAATTTAATTCATCACCACTGCTTTTAAAACGGTGAAGTAAAACATCGTGAGGAAACTTGTGGGTCATATTCAAAATAATTGTAAGTTACGGATAGGAAACAGATATGAATATTATTTGATTGTAACAGAAAAATAACAGAAAGGAATTATTAGGGCAAGTTTAAATAGCACACGTTATAACAGGCTACGAGTGCGAAGTCGGTGTGGGTCGCTAGGTGGGTACATAATGAAATAACATTTTGGTGATCGTATTTTAGTTGGTATAATTGCCATAAATTCATCATCATCATTGCCATAATGCCTTATCTCCGAAACTACCGAGCCTAAAGTTTTGATATTAATATTAAGGCAAAAGGATTCTAATGATTAGAATTATGTATAGCCATATTTGTTACGGTCGTGAATCATATTTTAATCAACATACAACTTTACACTGACCTGTAAATTGCAAAAAACCTGAGTCAATTTGAATTTCGCGGGCTACCTTGGCGCATCCCCCTTAACTGATACTGAGACGGCCGACGAGAGGCTGGGTACGCCTCGGCGAGGCTACGCGGTTAGTATAAAAGGCTCAAGCAGTGAGGACTGAGGATACGCAGTAAAACATGCACACACAGACAATACATGGCACAGCAATGCAATACATGGCACAATATACGCAAACTTTACATACTTCAAATAAATTTAAGTAAGTAAAAAAAAATGTTTTGGCTAACCTGCGGTGCATTAAGTACCTATTAATATTTTATTTTCATTAATTCATACATGAGACAATGTGAATAACGCCTAATCATTCATATCTGTTACGTAACGGAAAAAAGTGACAGATAAAATAACGTATATGAATTAATTGCACGTGTCTATCCTACAAATCTATTTATTTCCACACCAATTCACATGATTATACGAATATTTTATAGTTATAACAATTATCACAATACAGCCCTTTCCTAGTATGAGTAACAAAACAGTAAGTACTTACCGCTACTGTAAACGACTCACATTGAATATTTACTTTTAAAAGTCTAATTTTCTTCGACAACGAAACGAGCTGAAAAACTATATTGAACAAAATGGCAAAGCGTTTATTCTTACGCGTCGTGTAGTAACAGCTAGTGAACTAATTTTGCCAGTATTTCAAATTTCTTTATTGCCATGGAAATAATGTTAAAATAGCATAACAGAGAAGAATAACAGATATGTGCAAAATCAGGACACTCATTAATAAATTAAATTTGGAGTACACTAAATAGTATTTTATATTTTGTTTAGTAAAGTGTTGAAAGTTTAAAGAATATTCTCTGAATATATTTTTTTTTTTAACTTTTGTGTAGTAATGGTTAATTAAATTATTTTTTTTAGTTTACCGCTAAAGACGTGGACATAGAATACTTGTATGAAACGGATCCTACGCAATGTCTGGTTTAATTTTTTTAAATGAATTGTTTAGGTTTACCAAATGTTTCGTTGTTTTTTATTAAGCTTAAATAAATATTTTATCTGTTTGTTTATGAAATTCTAGTCAGTTGCATCTCGTTATGAAAATAATTGGGTTGGACATTAAGACAGTAGGAAATATACAATTATTTTGAATATGACCCTTGTCTTAGAACCAAAAATTCGAAGACATGTAACATCCACCAACGCGCGCTGAGCCCGCGAAATGGCTTACCGCCCACTCCCTCTAATAGAGAGGCCTGTGTCCCAGCAGTGGGAACATTATAGGCTGATTATGTGCGCTATGTCCTAATCAATTCTTATAATTCTCCCTGTAATCTACTACACAGTTACTCTAGAAAGAACAAAAAAAATCTCCAAAAAACTTATCTAAACACATATTTATCCCAAACAACATTTTATCGATATGTTATACGCGCAGAACGACTCGTAAAAAATAGATTTCCATATTTTTTTTAGAATATAGAACATAGATAGATTCCTATAAAATGACCCGTTCGTAGGACCGTAGTTTTACCGCTAAATCACAAGGGAGCGCGTTAAACAAAGATTGTGTTTTATTCGATCTTGGAATGCGAACGCGAACGTGACACGCGTAAGAACGCTTAGATATTCTAAACATGGTGGCTGAAGATAACATTAAATATTCCGTGTGAAGTGTGGAGAAGACGTTTGAAAAATGTGTGGCTGAGATATGACAGAAACAATTTACCGTATGAGAAGGCGAATAATAAGGAAATAAAAAGAAAAGGAATAGGAATAGAATATTCTTGACTCTACTAAACCTTTTCTTCATATATTGAATGTGCGTGTACGTGTGTGTTCTTCATTTATTGTGTGTGTGTGTATTGTGTGTGTGTGTATATTTAATTCATATATTGTGTGTGTGTATTGTGTGTGTGTAGCGATTACAATTGAAAAAAATTTTGGAAAGTCCAAAAGTGCACGACTCATTATGCTCATTTGATCTTATAAAAAACCATATATAATAATTATCGGGGGGCACGGCAGTGCCCCCGCCAAGTCGAGCAAAAAGCGGCACGGCCGTACCATCCTTTTCTCGAAGCAGTTCAAGCCATTTTCGACCCCCTATAACTTCGTTGTGGATAAAACTAGAGACCTGAATTTTCAGTAATCAAGCAGGTATTGTATAAACACGGTATATTTCAAATTTCATTCAATTTGAACCAGTAGTTTAAGAATTATAACTAGTCAAAGTTTCTTAATTTTGTCACTCACTGACTGACTGACCGATCATCAAAATTCTAAGGCACTTCTAGCAGACATAGAAGCTTCAAATTTAGAATACAATTAGTGTTTAGTGTATAAATCAAGGAAAAACTAAAATATTTTGCAATTTCGGTCCGCTTTTCTAGATACACAAACTGCACAAATAACTTTGTAATCCCTAATAAATATATAGGATTACAAAGTTATATTTGCAGTTAATGAATCAGTGTACCTGTATAATTATGTACAATCTAATGGAATAATAGGTGTAGATAGGTACCTAGATATAATTATGTTCAAAGGTAACTTGTAAAATAGTCAATCAACGGATTATGTTCAAAGGTAAGTTTGGATTACCTATATTATTTGCCAACGATTTGGACGTTCTGACTGACCGATCATCAAAATTCTAAGGCACTTCTAGCAGACATAGAAGCTTCAAATTTAGAATACAATTAGTGTTTAGTGTATAAATCAAGGAAAAACTTAAATATTTTGCAATTTCGGTCCGCTTTTCTAGATACACAAACTGCACAAATAACTTTGTAATCCCATATAAATATATAGGATTACAAAGTTACATTTGCAGTTAATGAATCAGTGTACCTGTATAATTATGTACAATCTAATGGAATAATAGGTGTAGATAGGTACCTAGATATCTGGGGGCACGGCAGTGCCCCCGCCAATTCGAGCAAAAAGCGGCACGGCCGTACCATCCTTTTCTCGAAGCAGTTCAGGACATTTTCGACCCCCTATAACTTCGTTGTGGATAAAACTAGAGACCTGAATTTTCAGTAATCAAGCAGGTATTGTATAAACACGGTATATTTCAAATTTCATTCAACTTGAACCAGTAGTTTAAGAATTATAACTAGTCAAAGTTTCTTAATTTTGTCACTCACTGACTGACTGACCGATCATCAAAACTCTAAGGCACTTCTAGCAGACATAGAAGCTTCAAATTTAGAACACAATTAGCGTTTAGTGTATAAATCAAGGAAAAACTAAAATATTTTGCAATTTCGTTCCACTTTTCTAGATACACTAACTGCATAAATAACTTTGTAATCCCATATAAATATATAGAATTACAAAGTTACATTTGCAGTTAATGAATCAGTGTACCTGAACAAAGTCGCTTCCCGCTGTCTGTCTGTCCCTATGGATGATTGCGCAACGGATTTTGATGCAGTTTTTTTAATAGATAGAATGATTCAAAAGGAAGGTTTATTTGTATAATACATGCATAATATAGTAGAGAAACACTGATAATTTTAGAGGTTTCTAATGTGATGTCGTAAATAAACAGATTTTCTTGCGCTTATATTGCAAAAGCTAGCTGAACCCTACGAGATAGATCAAAATAATGTACTACAGTATTGCACACCTTAAAAAGGTCTACAAAAAAGTCCGCGATGGTATATGTCTATCTGTTAGGGATAACCCACAATAACCATTTTTTATCCTTTACTTTTTACGAGAAATAGTGGCTTGTTTACGAAGCGATTTTAAGCAATACAGCATTAATCTATATCCAATTAGGTACCTTAAATACATTGTGCATTTACTATAGATCAATTTGGCCCTTTGAAGCATGTAATTTAAATGAATATTTTTGAAGATATTACAGATTTAAAAAGTAAGGAAATTGCGGTTGCGCTGGTGAGTTTACCTTAGGCAACGACAGGATAATACGGTTAAGTAGTCACGACCTCTCATCGTTTGGGGTGGGGTGTACCTCGAGCTCAGCAACTCCCCTAAATATCTTGGTATTACCCTAGACAGGTCTTTAACATTCAGCAAAAACTGCAAAAATATCAAGCAGAAGGTGCACACTCGCAACAGTCTTCTTCGTCGACTGGTCTCATCGAAATGGGGTGCTTCGCCTGAAGTTATGCAGACTACTGGACTGGCGCTATCTTTTTCTGCGGGAGAATTCGCGTGCCCCGTGTGGAGCCGTTCTGCCCATGCAAAGCTGGTACTTAATATCGTGTCCTGCGTGTCCTGTCAGCTGCACGTTACAGGAACTGATGGACGCTGGTGAAGTCGCCAAACAAGTAGCCGAATTCTGGGCCAAGTCCATTTAGATTGCTATCGACACGCTAAGAAGAAGAATAAGGTCAACTACGAGATGCCATAGTCAAAAAACAAAAACGCGCTTCGCCCTATTAGCACTTTAAGATTAGCAGCGATCGCACGCGTTTATCGGAGCTCTCTAGCGAGGAAAATAACAATTATCCATATTATAATGTTATAAATTCGAAAGTAACTCTGTCTGTCGGTCTGTATGTTACCTTTTCACGCCTAAACCACTGAACGGATTTCGATAAAATTTGGCAGAGAGATAGATTGCATCCCGGGGAAGGACTTGCGGTAGTTTTTTTATCGAGCGAAGAAGCGGGCGGAAGCTAGTATATAATATAATGGAATAATAGGTGTAGATAGGTACCTAGATATAATTATGTTCAAAGGTAACTTGTAAAATGGTCAACGGATTATGTTAAAAATAAAAAGTTAAAAAGGTACCGGAAAGGAAAAAAAGTAGGACTATCTACAAAAAGAAGTGAGATGCCATCAAAAACATACCTTGTAAAAAAAGCCAAGTCTCGCCACTCAGTTCTTCTACCGTAAAAAGTTGTGAGATCCATGAAATACCAAGTCGGTTAATTTATTCACTCCCTACTTAAGGAACCTTCTGTCTTAAGTTATTACATAATTAGCTAACCTAACAACATCTTGTAGTGACCATCAATATTAAAAATCTTCTATGTTTTAAATAAATAAATTGACTTGGCTATCGCCATCGCATGAAAACACAATGTATCTCACAGTGCGATTGCCAAGTCAATCTGTTTATTTAAAACACAAAAGATTTCTAACATTGATGGTCACTACAAGATGTTGTTAGGTTAGCTAATTATGTAATAACTTAAGACAGAAGGTTCCTTAAGTAGGGAGTGAATAAATTAACCGACTTGGTATTTCATGGATCTCACAACTTTTTACGGTAGAAGAACTGAGTGGCGAGACTTGGCTTTTTTTACAAGGTATGTTTTTGATGGCATAATGCTTTATTGAAAATAAAGTAAGTACACAGTTACATAGGCGCACTGCCTCCTGAACTAGGTTGTTAGCCTGTATCTCAGGAGACAGTTCCCTTCCAGTTTACTACTAGATTCTTACAGCGTTCTCAAGTAGTTGAAGCTAATGTATATATAGATATTATGTATATATGTATGATATTATATTAGTTAATTTTTTAATAATTATAATTAAACTACTTTGAATAAAAGAGCCATTTTCAATACTGGTTGCTCCTATGGGTGAAACGAACCCATTAAAAAAATTTATTAAATTAATTGATTTTTTCGCAAGCTTCAATGTTTTCAGGTTTCACGCTTGGTTGACGAAATTTTTTTTAGAAATAATAATGTTTTTTTCGTTTCTACTGCATTAAATCAATTTTTGAAAAGTACAGAATTAATCTCCATGAAACTATACAATGGTATATAAATTAAGTCGGTACTGTGTGCAAGCAGGAGTAAAACAATAGAAACAGATGCAGAAAGGAGGCAAAACAAAATTTATGATCGTAAAGCGCTCTCTAATACCTACTTCGCATTATGAGTCGTGCAAAAGAAATCAGTAGAATAGGCTCGCCCCCCACTACGTGGGACTTCATTGGCAAAATGTAGGTGTTCTAAAAATACACCTTTGCCTAACCAACCCTTCAGTGAAAACAGGCATTTTTTTATTTTTTAAACAGGACTGACGTTATATAAATTAGCACCCTAATTGCGTAACACACTATCAATCTCAATTTGAATCATTTTGAAGGATATTGCTAATCCATTGCTTCATTGGTTCGAAAAATGTGTCTGCTCAACAACGTAAATGACGCAATGAATATTGTTGAACTGTCAAAATGAAACCCCATTGCTACTGATAGTGTGGTACGCAATTACCTTGCAGGAGTATGCTTTTTTTTTAATTCTCGAAGGTAGGAATTTTAAACTAACTGGTAGCTAAGTACCAATAATTTATTTTTTCTGTTCATTATCCAATAATTAGACAATGAAACATATTATACGAATAACCGTACCCACGGCAATGCAAGATCCAATGTATGCATACAGTAATGTATTTATCCCAAATAATTCTGCGTAGCGCTACGGCGTAGCGTTCGTAGGCCACGTAGCCATCTCTGATATGCATTCCTATAATATAAAGAATGTCATATTAAGAACTAGTTTATCTCTATGGTATACCACAGAGAATGACGTAAGCGTGTTAGTGATAACAGGGTAGAATATATGAATACTAGGAATTTAATAAAACGGATGTGGAACGCTTCTTGTGGGGACATTCAATATTGTTTTTAATACTCACTCGCATTCTTATGTTTATGGCAAAGATGATGTAGTGTGCGGAAAAAATAACTTGAATGGAATGGATATCTAAGTAATATAAAATCGTATAGCTGCGTATTTGTATTTTAGTACCTTAGGGACTTTAGTTCGATTTTTACCATCATTAAATCATTCATTTTTTTAATCTAAACTAATAGTATAAAGATAAAAGATTGATTTTTTTGTATGTTTGTTTGTTACGCTTTCCCGCTAAAAAAGTGGAACGGATTTGAATGAAATTTGCCACATGAGTAGACCATGACCTGGACTAGGTTATAGGATACTTTTTATTTCGATATTCCCACAGGATCGAGGCTTATGAAGGTGAAACCGAGGGGTGCAGCTAGTTAAAATACATATGTTCATTTCAGAGATACTTATGTTTTCATCCACGCATAGCCGGTTAGACTGCCATAGAACAATAATCATACCATAACTGTTACTCTGGTAACATGAAATATGAAGATAGACATCAGAACTACAAAATCATACATCTATAGGTACTTCTATACTAATATTGTAAAGAGGTAAAGTCTGTAAGTTTGTATGTAGGGGATAATCTCTGGAACTACCAGTCGGATTTGAAAAGATCTTTTTGTATTTGATAGCCCAATTCTTGAGGAAGGCTTTATGCTATTTAACATCAAGCTATGACCCTTTTATTTCAATTTAATTTTTATTTTATTTTTCAATGTTTATTTTTTCTAGTAGAAATCATTGGCAAGAAATAAAAAGCTTTTTTATTTATTTTATTTATTATGACCCATAGTGGCCGAGCAAAAAGAAAAAAAGTCAGAAAGAACGCTAAGCAAAAACGAAGTAATAGCGCGGGCAGGCGATGCGATGCGATGGGGTGGGTCGGGGGCACAAGAAATTTCACGCGGATAAAGTCGCGGGCAGAAGCTAGTCGGAAATATAAAGATAGACATCAGAACTACAAAATCATACATTGGTACCTTTCCACAGATTAAATCATGCCTCGGGAAATTCCCAAATTCTCTTGGGGACAATTTGGGGACATACTCCGCAAGTGGGTCTACGTGATCGTGCCTAACTGTCCAAAGTTATCAAATGGTTTCCGCTCAATAAGTTTTGTAACCACTAGTTCAATCATCTATAGGGTAGGTATTTTTATTATGATCGAAGATGTTACCGCCATTTTTAGCTTTGCTTTAGAAAGCATTTTTTTTAAACAATTGGTCGTAAAAATGATATACTTATTGTTTACGATATATCGTTTTAGAAAAATCCACTGCGTATATCGTCAGAGTGGATTTTTGAGACGGGGTAGTATGGGGAAAGATTTTTTGAGATTTTTGTCTCGTATTTGTACCTTAGTTGGTCTAGAAGTAGTTTAATACTCTTAATAAACTGCATCGATTGGCATCATAAAAATATGAACACACAACGTGAGAAATTTCGTTATTCTAGCTGACTGTACCATCTTTCCAAAATCTGTTAATGCAGTTAGCAATAACTCATAAAGTTTAGGACAGTCTCTTAAGAACGTTTTCTTGTAGCTACAACGGTCAAGGTCACTGCCCCGTCTCAAAAATCCGCTCTGGGCGCGAGAATAAGCTGCACTCTTTAATTCCGATAGATCGACATTGGAATTGTGACGTTTCGTACTCTTGAGTTCGATGCTAGCGCCAAATTGTTTTTAAATTTAAATTGGGTGACCATTTTGGGGAATTATGTGGAATCGGGATCGGGCTTGCGTGCGGTAAACGGTAGGTACTCTTGAGTGTATTTTGACAGCTGTGTATTGCGTCAATATTGCGTTAGTTTGTTGATTGTGAATTGTGATTCTTCCAATAACAAAAGTGTAACTTTTTAGAAATTGTTTTGCGTTTTAAGTAGTTTTCTGAGGGTTATAAGAGTATAATATGGCACGATAAGTGCAAATAAATAATAATAGTGTAAATATATAGTGTTTTACGTAATTCCCATAAAAAATAATTGAAACAAAGACGAGATGAGTGTCGGATGATGTGTTATACGGACTGTATGTCAATACATACAGATTGGACTTTTGAGACGAGGCAGTAACCTTCTCGAGCTCTGCTCTAAGTATGAAAAAACGCGAGACCCTCTGGTATTAGTTTTTTTACCCGACTGCGGCGAAGCCCAAAAGGAGGGTTATGTGTTTGACCTGTATGTATGTATGTATGTATGTATGTCCGATTCTTTGTTCCCTCGTAACTTCTAAACGAATGAACGGATTTGGATAAATTATACGTCTTTAGATTTGTCTTGGTAGCGCGAGTGTCACTGGCTACATTAAAATCAAAAACAAAGTAAAATGGCGGATTTAGGGTGCCATATTGTGGAGTTCGTATTTTTTTTTTCTTCTAATACCATCGAGTGAAATATCAAAATTAAGGGTTTTAAACGGTGATTACAAAAATATATACAACTTATATGGTTAAAAGTAATTCGAAATGACAAATCGTAAAAAAACACGTTAAATAAAATAATTATTTCTCGTTCCCTGTTCAGTGACTTTACGGGTCAGCTAATAATTAATACATAAGTAAATCGTCTGCAAAATCTTTCAAATTTGTAAACTAAAAAACAAGTAATTAAAAAAACTAAAAAACCCGACTGCGGTAAAAAAAATTAGTTTAAAAAAAACTGAAAAGCTAAAAACAAGGCCATTTTAAATTAAATAAAAGTTGGAAGCAGGCGGGACCCATTTGAGTTTGAAAATATAATATAAAAATGGTATGGGTTCATAAGCGCATAACTAAAGGTCTAATAATATACTAATGTACGATACGATGCTATGGTTTCTAATAAAACAAATACCTTACGAGGGTACCCAACCTCTATGTGTTACAATAACAACAATTTGTAGCTCTGCACCAGGAAATACGGCAATTTTCGCTCGCAGTTGGTACTGATGTTTACTGGTCATTTGTTCGTTCCAAAGCTACTGGTTTTTATTGAAGCCCACCAGTTATTTGGAAAGCTGCCATATTTTGCCAAAATGCTTTGACTAACAATAAATGATTGTGGTGATTTTAAAGTTATTAATATCGTTCTAGTAGAATTACTTTTGACGTGATTTATAAATCACATCAAAAGTTATTATGACATGAAACAAATGCAAAAAAAATATAACTGTGTACTTAATACGATCTATGAGAATAAAATATATCGGCCTAGCCTTTTCCCAACTATGTATGTTGTGGTCGGGTTCCAGTCTAACCGGCTGCAGCTGAATAGGTACTAGTATTTTACATGGAGTGACTGCCTATTTGACCTCCACAACCCAGTTACTGGGTAATAGGACACCCCTTGGTAAGACTGATTGTCAGACTTTCTGGCTTCTGACGACCTGTAACGACTAAAAAAAATCTACGAATGGCTGCTGGGACCAGCGGCTTAACGTCCTTTCTGAAGCACAGAGGGGACTCGAAATATGTATATATCTGACTGACCGACTTTTTGACAATTCAAAAGTGCCTGTTAATGGGTTAATTGAAATAAATGCTTTGAGTTTGAGTATTGGATGGTCGCCCACCCACAGACCGACCGCAGCAAGAGTAGCTTATCTGTTATTATTTTCAGCGGCGAGCCCCACACTTTACCAGCCAGCCACGGGTAAAAGAAATGATAATTACATGATAAAAGTACTCCAAGAAAATCTATGACGTAGGTATTAGTAGATAGCGTTCCGTTCATCCGAATTTACGGTTTCTATGGGCAACCCAAACCTCAAACACTCTCCTTTATTTGCCTAATAAATAAAAGATCTCGAACACACTCGATTTCTAATTCATGAGACAAGGAAATGAACTCAGCGTTGAGCTGGGCCTTATTTTATTTAGCTCTTTGAATTGCTCAAGGGTAAATGAATGAAATTAAGATTAAGTTACTGAATAAACCGACTGTTTCGATGGTCTAGTGGTTGGAAGTGAGATTACTGAGTGTGGAGTCGTGCAGGGGGCCTAAAAGGCCACTTTGGCAGAATCATAAAAGGATAACGTTATAAGAGTATTATATCTAGATAGAATATTCTTTATTATGTACACCGGTGCGCTCAACGATTCGACGAACAATACCAAAGAAAGGACATTTGGGTATGACTGGCAAACTAAATACATAGGTGCTAGGAATAACTGGCAAAATGTTGGGGAGTACACTTTATTATATCTCTGCTATTACCTTCGAGAATACAGGCGTGATTTCAAGTTCTGCTAGATATATAAACCAGACAAATAGGTCGACGTGATATACTGAGGTATTCTTTTCTTAGCTCAGCTCCGTTCGTCTGTTTCAATAGATAAGAGCCCTCTTTTTCGTAAAAAGATGTGGCTGGTTTTAAAAGATTTTACTTTGTAAGAGTCTCTTTCTAAAAGATGTCTGAAAACCGGCGGTTGAGGTGAGGAGACAATTATGGCGTGTTCAGTTTTCGCTCACGTGTGCATGTCTGCATTTTTAGGTGTTCGTTTAAATTGCTTTTGGGTTAAAATTGAGAATATGGATATATAGATACAATACTCTTTATTATGTACACCATAAATATCACACTAATATTATAAAGGCGAAAGTTTGCGAGTGTGTGTGTGAGTTTATATGTTTGTTACTTCTTCACGCTCATACCGCTGTACAAATTTTGATAAAATTTTGTAAGGGGGTAGCTAACACCCTGGATTAACATATTATAGGCTACTTTTTATCCCGATATTCCCACTGGACCGACATTTACGCGGGTGAAATCGCGCAGCTAGTATTACAGATATAAATGTAGAAATATAACATAGGGTGACACAATGAGCGGTCTTATCGCTAAAAGCGATCTTTTAAAGATATAAACTTTGTATGGATTAAGGGAGAAAGGAGAGACAATACTGTAGGTAGTCTGTGGTGTACCATTTACATATATACATTTGAGAATAGTAAGTATAATCTTTTTGGAATAAAGTATGTAAATTTTATTTGAGACATTTTCCCTTATGTCTTATCGACCGCTGTAAGTTAAAATTCTACCCTCGTATTTGCGACATTATCGAAGCGTAGTTGAGCTCTCATTATAATCAGCCTATAATGTTCCCACTGCTGGGACACAAGCCTCCTCTCTATGAGAGAGGAAAGCCACGGTTGCTTAGAAGCTTTCTGTTCGTGTTTTTTTTTTTACAGAAATGTCAATAATATGGTGATACACTATATTCTATGATCACATATTGAACATCTGTGTCTGAACTACATAGTCTATGTACTCGTAGATATAAAATATCTGTATTCAGACATCAGTGCTCTTCCCCTGTTGTAGGCTCCATTTAGAAATTAATTTTGAGTTTGTTATACTTGCATGATGATCTATCCATCAAAATCACATTTACCTCACCAAATCTGTAAATCATCTCGTGAACTATAAAAGTCCTCAACCACATCGTAAAAGCACACTCAATTCGTGTAACAAAATTAATCGCGAACCATTCGTTATCGCCACACAGTTCATTTTCTCACTTAGCTCGCGGCATTACCTACCGTCTTATCGCCGATATAATAAATGATCGAGCAAGCCCAACTTTCTTCTCGTCTCCAACCTACGGAGCTTCATTTCCTTCAGAAGTTTGTTAATCATGATTTATGTGTGTTTATGATGTGATTAAATTATTTACGCGGTGTTTCGCGGTGATGAATATAAATTGACGTCGCAAACATGTGTTAGGTACCTATATTGCGAAAGTTTAGCTTTCTTCTGGCTGGTTTACGTAATATGAGGCATATTTGATATTTCTTTGGACCCGGGGTCCCTTTGGAAGGCGTACGAGGAGCCGAAGCCAACTCGCAGTGACCCGCTAGACGCTTTTTGAAATGAGGCACCAACCGACGATTATCCCAGTTCGCACTATGCAAGTGCAAACAAAACAAGGACAACCCCCGGTTGGTGTAGGACTATTGAAGGATATGGAAACAAAGATATTGGATTATGGGTTTGGGTGGCTAAAGTGATTTGGTTGTTGAGGACCATGGAAAGTCTATAGCCCCTGCCTGAGCAATGATTTATATAAATCACACAGATAAAATGGCGGGGGTGACTGAGGCATATTATTATTAGTGTAACAAAATATAAGTGGAACAAGAAGTTATAGATACCTATGTTTTACCTACTTGCTCCGCAAGTGGCACTTTAAAAGTTGTCTAGTTAGCAAACCTGTGCAATAGATATTATTATTTTACATTATGTAAAGAAAATACGTTTATAAGCAATAAACCAGCGAAAGAACACAAAAACAAAAAAAAGAAGATGTTGAGGGAAAAAATGCATCACATCCACGCAAAACGGACATCGCGTGCATAGTGTGCCGTTTTTGAAGATCGAATGTTGCGTAGGGATCTTTATTCAACCGACTTCAAAAAAGGAGGTTCTGTATTTACTTACAATATCATTGTAAGCTACATTAACATTTCGAAGTTCAAAGAGTTCGCCACTATGAGCAATTTACTTAATTAATTAGATACTTATCTGAAATCCAACATCACCACGTTCTAAGTAGCTATAATTAATTTCAAGTCTCATAGTTTTAGCCTCCAATTTGGCGGAATTGAAATCAATTTAACACCAATTTAACTAACTATCTAACAGCCAAATCTTGCGTAGAGACGCCAGCACATCAACCTACCTGAAACTGTCAAATTTTCCCAATCAACTTTGAACCTTATACTTTAGCGATAAAGCTAAAAATCTATTGAAGAAATTTTACAGATTGTAGTAGCTTGATGTGCTGGCGTCTGTAACTACGAATCTTCTTTTAGTTTCCGTAATTCTATTGAAAAGAAATACGGCCAAACGGAGTTCTGAAGCCATGATCATTTTATGGTTTTTATTAAATCTCATGAATCCGATGGAAGCGTGGAACATAAAACCGTTTATATTTTTAATTAACTTTTCCTTCGTAATTTGTTTAAATGACTGTTTTGTTTATGACTAGAATCTGGTCATAAACAAAACACCAAAAAAACAAAAAAAAAAAAACAGATATCTGATATCAGAGTATATTGCAGGGTGCTTGCTTATCAGGGTGCGTGATTTCGGTATGTAAAGATGGTCACCCATCCACGGACCAACCGCGGCAAGCGTAACAAAACATACACCATTATCAGCAAAAAAAAATACACAACTTATCAAAATGAACACCGTAGGTAAAAATGTTGACCCCCCACTACGTGGGACTTCATTGGCAAAATGTAGATGTACCTACTAAAGATACACCTTTGCTTAACCGTTCAGTAAAAACAGACCTTTTTTTTTGGGGTGAGAAATCATCTAATGACCGGCCCGCTCTGGGCGGAGCGGAAGGGAGTGTCAGACTCTTACTGACTAAAACCCACCCGTGTTCCTTGTTATGAAAAACAGTACCCTAATTGCGTAACACACTATAAATCTCAATCTGATTCATTTGATGGATATTGCTAATTCATTGCTCCGCATGTTCGAAAAATTCGTCTGCTCAACAACGTAAATAACAAAAATGAATGTTGTTGAACTGTCAAAATGAAAACCGTTGCCACTGATAGTGTGTTACCGCAATTACCCCGTAGGATAACTAAACTTAGCCAAAGATTCTGTGAGCATAATATACAGCAGATATGGGTAGTTCTTCGAAATTTGATTCTTTGACTGATCCATATGGCCAAAATTTAATTTCACTTTTAGCTCTTTAACACATGTTCATATGAAAATAGGTATACCAAATAACATATATTTGAACGAGGGACTAATTTTTATAAAGTAGTTTTCAAGATATTGATTTTGTGCCCAGATGAATCAGAATTTGTCACAGATGAATCAGAAACCGAAATAAAAAGTATTATATACACCGTGAGTTATGAATGTAAATTCTAAACAATAATTATTAATTCTTAAATAGGACTAAGACATATCAAAAGTGTCATATTTAGAACAAGATTATACTCCTGTCATTTTTTAATTATTCAAAAGGTTATAGCTAAGTAAATAATTAATAAATAAGACTAAAACTACTGACTTTTACACGGTCAAAAATTGGACAAGGAGAACTACGCAACAAAAGCGCTCCTTTCGTGCTGGAGAGGGGAAAAACTATTTTTTTTTTATTCATATGGGCTTTTGACCATACGAATCAGGCACAGATGAATCAGGATTTTGCCTACAATCATGCATAACTCATCATACATACAGACTTCATTATTTTCATTTTTCTACACGAATCTATAACCCAAAAGCATCACACGAAACACAGATTGAAGTTTTAAAACAATAAAATAAACTTTCTATAGTAGGCATTGTAATCAGTATGCCACCTGAACCAAACACAGATGAATCAGGTATTTTCCTTCGTAACACCGGGATCTAAGCCAACCAGCCGCACGTCCACCTTCCAGGTCGTCCGTTGCGCGACTGGCTTCCCCCCGCGCGGGAAGCCAGACTCTCATTATTATTACCCGACCAAGTACGGTCAAGCGCAGCTTACGCCACATTAATCAGTATTATACGCCGGACACTTCTTATTTACTTATTTATAAACAGACTAACGTAGTTATAACTAATACACATTTTTTTTGTAAGAGGACAATTCATTTCCTTTCGATATAATTATAATTTATATTGATGTATCAAAGGGAAAATGCGACAACGACCATTTTGTTCCGGAAAATGGCAAACGGACGCGCTAATATGAATCAGAAGAACGAACTTCAAATATTTTTATTTTGTACTTAGACAGCAATTATTAAAAAAAAATCATTTGTCCCAGTAAGGGATAAAGCTAAACTATACAAAAAAAAAAATTACATGACGTTTTGTTAGTTGGTTACAGAAATATACCCACAGACATCGAAAATTTTGTCCCTGAAGAACTACCCATATAAACAGCTGGGTAATGCCAGAAGTCACGATACATTTTAGACAAGATGAAGCACTTTGTAAACTTGTCTGCAACTGCATCGCTTTACAATAAACCATTAAACTTTAACGAGCTGTCATAAATAGCTTTATGATATATCCTTTCTATTGTGTTTTACTTTGTAGGAAGTGTCGCTTACAATTCGTTATCAGACTAATATTATAAAGGCGAAAGTTTGTGAGTGTGTGGGGGTGTGTTTATATGTTTGTTGCTTCTTCACGCTCAAACGGATGGGCCAATTTTGAAAAAAAATTGTATGGAGGTAGCTGACACCCTGGATTAACATCACGGATATCGATAACATATAGGCTACTTTTTATTCCAATATTCCCACGGGATCGACATTTACGATGGTGAAACCGCGGGGTGCAGCTAGTCTGAAATATATTTGATTCTTGACTATTAGGAACGATAAACCAAACTAGCATTTTATGTACAAAACTCGTTTTTATTATTATTATGCGCCAGATTGGTTGATGCGGTTGGTCCGTGGATGGGTGAGCATCTTTTTATATCAAGACCGCTCCGTGCCTCGGAAAGCACGTTAAACCGTTGGTCCCGGCTATCATTCGTAGATCTTTAGTGCAGGCGCTACGGGTCGTTAGAAGCCCGGAAGTCTGACAACCAGTCTTACCAAGGGGTAACGTATTGCTCAGTAACTGGGTTGTGGAGGTCTGATAGGCAATAGCTTCATGTAAAATATTGGTATTCAAGTGCATCCGGTTAGACTGGAAGCTGACCCCAACATACATAGTTGGGAAAAGGCTAGACAGTTGATGATCAATTTATTTGGTTCAACACTATGTAATATAAAAATCCTATTCATCAAATACCCAAGATTTATCTTCTTTTCTTCTTTAGATTTATATTCTTCTCCTTTCTTCTACACACTGCCGTGAAAGTATAGCCCGTTTAGAAGCACCTTTAATCTGTCCCTATATTAGCCATCTTTAGTAGAATATAAGGATGGCTAATATGTATAAGAAAACGGAACATGCAGTGAACTTTTCAGTTAGAACTGAAAAGTTCGCTGCATGTTCCGTTTTATTTTACGACTAAACCAGTTAGACTATCTATCGAATATATATAATATATATAATATAATATCGAATATAATAATCGAAAATACTATCGAATCTTTCTCACCACTCCTTTTAGATGTAAAAGAAATGGTAACAGAAAACTCAAACTCAAAGCATTTATTTCAATTAAACCAATTACAGGCACTTTTTACCGACTTCAAAAAAACGGAGGTTATCAATTCGATACGTATGTATGTAATATTATTGGAATTGCATTATATTCACATATGATGATCTATTAGGGCTTCCAAACAAATATACAAAATTTTATAGACGTATGTATGTATGTATGTATGTATGTATGTATGTATGTATGTATGTATGTATGTATGTATGTTTGTCCACGCATATCTCCGGAACTATTAATCGGATCGTGACAATTTTTTTTTTATTGGCTTACATTTACTTCAACTTAGGGAACAGTGCAAGTTTCATCAAGATCGATTCAGTAATTTTCAAGATATGGACTAATACGTGTAACTGTGACGGCCTGGCTTGTTGATACGAGCTACGGGTGTAGTGTCAAAGGGAAAACATCTCAAAACCTTGGTCAAATTCTAGTGCAAAAACTAAAAATTACGAAATAAAAAGTAATTTAAAAAAATTAAACCGACTTCAAAAAGAAATTAACTCAAAATTATGAAATAACTTTAATTTCGGAAGTCGGTGGCATAAAACTAAAATACAGATCCCAAGACACCGACTTCCGAAATTAAAGTTATTTCATAATTTTGAGTTAATTTCTTTTTGAAGTCGGTTTAATTTTTTTAAATTACTTTTGAACTCTTACGAAGGTGGATAAGTCTTCATACACACTTATCCAAATAAGCGGTGTCTACTTGTTTATTATTGTAATTTAATACTAACATTAGGCTAAGTTTTATTACTACTAACAATATATGGATGTAATTCTGAAATAAAATATTTGAATTGTCAAGGGGTCCGTCAGTCAAAAAGATGAAGCTAGTTGCCCATATCAAAGTATAGGTACCTATGGAGAAGAACGGGCAAGAAACTCCATGGACACTTTTAAAATTTGAGAAAGTTTCTGGGTCGCCTTAACTTTTTTATTATTCATCACGCCTCCGTAAAATAATATTAAAAACGAATATACACTTACGATTGTGTACGTGGCTTTCATTACAAGCTTAAGGGTTATTCGTATGCAATCCGGATGGCCAACCAAACCATTCCTACGATCCATCATTCGACGTCGCTTTCGTAATGAAAATATAGAGCTTATAACTGGCAGTATACAACTTTGATTAATCGTGAACGTGAACGAATGAATGAATGGTATGAGAATGAAAGTGTGTTAACTTCACAGGATGAAATGTTTATTAGTGTGTGAATTAAAACATGTGTATTGCCTGGCTAGTTAGTAAGTGCTATTCGCCCTACAGCCGTATTAACAGTTCATGATTAAAGGGCTGCGGTTTGGCCCTAGCTAGACATACCTAGAGCCTAGGGACTATTTTTCTCGTGCGAGAGATAAAGCTAAGTCCCAAATTCATCAAGCCAAAACTTTAGCACTGGCCGTTACATCGACGTAGCAATTGAAATTTCCCTCTATCCCAATCTGTAATCCCAAAAGTCTCCAGATTTTCTTTTTCCTTTAGTTAATCTATGGATTATTTCCTTCACGGTCCTCCGCCTTTTCCCTTTTATTTCTATATCTATACATATTATAGACTAGCTTCTGCCCGCGACTTCGTACGCGGATCCTGTTGCTTATGCCAGCGACAACGGGGTCGTCAAAATCGAAGATCTGAAACGTCTGATGTCGAATTCTAAGAACCCGGGGACTGGATAACAACGGGATGCGCGAGACGATTCGAGAGTTCGAGACGTCATTTTCAGGCAATAATGAACGAACCAATAGGGTGGTAAACTTGGCCTTGCATTTTGAATGTTGGCATAAATGGGCCTTCTGAAATCTGTTTCGCAACAAAAGATGTCATTTGAAAGGCATTATTGTACGAACGTATATTGTCCAAGAAATGTTTTGACTGTGATGGTCACCGATTAGCAGTGATCTTAATGAAGAATAATCTTAATATTTCTGGAGGATTTTGTAATATTTCAATATGTACTTTCCCACCTGAGCAACACATACCGTTTGTTTCTTTTTGCTATTTAACAGCTTCACAAAAAGTACAATTTTCAACCATACCTCCAATGGCGGAATATGTGGCGTAGTCAATCATAGGAGTATACGTAAATGCACTCCGTTCCTTATCAACCCAAGGAAGGTCGCCATGCCCTACGGCTATATCTTGAGACACATCCGATTCTTCAGATGATATCGACATTCTGTTCAGAGAATGTCGAAGTCGATCAGAATTCAAACGTTCGTTGCGCTCTTCTTAATCTGTCTCTTCATGCCGTACTCCAGCAATTCTTTCTTTCTCACTTTCTGATTATGAATATTTTGTTGTGTGCGTGTTCGGAACAATGTATGATAATCTCACCGTATCAGCGGTCAGTCGCGCATCATATTCTGCACTGGTCTCTAGAGACCTGGATGTAGATGCGTAAATACGCTGAGAACGCAGGCGTGCTTCGCGATCCGAAGAACATCAGGCTGCAACTCGCTCCGTGGAAACCACGGAGCGAGTTGCAGCCTGATGTTCTCAAACAGCATCAAGTCTCTCCTGACGCTCTTCGGTAGATTCTTGGGATCTTATGATCCTCAATCTTTTAGCGCCTTTGGAACATTGGGAAAGATTTGACCTCTTTCTAGGCATGGTTATAGTTTTATTATGAAGATACCTGATCAATTAAAATCTAAGTGACTGCTCCACTACCAAGGGTGCCCAGGCACGGGATCGTCTGGCGCCCATGTGCTGGTTTGGTCCCTGGGGTGGTCACGGCGTGCTATGTGTTCTGGTGCGCCGGTGATGGGGAGTACTCCCCGGAGGAGGGTCCGGTGACGGACAGCCGCGGCGGGTTCACGGATGAGTGCTAACGCGTGCCCATGTTCCCGCCGTAAGCGTCAGAGGAGGACACAGTGGAGTTTTAGTGGGTTAGAGTCCCACATAACTGCACTATCTCCCCGTGGTAGTGCAGAATGCATGAGCATTTCTTCACGTAAAAAATAAATAAATGGGAGTTTTGGCCAGTAGAGTCAAATTTTCAATGATATACCATGGTCATCGAAAATCTATATATATAAAAGGAGAAACTGACTGACTGACTGACATATCAACGCACAGCCGAAACTACTGGGTCTAGGAATGTGGAATTTTGCACACGGCTTCCTTTTATAATGTAGGGGAGCACTAAGAAGGGGTTTTTGGAAATTCAACCTTTAAGGGGGTGAAAAGGGGGGATTTCGTTTGTATGAAAAATTTTATTCCTTGAGTTAATAAACTTGAAACTTGGCACGAATACTTATCTAAGTAAATGATTAAGTTTGGCATTTTTTGTTTTTCTTAACTACCCCCTAAAGGGGGATTGGGGGGTGTCAAAGTTTGTATGGAAGAATTTTAACGGGCTGTCCGATTAACTTGAAACTCAGTATTTATACTTTAGACTAAAAATAGATAATAACGTGTATCAGGGTTTTTCGAAAATGTACCCTTAACAGGGTAAAAAGGGGTAGTTAATTTTACAGGGGAGGATTTTACTGCGTTGCTTGATTAACTCAAAAATTGGTATAAATAATCTTTGAGTCAAGTAATGAACACGTCACAAACTATTTTTCGAAATTCCACCCCTGTGGGGGTGAAAAGCGGGGATACAGTTTATATGAAAAATCTTATTCATTTGGTTAATAAACTTGAAACTTGGCACGAATACTTATTAATCTAAATAAATGATAAAGATCATAAACATACATACCTATTCGAAATTTTGAGAGGAAAGTACGAAATACACGCGGACGAAGTCGCGGGCAAAGTGCTAGTCAGTCCTAAACTGTTACCGCCTTCACCGCGTGGAGGTGAAATTAGTGATAGCTTTGATTTCCACATCAGATGTTTCTGATCTTCGATTTTTATAAGTCAACAGGAAATGCCCATCAGACCGAATAACTTTTACTAAGACGTCATTCCTATATGTGTTATGGTGTAGCTGGGCTCTTGGAGTTCCCCATCAGGTGTTCCAGATCTTCAAATTTATTCTCTCAGCAGAAAATCCTCATCACGTGGAACAATTTTTGCTATGGTACCATTTTTGTATCTCTTATAGTTAAGCTGGTCTGTTTCGGTTCTGCATTAGGTGTTCAAGTTTCCAAGATAAATTATAGCCTGAATGTTGTCCAGCCATATAATAACTATACAATAAAAAAAAATCATTCAAATCCGTTCAGTAGTTCCGAAGATCGGACGCGCAGGCCCGAGGCGTGTACGTACTCTGATAGGTCGCCGTGATTCTTTAAATTGACATAACTTTTTTATTTATGAACCGATTGACATGAAATAAACACTAAATGTTAAGTTAAGCCTACTACAATATATTAGTGAAAACCGCATCTAAATCGAATAAGCCGTTTCTGATATTAGCGTGCACAAACAAACAGACAAACCGACAAACAGACAAACAGACAAAAAAAAAATTAATTACAATTTCGGGTTCGGCATCGATATAATAACAACCCCTGCTACTTTTTTTTTATATATTTCCATTGTACAGACACCACTTTTCTACAAATTTATTATATGTTTTTTGTCTATAATATGTATAGATATAGAAATAAAAGGGAAAAGGCGGAGGACCGTGAAGGAAATAATCCATAGATTAACTAAAGGAAAAAGAAAATCTGGAGACTTTTGGGATTACAGATTGGGATAGAGGGAAATTTCAATTGCTACGTCGATGTAACGGCCAGTGCTAAAGTTTTGGCTTGATGAATTTGGGACTTAGCTTTATCTCTCGCACGAGAAAAATAGTCCCTAGGCTCTAGGTATGTCTAGCTAGGGCCAAACCGCAGCCCTTTAATCATGAACTGTTAATACGGCTGTAGGGCGAATAGCACTTACTAACTAGCCAGGCAATACACATGTTTTAATTCACACACTAATAAACATTTCATCCTGTGAAGTTAACACACTTTCATTCTCATACCATTCATTCATTCGTTCACGTTCACGATTAATCAAAGTTGTATACTGCCAGTTATAAGCTCTATATTTTCATTACGAAAGCGACGTCGAATGATGGATCGTAGGAATGGTTTGGTTGGCCATCCGGATTGCATACGAATAACCCTTAAGCTTGTAATGAAAGCCACGTACACAATCGTAAGTGTATATTCGTTTTTAATATTATTTTACGGAGGCGTGATGAATAATAAAAAAGTTAAGGCGACCCAGAAACTTTCTCAAATTTTAAAAGTGTCCATGGAGTTTCTTGCCCGTTCTTCTCCATAGGTACCTATACTTTGATATGGGCAACTAGCTTCATCTTTTTGACTGACGGACCCCTTGACAATTCAAATATTTTATTTCAGAATTACATCCATATATTGTTAGTAGTAATAAAACTTAGCCTAATGTTAGTATTAAATTACAATAATAAACAAGTAGACACCGCTTATTTGGATAAGTGTGTATGAAGACTTATCCACCTTCGTAAGAGTTCAAAAGTAATTTAAAAAAATTAAACCGACTTCAAAAAGAAATTAACTCAAAATTATGAAATAACTTTAATTTCGGAAGTCGGTGTCTTGGGATCTGTATTTTAGTTTTATGCCACCGACTTCCGAAATTAAAGTTATTTCATAATTTTGAGTTAATTTCTTTTTGAAGTCGGTTTAATTTTTTTAAATTACTTTTTATTTCGTAATTTTTAGTTTTTGCACTAGAATTTGACCAAGGTTTTGAGATGTTTTCCCTTTGACACTACACCCGTAGCTCGTATCAACAAGCCAGGCCGTCACAGTTACACGTATTAGTCCATATCTTGAAAATTACTGAATCGATCTTGATGAAACTTGCACTGTTCCCTAAGTTGAAGTAAATGTAAGCCAATAAAAAAAAAAAAAAAAAATTGTCACGATCCGATTAATAGTTCCGGAGATATGCGTGGACAAACATACATACATACATACATACATACATACATACATACATACATACATACATACATACGTCTATAAAATTTTGTATATTTGTTTGGAAGCCCTAATAGATCATCATATGTGAATATAATGCAATTCCAATAATATTACATACATACGTATCGAATTGATAACCTCCGTTTTTTTGAAGTCGGTAAAAAGTGCCTGTAATTGGTTTAATTGAAATAAATGCTTTGAGTTTGAGTTTTCTGTTACCATTTCTTTTACATCTAAAAGGAGTGGTGAGAAAGATTCGATAGTATTTTCGATTATTATATTCGATATTATATTATATATATTATATATATTCGATAGATAGTCTAACTGGTTTAGTCGTAAAATAAAACGGAACATGCAGCGAACTTTTCAGTTCTAACTGAAAAGTTCACTGCATGTTCCGTTTTCTTATACATATTAGCCATCCTTATATTCTACTAAAGATGGCTAATATAGGGACAGATTAAAGGTGCTTCTAAACGGGCTATACTTTCACGGCAGTGTGTAGAAGAAAGGAGAAGAATATAAATCTAAAGAAGAAAAGAAGATAAATCTTGGGTATTTGATGAATAGGATTTTTATATTACATAGTGTTGAACCAAATAAATTGATCATCAACTGTCTAGCCTTTTCCCAACTATGTATGTTGGGGTCAGCTTCCAGTCTAACCGGATGCACTTGAATACCAATATTTTACATGAAGCTATTGCCTATCAGACCTCCACAACCCAGTTACTGAGCAATACGTTACCCCTTGGTAAGACTGGTTGTCAGACTTCCGGGCTTCTAACGACCCGTAGCGCCTGCACTAAAGATCTACGAATGATAGCCGGGACCAACGGTTTAACGTGCTTTCCGAGGCACGGAGCGGTCTTGATATAAAAAGATGCTCACCCATCCACGGACCAACCGCATCAACCAATCTGGCGCATAATAATAATAAAAACGAGTTTTGTACATAAAATGCTAGTTTGGTTTATCGTTCCTAATAGTCAAGAATCAAATATATTTCAGACTAGCTGCACCCCGCGGTTTCACCATCGTAAATGTCGATCCCGTGGGAATATTGGAATAAAAAGTAGCCTATATGTTATCGATATCCGTGATGTTAATCCAGGGTGTCAGCTACCTCCATACAATTTTTTTTCAAAATTGGCCCATCCGTTTGAGCGTGAAGAAGCAACAAACATATAAACACACCCCCACACACTCACAAACTTTCGCCTTTATAATATTAGTCTGATAACGAATTGTAAGCGACACTTCCTACAAAGTAAAACACAATAGAAAGGATATATCATAAAGCTATTTATGACAGCTCGTTAAAGTTTAATGGTTTATTGTAAAGCGATGCAGTTGCAGACAAGTTTACAAAGTGCTTCATCTTGTCTAAAATGTATCGTGACTTCTGGCATTACCCAGCTGTTTATATGGGTAGTTCTTCAGGGACAAAATTTTCGATGTCTGTGGGTATATTTCTGTAACCAACTAACAAAACGTCATGTAATTTTTTTTTTTGTATAGTTTAGCTTTATCCCTTACTGGGACAAATGATTTTTTTTTAATAATTGCTGTCTAAGTACAAAATAAAAATATTTGAAGTTCGTTCTTCTGATTCATATTAGCGCGTCCGTTTGCCATTTTCCGGAACAAAATGGTCGTTGTCGCATTTTCCCTTTGATACATCAATATAAATTATAATTATATCGAAAGGAAATGAATTGCTTACAAAAAAAATGTGTATTAGTTATAACTACGTTAGTCTGTTTATAAATAAGTAAATAAGAAGTGTCCGGCGTATAATACTGATTAATGTGGCGTAAGCTGCGCTTGACCGTACTTGGTCGGGTAATAATAATGAGAGTCTGGCTTCCCGCGCGGGGGGAAGCCAGTCGCGCAACGGACGACCTGGAAGGTGGACGTGCGGCTGGTTGGCTTAGATCCCGGTGTTACGAAGGAAAATACCTGATTCATCTGTGTTTGGTTCAGGTGGCATACTGATTACAATGCCTACTTTATAAAGTTTATTTTATTGTTTTAAAACTTCAATCTGTGTTTCGTGTGATGCTTTTGGGTTATAGATTCGTGTAGAAAAATGAAAATAATGAAGTCTGTATGTATGATGAGTTATGCATGATTGTAGGCAAAATCCTGATTCATCTGTGCCTGATTCGTATGGTCAAAAGCCCATATGAATAAAAAAAAAATAGTTTTTCCCCTCTCCAGCACGAAAGGAGCGCTTTTGTTGCGTAGTTCTCCTTGTCCAATTTTTGACCGTGTAAAAGTCAGTAGTTTTAGTCTTATTTATTAATTATTTACTTAGCTATAACCTTTTGAATAATTAAAAAATGACAGGAGTATAATCTTGTTCTAAATATGACACTTTTGATATGTCTTAGTCCTATTTAAGAATTAATAATTATTGTTTAGAATTTACATTCATAACTCACGGTGTATATAATACTTTTTATTTCGGTTTCTGATTCATCTGTGACAAATTCTGATTCATCTGGGCACAAAATCAATATCTTGAAAACTACTTTATAAAAATTAGTCCCTCGTTCAAATATATGTTATTTGGTATACCTATTTTCATATGAACATGTGTTAAAGAGCTAAAAGTGAAATTAAATTTTGGCCATATGGATCAGTCAAAGAATCAAATTTCGAAGAACTACCCATATCTGCTGTATATTATGCTCACAGAATCTTTGGCTAAGTTTAGTTATCCTACGGGGTAATTGCGGTAACACACTATCAGTGGCAACGGTTTTCATTTTGACAGTTCAACAACATTCATTTTTGTTATTTACGTTGTTGAGCAGACGAATTTTTCGAACATGCGGAGCAATGAATTAGCAATATCCATCAAATGAATCAGATTGAGATTTATAGTGTGTTACGCAATTAGGGTACTGTTTTTCATAACAAGGAACACGGGTGGGTTTTAGTCAGTAAGAGTCTGACACTCCCTTCCGCTCCGCCCAGAGCGGGCCGGTCATTAGATGATTTCTCACCCCAAAAAAAAAGGTCTGTTTTTACTGAACGGTTAAGCAAAGGTGTATCTTTAGTAGGTACATCTACATTTTGCCAATGAAGTCCCACGTAGTGGGGGGTCAACATTTTTACCTACGGTGTTCATTTTGATAAGTTGTGTATTTTTTTTTGCTGATAATGGTGTATGTTTTGTTACGCTTGCCGCGGTTGGTCCGTGGATGGGTGACCATCTTTACATACCGAAATCACGCACCCTGATAAGCAAGCACCCTGCAATATACTCTGATATCAGATATCTGTTTTTTTTTTGTTGTTTTTTTGGTGTTTTGTTTATGACCAGATTCTAGTCATAAACAAAACAGTCATTTAAACAAATTACGAAGGAAAAGTTAATTAAAAATATAAACGGTTTTATGTTCCACGCTTCCATCGGATTCATGAGATTTAATAAAAACCATAAAATGATCATGGCTTCAGAACTCCGTTTGGCCGTATTTCTTTTCAATAGAATTACGGAAACTAAAAGAAGATTCGTAGTTACAGACGCCAGCACATCAAGCTACTACAATCTGTAAAATTTCTTCAATAGATTTTTAGCTTTATCGCTAAAGTATAAGGTTCAAAGTTGATTGGGAAAATTTGACAGTTTCAGGTAGGTTGATGTGCTGGCGTCTCTACGCAAGATTTGGCTGTTAGATAGTTAGTTAAATTGGTGTTAAATTGATTTCAATTCCGCCAAATTGGAGGCTAAAACTATGAGACTTGAAATTAATTATAGCTACTTAGAACGTGGTGATGTTGGATTTCAGATAAGTATCTAATTAATTAAGTAAATTGCTCATAGTGGCGAACTCTTTGAACTTCGAAATGTTAATGTAGCTTACAATGATATTGTAAGTAAATACAGAACCTCCTTTTTTGAAGTCGGTTGAATAAAGATCCCTACGCAACATTCGATCTTCAAAAACGGCACACTATGCACGCGATGTCCGTTTTGCGTGGATGTGATGCATTTTTTCCCTCAACATCTTCTTTTTTTTGTTTTTGTGTTCTTTCGCTGGTTTATTGCTTATAAACGTATTTTCTTTACATAATGTAAAATAATAATATCTATTGCACAGGTTTGCTAACTAGACAACTTTTAAAGTGCCACTTGCGGAGCAAGTAGGTAAAACATAGGTATCTATAACTTCTTGTTCCACTTATATTTTGTTACACTAATAATAATATGCCTCAGTCACCCCCGCCATTTTATCTGTGTGATTTATATAAATCATTGCTCAGGCAGGGGCTATAGACTTTCCATGGTCCTCAACAACCAAATCACTTTAGCCACCCAAACCCATAATCCAATATCTTTGTTTCCATATCCTTCAATAGTCCTACACCAACCGGGGGTTGTCCTTGTTTTGTTTGCACTTGCATAGTGCGAACTGGGATAATCGTCGGTTGGTGCCTCATTTCAAAAAGCGTCTAGCGGGTCACTGCGAGTTGGCTTCGGCTCCTCGTACGCCTTCCAAAGGGACCCCGGGTCCAAAGAAATATCAAATATGCCTCATATTACGTAAACCAGCCAGAAGAAAGCTAAACTTTCGCAATATAGGTACCTAACACATGTTTGCGACGTCAATTTATATTCATCACCGCGAAACACCGCGTAAATAATTTAATCACATCATAAACACACATAAATCATGATTAACAAACTTCTGAAGGAAATGAAGCTCCGTAGGTTGGAGACGAGAAGAAAGTTGGGCTTGCTCGATCATTTATTATATCGGCGATAAGACGGTAGGTAATGCCGCGAGCTAAGTGAGAAAATGAACTGTGTGGCGATAACGAATGGTTCGCGATTAATTTTGTTACACGAATTGAGTGTGCTTTTACGATGTGGTTGAGGACTTTTATAGTTCACGAGATGATTTACAGATTTGGTGAGGTAAATGTGATTTTGATGGATAGATCATCATGCAAGTATAACAAACTCAAAATTAATTTCTAAATGGAGCCTACAACAGGGGAAGAGCACTGATGTCTGAATACAGATATTTTATATCTACGAGTACATAGACTATGTAGTTCAGACACAGATGTTCAATATGTGATCATAGAATATAGTGTATCACCATATTATTGACATTTCTGTAAAAAAAAAAACACGAACAGAAAGCTTCTAAGCAACCGTGGCTTTCCTCTCTCATAGAGAGGAGGCTTGTGTCCCAGCAGTGGGAACATTATAGGCTGATTATAATGAGAGCTCAACTACGCTTCGATAATGTCGCAAATACGAGGGTAGAATTTTAACTTACAGCGGTCGATAAGACATAAGGGAAAATGTCTCAAATAAAATTTACATACTTTATTCCAAAAAGATTATACTTACTATTCTCAAATGTATATATGTAAATGGTACACCACAGACTACCTACAGTATTGTCTCTCCTTTCTCCCTTAATCCATACAAAGTTTATATCTTTAAAAGATCGCTTTTAGCGATAAGACCGCTCATTGTGTCACCCTATGTTATATTTCTACATTTATATCTGTAATACTAGCTGCGCGATTTCACCCGCGTAAATGTCGGTCCAGTGGGAATATCGGGATAAAAAGTAGCCTATAATATGTTAATCCAGGGTGTTAGCTACCCCCTTACAAAATTTTATCAAAATTTGTACAGCGGTATGAGCGTGAAGAAGTAACAAACATATAAACTCACACACACACTCGCAAACTTTCGCCTTTATAATATTAGTGTGATATTTATGGTGTACATAATAAAGAGTATTGTATCTATATATCCATATTCTCAATTTTAACCCAAAAGCAATTTAAACGAACACCTAAAAATGCAGACATGCACACGTGAGCGAAAACTGAACACGCCATAATTGTCTCCTCACCTCAACCGCCGGTTTTCAGACATCTTTTAGAAAGAGACTCTTACAAAGTAAAATCTTTTAAAACCAGCCACATCTTTTTACGAAAAAGAGGGCTCTTATCTATTGAAACAGACGAACGGAGCTGAGCTAAGAAAAGAATACCTCAGTATATCACGTCGACCTATTTGTCTGGTTTATATATCTAGCAGAACTTGAAATCACGCCTGTATTCTCGAAGGTAATAGCAGAGATATAATAAAGTGTACTCCCCAACATTTTGCCAGTTATTCCTAGCACCTATGTATTTAGTTTGCCAGTCATACCCAAATGTCCTTTCTTTGGTATTGTTCGTCGAATCGTTGAGCGCACCGGTGTACATAATAAAGAATATTCTATCTAGATATAATACTCTTATAACGTTATCCTTTTATGATTCTGCCAAAGTGGCCTTTTAGGCCCCCTGCACGACTCCACACTCAGTAATCTCACTTCCAACCACTAGACCATCGAAACAGTCGGTTTATTCAGTAACTTAATCTTAATTTCATTCATTTACCCTTGAGCAATTCAAAGAGCTAAATAAAATAAGGCCCAGCTCAACGCTGAGTTCATTTCCTTGTCTCATGAATTAGAAATCGAGTGTGTTCGAGATCTTTTATTTATTAGGCAAATAAAGGAGAGTGTTTGAGGTTTGGGTTGCCCATAGAAACCGTAAATTCGGATGAACGGAACGCTATCTACTAATACCTACGTCATAGATTTTCTTGGAGTACTTTTATCATGTAATTATCATTTCTTTTACCCGTGGCTGGCTGGTAAAGTGTGGGGCTCGCCGCTGAAAATAATAACAGATAAGCTACTCTTGCTGCGGTCGGTCTGTGGGTGGGCGACCATCCAATACTCAAACTCAAAGCATTTATTTCAATTAACCCATTAACAGGCACTTTTGAATTGTCAAAAAGTCGGTCAGTCAGATATATACATATTTCGAGTCCCCTCTGTGCTTCAGAAAGGACGTTAAGCCGCTGGTCCCAGCAGCCATTCGTAGATTTTTTTTAGTCGTTACAGGTCGTCAGAAGCCAGAAAGTCTGACAATCAGTCTTACCAAGGGGTGTCCTATTACCCAGTAACTGGGTTGTGGAGGTCAAATAGGCAGTCACTCCATGTAAAATACTAGTACCTATTCAGCTGCAGCCGGTTAGACTGGAACCCGACCACAACATACATAGTTGGGAAAAGGCTAGGCCGATATATTTTATTCTCATAGATCGTATTAAGTACACAGTTATATTTTTTTTGCATTTGTTTCATGTCATAATAACTTTTGATGTGATTTATAAATCACGTCAAAAGTAATTCTACTAGAACGATATTAATAACTTTAAAATCACCACATTATTTAAAACACAAAAGATTTCTAACATTGATGGTCACTACAAGATGTTGTTAGGTTAGCTAATTATGTAATAACTTAAGACAGAAGGTTCCTTAAGTAGGGAGTGAATAAATTAACCGACTTGGTATTTCATGGATCTCACAACTTTTTACGGTAGAAGAACTGAGTGGCGAGACTTGGCTTTTTTTACAAGGTATGTTTTTGATGGCATAATGCTTTATTGAAAATAAAGTAAGTACACAGTTACATAGGCGCACTGCCTCCTGAACTAGGTTGTTAGCCTGTATCTCAGGAGACAGTTCCCTTCCAGTTTACTACTAGATTCTTACAGCGTTCTCAAGTAGTTGAAGCTAATGTATATATAGATATTATGTATATATGTATGATATTATATTAGTTAATTTTTTAATAATTATAATTAAACTACTTTGAATAAAAGAGCCATTTTCAATACTGGTTGCTCCTATGGGTGAAACGAACCCATTAAAAAAATTTATTAAATTAATTGATTTTTTCGCAAGCTTCAATGTTTTCAGGTTTCACGCTTGGTTGACGAAATTTTTTTTAGAAATAATAATGTTTTTTTCGTTTCTACTGCATTAAATCAATTTTTGAAAAGTACAGAATTAATCTCCATGAAACTATACAATGGTATATAAATTAAGTCGGTACTGTGTGCAAGCAGGAGTAAAACAATAGAAACAGATGCAGAAAGGAGGCAAAACAAAATTTATGATCGTAAAGCGCTCTCTAATACCTACTTCGCATTATGAGTCGTGCAAAAGAAATCAGTAGAATAGGCTCGCCCCCCACTACGTGGGACTTCATTGGCAAAATGTAGGTGTTCTAAAAATACACCTTTGCCTAACCAACCCTTCAGTGAAAACAGGCATTTTTTTATTTTTTAAACAGGACTGACGTTATATAAATTAGCACCCTAATTGCGTAACACACTATCAATCTCAATTTGAATCATTTTGAAGGATATTGCTAATCCATTGCTTCATTGGTTCGAAAAATGTGTCTGCTCAACAACGTAAATGACGCAATGAATATTGTTGAACTGTCAAAATGAAACCCCATTGCTACTGATAGTGTGGTACGCAATTACCTTGCAGGAGTATGCTTTTTTTTTAATTCTCGAAGGTAGGAATTTTAAACTAACTGGTAGCTAAGTACCAATAATTTATTTTTTCTGTTCATTATCCAATAATTAGACAATGAAACATATTATACGAATAACCGTACCCACGGCAATGCAAGATCCAATGTATGCATACAGTAATGTATTTATCCCAAATAATTCTGCGTAGCGCTACGGCGTAGCGTTCGTAGGCCACGTAGCCATCTCTGATATGCATTCCTATAATATAAAGAATGTCATATTAAGAACTAGTTTATCTCTATGGTATACCACAGAGAATGACGTAAGCGTGTTAGTGATAACAGGGTAGAATATATGAATACTAGGAATTTAATAAAACGGATGTGGAACGCTTCTTGTGGGGACATTCAATATTGTTTTTAATACTCACTCGCATTCTTATGTTTATGGCAAAGATGATGTAGTGTGCGGAAAAAATAACTTGAATGGAATGGATATCTAAGTAATATAAAATCGTATAGCTGCGTATTTGTATTTTAGTACCTTAGGGACTTTAGTTCGATTTTTACCATCATTAAATCATTCATTTTTTTAATCTAAACTAATAGTATAAAGATAAAAGATTGATTTTTTTGTATGTTTGTTTGTTACGCTTTCCCGCTAAAAAAGTGGAACGGATTTGAATGAAATTTGCCACATGAGTAGACCATGACCTGGACTAGGTTATAGGATACTTTTTATTTCGATATTCCCACAGGATCGAGGCTTATGAAGGTGAAACCGAGGGGTGCAGCTAGTTAAAATACATATGTTCATTTCAGAGATACTTATGTTTTCATCCACGCATAGCCGGTTAGACTGCCATAGAACAATAATCATACCATAACTGTTACTCTGGTAACATGAAATATGAAGATAGACATCAGAACTACAAAATCATACATCTATAGGTACTTCTATACTAATATTGTAAAGAGGTAAAGTCTGTAAGTTTGTATGTAGGGGATAATCTCTGGAACTACCAGTCGGATTTGAAAAGATCTTTTTGTATTTGATAGCCCAATTCTTGAGGAAGGCTTTATGCTATTTAACATCAAGCTATGACCCTTTTATTTCAATTTAATTTTTATTTTATTTTTCAATGTTTATTTTTTCTAGTAGAAATCATTGGCAAGAAATAAAAAGCTTTTTTATTTATTTTATTTATTATGACCCATAGTGGCCGAGCAAAAAGAAAAAAAGTCAGAAAGAACGCTAAGCAAAAACGAAGTAATAGCGCGGGCAGGCGATGCGATGCGATGGGGTGGGTCGGGGGCACAAGAAATTTCACGCGGATAAAGTCGCGGGCAGAAGCTAGTCGGAAATATAAAGATAGACATCAGAACTACAAAATCATACATTGGTACCTTTCCACAGATTAAATCATGCCTCGGGAAATTCCCAAATTCTCTTGGGGACAATTTGGGGACATACTCCGCAAGTGGGTCTACGTGATCGTGCCTAACTGTCCAAAGTTATCAAATGGTTTCCGCTCAATAAGTTTTGTAACCACTAGTTCAATCATCTATAGGGTAGGTATTTTTATTATGATCGAAGATGTTACCGCCATTTTTAGCTTTGCTTTAGAAAGCATTTTTTTTAAACAATTGGTCGTAAAAATGATATACTTATTGTTTACGATATATCGTTTTAGAAAAATCCACTGCGTATATCGTCAGAGTGGATTTTTGAGACGGGGTAGTATGGGGAAAGATTTTTTGAGATTTTTGTCTCGTATTTGTACCTTAGTTGGTCTAGAAGTAGTTTAATACTCTTAATAAACTGCATCGATTGGCATCATAAAAATATGAACACACAACGTGAGAAATTTCGTTATTCTAGCTGACTGTACCATCTTTCCAAAATCTGTTAATGCAGTTAGCAATAACTCATAAAGTTTAGGACAGTCTCTTAAGAACGTTTTCTTGTAGCTACAACGGTCAAGGTCACTGCCCCGTCTCAAAAATCCGCTCTGGGCGCGAGAATAAGCTGCACTCTTTAATTCCGATAGATCGACATTGGAATTGTGACGTTTCGTACTCTTGAGTTCGATGCTAGCGCCAAATTGTTTTTAAATTTAAATTGGGTGACCATTTTGGGGAATTATGTGGAATCGGGATCGGGCTTGCGTGCGGTAAACGGTAGGTACTCTTGAGTGTATTTTGACAGCTGTGTATTGCGTCAATATTGCGTTAGTTTGTTGATTGTGAATTGTGATTCTTCCAATAACAAAAGTGTAACTTTTTAGAAATTGTTTTGCGTTTTAAGTAGTTTTCTGAGGGTTATAAGAGTATAATATGGCACGATAAGTGCAAATAAATAATAATAGTGTAAATATATAGTGTTTTACGTAATTCCCATAAAAAATAATTGAAACAAAGACGAGATGAGTGTCGGATGATGTGTTATACGGACTGTATGTCAATACATACAGATTGGACTTTTGAGACGAGGCAGTAACCTTCTCGAGCTCTGCTCTAAGTATGAAAAAACGCGAGACCCTCTGGTATTAGTTTTTTTACCCGACTGCGGCGAAGCCCAAAAGGAGGGTTATGTGTTTGACCTGTATGTATGTATGTATGTATGTATGTCCGATTCTTTGTTCCCTCGTAACTTCTAAACGAATGAACGGATTTGGATAAATTATACGTCTTTAGATTTGTCTTGGTAGCGCGAGTGTCACTGGCTACATTAAAATCAAAAACAAAGTAAAATGGCGGATTTAGGGTGCCATATTGTGGAGTTCGTATTTTTTTTTTCTTCTAATACCATCGAGTGAAATATCAAAATTAAGGGTTTTAAACGGTGATTACAAAAATATATACAACTTATATGGTTAAAAGTAATTCGAAATGACAAATCGTAAAAAAACACGTTAAATAAAATAATTATTTCTCGTTCCCTGTTCAGTGACTTTACGGGTCAGCTAATAATTAATACATAAGTAAATCGTCTGCAAAATCTTTCAAATTTGTAAACTAAAAAACAAGTAATTAAAAAAACTAAAAAACCCGACTGCGGTAAAAAAAATTAGTTTAAAAAAAACTGAAAAGCTAAAAACAAGGCCATTTTAAATTAAATAAAAGTTGGAAGCAGGCGGGACCCATTTGAGTTTGAAAATATAATATAAAAATGGTATGGGTTCATAAGCGCATAACTAAAGGTCTAATAATATACTAATGTACGATACGATGCTATGGTTTCTAATAAAACAAATACCTTACGAGGGTACCCAACCTCTATGTGTTACAATAACAACAATTTGTAGCTCTGCACCAGGAAATACGGCAATTTTCGCTCGCAGTTGGTACTGATGTTTACTGGTCATTTGTTCGTTCCAAAGCTACTGGTTTTTATTGAAGCCCACCAGTTATTTGGAAAGCTGCCATATTTTGCCAAAATGCTTTGACTAACAATAAATGATTGTGGTGATTTTAAAGTTATTAATATCGTTCTAGTAGAATTACTTTTGACGTGATTTATAAATCACATCAAAAGTTATTATGACATGAAACAAATGCAAAAAAAATATAACTGTGTACTTAATACGATCTATGAGAATAAAATATATCGGCCTAGCCTTTTCCCAACTATGTATGTTGTGGTCGGGTTCCAGTCTAACCGGCTGCAGCTGAATAGGTACTAGTATTTTACATGGAGTGACTGCCTATTTGACCTCCACAACCCAGTTACTGGGTAATAGGACACCCCTTGGTAAGACTGATTGTCAGACTTTCTGGCTTCTGACGACCTGTAACGACTAAAAAAAATCTACGAATGGCTGCTGGGACCAGCGGCTTAACGTCCTTTCTGAAGCACAGAGGGGACTCGAAATATGTATATATCTGACTGACCGACTTTTTGACAATTCAAAAGTGCCTGTTAATGGGTTAATTGAAATAAATGCTTTGAGTTTGAGTATTGGATGGTCGCCCACCCACAGACCGACCGCAGCAAGAGTAGCTTATCTGTTATTATTTTCAGCGGCGAGCCCCACACTTTACCAGCCAGCCACGGGTAAAAGAAATGATAATTACATGATAAAAGTACTCCAAGAAAATCTATGACGTAGGTATTAGTAGATAGCGTTCCGTTCATCCGAATTTACGGTTTCTATGGGCAACCCAAACCTCAAACACTCTCCTTTATTTGCCTAATAAATAAAAGATCTCGAACACACTCGATTTCTAATTCATGAGACAAGGAAATGAACTCAGCGTTGAGCTGGGCCTTATTTTATTTAGCTCTTTGAATTGCTCAAGGGTAAATGAATGAAATTAAGATTAAGTTACTGAATAAACCGACTGTTTCGATGGTCTAGTGGTTGGAAGTGAGATTACTGAGTGTGGAGTCGTGCAGGGGGCCTAAAAGGCCACTTTGGCAGAATCATAAAAGGATAACGTTATAAGAGTATTATATCTAGATAGAATATTCTTTATTATGTACACCGGTGCGCTCAACGATTCGACGAACAATACCAAAGAAAGGACATTTGGGTATGACTGGCAAACTAAATACATAGGTGCTAGGAATAACTGGCAAAATGTTGGGGAGTACACTTTATTATATCTCTGCTATTACCTTCGAGAATACAGGCGTGATTTCAAGTTCTGCTAGATATATAAACCAGACAAATAGGTCGACGTGATATACTGAGGTATTCTTTTCTTAGCTCAGCTCCGTTCGTCTGTTTCAATAGATAAGAGCCCTCTTTTTCGTAAAAAGATGTGGCTGGTTTTAAAAGATTTTACTTTGTAAGAGTCTCTTTCTAAAAGATGTCTGAAAACCGGCGGTTGAGGTGAGGAGACAATTATGGCGTGTTCAGTTTTCGCTCACGTGTGCATGTCTGCATTTTTAGGTGTTCGTTTAAATTGCTTTTGGGTTAAAATTGAGAATATGGATATATAGATACAATACTCTTTATTATGTACACCATAAATATCACACTAATATTATAAAGGCGAAAGTTTGCGAGTGTGTGTGTGAGTTTATATGTTTGTTACTTCTTCACGCTCATACCGCTGTACAAATTTTGATAAAATTTTGTAAGGGGGTAGCTAACACCCTGGATTAACATATTATAGGCTACTTTTTATCCCGATATTCCCACTGGACCGACATTTACGCGGGTGAAATCGCGCAGCTAGTATTACAGATATAAATGTAGAAATATAACATAGGGTGACACAATGAGCGGTCTTATCGCTAAAAGCGATCTTTTAAAGATATAAACTTTGTATGGATTAAGGGAGAAAGGAGAGACAATACTGTAGGTAGTCTGTGGTGTACCATTTACATATATACATTTGAGAATAGTAAGTATAATCTTTTTGGAATAAAGTATGTAAATTTTATTTGAGACATTTTCCCTTATGTCTTATCGACCGCTGTAAGTTAAAATTCTACCCTCGTATTTGCGACATTATCGAAGCGTAGTTGAGCTCTCATTATAATCAGCCTATAATGTTCCCACTGCTGGGACACAAGCCTCCTCTCTATGAGAGAGGAAAGCCACGGTTGCTTAGAAGCTTTCTGTTCGTGTTTTTTTTTTTACAGAAATGTCAATAATATGGTGATACACTATATTCTATGATCACATATTGAACATCTGTGTCTGAACTACATAGTCTATGTACTCGTAGATATAAAATATCTGTATTCAGACATCAGTGCTCTTCCCCTGTTGTAGGCTCCATTTAGAAATTAATTTTGAGTTTGTTATACTTGCATGATGATCTATCCATCAAAATCACATTTACCTCACCAAATCTGTAAATCATCTCGTGAACTATAAAAGTCCTCAACCACATCGTAAAAGCACACTCAATTCGTGTAACAAAATTAATCGCGAACCATTCGTTATCGCCACACAGTTCATTTTCTCACTTAGCTCGCGGCATTACCTACCGTCTTATCGCCGATATAATAAATGATCGAGCAAGCCCAACTTTCTTCTCGTCTCCAACCTACGGAGCTTCATTTCCTTCAGAAGTTTGTTAATCATGATTTATGTGTGTTTATGATGTGATTAAATTATTTACGCGGTGTTTCGCGGTGATGAATATAAATTGACGTCGCAAACATGTGTTAGGTACCTATATTGCGAAAGTTTAGCTTTCTTCTGGCTGGTTTACGTAATATGAGGCATATTTGATATTTCTTTGGACCCGGGGTCCCTTTGGAAGGCGTACGAGGAGCCGAAGCCAACTCGCAGTGACCCGCTAGACGCTTTTTGAAATGAGGCACCAACCGACGATTATCCCAGTTCGCACTATGCAAGTGCAAACAAAACAAGGACAACCCCCGGTTGGTGTAGGACTATTGAAGGATATGGAAACAAAGATATTGGATTATGGGTTTGGGTGGCTAAAGTGATTTGGTTGTTGAGGACCATGGAAAGTCTATAGCCCCTGCCTGAGCAATGATTTATATAAATCACACAGATAAAATGGCGGGGGTGACTGAGGCATATTATTATTAGTGTAACAAAATATAAGTGGAACAAGAAGTTATAGATACCTATGTTTTACCTACTTGCTCCGCAAGTGGCACTTTAAAAGTTGTCTAGTTAGCAAACCTGTGCAATAGATATTATTATTTTACATTATGTAAAGAAAATACGTTTATAAGCAATAAACCAGCGAAAGAACACAAAAACAAAAAAAAGAAGATGTTGAGGGAAAAAATGCATCACATCCACGCAAAACGGACATCGCGTGCATAGTGTGCCGTTTTTGAAGATCGAATGTTGCGTAGGGATCTTTATTCAACCGACTTCAAAAAAGGAGGTTCTGTATTTACTTACAATATCATTGTAAGCTACATTAACATTTCGAAGTTCAAAGAGTTCGCCACTATGAGCAATTTACTTAATTAATTAGATACTTATCTGAAATCCAACATCACCACGTTCTAAGTAGCTATAATTAATTTCAAGTCTCATAGTTTTAGCCTCCAATTTGGCGGAATTGAAATCAATTTAACACCAATTTAACTAACTATCTAACAGCCAAATCTTGCGTAGAGACGCCAGCACATCAACCTACCTGAAACTGTCAAATTTTCCCAATCAACTTTGAACCTTATACTTTAGCGATAAAGCTAAAAATCTATTGAAGAAATTTTACAGATTGTAGTAGCTTGATGTGCTGGCGTCTGTAACTACGAATCTTCTTTTAGTTTCCGTAATTCTATTGAAAAGAAATACGGCCAAACGGAGTTCTGAAGCCATGATCATTTTATGGTTTTTATTAAATCTCATGAATCCGATGGAAGCGTGGAACATAAAACCGTTTATATTTTTAATTAACTTTTCCTTCGTAATTTGTTTAAATGACTGTTTTGTTTATGACTAGAATCTGGTCATAAACAAAACACCAAAAAAACAACAAAAAAAAAACAGATATCTGATATCAGAGTATATTGCAGGGTGCTTGCTTATCAGGGTGCGTGATTTCGGTATGTAAAGATGGTCACCCATCCACGGACCAACCGCGGCAAGCGTAACAAAACATACACCATTATCAGCAAAAAAAAATACACAACTTATCAAAATGAACACCGTAGGTAAAAATGTTGACCCCCCACTACGTGGGACTTCATTGGCAAAATGTAGATGTACCTACTAAAGATACACCTTTGCTTAACCGTTCAGTAAAAACAGACCTTTTTTTTTGGGGTGAGAAATCATCTAATGACCGGCCCGCTCTGGGCGGAGCGGAAGGGAGTGTCAGACTCTTACTGACTAAAACCCACCCGTGTTCCTTGTTATGAAAAACAGTACCCTAATTGCGTAACACACTATAAATCTCAATCTGATTCATTTGATGGATATTGCTAATTCATTGCTCCGCATGTTCGAAAAATTCGTCTGCTCAACAACGTAAATAACAAAAATGAATGTTGTTGAACTGTCAAAATGAAAACCGTTGCCACTGATAGTGTGTTACCGCAATTACCCCGTAGGATAACTAAACTTAGCCAAAGATTCTGTGAGCATAATATACAGCAGATATGGGTAGTTCTTCGAAATTTGATTCTTTGACTGATCCATATGGCCAAAATTTAATTTCACTTTTAGCTCTTTAACACATGTTCATATGAAAATAGGTATACCAAATAACATATATTTGAACGAGGGACTAATTTTTATAAAGTAGTTTTCAAGATATTGATTTTGTGCCCAGATGAATCAGAATTTGTCACAGATGAATCAGAAACCGAAATAAAAAGTATTATATACACCGTGAGTTATGAATGTAAATTCTAAACAATAATTATTAATTCTTAAATAGGACTAAGACATATCAAAAGTGTCATATTTAGAACAAGATTATACTCCTGTCATTTTTTAATTATTCAAAAGGTTATAGCTAAGTAAATAATTAATAAATAAGACTAAAACTACTGACTTTTACACGGTCAAAAATTGGACAAGGAGAACTACGCAACAAAAGCGCTCCTTTCGTGCTGGAGAGGGGAAAAACTATTTTTTTTTTATTCATATGGGCTTTTGACCATACGAATCAGGCACAGATGAATCAGGATTTTGCCTACAATCATGCATAACTCATCATACATACAGACTTCATTATTTTCATTTTTCTACACGAATCTATAACCCAAAAGCATCACACGAAACACAGATTGAAGTTTTAAAACAATAAAATAAACTTTATAAAGTAGGCATTGTAATCAGTATGCCACCTGAACCAAACACAGATGAATCAGGTATTTTCCTTCGTAACACCGGGATCTAAGCCAACCAGCCGCACGTCCACCTTCCAGGTCGTCCGTTGCGCGACTGGCTTCCCCCCGCGCGGGAAGCCAGACTCTCATTATTATTACCCGACCAAGTACGGTCAAGCGCAGCTTACGCCACATTAATCAGTATTATACGCCGGACACTTCTTATTTACTTATTTATAAACAGACTAACGTAGTTATAACTAATACACATTTTTTTTGTAAGAGGACAATTCATTTCCTTTCGATATAATTATAATTTATATTGATGTATCAAAGGGAAAATGCGACAACGACCATTTTGTTCCGGAAAATGGCAAACGGACGCGCTAATATGAATCAGAAGAACGAACTTCAAATATTTTTATTTTGTACTTAGACAGCAATTATTAAAAAAAAATCATTTGTCCCAGTAAGGGATAAAGCTAAACTATACAAAAAAAAAAATTACATGACGTTTTGTTAGTTGGTTACAGAAATATACCCACAGACATCGAAAATTTTGTCCCTGAAGAACTACCCATATAAACAGCTGGGTAATGCCAGAAGTCACGATACATTTTAGACAAGATGAAGCACTTTGTAAACTTGTCTGCAACTGCATCGCTTTACAATAAACCATTAAACTTTAACGAGCTGTCATAAATAGCTTTATGATATATCCTTTCTATTGTGTTTTACTTTGTAGGAAGTGTCGCTTACAATTCGTTATCAGACTAATATTATAAAGGCGAAAGTTTGTGAGTGTGTGGGGGTGTGTTTATATGTTTGTTGCTTCTTCACGCTCAAACGGATGGGCCAATTTTGAAAAAAAATTGTATGGAGGTAGCTGACACCCTGGATTAACATCACGGATATCGATAACATATAGGCTACTTTTTATTCCAATATTCCCACGGGATCGACATTTACGATGGTGAAACCGCGGGGTGCAGCTAGTCTGAAATATATTTGATTCTTGACTATTAGGAACGATAAACCAAACTAGCATTTTATGTACAAAACTCGTTTTTATTATTATTATGCGCCAGATTGGTTGATGCGGTTGGTCCGTGGATGGGTGAGCATCTTTTTATATCAAGACCGCTCCGTGCCTCGGAAAGCACGTTAAACCGTTGGTCCCGGCTATCATTCGTAGATCTTTAGTGCAGGCGCTACGGGTCGTTAGAAGCCCGGAAGTCTGACAACCAGTCTTACCAAGGGGTAACGTATTGCTCAGTAACTGGGTTGTGGAGGTCTGATAGGCAATAGCTTCATGTAAAATATTGGTATTCAAGTGCATCCGGTTAGACTGGAAGCTGACCCCAACATACATAGTTGGGAAAAGGCTAGACAGTTGATGATCAATTTATTTGGTTCAACACTATGTAATATAAAAATCCTATTCATCAAATACCCAAGATTTATCTTCTTTTCTTCTTTAGATTTATATTCTTCTCCTTTCTTCTACACACTGCCGTGAAAGTATAGCCCGTTTAGAAGCACCTTTAATCTGTCCCTATATTAGCCATCTTTAGTAGAATATAAGGATGGCTAATATGTATAAGAAAACGGAACATGCAGTGAACTTTTCAGTTAGAACTGAAAAGTTCGCTGCATGTTCCGTTTTATTTTACGACTAAACCAGTTAGACTATCTATCGAATATATATAATATATATAATATAATATCGAATATAATAATCGAAAATACTATCGAATCTTTCTCACCACTCCTTTTAGATGTAAAAGAAATGGTAACAGAAAACTCAAACTCAAAGCATTTATTTCAATTAAACCAATTACAGGCACTTTTTACCGACTTCAAAAAAACGGAGGTTATCAATTCGATACGTATGTATGTAATATTATTGGAATTGCATTATATTCACATATGATGATCTATTAGGGCTTCCAAACAAATATACAAAATTTTATAGACGTATGTATGTATGTATGTATGTATGTATGTATGTATGTATGTATGTATGTTTGTCCACGCATATCTCCGGAACTATTAATCGGATCGTGACAATTTTTTTTTTATTGGCTTACATTTACTTCAACTTAGGGAACAGTGCAAGTTTCATCAAGATCGATTCAGTAATTTTCAAGATATGGACTAATACGTGTAACTGTGACGGCCTGGCTTGTTGATACGAGCTACGGGTGTAGTGTCAAAGGGAAAACATCTCAAAACCTTGGTCAAATTCTAGTGCAAAAACTAAAAATTACGAAATAAAAAGTAATTTAAAAAAATTAAACCGACTTCAAAAAGAAATTAACTCAAAATTATGAAATAACTTTAATTTCGGAAGTCGGTGGCATAAAACTAAAATACAGATCCCAAGACACCGACTTCCGAAATTAAAGTTATTTCATAATTTTGAGTTAATTTCTTTTTGAAGTCGGTTTAATTTTTTTAAATTACTTTTGAACTCTTACGAAGGTGGATAAGTCTTCATACACACTTATCCAAATAAGCGGTGTCTACTTGTTTATTATTGTAATTTAATACTAACATTAGGCTAAGTTTTATTACTACTAACAATATATGGATGTAATTCTGAAATAAAATATTTGAATTGTCAAGGGGTCCGTCAGTCAAAAAGATGAAGCTAGTTGCCCATATCAAAGTATAGGTACCTATGGAGAAGAACGGGCAAGAAACTCCATGGACACTTTTAAAATTTGAGAAAGTTTCTGGGTCGCCTTAACTTTTTTATTATTCATCACGCCTCCGTAAAATAATATTAAAAACGAATATACACTTACGATTGTGTACGTGGCTTTCATTACAAGCTTAAGGGTTATTCGTATGCAATCCGGATGGCCAACCAAACCATTCCTACGATCCATCATTCGACGTCGCTTTCGTAATGAAAATATAGAGCTTATAACTGGCAGTATACAACTTTGATTAATCGTGAACGTGAACGAATGAATGAATGGTATGAGAATGAAAGTGTGTTAACTTCACAGGATGAAATGTTTATTAGTGTGTGAATTAAAACATGTGTATTGCCTGGCTAGTTAGTAAGTGCTATTCGCCCTACAGCCGTATTAACAGTTCATGATTAAAGGGCTGCGGTTTGGCCCTAGCTAGACATACCTAGAGCCTAGGGACTATTTTTCTCGTGCGAGAGATAAAGCTAAGTCCCAAATTCATCAAGCCAAAACTTTAGCACTGGCCGTTACATCGACGTAGCAATTGAAATTTCCCTCTATCCCAATCTGTAATCCCAAAAGTCTCCAGATTTTCTTTTTCCTTTAGTTAATCTATGGATTATTTCCTTCACGGTCCTCCGCCTTTTCCCTTTTATTTCTATATCTATACATATTATAGACTAGCTTCTGCCCGCGACTTCGTACGCGGATCCTGTTGCTTATGCCAGCGACAACGGGGTCGTCAAAATCGAAGATCTGAAACGTCTGATGTCGAATTCTAAGAACCCGGGGACTGGATAACAACGGGATGCGCGAGACGATTCGAGAGTTCGAGACGTCATTTTCAGGCAATAATGAACGAACCAATAGGGTGGTAAACTTGGCCTTGCATTTTGAATGTTGGCATAAATGGGCCTTCTGAAATCTGTTTCGCAACAAAAGATGTCATTTGAAAGGCATTATTGTACGAACGTATATTGTCCAAGAAATGTTTTGACTGTGATGGTCACCGATTAGCAGTGATCTTAATGAAGAATAATCTTAATATTTCTGGAGGATTTTGTAATATTTCAATATGTACTTTCCCACCTGAGCAACACATACCGTTTGTTTCTTTTTGCTATTTAACAGCTTCACAAAAAGTACAATTTTCAACCATACCTCCAATGGCGGAATATGTGGCGTAGTCAATCATAGGAGTATACGTAAATGCACTCCGTTCCTTATCAACCCAAGGAAGGTCGCCATGCCCTACGGCTATATCTTGAGACACATCCGATTCTTCAGATGATATCGACATTCTGTTCAGAGAATGTCGAAGTCGATCAGAATTCAAACGTTCGTTGCGCTCTTCTTAATCTGTCTCTTCATGCCGTACTCCAGCAATTCTTTCTTTCTCACTTTCTGATTATGAATATTTTGTTGTGTGCGTGTTCGGAACAATGTATGATAATCTCACCGTATCAGCGGTCAGTCGCGCATCATATTCTGCACTGGTCTCTAGAGACCTGGATGTAGATGCGTAAATACGCTGAGAACGCAGGCGTGCTTCGCGATCCGAAGAACATCAGGCTGCAACTCGCTCCGTGGAAACCACGGAGCGAGTTGCAGCCTGATGTTCTCAAACAGCATCAAGTCTCTCCTGACGCTCTTCGGTAGATTCTTGGGATCTTATGATCCTCAATCTTTTAGCGCCTTTGGAACATTGGGAAAGATTTGACCTCTTTCTAGGCATGGTTATAGTTTTATTATGAAGATACCTGATCAATTAAAATCTAAGTGACTGCTCCACTACCAAGGGTGCCCAGGCACGGGATCGTCTGGCGCCCATGTGCTGGTTTGGTCCCTGGGGTGGTCACGGCGTGCTATGTGTTCTGGTGCGCCGGTGATGGGGAGTACTCCCCGGAGGAGGGTCCGGTGACGGACAGCCGCGGCGGGTTCACGGATGAGTGCTAACGCGTGCCCATGTTCCCGCCGTAAGCGTCAGAGGAGGACACAGTGGAGTTTTAGTGGGTTAGAGTCCCACATAACTGCACTATCTCCCCGTGGTAGTGCAGAATGCATGAGCATTTCTTCACGTAAAAAATAAATAAATGGGAGTTTTGGCCAGTAGAGTCAAATTTTCAATGATATACCATGGTCATCGAAAATCTATATATATAAAAGGAGAAACTGACTGACTGACTGACATATCAACGCACAGCCGAAACTACTGGGTCTAGGAATGTGGAATTTTGCACACGGCTTCCTTTTATAATGTAGGGGAGCACTAAGAAGGGGTTTTTGGAAATTCAACCTTTAAGGGGGTGAAAAGGGGGGATTTCGTTTGTATGAAAAATTTTATTCCTTGAGTTAATAAACTTGAAACTTGGCACGAATACTTATCTAAGTAAATGATTAAGTTTGGCATTTTTTGTTTTTCTTAACTACCCCCTAAAGGGGGATTGGGGGGTGTCAAAGTTTGTATGGAAGAATTTTAACGGGCTGTCCGATTAACTTGAAACTCAGTATTTATACTTTAGACTAAAAATAGATAATAACGTGTATCAGGGTTTTTCGAAAATGTACCCTTAACAGGGTAAAAAGGGGTAGTTAATTTTACAGGGGAGGATTTTACTGCGTTGCTTGATTAACTCAAAAATTGGTATAAATAATCTTTGAGTCAAGTAATGAACACGTCACAAACTATTTTTCGAAATTCCACCCCTGTGGGGGTGAAAAGCGGGGATACAGTTTATATGAAAAATCTTATTCATTTGGTTAATAAACTTGAAACTTGGCACGAATACTTATTAATCTAAATAAATGATAAAGATCATAAACATACATACCTATTCGAAATTTTGAGAGGAAAGTACGAAATACACGCGGACGAAGTCGCGGGCAAAGTGCTAGTCAGTCCTAAACTGTTACCGCCTTCACCGCGTGGAGGTGAAATTAGTGATAGCTTTGATTTCCACATCAGATGTTTCTGATCTTCGATTTTTATAAGTCAACAGGAAATGCCCATCAGACCGAATAACTTTTACTAAGACGTCATTCCTATATGTGTTATGGTGTAGCTGGGCTCTTGGAGTTCCCCATCAGGTGTTCCAGATCTTCAAATTTATTCTCTCAGCAGAAAATCCTCATCACGTGGAACAATTTTTGCTATGGTACCATTTTTGTATCTCTTATAGTTAAGCTGGTCTGTTTCGGTTCTGCATTAGGTGTTCAAGTTTCCAAGATAAATTATAGCCTGAATGTTGTCCAGCCATATAATAACTATACAATAAAAAAAAATCATTCAAATCCGTTCAGTAGTTCCGAAGATCGGACGCGCAGGCCCGAGGCGTGTACGTACTCTGATAGGTCGCCGTGATTCTTTAAATTGACATAACTTTTTTATTTATGAACCGATTGACATGAAATAAACACTAAATGTTAAGTTAAGCCTACTACAATATATTAGTGAAAACCGCATCTAAATCGAATAAGCCGTTTCTGATATTAGCGTGCACAAACAAACAGACAAACCGACAAACAGACAAACAGACAAAAAAAAAATTAATTACAATTTCGGGTTCGGCATCGATATAATAACAACCCCTGCTACTTTTTTTTTATATATTTCCATTGTACAGACACCACTTTTCTACAAATTTATTATATGTATTGATTGATTAAAGTCGGGTTTCGTGTCGCCGTGTTCTACTTGACTACGCAACGAATTTTGATGCGGTATACATAATTTAATATATATATTATATTTTAATATATCATTATTAATCTTACATAAACTTACTAAAGAAATTGAAATGTTTTGTCAGGTTGTAAAACCCGTACGTAGGGCAAGGCACTCGTAATTTATAGTTTTAGGTAATAGAACTTATAGCGCTGCCCAAACGTAAAACACTCCGTTTTTATCGCACTGTAAGGCGCATTGGTACATATTACAAGCCAGAAAAAAAGTGTATTGTCAAAAGTTCTAAGAAATAACTTATTTAATAATATATCATAAAAATAAAATAGTATCATGAATCAAATCAAATTTATTCGTAAATGTAGGTTTCATTACAATAAGATGTTATAATAAGACGGTCAGTTCGCTACATTTTACTCGAGAGCATACAAATATTATTAAAGTTAGTGGTGTCGAAACCACAGACACACATTTAAAATAAAATAAATTAATTACTTATATACTAATACACAATTATTTACGTACTTACACACAACACAATTACCAATGTCAACAATAAAATTTAAATAAAATCATTAAATTAAATGTGGGTAATATTGGTATAATCTAAATGTCAGTGGTGTCCTCCATAAACTCAGCTGTGGAGTTATTTTTATTTTAACATTTATGAATTAAAAATTGTTTCAGTTTCTTTTTGAACTTAATATTAGTAAGATTTTTTATCTGTCTTGGAATTTTATTAAAAATAATTGGAGCCATTCGATAATAGTACATTATGATACATGTGTGCTATGTTGATCATTATGCACGAGGCGATATTATCGCGCGAGCCGCAGGCGAGAGCGATAAGAAAGCCGAGTGTATATTGATTAATGCACACGCGTTTCATACGACGTTTTTCAACACACTTGCGAGGAAAAAAAACAGACTTGTATTGTTAAATATTAACTTGTATGGAAAATGGCGCGCTGGTTTTGTTTTCCCGCGCGCCGTGCTAGCCAGCACTAGCTATGCGCGCGCAACATTGACTCATTTTAAATATATTAATCTATGGCACAGACAAAACCGATACAGCCTATAGAAAAAATATAATAAACACAAACCTGAAAATTGCAAAAAACCTAAGAATTTCGCGGTCTACCACTGCGCATTCACCTTAAATTGTCTGTGGTCCCCTGCGAGTTCATTTTGCGACCAAGGACAATACAGACTATTTAAAAAAAAATTGAAATATAGCCCGCGGATTTTTTCTTTCGGCATGAAGTCTCTTTGGGCGCTTTCCGAATTAGCTATAATCGCTCACATCACAGCGCTCACATCATCTCCATGGACGTAATATTACGTCCATGCATCATCTCACATGCGTTCCGATTTAGATATTACTATTATGACTGCTGAGAGCTGGCAACAATTCGGAACACTCGTGAACGCGCTCACATGACAGTGCTTACACAATGTAAAAAAGATATTATTACAGTATTTCTTTGTATAAACACCACATTTCTTCTTCAGTTCTTCTTCTTTGGTTAGGTGGCGACTGTCAGCCAGAAGCACAATTTCAAAAATGCCACGTTAGTTTAATTTAAAGATGATGCAACTCAAAACAAAACACACACTGACACAACCTCATACACACACTGTCATTTTTGACACCGCTCACGGTGATATTATTCTAGGGCATGGTCGGCATTATCGCAAGATGGCGAATGTCATGACGTCATCTATGACGATTCACGGGATTATTTCCCAATTCGGAACACATCGATTATTTCCCAATTCGGAACGCAGGGTTTGATGAGATTAAAAAAGCGCGCGTCTCCGACTAGTAAATAGTTATCTGTGGTATTACAGAACATGTGGATTAAAGTAAAGAAAAAGCACGCGTTCGTAATACACTCCATTATGGACCTTAAAGCGGTTCAATAAGAGCCACTTTACGAGCAAGTGTGTTGAAAATACTTTTACGTAGGAGGGCTGTTTTACTGCGATCAACACAAAGAATGTTCGACTCCCTTTTCGTTAACCGTGGATCAGCTGGGGCTCTTACTTCGAAAAGCTGTGGGTTTGTCTTAACAAACACTGCCACCTCAAAGATGTATAATGACGGCAATGTTAGAAGCTTCAAGGATTCAAAATATGGTCTACAGCTGTCCCTTGAGTGTAGACTACAAATAGCGCGTACGCATTTTTTTTGTGCGATGAAAACATAATTATTGTCTGTCGAGTTACCCCAGAAAACGACTCCGTATCTTAGAACTGATTCCACGTAGCTGTGGTAGATGAAGAGATTTAATTTAATTTTCAATGTGTGGACACGCGCAAAAATCTTGGCGTGTCCAAATGACGAAATAATAAGTGATACTAATTTTGTGTTTCACACCAACTGGACACACGTGTCCGTGTGTCCAGTCTCTCGTGTCGAGTTGGTGAAAAACCCGGTGAAACAATCTTAGAACAGAGCTCGAAAAATATGACATTCGATTCAACTAACCTCAAACGTATCGCTGTTTTGAACCTTATTTTTTGTCACGATGTGCTATTGTCGTTCGTTTGTCTTTTTGTTTCTCACCCCGCTATAATTTATAGGATGAATACGTACCGCTCTCTCTTTTTCATACCGCAACGTGACGGAGTTTTATACTTCATAGTATTTCACTACAGCAATCATAAACAATTAAGCTGTTAACTTGAAAGAGAAAGTAACTTCGTTCATACATACAATGAGTATCACAAATACAATACAATACAATATCTACAGAATATTTTACTTTTGTATCTATTGTCCGAAAAAATACAACTACAACTATGTTGGGGTCAGCTTCCAGTCTGACCAGATGTAGTTGAATACGAGTACTTATTTAACATGGGACGACTGCCTATCTGACCACCACAACCCAGTTACTAGGTAACACGATACCCCTTGGTGAGACCGGTTGTCAGACTTTTGAGCTTCTGACTACCCGTAACGACTGTTAAAGATGAAAAGAGAAGGGTAATGATGGTCTGTTGTGATGGATGGTCACCCATCTACGAACCGACCGCGGCAAGCGTAGCTTAACCTTAGAGCCACTAGTGCGGCTGTTAGTATTTAACCATGAGCCCCTCAGAAGCAGAATTATATTAAACTTTTTAGTCACGAACCAAAAATACAGTAAAGTGCACTTATCAGTGGTTAAGTGGACTTGACATTCTCTTCAATTCAATTTGAGTGGCGTCTTTATTCAAGCTGTAGAAGAGCTTTTGTAAAGGAGTTCGTCCGGGGAAGTACAACCATTATATCTACCTATTGCTACCACAAAGTTGCGTTGTGTATGGTTACCGGTGTTATTACAGGCCCATGATACATTTCAGCCATATCTCTGGAATGGTGAACCATAGGTGAGGGCTCTCATTTATCAGTCATAAAACTCATAAATAAAAATATTTCATTTCACATAAACCTCATGTTTTCCTTCAACGTTTTTTCAGAGCAATGGTGATGACATAAATTACAAAAAACATCGTGGGGAAACCGTCATGTCCTAGGACTAAAAATTCAAAGACATGTGTCATCTACCAACCCGCACTGGGCTCACGTGGTGCATTACGGCCCATTCCCTCTCACAGAGAGGAGGCCTGTGTCCCAGCAGTGGGAACGTTATAGGCTGATTACGCTTATGCTTTAAACCTCATGGGCACTCATGAAACGTCAGAAGCTATGGTGCACAGTTCCACTTGGTCGTTTTCTGTCAATAAGTACGGTATAAGATAATATATTTAACTCAAAAAGAATACAACTATTTTATTAATTTTATCAAGTACCAGGTACCTACCTACTTATTAAAATAGAAAACGGTCAACACATCAACAGTTTACAAGGGATGTACTATGCCAAATCGAATGCCAAATGATCGAATATCAATTGATCGACCAATATAAATCGAAAGTCTAAATACTCGAACGTTCATAATATCGAATGGTTAATAAATCAAGGCCCAGGCCATAAGCTGATACTTTACCACTTTCGACTTCAGGCAGTCAGACCCTACTCAAGTCTTTCTGCCCATTTCACCACCGCCTGGCTGTGGGTGGGTCAAGTTATTGAAAGGCTTCTCTTGAGGGGCTACTTTTGTATTTTCGCTGGAAATTTATTAGTCGTATTCGGGGCCTTGGCAGGGGCCCGTGGCTAGATAATAACAGCCGAACAGTTCGATCGATCAGGTTAAGCTACGCTTGCCGCGGTTGGTCTGTGGATTGGTGACCATCTTTACATACCGTGACCTCTCCGTGCCTCGGAAAGCACGTTAAGCCGTTGGTCCCGGCTGTCATTCGTGGATCTTTGACAGTCGTTACGGGTAGTCAGAAGCCCGAAAGTCTGACAACCAGTCTTACCAAGGGGTATCGTATTACCCAGTAACTGGGTTGTGGAGGTCAGATAGGCAGTCGCTCCATGTAAAATACTGGTATTCAGCTACATCCGGTTAGACTGGAAGCCGACCCCAACATAGTTGGGACAGGGCTAGGCAGATGATGATTCGGGGCCTTGCCAAGTCCAGGGTCCTTATTCACTATGACCTTAATGATTCCTTACTTCGAAACCACGTTTCACAATTCCTTAGGTCTTTAATCACGACATCTGCTAATAACGTATTCTCTATGAACAATGAACGAAACCGCGCGAAATGAACGCGAAGTTGACGTGGTTTGAACTGTCAAAATACCACGCTTGTGCACCGCACGTGGTAAGATTACGCGGGAATAATATTACCATACAGAATTGGGACCCCGTGCTACACAACCTAACTTCTGCCCGCGACTTTCTCCACGTGAAATTTCTTGTACCCCGACAAACCGCGTCGCATCGCATGGCCCGCCCGCTCTATTACTTCGTTTTTTTTTTCTTTTTTCTGGGTTCCTAAGTGTCGTAGCGGGATACAAGAATTATGCAATCAAATGCAGAAATACTTTTTTTAATCCGACTGGTTGTTCCACGTTCAAAAAAACAAACAAAAAATTTATAATTGAATATGTCAAACATCTTCACAAGCTGCCATATAAGTGACAGCCTGCACGGAGGTCTGTAACAACGGAGGAGTTCGTATACGCTATAACCTGTTAATTATCTCTCATAGTAATAAACCCTTTTTGTCCCCAGTGTCATGCCCGGCCCCCCTCAAGAACCGCGACTTCGTGCTGCAGCGGTCGTGGCTGGACACGGGCTACGAGAAGATGATCCTCAACCACTCGGTCTTCCATAAGGACTACCCGCCGAGGAAGGGATATGTGAGGTAAGTCAAGTGGACCAGTAGATCATGGATTCAGTGGAGAAATCTTCTCAATTGTTTATTATAATCTGCCTAGTCTTTTCCCAAATATGTTGAGATCGGCGTCCAGGGGCCCAATTCTGTAACATTGAGTTAAGCAACACGCCATTGAGACTCTATCGACACACTACAGACATTATTTTGCCACTGTTGCAAATTTGGCATTCTGCAAAAACTTCCTATCCACCCTACATAACTAATTACTTACAGACGAGCCCTTATTAATGTTGAAGGACTTTGAAAGTAGGCCCCCTGATTCGATTCCAACAAAATATTATGGTGTTGCAAAAGACGAAAAAAATTTTGCTCATGTCTTTTAATATCACCATCCTCCTTTTCTCAACTATGTTGGGGTCGGCTTCCACTTTAACCGGATGCAGCTGAATACCAGTATTTTACATGGAGCGATTGCCTATCTGACCTGCACAACCCAGTTACTGGGTAATACACACATCAACACTGTCTAGGGATATTTTGCATTTACTCAAAATTTATTAAAAATAACATACAACATGTATATATTTTTATAAAGCCCATTTATCAGACTACACTCCAGAATAAAAGAAAACTATTTTTTTTGCGTAAACAAATTTTTATTCAAATACAGAAAAAACTTGAAATAATGGTAAAACTAACAATGAATGTGTTTCTCAAGAAAAAGTGAAAAATAAGGAAAAATTTATCTGTTTTTAACAGTTATGTGAAAAATCAGTAGTCAGTAAAACCACCCATGACGTTAATAACGGTCCTGCAACGGTTTTTCATGCTTTGGATTAAGTTATCCAAGTCTTGCTGCGGTATAGTCCCAGGTCCAACTAAGATGCAAAAAAAGTTGCTCTTCCGTCGCAATGTTTGCAGGGAAATTCCTCAAAGCCCTTCTTTGGAGCATGTCCCACGCGTGTTCTATGGGGTTTAGGTCAGGCGATTGAGCGGGCCAGCCTAAGACCGATACGTCGTGCTCCTGCAACCAGCTCGTCACCACTCTCGCTGTGTGCGGACGGGTGTTATCGTGCATGAGCGTGAATTCTTGGCCCATTTGTAGTCGATAGGGGTAGATTATTGGTACTAGCACCTCGTTACGGTATTTTTCAGCCGTCATGGTGTTTCTGATCCAAACGAGGTCTGTTCTTCCACCAACACGAATTCCCGCCCAAACCATAATTGTCCCGCCGTGGTATGAATGGACTTCCTGAGGATGTTGCATACGGCTCTCACGACCAGGAACTCGCCAAACACATACTCTACGTGTATCGGGATGGAAACCGAACCGGGACTCATCGGTAAACAGCACTACAGACCACTGGTTATCTTCCCAGAGCAAATTTTCACGAGCCCACTCTAGTCGTCGTCCACGATTTTCTCGGCGTAGTGCTGGAGTACGAAGCGGTCTGCGAGCATGAAGGTTAGCTTCATGCAGCCTTCTCCTCACAGTTTGGTCACTCACAAGCAACTGGTGCTCTGACTGGAGCCTCTAAACCAACTGCATGGCCGTAACATTTGGGGGTCTTCTCGCTGCAACTTGCAAAAATCGGTCTGGTCTGGTCGTTGAGTGGTTATGCGCGTCACGCCTGGGTGTCTTTCAGCCACTTCACCAGTAGCACGATAACGTGACCATAACCTTGATATCACGTTTTGTCTTGTTCCAATCTCCTCAGCAATACTCCGTTGAGTAGCCCCAGCTTGGAGCATGCCTACTGCCCTTAACATTTCCTCTCTTGTTAAATGGCGCCGCTGCATGATGCACACAATAACAATAATTCGAAATTAACCGATAGCCTGTTGTAAAACTTAAATTTGACACAAAAAAATAACCAAAAACTACTGTAAGTAAATGAAACCTTCGGACTTTGCTACCATTATGCCGCGTAAATCTTTTGTTTTTAATTTATTTTTTCAAATTCAAATTTAGAATCGTTCAAAAAGGTTTACAAATAAGCTTTCATCAAAAAATTTAAAACTGGACAGTATTTTTTGAGTTTAAGAACTTTATACAAAATATCCCTAGACGGTGTTGATGTGTGTACGTTACCCCTTGGTAACGGGCCCCTCATTCATCTGCACTTTGACCGTAGTCAGGAAATTGGTAATGGTAATTTTTTTAGGGGTAATAATATCTTCCTATCGAGCGAAGTACGTACTCGGTTATCATACAAAGCACTTCCTTTTGTTCTTTGATTTGCAAAGGCATAATATGTTTTGGTACTGTAATACATACATTACTATAATGTGGGTATATTTTGTCAGTAGCTCTTCATGCCGTATTTTCTTAGAAATGTGTTTGTCTTAAATAAGTACCTACGGAAAAAAAACTTCCCTATAAATTACACGTAAGTCATACCTATAGTAAAGAGAAACACATGCTCAGAAAATCGATAGAGAATACCACCATTTATAAATACGTGTGTCATACCATAAGTACCTATGGAAACTAAACCTTCCTTTACATACGTCAAACATACCTATAGAAAATTTATAGATAAATACCACCGTTTACTGCTCAGCTCTACTGTATTTTACAAAGGAAATAATTTCCTCAAAAACGTTTTGGTAAGTGCTATAATTTCGCAGCACATTTACTCTCGAGCTTCATTTTGAAATGTGAAAATGTTGAAATACGTATTTAATTATTGTCTGGCGTAGGGTAGGTTAAGGATTGTCTTGGCTCAACCAAATTGATTTTATCTCGAAAACTCGGCTAGTTTAACGAAGAAGACAGATTAGTTTTTCCTCTAAATTATTGCAGATTGGATAAGTTTTTGTTTGACGGCAGGAAAAGTTTGATTTTGTTGAGTTTTAGCTGGTACCTCGTAAATATTGGCGTGTTAATTTTATGAGCTTTTGAAGTTTTCTCTTGATATTCTGGTTGGAAAGTAGTTTGGAACTGTTCATTTTATCATAAAGTTCGGGCGATGGGAACAAAGTTATTGAATTTGTAATTAACTGACACATTGTTTGCATTTGTTTCGTTGTAAATCTTAACAGAATATCACAAGCACTGTTATAAGCCGGTTTATCTATAAACCTTTATAATGATGATCGCTTATAAGAAATAATGGTTTTTGCCATTGAAACGGTTTGACGAAAACCCTATTCGTTGATGGTTCTACGAAATAATCATTTTACTGTTAAATTATAGTTCTAAATTAAGCACCTTTCATCGATGGTTAAGTAACCATCGACGTACAAAATACTGATTACTTTCGTACGTAGGTACCCTAATATTTATACCATTATTTGTATAGCTAGACACGTAACGAGGTTAGTACCTAATCTAATTACCAATTACGCAAAATCGAGTCCCTTATATAAATTCAAACTGTACCTAACAAAATCTAGAATGACAGTTAATTTAATTCCCTTAATTTATCCCCTTGAAACCTGATCAAACATCCCAACTGACTCGACCTTTACCTTTATAATTTAGTTAGCACAATTAGCTTTAACGAACCTTTATTCGCATAGGTAGGTAGTGTAGGCGTAGGGTACCTAGTGACAGAAAGAAAAAAGAAAGTATACTACTTTTTAGGCAGTACCTACAAAGAAAAAACAAACTATTATGCCGAAGGGGCCTCAGCTTACTGTCAGAATGGCAACACGGGTAAATTAGTACCTATCAATGTTGCCAGAAGGCAGTCGCTCTGAAGCTGATTTACAGCGCCATAATTCAATTCTACATGACGTTCTTCTTTTTCTTTCCAGCCAGGGTTATAAAGGTATCAGGTTTTTGTATTAGAAATTTCCCAGTAGCAGCCCGGAGTCTGGCTTTGTGCTCGGTCGATAGTTACAGGCTTGCCCCTGTTACTTAGAATCTAAAATATACCTGACTGGCCAAAATTGAGTGCACAGTTGCGCACCTCAGTCTGTCTTCATACCATTTCCACACAACTTTACAGCTCGGTGACCGGTGAGAAATGAGTATAAAGACTAATTTCTTATTCTATCCATTCGCGTAACAACACACCTCCCACTTAGAATTCTCATCTCAGCTGCATGCTCCACCTCCTATCCTGCCCTATGTGTCCCAAAACATGCAGTCATAGTGACTTCTGCGCTGCCACCAACGACGCTGTGGAAGTGGCAAAGTCAACAAGATCTAAAATACAGTCTGCGACACGAAGAAGAAGAAATCTCAGCCGCAGATATGCCTGTATTTAAAAGCTCTAAATTACCTGTTACGAATCGTTCCCGCAAACCTAGTGTAGGCGTAGAGTGGCGCTGTTTCATTAGTTTATTTGCACAAATTGCGGTCACCACTCTAGTGATAAGATAACGTTATCTCGCGCGTCAATCCGTGACTGTGTATCAAGAGCTCTGACGATGCAAGGTTGCTTGCAATTTACGGCTTTTGTGCATCTGTATGATGTATATAAAGCTTTTTGATTACTTTTCTCGTTTGTAAAGCTTATTTTGTAGGGCAGTCTAACTAGTTGCGACTTAAATGAAGGTTGAATTCGTTGTGGGCAAATGTTTTGTTGTAAGAGAGTGTAAGTATATAAAATTATATATGGACATCATCATTTCGACTGTCATAAAGAGTTAGAAGGTAGGTATGCTATGACTAATTACCTACTTAATTGAGAATGTCATCCATCACTATCCACTCTGCAGCTTCGGCAAGCGTAGCATAACTGCGATCGATCCGTGCGGCTGCTACATCAGCTTATCAATACAACACTGTACTTAAGTCCAAAAAGCAGACTTTCGAAGTTCCGTATATCGCGAATAATTATGAACATTTTCAACTAAGGGGACTACAGGACCTAAACGAAAAAAACGCAAGTTTTAATTAATGCCTAAAAGTTTAAGATCGACAACAGTAAACAAAATCAGAAAAATATATGATATTCTTCAAGATATACCTATGCTAGGTAGATAGTGTAAGTACATAATACAACTAATTTGATACGATAGAAAAAAAAACATGAAGATACCTGTAAAAACTTTCTTTTCATATTATAAACCAAACTAATATACATTTTTTTATTACTGAATCGGCCCGTTCTTGACCTCGATCACGCCTGATGGAAAGCGATGTAAACATACAATAATTTTGATTTTCTGTCAGATTATTCTACAAGCAACATACTATTTATACTATTTATTTATATTTGGACTAAAAAATGAAAACACTGCTTGTGTTTTCATTTTTCAGTCCAAATAATAGATTTTTTGTAAATAGACTTCATATTTTGCAATAAATTACCAGCGTTGTGCCATCGCGCAAAAGAAAAAGAATTTCTTTTCTATGCAGTCTGACAAAGACCGCGCTTTAGGTCATGTAGTCGCCTTAAATAAGTCGTCATAGCGTACCTTCTAACTCACGTACCTAATTCGTACTTTTAAACTTTATGAATTTAACTTCTCGTTTTACTGTTTGGCGTAAGTTTTGTGTCTTGAAAAACCTATACTTTATGAAGTTATCTACCTATTTTTACAGGCACGTAGAGTATCTTTCACATCTGCCAATCTTTTCTGGAATACGGGCACGTAGTAACTCATAATTTCCTTTGTCAATACAGTCAAAAAAGATAAGCCGCTTATGAGGAAAATGCCGTCGGAGAGACTTTTGATAAAGCCTAAGTAACAAGTCATAATTCGAGGTTTGGCTCTCGCTTATTTCCTCCTCCAATATTGGACCAATTTAAAAGATATTTCATAAATAAGAATAAGAAGGATATAGACTATGCCCGTATGTTTTTCTTTTTTCATTATTAGTTGTCAAATTTGTTCACTAGGCCTCTGTTGACAGCGGTTTAAATCGGCATTTTTTGAGTGTTCTAGTGCTTATAAAAATAATGTAGCATCAAAAAGGAAAACATAGGGACATACAAGTACCTAGTTAATATTTATTACTCTGTAAAAATCAATGCTTTATGGTCATTAACCAGAAAGAAAACAGGCGAGAGCGTTTCTATGGAGAAAAGACCCGAGCGTTTACGACGTACCGCATTTCATACAAACTTTCAAACCCTTGTTTTTCGAAATGAATGAACCGATTTTAATGAAACTTCATACGTATAAATAAGGTCTAAAAAGTTACATGAACATTTTCGAAATATCTTATTTAAAAAAAGATAACTGGAAATCTGTTTCTATGGAAAATTTAAAATCGGTCTAATTTGGCTGTAACACTATTTTTCGAAAAAGTTAGGTATGCTTATGCCTAATGATGCAATGGGCGGTAAAGTAAGAAATAGTCTTTAAATCAGCAGGGTACCTAATTGCGTAACACACTATCAGTAGCAATAGGTTTCATTTTGACAGTTCAACAGTATTCATTGCGTTATTTACGTTAATGAGCAGACACATTTTTCGAACATATGAAGCAATGGATTAGCAATATCCTTCAAAATTATTCAGATTGTGGTCATCTCTCCCAAATAAGTATACTCTCAGAATGAAGCATAAACAAATTGGCAATTGAATATAACAAGACGGCGTTAACTTAAAGTGAAGCTCAATAAAAGCTTGTACTAAAAGTTTCATGGTATTGCATCTCATATTTCATCCAGAACTTCTCATATAAGAGTAGGTGCCGTAGTAGGTGGCGTTACGTCACGCGTTATCAAGCTTACTTACCTACTGTGTGGGGGTGTGTGTGTGTGTTTAGAGAGTGTGAAGTGGGACAGCTTAGGAAAGTCACCCATTTACCGGCTTATGGCCCAGTTCTCGGTAAACTTCACCCCTGAAAGTGGTCTCGATTTCGTCAAGTTTAACTAACTTATTAGGAAGATCGGTTTTCGTGGGAAGTAAACTAATGAGGTAATTATAATTAGATCATGGTGATGTCCGCTCACAGTACGTTTTGTATAAACTTCTTTTTTTTCTTCACTTGTGTTCTTAGATATTTAGAATTATTTCCTTACTAACTTTTAATCCGCCGCGCCGCTTCGCTCTCGTGATCTTTTTCACAGGAATTAATTTCAACTTCATACCTCCACGCGTTCTTCAGAAAAATGGTCTTGACAGACAATGACGGACAACGTAGTAATCCTATAAGGGTTCCGTTTTTTTCCTTTTGAAGTACGGAACCCTAAAAATATTTCTCTAAAGCAAACTCCAAAGGTGCTCTTCCCCATCGTAATATTGTTTTCTTTTCAATTGTCAATAAGCTTCTCCTAGCGAGCAGTTACATCAACGACACTTTGATAGTTATTGTCGACGAATAACGCCTCGTTGGTTGTTATTTTCGACAATATTATGTATGTACGAACCAGAGTTTACCACGACGACATTGCGACAGAATATACGACACGTTGTTGGCTGGTATTGTGGCAAAGCGGTGTGACTTTGAATGGGAGACGTCACTGCTTGTATTCTCGAATGGTATTCTAAAGTCGCTCCGGAAGCCTTCACTTCGTTCGTTCGTTTTCTAGATAGCTTTTGTTCGGAATTCTTTTTTCAAAGCTATTGCGAAGCGACGGTTAATTTTACATTTTTCGCTGCTATCTTATTTTTTGATTCAAGGAGCTTCATTTGGCTTCATTCTATTAAAGTGGTCGGTGAATGGAATGTTCGAGAGCTAGATTTTTAAATTAAATAAGACTAGGTACCCTAAAAAAGCTGTTTAGAAATATAAAGTTGTCTTCTGTTTCTTGGTTAAAGAATCTACACTGAATACTTATAATAATTTTTACCTGTAGGTACTTTAAATAACTAAGAAATAGTTCTTAGTTATTTAAAGTACCTACAGGTAATTTAATTGGTTTAATTAATTGATAGATTAACGAAACTAGGTTAAAAGTATGATAAGGGAGAAAGATTTGAAAAAGACGCGACGCGACAATGACATTTTTTGTTGGCATTATAAAATGTTTTGACTGAGGACCTTTAAAATATTATGTTAAAAAATTGTTGTAGTGTCGATTTCAAAACTTTCTTTCGTCGGTTTACCAAATATTTAAATCCGTTCAGCCGATACCCACAGACGGGTTAAGAGAAAATTTACATACATTATTGGAGCTGCTCAAAGACTCGCAACAGGTTGAAAAAGTGACACCTGTTACCAACCTGTTATCTCCTTAGTAAATTAAATCCGCCGCCTCGCCAAGAATTCATTATGAAACCTTTAGTGAGATAATTGACACTTTCTAAACTCCCTCCCTTGAAATTATGAAGTTTCACTGATTGGGAAGATCGGGTCGGTAAGCTGTTAATTTTTAATATGTTATTTACCTTGGTATCACAACAAACCTATCTATCTAATGATGCAGGTAGATTTGTGTTTGTAAACATTTGCAGCCTATGTTTGTACAATTTTTTACTAGCTTTGCCCCTAGTAGTAAGTAAATCTATCTATGGAAATTCCACATTTTTTTTTAAGTCTACGAGACTTTCATGGCTTTATAATATTTTCTACATCGACGCACAAACTGCATGATTCTGGAAATGTTTCGTGAATTTTAATTTTAATCCAGAATCATGTACTGAATCGCAATGAACAGTTGCCCTCCAGACCCAACACCCACCTGGTCGGAGGATCCTCCCTTTTCTATGGGCGATGCGTGAACGTTACACCCTGTTCCTCATACCTCTATAGTTTTAAAACCCTTTTCAGTCCCATAACCATATCTACGTATTTCATTGCTGGTTATTTGTGTTTGAGTAGACCCCTCAGTGCTGCTCAGCTGTCATTCGTGGATCTTTGGCAGTCGTTACGGGTCGTCAGAAGCCCGAAAATGTGATAACCAGTCTTACCAAGTTGTATCGTATTATCCAGTTACTGGGTTGTGGAGGTCAGATAGGCAGTCGCTCCATGTAAAATACTGGTATTCAGCTGCATTCGGTTAGACTGGAAGCCGACCCCAACATAGTTGGGAAAAGGCTAGGCAGATGATGATGTGTGGGCGATGTTCCTGACACCCTGTGAATACTTCTTTCTTATAATGCTAAATGTTGGCCAGAGATACAGAGAGTTTTAACCCTTATTTAACGATGATAACCAATTCATTAACCTACTAAAATCCTGATCATTCTACTCCACAGAGCCGTGTCTTTGCTGACTGGTTTCGTGGTGCGGACTCGGTCTGGTACGGGAAGCTGGCTTGGGTACGTCTCGAGGTCAGATCCTAGAGGTGCCCTGCCCGCTTGGCTTGTTAACAGGTAAGTTGAGGTTTAATTTAATACAAAATATCATGCCTATATTCCTAGAAAAGGAGGCAGTGGTGTAATGATACACTATTATTTCGGTTGCTTAACACTTTGACTTTCCAGTGCCCTGCGTAAGGCAATCGTCTGGATGTCTACTCTAAAACGTAATCCGTAGATTGGGCCGATGTTGCGGGCGATTCCAATTCCGTATCACCTACGGACATAAGATTAGTTTGGGCCCGAAATAAACATCAATGACAACACGAATTGTCAGTTGGCCTTACTTTGTGACTTTGTCCGTCCGAAAAAAAAAATCGGGTGTTTAGGGTTAATTCCGAACTATCTATCGAACTTCCTTCGGACGGGCTCGTATCTTCGTTGACGGACATAGCGAGTAGACACCCTGCTTAGAGGCCAGTTGACGTATTAGGTAGATGAGAAAGCGAGCGTATTACCATTTTAACCTGTACGAAGACTGGGCTGCTACTGAGAATCTAAAGACAAATTCAATAACATTTTGCTCGACCTGCAGCCTAATTGTGTAACACACTTACAATCATAATCTTAATCATTTTGAAGGATATTGCTAATCCATTGCTTACTTCATATGTCCGAAAAGTTTGTCTGCTCAACAACGTAAAGAACGCAATGAATGTTGTTGAGCTGTCAAAATGAGAGCAATTCTTACTGTTAGTACCTATGTTACGCAATTATCCCGCGGCTAAGCAATTCATTTCGATTCCCGCACGAAATATCCAAATATCTTGAGGACGATTTCCGCATGAAATAAATATTTGTTATTAAGATGTAGTACATATACATAGATGTCTCAAATGTGGGTGTTTGTGCATATTGCGAGATTTGTGTCTGTTACCCCAGACCCCACACAGGATACATGAGAAAGTCCTAGGATTTTAACTGAATGGAAATGCTAACCGATATTGGAAAATGCGAGCGCTGCCGTGCGGAAGGGAACATAAAACTGAATAAATAATCTGCAGTCAGTCCTCCCACCTGTTATATTCTTTTATAAATAATTTCCTATTGAATATTGAATCACTAGCAAGCATATAAGCACGCAAAATCTTCGTAGGTAGATCTTTTTGCTTCGAATTATACAAATGAATAAACAACTAGGTAATAGAGTTTTTAACTACTGCCTGATAAATAGCAATAGACCCGCCTCTTAGCATGTTCCCACTGCTGGGCCACAGGCCTCCTCTCAGTGAGAGGGAGTGAGCCATCATCCACCACGCGGGCCCAGTGCGGGATGGCGGATGTCACATGTTTTCGAATTTTGACTTTGGTTGGCGATTCCAGATTTATATGGACTACAAGTCCAGGTTCCTCGATATGTTTATCTTAACTGATGACCTACATCATCATCTCCCTAGCCTTTTCCCAACTATGTTGGGGTTGGCTTCCAGTCTAACCGGATGCAGCTGAATACCAGTATTTTACATGGAGCGACTGCCTATCTGACTTCCACAACCCAGTTACTGGGTAATACGATACCCCTTGGTAAGAAAGTACCTACATATGAATTGTAAAGTCACTTTGATACTTGTCCGTATTTGAACACACAACCTCGTCCACTGGTTCATTATGATAATAATTTATGTAATTATCCAGGGTCACAGCACAACTAGCGCCTCGGCTGGTACAACAGCTGCATGCCGCAGCTCGTCGCTACCCTGGATGGAAGGCGGTCACTGATCTGCCCTACCACAAGCCGTGGAGACACCCTGAACAGGTCCCGCCTCTAAGGATCTCACTAGCCGATGTAAGTATAAAATCGACTGGATCGAACCTCCTACAGATTCAATATCCAGTAGGTACGATAAACTTACGAAAACGTTAATGAGTTTTGAACTTTGTCACATTGAACTCATTCATTGTCGCGTTCGTGTCACATTTTTGACGTCCCCATTTGAAAATAAATAAATAAAGTCCTCCAGACCGAATTTCGGCTATGGCGACGAATCTCAGCGGAGACCAGCCTTCGCCGCGGGAGATAATAAAGTGCACAAGTGTGCGCAGATACAGGTGCACTCGCCTCTTCCCTCAGTCCGATGGGACGGCACGCAATCCGAAACGACCCGAGAGAGACCCGACGCAGAACCAATGGCTCAGCGGGGGTATCTCACCGCCAACTTCCAAACTCCGGGCTATTACTAAGAAATTCCCAATGGTAAAACCCAATGACATAAGCAAGCTAGCATTGTATAATAGCATAGCATTTTCAGAGAAAATAAGCTTAAGTATGGAAATTTCAGAGAAAAGTACTTACATCGCATCGCAATTTACCTACGGGAACGAATGAACGAATATATTTGACGTGAGTTCATAGATGAGTTCAAGCCCCTATAGTGTAAGAAGTATTTTGATAGAATCTAACCAATTTACTGTAATTGAAACAGTAAATACCATGGACGTAATATTACGTCCATGGTAAATACCTACTTATAATGTCGAATGTCAAATTCTGGAGATGGTACAGACAGATCAACTCTGTTGGTCATAAAATTATGCTGCTAAGTAATGTCAAAGAGGGAATTAAACTATTAAGTTACTAATTAGGAACTTAAAGTACTTTTGTCAATAATTAATTAAGACACTAATAAAATAATTTAGTTACACAAAAATATTTAAAAAGCCTTATATCAGAGAGAAATAAAAACAACGAACTAAATGGAATTCCGTAAATCTATTACCATAGTAATTAAAACAATCTTCGAGACAAAATGGAAAAGAGGACCAGTAATCCGTGACATTTTCGAGACAAAAAAAAAAAAAGAAAAACTTTTAACGAGTCTAGAAGAAATCCTCTAACGTAATGTCATTTGTCTTTCATAATGGAATAGTGGAAAAAGTAACTCAAAGTTACCACAGAACGTTACATAAAACATGAGACCTTTGAAAGGTTTCCGAATAATTCCCGAAGTTACTTCGGGCTCCCAAATCCCTTATTACCTATCGATTATTTGTTTCCAACTTCATCCAATTCAATGTTTCTTCGGTAAATCGTTTTGGATTTTCTTTTTCGTTTTATTTCTTTTGAAAATGTCCATTGTACAAGTATTTTTTCTTAAGAATTTTGTGGTAAGGTTGAATATTTTATGTTAGTCTACTTCTGTTCGTAGAAACTTTATTTTAGCCCTAGTGAGACACGACTGTACCTACTTTTATCTACCTATAGGCATTGCTATGTATAGTTGCGTTGTAGTACTAGTTGACAGGCCTGCACTGTCCTTCCAAAAGTTCCGATGGAGGGTTATTCACATGAAATATTTTGAATTTGATTTGATACGAAGAAAAATTGGAGATGTTTTCAAGCGTTTGAATCACGCATCTGTTCAATGGTATTAGACTTATAACTGATAGAGATTATTCTATACAAAAGCTCACTATCGGAGTGAGCTTTGTTTTTACACCGTCAGCTGTCACAAAAAGTTATCACTGCAGATCTGCAGGTACAGAACTTTTCACAAACGAACTGAGTGCGATAGAGTTGTTGCAGCAAAACACTGCTGATAAGCGAAAAGTTCTACTACAGCGATGTTTTTACTTTTTACACTCAGGTACCAACTTTCAGCTGTTTGTTCGTAATAATTCCGTGACTACAGGACATCGTGTGGGGTGAATTTATTATTATGCAAATGTTTCCACCATAAAATTACGAACACCTTCTACAATATCACTGCTTTTCATACGTATAATGTTTTCATAGTAAAAAGGTGAAGGAAAACATCGGGAGGAAACCGGCATTTCCTAGAACCAAAAATTCGAAGACATGTGACTTCTATCAACCCGCACTGGGCCCGCGTGGTGGATTACAGCCCACTCCCTCTCACTGAGAGGAGGCCTGTGTCCCAGCGGTGGGAACATTATAGACTGATTATGTATGTATATTAGTAAAAGCTAATAACACAACTAGGGTGAATGACAAAGACATTTATTCATAGGATAATAATAATAATTATGGCAGGTTGTACCATAACCATAACCATACCCATAATCAGCCTATAATGTTCCCACTGCTGGGACACAGGCCTCCTCTCAATGAGAGGGAGTGGGCCGTAATCAACCACGCGGGCCAGTAGGTTGTACAAATTTGGTTATTATAGTAATTATGTTCAGGACATATCCGCCGCAAAAAGCGGCGCGGCGTACGAAAATTTACAATAGTAGGTACCTACACCTGGGTATAAAATTTCGGCGCGGGAGATATTATACTGCACAAGTGGGTGCGCAGACACAGGTGCACTCTCTCAGGTAATAAACAATACAAAACACTTAGGCTACAGGCATAAAGGTGCATTTATACTCTAGTATACAATCACACTAATTATTATAAAGGCGAAAATTTGTGAGTGAGCGTGTGTGTGTGTTTATAAGTTTGGTACTTCTTCACGCTCAAACGGCTGGGGTAATTTCGATAAAATTTTATATGGAGGTTGCTGACACCCTGGATTAACATTTAGGCTACTTTTTTATCCCGATATTCCCACGGCATCGACATTTACGCGGGTAAAATCACGGGGCGCAGCTAGTATAAAATAAAAACACAACAAGAACAACATTTGTATTTAAAAAATAAATGTAGGTAATACCCTTATAATAAAAAATATTTTTTTATTCTATAAAGTAAGTAGCCTAGGTACCTACACATGTCCAGTATAAGCTGACTTCTAATTATACGAAAACCCTACTATATAATGCGAGGTTACCTGAAACTAGAACAATATATCAAGCCATACTATACTCGTATATTGTCGTGCGTAGGTACAGCTTCAGCCCCCCGGCTAAGGCTATAAGATACAAGGGCCAATTCGAATTTGATACTTGGAATATTTTCAAGTGGATTATAATCTTCCTCAAAAATCTACTTTTAATCGTAAGTATATAATGTAATGTAATATAGACCCATCGCAAAAAAAATTAAATAAAAAAAACTTGTCGAAAAACGTTATACATTTTTAAAGATGTTCCCGAAGAATTTCCCCAAAAATTCAAAAAAATATTCACATCTAAACTATCAGAAATCGCGGAACATACATGTATGGGGTATTTTCGGATACCCCTCCTAGGTATGAGCGATCTAATTTTTTTATGACGTCACTATTTGGATTGGACCACCCTGTTTAAAAAAAAAGGTTGTCAATTTGCGTAACAATGAATTTTCCTGACTTTAGGCTAACCTTATTTTTAATCTTGGGTGCAGTAAACTGTACAAATTCGATAAAATCTGTTAGGCTATTATGACGGCTAATAAAAAGATCTAATCAAGTTTTATCACTGAAAAAGTTTTATCTTTGCAAGGCATCGTTATGAAATGCAATAAATTGTGACCTACTGTTTCTTCTTTGTTCAGTACTTTAATAGATAAAGGAAAGTAATAAACAAAGTCAAGGTTGTTGATTACATACTGTTCGCCCGAGTTATTCAAGTCCCGCGCCCTAATTGCGTAACACACTGTCAATCGGAATCTGAATAATTTTGAAGCAAATTGCTAATCCATTGCTTCATAAGTTCCAAAAAGTTGTCTGCTAAACACGTAAATAACGCCATGAATGTTGTTGAACTGTCAAAATGAAAGCCGTTGCTACTGATAGTTTGTTAGGCAATCACCCCGCAGGAAACGTTTCGGAAGACGACTCGCTAAATTAACACAATTCCTTTTCTATTTTCCAGTGTGTAGACCCCGACGCGCCACCACCCCCAGAAGAACCAAAACCCGACACATCCAAAGGTAAACTGGAAGTGCCACATCCCAAAGAAATCGAGAGCCACAGCGTCGAAGACCTTGGAGACATATCTTCAGAATTCAGCGTAGAAGTAGAAGAAGACACGCCAGACCACGCTCAAGACCCGAAGAAGAAGGGAAAATTCTACAAACTGGTTAAGTCCATGAAGAATAGAAGGAAAAGTGTGCAAGTAGCGAAGAGTGCTGATAACCTCGCCGATAAGCCATTGGAGGAACGGCACGAAAAGAAGAAAGGGTTCAAGTTTCATAGGAGGTTTAGCCTCAGTCGGGGGCGGGAGGATTGAGGATAGACGCGTTGTGACTTAGAGGGTTAGAGGTAGAGTTGAGGTTACAGGAGTTGTTTGTGAATCAGGTGATTAATAACTTGTTTTGTTTCTGTTTCGAAAGATAAAAGTCAGAGATCCTGCAGCCAGATATCGATAGAATTTCAAAAGTGGTGCGATACAGGGTCAAATTAAATTAGCTAGGGAAACTTCGCAGACGTGATGGTATCGATATTTAAACACGATAAAACAAAAAATAAATAAATTTGATGAATTTTCTTTTTGGGATCAATGACAGGCTTGTAGTGTAAAAAAAACTGATGTTTAAACTTCACAGACGTGGTGGTTAACACTACAAAATAAAAATAAACTTATTTTCTCGACGCATACTTCAAGGAAAAGGAACTACACTACCAGCGATCGTTGACACCAAACAAAAATCTATCAAAAATATCGATATAGGTATCAAAAATATCGATACCCATGACGTCTGCGATGTTTATCTAGCTAATTTAATTTGACCTTGTATAGAGATAACATATAGTGCAGTAAGTATTGTTTCTTTTGCACTCTGGCAGTCTGAAATCGAAGATTGAGATTATATCTAAGACACACACACCTTGGCGTTAAAAAGGATAGCAACGGACTGGATATCTCCAGTGTCTGTGCCAACGTTAAACAATCAGCCTGCCAGCTTTCATATCGCCCTTTAACACCTTTGGATTTTCTATAAAGGTGAGTACGACACGCGGAAAACGTTTAAAAGCGGTTACGCCGTACGGCATTTCATACAAACTTTTTAGCCTAAATTTTTCGAAATTTATGAACCGATTTTAATGAAACTTCATAGGCATAAGCAGGATACAAAGCTTTAAAAAGTTAGTAGAGAACATTTTCGAAATGTCTTATTTAAAATAAAAAGATAAGTTTAAATCTCTATTTCTATGGAAAATTTAAAATCGGTCTAATTTGGCTGTAACACTATTTTTCGAAAATGTTCTGAAGTATGAAGTTTCATTCAAATCGGTTCATTCATTTCGAAAAGGGCTTGGAAGTTTGTATGAAATGCCGTACGGCGATTTTGAAAAGCGTTTCTGCAAAATGTAACGTCCTTGAGCATGTTCGTCCCAGTGCTTGACCAAATGCTATGTGGTTTTTGTGTGAGACAGTTCTGGCAGCAGTGATATTTTCGGCTTATAAGTCGATTCGCATGAGTTTACTCCTCCGAAATGGGCGAATCGTCACTTTTTTTTTCTATAGGTGACTCGCACGAAGTAAATTTATTTGTGGGCGAGTCGACAACTCTAAATTTTATATTTAACTTCTATAATTTCTGTGCGCTAGTGTACTTTTTTATATACTGTTTTATTTCTACTAATAAGCCATATTTTCTTGTTTGATGTTATTCAGTTGGTTTATTTAAGTTAATTCAGTTCGAAATTCACCACGTGATTCACAGACACCTCCATTGTTGAAGAGGTCAGGATCGGTTCCCTTGAAATGCCAAAAAAAAAATACCGCAGTTGTTGACGTTTAAATAATTCCTGTCCCATTGATCTACGTAGCTATGTATACTACGATTATGTAAAGTTGACCTCGTAATTGCTCTAATACATGAACCAATTCCCAGTAAATTAAAACTTCATTAAGGTTGAAACTATGTAACTATCACAAAGACAAATAGACCTTGTCGTCTTTTGGGGTGCAAGTGACATTCAACCTTAGGGTGTCCAAGCGATTTATGGTCGACTAACTACTGTAAATATTTTTTTAATCGACATTTTGTCTTCACTAGCCACTCCTTATCTCTATGAAATCTTGTATGAAACCTTACCTACTTTAGTTGTTTTTTTTTTTCACGATTTAAATATTTTTAGGCTAATAAGGCATTTCATTCAGTTGCGTACAAACATGAACGTTCCATTTTATTGTATTGTTAGTCTCGTGAGTGCATTATACCTCCTTATATTTTACCTACTTGTAATTATTTCCAAATCAAACGATCTCTTACGTATTAATGGTCTGACAGTTGTGTACATGGAGGATATATATGATTATAGGTAATTGCAACATTCCAAATGGTTTGGCTGCACAAGAGTGTTTGTAACGAAACGCATAAAACAGACATATCCAGTAGCGCACATAATGTGGAACAGACTTGTAAGTACCTAACTATGTTTAAATCTTTTACAGTATTTTTATCTGACGATTCGCGCTTCACTTGTCGTTACCAAGTGGAAAAGAAAAAAAACGCTGTAAATATGTGTGTAACGGCAGGAGCTCTCGGACCGTACGGTCCTAGACAGTGTGTGTGTATGTGTGTGTGTGTGTAATTTGCTTGTCTTCATACATACATTCACAGTGTGTTCGTAAACTTGGTTACCATAAGAAAAGCACGTGTCGCTTCGTGAGATAGATATACTATTATGCCAGAATGTATTATATATCATTCTTCCAGTGAGTGAGAGAGATGGAGCTACAGGTAGCTACATGACGACTAGCGCCATTTCTTTTTCGCAAAGGAATAATGCTGACTTTTCCACTTTATAATATGACCTAGTCGATCATCATTGTCATTCAAAACATTTGCTACACGAATGTTAGCTCTCAAAGTTTCAATTCTGTAATCCCAAGGTTTTAAACAGAACGTGAGTGGGACTTACCTACAATTTATTTTTATAAAAGAACTAGATATCTTTTGTATGAAAATAGAAGTCTTGTTAATATTAGCTAATGTTCATCCAAAAAATACGTTGAAGAATCTCCAAATCTCATACAAATCCTTGCAATATAAAACATACTAATTTAACCTGTCCACTTTAGAATAAATCCCGCCGAAAATATACCGTGTGCGACAAACTTCAGTCGTACCTATTTGGCTTGAGTGTAGACCTATACGCTGACGTCGTCGTCGGTCGCGTAACGTACGGTCAGTACCAACATACTTGCCGCTGACGACGTTAGCGTCGCAGTATGCTGCTATACAGGGTTATTGGTAAAATATTAACAACCTTTAAGAGGTCATTGTACTCATCATTATAAACAACTTTTACTATGGGACCAAACCTGAAATCGCAAAAAAAAAAAAACAGCTGTTCCCTACATTTATGTTCGTATAACTCGTCAAAATGACCCTTAGTAAAAGTTGTTAGTAATGATGAATAAGTTAACCGACATAGCCCGAAGAATTGTCAAACTTCATACAAAATGAAAGGCGTGTACCCATAGATATCCCGTGCGCGTACCGTATATTACCTACCCACCTACCCATAGTAAATAGTTACTTATTTCTCTGATAAAGGTAGTATTTTCCGGTTATCGCGAGCAAAGCCGCGCTTATTCGCTAGTGTTCAAAGTGAAACTACGTTTAAAGACAAGAGAGAGAAGCTAAAGAAATCATGTTGTGTATAAAATGAGATGTTTTGTATAAATTGTAAGACGTTGCTGTAGATGTTATGACATTAACCTTTTGACCGCCACAGACGTGTATAGACGTCAAACCAAAATGTGTCCACGGTTCGACTACATGACAGATTTTGACGCCGAGGGCACGTTTTTGATTTTTTGACGTGTGGCGGTCAATAGGTTAAGAATTTAAGACCTACATAGTTTGTACTAACTTCTCATGTTAAATGTAACTTTAATCTTCATATCGCTAATGTATGTGAACTTCATTTGGCTAAAGTATTTTAGAAGTTAAAAATGTGCTCGGTCTCGACCGCCTCTATCTGCACTTGGGTGCATATTTACTTCTACATGGGTAATATTTAAATATAAAAACCGATCGATTCATAAAATTCATTCGAACATTCATAATTCCAAATAATCTCATCCTAAACATTTTGTATTGTGATTAAATATAATTGTAATTTAACTATTGTTAAAGCTATTCCAATTCTAATGTGTACCGGCTAAACTAGAAAAGAGATACTGGCAGATAAGGATAAGCATAATCAGCCTAATAAACGTTTCCCACTGCTGGGACACAGGCCTCCTCTCTTCGAGAGGGAGTGGGCTGTAATCTACCACGCGGGCCCAGTGGCCGGTTGGCTGATGTCACATGTCTTCGAATTTTAGATTCTAGGACATGCCGGTTTCCTCACAACGTTTTCCTTCAATACTGGCAGTTTATTTAATTCTTATATAGAAATCTAAAAGAGAATTATGTTTCTGCATGATCTGGCAGGGGCTTCTACTTTTGCTATCTCTTTTTCACAGGTAAAACCAGACAAAAATGGAAGAAAATTGGTATCTGATGGCATACCATCAGATACCAATTTTCTTCCATTTTTACCTGTGAAAAAGAGATAGCAAAAGTAGAAGTTTAGTTTAGGTAGGTGCACATTAGATTTGCACCTTTGTCTAATGATTGTGAAAATGCCTTCTATCTAAAAATAAACTTGTGCTAACTATTATAACTTCTTCACTTTCAGCTCTATAAGACAACTACACAAAAAAAGTATTTTATTGATTATATTTATAGTGCCAAAATCACACTCGACATAATAAAAATTATAGATTTTCTACTTTTTTCAACAAAAATGACTTGCGTATTTAGTCACGTTCGTAATCGAATACAATCGATAAAAACTCGATAACGCAGTGGACAAAAGGTTTTTTAGGTTGAATCGAGAGAATTCCGGCTGTATATGAAAAAGATTAGCAATAACACAAAAGGAGGTTTTTTTAGAACATTTCGATAGGCGTTGGGTTTTTGTGCGGTCAAGTTCAAGGGGATTGCGGTTTTAGTATCAAAGGAGAATTTGTCCTTGTTTTTGTTATGTAAATAAATAAATAAAAGAATGGAAATGGGTTTTGGTGTGATGCTTAATAGGCAATGTTGTTACATAAGGTTTCGATTAAGAAAAGTAAAGAATGTTAGCAGAAACTAGACTCATTTGAAATAAAACCCCCCATTTCTGAAGATATGTAACTTTGTTTCGCCTACATGAATAATATCAATACTTAATATATTATCTAAGTTCTAAGTAAAAACGTACAGGGCCTCAAGTCTGCTATTACAATAGTGTCAGAATGGTCTATCATTGATTTCATAATTGTTGATTTTGACAAGTTTGGTAATCTACTAATATAATGGCGTCATTATGACTTTCAACCACTGACACTCCAGTGAAAGATATGGCATAGGATGGTAATCTCGTACATAATGACAAATGAATGACTGACTCAGGCGGTAATCTGCTAAAATTTTGACAGTTCCTTTGATCAGTGACCTACCATTAGAACCTCATTGTGCAGTCATTGCTTTTAATTCGTTATGAGTATCGTATTTATGTTCTGTGCCATTGACCGACCAATGATCGACCATTATGAATTTAGCAGATTACGAACTTTTAGCAAAATGACAATGGGATCGTGTTGGAATGACGAATTTATAAAAATAGCAGATTTGGGCCCCAGGGCGGCAGGGCCATCGACGCGCAAACTGTAACCTTGGATTCTGCGCATGATTCTGAAGCGCACGCGTTTAAATTTTCCGTCGGTTATAAAAAAAAACAGCTATTCAAATCATCTTTAAGGACCTAAACCCAAAAAACGCAAGTTTTAGAAACAATAAAAGTATATGATCGACTACAGTAAACAAAATCAGTAAAATATATGATATTCTTCAGGATATATGCTAGGTAGATAGTGTTTTTAAAAGATAATACAACTAATTTAATACGATAGAAAAAAAGTCATGAAGATACCTCTAAAAACTTTCTTTTTACAATAAAAACCATACAAATATACTTACAAACAATCATTCTGATTTTTTGGCAGATTATTCTACAAGCAACCTAATAAAATACTAGTGTTTAAATTTTTTCGTCCAAACAATAGATTTTTTGTAATTTAATAATTGCTTCATAATTTGCAATAAATTACCAGCGTTGTGTCATCGCGGTTCTCTTTCTTTTCTATGCAATCTGACAGTGACCGCGCTTTAGGTCATGTAAGCCCATTAACAATTCGCAATTCTACGCTAGGGAGTTCAGTTTGCTTGTCGATGCTACCCTATATGTATATGTTACCGGCAATCTGTATAATCCGGTATTCTATACAATACCTAGGCAAAGTATAGAATACCTAAAACGTCTAGGTAATGTATGAAATATTATTTATTTTATACTTTGCCTAGCCATCTATACCTACAGTACCGAATGCGCAGCCGGCAATGTGTGAAAAAGACGAAAGCTCGGGTTGCCCTTCGCTCGCTCTTGCATCCTATGTCGACGTAGCTCCACTTCGTGGGGCTCCTATTCTTGTGTAAAGGGTTTAAAGTAACCTAACCAAACCATACCTCGGAGTTCGGCATATTTTAAAACAGCGAGCGTTTGTTAATGGACGACGCCGTTTGTAAAACGCGGAATCATACAAATTGCCTGATAATACATGTTCGTTTCTTACATGGTACTTACATAACATTGATAATATAGACCAAATCTATTCACTTTACACATTGCTGGTGAACCAGCAGATATTCTATACAATCCCTGGGAAATGTATAGGTACATTACCTAGGCAAAGTATGTACTACGGACAATAATATTTCTTACATAGCCTGGACGCCTCAGGTATTCTATAAATTGCCTAGGTATTGTATAGAATACCTGAATTATACAGATTACCGGTAACATATACACAAAACCTTAATACAATTTCACTTACTATTGTTCTTACCCATTAACATTGTCGGATATGGATAGCCATATATAGGACATACCTATTTATCTTCTATACCTACCTACCTTCATATTTATTTAATCTTTTAAACTGTTTTAAAATTTCCGCTTGGCTGTCAATACATGTATATTTAATAAGTCGCTGTAACGTGTACCTTTTAATATAAGTATCCTTCATACTGTTCATACGTTTATGATGCGTGCCTTCAATCTTTTATCTTTCTAATTCTATTGTATTTTATGTATAGATATCGTTTTCACTGTATTCACTGTATCTTTTTAAAAAGGTGTTCAGATGGTGAAGAAAAAGATATCGGTAGAGATTCTTACATTTTAAATTCCTTTTTCGATTTGTATTTCAAACAAGCCGACCCGACCGATGTTGTCCTGTCCAAATCCTATAGGATAATTGAAAAAAAAAACCGGAAAATTAGAAAATTCGGATAAAAACTGAAATTTATCCGAATTTTCTAATTTTCCGGGATTTTTTTCCAAGTTTTAATTCTCTAAAAACCTAATTCGGACTTCCTACTACTAAGATATTAAAACAAAAAATGCCTAATCGGTCCAGCCGTTCTCAAGTGATAAGTTTAACGTACACATTACATTTTTTTATATTTGGAATACTGGAGATTGATAAAAAAAAACAAATTATGTTAACAAAAACATAACCCTCCTTCTGACGCAGTCGGGTAAAAACTAGTTTTCAGCAGTTCTTATCTACTTTACAGTGAAAATGATATCAAGGTATTAATACAAAACTGTCACCGTTTTTGCGAAATAGATTTCATCGATCAATTTGGCAAAAACTCTACATAATTATTCAATATAATCAATAGATTAAGTGTGGTGTATTTATAATTTCTTATGTACTATGCTGTAATGTATTTAAGTGCTCAATTTTGTGTAGTGGACTTGTTCTTTGGTAATGTCTTATTTTAATAGTGTTTTGTCATTTTGAGGAGAGGGACAAAAAGTAATAGTAATGTAACTTCATAATATTTTAGAAAAATTTTGTGAAGTTTTTGGATTATGATCCAAAAAAAAAGACAATCATTGAAGTAGTTATTCCTTGCATTTTATTGTCAATTTATCGTATGAACTTTGAAAATACAGAATTTTCCAACTTAAAAAAAAATTGTTACAGATAACCTAGATATGTACTTAATTTAATATTAATTAACCTAGATATTTAAATTAGTTAAGTAATTACCTTATATAAATTTACGTTAACTGGTATCTAGTGTCTTCTTGCATTCTGTGTTAAGTAGAACATAAAATACAAAACAGTCCCCATTTTCAATTCACTATTAAAATAAGATCTTATATTTTAATTATAATGTTTAATTAAAAAATCTGAGTATCACTACAAATCAAGTAAAACGATTTTTGTTAAGTATTTTTTTTTACATTTCTCATTTTCATCTAAATATGGATTTAATTCAAGGTGATGACATCTTTACAAGAAGAAATTATGTGTGTTGTAAAGGCCCAAGTTTACGATTGACTGCATAAGGTTACGTACTTTAACGTTAACCACAAATTACATAAACCATTATCTATTCTGTAAAAATATCGCCGTGAGAACTTTGAAGTGAGCTGTCATTCCATCTGATGCTATTGACAGCTCACTTTAAGGTAACTTTACCAAAGTTTTCATGGTGAGATGTTTACAGTGAAGATCGGCTTACGAATTAGATCCGGCTAGACTGGATGCCGACCTCAACATAGTTGAGAAATGGCTAGGCAGATTGATTAAGATCGGCTGAAGACTGATGACGACTAACCATCACGTGGACCACCTGCTTGATGGCCACAAAATAATATAAAAAAAATCAGAACAAAATTGCCTGGCGGTTTTGTTCAAATAAATTAATTTAGTCAACCGTGTACTCGGGCCTTTAGTCGAATGTGTCAATCACCTTGTGAAATAGTTATAATTAAATGATAGAAATAGTTACGAATTGGTGTCCCTATGACAATAAACAATGATTTTAGATACTTAAAACAAAATTCAGTTCTTGTTAAAACAGAACTTTCCGTTTTTTTCTACTACTTACTCTATCTTAATCTATATACAAAAAAAATCATATGTCTTAGCAAATTTTTAACTAAAAATGTAAACAAGTCTTCGTCCTCTGATGCTTGGCTTATTTCAATATTTTCTATACTTTTCCATCTCAATGTTTCGATATAGTTAACACTGCCGGCATAATCTCCAAATTCACTGTCAAATATGGACATTCATCGGAGTAATTTCGTAACACACTAACACACACTAACAGTAGGAATGGCTTCAATTTTGACAGTTCAACAACATTCATTGCGTTATTTACGTTGTTGAGCAGACAAAAATCTTTTGAACATATTTATGAAGCAATGGATTAGCAATATCCTTCAAAATTATTCTGATTGTGATTTTTAGTGTGTTACGCAATTAGGATGCGGGCAGTATAATCTGGTAGCTTCACAATTTATTATTTATCTTGTAAATAATATTATGTAGATGATGATTTATTTATACGCACTTTAGCTAGAGGTGTGGTAAAGCTAGAGGTGTGGTACTTGTCATTGTATTCAAGTAAATATGTAATATTTTGATTAGAGTCGATACTAAGGACAATCCTTAGTATCGACTCTAATCAAAATATTGTATTGTGGATGCCGATATACTAACCATAACCTAGATGAAGATGAACACGCACAGTTTTTTCTAACAGCATTCATCATCTGTCTAACCTTTTCCCAACTATGTTGGGGTCGGCTTGCAGTCTAACCAGATGCAGTTGAATACCAGTAGGTATTTTACATGGAGCGATTGCCTAACAGCAATAGCATTTAGCAATAGCTATTTTTCTAAAGCAATGCAGTCCGAAATCATAATATCTGATATCATATCTGGAATAATTTAAAACATAAATAGAATAAAAATATTGCCATTGTTATTTTAACCTTGATTTTGATTAAATGGTTTTTAAACCAGAAAACTGTACCTAATTATTCAAATTAGAAGATTACATTGCACAATAACTGGCACTAACATATTTTTATTAAACTACTTAGGTAAGTACCTACGTAAAATAAATGGAAAAGTTAGATAAAACAAAGAAAAACGCGTTTAACTCCAGACAACAGAAAAAGTCTAAATACTATAATCTATTGTATTAACCTTTTTGTCTATTTTTTCTACGAACAATTTCGACCCTATTTATTCACCTAATAAAACAAAAAACGACATTGTCGTGTAAAAGTCTAAACCGACACACTTACCTGTGCGTGTGGCGAGAAAGAGAACTAAAATAAAATGTTCTGGGTTTGACAGATTTGTGACATCTTCCCTTTGTAAGCAGCGCCGCCATGACACGAAGATATAAGTTTGTCGGTGTTTAATAAATATTGAATTATTTGTGAATGACATCATGTACTGCACCTCAACAAATAATAAATAGTTATGTATCACGCGTTGAGTGTTAGAATGTTTATAGTCATGTTACTGTTCCATTTGTTGAGCCAATTAGTTTTAATATAGAAAATATACATTATGGCGAAATAATGCTCGTTTTCTTTGTATTGTTGCATCATTTGTTTCAAGAACCTTTTGTTGGAAACCTTGAACCCTATGTGGAATATTTTGAGTTTAAATAGGCATCTGCCGTTTCTCGTCGGGCAGTAGGTACCAAATGCAGCATAAAAACCGCGGGAGGTCACCGATAAGGTGGACTGATTAATTAAAATCCGCGGTCAGATTGTGATTAGACAGAACCAGATGGAGAGGGATCGTGGGGCGGGCAACGACTTCACCTGTGACTCATCGTGACCACGAGCACTCTGTCGAGAGCGAAGCGAAGAAGGAGTACTAAATAGGAAGAACGCTGTGATATTCGACAATACGACGATGCCCTCTGCAGTTTTAGGATGGTAAAAGAATTTTCCATGTAGCTAACAATAAGTAGAATCCGACCAACCTTCATTTTCGGTTTTCAGAAAATCGGCCCAAATCTCCATTTTTGGCAATATTCGTTTTGGCCGAAAAAGTAGGTGTAAGATTTACAACGTGGCCGAAAAAACTCAAGTTCCAACAAATCAATAGATAAGTACTTTCAATTCATTTGTTCAGGGTACATCGAAAGTTACAACAAACACAAAAACTGAAAATGCAGAAAAATTTACAGCACCTTATTTACCGAATACAAACATTGAAAAGTATAAAGTTTTTAAATGGTTAATATTATAGAATAAAAGATTGACACTGCATTTCTTTTACTTTTACAAAAGAAAACCTATTGACAAACAAAATATTGTTATCGTTTTCCGTTACAAAAAAAAAAAAACTATTTTCGGTCGAACTCTTACAGCAAGATAATCCCAAAGGTGGATTCAATAACAGGTCCACGACACTTACTTAAAAAAAAAATGAATTAACGGTCTCTATATTTCTGAGTACGAAGGTTCGCTCCCTGTTTAGCATCTTGAAAGAGGATGGATATCCATGCAGATAGTGCTTAGAGGGATTTGGGATAAAGAGTGGAAGACGTTGCTGTTTATGCGACCTCTTGCTCTATCACTTTTGACAACAATTGCCACTAAATTCAAACTTCACTAAGGTTGAAATTATGTGTCACGTGATTACAAAAGTCTGTTGATTTCGGCCAGCCAACCACTCGAGCTTTTAAAGTAGACATGCTCACTTTATTCCCCAGAGCGTTTGGGCCAACATTTTGGCCCAAACAAACAGCGGCTATTAGAGTAGATCAATCGGTTTACTCCAACTACAAAAGCCCGAGTGACTCCTCCAGCGTGTGTTTGTCTCTAACAGGGAATTATTGTAAGTAGTTCAGGTATGTTTGCAGCTGTTATTTATGTACTTATCAATTGTAAGTAAACAATTAATTTCATCCCACCATAATTGCAGTCCAAACGCTATAGATAAAAGACGTATCGTTATAAGTCGTCTACGTATGTACGTCACTGGTAGGTAAATCCGGCCCTAAGACGAAGCACTGACCATAATTTCATGGCCCGATCACATTAATTTAAAAAAAATTGTTTATTGTTAATTAAAACGGTAACACCAATTATAATAATTAACATAAAAATGATGAAATGAAATGAAATGAAATGATGAAATGAAATGATTTTATTTTTTGTAAGTAGGTTTGTACAAACACTTTTACACGTCAACCATGTTTAAAAATTTAAAAAAAAAAAAAAAAAAAATTAAACAGGTATGATAGATATAAAATTTCAACTACTAACATATAATAGATATATATGCTAGGGTGTCCCCTAGCATATTTCTTCTCACAAAACATCAGACATACCCGCATAATTCTACTCTATTCATCGGCAAACAGATCACATTCAGGATTGGTGGCCAGGAGGGCATTAAGCATCCTTAGAGTACGACACATAGGGGACACATGTACCACACACAACCCAACCATAACGACAAAGAAGCTGCAGCGGCACTATTCATTAACCACTGCTTGCCTACATTTTGCTCTGCAATATGGTGTGGTTTTGATACGTGTTATCGGGCCCTAAACAAGTTTTCTAAAAATAAAACAACGCTAATTAGGAACGTTTTGTTTAATGGCATAGTTATTTTATCGCTTGTGTATTACTATACATATAGGATGAGTTTATGTGACGCAAATTTTCCCTCTACTTGTTTTTTTTTTGTGTTTGTTCTCTCTCTGCGTTATGTTTACTGCATATAAACTTTTTTTTTTCGTTTCTAGATTGAAAAGAAAAAGGATATATCTAAATATCCGTGGCAGTTATGCCAGGGGCAACCAATCTCACAGTTACATGATATTATGTTACTCGCCTCTATCAATCAGACTCTTGCGATATTTATTTTTATTATATTCCACGTTCGATTTTTTTATGGTTGAAATCCAGTACAAGAACCAATCCTTACAAATATTACAATGTATGATCCGGTAGCCATAGTAGCAGTGTCTGTCACATGCAACGGCCGAAATGGTGTTGTTTTCCAGCTCAGGGATATCACATGTGTACAGCAAGTACAGGATTGGGCCTAACACAGCTCCTTGTGATACTCCAACTTTTATAGTTTTTAGCTCGGAATAGGCACAGTAACTGCAAGTGCTCATACACACGAGTGACACGCGTCAACGGCAGAGACAACTGCAGAAGTCGACAACATGCTGCTCATGTATTTGAACACCGTACTCAAATACACGAGCGGCAGTTACGTCAACGACACCCTCAGACGCGTCTGCGGCGGACGTCGATGGCAACCTCAGAGGCGTCTGCGGCGGACGTCGATGGCAGCCTCAGATGCGTCTGCGGCGGACGTCGACGACAGTCTCAGACGCGTCTGCGGCGGACGTCGACGGGTGTCGACGGCTGCCGTCGAAACAGATCGAAGGCTGCAGTTACTTGCCGGTCGTAGGCATCCCTGTTTAAAGACTCAGCCTGTAATGCCTGTATATTATAATGATTCCTTTGCAATCAATAATTCACTCGGTTTGATTAGATAGTTCTAATGTGTTTGATGGTTTATTTATTTTACTCTCAAACATTATTGACTATTGTGTAAGTGGGTTCTAACTCACAGTAATCCCCTAATAAAAGAAAAGGCTTTCGCCACATTTAGTTGAAGGACACACTCAGTGACCATTATCCGACTTCAAAAATAGTAGATTATTTGCCAAGGGAGCAAACAACTATTTTGAAGGCGAGTGATTCTTTGAGTCCAGAGCGGAGCGAAGAATCCCAGAGTAGAATCCCAAGCGCGGCGAGTGGTTCTAAAGTAGAATTGTTTTGCTAACGAGGTGGACACTCTATTTTTATCACCCTCTATGAAAAAATAAGTAAGTGCAACTTATGAATAAGAATAGTACCTTTATTTATTGACATACAATTATTTTTCAATTTCTTATTTTCGACGGACTATTAAAAATAATAATAATAATGTAGGTACCTAAAGTCCTAAAGTTCGTTTTTTAATCTCAGAAACTACCTAATCTGACAAGTGTAATGTCAAAATTCTGCTTATACTAAAAAAAACGCAAACACAAATTATTTGTCAGATTAGTATTATTATATTCTTAGAGATTTTGTTATTCACTTCGTAATAATAAAAGTAGTTCGTCTGTGTGATCTTTTTTAACGACAGAACGGATTTGGATGTAATTTGGGACACGGATATACCGTAACCAAGGTCAGGACAAAGGATAGGCAGTTTCCACCCCGGTGGGAGGTAGGTTCCCGTGGGATAATTTTCGACCACCTTTGCGCACTGTGAGGTTTTCAAAAATACACAAAAATGGACACTATTCTACTAAAAAAACAGCTACCTATAGTACCATAAAAAACCGCCGGTCACTAAATGCGTTTAGCGCAAAACATATTTGAAACCTCATTTTGTCTCTGTCGTCTTCAAACGCTTGTTACAAACAGAACGATGCTTTAAATTCGTGATTTGTGTAAGAAGAGGCCTTTACTGTTCTTTTCTTTTAAGTACCTACCCACGTGGTTTGTGTTCATTATCGACAAAAATATACCTGTACGAAATAGAAACCCTATTATTTTAATCAATCGTAAAATTAAGAGTAACCGCTTTTAATTATTCCACCATGTTTTTTGCGCAAAGGATAGTCCGTGGAAAATCACAATTCGATCACTGATCAATTCAATTTCGATGTAATTAACCCTCTGAAACCGTATGACCGATGACCTTCACATTGGATTGTCTCTGTGATTTTGCGTTTATCTACGATCACACGCGGCACAGATTATATTCGCGCGCGGAACTCTACGGGTGATCGCGTTGTTCCCGCCGAAAGTGTTCTCTTTTTCAAAAGTGACATTTCAAATAAAAAGTTTGTTTTGTTTTTGACTTCGTAAAATGAAAATAAATCTGGATGATGGGGTGAGATTATTATTTAATTTTAATAATTTAAGGATCAAATATATTTTAAATTAGCTAACCTAACAAACGTTATCCCGTCCTATCAAATAATTCATTAAAAAATCTCATAAAAAAGGACGATCAGTTTCCTATTTTTCTTTCCTTAATAACCTAATTCGGACTATTACGAAAATTTAAAAAATTGCCAAATCGATCCAGCCGTTCTCAAATACTGCTCTTAAAAAAGAATGGCATTTCATTTTTATCTATTTTGATTAAGAAAGTATTACTTAGCTTAGCTTCATGCCCATTACATTAATTTATAATCGCATCCAACGCTCCAATTGCCTATTCAATCACAATCCCAAGGATTTTGAAGGAAATTTCTAATCCATGGCTCATCCATATCTACTAATATTCATACTCATTATCATCTGCCTAGCCTTTTCCCAACTATGGGCTCAGCTTCCAGTCTAACCGGTTGCAGCTGAATACCAGTATTTATACTAATATCCATACTAATATTATAAATTTGAAAGTAACTCTGTCTGTCTGTCTGTATGTTACCTTTTCACGCCTAAACCACTGAACGGATTTCGATAAAATTTGGCAGAGAGATAGATTGCATCCCGGGGAAGGACATAGGATAGTCTTTTTCTCGACATACCTCGCAGGCGAAACCGCGGGCGGAAGCTAGTATGCTCTGTTGAAAAAATTCGTCTGTTCGACAACGTAAATGCCTATGTCGTTGAACTGTCAAAATGAAATATGTGTTACGCAATTATTAAACTACTTATAAAAAAAAAAAACCACATGTATGAAAGATCATCAGTTGAGAACGGTTCGACCGATTTGGGTGCTATTTCTTTTGTCGTGTTTGTAATTGTCAGGACAAGGTGTGTATGAAAGATTTTTTTGGAAAATCCTCCGAAATGTCGTAAATTCAGGTGATGCCGGACACGAACATCTAGTTACAATACTCCCGACGTAAATTGGCGGGCCTGAACATAGGCACTAAGAACTTTCGCGCATGTTCTCTCACTCGCACTCGCCTCATGTCACCATTTGGTTCCTAAAAAATCTTATTGCGCAGCCTCCTGCGCAAAGTTCAGGCCCGTCAAGTTACGTCGGTCGTATTGTGCCTACCTAAATATAAAAATAACAGTTTCTAAATCATATTAATCATGGTTCATCTTAAAGACGTCATTTATTTCTATTATCTATAAAGTCGCTATTCATGTCCTGTGTGACCGCGTTGTTCTCCTAAACTAAGCGCGGTTGTGTTGCGATTTTTACCACAATTTAGAGTTTTTTTTTCGTGTATTGTGTTTTAATAGGTCTGTTAAAAAACCTTACATTTTTAATATGGAAATCTCGATGTTTTGGCAAGTCGTAAAAGCCGTGCGACGCAGGATCGGGTCGCTAATTATGTAATAATTTAAACACATAAAATCAGTACAAAACCTGTACTCAAATTGCGTAACAGCCTATCAATCTCAATCTGAATTATTTTGAAGGATATTGCTAATCCATTGATTCAAATGTTTGAAAAATGTGTCTGCTCAACAACGCAAATAACACAATGAATGTTGTTGAACTGTCAAAATTAAACCTATTGCTACTCATAGTGTGTTTCGCAATTACCCCGCTGTTTTAATTTAATTGATAATTATCTGCCTAGCCTTTTCCCAACAATAGGGTCGGCTTCCAGTCTAACCGGACGCAGCTGAATACCAGTATTTTACATGGAACGACTGCCTATCTGACTTTCACAACCCAGTTACTTTGTAACACTATAGATAAATACTTAAACAGAAGATTGAATAGGTACTCTTTAGATATTATGTACGGTCACCAAAGGAGATAAGTAACCATGGTCGTCGGGTATAGTTGATGTTTAAGGGGGAAGCGCTAAGGTAACCTTCTGTCAATACATATTTGTTACGGTCGCGAATCATATTTTAATCAACGTACAACTTAATACTGACCAGCAAACTGCAAAAAACGTAAAAAAAAAAAAAATTTCGCGGGCTACCTACCTTAGCGCTTTCGCCATAACCGATTGATGTTTTCGTTTAAATTAATTAAATTAAATTTTATTCGAAAACATCAATCGGTTTCTTATTAAACTTCAACTACACTGGCCTGCAAAACTAAGTACTACACTTTTAAAATTTCAATTTTTTCTAAACTATAGATGTCAGAGATTTAAAATAAATTAAATAACATTTTTATTTTTGTCCGTGTAGTGCCGGACTTAAAGAATAGCACCACCCCATACTTCCCGTGGGTGTCGTAAAAGGCGACTAAGGGCCGTACCGGAGAATGGGCAGCAGCGTTCTCTGTGCATTCCACCACCATACCATACTGCGATCGCCAACCCGCCTGCCAAGCGTGGCGATTATGGCAAACCCCCCCCCAAAAATGACAAGCACAAAAAACACTTGAAGCACAGAACCGGTCGAAGTGGAAGTGCTTGGGGGAGGCCTATGTCCACCAGTGGACGTCTTTTGGCTGAAATGATGATGATGAAATGATGAACATTTTATAGCCAATTTTATTAGCATTCTTCGAAACTAGTAAACTATGCATTATTAACATTTTTAAGTTAAAAAAGGATAAAACAATAAAAATAGCCATTTTTAGCTTAGTGTCAAAACACTCAATTAACATTTATAAGTAGGTATGTTTTAAATGTTATTTATGTTTTATTATCTGGTATTGCCTCCTCGGGCTCTGACTACACGAGGTTTCGGAACCGATGTTGGGGAATATTCTCCCATTCTTCAATCACCACCTACCTCAGGGCACTAAAACAGTCCCTGTGTTTTAGTGCCCTGAGGGTGGTAGGTGGTGGTCTGCGGCTTCTGACTAGCCTCCCTAGCTCATCCCAGGCGTGCTCAATCGGTTTGAGATCAGAAATTCTTGATGGCCAAGCCATCAGGCTGATATTAATCTCCTGAATATACTCTTGCACGACCTGAGCCGTGTGTGGCCGGGCATTATTATGCATCAGCATCAATCCATCACCTCTGGCATATCTTTCATATCTTGGGCATATCTTTCCCCAATCAGAGTGCCATTTTTTATGGCCATTAACTCTGTGCGACCTTCTGAAGATATGCCAGTCCATACATGTACACTGCCTCTACCGTACTGGACTCTTTCTTTTAGGACTTTTCTCTTCTTTCAGTCTTGAAGGTATAGATTACCAGGCCGCCTGTAGACACTTCGCCTTCCATCAGAAGTGTAAAGTGAGAATCGAGACTCATCTGTGAACAAAATTCTTGTTCACTCTTCTTCATCCCACTGTATGTGTTCACGGGCATATCGCAGTCTCGCTACTCGATGCTCTCTCTCGAGTTTGGGGCCACTCGCTGGTTTTTCGGTTTTAGATTTGCTTCAGCAAGTCTTCTTCTCACTGTACTGTCACTAAAGTACTCGTAGTTGCTGGACTTCAACTGCATTAAGGTGGTGATTTCTCAACACAGTGCAAACAATAACGGTCTTTTCGGGCACTAGTACACCTGGGTCTGCCATTACAAGGTCTACTTAGATGGTTTCCAGTCTCTTCGTACCTACCCTTCACCCTCTGGACCGTTCGCAACGTCACACCCACAATTCTTGCAGTACGACGCATACTGATGCCTAGTTCCAGAAAAGTCATGATCCTAGCACATTATTCAGGTGAAAGAGGCATGATAAATAAAATTTATGTTCTGTTGTCTAACTTAGCTTTTGTAACAAGCCTCGTCGATCAAGAAAAAATTTGAACACAAAAACAGAAACAAAAAAATGAATGGTAAAATTGTAATTCGAAAAGGATTATATTTGTTTTTAAAGCTCTTTTCAGCCATTTCTTAAAAGAAGGTTCTCGACTATGAAGTTTTTATATACAAAATTATACTCTTTTCCGAGTCCTTTTTATTTCGAAAGTATATCTTGTGTATTTAAAAAGTTATTCCAATTTTAAAAGTGTGATACTTAGTTTTGCATTCCAGTGTATATCCGACGACCTTGGTTACTTATCTCCTTTGGTGACTGTACCTACACCATAAAAATTACAGGTACCCCTTGGTACTGATTGATACTTACTGGTTGGTCAATCTTCTGGGCTTCTGACTACACGTAACGACTGTCAAAGATCTACAAATGGCATCCGTGACCACTTCCTACGCACGGAGAGTCTTGATATGTCATGGGTGGTCATCCATCAATGAACCGACCGCGGTAGGCGCAGGTTAAAGTCAAAGCATTTATTTCAAATAGGCACATAAAAGGCACTTTTGAACGTCAAAAATTACAATAAATAAAATAGAATTGATTCTAGTCCATTCCAAAGGGTAGTTTTCGTATGGAGAAGAATGGGCAAGAAACTCCACCGTTACTCTTTTTTTTTAAATGTTTTACAATTAACCTTCGATCGACCAGAGCGACTATTATAACTTAGCCACGAGCCCCTCTTATATTTAAATTGATATCGGCCCTAAATTAATTACTTAAACCAAACAACGTAGCAACTAAGTAAGCCCTTTCCGAACCAGTCGTGTAAATTAAAATAATAAATTTTAATATAAACGAGGAAGTTATAATTTTATTTAATAGATTTATTTATAATATGTTATTCAAAATTATACCTGTTCTTTTTAGTCAATAATATTATTTTAATATCCACAAATCCCTCTGAATAAGAGATTCCTCCCTCCCTCTCACCGAGAGGAGGCCTGTGTCCCAGCTGTGGGAAAAATATAGGCTGGAGATTCACAAATACTTTGAACAAAGCTGTATGTTACTGTATTGTTACGTAGAAGCTTTTCTCCCTTGTTTGAGCCGTCCGCGTGGGTAAACTTATTGTTACGTGCTACGGGTTGCTACGGAAACTACGGGCTTAACGCGGTTTCGCAATACATCCGATCCGAATCCGAATTAAAGATCCGACTTCAATCCGAATTGGGATTGTTCGAAATTCAGACGGATAAAGTTCGGATCTAGTGCGCAACCCATAGATATCCGAGAGTGCCTTCACTCTATATTTTTTCAAGTTCAATTGCGCCACCTTTTTCCCACTCCTGAAACTCACACAAAAACAAAAGAAATAGATACGGCCCACATGTTGCTTTTTTGGCATACACGCAAGAAAGTAGGCATAACACTTTTGTGCTATCTTATTGTACACATGCTCAAAAGGGGCGGGCACTAGAAAGTATAGATACAGTCACTGAATGCACACATGCAAATCTGCTCTGTGTAACACACTATCAATCTCAATCTGAATCATTTTTATAGATATTGCTAATCCATTGCTTCATATGTTCGAAAAATGTGTCTACTCAACAACGTAAATAACGCAATGAATGTTGTTGAACTGACAAAATCCATTGACATTGCTACTGATTGTGTGTACGCAATTAAATTTTTGGTCAGTTTGATCGGATGGAGGCGACATGTGCCACGCCTCCATGACATATCCCTCGATATCCGTGGTCACTTCGGACCGGCATTTCTCTGATTCGGATCGGATGTAGTGCAGAACCGCTCTTATGGTCTATGAGAAATTATGCGGAAACTCCTCCTTTCCTTGTAGACTGTTGGTTTGTAGACCATTATACTTTATCAAGTCCCTGGTACTTGTTGACACGCCTACATTGTCCTCCCATCTATATATATAAAAGAAGAAACTGACTGACTGACTGAATGAATGAATGACTGACTGACTGACTGACTGACTGACTGACTGACATATCAACGCACAGCCGAAACTACTGGGTCTACGAATGTGAAATTTTGCACACGGCTTCCTTTTATAATGTAGGGGAGCACTAAGAAGGGGTTTTTGGAAATTCAACCTTTAAGGGGGTGAAAAGGGGGGATTTCGTTTGTATGAAAAATCTTATTCCTTGAGTTAATAAACTTGAAACTTGGCACAAATACTTATCTAAGTAAATTATTAAGTTTGGCATTTTTTGTTTTTCTTAACTACCCCCTAAAAGGGGATTGGGGGGTGTCAAAGTTTGTATGGAAGAATTTTAACGGGTTGTCCGAATATCTCGAAACTCAGTATTTATACTTAAGACCAAAAATAGAGAAAAGCGTGTATCATGGTTTTCCAAAAATGTACCCCTAATGGGGTGAAAAGGGGTAGTTAATTTTACAGGGGAGGATTTTACTGCGTGGCTTGATTAACTCGAAAATTGGTACAAATAATCTTTGAGTCAAGTAATGAGCACATCCCAAAGGATTTTTCGAAATTCCACCCCTGTGGGGGTGAAAAGCGGGGATACAGTTTATATGAAAAATCTTATTCATTTGGTTAATAAACTTGAAACTTGGCACGAATACTTATCTAAGTAAATTATGAAGATTGGCACTTTTTGTTTTTCTAAACTACCCCCTAGAAGGGGATTGGGGGGTGTTAAAATTTGTATGGAAGAATTTTAACGCGCGGTCCGATTAACTCGAAACTCGGTAAGTATTTATACTTAAGACCAAAAATAATAAATACCACGTATCAGGGTTTTCGAAAATCTACCCCTAACGGAGTGAAAAGGTGTAGTTAATTTTACAGGGGAGGATTTTACTGCGTGGCTTGATTAAGTCGAAAATTGGTATCAATAAATCTTCGAGTCAAGTAATAAACACATCCTAAACGATTTTTCGAAATTCCACCCCTGTGTGGGGGGGGGGGGGACAGCGAGGATACAGTTTATATGAAAAATCTTATTCATTTGGTTAATAAACCTGAAACTTGGCACGAAAGTAAATTATGAAGATTGACACTTTTTGTTTTTCTAAACTACCCCCTAAAAGGGGATTGGGGGGTGTCAAAATTTGTAGGTATGGATGAATTTTAACGCGCGGTCCGATTAACTCGAAACTCGGTATTTATACTTAAGACCAAAAATAAAGAATAACACGTATCAGGGTTTTTCGAAAATTTACCCCTAACGGGGTGAAAAGGTGTACTTAATTTTACAGGGGAGGATTTTACTGCGTGGCTTGATTAAGTCGAAAATTGGTATAAATAATCTTTGAGACAAGTAATGAACACATCACAAACTATTTTTCGAAATTCCACCCCCGTGGGGGTGAAAAGCGGGGATACAGTTTATATGAAAAATCTTATTCATTTGGTTTATAAACTTGAAACTTGGCACGAAAGTAAATTATGAAGATTGACACTTTTTGTTTTTCTAAACTACCCCCTAAAAGGGGATTGGGGGGGTGTTAAAATTTGTATGGAAGAATTTTAACGGGCGGTCCGATTAACTCGAAACTCGGTAAGTATTTATGCTTAAGACCAAAAATAACATGTATCAGGGTTTTTCGAAAATGTACCCCTAACGGGGTGAAAAGGTGTAGTTACTTTTAGGGTTTTTCAAAACTCGACTCCTACCAAGGTGGAAAAGGGTAATAAAGTTTAAGGGGTGGATTGCTGGGAAATATAGTAGGAAATGCTGTATCCACTAGCAGGAATAGCGCCTCCAGTGTTTCGCAGAGCACTGGCTTCAGCGAAAGAGCCAAAATGGTCTCCGACACACGACCCTTTGCACGACAACATCCTTGTGCCTGTGCCACAAAGGCTGAAAAGCCAAAACAATTTTTTAAAGTGTATCGTCCCACTCACTGGTGAACCATCACAAGAAAGACTGAAGCTGTGGCGAGACAGTCCTTCTTTACCAAAACCCAAAATTTTTAGAGGAAAGTACGAAATACACGCGGACGAAGTCGCGGGCAAAGTGCTAGTACCTAATAATACTGTGGGTACCTAATTTAAAATGATTGTAAAAGACAATTATTTTTGAAAGACTAACCGTGGAGTTTCTTGCCGGCTCTTCTCTTCTATTATTATTAAAAATCTTTTAATTTATAATACAAAAAAATAAGGTTAGTAAGAAAATTTACAAAACAGCGTTCAGAGACCTATGAAATTTATTTATTTTAGTTTACATCATCATAGTATTGTCGTTGTTTCCTATTTATCAATTAATAAGTCATCATCTGCCTAGCCTTTTCCCAACAATGTCGGGGTCGGTTTCCAGTCTAACCGGATGCAGCTGAATACCAGTATTTTATATGGAGCGACTGCCTATCTGACCTCCACAACCCAGTTACTGAGTAAACTACCGCTTGGTAAGACTGGTTGTCAGACTTTCGGGTTTCTGACTACCCATAACGACTGTCAAAAATCCACGAATGACAGCCGGGACCAACGGCTTAACGTGCTTTCCGAGGCACGGAGGGGTCACGATGTGTAAAGATGGTCACCTATCCACAGACCAACCGCGGCAAGCGTACCTTAACCTGATCGATCAAACTGTGCGGCTGTTATTATTTAGCCACGGGCCCCTCTTATCAATTAATAAAGTAAAGAAATACTCCATAAATAAAAGTTTGACGAATTAAAAAAAAAACGTTTCCAGAATGTCTTTGTACCAAAAGTAAACACTCTTTCGCATAAAAACGTTACAAAGCATTTTTCGCAGGTATCCAAGTGGAACGAAAGAGATTATGTTAAGTTTTTACTAGCTCTATTCAATTCAGAGATAAATCGATTTTAGATTAAAGTGTGTTTGTGAACAATTGATTGAGTATTTCAATCAATGACATACATAGGTATACTTAGTCCTCCAGACCGTACTTTGGCCACGGCGGCTAATCTCAACACCCATAAGCCTATGACGACGTGGAAAATATGATATACAACATTATTTTTAGTATATACGAAACCCGAAACACGTGTCTACTATTTTTATGTACAAAATTTCAAAAGTGTATCATGAAAAATAAACATGCTCACCCGCGCCGCTCGCGCCGCGCCGTCTTGCGCTCATTGATAATCACGGAATAGATTTCTATTCCGTGTTGATAATAGTACCTAGGTACCTAACCGTTCGGCGCGGAAATTGGATAACCTACTTAGTGTCGCTCGGTGTCCAACATTTAACCTTTTTTAATTATTTTTGGGACAAAATATAACATGGAGTAAAAATTATTGGAATCGATTCAGTTACTTATTCTGAACAAACTACTTATATTCAGGTTTCGCATATAGTATACTAAAAATAACGTTGTAGTTCACAAATATGCGCGCAGAGACAGGTTCACTCTCTCTTCCCTCTCACTCATAGCCCGATGGGACGACACGTAATCCGAGACTTCACCATCAGTAGTAAAAGACATACAAATACCATCTAAGTTAAAGTCTTACAACGTAAACTACTTATTATGGAAAATGATTGAAAGTATATGGAAGACTAGCAGCACCCCGTGGTTTCACCCGCGTAAGTGTCGATCCCGTGGGAATATCGGGATAAAATCTATCCTATGTCCTTCCCTGGGATGTAATTTATTTTTCTGTTATTTTTTTTTTTAATCAGTTCTGTGGTTTAGGCGTGAAAAGGTAACAGACAGACAGAGTTACTTTCGAATTTATAATATTATTATAATAATATTATATATAAATATTATATTATAATAATTTATTATAATATTATTATTTTTATTTGGCGGCACGGTTGGCGCAGTGGTTGAGCGATTGACTTCTGCGCTGCGTGTCGCGGGTTCGATTCCCGCACGGAACAAATATTTGTATGACCTACAAGTAGTTGTTCCGGGTCTGGCTGTTTGTGTATGTGACTTTAAATGTTTGTAAACGCACCCACAATACAGGAGAAATTCCTAGTGTGGGGCAACGTTTAAAAAAAAAAAAAATAATATTATTATTTTATTTTAGAGTATTCTATTCTATTATTAGTATGGATAATGAGACCAGTGGTGGCTATGTGGTAACGGCCGCGACATACGAGTTGTAGGTCGTAGGTTCGAACCCAGACAAGCGCTTTACTTTGTGTAAATTATTTCATCACCACTGCTCACAAAACGGTGAAGGAAAACATCGGGAGGAAACCGACATGTCCTAGAACCAAAAATTCGAAGACATGTGACATCTGCCAACTCGCACTGGGCCCGCGTGATGGTTTACGGCCCACTCCCTCTTACCTAGAGGAGGCCTGTGTCCCAGCAGTGGGATCATTATAGGCTGATTATGATGGAAGAAGAAGACATGTTGTTGACCGCAAATAAATTAGGATAATGATGTATATAATACCTTATAATGGACTAGACCAATAGATTAAAGAAAAACCGGCCAAGTGCGACTCTCGGTCTCGCACACGAAGGGTTCCGAATCACCTACCAGGCTCGTGGGCTGTTGGAAAGAGTTACCGTGGCCCCTGGCACAGGCAACTGTAGGGACAGAGGTGGGTTTTAGTCAGTAAAAGTCTGACATGCAGCATCTCCCTCCCGCTCCGCCCAGAGCGGGAGAAGTTATTTGATAAAAACCACCAAAAAAAAAATGGTTCCGTACCATAAGGCAAAAAACCCCTAAAAAGAAACGTTTCACAGGGTCCCGTTGGCACCTTTAGGGTACAGAAACCATAAGACTACTTGAAATAAAGTGACTCATTTTCGACTACTGTTAAAAGTATGAACAGCAGTAGTCTCCAAAAGCATAGCAGTTTCCCTGCCCCGCCATGTATAGACACTATATAGCTTCTGCCCGCGACTTTCGTCAGTGTAAAATTTCACCCTCCCTCATTCATCTTCTTAGGGGTGGAATTTCGAAAAACGCTTTCTTAGTGGGTATCTACTCTTCACAAAGAACACACCCTCCAAAATTCATGTCTCTAGGACCAGCGGTTTAGGCTGTGCGTTGATATATCAGTCACTCAGGCAGGACTTTGAATCCATCCATACTAATATTATAAATTCGAAGGTAACTCTGTCTGTCTGTCTGTATGTTACCTTTTCACGCCTAAACCACTGAACGGATTTCGATAAAATTTGGCAGAGAGATAGTTTGCATCCCGGGGGTGGGAATATCGGGATAAAAACTATCCTATGTCCTTCACATAGGATAGTTTTTATCCCGATATTCCCACAGCATCGACACTAATGTGTGTGAAACCGCGGGGCGCTGCTAGTCTTCTATATATATAAAACTAGCATCGCCCAGCGGTTTCACCCGCATATGTGTCGATCCCGTTGGAATCTATACTATATTCTATACTATAATACTATAATATTATAAAGCTGCAGAGTTTGTTTGTTTGTTTGTTTGTTTGAACGCGCTAATCTCTGGAACTACTGGTCCGATTTGAATGATTATTTTAGTGTTGGGTAGTCCATTTATCGAGGAAGGCTATAGGCTATATTTTTTACTTCAAAATTAGGGATCCGTAATAAAATTGCTATTTTGTAACACAAGGTGTAAAATCGAAAACCTATTTTTGCGTGCGCTGCAAAAACTATTGACAATAGAACAAAATAATGTACTACGGGTTTGTAGAGCCCATTAAGACCTACAAAAAAGTCCGCGAGAACATATGTCTAGCTATCATGGTTTAATCACAATAACCGATTTTACGAAATTAAGCATTATGTTATCAAGAGTATTTATGAAGAAGTAAAATACTTTTTGTTTCATCTCAATCGGATATTTCGTTTAAAAGTTATCACGTGTGTAAGATGTTAAGAGTTGGTACCTATTAAGGAGTTATGGGCCATAGTTTTTTATCTATACTAATAATAAGGCCGAAGAGTTTGTTTGTTTGAACGCGATAATCTCTTTAACTACCGGTCAGATTTGAATTCTTTTTGCATTTGATAGCCCAATTCTTGAGGAAGGCTATAGGCTATTTAACATCACGCTATGACCCTTAGGAGCCGAGCAAAAAGAAAAAAACTCAGAGTGAAGGGTAAGCGAATACGAAGTGTTGCGACGCGACGGTACAAGAAATTTCACGCGGACGAAGTCGCGGGCAGAAGCTAGTAATAAATAAATAATGCAAATGCATTTTGCAACGTGGCCAATTAGTAAGCTTCATTGATGTCGCGGTGGTTATATTCTCTTTGATGTCGCGTAACGAGATTATTACAATGTAACTAATGTAGGTTTTCTCTAAAACAGACATGACGATTTTCTGTAATCTAGGTTTATCTTGTAATCACACTGTGTGAACAAAGTAAGTACCTAATAATTAGAATAGGCTATACATTTTATATCCCACGAGTCTAGGTAAACACGTATCAAGATTAAATTAATCTCAATCATCTAGGCTAAGTAATTATCTATGGAAGATGCATTCATTATTGTATTCATAGATACTTACGCGTGTAGGTTGTCTCGAGAGCTGTCTTCTAATCTTGACGATCGCAGTTGTTCGCTGTTACTTGTTTCAACATTTCCATAATTACAAACCATGTCAATAAGTGAACATCGCGATTAAGAATCGAGAGAAAAATATGGATGTAAGTATGCACTAAACAATCATCATTATCAAGCCCTTATCCCGGGGTCGGCGCAACATGTCTTTATCTTCCTATTAATCTTCATCTCGGTAGTCACCCCAAAAAAATTAAATCGTGGGAAATTTCAATAAAATAAAAAATAAAAAAGCAGTCAACCGCTCATCATTATAAATGCTACCTACTTACAATTTATTTACTCAGGTTACGCTACGCCCCACGATTTTATTATTTTTTCTGATCAATGCCTTAAATTGATGAGGAAAGTGGTGTGATGACTGGTACCTAGGACCTACCGAATTATATTTTAGCTTTTAGTACTTTATCTACATCATTATTTTCATTAAAATCGTTTAACTTAATTTTTTTTTTTACTTATAATATTTTCATAGTTTTTTCCGTGCTCTGTGTTCTATTTGTAAAGCTCTTTCATTTGATACCCATTACCCATATTGAAAAAAAAATTAAATTAGAAATATTGAAACAAATATGAAATCTGGTATATTATGCCAGCGGCCATCTTAGATTTGAATTTTTCCTAGTGTTCAGTATTCTACTAGTCAAGTCCTTTCATTTGATACACTTAATGAGTGGTTTGTGAAAAAAGACGAAATCCGCAGTTTTGTAGAGGCGGCCATCTTGGATTTACAATGATATTGATTAAATTAAATTATATTGTCATCAAAACTAAAGGTGTGTACTAAATATTAGATCAATCTGCCAACAGGAAGGGGGTAAAATCTCAAGTACTAACTTAGACCCAAATAAATACATAACAAACAGGGCAAGCTAAATAAAACCGTTTAAAAATGTGGATGTAAGTATGAACTAAGCAATAATTATAATCATTCTCCAGCCCTTATACCAATTTACTTGAGGTCGGCGCAACATGTCTTTTTCTTCCAGACTTCTATATTAGTCTTCATCTCGCGGTAGTCACTCCCTTTCTAACCATATCATCATTTACACATTTCATCCAACATTCCTTTTGTCTTCCTCTACTATTATTGCCATCGGCATTCGTACTCGAAACTTTCCTCACGACATTTTCCTCATTCCTCCGTAACACGTACATTCCCATGCCCTTAACATGACCACCTATTTCCACACAACTTTACAGTTACCGGTAGCAATTTCAGACTTCCTCTTAAACTAATTTCTCATTTCACTAAGCAAATGTTTTTAAATTTTTTAATTTTGTCACTACTATAGGTACAGTTTAATTATTTAGTCAGTCAATTACCTCATTCATGGTAATTAAATAATAGAACATAGTTTCGAAGAGCTTGCTAAGAGACTAAACCAACATCGTCTTTAAAGTGATGTAATGTTTGAACATAATTTGTATTAATTTTGTTGAGCAAGGCTGACTGTGCCCTTCGAGCCTTCGAAATAAATAATTTAATGAGGTTGTTTGAAGCTGTCAGTACACGTAGGGTTACATTTGACGAGATCACCAGAATTGAGCTGTCATTCCACCTGATTGATACTCCCTAGCATCAGGTGGATTCACAGCTCACTTCTGCTAAGTTTTTATGGGAGATTTATGCAGAATATATGCGGCGGGTTTTGGTTTGATGAATTTGTTAAACATCTATGTGGCTTTTTCTGTTTTATGTTAGTAATTTCACCATAAAAGACGTTTGTTAGCTAAGATATTAGTCTAAGTATTCCCTCCCTAAAAAGAAATAATTAACTTAAAACATTTTTGACACATGATATTTTGTGACCATGTGTATTGACGCAGTCGTTAATGTACTCATATCGATCGCCTTAATATGTTTACGTTACTGTAACAGTTTAGTGATACATCTGGCCCTTGGCAGTCGCGATCAATGTTTTTGTCCAGAGTTTGGCCTTTGCAATTTCTTTATGCAACCAAAGTTCTTCACTGAATTCGTCTACCTACTTTAGGAGCAATGATGGAAATCGAAGAGGCAAATGATTAAAAATTATTAACAGTTTGCAATATTGCCATTTAGAGCAATTTCATCCCATGTTAAAACTATCGAAAATAAAAATCTGAAAGTCTTCGGGCGCAACCATAATTTGAAAGCACGTGCCTAAATGTTTCCAACATAAATATTCATCTTTAGTAAATTAATGCCATTCACTTACAGATGCCACCGAACTTATCGGAGAGTCTCCTGCCGGAGTCAGCTCCTCGGAAGCTGGAGAAGGCCAAGTCCCTGGACTCTTGTGCCAGCGCCACCGCCCCGGACTGCAGCTGTGATGAAGTTAGCTACGGTATAGGTTATTATAATGTCTATATACTTACTGCCTTCCTCAAAACTAATTTTTTGTACCTTACTCTTACCCTAAAGGCCGGTTGCTGCCATTTATATAGGCTTTTCTATCACCAAGTATTTTAACTTTATGTTGACTTCATGTTTATATTCGGTTTAACTTACATCTTTCTTTAAATTAGTCCTGTTAGTTCGATTTTGGCATATATCATATCAGAGAGTGGGGCTAGCTAAGCGTAACTCAACGTACTTGAGCCCCGCAAAATTAATCGAGGAAAATTCATCTCTATTTGATCATAAATATTTATTTGTTTATAGAATGTAGCGCATCCCCTAATAACCAAGTTATAATATTATAGTACTATCAAACTAATGTGTTGTGTTACAATTTTTTATATTTAACATGTATAAATATTTGTATGCCAGTCCATGGCGAAACATGTAAGATCATAACTGTTTTAATGGGACCAGACTATACGATGTTTTAAAGCAAATTAATATATTATATTCTACTCCATATCCTCTTCACAATATTGGGTAAGAAAATTAACGCGATTTCGATAAAGGTTTATCAACAGCTTCTGTACACAATATAGGTATCATAAGTACCTGTAGGATTACACTCATACTTATATTTATTACTTAATTTAGCGACGGTGTAAATCATAATCCCAGGATTTACAGCATCGCCAATTACAGATAAACCAGCAATTAAAAAAAATATGCCATTGCATAGAAAAATCAAAATCACATGATTTTATCATCTCTCCAGGAGACGCAGTGTTCTCCTGCTTCATCGTGGCTCCTCACGTGGTGAGCGTGTGGCGAGGAACGTGGGGGCTGATGGAGTTGAAGCCAAAGTTGTTCCCATTCGCGCAGATATACCTGCTTGGCATCGTCATACACATCTGCTTTGCGATTGTCAGGTCAGTGTCGTTGCCTAAGAAATGCTCTTGAAAAACATTACTCATGTTGGAAAATTTTATGTTGGCGTTCGGGGTTTTTGCCATACAAAGAAACGTATCTATTCTCTTTGTTTTCAATGCAGGATTTTCTTTTATCATACCTACCGTAAATATTCGTCAGGTTAAGCTACGCTTGCCGTGGTTTGTCCGTGGATGGGCGACCATCTTTATATACCCCTCACTCTATACAAGACCCCTCCGTGCCTCGGAAAAGCTCGTAAAGTACGGGTCCCGACTGCCATTCGTGGATTTTGGACAGTCTTACTAAGGGGTATCGTATTACCCAGCAACATGGGTTTTGGAAGTCAGATAGGCAGTCGCTCCATGTAAAATACTTGTACGAGTATTCAGTTGGAAAAAGGCTAGGCAGATGATGATGACCTACCGTAAATATTCGTCACCGATATTAAACTTTCAGCATTTTTGCCGAGATTTCTGAGGATGCCTCTCAAAAATCCTCTTCATATTCAGTTGACTAAAACTGAGTCCGCATTTGTAATATTTTAAGGTTTTGGGATTTTAATTTTCACAGCGTATAAATATCGATGTTTTTGGCTGTGAATGCTTTTTCGGGTATGCACCAAAATAATACGAATCTGGAGCCTGTTTAAGAGACTAACATCAGGAGAAATGTTCTAAAAATTTTAGCTATTCGTAAGCATGTGTAAAACTTCTTGTAGGTGCCTACATGTTTAAATGTACTACTCAACTAGAATTCTCGTTCAAGGTTACAAGAAAACTATGTTTATGAGACTTTAACATCGGGAGAAATGTTCTAAAATGTTTGGCTATTTGTATGTGTAAAACTACTTGTACTGATTTAAATATACTACACAACTAGAATTCTCGTTCAAGGTTACAAGAAAACTGAAGTGAATGCTCCGAGCATAACAGGATTATAATGCAAAGGTTGCGTCTGAGAAAATCTTCAATGCTTACACTTATACATGCGTCTTGTATGGATATTTTACGAGAACCATTGCATTATCTTTCGCCACTTTTTTGTAGGTATTTATGATAAGTGAAGATGTTAGGAAAGAAAGAAATTAGAATTCGATCCAGATGAATTATATAATAGTTATGATTCATGGACACTAATTAGAATTCGATCCAGATGAATTATATAATAGTTATGATTCATGGACACTAATTAGAATTCGATCCAGATGAATTATATAATAGTTATGATTCATGGACACTAATTAGAATTCGATCCAGATGAATTATATAATAGTTATGATTCATGGACACTAATTAGAATTCGATCCAGATGAATTATATAATAGTTATGATTCATGGACACTAATTAGAATTCGATCCAGATGAATTATATAATAGTTATGATTCATGGACACTAATTAGAATTCGATCCAGATGAATTATATAATAGTTATGATTCATGGACACTAATTAGAATTCGATCCAGATGAATTATATAATAGTTATGATTCATGGACACTAATTAGAATTCGATCCAGATGAATTATATAATAGTTATGATTCATGGACACTAATTAGAATTCGATCCAGATGAATTATATAATAGTTATGATTCATGGACACTAATTAGAAGTCATGTTACTCTTTATTTATAGAGCAGTGATGGCCCAGTGGTAACGGACATGACTTACGTGTTGTAGCTCGTAGGTTCGAACCCAGACAGGCGCTTTACATTGTGTAAACTATTTCATCACCACTGCTCTCAAAACGGTGAAGGAAAACATCGTAAGGAAACCGGCATGTCCTAGAACCAAAAATTCGAATACATGTGACTTCTACCAACCCGCACTGGGCCCGCGTGCTGGATTACGGCCCACTCCCTCTCACTGAGAGGAGGCATGTGTCCCAGCAGTGGGAACATTATAGGCTGATATGATTATGATGACTATTTATTTTGCTAAAGATAGGCCAAGTTTATCTCCATACTTAGGTACCTTTTTTTTTTTTTGTCGGGGGGAAACCTTCAAAAGGCACCCGACCTTCTGGGGAGGGAAATCGGGGAGTGTGGGATTTTTACCTCACTAAAACCACCCCGGTGATCACCATCAGCACATAGGGGTGGTCCTGGTTCCTCTTAATAGACCAATTCCGGAACACCCCCGTACAACGCCTGAAATGCACATCCCTGGGGAGACTGATACTTAGGATACTTAGGTACCTAACAAGCGACTAAAAGATAGGTAAGGTAGGTACATGTTACCTCAGAAAAATAGGTAGGTTGTAGCTTTCCCATTATCCGTGTAATTGCTTGACTGTGGATTACGTGTACCTAATTTCTTGACTGTGGTCTGTGGACCTAAAGAAGAAAAAAAAATTAAGAAGAAGTTGGTTATATAGGGTGCTAACTTTTACTATGGGACCGAAACATGAAATCGCGAAAAAAAAATCAGCTGCTCCCTACATTTTGACGGGTTAAGCGAACATAAATGTAGGGAACAGCTGATTTTTTTTTCGCGATTTCATTTTTGGTCCCATAGTAAAAGTTGTTCATAATGATGAGTAAAATCACGTGTTTAAGTATCGGTCACTAATTACCAGTCACCCTATATACATCGCAATAAAAAACCAAGTGATAAACTATCTCTGCCCTGTATAAAGATAATTAATTATTAGGAACAGCTTACAAGTGAAACCCCGAAACGGTTCAAATCATTGTCGTCATCGTTTTCGTTTCCATTCAATTACTTTAGTGCCTGTGGAAAACGAAATAGCAATCTCTTTCCTACCTACGTATGGTTGCTATGTTAGTGAAATAGTGACGATGGAGGGCTGGTTTTCGCAAGTCGAGCATTATTATTTTGAGTATGTAGCTATATTACTTACCAAATAAATTAAATAGGTAGCTATTTGTATGGTTATTCTGTCTAGCGTATGAATAGAACTGAATCATTTTCTGTTTATATTAATAAAAAAGAACTGCTTGTGGCTAAGTAATAATAACCGCAAGGTTAAGCGACGCTTGCCGTGGTTGGTCTGTGGACGGGTGACCATCTTAACATACCAAGACCCTCCGTGTCTCGGAAAGCACGCTGTCATTAACGGATCTTTGACAGTCAGTACGGGTCAGAAGCCCGAAAGTCTGACAACCAGTCTCGTATCGTATCTAATTCGTATATGAGAACTAGCCAAGTCAGACCTTAGGCTTCAATATATTATCCTATGTTATAAGAAAAAAAATAATTTTAAGTTGTTATAAAATATTTTATGTTGTTATAAACAAATTTCAGGACTGACCACTGGCACTTGGCACCCTCTTTTGTCATCAACCAAGGCATCTATCATTTGGGCGGAGCACCGCCGTGTCCTCGTAGAGGCGATCGGCAGCGGCGGCGACATCTCGCGTCCGGCCCTGGTGCAAGCCATGGTCCGGGGCGAGAGGGAGTGGGAGGCAGTCACCTCCTCCTGCGAAGCAGTCATGCTAGCGAAGGAGGTGGCGGGACGGCTCAGGGAGAGAGCCTCCCGTCCCAGCCGTCGCAGGAGACGCTCCGGGCGTCGGGAGCCGCGTCATGACTCCCGGCCACCGTAGGCGGCGGCCTGCGGGCGGAAAGTAATGGGTATCTCACCGTCCGATCAGGACCAGGCCCGTGCCGGACGGCGCGTACTTGTTCCACGCGCGCCTCAAAGAGATGTCAGCATCGAGGAGGGGCCCCATAGGGCCGAAGCCTGCCGGGTCAGCGGGATTGTCCGAAAGGGTTACCGCTGGCCCGGAACGTATAGGGCTAAGGAAGGAACACGGGTGGGTTTTAGTCAGTAAGAGTCTGACACTCCCTTCCGCTCCACCCAGAGCGGGAGGGGTCATTTGATGATTTCCCATCCAAAAAAAAAAAAAAAAGGCTTATATCATAATATTGAACCTGGCTCTTATTTCACATTTATGTTTTTGATGGGATAACATATTTTCTATCTTCTTCTTCTTTCTTACTTCATATCGCAGGGCACATATATGTTTGTATAACACTTTGTTAACAAACCTTTACATCTCCAGGACAAGACTGCTATCCCGTTCAGCAGGAGCCTGGAGCAGCTCAGAAGGTGGTCCTGTATCCTGGGTGAGGGAGAGGATCCTGTCCCGAATGTACACCTATATATTCATCCTGAGCAATATCATGCACTGGCGCGGTGGTTGGGGGCTTCTCGATATGTTCGTGGATGCTTTGCTGCCTGATGTGAATGATCCTCATAGGTAAATACTTCCATTATAGATTTTTTTATTTATTGGTTACTAGAAGACTTACGTTAAGGGCTCACCACATGGATTGGCGTTATGGCGGCATGTTCACATTTGCAACCTTATCTGAAATCTATACTTGGGGCTTACATGACCTAAAGCGCGGTCACTGTCGGACTGCATAGAAAATAAAGAGAAGCGCGATGACAAACAAACAATAGAACACTAACAATAGACAAACAATACATTTTTTGTAAATAGATAATTGCTTCATATTTTGCAATAAATTACCAGGTTGTGTCACCGCGCTTCTCTTTCTTTTCTATGCAGTCCGACAAAGACCGCGCTTTGGGTCACGTAGTTGCTCCTTCCTTATCCTTATTCTCATTTTTGTTTGTTTTTTTTTTCTTTTCTGTTATCAGGCCAGTGCTGATAGGTGCCATAACCTTGACCTTCTACATCGCGATCACGATCCTGCGGTCTTCCCGCAACCTGCTCGCGTCGCCATACTTCCTAGTCACCGATGGCAAGGAACCTACCTACATATTTTCTACTAGGTTTAAGATTTCTGTAAGTATTTTATAAGTACCTACCTTATTTTTTTTAACAATATTTAAAAAAATATGGTAGGTAGGTACTATATAATATTAACTACTTGTATGCCCCTATGTTTTCCTTTATGATGTTACACTATTTTTATAAGCGCTATAGAACCCTCAAAAAATGCTCAAAATTGCCGATTTAAACCGCTGTCAACAGAGGTATTTTGACAACTATTAATAAATAAAAAAACATAGGGACACAGTATATAATCCTTCTTAAACAGTTTATAAACTATCTTATAAATTAGTCCGATATTGGAGGAGAAAATAGGCGAGAGCCAAACCTCGAAATATGACTTTTTACTTAGGCTTTTTCAAAAGTCTCTCCAACCGCATTTCCTCATGAACGTGGCTGACATATCTAAATGAAAGACACTGCGATGGATTACCAGTTTATGTGTCTTACGGAACTAAGGCTGGCTGATGCGAAGTTAAAAACCAGTTATTATTAACAATGTGGTCCCAGCAAAACTCCACCAGTAATTGAGATCAACGGTCAATGCTGTCCATGTAGTTATAACACTAGGGAATCAGTTAGGAAGTACGCAGTTACTGCCCTACTGATCGTGATTCGTTGAGCGACTGTCTTATTACCTCCACGGTCACTCTTACGAATCGCGAGGGCATATATAAACGGTTGGTATAGTATAGCCCACGTTATTTACGAGTACTACGTAACCTTGCACGCCTGTATTCCCCGATGAGACAGGCAGAGTTATCAGTCCACGTTATTGGTCGCGTCACGTAAAAAGAACGCTGGCGTTTACCTGCGCACAGCGATTTAACGATCAAATTGGTGGTATGAAGGGAGCGCGACGCTAGTAAAGTAACTAATATGATTCTACAATAAAACAATTACACTCATATATACAACATTAGTTTTTGTTTATACTAAATCCGAAAAGGGGTCATTGTACTTGTAGCGGTATCTACAACGCCACATGCGAAGAACACGTCATACTGACGTCACGTAAAATCCTGCATCGCGCAAGCAGAGTTTACCGCGCAACTAACATAGATACAACACGGTCCGACATGAATCATCGGGCAGTTGCCCGCCAGACACAACACCCGTCTGGTCGGAGGATCCTCCCTTTTCTATGGAGGTTGAGTGAACTTTACACCCTGTTCCCCATACCTCTATACTGGTGACCCCGAACATGAACGTCAGCGCAGCTTTCGTGCACCTACTCCAGCGTGACGTCATCATCATCACTCCCGCAAGCTTTAGAGCGGCGAGTCACCCAGCCAGCCAGCATCCACGGCTTCAACGGGTATCCTGGCCACCAGCATGCAGCGACCGCGCATGGCCTGGTCATCACTCTCAGCCTCATCAGCAACCTCGGCACAGCACACTGCACTTTCGGCCGGTCCACAAGCAGAGCCTTTGAAAACCCTCTTCTGGTCGACGCCACCAGTCAGCCTCAACCCGACGCTGTACCACATCCGACGCACTGGAGCATACTGCAGCGCCACCCCGACTCACTGGGGACATCTTCGCAGACAGTTCCGACTCACCGTGAACTATCCGGCAACCGGTTCCGACTCACTGGAACCTCAGCTAGCCTGGCAAGCATCGCAAGATACAAGACTCAGCCCATTATCGACCTCCGGGCTCCGGGGGGAGTGATGTAGGGGTATCTACAACGCCACATGCGAAGAACGCGTCATACTGACGTCACGTAAAATCCTGCATCGCGCAAGCAGAGTTTACCGCGCAACTAACATAGATACAACGGTTCAACATGAATCATCGGGCAGTTGCCCGCCAGCCACAACACCCGTCTGGTCGGAGAATCCTCCCTTTTCTATGTAGGTTGAGTGAACTTTACACCCTGTTCCCCATACCTCTATACCCCATACCGCTACAAAACTATTCATTTTCATACAAATTAGCACCCGACCACGTGTTGTCGTTGTGGTGTGGTTGTGATACGTGTGATTAAGCCCAAAGAAGAAACGAGCGTCGATCATAAAGGTCAAGTATGTTGGCGATTTCAGACTTCAGTCTGAGTAGTCTGCTCAAGTTTGTGGGTAAACCTGGGACCTAGGATTATGGTTCGGACAGGCAGCTCCTCAGTCCTCACGTCATAAAATGATGGTAGTGTAAGAAAATCTTTAAAGCTTATGGAAATCAATTCAGCCCATCGAAGCTCATGTTTTGTTGCAACGTCAATGAGAATACAGAAATTAGAAATGGGCAACAAGAATGTGATGACTTCAACTGAGGAAATCGAACCTGCCAAACACAACATACTTTAGATTAGAAAAGGACGGTTATCATAATGAAAATGATACCTAAAGCAAACAAACTAAGTAATTACTAAACATATATGATTGATGAATTGAGTGAGGTTTAAGAAATCACCTACAAATGCACTTTGCGTCACTATACTAATAAGGAAAAGTGCTTTAAGGAAGTCTTGCCTGTTTTGACTTCGTATCGACCTTATCATACTCTTAAACTCTAAGTCGATGAAATGCGTCATCAAACACAATCTATTTGATAGATTTGGTTTGATGACTATTTAAGCTGATTAAACCTCTTAACTCAAACAAACGATCTTGGGATCGACATTAGCTGGTAGCGTAGAATCATACGCCCAAGCGTTGAGTCCCGAGCAAACACGGGTACGTCAGAGCGCGGGACGGGTGATAATGCAATTACTTGTAGTAATCTGTCGGCGCGTTGTGCCGGTGGGAGTCAGTCTGTCAGTCAAGCGCGCACAGGCACACGGCAGACATGCGCGGAAGCACTGCGGGGCTGGCCGATACGCTGGCAAGCGGATCGCGCGCGTACGCTGCTCTGCTAGAATGCGCCGACGCGCTCTTCGCGAGTCTGGTGGTCGCACCCGCCGTCGTCACCTACTGGAAGTCCACCTGGACGCTCATGGACTTGTATGTGCTGCCCGATGAGCCCGTGGGCAGCGCGGCCGCGTGCGCCGCCTTCGGACTGTGCTGTGACTTGTTGTTTTCGGTGTTCCAAACGCAACTGAGCAAATATCTGCGGCCGGAACGGGGCAGGCTCACATACTACTTTGTGTCGCGGATGTGCACGATGGTGGCTGGCGTGGCGTGCGTGGGCGCGTGGCGTGGCGTGTGGAACCTGTTGAACGAGTGCACGGGCGACAGTGCGCGCACGCTGCTGTCCACGACGGCGGCGGCGACGCTGTCGCTGGCCGCGTTGCGCGCGCTGCGCAACATCTGCGCCGCACCGTTCGCCGTCGCCGTTGACTCACCGCAAGACTATTTCGATGTGCCAACTATGTTCCGTACGGTTGGTACCATTTAGAACTCCTGCAAAGCCTGTCTACCTCACTTCGCTAAACGGTATTTCCATTTTGGCACCTAATCGTCTTGTTGACGATGGTCAGAAATCCCAAATGCGATGTTAGGTTATATCCGTTAAACGCTACGCCTATTCACAATCAACTTCCCCGTTCCATTTACCCATATTCGCATAAGCATAACTCTGTGACGGTATGGGAGCAATTGCCCTTTACAGTTAGGAAGTCTGCAGCTAAAAATGATATGTCACGGACTGATAATTAATGTTGCAGTTACCTGTGCAAAATTGCCAAAAATACTGCCAAAAGGACCATCATCATACCAGACCAGTCATCATAGTTATATGTGATACCCGTTATCAACACAAGGACCTATTCAATCATTTCCTATAGAACCTCAAGATTTCCAGCAAATCTAAGGTTCATCAAACCCTCGAGTACTCGAGTCTTACAAATACAGTCGCAGATTAGTCGAGTGCGTACTTGACACACAGGATCAGCTGATCATTCATTCATTCATTCCCGCGTACCTACTCGTTTACGAGTATGATAGAGTACAAGAGGTATTTAAAATGTTGTTTTGGAGCTACTAAGATTGTTTCATTCCCAAAGAATTGATATTTATATTAAGTTTAACTTTATGAGTTTGACCTCTGCAGTATTTTGTTTCAAAAGAGATTAATTTATGTGATTTCGGCAATCTCAATTTTGATTTTAAAACGTCATTGAAAGGCACTCGTTCAACTGAGTACAGTGATTTTGCCTTTGTCCCGCATTCTGAACTCTTGCACTGCCTTATTTTAAGCTTATCGATGAAATGCGAAAAATCCTAAGTAAAAAGTCGTAATTTGAGGATTGGCTCTATTTCCTCCTCCACTATTGGACCAATTTAAAAGATATTTCACAAACTGATTAACAAGGATATTATTATATACTGTGTCCCTATGTTTTTCTTTTTTCATTAATAGTTGTCAAATTTGTACACTAGGCCTCTGTTGACAGTGGTTTAAATGGGCATTTATTGAGGGTTCCAGTGCTTATAAAGATAATGTAGTTATCATCAAAAAGAAAAACATACAAGTACTACTTAGTTCATATTTATGTATTATTCTGTAAAAAGTCATTGCTTTAGGGTCATTAACCAGAAAGAAAACAGGCGAGACCGTTTCTATGGAGAAACGACCTGCATTTCCTCTTAACTTACCGTTAATTTGGTTTGTTTGGGCAAAAGAAACAGATGCATGTCTTCAAACCAGAGCACATCACTGGATTAGAGTCAGAAATCTTTTTTTTTTCGGTTTCTTATTTGTTTTTTAATGGCGAACAAAACTATATTTATTTATTTTTTGGATAAATTTTTATTTAATAGAATTTTATAATCTTACTATTTTACAATTTAACACTAAAATATACATATTCTAAAGATACAAATAGAAAAAGAAAGGAGCTCATTGGGCATCAAAAAATTCGTCCGCATCGCTGTCAATGGCATAAGTTCCCAAAAGGCTTGCAGCATTACCACGTTGGATGGCAATGCTTATTCTTTGGGCTAAAAAAATAGGCCAGCCCCCTGGTCACATGAAGAGTCAACCAACCGCTTGGCGATGTCCCGAAATATTCGATGAGCACTCGGACCCCAAGGCCCTAGTGTTTCAACCCCAAACGGCTCAAACATATATATAGCTCCCAATAAGGTTGTTATATTTGAGCAAAATTATTATGTTATTGTTAGATCCTATTGTGCATTTATTTAATATACTTCAAGCACATAAATGTACAGACGCCAGCAGGTCAACCTACCCGAAACTGTCAGATTTTCCCAATCAACCTTGAACCTTATGCTTTAGCAATAAAGTCGAAAATCTATTAAAGAAATCTGACAGATTGTAGTAACTTGATGTGCTGGCGTCTGTACAGAGATGGACTTAATGCCGTAGGCATTTTCTACCTTACCCTACCTTATCTTATCTTTGGGTGATGCTTTATTTTTCACCATGAATAGTAAAAATGGTTTATCTACCATTAATAAATCAACGTTTAGAAACAATAACAGAAGTAAATTAAGGATACACCATTAAATTAGAACGAGAGAACTTTGCACCATCAGTCAATTCGAGATTGTCGAAAATTATCGACATCATTCAACCTGAGAGCTGTGGTGGCCCAGTGGTAACGGCTGCGACTTACGAGTTGTAGGTCGTAGGTTCAAACCCAGACAGCCACTTAACTTGACTCGACAAAAAAATACGCGACAAATGTTAGGGCGACTGATTGTTTTCACGACAAACGATGGGCCGACGAAACTTTTGATCGAGGCACGATTGCGCGACACAATTTTCGTACATCGAGCTGATGTGCTGTCGCACCACCTGATGGTCGACATATCGTACTGTCGCCTTAACATTTGTAGCGCATTTGTTTGTCGCAACTTTGATGCGGAGTCACTTAACTTTGTGTAAATTATTTCATCACCACTGCTCTCAAAACGGTGAAGGAAAACATCCGAAACCGGTCAAGAACCAAAAATTCGAAGACATGTGACATCTACCAACCCGCACTGGGCCCGCGTGGTAGATTATGTTCCACTCCCTCTCACAGAGAGGTGTGTGTCCCAGCAGTGGGAACGTTATAGACTAATTTCGATTAAATACTGTAGCTACTTCGCATCAGCTGATCTTTGTCAACATACTTTATGGTTATAATTTCTTTATTGTTCACTATATTAGTTCAACATTGTTAAACCGTATTACCGTTGCTTAACTTTTATCATAAACACCCTATATTAATATTCTACTTAATATTTACTATGTTAAATTGTAGAATGCTCGGTTGCTATGTCCAAAACGGATAGCAACCAGTAACCTAATTTTGTAACACGTGCAATGTAATTTACATGGTTGGATAATTCAACAGTCCCCTAACTCGTCGCAGGTACGGCCTTACCTACTTACGCAGGCTGGCGTTTTACTTTGTGTAAATTATTTCATCACCACTGCTCTCAAAACGGTGAAGGAAAACATCGTGAGGAAACCGGCCAAGAACCAAAAATTCGAAGACATGTGACATCTACCAACTCGCACTGGGCCCGCGTGGTAGATAGCCCACTCCCTATGGCTGGGACACGAGGCCTGTGTCCCAGCCATAGATATAAAAAAGAAGATTTCTATGGTCCCAGCAGTAGGAACCATAAAGGCTGATTATGCTTAAGCTAACACGCGTGTTCTCGACAATAAGATCTGTACAATGGATAATGTTTTTAGAGTCTGCCCATTTGAAAGTTCAACCAGACTTTGTTACCATAAAAATGCTTTTGACTGTAGGTAGATACTTTCTTTACTATATCAAACAGTATGTGTTCACTCTCATTTCTACGACAAGGATGAACTGCACCCCATTTGTGTAACACAGTTTCAACCACAATCCGAGAGTCTAGTTCCATTAAAAAAGCCTAATCCAAAATCAACGTTTGCAAAGCCTAACTTGGTATTTTTAAACGGTCTGACTATTTTTTTTTGTTCGCCTAGTATTGTATCCCACTGCTGGGCAAATGCCCCCTTTTTTTCCTTTCAAACTTCCATTTTATCAGACCATCACCTTTGCCGTGGTCTGGTCTACCTCGACGGTGAAATTATTTTTTTGAAGATAAAAAATCAGGTTTTGGTGTATTGCACTGACATATAACCTAACTTATTTGTACCTTTACCATTCTATACAGTTATGTAACATTGGCTACTTTTACAGAACAGCCGAGAGACGATGCTGTACATCCTGGACTGCATATTTTCTGTGGCGGTGGTGGGATCGCTGGTGGTGTTCGTGTGGCGAGGATCCTGGGCACTGCTGGACATCTTCCTCTTCCCTGACGACCCGAGTAAATCGTGTTGGATATCACTGGTGAGATTTATTTGCAAAATAATTTCGATTTAACCCTGAGCTGAGGGCTTCAACACGCCTCCCTTTCCCAGATCCACGCATTCCCATTGTCAAATGCAATGGAAGTATGAGAAATCAAAAGAATTACCAAATACTTTAAGGGCAATCATTTTTACAACTGTTATTTAAACATTAGGGAGGTTATTCTGATCAGTTGAAAAAAATAACGAGCAGGAATTTAATTTTTCGGCGGTTGTTAAATTAGTGTTAGGTACAGTAAAACATGTTCATGAGTTAGGTTGGAACTGTGACTAAACACGCCGAAGCCGAATTGGTCACAGTAACTAAGCCACACCGACCAAATAGGTTAGGTTAGGTTAGAACCGTGCGTGCGCAACCGCGCGCGAGTCGAGCGAGCGAAGCGAGCGGTGCCGCGCCTGCGGCCGGCTAGCGCTACTTCCAAGTTCGATTTCTTTGATCCCATCTCATGATAAACTGCTTACATTGTGAAATGTAAGCAGTTTACCAGGGCTTAGAATCTAATATTTTTATGTTATTTGTTTTAAGACGAATCTGCATACCTAAATCTTTTAGTTTATAACTCTACTAAGTCCACGAGTATATCTTTATTATGCTGTGACATAGTTTTTTATAACACCTAGATATCTGTCAAAATAAATACCTGCCTACTGAGATGAAATCGCCGTTTTCTAGAAATTAAATACAAAACCTGCGCGTATTTGACATTAATAGGGAATAGGTCGAATAAAGGAATTCAAAATTTCTTTCGCCTCTTATTTAATCACTAGTTGCGCCCCGCGGTTTTACCCGCGTAAATGTCGATCCCGTAGGAATATCGGGATAAAAAGTAACATATATGTTTAATCAAGAGTGTCGGCTACCTCCATACAAAATTTTAACAAAATTGGTCCAGCCGTTTGAGCGTGAAGAAATAACAAACATATAAACACACACACACACCCCCTCACAAACTTTCGCCTTTATAATATAAATGTGATAAACGTTATCTAATGTAGCTATAAACAACATCTTATGATATGTACTGGTGTAATCTTTTTATATTGTTTATGCTTGTAAATAGTTTCACTGAAAAATTTACATAAAATTAAACAATTATTGTGAAATATCTTATGTTAAACATTGTTTAAATATGTCAAGGCATTATAATAAGATTACTTATTTGCTGTAAGCTAGCTGTGTATTTTTTCACGGTATTTTCCAAAGTATTTTTCAACAGCATTATGAATTTGCCTACAAAGTTTATTTGATAGGCTTTTTTATAAATGATAAAAATATAAGCCACATCTTCCGTTACCGCTTATAATCTCTTCTTCCACAACAAATTAAAATGCAATGTGCGTTTTATTATTTTTAACGTGACGATATAATCGTGGACGTCCACGCCATCACGTAAACACAGGGAAGTAAAATGTATGGAAATGCTTTTTTCCGCCCAAGATAACGTACAAGTATTTCCATACACTTTGTCACGGTAGAATATACTCACTCTTACAAAGGGAAGGCCAGTGCCCCATGGGAACACTATAGGCTCATTATGACAATGATTCGATTCTTTGTCTAAAGTCACAACTAAATCTGCTTACGGGTGCAACTAAATCTGGGTAAGGACATAGGATACTTTTTATCCCGATATTCTTAAGGAAAGAGTAGGTGAAACCGCGGGGTGCTGCTTGTAGGTTTTATATGTCCTGAATCTGTCATAGTATTGGAGCTTATAGAAGCCTACACTAGAACCGAAGATTGAAACTCCTTGTAAAACTACAACTAAAAGCTTTGCTCATTACTCAAAGCCAATTTTTTTAGCACAACACGAACTATTGTCTTATGGCTGGTACCTAAGTATTCAACGAGAGAAAAATGTTCTCATTGCCATACTGCGTTTTTTTCTTTAAACTTCCTTCAAAAGGCCGTACGTACTACATCATTCAAAATCTACATACCAATAGGAAATTATAGGTTGGTTTGACCCATTTGATATTAATTTAATCCTTCTTTTACAACTTATACACTTCACGAGTCACACGTTGTGGTTAAAGCTCTTTTTCATCATCATCATCGTTTTAGCCCGGAATCACCCACTGTTGGGTACTATAAGTGTCCCCATTCTTCTGCCATACTTTCCAGTTCCGTGCGTCCCACGTCTAGCTTTCTTTACTGAAAGCTAATCCTTGACCTCCTTATATCTCGACCTTCATTTTCTCTTGTATCTACCACAGTCTACCCTTCACTTTCTTCCTTTTAATCTTTCCCGGAATGGTATTAAAAAATTTTCTCTTCGATTTTCTATAGTAACTTTATTGTTATATTTTTTTCATAACCTATTCTATCCAGCTACTTAATTTTTTCCGTCTCTTTATTATGATAATATTTCCAATCGAACATCATTCAATATGATATAGAAAACTCAAAAAAACTGGTACATTTTCCGCATATAGGTTATAATGCGGCACTGAGTCGGTGACCACTTACGTGTACGCAATTGGGTCTTCCTCTCGTTCGTCTTGCGTCCCCCAGCCATGTTGGTAGTAACGGTGTATCGGATTTTAACTCTGCACGAATTAGGACGGACGTTTAGTAAACAAATGTGTACTTGTGACGTTCCAGGACCTTTCATTCTGGATGTTCATAAAAAAGACTAGTCGGTGATGTCTAAGGAAACACTAGTCTTAAAACCAACGTCTGTACAACTAGTCCCATAATTTCGTAACACACTATCAATCACAATGAATAATTTTGAAGGATATAGCTAGTCCATTGTTTCAAATGTTCGAAAAATTTGTCTCGTCAACAACGTTAATAACGCAATGAATGTTGTTGAACTGTCAAAATTAAAGCCATTCCTACTATTAGCGTATTACGCAATTAACCCACAGATTTAATTTCGGTTTTCAGTCTTTTGCTTGATAATGGATGAAATTGCAATAGTAAATTGAAGAAAGAGGTATCTAGTTAAAAGGATTTCTGTCTTCAAAAAAACATGATACCAATTTGTTATGACTACTGCTTGCTGCCTTAAACGGTTTGATAAAGTTACGAAATTATAGATCATAAAGTATTTGGGTAACCTGCTGATAGTGAAAGCAACAAGTAAAACAGAATACCTAAGAGTAAATCATGTGATCCCATTTTTTGTCGCGTCCCCCGCGGTAAAAAATTTCATAAATCAATAACCTTGCTAAAGAATTCATCACGATCTGCCTACCCTTTTCCCAACTATATTATGGTCGGCTTCCAGTTTAACCGGATGCAGCTGAATACCAGTATTTTACATGAAGCGACGGCCTATCTGACCTCCACAACCCATTTACTATACCCCTTGGTAAGACTGTTGTCAGACTTTCGGGCTTCTGACGACCCAGAACGATCGGCTTTAGTTGCTTTCCGAGGCACGTCTTATATATAAAGATGGTCACCCATCCACGGCAAACGTAGCTTAACCTGATCGATCGACTCGTGCGGCTGTTATTACTTAGCCACAAGGCCTTTGCTGGAGAGTTAACAATAAAAATATTAACATAACCTAACGAACTCTCAATGGTCTATGCAAAAAGGCTCTTCTTCTATCGAGGTATTATTCTGTTTATCAACAAAGCCAGCCACATTTACACATGCCATGCGCACACGCAACCTTACACACAGTGTCGTGCACGTGCAGCATTTAAGCCGCAATTGAACCTCCTAAGGCCCAGACCACCTCCCAAGTTTACACAAACCTCGTCCATTACCATCTCGATGACATTGAGCAAATTGAAGCACGTGGGTAGTTGAGCCAAACAGAAACACGCGCGTTATTAGTAAATAGAACTGCGAAAGCATTTACCTCATTGGGAGTTCCTGAAACCGAACACATATTGCACTTGCATACAAATTGGATAAATGTTCTTTCCGGACTATTTTTAGGACCAAGACGTCATTGTACTGTAGTAGTTGTGACTTGAGTCCCATTGCAAACTAGCAGGCCTCCTAATGGCCCGGTACAATGAGCGCTCAGGCATAATACCATAATCATAACTGGACAGATTGGCGATCGCAGTATATTTAAATTAGCAAACAGGATGGCTACTATTAGGATATCTACTCGTTGTCCGACTTCTTTTCCTTATGGGTGATGATGAGATGACCAAATCATCATATAATATTTTATTTCCTTAGTAAGACTGAGGATTGAGTCTTGTTTATGAAATTAGCTTTAAAGTGGGCATAATCTTATGACGCAGACGGTTTGCTCATCATGCAGACGTTTTCCTTAAGTGCTATTATCAAGTTCTTGGAGCAACTTATTTACGTTAATCATGTAAGCTGTTGAGATGCAGTCATCTCCTCTACCTTGCTGAATTGCTAATCTCGCCAATCTTTATTTTCAAAGTAGAGTGAATGAGGGTTCGTGGCTAAATTGCGCATCGTGGATGGGTAACCATCGGACCATGGTCCCGGCTGTCATTCTTGGATCTTTCACGTTCGTTACGGGTCATTAGATGCCCGAAAGTCTGACAACCAGTCTTACCAAGGGGTATCGTGTTACCTATGTAGTAACTGTGTTGTGGAAGTCAGATAGGCAGTCGCTCCATGTAAAATACTGCAATGGGAATCAGCTGCATTTGGTTAGACTGGAAGCCGACCTCAACATAATTGGGAAAAGGCTAGGCAGATTGGGTGAATGAAGAGGAAATAATTAGGATCAACCAAATCGTCGAAGTTTAATATTATCACGATTCGCGCCATCGCCATCAGTAAAACACGACTGTTCTCATAATTACAATTGTTCGTGATAGGTCAGGTTTTAATATTACCTTTATATACCACCATCGGTAGCAATAAACTTTCAATCCGAACGATAACACTTGAGCCTGAGTATACTTTTGTCTCGACTGAAGGACGAACTACCAACTAAAGGACCATGACTACCGAGGTAATTGCATAACACACTAAACAGTAGCAATAGCGTTCATTTTGACAGTTCAACCACATTCGTTACGTTATTTACAAATTTTTCGAACTTCTGAAGCAATCGATTTCCAATATCCGTCAAAATTACTCAGATTGTGATTGAAATGTTTTACGCAATTACTTAGGGTTCACGTGTTTGATTTCCGTTCGGACGATAGTTTTGTTTGTGAGTTCATTAAGTGCATATTGTATTTATTTAGATGGGTCAATAACAATGTACTGGTCAATTGGGTACTTTTCCAGACTGATAAGAATTTTAGTGTCTATGTACTGACTAATATTCTGTGCACAAATTAAGGACTCTCGTATCTCATCGATTTAAGTCGTTACAGGATCAATTAGCTAATGATTGAGTACTTACATAAATAGCTTGTAATAGTAGATGCAGTTCCTAGCAAATAAGCTAGGGGCAAGAAGGTAGAGGATAATTTTTTAAGCATTTTTGTATTCCATTTCTCTAAGGCCTCGTGTATAGAGACGCGTGGCGTTGCGCGTCGCTTGCGGCGTGGCGTCTCGCGGGGCGTCGAATAATCGATTTTAAAATCGCTTCTCCAAAAACGGTCTCATACAACGCCATATAACATTCGGTCCGGCCGAATATAGTTGTTGACAAACAATCAGCTTCACACTTTATTATTATGTGTGGTCATAATCTGTTGATAAAATCTATATTGCCATCTCAAATCACCCCCTACTGTAGGGAAAGGTAAAGCTTTGCAACATTGTACTAACTATTATTATCAATCATCTAGTATTCTAGTCTAAAATTAAATTTCTTTGTTGACACTAGAATCTCTCATCATTGTTCTTCGGGTCTTTCCACTCTTTGCCAAACAGACTCTTTATTTAAAACGTTGTTTAGGTACAATAAATTAATAAACCGTGTTTACAATTTATAAACGTATGTTTACATGTCTTCGTCTGTAAACGAGGATTTGTCCACTGACGACATTAGTTTTATAACTTTTATGGCTATATTAATATGGCTATTGATAAGAAAGTGTGAATTGGCTTAAATACAGGCGCCTTCGTTAACGGAATGTCTACTGATTAGTTAGATTTAGACATTTTTACAACAATTTACGTATCCTTTCGGTATTTATCGCCTATATACCTATTATAGCAAACCTACACTAAACATTCTCTGTCCTCTGTTTAATAAATGGAAAAGGCGGGCCAGATAATAATAAGTTCAGGTCTTTACGACAAATTGTTTGTTTATGAAACAATATGTCGTAAACACTGATATGTTTTTCTCCACATTAAAAATCAACCATGATCGTTGAATTAGGTAATGTATCATCAATATTCCATCAGTACATTTATTTTTAAATATTATTTACTTGTCATGTTTATTTTTGCTCTCCAGCCGGTCGATTCTGCAAAAATCTCACCGTGAAAACTTAGGTGAAGTGAGTTAGTTTTTGCTAGGAATTGACACTATTGACAGCTCAATCCACGCTCACTTCACCTAAGTTTTCACGGTGAGATTTTTACAGAATAGCACCGCTGTAGTCGAGATATAATTGGTAGATAGTTTAGTTCTACTTATTATGAAAGGCTTGTCTCAGAATGTTTGCAAACACTTGAATCTGCAGGTCGATTCTGTAAAAATCTCACCGTGAAAACTTAGGTGAAGTGAGTTTGTTTTTGTTAACTATTGGCAGCTCACTCCACGCTCACTTCACTTAAGTTTTCACGGTGAGATTTTTACAGAATAGCACCGCAGTTTCCCAAGTAAAGTTTCACCCTAGGTCTATGCTTTTATTGAATCTAAAATAATATACAGTGCAATATTGTTTGTTGTTGCTGTAGGTCGTTAGAGTTCGTCAACATAAAAAATAATCTCTACAATATATCTCCAGGGTGTACAGACGCCAGCACATCAAATCAAGCTACCCGAAACTATCAAATTTTTCCAATCAACCTGGAACCTTATGCAGTAGCGATAAAGTTGAAAATTTATTAAAGAAATTGGACAGATTGTAGTAACTTGATGTGCAATGTACAATAATAAGAAAATAAACAACAATCTATGCTGTATTTATCCATTCCATTTCTCCCCACAGATAGTCGGCTACGCGGTTGTGATAGTGACCTTTGCACTGCAAGCCCCGGTCCGTTGGTCAGCAGCCCGGTTACACGGAGCGCCCCGGCTCCTGCTCGCTGATGTTTACCATTTCGTCTCCTTTGTGGCGACCGTCAACGTCTGGCGGGGGGTATGGGGGCTGCTTGATATTTACTTCTTTCCCGGTGAGTTCTACGCAATCTGTGTTAATCAATATTATGGTCCTATGGTAAGACCAACCATGTCTCTTTATCTAAAAGTGGGTCCGTTACCAGACCAGTCGTCTTACTCTGTTGAAATTGTTGCCGTTTACTTGCCACTAGTATTTTAAATCTTGACGTGTAGTTGTGTGCTTTTCGCCTAAGGAAGGGCAGTTTTAAATCATACTAGCTGCGCCCCGCGGTTTCACCCGCATAACTTTCGATCCCGTCGGAATATCGGGATAAAAAGTTGCCAATCTAGCTAGTCAGCTACCTCCATACCAAATTTTATCAAAATTGGTGCAGCCGTTTGAGCGTGAAGAAGTAACAAACATACAAACACACACACACTCACATACTTTCGCCTTTATAATATTAGTGTGATTTACATAAGGAAACTAGTTTTTTTTAAGAGGAAAAAATCTCATACCATGTCTAATCAAACCAATATGCGTTTTACAGAAACACCAAAGCTCAGCAACTGGTGTTCTCACATCGTGAGCTTAGTACTCCTCATACTCCTGAACTGTTCCAACTCAGTCATCGTGCGAGGAGTCTATATCGATGCAGAGGAACCAGCAGGAGAATGCGTGGTCTTCCCGTGCCACTATCTCAGGCTCTTCTTCCACAAAGAACGAACCAAGAAGAGACACAGAAGAGCGCTACAAGCTGCAGCAGCTGCTGGAAGAAAGCCAGAAGACGCCAGTCTTCCTCTACAAATACCAGAAGAGAAGGTATAGCCGGAAGAAGGAAGATATGTTCCAGATTAAGTTTGAAGTTGGAACTTTTGTTGTATGATTAGAACCCCCAGTGACGCAGTGTTAGTTTCTGAAGTGACTGAGGATAAACGATTAGCTAGGGATGCAAGTACAAAAGGAAAATTTAAAGTGACTCCCAATTATCGTAATGTATTGGGACTTAAGCATAAGCAGCTATATACTAATCTAATCTTAGCCCAACACTTGGATATAATAAGTATCTCAAGCATATTGACGATTGTGAAAGACGTAGCAGAAAATTTCGTAGCAAAAATCGTAGCACCGTAACCGCGTAGCCTTAATATGGATTTTGACTGTTTTAAAAGAGAAAGTCTATATTCATGGCGAAATGTTCTGTTGCCACACTGGTTATCTTAAAACTATTATGATGTATTATAGTAACTTTAGATTTTAAGTTCAAATTATGTCTAAAAATCATTGCTACGCCAGGAAAATCTGGATTTCTTAAACTCAGCGCTGTAGCTTCGAAATTTATTTTTATTTTTTAATGTTGTACAAAATGTTGATGTTTTTTCTACTATTAGGAAGAGTTGTTGGATTATAATGCCAATGATTTATCTATGTTTTAAATTTAAGCTCTGTGTTCTTTAGTAAGTGCGCACACTTAACTAGAGAGTAGACGAGAAATCTAATTCTATTATGTTTCCCATTTTTTTTGAGTTTGCTTTCTGTCTTTAAAACAAATATAGTGTGCGCATGTTCTTAAATAAAACTACCTCTTTCTTCATCTTCTTCTGTTTTCTAAGATTCTCCTTTTATGATTTTATGCAGTTTTTTTAATTATATTCCCTTTTTTCCTAATATAAATACTTAATAATCCTCCTTTTGGGCTTCGCCGTAGTCGGGTAAAAATATAACATAATTATTATTTTGTACAAACGCCATCACATCAAGCTACTACAATCTGTCAAATTTATTTAATAGATTTTCAAGTTTAATGCTAAAGCTTAAGGTTCAAAGTTTATTGGGAAAATTTCTCAGTTTCGGGTAGCTCGATATGCTGGCGTCTGTACGTTGCTAAAATGTTTTCATGTTTTTTTAATAATTCTCGTAACATTGTAAATTTGTCTAAAGAATAGAATAGAATACTCTTTATTATGTACACCATATAAATTACAGACATAAATATAGAAACTGTACAAAGGCTGACACAAAATGATGGGTGAGAATCTTCACTGTGTTTCACTTTCCACCCCCTAAGATTAATTTAAAATAAGTATTTGTTCTAAGTCAAACTTTTAAAGTCTTTACTAGTTTGTAAAAGCAAAAATATGTAAATATATTATTACAATAATATTGTAAGCACTAAGTTATTATAAGTAACTGTTGAACGATACATAATAAACGTATTGCTATTTTATCTGTTGTTTTATTAATAACTTTAGTTAGTGAATTAAATCGTTTCCGACGATTTATTACGTCAAATGACGGCGGCGGTGAAGAAGAAAGCGCGGTGTGTGGCGCGATATCTCACTTTGTTGTGGTAAAGGAGGTAAGTAGAACTCCAAGAATTATAAATCATCGATACTTGAAATAAGGGCTGAAACGAAAAGTTCCCGATACTCAGGATTTGAAAGGCAATAAAAAACAAGTTTTAAGTAAGTGCCAAAAAGTAAAACTATTTTCACTTCTACGTTACGTTTACGTTTTTTTTACAAAAGGCCTTTACTTAGAGATGATTGAAAGATTGATTAAAAATATTGAATGATAGATTGCAGTTTTCTATTGTTAAAACTGAAAAATACAAGGATTGGAATCTTTAGTATGTTTTGATATAACTAAAGCAATTGACACAGTGTTTATCCAATATAATCAAAATAATTAAAGTTAAGCTACAATTAATCATTATTGGTAATTTATTTTGTTTTTTGTAGAGAAAAGGGCTGTAATCGTGTTAAGTTTTCAGACCAGTGATTTTAACATTCTTACTTAACGCAAAGGGTGTTACGCAGGGCAGTATCGTGGGTCCAACCTCACTATCACACTAAGTACTGTGTTCCTTATGCTGCTGAAAATGAATAATTTAACATAGTCAAACAATCACTTCTCTGTTGCATGGTTACATTTCGCAGAAAAGCAGTAAAACAAAAATATATCGAAAGTGGGTCTACTGATCTATCAATTTTAATACACCCCAATCTGGAAGTGAAATTAAGGTCTAATATTCACTCCACAGTTTTGTCGAATCATGATTTTTTTTATCGAATAAGGTTATGTCAACAGAATTATAGACACAATGCCTATTTATTATATCCTATAAGCAAATAAAGATAAACAGTAATAAATTCCTCATTCATCTCATTAATAACGTCGCTACGCTTTCATTGAAAAAACCGCAATCTCCATTCAATTAAAAACACTCAATCAATAAACTTTAATGAATTAAATGCGAATAGAACCAGTACATGCGAACTATCGGACAATTAGGTACAATTATAATAATTAATGAGACTCCGGTCGGCGAAAACAGAAGTACTTCCCCCACTGTCTATTAATATCCTTCGGAAGAAAACCAGGGGTCCTTGCTCTTAATAAACCTTATGCATGTAACCCTGCCATTGCTGTGACCCTTAAAACGAAGGCGATAAGGTTGATAATATTGCGAAGTGGAAGCAAGTCCGCAGATTCATTGAGACGACAATGGTGATATATGTTATCGCATAGGTTACATGTTGTATGGCAAATTCATATGTCTGCCTTAGTTTTGCAGCTGGGTTTTCTTAGAAGAACCTCAAAGCTAAGGAGTAAGGCATCCCAGCGCGGTCTTTGTCGGACTGCATATAAAAGAAAGAGAAGCGCGATGACACAACGTTGGTAATTTATTACAATAGGTATATGAAGCAATATCTATTTACAAAAAATCTATTGTTTGGACTAAAAAATTAAAACACTAGTGTATGAGCATATGTTTTTTTTAGATAGTTTTTAGAGGTATCTTCATGGTTTTTATAATAATTCACGTCATCAAGATTCTGGCTCTCAAGTGTTGTGATAATTTAAAAGACTGATGTGGTTTTCACGACCACAGAGATACAATGAGAAGTATACGCCTTGCCTACCGAATTCTTTGAATAGAAACTGTGACCATGTCAATGTATATCGTAGGCTGCGTGGCATCCGTAGCCAATTTGATGCCTCGAATGAATTTACAAGAATACCTTTCATATCCAAACAAGGACTAACAAAAGCTTGTGTCATGATTCTCGGAACATGCCTATGTCTTGCTAACAGGCGTACAACAGAGAATCTACCAACCGTAGAAACCTACTGCATAGCTTAGAAACACGTGCTTTTAAAATGAGATTCATGGAACCACAAAAGATATATGCTAATCGATATATGCATACAATATTCCAAATGTATCCAGACCCTAATTATTCTGTATATTTCCACAAACAAACACACATATCGATTATCTTACATACACAGTGTACCTACCACGTCGCGGTTTGTGTAGTAAATATTGTATTATTGATATTATTTACGATATTCTCATTATCTGGAGACATATTATGCTCGCGCGCACAAAAGCCGCAGACAATGTTAATGTCTGAACACGTATGTAACTCATTGCTTATGTTTATACTAAGTTTAGCACGTGGGTTTGTTCGTTTTATGGTTTTTCTGTACGAGATCAAACATTGCATATTACAAAGTCGGATATCTATGTTACAAAGTAAATTGAGATAGAGGCAGGAGAATAATGATGAGTTAGGACAATTGGCCTTATCAGCCAGATAGAATATTTATTTTATAGAAGATCAACATTGGAGAAACCAAAACGGATTGGTTGAAAATAGGATGACAGTAGATAGGTCGCCAAACTCGGGGGTGAGTAAAACGGCTTATTCAGTAACTGGCAAATCCGTAATCACAAAGTCACAGGATCTTAAGAAGGAGGAGTAGAAAAGGAAGTGATGACAGTGAACATAAATATATCTTATAATGGTAAGAAACTCGCATACGATCGTAAAAGACTATGAACCAACTATCAAATTAAACAAATCAGCTTCAAAAACCAAATACCTACCTAAGTAGTAACAACAGCAATGTACTGAGGCGGACGGCATTTTTTTATCTTTGGGTAATGCAGAGTGGTAGGTGCAATCACGAAAATTTAGGAATAAATATTTTTAAATAAAAAGATACGAAGATTGCAGGACGAGCTTGATTCTTACTGTGAAGACTAGCAATTCGCAAAAGAAAGAATTGTATGAAAAAGGGAGAGGGAGGACTTTGACTTGCAGTGGGACAATACAGGCTATTTAGATCGATAGATTAGGTAGATAGATAAAGATACGCATAAACCTATCAAAACTTTAAATATAATAAATATATAAGCACAAATAAATAAACATAAATACATGAATATACTATTAAACATCAATAAGACAAACAAGAAAACATTACCGTTGTGATGACAGCGCCAGCTTCATCCGAATGTGCCCGCGAACTTTAACTTTATAGGATAATCGATATTCAGCTGCATCCGGTTAGACTGGAAGCCGACCCAAACATAGTTGGGAAAAGGCTAGGCAGATGATGATGATAATAAATCGGTTGGTTGCCATCCTGATTTCTGGGAGAGCGCATTCCACAGAGAGATAGACTGAACGAAGAAGGAAGAGTGAATGAAGTCTGTGCGGTTAGTGGGACATTGAATCAATTTGTAGTTGAAAAATCAATTACCCGAAGAAACAACATCACACTTTCACAGATTTACATTTATTTTACAAAAACACCTTATAATTAAAAACATTACAAAATAATAGCCATTACCTATCAGTAAATACTAGAACCGTATAGTGAAGTCGGTGTACGCGATCTTGGCGACGTACTCCCAGTTGGTGAGATCACATTTCTCTATCTTGCAGCCAGGAGACCCGGTGGTGCTAAGCCAGTTAATCCTGAAATCCGAGAAAATATCTTTAATTTAAGTTTTACTTTGGACAAGGTGTTCAATACAATGTCATCGAACAGCAAACCGAGTGCATTTATTTTCCACATACTCGTACATTAGCATATTAGCGAGTAGCATAATCAACCTATAATATTCCCACTTCTGGGACACAGGCGTCCTCTATTCGAGAGGGAGTGGTGGTGGTGGGTGTGGTGATCTACCACACGGGCCCAGTGCGCGTTGGTAGTCATATGTCTTCGAATTCTTGGTTCTAGGGTATGCCGGTTTCCTCCGCCTGTTTTCCTTCGCCGTTTTGAGAGCAGTTGTGATGAAATTATTTATACAAAGTAAAGCGCTTGCCTGGGTTCGAACCCACGATCTACAGCTCATAAGTTGGGGCCGTTACTACTGAGCCACCACTGCTCTCTTTTTAGCGAGTGTCAAGGTTAATGTCGAAAGAGTTTTATTAAGCAAAGCAGCAGTATACCATTAGGTCGTGTCCCTTTCACAAGGTACCTTTAGGTACAAGAATATTTACACATTTCTTTGTTTCATAAACTCCGAGAGATGGCCCGAGTCCCAGCAGTTGTAACATTATAGGCTGATTATGCTTTTGCTATAAACTTTTCAGATGAACTATACTTAAACGATCTATATACAAGGTGTAACAGAATAAACGCAAGTCCTGAAAGTAGTTTGTTCATATTTGATTACTGAATCGATTTCGGTAACTTTTGAGACAGGTATTTTTTTTTCATAAAATTATAAATAATTAAATAACAGTTTTTAAATTAATTATTTTGCCATACTGACATAGGTACGTTAAAAATGGGACAGGTTTTAGATCAACACTGACCTTATTTCTCCTAAAAGTTCTCTTCTTTGGCACTGATCTACATGAGTAACTATACTCTATAGGTAGGTTTGCTTTTGACATTGACTTGGTGCACACACTCATCACACTAGTTCAATCGGAATAAGTACTAGCCCGTCATCACTTGGATCCCATCCAAACTATTTAATTGATATCGATATTTATAGGTATAGTACTTTCATTAAATAATTTCAATGAAAATAAAAATTACGAGAGATCCAATTAGTCATTCGTCAGAAATTGACGATTGATTGAATTTGACGGAACGGGTGGCGCAGTGGCTGCTGCGCTGCGTGTCGCGGGTTCGATTCCCGCACGGAACAAATATTTGTATGACCTACAAGTAGTTGTTCCGGGTCTGGCTGTTTGTGTATGTGAGTTTAAATGTTTGTAAACGCACCCACAATACAGGAGAAATTCCTAGAGTGGGGCAACGTTTAAAAAAAATATAATTTAAACTAAAACATAGGTGTACGTGGCGTGTCGCTTGATATATTCAAAGATTATCTCAGGAATCGCACCCAAAGAGTTAAAATTGATACCCACCTTAGTGAAGAGGAGTTAGTTACTTTCGGCGTCCCTCAAGGCAGCATACTGGGCCCCACTTTATTTCTAATATATATCAACGACCTTTGCAAAATGAACCTCCCAAATACTAAGATTTATACATACGCTGATGACACCGCGATCTTAGTCCATGGACCTACTTGGGATACCATCAAAACCACAGCAGAATCGGCTGTAGCAGAAATTATGAAATGGCTCAATTTTAATCTCCTTACCTTGAATATAAATAAATCCTGCTACATCCCATTTGCAATTAGGCGTAAGACCGCACCGTCACCCAGTTTTGCAATTACTGCCCATTCATGCTCAAACCGTTCGGGACCATGCTGTTGTCTAGCGCTAACTAGAAGTAACAGCGTAAAGTACTTAGGTGTCCACATAGATGACGGACTGACTTGGAAAAAACAACTTGACGCTGTCACGACTAGAACTCTCCGCCTCATTCATATATTTAAATCCCTCCGAAACTCTGCTAATGCCGATATCTTGAAAATGATATATTTTGCACTATGCCAATCGGTCATAGGATACTGCATCTCTGTATGGGGTGCTGCAACGAAAGGTTGCCTCCTGCGGGCAGAGAGAGCACAAAGAGCCGTACTAAAAGTAATGACAAGGAAGCCCCTAAGATACCCAACAACACAGCTTTATGCAGACTGCAAGGTTCTTACAGTCCGTCAGCTCTTTGTGCTTCAATCTGTTCTTAGGAAACATAGCAGCCTTCCCCCGTCTAACCCAAATAAGCGTACAAACCTTCCCTCAGGCAGCCAGCACAGGACCACGTTCGCAAAGCATCAGTATTATGTAATTAGCGCTTATATTTACAAAAAGATTCATATAAAACTGAATATCTTAGACCTCAACAAACACAACCTAAAACTAAAAGTGACAGAATGGCTACTTATACAGGACTATGCCGCAACGGAGACTTTACTGACCTACATCGCCTAAATACTAATAATATTATGAACACACTCATCTTCATGCTTGCACGTATACGTCATACACACTCGCATATACAATCTCCCCCACTCGCTTACACACCACACCACATTACCTACTTATTCCCCACACACACACACACCTGCACACCAATAATCACATTCATTTAATTTATTTTACCCACATCATCACACTCTCACATACTCTCACAACAAGTTAAAACCTGTAACGTAAACTATAATTTTTCTTTTTCTTTTTTTTCCTTTTTTTCCCTTCTGAAGGTAAATTGACACAGTCCACTCATACATAAAATCAATTGGAACCTCATTGCGAATCACTGTCTCTTAAGATACAGGATACCCTAGTTTAAGAGACAGAGATTAATCTATTTGTGTACAGATTTCTGCATCATCCAAATGTATTATGTAAATGTTCTCCATCTGTATTCTTGGGAAATAAAGATATTATTATTTATTTATTTATTTATTTAATTATATATAATTAATCTAAAATAAATATCATGGATTGGTCAGTTAGTTCAGCCATTGATCAGCATTCATGAGCCATATCCTTATAATGATGAGGAACCGATGCAAAATATCATCGCGGGACCTAAAAAAGTACCTTGAGGCACTCCGAACTTCATTAGATGGTATTTTTTTCGTTTGTAACCGAAGTCTAATTATGAAATTTTGAATGTAGGTTATCCTACATTCAATACCAGAAACCAAAACCAAACCACCAAACTAGAATAAAATCGGATTATTTTGAGTATTTAAGATTATTCTTAAATACTCAAAATAATCCGATTTTATTCTAGTTTCTGGTTCTCAATCTGGTCGACCAATCAATGGTGAAGATCAAACAGTGTCGAAAGTTATAGCCCTTTCAGTAAATACTAACATCTGGTCCAGTTGTGCCTTCGTGCCTTGTATCTTCCCGACAATGGTGCCTTTCTTGGAGTTCTTCACCCAACCTCCAACGCGCAGTTGTTCTGCTAACTCCTTACAAAACTTTGTGAAATAGCAACCTGATGGACAAACAGATCAATGAGTTTACATAACATCATGCCTGTAATCCCCGAAGCTATAAGGAGAGGTGTACACAGTAAACAGTAAGTGTATCATTGAGTTTAGCACACTATTAAAAAAAATTTAACATGCGAGCCCACCATTGACATAAACGGCTGGAACAGCCCACAGTCATATTCCAACAACTGCGGGATAATTGCGTATCACACTATCAGTAGCAATGGCTTCTAGTTTGACAGTTCAATAACATTCATTGCGTTATGTACGTTGTGGAGCAGAATTATTTCAAACATTATGAAGCAATATCCTTCAAAATTCAGATTGAGATTAACAGCGTGTTACGCAGTTACGGTACTGTTTATTAGCACAACAGTCTAAGTTCGCACGGAAAACCAAATGCCTAACGCACAAAGTAAACAATATTTTAATAAGCTTTTAATGATCAGCATCGCGGTAGAAAAAATTTATGACTGTTTTATTAATTTATGGAGCTGTGAATTATAAACATAATTAAAATCCTATTGCCAATTTTGTTTAGTCAGGCTAATTCATTTTTTTTAATTATGACTTCATCATAAACGTAAATGTTACCTAATCCTTCATCAGCAGTGAGTAATAACATTTCGGGATATCTAAATGAATGCATACTTATAACACCTATTTATTTTCAAATAAGATAATATTTATAGAATTTAAAAGCTAACATTTTGTCAGCTTATATACTAATATGATATTGATAATAGTAATCATAAGTACGTGTTTAAAAAAGGATGGCATCAAAAAGTTCGTCCGCATCGTTACCGCAGGAAAATTGCATAAAGGGCTGGCTACATTGCCACGTAGTATGGCGATGCTGATTCTTTGGCTAAAATATAGGCCAGCCCTCTGGTCACGTGAAGAGTCCACCAACCGCCTAACAATGTCTTGTAAACCAAGTGAGCACTCGGACTCCATAGCCCTAGTGTTTTAACCCCAATAATCTCAAATATAACTTCCAAAAAGATTGGAATATGTTCGCCGTTTGAGGTTTTCCGCACCTGCAGCACCCGCCGCAGCACGGCCCGCCGTGCTAGTAAGGTGGGATAGCGCAAGGGTGTCGACATACGTTGCACCCCATACCAAAGGCCGACCTAACTTCCAAGGCATTATGGTCATTCCTACTGGTCTCTAAAGTGCATACTGAAGTAGTATATTTATATATATCTATGTATCTATTATGGTATATTTTATGATTTGTAGTGAAAATTGTATTTTTTGTTATGTATTTTCTGGTGTACAATAAAGTATACCTATATAAATAAATAATAATAGTAGAAGTAGCAAAGTTTGTGGACATAAAGTGATAAGTGGGAACGCAGGTAAGTAGTATGAACACGAGGAAGAAGTGCATGGGCTATGAGAGCAAACATAGTGAAACATGTTTGCTAATTGTTTTGGCTAATTTCACGTCCCAATCGCTCATTGACATCGACCTACATGCAACTACTCTAATTATAAACAGTTGACTGATTAGCTCTTTCTTTAGATCAGCTGTCGATGTACTGGTTCATTGAATATTTATTAAACGGTTTGATCATATTTTCCCCCCAACTTGTTCTTTTTGTTTTGTGTTTTTTCTCTGCACCATATTTACCTCAAATAAAAGTATTTTCATTCTTTTTCTTTTATTCAATCTAATTTGAACTGAATTTGAAATGATTTTCTACAAAGAAGAGTCGCTCTAAAAGCCTCATTTTTCTGGAAAATTTAGGTAAAATCTCGAATGGGGAAAAAAAAGGATTAGAAATCATTTGAAGTCGAATTTAAACCTCTACAACCACAGAATCATTATGTAGGTACCTACTAGGGTGTATAACTTTCAATATAAAAATAGTAACAACCGCTAACCTTGAACCTGTCCATAGACCTCAAATTCCACTGCAGCCAAAGCATTAGGATCATCAGCACCCATTACAGAAAAAGTCCAACCTTAATCACAATATTTAAAAATTAAAACTATAAAAAACACGCTCACTGCACTGAAAAAACGAGACTTCTTTTCACGATACAGTATCGCGCCCAAACTATTGAAATCCGCCCGCCCAAGTGCCAATAGTTCGCCAGCCGCCCTAGTTTGTCTACCCATATTTATTTATATGCTGATTCAAGTGCACGTATTCGATATTTATGGTGATTGTAAAATACATATTTTACTATGATGTTTCAATCAAAATATTCAATATTTATTATAATTGGGATTTAGCATCTAAGGTTGACTGTAGATGTTTAAATAAATAAAATATTTTATGGCTTAAAAAGCGAATAAAATGCGTGATGAAATGATTTTGTTTAAGTTATGGGTTGGCAAACTGTCTGCGCCCGCGTGGTAGATTACGGCCTATTCCCTCTCAGAGAGAGGAGGCCTGTGTCCCAGCAGTGGGAACAGTATTGGCTGATTATCTTATGTAAACTGTCTGACATGCTGTCAGTAAATTGGTCTTAACAACCTGACGAACAACTACATCACATCTAGTGGGTTGTCATTGCGTTACTGGTTTTTACAGTTCATGCTCATGTAGTCTATAACCGCGGCCACCGTCATAAAATTGAAACCAAGCACTGTGTGTGTGTGTGTGGTTACCGCTGGCCCGGAACATAAAGGGCTAAGGAAGGAACACGGGTGGGTTTTAGTCAGTAAGAGTCTGAAACTCCCTTCCGCTCCACAAAGAGCGGGAGGGGTCATTTGATGATTTCACATCCGAAAAAAAAATAAAAAAGCACTGTCTTTAGGAGGTGGAAAATATGGTAGGTATCTTCCTATCTATCGCGAGAAGGTAAAAAAGTACCTACCTAACTCTTTCCTAAGAAACTCTCTTTACTATTTACCTAGGTAATGGTAAATGGCAGAGAGAGGTACCATTAGGTACCAATAGAATTAAAGAGGTATGAAGAACAGTGTGTAAAGTTCACTCATACTCTATAGAAAAGGGAGGATCCTCCGACCAGATGCGTGTTATGTCTGGTAGGCAACTGCCTACCTGCCAACGGCCTAGTTGCGCGGTAAACTCTGCTTGCGAGATGCATGATTTTGCATGACGTCAGTATGACGCGTTGTTCAAATGTGGCGTTGTATATACCGCTACACAATATATTGCTGCTTTATTGAAGTAAACCACTTTTCTTAGAGTAATAAGACTGCAAAAGCGTACATTAGGTACCTATGTACATAAAATGGAAAACATCCTATAGGTACCCTGGAAAGAAATGCCTATGTTTTATTTTAGTAAATGATTATTTTCTGACGGAGGGGCCCGTGGCTAAATAATAACTTCGCACAGGTCGATCGATCAGGTTAAGCTACGCTTGCCGCGGTTGGTATGTGGATGGGTGACCATCTTTACATACCGTGACCCCTCCGTGCCTCGGGAAGCACATTAAGCCGTTGGTCCCAGCTGTCATTCGTGGATCTTTGACGGCCGTTACGGGTAGTCAGAAGCCCGAAAGTCTGACAACCAGTTTTACCAAGGGGTATTATATTACCCAGTAACTGGGTTGTGGAGGTCATATAGGCAGTCGCTTCATGTAGAATACTGGTTTTCAGTTGCATCCGGTTAGACTGGAAGCCGACGCCAACATAGTTGGGAAAAGGCTAGGCAGATGATGATGATTATTTTCTGATGCCATAAATTACTGTCCTCCTTATTTCTTTTTACTGGGATAGTATCTCTCGTCAATACACCAACAAAATTCCATCATTAAATCCCCTGTAACACAATAAACCGGTCACTCAAGAAGGAAGCTCCCCCCCTCATGGCCAGGACCTGGAGTGGACGGTTCCGCAGGCAATTACAAATTATATGATTGCCCATTGATTGCACTAACAGTTTCCTAATAAACTGTGCCGGTGACGCTGAGGGAATGTGGGTGAAGGATTTAGTTAGACGCGAGTGGGGTAACAGATTTTATTGTATCTACCTACTTACTTGTAGTTTCTGGTACTTTCCTCAAAAAGCCAGAACGACATCCTACTCACACACCCCTGCGTAACATGCTATCAATGTCAATTTGAATAATTCTGAAGGATATTGCTAATCTATTGCTTCATGTGTTCGAAATATTTGTCTGCTGAACAGCATAAATAACGCAGTGAATATAGTGGAACTGTCAAAACGAAAGCCATTGCTACTGATAGTGTGCTACGCAATTACCACGCGGATGCTACCTTGCTTTTTGTTACACGTTTTGGATAATAATGTCTGAACTTAAAAAGATACGTTGACCCCTGAGTTTGTTTCGCCATTTCTTCTCAGGGTAGTCAGGGTTAGTCAGTTAGAAAATGTCAACTCCATCATCATCTGCCTAGCCTTTTTCCAACTATGTTGGGGTCAGTTTCCAGTCTCACCAGATGCAGCTGAATACCAATATTTTACATGAAGTGACTGCCTATCTGACCACCACAATCCAGTTCCTGGGCAATAATACGATACCCCGTGAGTACTATTAGTTATTCTGTACCCTTGGTAAGACTTTTGTCAGATTTTCGGGCTTCTGACGACCTCTGACGACCCACAACGACTGCCAAAGATCATTACCATTACATGGGCGTAAGGTGAATTCATTCACTGTTCATTACTTTTCTGTTATACAATAGTTTTTACCGACTTCACAAAAAGGAGGAGGTACTATGTTCGGGTGTTTGTATGTTTTTTTTTTTTTTTTTTATGTTTGTTCATCGAATACTCCGCCAATTGTCGACGGATTTTCAAAATTCTTTTTGAATTTATTTTTGTTCGAAAGTAGATAGTTCTGAGGTGGTCCCATTGTCACCAAGTTAGGATCTGATGATGGGATCTTAGAGAAATCGAGGGCAACCCTCAAATTTTATAGGCTCACTTATTGTTTTTCGCATATTTTATGAAGTATCTTGTGTATTTGTGTATGGTTGTCACCATCTCAGGTAGCTGGGCTGATGATGGAAGGTACAACTCCTTAACAGTAAGAAGTTACTCGAACAGGCAAGGACTGTTTTAGTAAATTGTTTTGATGTTTGATAGGGCATTTGCCACATTTGCTCTCATGATCATCAAGTCATGACCTGATGCTGCAGTCAGGATAGTCTGCAGAGTACCTAACTCCTCGACAACTAACAGCAGATATATCGTGTTTAGGCTCATTGAAAAGGGCTCGATGTGTGGATAAACGTACTGTTACTGAGGAACACCGAAGACCTGATGCTGAAGCCAGGAGCATCAGAAAAAGTACAAACCTTGAAATTACAGCACCGTAATCGTGTTTTGGGCTCATTTTAAACAGGACTAATTTTAAGTTCAATGCAATGTTGACATAAGTCTGGCCTGATGCTGCAGCCAGGATTATCAGCATCTAATCTAAAAACTAATAAAAGGAGAACTCCTCAACAATAAACGTCCCTGCATCGAGAAAAGGAATATTTTATAAAAAGGCGATGGGCAAGTTGACATTAGGCTATTGTAACTTAGATAAATTATAAATAGACCCACTAAAAAGCGAGAAATAAAAACTTTTTAACAAAAAAAAAACCGACTTCCAAAAAAAACACTACAAACTGAAAAATAACTTTAATTTCGGAAGTCGGTGGCAAAAACTAAAATACTGATCCCTAAGACACCGACTTCCGAAATTAAAGTTATTTTTCAGTTTGTAGTGTTTTTTTTGGAAGTCGGTTTTTGCAGTAACGAAACTGCCAAGCCTCATATTTTGACTAAGGTGTAGAGTTTGTGAAGTTAGGGCGTGTAGAGTTAGAAGCTTGGCTCTACATGAGATCTGATAACTTTTTGGCAGTGCGAGCCATGTGATCTCGTCTTAAACATTTCACATGAAAATGTTTTTGGTGGAATTGAATTATGCACGAAATAGATCTTATTTTCCGTTTAATCGCGGTGTAGTTTTTATTATTTCATTCATAAAGTCAAATTTGATGTGCACATTGATGTGCTTAGCCGACACGCAATATGGGACAGAAATATTCATACTGTCTCTTTTCTTTGCTAGTGACTTTAATATATTTCTCTTTTTCTTGTACGAATGAAAAAGAAGATATGCAGCAGTCTATAGTTTACTCTGTCTACGCCTACTACCTAATTCCATGACAATAAGTCTGACATTGCAAATGAGATTTCTACTACGATTAACTGCCCCGTTGGTCTCGTGGTCGCAAGCGCGACTGCTGAGCGTGGGGTCCCGGGTTCGATTCCCGGGTCGGGCAAAGTGTTATTGAGTTTTTCCATTAGGAATTTCTTAGTAACAGCCCGGAGTTTGGAAGTTGGCGGTGTGATACCCCCGTGCCTCGGAAAGCACGTTAAGCCGTTGGTCCTGCGCCTGATCTCTCTCCGGTCGTGTCGGATTGCCGTCCCATCGGACTATGAGAGTGAGGGAAGAGGGAGTGCACCTGTGTCTGCGCGCATACTTGTGCACTATAATATCTCCCGCGCCGAAGGCTAGTCTCCGTTGAGATTGGCCGCCGTGGCGGAAATACGGTCTGGAGGACTTTTATTTAATTCCATGACAATAAGTCTGACATTGCAAATGAGATTTCTACTACGATCACTAATAAAATTATAATGCGTTTGGAGCTGTCGACTTCCGCGAATGTACAGTCAACAAAGGAGTTAAGTATACAGGAGCGTCGGATATAGTTGAAGTTTACCAAGAAACTGATGGATGTTCTGGACTGAAATTTAATTTAATAAATGAGCTGTTTGTTTTCTATTAATAAACTAAAATTTTATTCGAGAATATCCATCGGTTTCTTAGTAAACTTCAACAATATCCGACGCTCCTGTATACTTAACTCCTTTGTTGACTGTACTTAAGATTTCCGATCTTTTTCTTCGTCGGCCCAAAACTTCGCCACATCCACAGCATCGCATATTCCCGTAAAAATGTGTTTACCAACGCCATGCATCCAGAACTATCTGCTCCCCGATCTGGTTGATAAGGAATTATCGTAATCACAATCAGTAGCGGCCCTTAGGGCGGTGCGAGCGGTGCGACAGCACTGGGCGCAGTCATGGGCGAGGCGCTGAAATCAACCGAAATGTGACCACCGGGCACCAGTCAGATGATAGTAACTTACTATAAAGCGCGGACGCGTAATATCGACTGAGACTCCAGTCCGATAATATTAGGTACTATGTATGGCAAGCCGATCCCTGGGGGGAAGCAAGCTAAATACTTAGGTAGGTGTTAACCTAGACCTCGTCTTTATGCACATAAAGACGGCTCTTTCGCTCTCAGTAGGCTCCACTTCATACAGACTGCCCGCATCAGCAAATTGTCACTCAAGTGCAAATTGCGCCTCGACACGTCATCCGTCCCTTCATGACCTATGCCTGCGTCGTTTTCGCTCACGCTAAGCCTCACCATCTGCATAGCTTATAATGCAGACCCTCCAGAACCGTTTCCTCGGAAACGGGAGCCCCCTTCTATGTCCGCAATGAGAGTCTACACTTAGATCTCAGAATTCCCACCGTCCAGCAGTTCATGAAACGTCTCTCCAAGCGTTTCTTTAATACTGCTATAAAGCACCCCAATCCCTTGATTGCGGCGTCCACCCGATACACTCCCGCATATGTAGGTTTCGCCGACCGAGGCATACGGGGTGCAGGTAGCCTCGGTCGGCGAAACCTACATACCATCCCCGACAACGCCACGAACCTCCTACAGGAAAGTATAGTAAGACCACCAGTACTCTCAGAAAGTACAAGTGTCGACAGCCATCCTTCCGTCCTCGCCATCGAGGCCCTTCGCGACGCCCCATACCATGTCCACCCGACCCTTCCTTGAGGCAGTCCGCGCCTTTGAGCCTGTAGTTTTAAATTCGTCCCTAAATATTTCCGATCCAGCCTGTCCCTTGCTGCCCTTTCCCAGCGACGCCCTAAGCGGAGGTCCGTACCCCACAGGGGGTACGGTTTTTAAGTCTTTTAAGCCCTGACTGGAGGCCTTAATTTATTGAGGCATCCACAGGCAAGCCCGGTTTTTTAAGCAGACGACATCCTCATAGGTTGAACGGCGAGATGCCATTTATAAAAAATCGACCGAGACGCGAAGATCATTTGGGCGCGCAAACGGAGCGGGCGGCGCGGAAAGGTCCATATTGGAGAAAACTTATTTACGTTCCCTTATTTTACGTTTCAGGAAAGACTGACGGACCTTGGAATCTTGTCCATAGAAAATACAATTGCCCAAAAGCTAAATTATTCTGAATAACCTAATTCAGAAATTTGTTAGCGCAAAAGCTAGAAAAGCCACCTAGGGTCTGCTGCGTAAGTAAAAGTTGTGAAACTAAATTACTGATTTTTTTTAACTTGTCGCAGTCTTTATTTGGCTATACAAAACTAAAAATAACAAAATTAAATCCTAACTTAACTAAAACTATACAGAAACTAAAAAATAGCGTCGAAAAATTCGGGTATCATTTAAGCTATTCACCAATTTAATTAGTTTTGTGTTTCTTAAATAATAGGGTTTGTCCTCCAAATAGTAGATCTGTCACCAAAATGTAGTCACCAAACAATGCAAAATCAGTTCCACAATAAATCACCTAAAATCCTGAGATATAAGGTCTATAATAATTTAAAAAAAAAATAATGGGTATCATTTAAGCTATCACCAATTTAATTAGTTTTGTGTTTCTTAAATAATAGGGTTTGTCCTCCAAATAGTAGATCTGTCACCAAAATGTAGTCACCAAACAATGCAAAATCAGTTCCACAATAAATCACCTAAAATCCTGAGATATAAGGTCTATAATATTTTTTTTTTAAATAATCTCTTTTTCCATATTTTTTTTCTTTAAAATTTAGTCGTTTCTGGCACTCGCCGGCCGCTGCCGCGGCACCGCTCGCTTCGCTCGCTCGGCTCGTGCGTAGGAGGTCACAGTTTTAACCTAACCTAACCTAAGCATTTTTTTTTAAATAATTAACCTCGTAACTAATTCGGTTCTCGATAATGTCCATTTCAAGTAACAAAACTGTTATTATAAGAACGAAGTTTATATTCATGTAATGCAATATAATTTTATTGGTTATCGATCTCTTATTTTACACATATATTAACATTAATTTGATAATTCATACCTGGGAACAATTTTTGTTTATCTGAGAACGAAAATATTTCGTGGCGATAGATCTATTTATTAGGTGATACAACTTGATGACAAATATAAATTTTGGTGATAGAAAATATAGTTCCGAAAAATTCATCCGCATCGCTGTCGACTGGTAATGTACCCAAGAGACTGGCGGCATTACCACGTTGTATGGCGATGCTTAGCCAAGATAAAAGCCAGCCCTTGGGTCACGGGAAGTGTCAACCAGCCGTTTCGAAATTTCTTTAAAAAGACCATGAGCACTCGGTTCCCACGGCCCGAGAGTTTCAACCCCAAACGGCTCGAAAATATAGTTTTCGATGAGGTTATTATATTTTCGCCGCTTGAGGTTTTCCGCAGCCGCAGCAGCAGCGCCAGCACAGCATGCCGAGCCAGAAAGATGGGATGGCGCAAGAGTATCGACACACGTAGCGGTCCACACTAAAGGCCTACCCACCTTCCATGGGAATAAAGACATACCGTCCGGTCTCTGATTACTGATTGTTATTATAATCTTTACTAATTGTTACCTCAGCAGGGCAAGAGAGCGAGCGCAGCCCGCAGCCGGTCGATTCTGTAAAAATCTCACAGTGAAAACATAAATGAAGTGAGTTTGTTTTTGCTAGGAATTGACAGCTCACTCCACGCTCACTTCACCTAAGTTTTCACGGTGAGATTTTTAAAGAATAGCACCGATGGGTAACATTTTTTTAACGCGAGCAGGACAACTGAAGGCGAAAACATTCAAAACTAGTCGCAATCTCATCTCAGCGACGACAGTCAATGTTAAAAATTTGTCAAAAATGTAGGGAAACTAGAGGTATTTCTGAGATCAGACTGTGAATGTTCTTAGAATTAAGAGAATTTTATTGCCCCTCTGCTATCACGTCACGCTCGACAGATTCCACTGTCCTCGTCACGCAGATACACTACATAATATATATTTTACATAATATATTTAAAACTATTTATTTACCTATCTAATCTATACAATCCGATAATTTGTTTAATCATACTTAGGAACAGACAAACTAGTTACGTTGCGTTTTATTACAGGCTGAAAAAGATCTAAGTCCACGCGGACGAAGTAGCGGGCACAGCTAGTCTATGTAATATCAGAATAATCCGTGTAAGCAATTACTGCTTATGTTTATATCCTATGAACATGGTATGTATGTACGTACATAGAGGGGCGCCACTTTAAGATTTTGCACAATCTAAAAATTTTTTAGGGCCGCCCCGCTGATCACAATTCTCATCGGTCTCATTAGCTCCTGACATTTTAATATTGAACCTTGTATCGCAAATGATACTTTGCTATGGTTTTCTTTGCAGGCGTTTCATGCAACCTGGATGGATTTCTTTGCTGCTCGTTGATGAATACATTCTCATTTAAAATAATGCTCATATTATTTCCTAAATAAATGTTAATTAGTAGGCAGTTCAAAATTATTTTTACGAGCAATAAAGTATTGAATGTACTCGTTCAGAAACTTTTAGATTTATGTGTTTATGTGTATCCGAACGGTGCACCTATCAGGAGTGTCAGCTGACAGATCGAAACTTGCAACTTTATTTAAACCACATGTAAACTGCTTAGATGGACCATATGTAAAAGTACTTAAGTTCATTTTACTTTTCGAAGTAACTAAAATAAAATTGTGATAAGTGCCATCCATGTGTGTTCATTTGCGAAATCAGTAGATTCAGTAGTTTGTTCGTAGTAATTCAGTAAATTCTGTGTGAAGCCCGGAAACCGACGCGCAAATTGTAGTATCGAATAACATTCGTGATCAAATTCCTAGAATAACTTCACTGCCTAACATTCTGGTTGTATTTATCCAGTATTAATACTTTTCTAACTCAAAAACACCCCTTTTTGTATTAGAATCTTGTGTAAAATGTCTGTCTGTGACAGTGGGGATGCGAAGTTAGATGCAGCAGTAAACAGCTGGCTGAAACATGATAAGGTATGTCCTGGAACATTTCATGAATGTATGGAAAATGTAGAGGATGCGGAAATCGTTGTACGGCCCTGACTTGTCACCTCTCGCCTCAGATAAATTGATACCTATTGTGCAGGTCAAGTTAGATTAATGTCTTGTAAGACAAATTACCTCCTAGATGATGTTATGATAATAGAGATTTTTTTTTTAAATTGATAATTTATTGCAGATGAATTACTCACTATTAGAAAGTATTTTATCACTTATTATAACTTATTTCCTCCTCTATTATCAAACTAATCTACTTAAACAAAATAAAAGCAATGATTTATAAATTAATTTTGCATGATTTAGCATACCTACTCAAATAGGTAAACCTATGACATACACATTCAGAAAATTTTACTTGAGTAATGTCTTGTAATATTGTGCTTCCATTGAATTATGTTAAAAAGTCTTTTACTTGTCCTTACAAGGGGACAACCAAAGAAACGATGGATGAACTGTGTGAATGATGATATGGTTAGGAAGGGGGTTACTACCGAGATGATGACTTTTATAGAAGTATGGATGAAAACCATATGTTGCGCCAACCTCAAATAATTGGGATCAGGGCAGGAGAATGATGATTACTTAATTGAATATCTAAATGTTAAGACACACTTAAAAACCAATTTGCAAAGTAGTTTTATGTTTTTAGAGTTCCATACCAAAATGGTAATAAAAAGGAACCCATATGGCGCACCATTACATAAGGGTTCCTTTTTACCATTTTGGTACAGAACCTCTTTGGTGTGACAGACAGACAGATAGAGTCCTCAGTCTGTCTGTCTGTCTGTCACAGCTGGATATCTCAAGAACTACTAATGCTATCAACTTGAAATTTAGAATAGTTTTAGATGATGTTCGCCCAACTGTTTTGCAAATAAGAAAGAAATAAAAGCAGGCAATGCGACGTTATGGGTCGGGGGAACAAGTAGTTTCACGCAGACGAAGTCGCGAATCTTTTCATAATTTTTTTTTTTCAATTTTTTTTTTTTTTCTATTCTAATTAAAATATTTTGAAATGTCAGAAGCTAGGTGCACGGTTCCAATTGGTTGTTTCCTATGGTGAAGAGCGGACAAGAAACTCCACTGTTAGTTTCTATTTGTCTGCTAAAAGATAATTTATCAATATCATAGGTCATAAATCTTCTGGAGACATAACATTAGAATCACATGACATGTTATGACTGATTAGCTTACAAATACACTAGACTGTCACATAGGTTTTGCCTAGTGTTCGTGAAACGATAATTATTCTACTAATAACCCTGAAAACTTTGTGCAGAACCCAACAACCCGCAATGAGGTTCTCGACGACATCTCAAACGCGCGCTGGGACAAGCTGCGCGGCTGTATGCTGCAACGCCTCAAGTTCGGCACGGCGGGGCTGCGCGCACGCATGGGCGCCGGTTACAACGCTATGAACGATGTCGTTGTACTGCAGACTGCACAGGTTTGTTATATTCTTTAATCTTCGAAATATTTTAGCGTAGCAACCCATAGTATAAAGGGGTTTGAAGGTCCGTGGCATACACGTGGTGACTGGATAGGTCCGCTCAATCTGTGTGGTTCTTTCCTCAAAAGACCATTTCAGACACTAATCTACATGGTCCTCAAAGATTATGTCCGGATTTTTTATATACACATTGACATTGATGAATTTTATTTAGACAATGACATGAATATTTACTTTGTAAGTAATTTTTATTATTATTTTTTATTTAATTATTGTGAATGTGAGGACTATGTGGGTCATTTCTTTTTTCCTTCTTAGTTTTAATCATGATCTGGCAGTTTGAGTAGTTTATGCGGCCTACCCAAATGTCCTGTCTTTGGTATTGTTCGTCGAATCGTTGAGCTCCTCAAGTTCTGAGTTGAGCTGCACGATTTTTGACAAATGCGTGCACTGATTGGACAGGTCCGCTCAATCTGTGTGGTTCTTTCCTCAAAAGACCATTTCAGACACCAATCTACATGGTCTTCACACGATCTGACCAAGATTTTGTCTGGACTTTAAAAGAGACTGTGACTTCTGAGTTTGTTTCGGCCTTTCTTCTCAGAATAGTCAGTTAGGAAACGCCGACCTCATCTAGTTTAAAAAAAAAATATGATTGACGTGTAAAAGTGTTTGTACAAACCTACTTACAGAAATAAAAATCATTTATCATTTATCATACCTACAGACTAGCGCCATTTTTTTTTTTTAATTGCTTTCACTATATACCTGTATAAATCGATAGCTAACATCAATGCAAACAGAAAACGTTATAAGACCACACCCCGTAAAGTGTTACGTTTCCGAGATATTACGTTCAAAGTTGATCACGTAGATACATTTTCATTCAATTGGAATGTATGGAATAACAGGTTTTTAAACTACAATGTTAAGTTTCGTTCCATCATAGACCTCATCTATCGCTTACCATCAGGCGTGATCGGGGTCAAGAGCGGGCCCATTTAGTAATAAAAAATAAAAATAAAGTTTGTTCTTGGGATAAATTTATTCCAACTACGGAACCCTTCATTATGCGTGGTCCGACACGCACTTGGCCGGTTTTTTTTTGTATAGGAGGGCATATCCCTTACCAAAATCGCACTGAGATGAAAGGAACGTTATGTCGGAATTCCATCGACTTAATCCAACACAGTCTTCTATGTGTCATCACCATAGATATCCGCGTCATCACCATCTTCCCGCCCTTTTCTATGTTACTCTTGGGGTCGGCTCAACACGTTTTTCCCCCTTTCAACTGCCACGCTATCATTCACTCCTTTTCCTTTCATAATTCCTCCCTCATACAATCCATCTATCTTTTCTTTGGTCTTCCTCTTAATCTCCAACTCCATCCATCAATCAACATTTATATTCACCACTCATACAGTGACATGCGTTTCAATTTATCCCTCCTCATCACATGGCTATAGCAAGACAAACGATTCCCTTTCAACGTTTGTGTAATAGACTCAACTTTCAAACTTCCTCTACTCTCTAGTAGGTACTTGTATGTACTCATTTCTTACTATATCCAGTCTGGTCACTCCACACATTCATCTCAACATCTCCGCTACAAGCAATATTTTCTGAGGAGTATTCAATGAGTCGTGAGTTCGGAAACCACCTGGCCCGTAATAAATTAATGATGTCTAAAGCTGGTATTCGTCGTACAGTTCGCGTCAAATAACTTTGCCGCTCTGAAGTAGGCAACAAGTCACTGCGCACTAGTTAATCCTATGAATGCAGCAGCAGCGCGCATGGCGCGCATTGGCGCGGCTAGGAAAGAGCCTAGCTTCAGAGCGGCAAAGTTATTTGACGCGAACTGTACGTGCAGCGCACGGCGACTCCAGTTCGCCCGTAACCACCGTAAGCTATAAACGCGCTCCCAACCTAATTGACTCCTCTATTATAATATTCGTAACAAGTTTCATAAGTATATCAATATTCAGATTCCGCCGCATTTCATTTCTCTCCGTACACACACCTAAAGACATACATCGCACACTAAACCATCTTCATCAATGATGAAGATGGTTTAGTGTGCGATCGTCTCTCACAAGTCACTTGTGTGAACGAAATGGTGAGGATTGCACAATAAGCAACATATAAATTGGAGTACGCACTGATGTGCATGTTGTATTGGCACAAAAATAGGGGCCCGCGCAGGCTAGGGCCCGGCTGGCAAATGCCACTTCGACTATATAGCCAGTCCGACCCTGATTCATCATTGATGTTTAAAATTATGCCGGTGCAGTGTAATGAATAGAATCTAAGTACCTACGAGTTATATCATAAGCAGTATAAAGTACATCGTGATTTAGTTCGATAACATATATTATATCGGCGAATGTCGAACTTGAACCTAACACCTAACCTTCAATGAAGATAATGTCTAAACGACGCAGAAGTCGTTGTGTGTGGGGTATGTTACCCGAAAACTTGCGGGTGTAATGATTCATTGCTATTGCATATTAGGAGCCATTGTTCTGTGCAAATAAATGATCAAATTAATAATAATTTAGTACCTTCTAAAGACCATCAAGATGGCTGAAGACAAGAAAGTTTTTAGTAGATTCGTCATCAACATTTGTACAGCTTAACAAAGTAAGGTTACCCCCTGATCCCCTGGTATCGCAACCTCGCTGAAACCAGAATTAGGATCACATCACACTTAGTCACGGATTCGTCGGAAATATAATGAGTTTGGGATTTACTTCATAGAATAACTTATCAAAGAAGGAAATTCCGCTTCTAAACACCATGCTACACTTTACACATAGGAGTACCCATCCTGTCAGTTATGAAGACAACATACCCTCATGCATCATAGCAGTGCAGTGGTGGCCCAGTGTTAACGGTCGCGACTTACGAGTTGTAGGTCGTAGGTTCGAACCCAGACAGGCGCTTTACTTTGTGTAATGATGATGATGATGATAGGACTCCCTTTTCCGCACTTAGACTCTCATTCGGTCCGTTGTGCGTGGAGATTCTGGCTAATAGAGCCAGCCTAGCTCCGCCTAAAAGCACAGAAGCTTCCTGGGAGCTTCGCAGGCTTCGCGGAGCGACCTCATTGTTCCGAGGATTTCTGCACGTTGAGAAGCCACGGCCTCGCATTCCAGGATGACGTGGGCAGCTGATTCCTCAGCGTCAAGGCAGCCCCTGCAAAGGGAGCTGTCAGTGGCGCCTATGTTGAAAATAATTTTGTCATGGAGGATTACGGCCTACTTGGATCTCACTGAGAGGAGGCCTGTGTCCCAGCAGTGGGAACATTATGGGTTGATTATGTATAGCCTAGGTAGATCGAAAATAATTATTTTTATTTTGATGCTCACAGATTGCGTTTCAATCATTTTCAATAGCCTGCTCTACGTTACTATAAGTCGGATTATAAGTATAACCTTACAGGCAATTCAATTGGATTAAAGTTGTGACGTTGACAATGAAGATTAATACAGTTTATGTGGCGGCATTATCTTTTAATGGAGCCTAATGATAAATCCAATACAGAACCAGTCATTCTGTTTGCATTTCCTTTTCGATTGTCTGTTTTAAATTGAATTGTTTTAAATTTTAAATTTCATCATAGGCAGTGAGAGGGGCTTGTGGCTAAGTACCAGCCGCACTGATCGATCGATCAAGCTAAGCTACGCTTGCCGCGGTTGGTCCGTGGATGGGTGACTGTCTTTATATACCAAGACCCCTCCGTGCCTTGAAAGCGCGTTAGACCGTTGGTCCCGGCTGTCATTCGTGGATCTTTGACAGTCGTTACGGGTCGTCAGAAGCCCGAAAGTGTGACAACCAGTCTTACCAAAGGGTATCGTGTCACCCAGTAATTTGGTTGTAGAGGTCAGATAGGCAATCGCTCCATGTAAAATACTGGTACTCAGCTGCATCCGGTTAGACTGTATAGAGGTATGAGGAACAGGGAGTAAAGTTCACTCTATAGAAAAGGGAGGATCCTCCGACCAGACGGGTGTTGTGTCTGGCGGGCAACTGCCCGATGATTCATGCCGGGCCGTTGTATCTATGCTAATTGCGAGGTAAACTCTGCTTGCGAGATGCAGGATTTTGCGTGACGTCAGTATGACGCGTTGTTCTCATGTGGCGTTGTAGATACCGCTACAACTGGAAGTCGAATCTCTCTCGCACTGGAATTATGATGGCATTACAACGCCTTAATATGGCACCAGGTTCGCAAAAAAAATCATATCTATAAGTAAATAAATGTTCTTTTGTTTTCAGGGTCTCTGCTCCTATTTGAAGAAGGTCTGCAATCCGAGTCAGATCCAGAACGGAGTGGTGATCGGTTTCGATGGCAGATATCACAGCAAAAGGTATGATATTTGGCTTGTCCAAATGCCAAATTGCCCATTGATTCTTGAATAAAATTGACTAAACAATTAAACTAAAAAAAAAAAAAAAAAATGAATAAATAAATAATAAATAAACTTAGACTACCGGAAAGAAATAAAACTTTATTCAGAAACAAAATTGGTAAAATACAATGTACGAGTGTGAATCCATACTAATCCACACTAATGTTATAAATGCGAAAGTGTGTATATTGTCTGTCTGTTACCTCTTCACGCTTAAACCGCTGAACCGATTTAGATGAAATTTGGTATAGAGATAGTTAAGTCTCGGGAAAGGACATAGGATAGTTTTTATCCCGATATTCCCACGGGATCGACACTTAAGCGGGTGAAACCGCGAGAAAAGATTAGATTTTTTTGTATGTTTGTTTGTTACACTTTCACGCTAAAACGGCTGAACGGATTTGGATGTAATTTGGCACATGGGTAGACTATGACCTGAAGTAGGACATAGGATACTTTTTATCCCGATATTCCCACGGGATCGAGACTTGCGGGTGAAGTCGCGGGGTGCAGCTATCTTAGATAAATAATGAAGGTACTACAATGTTACAAACAATTCAGGTCCAAAACTAGGAACTCGTTAAAAAAAAGTTGCTAGATATCACTCAGGATAAGCAGTTATTAAAATAATTTCTATGTAATCGACTGTTCAGACGAATCAATATACCTACAACGTTTATCTATATTAATAGAGCTTTTTTGTGCTATCAAGCAGCAACATTGATTATGAAACTGTACATTATAATAATCTTCTTCAACGTGACGTCACACAAAATTGGTCAGTGACCAACCAATTAGGCGACTCTTGCGTCATTCACACCACCAACGGGTGGGAGACGTAAATTGTTATCAAACCAGTTGATAACAATTTGCGTCTCCCTTATCCTGATGTCACTGGAGGTCATTTAGAAACACATATTTGTAAGGAAGTATTGGTAGAAGATTGTTTTGGGTTAAACTGTGTAAAACTAGCTTTTGCCCTCTTGGATGAGATATCGAGGCCTGAAGAGTAAGACATAAAAAAAAACAATTAATTAAAAAAAACTAAAAAATCCGACTGCGGTAAAAAAATTAAGTTAAAAAAAACTGAAACCTGCTTCAAACTTTTATTTAATTTAAAATGGCCTTGTTTTTAGCTTTTCATTTTTTTTTAACTTCATTTTTTTACCGCAGTCGGGTTTTTTTAGTTATTTTAATTAATTGTTTTTTATTTCCAGCTTTTTAGTTTACAAATTCGAAAGATGAAATAATTATTTTATTTAACGTGTTTTTTACGATTTGTCACTACGAATTACTTTTAACCATATAAGTTGTATATATTTTTGTAATCGCCTTTTTAAACCCTTAATGTTGATATTTCACTCGATGGTATTAGAAGAAAAAAAAATTCGAACTCCACAATATGGCACCCTAAATCCGCCATTTTACTTTGTTTTTGATTTTAATGTACCCAGTGACACTCGCGCTACCAAGACAAATCTAAAGACGTATAATTTATCCAAATCCGTTCATTCGTTTAGAAGTTACGAGGGAACAAAGAAACGGACATACATACATACAGGTCAAACACATAACCCTCCTTTTGGGCTTCGCCGTAGTCGGGTAATAAATAACTCATTTTCAACATTTAAAATAGTAGCTAACGCTATGTAGCATAATCAGTCTTGCTGAGTTGACTGTCTAATCTTATGCACGAATCATAATAAATAAAAAAGCCTTTATTTCTTACAAACTTAAAAAAAAAACTGACCAAGTGCGAGTCGGACTCGCACACGAAGGGTTCCGTACCACAAGGCAAAAGCGCCGAAAAAAACACGTTTGTTGTATGGGAGCCCCCCTTAAATATTTATTTTATTTTAATTTTATTATTTATTAATAAAGTAAAAATACAACTGAGTATTTTGTGAATATTTCAAGTGCCTACCTGTTGCCATTATTCATATCGAGCAAAAAAAGCCAAAAAATTCGCGTTTGTTGTATGGGAGCCCCCCTTAAATATTTATTTTATTTTGTTTTTAGTATTTGTTGTTATAGCGGCAACAGAAATACATAATTTTTTGTAAAATTTCAACAGTCTAGCTATCGCGTTTCTTGAGATACAGCCTGGTGACAGACAGACGGACGGACAGACAGCGAAGTCTTAGTAATAGGGTTCCGTTTTTACACTTTGGGTACGGAACCCTAAAAACGAATCATATCGTTTCATAATTGACCTCATCCATCGCTTTCCATCAGGCGTGATCGAGGTCAAGAGCAACCAATTCAGCAATAAAAGAAAAAATATGATCAGTGATTGTTATCCAGCGAGGTCATTGCGTAACACACTATCAATAGCAATGGGTTTCATTTTGACAGTTCAACAACATTCATTGTGTTGTGCTATCACACGTGGGCTGGCGTTGGCGCATCGTCATAAGTAACGACAAAAAAATCCTTTATGCAAAAAGTAATAGGTACTTACTCTATTAGACCCTGTATTATTGAAACGGGCGATCATCAGAGATCGGCGCAATTATACAGGCTGTTACAGTAGGTAGTAACACCTTGAGCTGGTCTAGCGTAGTGCGAAGCTTCAATGGAATAAGGGCCAACGCAACGTTGATCTTTCTTTGTCACTGCCAAAGAAATGATTGCTTCAATGTAGGTAGTGATGCATGTTTGATAAAGGTATTATTCGGGTAACCCATTTACAAAGTGGAGCAGAATTCCTTAAAATAAATAAAATTTTCCGCAAATAAATAAAATTTAAGTGTATGTTTGTAATGTCAAAATAACAGCTTTTTACTAAATGCATAATATGCAAGTTTAACCGATATACAACTACTGTAACAAAAAACATTTTTTTTTTGTCTGTCTGTTTGTTCCGCCTAATCTCAGGAACGGCTTGACCGATTTTGACGGGATTTTCATTGGCATATATGGATAGCTGTTGTTATAAGGAGTAACTTATGTTACTTTAATTTATTTAAAAAAATTAGGGTTCTGCGTAAAAAAATTAAACCCATGAAATCCAATTTGTTATCTACATTCACGTGACCGAAATCGCGGGCACAGCTAGTCATCAATAATAAAGCTCCTAAACTATGAATAGGTAAGTGCTGAAAATACATGGGGTTGTTTCGAAAGAAAGTTGAAAAAAAACAAAACAAAAAATAGTGCTTTGTAAATGAGCCACCATGCATGATGTATAAGGTCATACAGAGAACACGGTTCGGAGAAGTAGGCAATATTAGTCAAAATGCTAAAATAACCTCAGACGCGTCTAAGCGGAAAGAGGCACCTTTTTCCACTTAGACGCGCTCTCAAGGTAAGGGAAGTCTATTTTATTTTCAACTGGTACAAGGCTGATATTGGTTTCGCAGTGACTAATGCGCTGCGCTTCGCCTCGCCAGATGTGTGCCGGCCCTAAGTGCTTGAACACGTTAACTTGCGGGCGCAGTGGCGGGCGCGGTCACGAAATATCAAACACACAGCATAGTATGCAAGTGTTCACGTACAAAACGCAGGTGCGACGAACCAAGTCCACCGCGCCCGCACCCGTCACCGCGCCCGCGCGTTCCTACGTGAACAAGCCAGCTTATATTGGATTTGTTACCTTTGATGTGCGGCCCGCCGTAATTCTGCCTTAGCTTCTTTTCTACTATTCGTTTTTGACTCGATTAGCTAGTATACTCCGATCAAATTAGTTGTCATGTATTTAATTATTTGCTTTGAATCAATTAGGTACTATTATTTTCACAGTTAAACGATTAATTTGCATCGGTTACTTACTTACAAAACGTGATTGAATTCCTGTCACATTTATTATATTCTAATGCCGTTGGTCCATCGCCACCGTCAACGGAACGTCAACGAGGACGAGATGACGGCACCGAAGTAGCGATACTATGGCCGCGTGTCCACCGGACGTCACGTTTGGTTCGAATAATCTCGTTTCTTATTGACGTCCTGTTGACGTTGTCGGTGGACAAACAGCCTAAATCTCTATAGGTATAACTGTGCTGGGAACCCATTCGCATAGAAGTCAGTAAACAGTAAAACTAGAAAAATTAAAACTCACGCAGAAAGAGAAGTGGCTACAAAACCTTGATAATGAAATAAGAAAAAAAAACTGAATATGTTCATTATGAACTCCAGTATGACGTCATACTCAGAACGCTGTTGAAGGATAAGTACATAATAATATCTTCTCGTAAAAGAACACTAATGACACAATCACGACACGCTTTGTTTGGGCTAGCCTCTACTGAGTCGACAGCTTACGTAAATATAGCGACAAATGTGACCTTTTTGCAATGTGTAATTGTGTTACAATCAATGTCACATTGTAGCCTTTGCCGCAATTGTGCATCTTTGTTTAAACTCCTTAATTTTTATGGCACCATCATCAGGGCACCATCATAGGCCTCTCCAATCGCACCATCAAGAAAATCAAAAATCATTTATTCAAACTAGGCTGAGAATCAGCACTTTTCAAACGTCAAAATTACAAAAGACAGTCCCCCAAAATGCCCGCCCTTCACCACTTCCTATTATTTTCATCAATTTACATCAGTTCACTGCTGGACATGGCCTCCCCAGTTACACGCCTTCCAACTCGATTCTGGGCAACTCTCATCCAGGTGCTACCAACCACCCTGCGAAGATCGTCGCTCCACCTAGCCTGAGTGCGTCCTACTTTACGTTTGCCGATTCGCGGTCTCCATTCAAGAACACGTCTTCCCCAGCGGTCGTCGTTTCTATTTTCGGTGTCATTAATTTATTCTTGTCTTTAAGCACCTCTTTGGCCGGAATAACTGGCAGTTTACAGAGTCTACAAAATGATTCCCAGTCGACTATAATAGCATTTTGACTAATATTGCCTACTTCTCCGAACCGTGTTCTCTGTATGACCTTATACATCATGCATGGTGGCTCATTTACAAAGCACTATTTTTTTGTTTTGTTTTTTTTTTTTTCAACTTTCTTTCGAAACAACCCCATGTATTTTCAGCACTTACCTATTCATAGTTTAGGAGCTTTATTATTGATGACTAGCTGTGCCCGCGATTTCGGTCACGTGAATGTAATGTAGATAACAAATTGGATTTCATGGGTTTTATTTTTTTACGCAGAACCCTAATTTTTTTAAATAAATTAAAGTAACATAAGTTACTCCTTATAACAACAGCTATCCATATATGCCAATGAAAATCCCGTCAAAATCGGTCAAGCCGTTCCTGAGATTAGGCGGAACAAACAGACAGACAAAAAAAAAATGTTTTTTGTTACAGTAGTTGTATATCGGTTAAACTTGCATATTATGCATTTAGTAAAAAGCTGTTATTTTGACATTACAAACATACACTTAAATTTTATTTATTTGCGGAAAATTTTATTTATTTTAAGGAATTCTGCTCCACTTTGTAAATGGGTTACCCGAATAATACCTTTATCAAACATGCATCACTACCTACATTGAAGCAATCATTTCAGTCGCGCCACAATACAACAGCAACACTGTTCCTTTCATACCGAGGCGCTCGTCGGTATTCAAATGTCAGTCATTATACAAATTCTTGGAACTTCGAGTTACCGAGTCGCTGTATTATCGACTGAATTCCTTTCGAAAGAAACAGTAGATTACCTGATCGATGAGACATGACTACGGACCATTAGGCACACACACAGCACAGTGCACACGGCACAGTGTTCACAAGCTATAAATGTTTTAGGTCTTGTGACTGGTAGCTTCGTCTAACGACTCTAACTGAACAGACAGGTGTGCTGCTGGGGAGTTTGTTGCGCCACTTCTTCTCCCCAGCGAAAGCACTAGGAAGTGGTGAAGAGTGGGCGTTTTGGGGGACTGTATTTTGTAATTTTGACGTTCGTTTTGTTCGTTCTGTTTTTTGTTGTTCGTTCGTTCGTTTGTTTTGCTGATTCTCAGCCTAGTTTGAATAAATTACTTTTTTAATTTTTTTTTACTGCTAAGGCGACATGGCAGTTTGCATAGAAAAAACAGAGTGACCTCAATTTTTCTCTTGGTCGTAAAAACGAGCAAGGAATTATTTCACAAGGATGATCTGCATCATACTTCCTTGTAAAGCACCATGCATGCTTCCGGAATTTGCATTTTCTTTTGGTCGTAGATAATTATCCAGTAATTAAATATAAGACGTCTCTGGCGCTAAAGGTGCTCTTTAGTAGGCAACCGCAAACAGAAGCGGAGACACCGCCCAATCGCAATGACTGACCGCAGCGACACGAGTGGTTTCTATGTAAGTAATTCTATAAAAAAAATTAAATTTAAAATTTAAAAAAACCCCCGACAAAAATAAAATTAAGGAATCCTTACAAAAAGCATGAAATAAAAAAATAATTAAAAAAAATCTTATGGAAGTCGGGGGACCGTTCTGTGGAACACCTTCTATTTTGAGGTCCCCGACTTCCATAAGATTTTTTTAAATTATTTTTTTATTTCATGCTTTTTGTAAGGATTCCTTAATTTTATTTTTGTCGGGGGTTTTTTAAATTTTAAATTTAATTTTTTATTTCATGATTTTTGTAGGGACTCCTTAATTTTTGTATTTCATTTCTTTTATTTTCTTCCGTTTTAAGATTCTGGTAATTTGGTGTTTAATCAGGTTTTTTATCCGTCAAAAAATATTGATTAATTTATAGTTGAAGAATAATTTTTAAGACTAAACAGATTTTTTGTTTTATTATATTTTTCAAGTTTTTAGTTTTCATTTCGTTAGGTAGTTAGTATTCCTCATTCCCTTTCAATATAGTGTACTCTTAGGGATCAGAAGCCTAATTAATTTTTTAAAAAGAAAACACGAAACGGCCTACAACTATTTATTTAAATTACAAAAACCGTTACAAGAAAATAACTCAATATGATCACTAGTACGCGTCCGTCCCATCCGAGCTCCGCAGCAAAAGTGATAGAGGCAACTGAGCACACGGCTCATGGTGTGTCAACCCCTCCACTGACAGCGTCATCGCAGCCACGTGATGTCCCCGCCCTGTCAGCTGTCAAATCCTCTAAGAGTACATTATTCTACTTGTCAAGCCCTTGTATTTGATACCTATATTGAAGGAGTTGTGAAAAAAAATGTAATTAGCCATTTTGTGGTGGCGGCCATCTTGGATTTGAAATTTTTAATAGTGTATAGTATTCTACTAGTCAAGCCCTTTCATTTGATACCCATATTGAGGGAGTTGAGAAAAAAAAAATGTAATTCGCCACATTGTTGTGGCGGCCATCTTGGATTTGAAATTTGTTATAGTGTATATTATTCTATTATTGAAGCCCTTTCATTTGATACCCATATTGAGGGAATTGTGAAAAAATATGTTATCCGCCATTTTGTAGCGGCGGCCATCTTGGATCGATTTTCATCAAACGTATCTAAAAACACTCCCGACTAATACACCTTTCAAACAAAAAAAACTAAATCAAAATCGGTTCATCCGTTCGGGAGCTACGATGCCACAGACACACACACACACACCCCCACACACACACCCCGACACGTCAAACTTATAACACCCCGTCGTTTTTGCGTCGGGGGTTAAAAACGCTCCCGAAGACTGCGACATTGCCGGCTGTTACCGTTTCGCTGCGGTCTGTCTTTACCGCTGCTGTTTGCGGTTGCGGTCGCCTTCGGGAGAGCACCTTTAAGTAAGCAGTGTGGAGAAGCTAGTCCACTTCTCTCCTAAATCAACTTTATTCAACGAACCTATAAGTTTTGAAGATGGACAAAATTACAAGATCGTATTTGGCGTCCATCTTCATCTTAGCACCAACAAAATAATGAATGCCAATAAACGTCGTATTCTATCAATTGAAACCCGCCGGGAGACTGAATAACTGAATCTAGCTAGGTGCAGTCTTGTCCAATTGAATGCGTCTTCAATTCAATTGGTCCCGATTAATTTATATGTAACGTGTTACCAATTACGAATTGCTTCGTGTAGAGTTTCGTGAATTTGCTTACGTTATTGCGTCGATTTATTCTAAGGTTTCATTTGTCAAAGACTATCTTTGGACTCGTCTAAAAAAACAAATACGCTGTTCCGTTGAAGCAAAAACTGCAGTTACGCAATATTTTGTAATCAGAAACTCGTTTGAGCGTGATTTTTGTGAATATGGTTTTGCCTGGGCGACAGTGAGATCAGCGTTAGGCAAATTACCTAGATGTTAATAACAATACTGATTGTTCACAATCTAGGACACGATCTAATTGCCTTAACTATTATTATCAGTCTGACAACCGGTCTTACCAAGGGGTATCGTATTACCCAGTCACTGGGTTGTGTAGGTCAGATAGGCAGTCGTTCCATGTAAAACACTGGTATTTAGCTGCAACCGGTTAGACTAGAAGCCACCTCAACATAGTTGGGAACAGGCTCGGCAGATGATGATGATCATCATGAGAAACATCTTCGAAATTTCGCGTAACTACATACAAAAATTAACATTTTTTCCTTTTTCCCCAGGTTTGCAGAACTAACAGCGCAAGTATTCCTCACGTCATCGATTCCAGTCCACATCTTCACGGAGGTATGCGCGACACCGCTGGTCTCATTCGGGACCATCCTATACAACGCAGCCGCCGGTGTCATGGTGACGGCTTCACACAACCCGAAGGAGGACAACGGATATAAAGTGTACTGGAGGAATGGATGCCAGATCATAACGCCACATGATGTGTATGTGCTGGACGAAATCAAGCAGTGTTTGGAGTGAGTATTTGAATATCACACTATCATAATCTTCTTCCTGCCCTTATCCCATGTTACTTGGGGTCGGCGCAACACGTTTTCTTCTTCCATTCTCCCCTGTCAACCGTCACGCTATCATTCACTCCCTATCACACTTAATATTTATCACACTAATATTATAAAGGCGAAAGTTTGTGAGTGTGTGTGTTTATATGTTTGTTACTTCTTCACGCTGAAACGGCTGGACTAATTTTGATAAAATTTTGTATGGTTGGAACATTATTGGCTTATTCTTATGTTTTCAGCGCCTCTATTTCCATTTATATTTTTACTAGCAGCGCCCCGCTGTTTCACCCGCATAAGTGGCGATCCCGTGGGAATATCGGGATAAAAAGTATCCTATGTGTTATTCTCATGTATAAGCTATGTTACTGTAAAGTTTCATCAAAATCCGTTCAGTGGTTTTTGCATGAAAGAGTAACAAACATCCATCCATCCTCGCAAACTTTCGCGTTTACAATATTAGTAGAATAGAATAGTAGAATAGAAAGTAGAATATTAGTAGAATAAGATATTTTAGACAAAGTTTCCGCCATGCTCAAAAATATATCTAATTATATCCACCAGCATTCCCGACGAACACTGGGACGTCAAGAACATTCGCTCCAACCCGCTCCTGTCGGACTGCCAGGACGAGGTCACCAACAAGTACATGGAGACCATCATCAGCCTAAGTCCCGAGGTCTTGGAGGAGAACAAGAAGGCTGCTATTGATGTGGTGTACAGTGCCATGCATGGAGTGGGATATGAATATATTCTGAAGGCTTTTGCGACTGCTAATTTGAAGGTGGGTCCCGTTTTAAAAAAAAAACTGTTTTGTTTTCTTACTGTTATTTAAATATGCACTTATACAGGGTTATTGGTAAAACATTAACAACCTCATAAGAGGTCATTGTACTCATCATTATGAACAACTTTTATTATGGGACCAAACCTGAAATCGCGAAATAAAAATCAGCTGTTCCCTACATTTATGTTCGTATAACTCGTCAAAATGTAGGGAACAGCTGATTTTTTTTCGCGATTTCCGGTTTGGTTTGGTTTGATTTGGTTTGATTTTGGTTTTATCAAATGCTTGCACTGACTGGACAGGTCCACTCAATCAGTGTGTCCCAAATAAAATATTTTTCTTTCAAATGTCACATAAAAACTATTTACTCACAGGCACCAATCAGCGTGAAAGAACAGCAGGACCCGAACCCCGACTTCCCCACGGTAACATTCCCCAATCCTGAAGAGTTAGAGTGTCTGAAGCTAAGTACAGAGCTGGCAGAGAAGAAGAAAGTCAAACTTGTGCTGGTCAACGATCCTGATGCTGACAGACTGGCGGTCGCCGAGTATGAAGATAGGTGAGGACCATATATTTTAAGGTGATGGTGCTACAGCTGCGCATTATGCCTGGCTTAAGGTAAGCGTCCACAGGCCCGCATCGCGCGTATCGGACGCATCAAACGGATTAATTAGACTGCGTCCACTGTATCGGCAGCGGTCGGATTGCCGACGCGAGTATCAGCAATCGGATTGCCGATGCCACCTTCATTCGGATTTTTGTAGTGATCGTACGTGCGGAAAGTGTTCGTGAGAATGGAAGAAAGCGATGGGGCGCGTCCACTGATCGGCATTCCGTATGACGTCATCGGTACGCATTGGTAGGCATTGCCGATGAGCAGTCCGTACGGTGCTGATCAGTGGACGCTGTTGTATGAGTTTTTAAAATCCGTTACGTGCGATGCGTCCGATGCGAAACTGTGGACGCTTACCTTTAGTCGCCATGAGCTACATGAGCAAAATGACAGATTTGCGGTATATTTTCATTATATGTATAACTGGTATGGAAACCAGATGTATGCAATAAATTATACCACATACTTGTTATGTGGGAGGGGTCCGTGGCTGAATAATAACAGCCGCACAGGTCGATAGTTCTGGTTAAGCTACGCTTGCCGCGGTAGGTCTGTGGATGGGTGACCATCTTAACATACCGTAACCCCTCCGTGCCTTGGAAAGCACGTTAAGCCGTTGGTCCCGGCTGTCATTCGTGAATCTTTGACAGCCGTTACGGGTAGTCAGAAGTCCGAAAGTCTGACAACCAGTCTTGCCAAGGGGTGTCGTATTATCCAGTAACTGGTTGTGGGGGTCAGATAGGCAGTCGCTCCATGTAAAGTACTGGTATTCAGCTGCATCCGGTTAGGCTGGAAGCCGACCCCAACATAGTTGTGAAAAGGCTAGGCAGATGATGATGACTTGTTATCGCCTTTTCTGGCGATATACAAAAAATTATCGTAATCGGTCGCGAAAAAAAATCTGTTGTTCCCTACATTTTGAAGAGTTATGCGAACATAAATGTAGGGAACAGCTGGTTTTTTTTCGCGACCGATTTTGTTCTACCACTATATCCATTTACCTTAATCTAAACATTCTAGCACAAATTCCTGGCACATCTTCACCGGTAACGAGATGGGAGCTCTCCTGGGCTGGTGGCTGTTGGACCAGTACTACAAGCGAGTGGACCACATGCCGGAGTCCGAGGTCTACATCATGGCCAGTATCGTGAGCTCCAAGATGTTGAAGGCTATCGTCAAGGGACAGGGCGAGTTTGTTGAGACTCTTACTGGGTTCAAATGGATGGGTGAGTGCATTTATAATGAATCAATCAATTTCATTTTGTAAAACAGCGGGGTAGTTGAATAACACACTATCAGTAGCTATGGTTTTCATTTTGACAGTGCAACAACATTCATTGCATTATTTACGTTGTTGAGCAGACAAATTGTTCGAACATATGAAGCAATGGATTAGCAACATCCTTCAAAATGATTTAGTGTGTGATACGCCTTTAGGGTATTAGGCCATCAAGTAATGTTGGCGTAGAGCATAGATTGCAAAATATCGATATATCTATTTTTTTATAGACGCCTCCGTTACCTAATTGACTAGAATGATTTTTTATTTAATTATGTCCAAACAATAGATATTTATTCCGTAGTAAAAATATGAATGATTCTTAACGTCCAATAACATGTCTTATACCTTGATAATAAAAAAAACATAACCCTCCTTCTGGCGCAGTCGGGTATAAAAAACTGGCCAAGTGCGAGTCGGACTCGCACACGAAGGGTTCCGTACCACAAGGCAAACACCGAAAAAAACACGTTTGTTGTATGGGAGCCCCCCTTAAATATTTATTTTATTTTGTTTTTAGTTTTTGTTGCTATAGCTGCAACAGAAATACATCATTTGTGAAAATGTCAACAGTCTAGCTATCGCGGTTCTTGAGATACAGCCTGGTGACAGACAGACGGACGGAGGGACAGACAGCGAAGTCTTAGTAATAGGGTCCCGTTTTTACCCTTTGGGTACGGAACCCTAAAAACTACGAAGGGATTCGATACCGAATTATGAAACCTGCAGCTTTAGAAAATGTAACAATACAAAGTCATGTTTGGTTGTGTATGACATTAACAAATTTTTGTCGAACCCGTCTTTCAAGAGATTGGCAACACCAAACAACCTATCAAATTATTATAATTCCAGGCAACACCACACTGCTCTTGACGCAACAGAATAAAATGCCTCTATTCGCGTTTGAGGAAGCTATCGGCTACATGTGCGACCACCGCGTACCTGAGAAAGATGGAGTGTCCGCTGCAGTGCAGGTAAACTTACATAATTATGTTGTAATATGGAAAACGTTAATACATAATCAGCCTACAATGTTCCCACTGCTGGGACACAGGCCTCCTCTCTGCGAGAGGGAGTGGGCCGTAATCCACCACGTGGGCCCAGTGCGGGTTGGTAAATTTCACATGTATCAGTATCAATCAATCTGTACAGACGCCAGCACATCAAGCTACCCGAAACTGTCAAATTTTTCCAATCAACATTGAACCTTATGCTTTAGCGATAAAGTTGAAAATCGACTAAAGAAATTTGACAGGGCGTCTGTACATCAAACCTAAGCAACACCGAACAAAAATTATTGCTGGAAAAGGACTTTTATTTTTGGTGTGAAAAATGATTGTTTACGGCAGCGCGCAATGTAACGCATGCAAAACATTGTGCTCATGGGTGCATGCAACTGTACAAGAGTTGTAGGGATATTAAAAGTTAAGTTATAACATTAAAAACTTGAATAACAAGTTGGAACTAAAACCTTCAATATCTCCGTAACCAGAAGGAGATATGGTCCAGTACAAAGAAAAATATCACAATGACAGTCAGCTTGGTTAAGCGTCTTTTTACACCCGTTATTTAAATCTGAGAAATTACAAGCAAATGCCTCATACATACATATTTGCTTGTACAGACTAGCACATCAAGCTACTACAATCTGTCAAATTTCTTTAATAGATTTTCAACTTTATCGCTAAAGCATAAGGTTCAAAGTTGATTGGGACAATTTGACAGTTTCGGGTAGCTTGATGGCAATAAGAATAATCGATTTTATATAGAAGAAAAATGTTGCCCAATCATAGTGTAAGTACTGTTTTTTTTTTTCAATTACAGGTAGCCTCTCTGGCGTCGCACCTGTACTGCACGGGCTCCTCGGTCCTGCAGCAACTGCATGCGCTGTACGCGCAGTACGGGTACCACGTGACACATAACAGCTACTATATCTGCCACGAATCGGCCATTATACAGAAGATATTTAGGCGCATCAGGAATTATTCTGGACCGGGAGAGGTGACTACATTTTATAAATTACTAGCTTCCGCCCGCGGCTTCGCCCGCGAGGTATGTCGATAAAAACTATCCTATGTCCTTTCCCCGGGTTGCAATCTATCTCTCTGCCAAATTTTATCGAAATGCGTTCAGTGGTTAGGCGTGAAAAGGTAACATGCAGACAGTTACTTTCGAATTTATAACATTAGTATGGACTAGCTATTGCCCGCGGTTTTACTCGCATACTATAAGAACGACTTCATGTACTGGGTAAAAATGTGTATCCTGTGTCCTTCTCCGAAGCGTGTTTGAACTCTGTCCTTAATTTCATAGATATGTGTTCATTAGTTTTTGCGTGAAGCTCAAACATACACACATAAAAATGTTTCATACGATTTCTTCCTTATGATTTGTAAAATCGCTTGCAATTATTTGCGTAGATCAATACAGGTTGGTATTTCAATTGGAAAAATCTGGCTTTTTTTTTCGGGTGGGTAATTATCAAATAACTTCTCTCGCTCTGGGCGAAGCGGGAGAGACTTTTACTGACTAAAACCCACCCGTGTTCCTTCAGTTGCCTGTGCCAGGGGCCACGGTATCTCTTTCGAACAACCCGCGACCCTGGCGGGCATCGGCCTTAGCGGACCCCGTCAGTTGGTGCTGAAGAATCAGACCGCAAGCTATATTGTGTTTTTGGTCTTAAAAATTTCCATTGTAAAGTTACCCTCTTCTGAAAATAGAGTAAGGCTCTTTATACACGGCACGGTTTCATTACGGTATAAGCTTCCATTCTAATCCATACAATACTAATGACCGTGCCTTTTTTTTTCGGGGGAAACCTTCAAAAACCTCCCGGTCTTTGGGGATGAAATCAGGGAGTGTGGGATTTTTACCTCACTCCGGTAGTCACCGGGAAGGGGCACCGTTACCTCTCAAAAGACCGACCCGGACCCCCCGCTGTGCAACGCCTGCTCAACATCTCTGGGGCGACAGTAAAGGGGTCTCCCCGAAACCTAACTGTGCAGGCAGCACGTGACCACTGTGCACCGTCTTCCATGACGTCACTCAGTGCTCCGACAGACCCCACTCTAATCGACCGCGACCCCATGCTACACACGGTGAATAAACCGCAGTTTTTCACGATAAGAAAAACGTGTGTATACCAGTGGCGAAGGTTCCATACCACTCGATTCCTACCGACTTCCCTTTGAAAAATGCCACAGTCAGTATTCTATAGACAAATAATATAATCATATTAAAGATATCTAACTCCGGCTTACCTCTTACAAAAATTGACCCTTCGCTACTGGTGTATACTCACACTTCTTTGGGCTTTTTTTCCATTTCCTGCAGCCCTATCTCCTCCATAAAACGAGTATCCCGTTATTGAAGATTCGTCTGTTTGTTTCCAGTATCCTAAGAAAGTGGGCTCATGCGAGATCGTTTACATCAACGACTTGACTGCCGGCGTCAAGATTCCTGAGAATGTCAATGGGGAGGCTCATCTGAGTAAGTATACTTACAGTTATTATTATACAGTCAGTCTCAAAATAATAAAGAAGACCAGACTGATTGACAGAAAGAAAAGAACAACTAATTTTATAAATTTGGACTGATATTTCCGTGAGATATCATGTAAATTAGTATGTAAGGTAAAAGTAAAGTAATCTAGTGAATTTTTCCGTACATAAACTGTCAGATATCAAATTTAGTCGGATTTTAGATATCGTTGACGTTGGAAAAAAACACCCCTTTTTTTTGTGGGTTGGAAATCATCTAATGACCCCTCCCGCTTTGGGTGGAGCGGAAGGGAGTGTCAGACTCTTACTGACTAAAACCCACCCGTGTTCCTTCCCTAGCCCTTTATGTTCCGGGGTAGCGGTAACCCTTAAAACAGTCCCCCCCCCTTAAATCAGCCCTTAGTCGGATAAAGTTTTTGTCAGAAAGACAAAAGCTTTCTCCGTTGTCGTGCACTGTGTCCATTCTGAAACAAGTCAATGAGACAGTAGTTTAATTTTCATAGTCGTTCTGACAATTTTTAACAGTCTGTTCGCCTATTGACGCTCACTGTCATCATCAGCGTGCCTTGGCAGCCTTGTTCAAGCCACTGTAGAGTACATGCGCTCACAGTACCTATGAAAATGAACTACGCTTCACATAAACTGTTAATTTCGATCAGAGATCAGGAGATAATCAGTAAATTGACTAATAAATAATTTTATTATGCTCTTTCTAGACGTCCTCGGCACCGGTTTAGACCATGACTACACATCAGGAGAGATGATAATCTTCCGGTGCGGTAACGGACTGACCGTTACTATCCGGACGAGCGGCACGGAACCCAAACTGAAGTACTACTCCGAGCTAGTGTGTGAAGCGCCCACTAGGAGGTAAGCAGATGTCTTTTTTTTTTCTGATAGTAAATCCTCAAATGACCCCTCCCGCTCTGGGTGGAGCGGAAGGGAGTGTCAGACTCTTACTGACTAAAACCCACCCGTGTTCCTTCCTTAGCCCTTTATGTTCCGGGCCAGCGGTAACCCTTTCGTGAGATGTCTTACTTACTATCTGTCGTTTTTTGCAAAAAAAAAAAAAACATGACAGGACTTAATTATTTTCTTGTTTATAGCGGTAATGTCCTTTAAATTTGGTGCAGAACCTTTTGCAAGCCATCATCTTAACTTTTTCCCAATTAGTTGTGTGTGAAAATCATTACAAAACTGTTTTTTTTTATTTGATCCACTGAATGTGTTTACAAAGTTCGCAATGGGGACTTCACAATGTTTTTATCTAATCTGCATACGCGATTGATTTGCCAAAAATGTAAACAAATATGAGTTTATGAAAAAATATCTTTAAATCCTCCACAATAAAGTTCAGTTTACGCTACAATTTCAAACATTTTTATAACTTTTTCAATAGTGCTAGTCACTCTAAAATCAACTTAATTACCATTAAAATAAAGTTGATATTTGTTTAACTTGAAATAATATTAATTTTGTAACATATGTTTGAATAGACTTTAGTTGAGATATTTCCTTTACAATAGTAAGTTTTCAAAATTAACATTCTCATTTTTCTTGTTACAGCGAACAAGAATCCATGAACGCGAAACTGCAAATGATCGTGAAGGAGTTTATAGAAGAACTGCTGCAACCCAAAGAGAACGGTCTGCTGGGCTAAACCGAGGAGTTAACTTAACCAACAAACCAACAGACCCTCAAGTTTTAACTAAACATGTTAAACAATCTACAGATGGAACATTCCAGGTTTTTGTTTTCAAAATTACGTAATATACAGTCAGGGAAATTTATTATTAAGCAAATTGTTATTGTACGTCAATTTGCCGTGTTATAGTCATTTCGTACAACTGTCAAAGAACGACAGTTGTTATTTAAATCATCATCATCATCTGCCTAGCCTTTCCCAACTATGTTGGGGTCGGCTTCCAGTCTAACCGGATGCAGCTGAATACCAGTATTTTACATGGAGCGACTGCCTATCTGACCTCCATAACCCAGTGTGACAGTTGTTATTTGAATATACGGACGATTGAAATTGGTAGTCATATTGCTTAAAAATGATTTTTCATGACTATTTCATCCTTTTTTTTTTTTGTAGTGTGGTGAGTAACGTCGTAATTTCGGTTGGTTAATAAAGTGTATATGGATATTCCAGACTAGAATAAAAATTCGGAAAATAACTTTACATTATCCTCTGTATTCTCAATAGGTGTAGGCAAAGACGTATAGTTTGTTCCAAAAGTATCTGATGAAAATGTGAACATATGGATCAGACGGCCATTCTCGTACTTTTAAGATCGTTCACAGTCTGACCTGTCTGAATCCGTCAAAAATACCTATAATTTCTATACAACTTTGACAAGTTTTTGACATAGATTATATAAAATAACGGGAATTGGCCTGCTGGAAACGATTGATTGATTCCACATGCCAATTTAATTTGAATCTGGAATTCTAATTTTAAATCATCATAAAGATGGCGTTTATTTGATATTATTAAGGTTAATTCTTATAACCTGAGTTTTCGGCGATGATTTTTCAATACAACTTACCACTTTCAAGGACTGTATACGGTTAAAGCCATCACAATTTTATAATAACAATATGTATGTTTAGGTTAAGGTATTTAAATTTGGGCCTGGGTCGCCTGAAATAAATAAAAATAATAATAAAACTTCTATTTTGTCTAGTTTACCGCACCCCACACCTGTTAATGACTTTCAAACAATGATTGCTGGAAAAATGGGTGAAATATAAAGTTGACACTTTCTAAATACAGATGAATGTATTACTAATTCCCTTTATTTAGTGATTGCGTAAGAATTTAACCTGAACAGGGTTTGTTTAGATGTTCATCAGATACTTTTGAAAGAGATCATTTATACCTAGTTTACCCACATATCGCCACATGGAATTATACTTTACATCCGGACGTGAAATAGTATGTGTCTTCACGTTTCATTCTATTTAGATACGATTCGAATCAATAGGAAAACGAGATCATAGGATTCCACCAAATGTTCACTAAAGTTAGCTAGAGACAAATAATCGATTCCTAGAATCGATTTGTATATTTATAGTTACAATCGATCTTTTCGGAGCTGTAATCGAGAAACAAATAGCTGTTAGTTCTTTTTTGTATACAATTATGTATTTAATTTTTACTTTAAGTTACCAATCAAGGTTACCAGCTATGGTATCTCATATTGTTTTAATGTTTTTCAGTGTTCTTTGTAATATTTATTTTTATTAATTTAAGCAATTCGTAGATAGACGATAATAATCACATTTTTAAGCATATTATTTATTATACGATTTATAGAAAAAAAAATGTTGCTAAAAACTGCAAAACACAACGTTTGTAAAACGGATATAAACAATTCGAATAATCATTTGCAAAGAAATAATAGTAAAATCATTCCAAACTGTGATTGTTTCCTAAAAAAATATATTTCCAGTACGTACCTATTTTTTTTTTAAACAAATTTAATTTATTTAGTATCAGCTGTATCACTGCAACGATTCAATTTTTTTTAACGATTAGTCCTTATTCCGCCAAAGGGAGTTTGGAATACATCGCCAGATATGTTAAACGATGATTATTTTAACAATAAATATCCGATAGGGTCTGACTTTGTCACGAATGTTACGATAGGATAAAGAAATAAAAAGTGATTGAGTATTAGTGAGACCTGCACCCTAATTGCGTAACTCATTTTCAATCAAAACCTGAATAATTTTGAAGGATATCGCTAATCCATTGCTTCTTATGTTCAAATAATTTGTCTGCTCAACAACGTAAATAATGCAATGAATGTTGTTGAACTGTCACAATGAAAGCTAGTGTGTTACGCAATATCCCCGATGATTTAGTAATGTATCCACAATGCTACAAAGATCTTTCGTCGCTTGATAGTCATTCATAGCGGGTAGGTATGTAAAATTGTATTGAAAAAACAAGATGGCGGAATTAGTTCCGATTTCGGCCACGCGCCAAAAGGTGCTTGACAGCTATTCAAAAGAAACACAAATATAATGTGTTGAAATGATCACCCAACTGGGAAATACCTTCAAAAATTGTTAAGTACTATAAAATTGTTGTGTTGTTTTCTAAATAAAATAATGTATTTATTTAGACCTGTTGTGTTTTGATTGTGAGGCTAAACGCACACTGATTACCAGACACAGGCTACAGTTCATTCACAATTACTTTACCTCTGATTTTGCATCCCTGTCAATATCACAGTGATCTTTAATCTCGTGACAATAAAGTTGCTGTTGGGTTGCTGCAACTTTCAAGTCTGTCAAAATCAAAGTATCATCATTGTTTTGACTACCCCGTTGGTCTCGTGGTTGCAAGCGCGACTGCTAAGCTAAAGTCCTGGGTTCAATTCCCAGGCCGGGCAAAAATGTTATTGGGTTTTCTATTAGGAATTTCTTAGTAGCAGCCCGGAGTTTGGAAGTTGGCGGTGCCTCGGAAAGCACGTAAAGCCGTTGGTCCTGCGCCTGATCTCTCTCCGTTCGTGTCGGATTGCCGTCCCACCGGACTGTGAGAGTAAAGGAACAGACAGTCCATCTGTGCTTACGCACACACTTGTGCACTATAATATCTCCTGCGTACCTGGCTAATCTCCATTGAGATTGGCCACCGTGACAGAAATCGGTCGGGAGGCTATTATTAATCATTATTATTGTTATCTTTAATTATCTTGGGTTGCAGCTGTCCGAGGTAAAATAATCGTGAATCACCGGCTACTGCGTGGCTTGAGCGTACGGTCAAGGAGCTAAAATGTTAAGCGACGTTCAAACATTCCTATTTCTTAGCAGGCACATGTCGCCTTTTCGAACTGTCATTTTTATTCAAAATGTTGCCGATAACGTAGTCTGAAAATCAGTAAGGTGCAAGTGAAAATGTACCTTGTGCTTAACGACCATTTGTTGACTGTACGTTGCACATCTACTAGCCATAAACTGGGTAGTGGTTCTTACCTTATAAAAGTTGTTCCTGTTAAATAGGTCTAACCTGCATTTAAAATGATACATTATTTATTGTTTAATATTAATATATAATATTACTGAATCATTAACACGACAATAAAACCATACAGAAAGTTCTTTCTTTTTTATTATTTAAAATATTTCAATAACAATAGTTTTGTAAAAAGTCAAACAATGATTTTCGAATTTGGTATAATAAATCTAAATAACATGATAATTGATAATATTACTAACAACGTACAAAATACTATGTTTTTCATCCATCAGTGACGCGTTTAAGATGTTAACTATCAAACTCTTTGACAGAAATATGTAAGTAAAAGATACAGCAAATATTTTAAGCACCATGTATGCAAATCTAGCGACACTTAATCATGGGGGTTATACCCGTGAACATTTATGTTGGGTGACAACGTAAGTTAAGAGAAGTAACTGACAGGTAGCCCACCTGTTATTCTGCAGCAACCTCTGCCCTTAGAAGAGGGTGTAAAGTTCAGTCATCCTCTATAGAAAAGGGGGACTCCTCCGACCAGACGGGTGTTATGTCTTGTGGGCTACATGTCTATCGTTTGATATCGGGCAGTTGTATAAAGGGTATTTGTAATCTCGATGCAAAGCCTTAAGGGGTGATATTTGACACCATTTAAAGCATTTTGAGCCATACATGTCCTAGACGAAGTAAGTTTTTTTATTTTTTTTCCAGTTAAAGTTGGTATGTTATTTTTGAATAAAAGTTTGTAGTTTAAAAAAAAACACTTCGTCTAAGACATGTATGGCTCAAATTGCTGTAAATGGTGTCAAATATCACTCCCCCCCGCTTTGCACTCAGCTTCCAAACAACCTGTATAATTGCTAGTCGCGTGGTAAACTCTTCTTGCGCGAGGATTTTGCGTGACGTCAGTGTCATGCGTAGTTCGTATGTGGCGATACAGATGCCGCCACAGACAATACTTCTTGGTTCCCCTTATAAAGGGTATACAGTAATATTTTGGCTTGACGATAGAAATGTAAATGGATAGTGCTTCCCAGGAAGGAAGCTATCATATTTTGCTCATCTGCTCAATTTCTTTTCAATGCTTAAGTATGAATAGGTAGGATTTGAAAAAAAATTGTCCCTAAATATCAAATGGGCTGCCTACCATAACCATAATCAGCCTATAATGTTCCCACTGCTGGGACACTGGCCTCCTCTCAGTGAGAGGGAGTGGGCCGTAATCCACCACGCGGGCCCAGTGCGGGTTGGCAGATGTCACATGTCTTCGAATTTTTGGTTCTAGGACATGCCGGTTTCCTCACGATGTTTTCCTTCACCGTTTTGAGAGCAGTGGTGATGTTGGCTGCCTAAATGCTTAGATATCTAAACGATCCTAACTAATATTAAAAATGCGAGAGTGAGTTTTTTGTTTGTTGCGCTTTCACGCTAAAACGGCGGAACGAATTTTGATGAAATTTAGCACATGGGTAGGCCATGACCTGGACTAAGACATAGGATACTTTTTATCCCGATATTCCCACGGGATAAAGATTTATACGGGTGAAACCGCGGGGCGCAGCTATTACCTCTTTGATATTTAGGATTGAGTTAGTTCAAGAGTTTCTTAGTTAAGCTCTTATTTAGCCGACTTTAGTGCAAACTGGCATTAGCTTGGCCTACAAAAAAATTTGGTGTCACCCATAAGCAAAGTGTATCAAGCTATCAACATTAGGTTACACCCACACAGCGCCACCATTCTCTTCTTCAAAACCTAATCACTTTCTTGTTCTGCTTCTTCTTTCGCTTTTTGTGCCGCTAAAAGTTCAGCTTCCAGGCGCTCCTGCTCTAGTCTCGCAGCTTCTATCTTGTTCAGCTCTATAAGGTTATCAAGTTCTGGGCTCAGGAGCACTGCCAGACCGGCAGTAAAAGGCACCTGGGTAAAAATCAGACGTAAATACAGTACACAGCCGTTTATACCGAGAATACATTAAAATAAATGAAAACCCGAACATTGAAATATTGAATTGAAAGATTGTAATCAACATATCAACTTTTGCTATGGGGCCAACTCTGAAATCTCGAAATAAAAACAGCTTTTCGATACATTTTGACGTGATGTGAATATAAATCCTAAACCAACTTATGTCCCAAACTATCATACTGCAGTTCGGGACATAAGTAGGTGTCTACCTACTTCTGCCCCAAATTGCAGTATGACAGTTTCAACCAGAGTCTTCTGGCCGTCGACAGAATGCGTTCCTGATACCTGTCATGGCGACAATTCTAGTAACTAATAAGGATCAAATTCGCCAAACTCGTATTCGCTAAACTAGAAAATGCATTTTCTCGCCGGCCGCACTGTTGAATGCTACAAGGATCTATTGGCGACTGAATGACAATGACAGAGGGGCGTTGTTTGTAATTGTCACAGAAATTGTATAGACATAACAAGATGGCGGTGTTAGTTCCGATTTAAGCCACCACGCGCCAAAAGAGCCTTTGTACAGTTCGTTCACAGTAATTTTACCTCTGACAGCAGCAACTCGACAGCAACCTTATTTGTATGAGAATAAAGGTCAGTGTGATTTGGACAGTGATGCAAAAACAGAGGTAGGTACCTATAATAACTGTGATAGGATTAGCATTGTAAAATGTAGGCTAAGGAGAAATGTCAAACATTTTAGACATTTCTCTGGTCCTGTCAAATGTATGGGCGATTAACCGTTGTACAATAAGTTGTTCTGTGGTTATAAAATAAATAATATTATGTCTAGTTACCCCTGCAAACACCGGTTTCGAGTATTCCCACTTGTCGATATGGGCCTCGAGGATACTAGTGCACAGCGCGGCTTTTGGAAGTATCTCACCCAATAAGCTGCAAAGATAATTATTTTTGTTATTATGTGTAGTGGCGCGAAGCTATCAGTTTGTGGCAGCCGTTATATATTTATAAGTTTCTTACCTGTGGCCTACAATAAAATTGAAGCAACAAATCACTCGCATCGTTTAACCATAGGTTCTCAACATGGGTGATAACGCCTCCTCGTGGGTGTTTGAGATTTTCAGGGTTTATATCCTATCTTACCACTTTATATTATTAATCGTTTAAATATAATCGTGGTAATAGCTGTTTCAGATTCGCGACAGACGGTAAGTAAAAACTTTGGGGGTTGGGTTGGGGGCTATAGAAAAAAAAAAACTCAAAGTGGGCGGTGGGCAAAAGGTTGAGAACCTATGGTCTAATCACTTTAGATGGTGCAACTTTTATTGTTGTTACTCACTCAAATAGCGGTATGACAGTGCTCTGGAGGAACTCTATCAACAGATCAGGTATGAAGCACTTGTCCCTGTCCATGCTTTGCGCTGGTGGCTCGCCGCACAACATCTCCAGTTCACCTTGCTTGAAGAACTCCGTCAGCACTGCGGCCTGTACCAGAAATTGCGGATAAGCAGGGGTTCCCAGCCTTTTAGCAAACGCGCCCCACTAAGTTTCTTTTAAAATCACTAAGCCCCCGAGCTCACGATTTTGTCGTCAAGCAGATGCAGAAGCTCATATTAAGCACCTACCTAAGTATTATTAAACGTATGGGTTTTGGAATCTAGCCTTAACGCTTGGTCACGATCGATAATGAGCGCGCACTAAATTCAGCCTGAGGCCCACTTGCACCACAATAAATCGCGACATACGTTTAGCGCTAAACTTGATTCAAAACATCATTCCGTCTTTGTCCTCTTCAAAGGATTGTCAGAAATAGAACGGTGTTTTAAGTTCAATTAGAGCTAAATGTATATACCTATAGTGATTTGTGGTGCAAGTGGATTTAAAAGGGGGATAGGAATGAATTCGGGACGTAGAGAATCGAGTGTTGTGGCGCAACTTGGGATAGACCATAGATAACAACATCGTCATCAGCCACTGCTGGTGGCTGATGACGATGTTGTTATCTATGTAATGGGTTTGGTTTCCGCACGTAATCCTTCAAATGGACCATTGTGCGTGCGACTGATGACAATTGATTAATGAATGTTGAACTAACAGCAGTCTTCTTCACGGATGACCAGTCCTTGATTTGATCACTTAGGTCTGCAGCGATCATCAGAAGATTTTGCAGCGTATTAAAGTGGAGTTTGTTTTCAATCTGGAAGTCCATAGCTATTGCTTGGTTCATGTTCAAGTTCCTGCAAGAGGAAGTCTATTATAGATAGATAGGTACCTACGTGAAAAACCATATTTTCGTCTTTGAATATGGTAAGTACCTATTTCATATTTGAATACAATTACAAAATACACATAAATTATAGTTCTTACTTTAAAGATGTTACAGACAACACGAAGTACCTATATGAAAAAAAAATCGTGTGCTAATATGGAGAAGTACCTAACACGCTTTACCAGTTAAGGTCTATTCAGAGAAAAGCGATATCCCTTGCGGCAGCGATACCGAATCGGTACGTATAGCTGTCGCGCTCGGTAGCGATACTGCACCCTAATTGCGTAACACACTACACAATCTGAATCACAAACCGAATATGGTTTCACCAAAGGACATTGTACGACAGACCTTATAACCTGACCGTGTAACCTTATTAAAACACATTTTTAACGCGTGGGAAGCGGCCCAAGACGCCATAGGAATCTTTTGTGACCTCTCCAAGGCATTTGATTGCGTCGATCACGAAACCTTGCATTTGAAACTTGAGCATTACGGACTTGGAAAACTTACGCTCAGTTTAGTTAGTTCTTATTTAAATGATAGACAACAGCAAGTTCAAATAAATGGTGTCAATTCTCATGGTTTAACAGTAAAAATGGGTGTGCCACAAGGCTAGATATTGGGTCCTTTCCTCTTTTTAGTGTATGTTAGTGATCTACTCCATTTATTAAAAAATCAACCACAAATGGTGTTATTTGCTGATGACACCCCTTAAAATTTAAGGTAAATAGACGTGCTACAAATTTTGACGACGTAAATAACGCCCTACTGCAGGTCCAAAATTGGTTCACTGCTAATAATTTAGTATTAAATGGAAAAAAAACGAAGTGCATAAGATTTTATTTACCAAAACGTCAAGGGTTAGTGATTGTGAGATAATATTGAATCAAGAGAAACTAGAATTCGTCGATAAAACTTTTTTCCTAGGGATCACGCTCGACTCAAGAGTCAAGGCTACAATGGGGTACCTACTCATTTAACATCTCTTGCAGGACGGCTAAGTTCAGCAGCTTATGCTGTCAGAAAAATCCGTCAATTTACTGATGTAGATACCGCGAGACTAGTCTATTTTAGTTACTTTCATAGTACTTATCATGTATTTTACTTTGGGGACTTTCCGCAGGCGCGATTCTATAAGAGAATTGTATAAGGAAATTAACATCATGACGGTGCCTTGTCAATATATCTACGAAAACATCATGTATGTAAGGAAAACTTTACATCTTTTTAGTAAAAGAGGTGAAAGACATAATTATAGTACTAGAAATGGGGAGTAAATTGTTTAATTGAAATAAATGCTTTGAGGGTTTACCTACAAATTTGTATAGAACTCTCGGTGCGCGAGTCCGATTCGCACTGGACCGGTTTTTTTTTTCAGTGTTGGACCACGAAGTATTTATAAACTTTTTATAGGTAGGTACCTACCCCGAGTGAAATAGCGGTAGAATGAGCTACCATTGTAAACCTTACCTGAAATAATTAGTCAGGTCAGTTGCCAGAATATTGTCCCGGAGCAGCATGATAGCCCTGTCGAAGTCTCTTCGCGGTAAGGACGCCAGAATGTCGCAGCCCTCTGTGTTCAGTATGCACATGGCCTGGGCGAGGTGGTGGCGCTCTATCACACTGCCCTCGCTAGAGAATAGGGCTGCTAAGTTTGTATCTGTGTGTTGGAAAAATAATGGTTGTATTTCTACCACAGATTTATTCTTTCTTGGCTACATAAGTTTATGGGAACGCGGTCAAAACATAAGCGAATAGTGCACCCGCAGGAAAAACATGTGTAGTCGGCTGAAGCCTGAAATGTCATTTACCTCCCCCAAGTGGGGCGTATCTATGAGAATTTTAGTAAAGGATATGTTTTCTAGGTTCCACCCGCCGACCGTCACCTACCATGGCGTCTGCAGCGTGGCACACCTGCAGCAGTCATCGTCAGACAAGGCTGAGCCAGGAGAGTACTGTGTCACTCCCAAGGGATTTTTTTATGTTGACACTTTTCGTGGTATCATTTCTTTCCACCACGTAAACCTCGCCTCTTCTATTTCATTGGGTATTGGTAGTTTAGATGTAGTTTTTGTAACACGACGAATATTTTGCTCTACCACAGTTTTAATACTGTAGCCAGGCCCTTCTTGTCCAATGGGCACTCTGGGCAAGTGCCCGCAGGGCCCCGCGATCTTCGGCGGCCCCGGCCTGCTCTCATAAAAAAACATTCGCTGCCGCCACCGTTGCATTTACGCATTATTATTATGTACCCGATTCAATGACAAAATAAGATAGTTGCAGTGCGATTTACAATTTAAGTGTCTAGCCTCCCAGTAATGAAAAAGATTAGTATGTTTCTCTTATTGCCTCTTATCTACACAGGGGCCCCGTGACCCTTACGTGCCCATCAAGGCCTCCAATTGGTTAAAGACGGCCCTGACCGTAGCGCCAGTAATGTGCAATATAAGGACACTTCACTGAGTTCAGGAATCCTAATTAGGATTCAGGAAAGAGTACCTAATAAGAGTGAAAACGGTTAGGATCCTTATAACTAGCCAGTCAGAATTGTTCCTGCCTTCCGGACTAGCTTATCTTCTTTTTTTTATTGCTGATTGGGCCTGCTCTTAACCTCAATCACGCCTGATGGAAAGCGATGGATGAGGTCTATCATGGAACGAGCGTGCCCAGAAGATGCCTGTTCACTATTGCTTTGAAGGCAGACGGGTTAAATGACCTTCCGCCTAATTAGGACTTCTGAATTCAGTGTTTTGTAATAAGAACTCATTGAACTCGACGACTACATAAAAAAAAAACTGGTTACTACTTACGCCCGCGCTCCTGGAAGCTGTTGGTCGTGCCCCGGTGGTCTATGTCGTGCACCAATGCTGCCACCAGGAACATTAACCCTTGCAAGTCACTGCAACAAAAGAACCTCACCATCATACCTTGAGATGGTGGTTAAATATTTATCCCAACTACCCTTCACTGTGCGTGGTCCAAACACGCACTTGGCCGATTTCCTAAAAAAGCGGTGACCGCAAATAACGACCGCAGTGGCGGTTGTCTTGAAAATGACAGACACGAGTAGCAATGGGTTGCGTTAAATATTTCGAACATATGAAGCAATGGACAAGCAATATCCTTCAAAATGATTCAGCACCCTGATTACGTAACGCACTATCAATTTGAAGGATATTGCTACTGCAAAAAGTTAGGTAGGTACTAAAAGTTTAGAGGCCGGCGTTCAAAGTGCCAAAGTTGTCAATAATGATGATGTCAATATGTCACTTGTTTATTTCTTTTTTTAAGGGCAGTTATTGCGTCACTTCACCAATCATCAGAATTGCTACATACCGGAACATTTCGCCTCAACGATGGGACATCCAACCCCATGAGAAGGTGGGTTGTTCCTTGTCGACTTTTCGCAAAAAAATGTTTCTGCCCAAGAAGATATTACTGGGTTAATATGACAATTAAGTTTAAAACTATGATACATTCTGTCTCTACATATCCCGAAAGTCCTGGGCATCAGACTTCGATTTAACGGTTTTTTTACGTGTTGTCTGAAAATCGGCACTTTGAATACCGGCCTCCTACTTGCCGCCTACTTGAAGTATCCTTGTGAAATGAGCTTGTAGTTCATAATAGCGGCGTAAGCCCACTGGGTCACGTTGAAGGCATGTATCCAGTTGTGGTAGGGCACGTCACGATAGCCCTTCTTCACGTACAGGACAAAGCGGGCCAGCTTATGGGTAGGTATGTCGAACCTAGAGAGAAGAACGATTCTGTAGATTCAACTTTTGCTCTTGAGATGGTTCATTTTTTAATGCTGCTTTTGCAACGGAGTTTATTTATAAAGGTTGCTTAAAGTAAAGTAATTAATAGCGACTGTTTAACCATAAATTTTTGACGTTTTTATTTTATTTTATTTTATTCTGTTCGGGAAACTTACAGCTAAATTAAACATTTAAAAATTTGACTGACTAACCGACTTCTTGACAATTCAAAAGTGCCCGTTAATGGTTTCATTGAAATAAATGCTTTGAGTTTGAGTTAAACGTCTCTTAACTTTAAGCAACGTTTATAAATAAACCCCCAAATCTAAACATAGCTTCTGGCCGCGGCTGCAACCACGTGGATGTTGGAAATTATCCCATGGGAACAGGCTACCGGGACAAAAATGTCCTTCTCCAGGATGCCATCTAAATCTTTGCCAAATTTTATCGAAATCCGTTATGAAAGTTAACATACAGATAATACTTACAATTGTGGTGCGAAAAGATAACATCCACAACTAATTACTTTCGAATTTATATTAGCCTGATTTGTTGTCACTGGTCTGAAACTGGTGTCTATAACTAGAGCTACTGACAGACACCAGAGTCGTACAAATTGGTTCAAAATCGACGAAAGTCTGGCGTAACAGGCAACCAAATAAGACCATAGTGCGACCATAGTTGTGTATGCCTTTTGGGACGGGAATCGCTAAAGCTCTTATTGGATGGAGTATATCCCACTGCAAAGCAAACGCCTCCTATCCATCCTACCTTTAATCCCTATCTATTGCACTCTGGGGCTAATATAATACATACTTCTTATCAAATCTAAGATCTGAGAACATCTTCAGGGCATAGCACGGCAGTTCTCGAAGCGGCAGCGCTCGAGGGTTGAAATGGAGACTGGATATGTGAGGGTGGTGGTGGTAACCGGTGCAGCCCACCAAGCGAGCCACCTCATCATCGCTTACCTGCATCATCATGTTCTTTAGGTATAGTACTTATTAATTATTGGTATACAAACAGCGAGTTATGGAAAGGGCGTACTTGTCTTTCTGAAGGATGATCCAACAGTGTTCTAAAGTAGAAAATGGAGCCAACAACAGAATTATCAATTACCTAGCTAGCTGAATGACTGTTGGTTATAGCCATTTATATCAAAAGCATCATTACAGCCACTTCAGCTAGCTCCACTGAAGAACCCATGTTCTTGAGTGGAGACTTGAGCCGCAAATCGGCAAACGTAAGCCATAAAGCGAAGTGAAACAATGGGTGGCTGGCAGCCGCTAAATGTCCATAGCCGAAGATCAAGTTGAATGGCGTGCGATTTGAGAGATCGTCAGTTTACCTTGTGGGGATGAACAAAATAATGGCGCTGTCCTAATCAGAACAGAAAAAGCAATCGTGTCGTGATTATACGAGTACGCAGTCGGCGCTATCATTCGTTTTGCCCCAAGTAAAAGTTATCGCGACGATCGCTTTCTATTATGGCACTGGCAATGTGATGACAGGTGGAGTGATCCTGTGACAGAGTGGTATCCAAGGACTGGAAGACGAGAGCGGCGAGATGAATGGACGACATTGTTGCCATCGCGGGCAAAACCTGGATGAGGCTGGCACAGAGCGTGGGCGCAAGAAAAGAGATGCCTTTGCCCAGCAGTGTGTGAAGTCGGGCTGTGGAATATGATGATGTTCATGATTAAATTACGTATAGTAAAAATGCGCAGTGCTGCACATCCCCCACCCTATTCCAAGTTAAACAAATATCAACTTTATTTCAATGACAAATAAAGTTATCAACTTTATTTCAATGACAAATAAAGTTATCAACTTTATTTCAATGACAAATAAAGTTGATTTCACGTTGACTAGCACTATTGAAAAAGTTATAAACATGTTTGAAGTTGTAGCGTAAACTGAACTTTATTGTGTAGGAATTAAAGTTATTTTTCCATTCATTCATTCATAATGTGTTTACATTTTTGGCAAATAATTCGCGAACGCAGAATATGGTTCTGATTTAAAGTTTATTGATGCCTTCTTGCTTGTAAGAACCAATTTGTCAGTAGGAAAAGAAAAATCACCAACCTTCATATGATACAAAAGAAGTTCGGTAGCCAAGGCATTCCTGATGTGTGCCTCTTGCATCTTCCGGTAGACCATGGAATGGATGATGCAGACGCCGCAGTAAATGCTGAAGGCTAAGGCCATCTCTTCATCCATACTGTCAAAATAAGGCTCCGCTATTTTGTTGAAGAGTTGACCAACTCCAATGATCCCCGTTTGTTCTCGAATTGGAAAGCAAAGCAGTTGTCTAGGTGGAAAGATTTATGGAAAGGATTTATTTAAGTATGGCAAAAAAGTGCAATAAAACGATGAAGGTAGGTAGGTATAGTTGATCTCATAGTTGTCCCAATTTAAACTACACTAAAGTTGAATATACTGTAGGCTTGTTGGTAAGTTTTCACTATAAAATCACGAACACAGCAGATTTTTCTCTATCTGCTGATCTATCTGCCACTGGCCACATAGACAAATATCCTTGTTGTTTTTTGACGTGCAAGTGACATTCGGGGTAATTGCGCAACACACTAATAATAGCAATCTGGCTTTCATTTTGACAGTTCAACAACATTCATTGCGTTATTTATGTTGTTGAGCAGACTTTTCTAACATGTGAAGTAGGTAATGGATTAGCAATTTATCCTTTAAAATTATTCAGGTTGTGATTGAGATTGATCGTGTGTTACGCAATCCAATTGCGTACCTAGTGGTGTTAAAGAAATTGGGTACGAGATGAACTAGACTACCATGACATTTAATTATTTCAAGGTGATTTACTTGCAATTGATATCACGCGGGCAGTCAATCCTGGGGTTGAACAAGGGATGTTTTGTTGCATTCCTGGTGTTTATGAGCGCCCCTGTCTTAATGACCTCGCCAGTTATTCCCATGTTTAGGGAGAAGCGACGTTCAGTTGCTTTTTCTGCCTAAAATTAGTAGACGTTTCTTTGGAGTAAACTTTGGAGTAAACTCTTTGGAGAAAATCCGTTTTGTAGTAGAAGAACAATGTAGTCACACGATTTTGTCTTAATAGTACCTATATATACTTTCTATTTATTTATTTGTTTTAAATGTAGGTAGTACGCACATATTTATGGGTTATTTATATCAGTTTTTCATTTATCACAATACAACACACACACATGTATGTCGCAACATTTTATTGATTTTGTAAATTTATTTTAACGGACACACATCTATGTGTTTGTTATTCCAGCGTATGGCACTCGTGGGTTGCAGCTGAAAATCAGCGTCAGGTGGTGTGGTGTACCTTGTGTTGTCGTCTGACATTATGCTGAGCTGAGGCCCTTTTGGCATTATAATCTTTGTTTTCTGTTTTTATAGTTTTAGGTGTACCTACTTATTTTGATGTAATGCCAATAAACGCATTTTTCTTTCTTTTCTTTCTAAACAAGCAGCATTAGGTAGGTAGGTACACTACACGCCTGTGACAGCTTACAAATTATAAAAATACTAGCTTCTGCCCGCAACTCCGTCAACGTGAAAGTTTTTTAAGGCTATTCCTGTTCAGCCGAAGACCTGATTTTTATAATCGATGAACAAAATATTTAACTAAGTACTACCAGCACTCCGCGGTTTCACCCGCGTAAGTTTCGATCCCGTGGTAATATCGGGATAAAAAGTATCCTATGTGTTAATCCAGGAAATGGTCCATCTATGTGCCAATTTTCATCCAAATCTGTTCAACGGTTTACGCGTGGTTGAGTAACAAACATCCAAACATCTACACAAACTTTCGCATTTATAATATTACTAGCTGCGCCCCGTGGTTTCACCCGCCTCATGTCGATCCCGTGGGAATATCGGGATAAAAAGTATCCTATATGTTAATCCAGGAAATGGTCCATCTATGTGCCAATTTTCATCCAAATCTGTTCAACGGTTTACGCGTGATTGAGTTACAAACATATAAACACACTGACAAACTTTCGCCTTTATAATATTACTAGCTGCGCCCCGCGGTTTCACCCACCTCAATGTCGATCCCGTGGGAATATCGAGATAAAAAGTAGCCTATATGTTAATCCAGGATGCCAGCTACCTCCATACAAAATTTTATCAAAATTGGTCCAGCCGTTTGAGCGTGAAGAAGTAACAAACATAATAAACACACACACAAACTTTCGCCTTTATAATATTAGTGTGATAGTAGGATATGATAAATACCGTTAGATCCTTGAGAGAGGAGGGATCCTTGGAGGGCTCATACAGCTCCATCTTATTTATATCGATCAGCAGGATTACGCAGTGATCAGCCCTGAGCAGATGTTTAGCTTGATCTATTGCCATTTGCAGCAAGGTTTCTAACGATGCCACCTAGATTTTGGACAAACATAAAGTTACATGCCCAACGGTCTCCAAAAAAACCGGTCAAGTGCGAGTCAGACCCGCGTACCGAGGGTTCCGTACACATTTGTACGTATGTAACTACAAATTTACGGTTTTCGGATTTTTTCCTTTAATTGTGCTACACGACATTGCTTGTTGCCAAATTTCATGATTCTAGGTCCTTGAGAGTGTCGAAATATACGATTTTGGGGCATAAACGGCCGTATCTTTTTTTACGTTAACTTAGAAGTTTGATTTTTTCACAGCTTCAAGGGACCTGAGTGGTTTGGGACCTGTGTGGTGGTGGTGGTGGTGGTGGTGGTTTTAATTTAAACTCGATAAATCCACGCGTTCCCGAGATAAAGGGTCTTCAGACAGACAGACGGACAACAAAGTGATCTTATAAGGGTTCAGTTTTTTCCTTTTGAGGTACAGCACCCTAATTGCGTAACACAGTTACTCTCAATTTGAATCATTTTGAAGCATATTTCTAATCCATTGCTCCATAGGTTTGATAAATATGTCTGCTCAACAACGCAAAATAACGCAATGAATGTTGTTGAACTGTCAAAATGAAACCCATTGCTACTGATAGTGTGTTACGCAATTAGGGTGCGGAACCCTAAAAATGACGATTAGAAGTTCCATGTTAAACCCTTTCATCCCCCCTATTTCACCCTTTACCGGAATGAATATTCAGAAATCCTTCGTTAATTATGCTCACTTTCGTTATATTTTTGTGGAACCCTTATGCAAAATTTCATGTGTCTAGACCAGGCGGTTTAAGGTCATAGCACACGTATCAAATCGGAAAGGGATCGGCACCGTATCGCCTTTCGCCTCGCCATCAAACAGGCGTCAACCTAACGTAAGCAGGTAACCAAAGCGGATCAAGCTCCGATACGTCGACTCGGCTACGGCTAGGCGACGACGCCGCGCTTTGACGGCTGCTGCCGACGCGCCTCGGCAGTCACAGAGTAGGTACAGACCACCAGCATATCAAGCTACTACAATCTGTCAAATTGCTTTAATAGATTTTCAACTTTATCGCTAAAACATAAGGTTCAAAGTTGATTAGGAAAATTTTACAGTTCCGGGTAGCTTGATGTGCTGGCGTCTGTAGTCGACGCGGGTCGCAATAACCGAATACAACAAGATAACAAAGCTTACTTGAGTAAATAGCCTTTTAGCGACGCGCAGTAGTCGTTGGCATTTGACTTTCACAGTACACTCATATTCTAAAGCGATTGTCTTCTTTAAAGTCGGCCAGGCGAAACTAAAAACAAAATATTATTTTGTAGGTTTGATACTCTATAAGAAAGCTTGTTTCACAATGTCCGAATAGGCACAATTTGTACTCTACCAAGGAAGTACCCCGTGTTGTAGAGGTCAGGTAGGCAGTTGCTCTATGTAAAATACTGGTACTCAGTTGCGTCCGGATAGATTTGAAGCCGACCCCAACATAGTTGGGAAAAGCTAGGCAGATAATGAAGTTTTTAAACGAAACTAATCAAGACGTAAAAATAGGCCACAAAGTTGTAATTCGAACAACCAAAACATTTAGGTACAGTCACCAAAAGAGATAAGTAACCAGGGTCGTCGGTATAGTTGAAGTTTAGTAAGAAACCGATGGATGTTTTCGAATAAAATTTAATTTAATTAATAGAAAACAAACAGTTCACTTATCAAATCAAATTTCATTCGAAAATATTATCTCCTTTGGTGACGGTAGGTACTTACATAATATCTAATATTAATAATACATTTCAATTATTGTTATATCATATAACTACTTACCTACATAGTTATTTTCAACATGACCTATAGATGCGGCATTGGCGCTAACACAGTAGGTAGGTACCTATAGCTGAACTAGGTTCTTTTGGTGCGTGGCCAAAATCGGAACTAACACCGCCATCTTGTTTTTTGAGTTCCGTAACTCAAAGGAAAAACGGAACCCTTATAAGATCACTTCGTTGTCCGTCTGTCTGTCCGTCAATCAAGATAATTTTTCTCAGGAACGCGTGGAGCTAATAAGTTGAAATTAATGTCAAATACTCAACATCTTTTTTTCCTTGAAGTAGGTAGGTAGTGAAAACATCAAACTTCTAAGTCAACGCAATCAAAAGATACGGGCGTTTATATTCCGAAATCAAAATCTATACCTATAGTAAGTACTTCCCGTTGACTTAGAATCATGAACTTTGGCAAGAAGAAATGTCATGTAGCAGAAGTAAAGGAAAAAAAATTAAAACTATTTACCTACAAACCTACAAAGTACGGAGCCCTCGGTGCGCGAGTCCGACTCGCACTTGACCGGTTTTTTTTTTCAATATAATATATTTCACAAAACAATTGCACTAATGTTTACCAACAGGCCCCCCCTGTTAACGTCATTCCAAGATCCGGGCCTTGTAGCTGTTGTTGCTTGTAGTTGTTTATGTAGGAAAAGGAATACGAAACACCACGTACATCGTACATTCGTCTATGACTATCGGAACCTTGTCTTTCAACAGCCTTGGCGCCACGACGCAGAAGATCACACCAAACGTTTTGTCTCGAATTGGCATCATTAATACGCGCTTCTTTGTGTTGTCTTTGGGCACGTGCTGTAATGATAACACCGTCGTTAATGGATTAACATTGTAGTACTTATAATTGTGCAAGGATCTTTTGGCGAGTAACGCCGCCCATCTTGTTTCTCATAAACAATTTCACAAAAACATTTTGACAGGGCGGTTGTATGTCTTTTAACATTTGAAGGGTTGAAATGTTTACCAACAGCTGCGCTCTCCTGTCAATGTCAGTCTAGCGCCAAAAGATCCTTGTAGACCTTAGAAAAGTAGGTATAGACGGCGCGGCGGGTAGCTCCATTTCATTTCCACAAGAAAAGGCTATAGTATTGAGTTATTATAAGTAACAGAAAAGGATAAAGCTATACTATTTCCGTCTCTCAGTGCGTGCCAGTTTTTCAAGGCAGCTACATAAGTAGCCAATGTTAGTTAAGTTAGTTTTTTGTCTCATGTGTGGCCACGCTATCCGATGCTCTATAGCTTTCTTACTCTAAGTTGTAGACCTTTATATTATGACGAGGCGATGACAGGTGAAGCAGAGTCCAAGAGTTGCCGAGAGCTGTTAGGAATGTCAGACCAACAGCTAGATAAATAGATGACATAAAGGACCACGAGGATGAGACAGCGCAGACCAGGGAAGCATGGCACAAATTGTAGGAGACCTATTAATATTATATGAGGTAAAGGAGTGAATTCTCAACAGTGGGTAGAAGTAGCGGCCATAGTGTTCCCATAGTCCTAGTTAACCAGTTCACCCAAACCCATAATCTATTATAATTGTATTTTTCCATAATTATCTTGCAATAGTCCTACACCAACCGGGGGTTGTCCTTGGGTGCAATTGCATTACCTAGTGCGTATAGGAATAATCGTCGGTTAGAGTGAATTCTAAGCAGTGGGTAGAGTAAATATTATTATGGTTTTCAATGATGATTGATGACGATATAAAATGATGATTGTAAACGAATTTCTATTTTATCAAATCTTAAAGATATTGGTGCCGAACTGCCGATTCTGTTGTTCACAAACTAAACTAAAAAGTTCAATGCATCTTTTTCTTTATATTTCGTTAAGAAAATGACAGAAGATAAATTTTAGTTTAGTCCTGTGAAATTAATTAGCGCCTGACGTAATTTTAGTAGGCAAGTTTTAGGGTTCCGTACCAAAATGGTAAAAATGTTACAACGTTAATTTTCTACACTACGAAAGGCCCTTACAGCTACGATACGCGACGTAAAGACGCTTTCAATGACAAATTTATTGATAAGTGCAATTGACTGTACCTACCTATTTCAGCTAAACTTACAGGCATAATAAGGGCTAGGATATCCTCATCGATGTCTGTTAAGAGCTCCCTGCGATCCATTCGAGTCTTCAGCATCTCAGTAAGTGTAGGATTTACCTGTGAGGAACAAACATGGGTTAGCTTAGCATAGTAACAATGATTTCAAAAGTAATATATATGTCTATGCATAGTAACGACAAAGCAGGTAAGGCCGGGGGGAGGGGGGCTAAAAAGGCTCCTTTGGCAGAATCATAAAAGGATAACATTATGAATCATGGACAGTTAACCGTTAAGTTCAAATCCCATTGCTGAAGGATTTTCAGTTATTTTTTTTTGTCTGTGCTAAAATACCAATCAATCCAATCCAAATCCAATCCCAATTTCTTTGATTATACCTACGCAGTGCAGCGAATAAAAGAAAAACACGGACGGTCTTCGCCATAATGATTCATAATGTTATCCTTTTATGATTCTGCCAAAGTGGCCTTTTTAGGCCCCCGGGACTAAGTAGGCCTTCCTACAACGTTGTTTGGCTTCAATGTAATTTTCTTCACCATTTGCTTCAAAATGATTCACATTGCGATTGATAGAATCGCAATGTGAATCATTTTGAAGCAAATTGCTAATCCATCTATACTAGTAAATTATAAAGAGGTAGGTAAAGTTTGTGAGGTTGTAGGTAATCTCTGGATCTACTGAACCGATTTTGAAAATTATTTTACCAATAGAAAGCCACATTATTTGTGACTGTCTTATGCTATTATTATAATTTAGGTATATAAATGATTAAGTTAGAAGATATCAGAGACACAGAGATTTACAAACTGGCCAAGTGCGAGTCGGACTCGCACAGGAAGGGTTCCGTACCACAAGGCAAAAACGCCGAAAAAAACACGTTTGTTGTATGGGTTCCGTTTTTACCCTTTGGGTGCGGAACCCTAAAAAGCGAGGGCGGAGTGGCTGGCGGGGCGGTACGAAGTTCGGTTAGCTAGCTGCTTCATAAGTTCGAAAAATTTGTCTGATCAACACGTAAATAACGCAATGAATGTTGTTGAACTGTCAAAATGAAACCGATTCCGATTGAAATGTGTTACGCAATTGTCCCGACGGTTGACTGACAATCGAGGGGCAAGCAAGAACATTTTGGTACGACCTATTTAATTGATCGATTTCGATCTACCTACATATAAATACAAAATACATTAACTGCCCCGTTGGTCTCGTGGTCGCAAGCGCGACTGCTGAGCGTGGGGTCCCGGGTTCGATTCCCGGGTCGGGCAAAGTGTTATTGAGTTTTTCCATTAGGAATTTCTTAGTAACAGCCCGGAGTTTGGAAGTTGGCGGTGTGATACCCCCGTGCCTCGGAAAGCACGTTAAGCCGTTGGTCCTGCGCCTGATCTCTCTCCGGTCGTGTCGGATTGCCGTCCCATCGGACTATGAGAGTGAGGGAAGAGGGAGTGCACCTGTGTCTGCGCGCATACTTGTGCACTATAATATCTCCCGCGCCGAAGGCTAGTCTCCGTTGAGATTGGCCGCCGTGGCCGAAATACGGTCTGGAGGACTTTATTTTATTTACATTACAAGGTACCTTCGATCAATAATTATTGATCGAAGCAAGGTACAGACGCCAGCACATCAAGTTACTACAATCTGTCAGATTTCTTTAATAGATTTTCGACTTTATTGCTAAAATATAAGGTTCAAGGTTGATTGGGAAAATCTGACAGTTTCGGGTAGGTTGACCTGCTGGCGTCCGTACATTGAAAATATTTCGTGGAGTTACCGAACTAATGATTCTGTTTAAAAGAACTCTACCACAAATAAATTAATATCATACGTTTATTTTCATTTTCCGTGGCAAAGTAAGCGTACCAATAACTTCCATGAAAGCCTCATTACGAACACAATTCACAATTACTTGGAACACCAGGTCTGCTTCACATTCTTCGCATAGCTGTAACATTTCAACTGTACGTAAAGGTTAATCTAGATTGCAGCTTTGGCGCGTCGCGTCGGTGTCGTCATCGTCATGAGCTACGAGTAGTATCTTGAACTTGCGGGGAGTAACGTTATCATCATCATCATTTCAGCCGAAAGACACTGCTGGACATAGGCCCCCAAAGGTGGTTTTCGCGAAATTCCCAGTCGCCCCCACATGGATTGCCACCAGGCAGGTGGCAATCGGGAATAAAATTCCCAGTTGCCACCGCGGTGGCAACTGGGAATTTTGTGCTACCGGTGCACCGGTAGCACAAGGTTCAAATCGCTGTACACTGCGGCGTGGATTGCCAACTCCCCTCATCGTTGTCTGTCATTCGGCCGCGATGAGGGGGTAGGCGGGCAGACTTTTCCAATGTGGGTGATATTATTAGGGTCACCTGGTGGCAACTGGGAATTCGGGTTTTCGTTGGACAAGGTCCAGTTTGACTTCTGGATCTTCCCCGACAATAACCGCCCTTTTGAATCTCTTAACATTTCGCAATCGAATGATTGCTTATTGTCAAGATTTTCCTAAACTTCCTTTGAGTGAGCCAATAATATTGTACGGGCTTCCTACCTACATATTAACTAAAATTAAATAGTTAGGTAATTATCGTTTGTTACGTACATACGTATTTATTCTCTTTTGCAGTTCACTACATGTATCGTCGGTTAAACTCATTAACAAATCTAATATCTTTCCTGGGTCACTATATTTTATGGTTTGTCGTTTTCGTTTCGTAAAACGTGTCATTAAAGCCATTTTAAGAAATTAGGCAATTTAAAAATTAGCAATTGTAAGAATTTCAAGAATTTATGGATCGAACTCTGACCGTCGATATTCAGATAATGAATTGTAAAATTGAATTGGAGATTATTGTTTGTTTGTAATTAGCCACAATATTATAGTGCAGTAATATTTTTGTCATCACAAATTGTCACAAAAATGGCGCTGTCAAAATTGGCATCTTGTTTATTTTTAAGTAGATCCCCATAGTTAAGTACTGCTACAAATAAACAGCCAGTAGATTACCTACTATTAAACCTGTTTTCTGCTGTGAGCATCCAGTCCCCAGACAACTGGCTCATCGCGAGGACCATTGAATTAGTATTAGTAATATGGGCTCCCCGCCCATGATGCAATGCGGATTTACTGGAGCGGAGTCGGATTCGCTCACCGAGGGTTCCGTAACATCATAACGAATATAGGACTCACCGATGAAAATTTAAAAACATATTATGTTTTTAAATCATCGGTGAGGCCTATATTCGTCAGGGAATTTTAACACTGTGCACTGCAGTGTAGTATATTGCAGTTTTATGTCAGCTGCATCCTGTTAGACTGGAAGCCTACCCCAACATAGTTGGGAAAAGGCTAGGCAGATGATGATGTCAGCGCCATCTCTTGACCGATAGTGGAACTAATGTAACTTTTGTTGATGATTTCTGAAAAAGTGTGCTATTTAGAGACTTCGTTTTATTTTTCCTGTAATCTTTACATAAACTTCTATCACATAGAATAATTTCAGATTTTTCTCTTTGCAAACTTCGGAGATAAATTCCGGTATTTTTTTTTTTACATTTTTCATCAAAAGTTAAAAACTATGCGGCCTAAAAATAAAGAATAAATGTGTGAGAATGTGCAAACTGCGCTCTTTCATAATTATGATACCTCACATGCCCTAGCCCCACTTCGAATTTTTCAGTCAGTTGCAAAAAAATATACCTACTATACATATTGTTGCGCGCCACAATTAATGCCTGGTACATGGTGACATTAGTTACCACTAGCGCCATCTAGTATCGAGTAGCAGAACTAGTCGAGTCACGATCGTTCTAGAAAATTCGATACTAGAACTTTGTAGAACTTTCTCGAACTATCGACACCTAGTCGGTCGGGGCCGGTATGTACTCGAACATTCTAGATGTTTCTACAATGGAAGGGTCTAGAACTATCTGCGGCACTATATAAGGCCGGGATGCGCGACGACCGACACAGTTTGGATAAAGCGACAAGAGCGAAAACATCTAAGCGATCTTCAAGTGCGAATTAAGAGTGATCAGTAGTGTGATTGTGTTCTTTTAGTTAGTGTTTCGAGTTGTAATTAGTGTTTTTAAATAAATTGTTGTTTTTGGTTATTAAATCGGCAGTTTTTATTGTCACGAACCCGAAGCTCGTAACAATTGGTGTCAGAAGCGAGGATTAAAATGCCGATCTTACCCAAAGACGACACGGAGGGTATCCGTACCCGGAGTCAACGCCAGCAGGAGACGGACCAGCGGCGATTCGGTGGAGCAACGCCACAGGGGTCGGAAGGCCAGCTACCGACCACGGAGGCCGGCCCGTCCACAGCTGCTCCAGCATCATCAGCACCAGATTTTGCTGCTCTGATGATGATGCTGCAGGAGCAGGCCCGTCGACAGGAGGAGCAGGCCCGTCGGCAGGAGGAGCAGTCCCGCCGACAGGAGGAACAGGCTCGTCGGTTGGAAGAACAGCTCCAGCGCGACAAGGAGGAACAGGCCCGCCGTCAGGAGGAACAGGCCCATCGATTGGAAGAACAGCTCAAACGGGATAAGGAGGAGCAGGTGCGCCGCCAGGAAGAACAGATGCTCCTCATGAAATACCTTCACGCAACCTTCGGGAAAGACATGAACGAGGTGAAGGAGAAGGTTGCCCAGCATGACAACCGCCTTTCAGAAGCTGAAACTCAGATCAGCAAGTTTAGTGACGTCATTGCTGATGTAAAGCAGGAGTTGGGTAACCTTAAACTTGGGGATGGAATCGCAGCTCCCGTAGCTACAACACCTTCGCTACGTGGATTCAAAGTGCCACCGTTCGACGGAACTTCTTCCTGGTCGGCCTACAAAATCCAGTTTGAGGCTGTCATGAAGGCGAACGGGTGGAATAAAAGTCAGGCCATGACTGCCCTCACCCTAGGCTTGCGCGACCAGGCCTTAACCGTTCTGGAAGCTCTCGGTAAGGAAGTGACTTACGAGCAGCTCCTTGAGGCATTGGAGGCTCGGTATGGCGACGCTCACCTGGAACACGTGTTTCGTGCGCAGCTCAAGGATCGCGTGCAACGCAGTAGCGAAAACCTGCAGCAGTGGGCCCTTGAAGTGGAGAAGCTGGTTCGCAAAGCTTACCAGTCCGTACCTGCGCTTATTGATGGAAACCTGGTGCAGGCATTCATCGACGGCATCCGCGACCTTGAAGTGAGAGTTGCTGTGAGGCTCGGCCACCACGGGACGCTTAAGGACGCCTTGGCCCATGCACTGGAGGTGGAAGCTGTGCGGCAGGATCATCGTTCCCATCGCGTCAGGGAGGTTGCAGCGGCTACAGTTCGCGACCGCAACAAAGGATACAGCCCTAGGTGCTACGGCTGTGGGGAAAGGGGCCACCTTCGATCCAGTTGCCCTAAGCGAACTGCAGAAAGAGAAGACGGCCGATCTCCAGAGGGCAGTGCGGCTAACAGCACCGCCCAGCACCAGCAGCAGGGAAACGAGTAATAGCCAGGACTGCGGGGCGGGTGCTGGCTGAGGTTCAAAGAGCCCCAAGGGTTTCGATCACACAAACCCATGACGGGAACAGCCTAATCATCAAGGGCGAGGTCAACGGAACGCCGTGTAAGCTGACCATAGACACTGGAGCCTCACGCACGGTTGTCAGTTCCCAACTAATAAGACGGTCCCTTGGGGACTCCGCATACAACAGGGAACGCATTAATTTGGTAACAGCCACCGGTCAGCGCATACCCGTCCATGGAGAGAAGAAGATGGAGTTGAAGCTAGGCAACAGAATCTACCTGCATAATGTCATCGTGGCCGATATAATGGACGATTGCATCCTGGGCCTTGACTTTATGAGGAAGAATTGTTGCGAGATTGATGTCAAGCAAGGTGTTTTGAAATGTGGACAAGAGGAACTTTTCGTGGAAGGGGCGTTACCAGGGAATGTGTACAGCCTTAAGAAGATTGTTCTTCCGCCGAGATCGGAAACGATTGTGCCGGTTAGTCTTCCTCGGAATCCTAGGCAAACACATCGTTGTGTACTCGTGGAAAGGGTAGACAATGACCTTCCATGGAAAGTGGCACGAACTTTGGTCAGAGCCACCGACATCTCAGGGGTACGTGTGCTGAACCTTTGTGATCAGGAACAGACAATAGAAAAAGGCACACTAGTCGGTACTTGCGAGGAAGTGGATTGGTTGCGTCGATGCCAATATCTATCGACTGGGACCCTCAGCAAGGATGCACAAACGAAAGTGACCACACTTTTAGACGACTGCCGCAGCGCTCTGTCCCAAAATGAAATGGTCAAGGCGAAGAAGATGTTACTCAAGTACGCCGATGTTTTCTCGTCAAACGATGCTGACATCGGGAAGACTGGTTTAGTTCAACACAAAATAAACACAGGAGAAGAATTGCCTATCCGTCAGCGGCCAAGGAGATTGCCGGTAGCACGTGAAAAGGAAGTTGAAACCATGATTGAGGGAATGGTGAAGGATGGTGTTATTGAACCTTCATCTAGCCCATGGTGTTCACCTGTAGTGCTGGTAAGAAAGAAGGACGGCAGCATGCGGTTTTGTGTTGACTATCGTCGTCTGAACGACGTTACAAAGAAGGACAGCTATCCTTTGCCAAGAATTGATGACACGCTGGACATGCTTACTGGAGTAAAGTGGTTTAGCACGCTGGACCTGAAAAGTGGCTACTGGCAAGTCGAAATTGGCCCTAAGGACAAGGAGAAAACTGCATTCTCGACAGGAAAGGGTCTGTGGCAATTTAAAGTTATGCCGTTTGGATTGTGCAATGCTCCGGCAACTTTTGAAAGGTTGATGGAACTTGTACTTACTGGACTAATTGGCGATGCCTGTTTGGTCTACTTGGATGACATCATCATCGTAGGCCGCACGTTTGAAGAACATCTTCAAAACCTGGAACGCGTGCTCATGAAGATCCAGAGTGCCAACCTCAAGTTAAGTCCGAAGAAGTGTTCACTATTCAAACGACAGGTTAGCTTTTTGGGATATGTAGTGTCTGAAGAAGGTATCCGCACGGATCCAGAGAAAATCGCCGCTGTCAAGGATTGGCCAGTTCCAAAAGACAAGACGCAGGTTAGAGCATTTTTGGGTTTGTGCTCCTATTATCGGCGATTTGTCAAGAACTTTGCAGACATAGCCAAACCCCTGCATAAGCTAACCGAAGAGAAGCGACATTTCTGCTGGGATGAAAGTTGCGACATCGCATTCCAGGAGCTAAAGGACCGTCTGTGCAAAACACCTATTTTGGGGTACCCTGATGCGGGCAAGGAATTTATAATTGACACAGACGCAAGTGACATAGGACTTGGCGGTGTGTTGTCTCAACGGAATGGTGATCAAGAGGTTGTGATAGCGTACTTCAGCAAGTCGTTGTCAAAGCCGGAAAAGAACTATTGTGTCACGAGACGGGAATTGCTTGCTGTGGTAAAGTCATTGCAGCATTTTATCAAATATCTTCTGGGGCGGAAATTCCACGTCCGAACTGACCATGCTGCACTGAAATGGCTACTGCAGTTCAAAAATCCAGAAGGACAAGTTGCGAGATGGATTGAGCTACTACAGGAATACGACTTTGAGGTCGAACATCGCAGCGGAAAATCTCATGGCAACGCAGATGCATTGTCAAGAAGACCTTGTCCTGAAGACTGCAAGCATTGTACTAGGCAAGAGGGCAAGGAAGTCGTACCTGTGAGGATGCTCAAGACAGACCTCAGCGACGAGTGGAAGGAACGCCTACAACGTGCACAGCAGGAAGATTCGGACATCAAGCCGATTCTGGAGTGGATGAAGGCCAGAGCTCCTAAGCCCAGGTGGAGCGACGTCTCAGCGATGAGTTCGATCACAAAAAGCTATTGGGCCCAATGGGACAGCTTGGTGATTCAGGATGAAGTCCTGTGCCGTAAATGGGAAAATGCTAGGGGAAACAGCTGTCATTTGCAAATGGTTGTCCCTAAAGCTCAAGTACCGGATGTTCTACGGCTGTACCATAATGGTTGTTCAGGAGGTCATCTGGGAGTAAAACGGACTTTACTGAAGATACGAGAACGGTTTTACTGGGTCCACTGTCGGGACGATGTCGAGGACTGGTGTCGCAAATGTACAAGTTGTGCAGCTGTAAAGGGACCTCAGACTCGTAGTAGAGGTGCATTGAAATTGTACAATGTTGGTGCACCATGGGAGAGGATAGCCCTTGACGTTGCGGGGCCGTTTCCGGTAAGTGAAAGTGGCAACAAGTATTTCATGGTTGTGATGGATTACTTCACCAAGTGGCCGGAAGTCTTCGCCATTCCAAATCAAGAAGCTTCGGCAGTTGCAGATAAATTAGTTCATGAAGTCTTCTGTCGTTTTGGAGTACCTTTAGAGATTCACAGTGATCAAGGAAGGAATTTTGAGTCACAAATATTCCAGGAAACTTGTCGAGTTATGGGTACTCATAAAACCAGAACAACTTCTTACCACCCACAGTCGGATGGAATGGTGGAACGATTTAATCAGACATTGGAGAGGTACCTAGCCAAAGTTGTGGAAAATCGGCAACGAGATTGGGACAAGCACATACAACCGTTTTTGTTGTCATATCGAAGCGCTGTTCACGAAAGTACATCGGTGACACCAGCTTTCGCAAACTTTGGAAGAGAATTACGGCTGCCTGCAGACCTGATCACCGGAATACCACCTGATGCCCCACGCAGTATAACCGATTATGCGAATGACTTGCGGAACAAAATGAATGACATTTATGAGCACGTCAGACAATCGGGCCAGCTAATGTCTGAAAAGATGAAAACCCGTTATGACCGCAAAAAGAACAATAAAGGGTTCGACGAAGGTTCACTAGTGTGGTTGCACAATCCAGTCCGCAGCAAAGGGAAATCTCCTAAGCTTCAAGCTAAATGGGACGGACCGTACCGGATTGTGACAAAGATCAATGACGTAACCTACCGGATACAGAAAAGTGCAAGAGGTACTCCTAAGATCGTCCATGTGGACCGACTGGCGCGTTATTATGGGGCTGATAATGCTCGGGACGAGCATGTCTTAGGAGGGGGCAGTGTTGCGCGCCACAATTAATGCCTGGTACATGGTGACATTAGTTACCACTAGCGCCATCTAGTATCGAGTAGCAGAACTAGTCGAGTCACGATCGTTCTAGAAAATTCGATACTAGAACTTTGTAGAACTTTCTCGAACTATCGACACCTAGTCGGTCGGGGCCGGTATGTACTCGAACATTCTAGATGTTTCTACAATGGAAGGGTCTAGAACTATCTGCGGCACTATATAAGGCCGGGATGCGCGACGACCGACACAGTTTGGATAAAGCGACAAGAGCGAAAACATCTAAGCGATCTTCAAGTGCGAATTAAGAGTGATCAGTAGTGTGATTGTGTTCTTTTAGTTAGTGTTTCGAGTTGTAATTAGTGTTTTTAAATAAATTGTTGTTTTTGGTTATTAAATCGGCAGTTTTTATTGTCACGAACCCGAAGCTCGTAACAATATATATCGTGTTTAAGTGGCGAGGGCGCCCCGCGGCCCAAAATAAAAAATGTTTGGGACATAACGATGCGCCTCGCGCGGGAAGCGCTGCACCTTAGTGGTTATTTGCAAAATAGCTGGGCAAACGTCATCTAAAACTATACGTCCCAAATTGACTTCAAAAAAATGCGGTATCTAACTATCTATCTAAATTGCATTGTTGTGTAACATTAGTAGTTCTTGAGATATCCAGCTGTGACAGCAAAGAGTAATATAATAATACGGAAGTATCCAGCTGTGACAGCAAAGAGTGTGACAGACTGAATCTCACCCATAAGGGTTCCGTTTTACCCACAGACATATAATACTCTTAAATGTCTGTGGTTTTACCATTTTGGTACGGAACCCTAATAAAAGATTATTTATTGTTTCCCTTTTTACCGGTGGGGTCTACAGGTTTTCAATAAATGTAAAAAAAAAAACAATTACCTCATGGAAATTGGAAATACTTGAGCATGTAAGCTAGCAGCCCCAACATTAGGAGTAATAGTGTTAAATTCTGTGCCCAACATGCCTCTGATAGTGTTACAAAGGTATGCTAATCTGTCAGCTTGCATGGTGGGGGTGACCATACGGAAGGGTAGAAAATGGAAAAAATATTCGGGTGGGTCAGATATTCAAAGGGGATGTTAAGTGAACCCTAAAAAAAATAAAAATGCTATTCTAAGGACTGACGATTTGGAAGTGACGAAGCTCCTACTCGATTTTCGGCTTGCGGAAATCGGCAGATTATATTATTTCCTGACGGAAATAATATAATCTGCCATGCAATTTTTTTTTTTAAGGAAATAATGCAAGGATAGATATTATTTCATTGCATTATTTCCTTAAAAAAAAAAAAAAAAAAAAATATCGCGCTCCAGAATGTCAAGACAAGACGACGTTTTTTTTACACTGGAACTCCCTACGTTAAGCTCAAATCATCAGATTATTGAAATGTACACTGTTCGGCTAGTAATTAACCCATAATATAGTGGAGGTACTCTACGGGATGCAAGGAATCCTCCCTTATCTTATGTTCATCTGCCGCACTCGAGTAAATCTCAAAATCCCTTCTTGGGCTCCCCCCTACTACTTGTTGGTACTTGTGATTAAGATTGGTACAGACGCCAGCACATCAAGTTACTACAATCTGTCAGATTTCTTTAATAGATTTTCGACTTTATTGCTAAAACATAAGGTTTAAGGTTGATTGGGAAAATCTGACAGTTTCGGGTAGGTTGACCTGCTGGCGTCCGTACTTGAGATTAAGAAAATAAGAAATCTGTAACACTATGGTAAAAAACTATAATCTTCATTTTAAATGTATACATTTAACTGTATAAATGCAAACAAAACAACAAAGCAAATACAAATGAACAAAACAACAACCAATAGCTCAGTGTGCAAATCGAAACGCATTAGAATTTTATCTGTGTATCTGTAATATTCTGTATTGCATTCTAGAAAAAAAAACAGCTGATGACGGATGAGTTGAGTGATGAATGCTTATTTTGGTGGTGAAATTATAAAAAATTAATGAAACTTTTAGTTTTAAAATAACTTAGACATGGCAGAAATACAAACACTCATCGAAATGGGTTTTTCCAAAGAGCGAGCGTAAGTTTTTACTTAATTTTTACTTGACATAACAGTACTGTACCGAATCGGTACCTAACCTAAAATGTCCGATAATTTCCTGGGTTTTAGGGAGAAAGCTTTGGCGGTGACGAGTTATAAGGGCGTGGAGCCAGCGATGGAGTGGTTGTTAGCACACGCTGACGACCCTGCGATGGATGCGGCACCGACGATAGCGACTTCCACGAGCGCGGAAGCGGTGCCGGCCCCCGTGCCGGAATCTTCCACGTCTTCCCAAGACCCGACCGACGTTGATCCCGAAGTTGAAGTCAAGTCCTTCAAATGCGACGTCTGCGGGAAATTACTCAAAAATCAGGACGAGATGGAGTACCATGCCGCCAAGACTGATCATAGTAGCTTCTCCGAGTCCACGGAAGAGAAGAAACCTTTGAGTGACGAGGAGAAGAGGGCTCAACTGATGTTGCTGGAAGAAAGAATGAAACAGAAACGAAAAGAGAGAGAGGAAAAAGAAAAGGTTTGTTCTTATTGAAATTTATTGCTACAATCAATATTGAATCTTATTAGGATGAATTGAGTAAGTTTATAGTGAGACTAGAATTCTATTTTTTACTGAGAATCTTTGGCTCTGGTTATTTGAAGGGAGGAGGAGGGATCAGGGATGCTAGTTTTGTGATTGTTTATTTTCCAACAAAATACAATTATTTATTTTCAATCTCTGTGGATAAGACAACCAATTTCAAGATCACACCATTACTCTGTTTAGTTATGATGTAAGCTAAAATTATAATGTTAACTGTTCAGGGAATTCCCCACAACACATTTTGGTTTTATCTTGCATGTGTTTCTGAAGATTGTTTTTCTCTTTAAATGAAATTGCAGTTAACAGCTTTGTGTTGAAGTATTGAATATCATATCATCCTATATTCATAAACATTGCATAAAGTTAAGTAGTGATTAGCAAATTTTTAACCATACATTTTAGACGTTTACACGTCACATAGCTTTAATCATTGTTAATAAACCCTTAACCGGTTGAATGCCGGAATTACAGAAACAATTAAAAAGCCATTGTGTCTCGCATGGATCTACGTTCCAGCATACTAAGGGTTAATGTTCATTTCACAACTCTCTTGTCTCTGACTAATTTTCTACACTGGTTTGCATTCTCTCAAAAGAATCCCATGCTTCAATTTCCAGGCAGAAGCATTAGAACGCGAACGTGTCCGCATAAAATCTGGCAAGGAGATGCAGGATGCCCGTTTAAGACTGCAAGAACAGGAGATGCAGAAGTTAGTGGAGCAACGGCGAAGGGAGAAGATTGAGGATCAGAAGGCGAGGGAACGGGTGCGCGCGCAGATTGAATCTGACAAACAGGCTAGGAAGTAAGTTGAGGATTTCTGTGCTTTTGTTCATTCAGGAAATGTGGCATCAACAGAAAAATGTTATCAATAATAATAATAATCATTTTATTATCAGGCAACTAAGGCCCATAGATAAAATACACAAAAATAATCTTATACAATAATAAACTAATACATATTAAAAACCTTAAAACTATGACTATACACGTAACAATGTCGGCGTCGTGTGTATTTAGGGGTGAAGTTTGTGTAACCAGAAGCCGAAGGGGGGAAGGTAAGAGCAAAAGAGGAAATGAATGCTTCTTGAACCTGAAACAGAGTATAACACATGTGTCATCATCTTCGCCCTAGAGCAGCTGCTGGATATAGGCCTGTCAAATTGCATGCCATTCACCTCAATTCTCATCAAATCTCATCCAGCTGCTACCAGCCATCCCCTGCGTAGATTGTTGCTCCACCTAGCCTGAGGGCTATTTGCGGTCTCCACTCAAGAGCACATCTACACCAACGGTCATTGGTTCTAAGGCTAATATGGCCAGCCCATTGCCACTTCACACCCTTCACATGGAGATTTCTTTATTACATGCAAGTTTAGTAATAATGTTTTTAGATATATAATTAATTATAAACCTTCCGCAATAAATACTCTAAATTATGGTGAAAACCGCATCCAAAACCGTTGCATAGTTTAGAAAAACAATACTGTCACACAGATGGATGCGAAAAGAGACTTTAATTTATAATAGTATAGTACTAAAGAAAGAAGAAAATTAAATTGATTAACTGGCTGAATGAACATAGTTTTTATAGTGTTAAAGATTTTCTCGAGCATAAACTATAATGTTGATACTTACTATAATTTTGCATGCTTTAATATTAAGCAAAACATGTTTGGTCTCATCTTGTATTGTAACATCCTTTAATACCGTGTTTTTTGTAAATAAATATTATTATTATTATTAAGAAAGAAAATACATTTATTTAGACTAGATAGTCAGATAATAGTGGTACAGACGCCAGCAGGTCAACCTACCTGAAACTGTCAGATTTTCCCAATCAATCTTGAACCTTATGCTTTAGCTATAGAGTCGAAAATCTATTAAAGAAATCTGACAGATTGTAGTAACTTGATGTGCTGGCGTCTGTACATCAGATAAAAACTAAAAAAAAAACAAGATAAAAGTAAAAGGTGCAAAGTCCGATGTAAGAAATTACCAGGAATGTGTAACGGCTGCGCAAAAAAGGCCCAGTTCAGCAAAAATGCCAGACAACTAGTGACGCTGGTTTTCAACTGGACCTGATACCTGATTCTAATATGTGACTGTGTAATGTGTCAAGTGACAGACTGACAGTGACACATTCCTGGCAACCCTGGAATGGACAGTGACTCACTGTTCATTCCAGGGTTGCCAGGAAGAGATCGCAGAAAGCGATACGGCCGCCCATTGTACATTTTGTAGTGTTCGATCTATTTATTTGTTACTAGCTGACCCGACAGACGTTCTCCTGTTTTTGATTCGAAAGACACGTGGCGCCTAATAACGTTATTGTGGTTTTCCTCGGGAACAGCACTTTTTTTTGGGATGAAACCCTATGTCCGTTTCTGTACACCTGACAACGTATATGCAAAATTTCAGGATGAACGGTTCAGAGGTTTAGGTGTGAAAAGGTAACAAACAAACTTACTTTCGCATTTATAATATACCTATTATAAATGCGAAAAATGCGATTATTAGTTAGGATGTTATTGTTATTTTTGTTGCACAATAAATAAATGTATAGATACAGATGTATAACCCATAACTTGTACTTTATTCCAGACTAGCAGCAGGCGGCCAGCCCCCCGCGGCGGCCCCGGCCCCCGCGCCGCCCCCGCCGGCGCCGAGCGCGGGCCCCAAGGTCACGTACGAGCAGGCGCGCATACAGATCCGACTGCCCGACGGTAGGACTCTCGCGCATATCTTCGGTGCTAAGGAACAACTTGCTGCTGTCAGGTATGACATCCGCAGAAACAACATCATTCATTCCACCACAAATGACGCGTCTCCTGCTTCTAAACTACCCGGTGGTCGCCACGTACAGGGCAAAGTACTTCGGTAACCCAGGTACCCTGCGTGAGACGGTCAGTGACATCAAAGCGTTGCTGGCCTTCCTTGAGGAGAATCGAATAATCGATTTTCCCACAAAATACGCGCATTGACGTGGAGTTGTGGACATCGGCCCGTATTAGCTATTACCTATGACGCGTCTCCAAGTTGTGCGGTCTTTTGCAGTGTGGACCGCTCTCCGCTCAGTAGATGCTGCCTCCAACAGTCTTCTTGAGCGCGTTTTCCTTAACCCTTCCCTTGTGCTTCTCGTATCCAGCTTATTTCTGTGATCTTCACCAGTTTATTGGCCTAGCTTTGGGCCACTTAAGGCTTAGTCATAGCCACTTATGTAAGATACATGTAGCTGCCTCCTTGGTAAGTCTAAAGGCCCAGTCAAACTTTAATTTTCAAAACCATTTTGCTTGCATACATTTAGTATGTTTACATATATAATGTATTTGTTTGGAGCATGCTGCCAGCCTAGAAGATCCAGACACAGGACTGGATGAGTCCTGAAACCCGGGTATTGAATATGGCAGTAACATGAAATGTACTGGGTTTCACAGGTTTATTACATGTTCTGTTTACAAGCAGAGCCGCCATTATATTTACTTTATTTTGCAGACTATACCTCCAACTGAACGCAGCGGAGTACGCCCAAGAAGACAGCTTCAAGCTGATGACCACATTCCCTAAGAAGATATTCACCACAGAAGACTATGACAAACCTTTGGATTTATTAGGTTTGTTCCTATTTCTTATGAAACCAAAGAAACGATGAATTGGATTGTGTGAGGATGATAATGCATTTTGTAAAGGATGGAAAGGAGAAAGCCCAAGGGAGTAAAATTAAATGATAGTGTGACAGCTGAGAAGGAAGAATGGAAAAATAAATCATTTTACACCCTCCCCAAGTAAAGGCGTTCCCACACTTGGAGCATTCGCCTGTAAGGTAACAGTTCAAATTCGAGCATTACATCAGTGAGCGAGGGGAACCGAGGTAATTGTAATTTAACAAAAAGTCCTCCAGACCGAATTTCGGGCATTTCGATTGGCGACCAATCTCAACGGAGACCAGCCTTCGGTGCGGGAGATATTATAGTGCAGCCGTGTGCGCGCAGACACAGGTGCACTCCCTCTTCCCTCACTCTCATAGTCCGATGGGACGGCAATCCGACACTACCGGAGCTCTCTCCAGACGTGTCGGATTGCCGTCCCATCGGCGCCTAATCGCCTACCAGGCGCAGCACACGACGCCACGTGCGCGCGAGGCACGGGGTATCACAACAACTTCCAAACTCTGGGCTGATAATATAGTAATGCTCCAAATCGAACCTTGGATTGTTACATTACTGACTAATGCTCCTGCAGGGCTAGCATGGCCGGAGACATTTTATCCACGGGGAGAGGACAAAATACTATTCCCCTCTGTCAATTTTGTCCACCCTCCGAGCATGGCGACATGGGTGGATAAACTATTTACGGTGGACAAACCAGCAGGGCTAGCATGGCCGGAGACATTTTATCCACGGGGAGAGGAAGCAAACAAGCTCTGCTTAGCTTGAGACTAGACGGCGTTGTGTGATAGTTGTGGAATATTATTATTATTATTATTATTACTCTGTCAATTTTGCTCGAATCGCGAATTGAATGCCGCCGGTGTATTTTTCGCTCGATTTTCTCCCTTTCCGACGACAACACTAAGCTCCAGTAAGCACGAGACATTTTTATATTACAATTAATTATATTTTCTCCAAGAGACACTTAACCCACCATCTAAAGACGAGGACAAATTTCTCCCTTTGTTATGTCAAAATATCTGTAATTTTTCTCTTCCACTATAGTCGCCATGCTATAGGCGGGGGGTGAGTATCCACGTCTAATGTCAAAAAGTGATATAATTCTCTTTCCCCCTGTTGCCGTGCTTTGGCAGGTGGATAAAATAATTTTATCCCTTGTCAGTGGAAATAACCGGTGGACAAAAGTTTTATCCCCAGCCTATGCTAGCCCTGCTGGTAAGGGAACAAGATAGGCAGGATAAAGGTACAATTCCGAGATGGGCTGCAGACTGCAACCGCAGGCGTAAAAGCGGCTAGCGGCTGCGGTTGTCCGCAGTTTTCATAGAGATACATAGAAACCAATAGTGTCGCTTGAACCTGCAGCTGCAGTTTGCGGCCTGCGGTCCATCTTGGAATTGGACCCTAAGTCCTTACAGTATGGGTACTGTATGCAGTTATTAGAGCAGTGGTGGCCCAGTGGTAACGGCTTTGATTTACGAGTTTGTAGGTCGTAGGTTCGAACCCAGACAGGCGCTTTACTTTGTGTGAATTATTATATCACCACTGCTCTCAAAACGGTGAAGGAAAACATCGTGAAGAAAGCGGCATGTCCTAGAACCAAAAAATTTAACACGTGATATCTACCAACCCGCACTGGGCCCGCGTGCTAGATTACAGCCCACTCCCTCTCGAAGAGAGGAGGCCTGCGTCCCAGCAGTGGGAACGTTATAGGCTGATTATGTAAGCGCTTATTCTGACTATAAATAAGACTGGGGCCTTACTATGGATCATCGAGTGTTTGAAAAAGTTCGGTTTTGTACAGATACACATCCGTCATACATGATTTTAAGTAATTTTCTAAAATTCGATTGGCCATTTAAAAACGCTCTAGTTCTGCAGTTCGTTATCTCTTGTTGTTGTGATCTTTGACTCTTGTGTCATTGTTGCGGTAACGACAAAAGTTTTTTGATGAAGTAATCATATAGAAGTAAAGCCCGCAGTACACATTGCCGGTAACTTGCACAAAGTATGCAAGTAGCTTGCATGCCGTGTGCAAATTCTGATTGGTGAATACCATAATGACACACCACAGCTACTTGCATACTTTTGTGCAAGTCGTAGGCTTGTGTATTCCGGGCTATACAGTAATATGCTATAAACATTATTAAAGCTATTGGTTTCAAAAAGCCTGTACCCAAAACCCTTTATTTCACGAAAGCAAACCTCTTCAAGTCTTTGTTTTGCCGATTCAAACTTCGAGCTGTTCGTCAAATCAAAATCATCAAATATTTTCTAAAGAGAATATAATAAACAACCACTATCGAATAGGACATGAAAACTTTGGACGCGAACGTTTTTTAAATAAATTAACGAAATAATACCTTAACCACTAATTCACCTTCAACAATCAATCATTTTTGCCAGCGGAATGCCCGCGTGCCAGGCACAGCATGCCAGGCATGCCAAAAATTATCCTACGGGAATGTACTACCGGAATGTATCCTACGTCCTAATCCAGATCATGGTCTGCCCGTGTGCCAAATTTCATCCAAATCTGTGCAGCCGTTTTAGCGTAAAAAAAAACAAATAAACTCACTTTCGCATTTATAATATTATTTAGGCTTTGTGAAATATGCAGTGTTTGAGATTATAATTTTTGGCTTTTATTTTTCAGGTTTAGTTCCGTCAGCAGTCATCATAGTGTCACGGGGGCCGCAGTAAGACACCAATAATTAACAATAAATTATAATTATTAATGTATTGGTGTATAAGTAATGTATGGGGTGGGGGAGGCACAAGAAGTTCAATTTATTATATTAATTCTCGAAGGAGACTTTGTGGAAATAAAGTCTGTGTTGCGTATAGAATTGTTTTATTTTTTGGTCCATAGAATTAATATTGTGGCGTGTGGCTTGATAAAATGAAAAAATCTAAATTTTCACATAAACCTACATGGGCACTTATGAAACGTAAGAAGAGAAGAGCCGGCAAGAAACTCCACGGTTACTCTTATAAAAATAATTGGCTTTTACAATGTTTTCAAATTACAGTAGGTATGGTAGGACAGCGTAGGCCTGTCAACAAGTACGAGGTACTTATTAAAATTAAAACTGGCCAAGTGCGAGTCGGACTCGCGCACGAAGGGTTCCGTACCACAAGGCTAAAACGCCGAAAAAAACACGTTTGTTGTATGGGAGCCCCCCTTAAATATTTATTTTAATTTTATTTTTTATTATTAAAGTAAAAATACAACTGAGTATTTTGTTAATATTTCAAGTGCCTACCGGTTGCCATTATTGATTCGAGCAAACAAATCGCGTTTGTTGTATGGGAGCTCCTCTTAAATATGTATTTTATTTTGTTTTTAGTATTTGTTGTTATAGCGGCAACAGAAATACATAATTTGTGAAAATTTCAACTGTCTAGCTACCGCGGTTCTTGAGATACAGCCTGGTGACAGGCAGACGGACGGACGGACGGGCGGACAGAGCGAAGTCTTAGTAATAGGGTTCCGTTTTTACCCTTTGGCTACGGAACCCTAATTTTCATAATACAAAGAATCATTCATTTCACAATTTTTCGTAATACAAAGAAAAAGTACACAATACAACAAATAAAAAGTTTACTCTGAGCTCTCTAGATGGCGTTGTACCATTTGACCGTTTCGCTGAATCGCGGTGTCAAGATTTTCCTACGAATAATGACCTCTCGCGCTGTAGTTTCGATGTTATTGGTTTACATCAACGTATACAGTCGCAGCCAGGGACGTGGCTCTGCTGTACATTCGAGGACATCGAAAAGTGAAGTTGTGAATAATTAGTGAGTGAAAGTGTAAATAAAGTGAAGTGTTTTAGTGCTCAGCCGCGTAGAAGTGCCTGGTCTAATTACAAGAGCACTCACACGCACAGCTACGACAATCGTCTTGGTCAGTTGCCCACAAAAGACGTTCTGACACTTTTTGGATTGTCAACTCCCCCATTCCGGCCCACATCCGCTCAGCGCGGGCGCACAACTAAAGAGCCGTTACTTCACTGTCAGTGTTAAGGTGAATCTTTTGAAGTTTTGGAACGAACTACAAGGAGCGTATGTGCAAGAATGACTGGTTTACCGAATCAACGTTCTCGGTCGTTTGCGCAGGCTGTATTCTCTTATGACGGCACTCAGGACTATGAACAAGTGGAGATATTTTTGACTTCCGCTAGGAAATATAAATCCATGAAGAACTTAGCAGATATTGATGCACTACGGAGTTTGCCCCTGATCCTGAAAGGCAATGCTGCCTCCTGGTGGAATGGAATAAAAGATACCACTGCCACTTGGAATGATTTTGAGACCCAATTAAGGAAAACCTTTGCACCAATAAAACCGGGTTACGTCATCTTCCAAGAGATAGCTGCATTGAGACAGAAACCAGATGAGCTAACTGAGAGGTTCGTAGCCAAACAAAGAGCACTTTTAAATCAGCTGAGTCCACCATTTACTGAAGAAGTACAGTTGGATATGATGTATGGATTTTTGCACCCAAACATCCAGGAAAAAATTCCTCGAGAATGTATTGAAACATTCGATGGCTTGTTGGAGGCGGCGAGAGCAATAGAACAGGAAAATTTGAAAGATAAATCGCAAACCACGAACTGCACTAAAGATCGTGCTGTAAGGAAAAGGGTGCGCTGCAGTTTTTGTAGAAATTTTGGCCACTTGGCTGATGTCTGCAGGAAGAAGCAAAAAGTGGAAGCGGAAGCAGCAGCTGGTACATCGACACAGAAGTCTGATACACCCGCTTCTCCGGAGCCGACCTCGTCATCACTAACGCCGTCCTCACCTGACGAGGAGTCCAAGAAAATGAGCTTAAACTTTGACATAAGACCTCTGCTAATGATGGAAATAAGCATTGGTACAGCAAAAGAGATGGCATTCGTTGATACTGGTGCAGGTACAAGCATTGCATCTCATAAGCTGTATAGCTACTTGAAGAACATCGGCTTTCATTTTCAAGAGGAACATACTACAATCACTTTAGCAGACGGGATTCGGAAACTGCAGAACGTTTTGACTGGCCGCATTCCAGTTAAGCTTAAAGATCGTTGTATATTGACAAAGTTTATGGTGTTGCCAGAAGCTGGAAACTGTAACACGTTGCTTGGTTGCGATTTTTTGGTCGACGGCAATATACAGTTGAATTTGCCTCAGTTGGCATGGAGTTTTAATGATGAACCTAACGTTTATTATGATCTGATTCAGGAAGGTTCCGTACCACTCCAATGATTGTCATTTCAAAAAGTTTGTCATCTTTTTTCTGTCATTAATTTGATTTGTTTCTGACTTTGTAGTTTTTTGTCGTTTAAAAGTTTTCATAACATTAAATTGGTGTTTTATTGTATCCTGGGCCGTCCGCTCACTACCTAGTATTTATTATAATTATCAATGTTGGTGCCTAGTGCTACATTCATAGCAACAAGCTTCGTTCATAAGAGACGCAGTAAATAGGAGTTAACTTTTTTTTTCTCTTAGTTTTTATGAGGTAGAAATTTTATTATATTCATTTTTGCACACCGTTGATCACTCCACCACAGAGCATGTAACACTTTCGCTCCACTAAAATATTGTAAAAAACCTATTCTGTGTCTAAAAGTAGGTATGATATAATGTAACCTAACCTCAAAACACTATAAAGTTGCTTCTGCATCATCTCCGGCGCTGCGGGAAGGTGGACCACCCCTCCCTTCGCGCCTCCGGTTTTTATATACAAAAACTATCCGGGGGTTTCATTTACGTCCAGCTACCTGTGCTCCGCGGTTTCACCGGCATAGTGTCGATCCCGTGAGAATATCGGGATAGAAAGTATCCTGTTTTTTTTTTTTTTCCTTTTTTTTTTTTTAAACATTGCCCTACTCTAGGAATTTCTCCTGTATTTATTTATTTATTTTATTAGGTTCACCAACAATTGATTACACTAAATACAACCACATAATACATTTTTAAAAGTAAAATAACAGTGCATCAATTACTTATAGGTAAACACAACATGCTTAAAACAATGAATCTGAGAAACAAGCTAACTTACTGTTGCGCGCCACAATTAATGCCTGGTACATGGTGACATTAGTTACCACTAGCGCCATCTAGTATCGAGTAGCAGAACTAGTCGAGTCACGATCGTTCTAGAAAATTCGATACTAGAACTTTGTAGAACTTTCTCGAACTATCGACACCTAGTCGGTCGGGGCCGGTATGTACTCGAACATTCTAGATGTTTCTACAATGGAAGGTTCTAGAACTATCTGCGGCACTATATAAGGCCGGGATGCGCGACGACCGACACAGTTTGGATAAAGCGACAAGAGCGAAAACATCTAAGCGATCTTCAAGTGCGAATTAAGAGTGATCAGTAGTGTGATTGTGTTCTTTTAATTAGTGTTTTGAGTTGTAATTAGTGTTTTAAAATAAATTGTTATTTTTGGTTATTAAATCGGCAGTTTTTATTGTCACGAACCCGAAGCTCGTAACAATTGGTGTCAGAAGCAAGGATTATGCCGGTTTTACCCAAAGACGACACGGAGGGTATCCGTACCCGGAGTCAACGACAGCAAGAGACGGACCAGAGGCGATTTGGTGGAGCTACGCCACAGGGGTCGGAAGGCCAGCTACCTACCACGGAGGCCGGCCCGTCCACAGCTGCTACAGCATCATCAGCACCAGATTTGGCTGCTCTGATGATGATGCTGCAGGAGCAGGCCCGCCGACAGGAAGAACAGGCCCGCCAACAGGAGGAACAAGCTCGCCGACAGGAGGAACAGGCTCGTCGGTTGGAGGAACAGCTCCAGCGGGATAAAGAGGAACAGGCCCGTCGACAGGAGGAGCAGGCGCGCCGCCAGGAAGAGCAGATGCTCCTTATGAAGGACCTTCACGCTACCTTCGGGAAAGACATGAAGGAGGTGAAGGATAAGGTTGCTCAATATGACAACCGCCTGTCGGAAGCTGAAACCCGTATCGACCAAGTAAATAATCGGGTTGACAACGTGATGGCTGACGTGAAGCTAACCGTGATGGCTGACGTGAAGAAAACGCTGGATTACCTCAAACTTGGTGATGGAATCGCAGCTCCCGTAGCTACAACACCTTCGCTACGTGGATTCAAAGTGCCACCGTTCGACGGAACTTCTTCCTGGTCGGCCTACAAAATTCAGTTTGAGGCCGTCATGAAGGCGAACGGGTGGAATAAAAGTCAGGCCATGACTGCCCTCACCCTAGGCCTGCGCGACCAGGCCTTAACTGTTCTGGAAGCTCTCGGTAAGGAAGTGACTTACGAGCAGCTCCTGGAGGCATTGGAGGCTCGGTATGGCGACGCTCACCTGGAACACGTGTTTCGTGCGCAGCTCAAGGATCGCGTGCAACGCAGTAACGAAAACCTGCAGCAGTGGGCCCTTGAAGTAGAGAAGCTGGTTCGTAAAGCTTACCAGTCCGTACCTGCGCTTATTGATGGAAACCTGGTGCAGGCATTCATCGACGGCATCCGCGACCTTGAAGTGAGAGTTGCTGTGAGGCTCGGTCACCACGGGACGCTTAAGGACGCCTTGGCCCATGCGCTGGAGGTGGAAGCTGTGCGGCAGGATCATCGTTCCCATCGCGTCAGGGAGGTTGTAGCGGCTACAGTTCGCGATCGTAATAGAAGGTACAGCCCTAGGTGCTACGGCTGTGGGGAAAAGGGCCACCTTCGATCCAGTTGCCCTAAGCGAACTGCAGAAAGGGATGATGTCTGGTCTCCAGAGAGAAGTGCGGCTAACAGCACCGCCCAGCGGCAGCAGGAATACGACTTTGTGGTCAAACATCGCAGCGGGAAACCTCATGGCAACACAGATGCATTTTCAAGAAGACCTTGTCCTGAAGACCGCAAGCATGGTACTAGTACTAGGCAAGAGGGTAAGGAAGTGGTACCTGTGAGGATGCTCAGGACAGACCTCAGCAACGAGTGGAAGGAAATCCTACAACGTGCACAGCAGGAAGATTCGGACATCAAGCCGATTCTGGAGTGGATGAAGGCCAGAGCTCCTAAGCCCAGGTGGAGTGACGTCTCAGCGATGAGTTCGATCACAAAAAGCTATTGGGCCCAATGGGACAGCTTGGTGATTCAGGATGGAGTCCTGTGCCGTAAATGGGAAAATGCTCGGGGAGACAGCTGTCATTTGCAAATGGTTGTCCCTAAAGCTCAAGTACCGGATGTTCTACAGCTGTACCATAATGGTTGTTCAGGAGGTCATCTGGGAGTAAAACGGACTCTTCTGAAGATACGAGAACGGTTTTACTGGGTCCACTGTCGGGACGATGTTGAGGACTGGTGTCGCAAATGTACAAGTTGTGCAGCTGTAAAGGGACCTCAGACTCGCAGTAGAGGTGCATTGAAATTGTACAATGTTGGTGCACCATGGGAGAGGATAGCCCTTGACGTTGCGGGGCCGTTTCCGGAAAGTGAAAGTGGCAACAAGTATTTCATGGTTGTGATGGATTACTTCACCAAGTGGCCGGAAGTCTTCGCCATTCCAAATCAAGAAGCTTCGACAGTTGCAGATAAGTTAGTTCATGAAGTCTTCTGTCGTTTTGGAGTACCTTTAGAGATTCACAGTGATCAAGGAAGGAATTTTGAGTCACAAATATTCCAGGAAACTTGTCGAGTTATGGGTACTCATAAAACCAGAACAACTTCTTACCACCCACAGTCGGATGGAATGGTGGAACGATTTAATCAGACATTGGAGAGGTACCTAGCCAAAGTTGTGGAAAATCGGCAACGAGATTGGGACAAGCACATACAACCGTTTTTGTTGTCATATCGAAGCGCTGTTCACGAAAGTACATCGGTGACACCAGCTTTCGCAAACTTTGGAAGAGAATTACGGCTGCCTGCAGACCTGATCACCGGAATACCACCTGATGCCCCACGCAGTATAACCGATTATGCGAATGACTTGCGGAACAAAATGAATGACATTTATGAGCACGTCAGACAATCGGGCCAGCAAATGTCTGAAAAGATGAAAACCCGTTATGACCGCAAAATGAACAATAAAGGGTTCGACGAAGGTTCACTAGTGTGGTTGCACAATCCAGTCCGCAGCAAAGGGAAATCTCCTAAGCTTCAAGCTAAATGGGACGGACCGTACCGGATTGTGACAAAGATCAATGACGTAACCTACCGGATACAGAAAGGTGCAAGAGGTACTCCTAAGATCGTCCATGTGGACCGACTGGCGCGTTATTATGGGGCTGATAATGCTCGGGACGAGCATGTCTTAGGAGGGGGCAGTGTTGCGCGCCACAATTAATGCCTGGTACATGGTGACATTAGTTACCACTAGCGCCATCTAGTATCGAGTAGCAGAACTAGTCGAGTCACGATCGTTCTAGAAAATTCGATACTAGAACTTTGTAGAACTTTCTCGAACTATCGACACCTAGTCGGTCGGGGCCGGTATGTACTCGAACATTCTAGATGTTTCTACAATGGAAGGTTCTAGAACTATCTGCGGCACTATATAAGGCCGGGATGCGCGACGACCGACACAGTTTGGATAAAGCGACAAGAGCGAAAACATCTAAGCGATCTTCAAGTGCGAATTAAGAGTGATCAGTAGTGTGATTGTGTTCTTTTAATTAGTGTTTTGAGTTGTAATTAGTGTTGTAAATTAAAGTCTTATTTTTTGGTTATTAAATCGGCAGTTTTTATTGTCACGAACCCGAAGCTCGTAACATTACTTAGTAATAAGTGCTAATATTGATAAATTGGTAACATCTTTATAAAGTTACATTTAAATGCAATTCAAATTGGAAATTCTGATTAAAAATAATAAAATTGGTAAAGGTTTTCTTTGACATTAAATAACATGAATAAAATTGATAAGAAATAACGTAAAAATAAGAAATTAATAAAAAACATTAATAAATTAATAACATGCAAAATCATAAAAATTATTAACATCGGCAAATATAGTTAAAAAATAAACATAAATTTTAAAACTAGGATTAAAATTTACGACAAAAAATTAAAATTGATTGATAGAAATTGATAACATTGATAAAAATAAAATATAAAATTGATAACAGTGGTAAAATTTACACATTCATAATAATTGACTAGGATTTAGGGTTGCTCGGTAAACGATACAGGATGGCTTTCTGTTTAGCAAGAGAGTCAAAGTGGAGATCAATAAAATCACTGTAGCCTGTAGCACTGTAGCTGTATTGTGGGTACGTTTACAAACATTTAAACTGACATACACAAACAGCCAGACCCGGAACAACTACTTGTAGGTCATACAAATATTTGTTCCGTGCGGGAATCGAACCCGCGACACGCAGCGCAGCAGTCAATCGCTTAACCACTGTGCCAACCGTGCCGTATGTGTTAATTTAATCCTGGTTATAAACAATCTGTGTGCCAAATTTCATCCAAATCTGTTCAGCCATTTGTGCGTGAAGAAGTAACAAACATACAAACACACTTACAAACTTTCGCCTTTATAATATTAGTGTGATTCGAGACACTCAATATCATAATAAGTAGGTAGGTATGTTAGGTACCTATCGCGAAATTATTGAAAATTATGAATGTACTTACACAACATCAAACCTGTATTCCCCGAAGGGATTAGGCAGTGGTGTAATGTAAAAAATACTAATTCCTACTTTAGTTGCCAATAACTGAGGTTTCGCCAAATAATTAAAAAGGTCCTTTAGATAATCTACTAACGATATGCTCTGTGGGTAACAGACAATCCAACTAAAGTTCCAAATAGGTATGTAGGTATATAGATTTGAATTTTTAGTAAATAGTCTTTAAAACTGGTTGTTAATAGTCTGGTCCGCCTGTTATGTTTAACTAAACTGACCAAACGGGACATGGGCTTATAAACGACAGTAGCAGGTTAAATGAAAATAAACACAACTTTTTAATTTTCTTTATTATTTAGAAAAAGTGTAGGTAATGTGTAGGTATATTCAGATTAAGTAATTATAATTATTTTTATTCTAATAAATAGCCATTAAGCGTGAAAATTGATATTAAATAGTTAAGGTTTCATTACAATTAGAAGAAATCTTAAAAAAAAAAAAAATCGAAACAAAATAAGAAAAATGAAAATCAATCATCAGTTCACCATTCTTGTTTCTCTGACATAATTATATAATTATGTTTTTAAAACGGGATTATTTTGCGTACCGAAGCTTTGTTTGGGGACAAAGTGACAGGTGACTGAGAAAAGGGGCAGTCCCGTTCAAAACGGGACGTATGGTCAGCGCAGACCAGACTCTAAAATCTGTTTTGCTCCGTATTTATTATGTTGCATATTTGAGTCTAAATGATCTAGTCATATTATTTATTGTTACGTAATAATACTAATGATACACAGAAATATAATAAACTACTTCTGTAACTAACAATGGTCAATGGGTAGGTACCTAAGCTTAACCTACCTACCTGCCCAGAATTTTGGCTAAATCTGATAAGGCGGTTTAACAGTACCTACATTACCGCAGGTACGTAGGTACCATGGCCATGGGGTAATTTCCGTATAATTTTATTATACCTGCCTACTAAGGGTCAGTTCACACCGAGACGCGACGCGACGCGCAGTTTTCAAAATAGAAATACAATTACAGACCTTATCTACTACACTAAAAGGTACACAATGCAGGGTTTACTACGTCGAGTTACGCAGCGCTGCGCCGCGCGGCGCAACGCTGCGTAGCTCACTGAATCGTGTACCTTTTAGTGTAGCAGATAAGGTCTGTAATATTATTTCTATCATGAAAACTGCGCGTCGCGTCGCGTCTCGGTGTGAACTGACCCTAAGGTAATATTAAGTAATAATTATTATATAAAATTAATCGGGCATGTAATTAATTGCATTGTGTTTTAAATGGCATCGGAAACACGCATCTGTCACACTTTTCACGATTATTATTGACCCATTTATTAGATATTATTTATTAATATTGATTGTTCATGTCTTATTAAATAATGAAGTAAAATATATGTGTGTTTATCTATACGCTCATGTGTAGCCTGAAAATAAAAGGATTAGATACCTACACACAACATAACATAACGTCGCAGTACCTAAACCTTGAAGTTTATTTTTGTTATTAAATTGGCATCTCGCAGGCTGCCTGTGGGTGCGTCAATAAAATAAGCCCTCCAGCCAGGGCTTAAAATCTTAAAAACTGGCCAAGTGCGAGTCGGACTCGCACATGAAGGGTTCCGTACCACAAGGCAAAAACGCAAAAAAAAACACGTTTGTTGTATGGGAGCTCCCCTTAAATATTTATTTTATTTTAATTTTATTACCTATTTATTATTATTTTTAAGATATTAAATATTTATTTTTATTTTATTTTATTATTTATTTATATACAACTGAGTATTTTGTGAATATTTCAAGTGCCTACCTGCTGCAATTATTGATATCGAGCAAAAAAGGACAAAAAAATCGCGTTTGTTGTATGGGAGCCCCCTTTAAATATTTGTTTTATTTTGTTTTTAGTATTTGTTGATAGAGCGTCAACAGAAATACATAATTTGTGAAAAATTACAGCTAAGTACAAGATTTTTCAGCAGTTTTGCCGCCACATAGGTAACTAATCATCAGTAAATAATGCAAGAGTTTATGTGACTATAACATTTATTATAACATTTATAACAGTAAGAAAATGGAGTCCTTTGTAACCCTTTCTAATTACCCAAAACATAGCTTGCGAAATGTGGCTATTTCATGCATTAGCGGGATAAATGAACCCTTTAGGAGAATAGCAATTACTATCTACCACATGAAGTTTACAATCCATAACATTGAATTCTTTATCAAGGCATATGCGCACTTCCTGCAGATAAGAGATTTCATCTATTACGAAACATCCGATCATTGGGTACTTCTTAGTTCTAGCTTTCACTGCATTAGCGACTTCCTCAGGATCCAAGTATGTTGTATCAGAAGGGAATATGTTAGCGGCTTCAAGCATTTCCGACAGCGAGTATTTCTGGTTCCATTCGATGCTTTTGCTGAAGTATTTGAGTTGAGTGTTAAATGGCTCAAGAACTGCGGCGCAAGTCCCATGCCTCCTCCATTCCCAGGACCAGAAAGTGTAGGGCTTGTCTTCTAAAATATTTAAGAGTTGTTTTTGTTATAAATACTTATAATATTTGAATAGTTGAACTAGCTGTCACACTAAGTACCGTGGCCGTAGGCCGTGGTAAGCCCGTGGTTAATGTACAGAAACCACACTAGATTTGTATTATGATAATACAAATCTAGTGTGGTTTCTGTCTTTTTGTTGACCTACCTAGTGATTAGTGATAATCATTATCACTAATCACTAGGTAGGTCAACAAAAAATAGTGGTGGTAGTAAAAATAATTGAAATAAAAGTAAGTTTTAACCTTTGTAGACTTGAATTTGTGCGTGCATTAGACCGCCTTCAATTGATTTAATCTGTTCTGGATCAAAAGCCCATGTTTCATTGCAGAATTCAAGATATTCCCCTCTTATGTCCCTTGGCCAAATCCCGTGTATGGTCCACCGGTTCTTTTCTTTAGGTAAAACACATCCGCCTCCAGGATTCGATGTTTTATTATAAAACAAGCATACAGTTATCGGCCACTCTTGGGACAGAACAATTAAGTCAAAATGAGTTTTGGATTCACTTGTTTCCACATCTGCGAAAAATCTGCTGAAAGCATGAAATGGGTTTTAGTTAATAAACATCTAAAAGTATAGAGTGGCTCGTGGCTAAGTTACAGCAGCACGGGTCGATCAATAAAGGTTAAGTTATACTTGTGACGGTCGGTCCGTGGATGGGAGACTATGCATCTTGTACCGAGCCTCTGAACACACGACAAGCCATCGGTCCCAGGTGCCACTTTTAGATCTATGACAGTCGTTAGTTACGGGTAATGAGAAACTCGAAAGTCTGACAATCAGTAGGTATTAGGTACCGCACCAAAAGCAACTCCCGGATCTCCGACTCATAATAAAATAATCAGTGGGGTTTTTGTCGATAGGACCCCACATTAACCTCCGATTGCCCCAGATGGAGGCACCTATCCATGAGGATTTTCCCAAGACATGACAAAAAGTACCGTACCAAGAGTTACTTATTGTGTTACCCAGTAAATAGTGATAGACGAATAGGCAGTCCTTCGCTTCATGTAACTGTGGCGAGCCCTGAATTTACAACAAAACGGTTTTTTCTTGCCATTTCCTATAATAACTTCTTAGCATGTCGATTGCAATCTAAATATGGACTCGGCCCAGAATTCGGTTACGTGTTTGGCGCCATCACTAGAGTCTATCAGTTCCTGTAACGTGTAGACAACAGGACACACGACATGATATTGACATTTACACTCCAAGGCGGAGTCGTCTATGAATCTACAACTGAACAGGTTGTCCTTGTTCGGCCAACCTGAGTCCGGAGTTTAAAGACTTCCAGTTTAGCCAAGGCAACTCGTGTCCAGGTGGGCGATCTTCAGCAGGTGGAACGAATGGTATGGGTATAGAAGCAATATTTCACCTCTGTTTCAGTCTGTCTTTTGATCGTTCGACAGTGAGTGGGACTTAGGCTTTTCGGCCTTTCTGGCACATGGATCTTAAAGTGCAAGGGGTGTCGTGTGTCGGAGACCATTTTGGTTCTTTCGCTGGAGCTTGCCACCGCTCTGGGAACTTCCACTAGTGAATACAGCGTCTGTACCGGGGTCGGTTTAAGGCGACCAGTGATGATCGTTTCATTCAAAACTGTATGTAGGTATCCACTAACTGTGCATGGCCAGAACGACTCCACACGGGGCACGCGCCGCAAATTCACACGCAGAAAAAAATTGCACCAGCCCAGTAGTCCGCTTATCATCAGGCGAAGCACCCCTCTTGGATGAGACTAGTCTCTGAAGGAGACTGCAAGTCTGCACCTTTTGCTTGATGTCCTTTCAGTTTTGGCTGAATGTTAAGGACCTGTCCAGAGTAACACCAATATATCTAGGGGAGTTGCTGAGCTCGATAGACGCTCCACCCCAAACGCTGTTTAGTTTCAAGATGGCAACCCAAAAAATCTCTAGGTAGGTACTCAAACAAGATACTTGCGCAACTTACCTTAAGTAAAGAATCAAAACTGATAAACCTACTGAACCAAACATTTTAAATTCACGGATGACTTAATTCTCCTACGGCTATGAAAGGATTAATGATCAAAATTGATTTTAATCATTTTTAATACTTCAACAATAATAGTCCAGAACAATTAACTATTATCTGCATAACTAATAAAACAATATTATCAACAGAAAGCTAAGAGGCGAAGATTTGATTTTGTTAAAAAGTATTTTTGTCATTGTAAGTTACAGCTGCTAAGGCGCCATGCAGTTTGCCAACATGGAGTCGCAATCGCAAATAATTTTAACGTAAATTCATTGCTTAATACAACTCTCATCCATAAATTTTGTGACCTATCCAAGTACCTAGGTAGGTACTTTAAAAGAAAATCAAATCTTCGCCTCTTAAGTCTTACGGACCGATGATGAGGTACAAATGTTTTTTCGGGCGACGAGACCTTTTATTAGTACCTTTCGTGCAGGCTTCACGGCTTCACCTGCACGGGTAGCATGACTGCCGTAGAAACGGGTTTTGTCGACGGAAGAATAGACAAAATGACAGATTGTAGAAATATTTGTAGGTACGTACCTATTCTACGGGAATACCTACTTGAGTGCGAAAGCCGTATCATCGAATTTTGTTTCTTCGAAAATCTTTCAACGACATCTCTATACTGCGACGCCTTGTTAAATCAACGCCTTGTTTTTCGAACGATTTTACTGCGTAAATATCATACTGCGAAGCCTTGTTCAATCGATGTCACGTTACTGTGATGTTACTTAGGAAAACTTACTTCGGACGACCTTACGGCGATAACCAAGAACATCGATTTTCTTTTCCAAATTAATACCTACATTTTTCACATTTCTTTAAAAGCAGAGAGCAACAACTTAACTTTGCAATGATCTACAATCCTTACTTTTACACTGATGTTCATGAGCGTTAAGTTAAGTTAAGTTGTTGCTCTCTGCTTATAGAAATGTGAAAAATGTAGGTATTAATTTGGAAAAAAAACGATGTTCTTGGTTATCGCCGTAAGGGCACTGTATGTATATCGTAATAAGTATTTTTTAAGGGTTCCGTAGTAGCTCAACTGTGGCTAATGAGACGCAATTGAATTTATATTTATTGTTGTAAATCAAAGATTTTTAACAGTGGGACATGAAACCCTCACGTAACCTGTACGATACAGGTCAAAGTAAAATAATTTATTTCAAATACACACACACATACAATTCAATTCAATTCAATTAATTTATTCAATAACAATTTTTACATTGTGTCTGAATTTCTATAACTAAATAATTATATAAGAAACATGCATGCAATCCATATTTGAATCATTACAATTATCCAAATTACATTAAAATGAGAATACTTAATAATAAAAATATAAAAATTAATGTCATAAGTCAATTCATAAAATTCAATTAATTCAATTCAATTCAATAAGGTTTTAAATTACTTAGGTTACTTCCGAATTTTGTATTTATTTATAATTCATCAATGGAATATAGACACTTATTTAACAAGAACCGTTTAAGCTTATTCTGAAACTCACTTGTTTAAACTAGACTTTTTATTTCTGTCGGCAGTTTATTGAACATTTTTAATGACTTGTGGTAGGCGCTATGCTTTACAACTTTCAGGTGCGGCAGTTGCTTCATCTGGAGATCTTTTCTTCTTGTACTCTCCCTTTTTTGCCTTTCATCTTCAGTCTCATATTCAAAGATATATTTTGATAAGTGACTGAGTAGGACTAAAATGTACAAGCTTGGGACTGTCAATATATTTAAATCATTAAAATGTGGCTTGCATGATTCTTGCTGTTGAATTCTAGCTATGGTTCTGACTGCTCTTTTCTGAATTACAAAAGCTTTTTGAGTATTGTAATCATAACTTCCTCCCCAGAAAAGTATGCTGTATCTCAGTTTTGACTCAAATAATGCGTAATAGACCAGTTTTAAATGTTTTGTGGTTACCTCATTCCTTAGACTTCTTAGTACGTAACAGGCAGAGCTGATTGCTTTCTCTAGGTATGTTAGCTCTTGTTTCCACTTTAACTGGCTATCAATATGAACTCCCAGAAACTTAACCACTGGGACCACGTTCACTGTTTCTCCGTTTATGACGCAGTTAATGCTTTCTTTATTTTTGGAAGTAGAACGAAAAAGCATTACATTGGTTTTATTGGCATTAACTTTAAGACAGTTAACAGCAAACCAGCTGTGGAAGATGTCTAAGGTTTGATTAACTATGGAATTAAGAGCGTGTATATTGTCAGCCGAAACAACTGCATTAGTATCGTCGGCAAAAACCACAAGCTGGATGGATCCCGCTGCTTTTCCAATCATGTGTTGAATAAGGTCATTACCAAACGCGATAAAAAATATTGGACTCACTATGGAGCCTTGTGGTACGCCAGTGTGCACAGGAGGCAATTGGGACCTATATGTTTCTTCACTTGAACAATTTTTACCTGAGGAATTTGTCTGTGACACCACTGCTTTGATTTCCACGAACATCTTCCTGTTTTTTAAATATGACGTGAGAAGTGCCAATACTTTACCCCTGACACCGTAGTGCTCAAGTTTTTCTAACAGTAATTTATGATCCACCGTGTCAAATGCGGAACTTAGGTCTAAGAAAAGCCCAGCTACTTTCTGTTTGTCGTCCAATCTGCTAACTACGTCCTTAATTAGAGTCGATATTGCGTCTTGTGTCCCAACGTTTTTCTGATAACCAAATTGTCTTCTACTTATAACTCCATGTTGAAATGTCTAAGTAATCTAGTTTTAATTAACTTTTCAATAATTTTTGAGTGAATAGGTAGTAATGAAATTGGTCTGTACATCTTTGGGTCAGTTTTAGATCCTTTTTTGTGTACAGGTATTATTTTGGCTATTTTCAGTTGATCTGGAAAAATTCCCTCATCAAAACACTTATTATAAAAAATGCTTAACGGTTCCGCTAGTACGTCTATATTGTCCTTTATTACTGATATATTTATGTCATCATAGCCACAAGATTTTTTGTCGTCCATTTTTTTCACCATTTTGAATATCTCAAGGGGAGTGACAGGGTCTAGGACAAGGTAATCGGTCACTCTTTTTGCACTTTTACATAGAATATCCATGGCAGCCCCTGTGCATGTAATAGTTGATGAATTAAGTTCGAACTGCTGGGCAAAAATATTCACAATTTCTGATGGTTCTGACGTGACCTTATTATTTGATTTTAAAATTAGTATTGTATTGTTATTGGCACTCTTATTTCTATGTTTGTTTATAACCTTCCAAACGTCTTTTGAGATGTTCGTTGATTTTGCTAATTTAGATTGTACTGTAAGCTTTTTGGCCATATTTATTACTTTTCTGTACAGAGCGATGTATTTTTGCCTATAGTCCATCACAGTATCATTTTGTCTATTCCTTTTGCCAGCACAGAGAAATCGTTTCATTTTACTAGAAACCTTTACACCCTTAGTGATCCAGCGCAGATGCGTATTACGCGCAGTTTCCTTTTCCTAAAACAGCGTGTGAACATCTCTTTCGAATTGCTTTAAAAATGAGTTTATTCCGAAATCACTCCAGTCTTGAATTAATAGCAAATTTCTAAATTTTCTTCTTGTATTTGCATTAAAAATCCGTTTGGTAATTTGAGCACTACTGTTTTTCATATTCCTACATACTTCGTTATTTCTGAATACTGTACTGCAAAGCAATCCAGCATGTCCATCTGCCAAGCCATTGTGGTCCACATCGCAACTTATCACGCAATCGTCTGATAAATTGGTAAGGACATTGTCTATACAAGATCGTGAGTCATTTCGAATAAATGTAGTCGAATTAATTAGAGGTCTAAAGTTGTAACATGTCAATAAATTCAATAAGTCATTTCTTTTTTTATTGTCAGTTGATAAGTCAATATTAAAATCACCGCAAATTACACAGTTCTTGTTAAAGAAACACATGATAAAAAGCACTTATTAATGACAAAATCAACAAAACAATATTTCATTTTTTCATTTCATTCATTTATTCATAAACAATTTACATTGCGTTGAACATTAGAATATATTATATGATCAAACGAACTTCCAAGTGAAGTTCGATCATTATTATGATGAGTTGCTTCATTTGAAGATATGATTATAACAATGTAGTTTCCCTACTTACTTGGTAACTTCGCACATATTTTAAAGATTTTTTAAAACTATTAGGTGACGTAATTCCGGTCTGACTGCACCTCGGTTGACACTTTGACGTGTAGCTCATTTTTTAGAGTCATGAGTATGATATAAAACTTTCTCTATATCTGGGAATCTTCAAGCGTCAGGGAGGGAGGGTGATCATATTATCTTCAAATGAAGCAACTCATCATAATAATGATCGAACTTCACTTGGAAGTTCGTTTGATCATATATTATAACTCGTTGCTTCATTTTTCAGATATGATTATAACAATGTAGATGTTAAGAGTCAGAAAGTTTTGAAATGGAAAACAATAAGGTTTTAAACATTATGGTTTTATTTACCTATAGACAAATCAGCCTTATAGTTATACTTATGTTTCCGTAATGGTACGTTACATTTATATTTACTTATTTCGAACTAGCTTCTGCCCGCGACTTCGTACGCGGATCCTGTTGCTTATGCCAGCGACAACGGGGTCGTCAAAATCGGAGATCTGAAACGTCTGATGTCGAATTCTAAGAGCCCAGGGACTGAAAAACAACGGGATGCGCGAGACGATTCGAGACGTCATTTTCAGGCAATAATGAACCAATAAGGTGGTAAACTTGGCCTTGCACTTTGAATGTTGGCATAAATGGGCCTTCTGAAATCTGTTCTGCACCAAAAGATGTCATTTGAAAGGCATTATTGTACGAACGTATGTTATCCAAGAAATGTTTTGACTGTGGATGGTCACCGATTAGCAGTGATCTTAATATTTCTGGAGGATTTTGTAATATTTTAATATGTACTTTCCCACCTGAGCAACACATACCGTTTGTTTCTTTTTGCCATTTAACAGCTTCACAAAAAGTACAATTTTGAACCATACCTCCGATGGCGGAATATGTGGCGTAGTCAATCATAGGAGTATACGTAAATGCACTCCGTTCCTTATCAACCCAAGGAAGGTCGCCATGCCCTACGGCTATATCTTGAGACACATCCGATTCTTCAGATGATATCGACATTCTGTTCAGAGAATGTCGAAGTCGTTCAGAATTCAAACGTTCGTTGCGCTCTTCTTAATCTGTCTCTTCATGCCGTACTCCAGCAATTCTTTCTTTCTCACTTTCTAACTGATTATGAGTATTTTGTTGTGTGCGTGTTCGGGACAATGTATGATAATCTCAAGTTCATCACTTGTTTCAAAAGACCTGTTAGTAGATGTGCGAATACGCTGAGAACTCAAGCGTGATTCTGTATCGGTAAACGTTTCCGATTCGCGAGACAATGCATGTCGCTCACGATCAGCGGACAGTCGCGCATCACGTTCCGCGCTTGTCTCTAGAGACCTAGAAGCAGATGCGTAGATATGCTGAGAACTCAAGCGCAATTCTCTATCCGTGAACGTCTCCGACTCGCGAGACAATGCATGACGTTCACGATCAGCGGTCAGTCGCGCATCATATTCTTCACTGGTTTCTAGAGACCTGGATGTAGATGCGTAAATACGCTGAGAATGCAGGCGCGCTTCGCGATCCGAAGAGGTTTCCACGGAGCGAGTTGCAGCCTGATGTTCTCGAACAGCATCAAGTCTCTCCTGACGCTCTTCGGTAGATTCTTGGGATCTTATGATCCGCAATCTTTTAGCTCCTTTGGAACATTGGAAAAGATTTGACCTTTTTCTAGGCATGGTTATAGTTTTATTGTGAAGAAGATACCTGATCAATTAAAATCTAAGTGACTGCTCCCCTACCAAGGGTGCCCAGACACGGGGTCGTCTGGTGCCCATGTGCTGGTTTGGTCCCTGGGGTCGTCACGGCGTGCTATGTGTTCTGGTGCACCGGTGATGGGGAGTACTCCCCAGAGGAGGGTCCGGTGACGGACAGCCGCGGCGGGTTCACGGATGAGTGCTAACGCGTGCCCATATTCCCGCTGTAAGCGGCAGAGGAGGACACCGTGGAGTTTTAGTGGGTTAGAGTCCCACATAACTGTACTATCTCCCCGTGGTAGTGCAGAACGCATGAGCATCTAGTCACGTTAAAAAAAAAATGGGAGTTTTGGCCAGTAGAGTCAAATTTTCAATGATATACCATCGTCATCGAAAATCAGTCCTAAACTGTTACCGCCTTCACCGCGTGGAGGTGAAATTAGTGATAGTTTTGATTTCCACATCAGATGTTTCTGATCTTCGATTTTTAGGGTTCCGTACCCAAAGGGTAAAACGGGGGTTCCGTTTTACCCTTTGGGTACGGAACCCTAAAAACTAAGACTTCGCTGTCCGTCCGTCCGTCCGTCCGTCTGTCTGTCACCAGGCTGTATCTCAAGAACCGCGGTAGCTAGACAGTTGAAATTTTCACAGATGATGTATTTCTGTTGCCGCTATAACAACAAATACTAAAAACAAAATAAAATAAATATTTAAGGGGGCTCCCATACAAAAAAACGTGTTTTTTTCGGCGTTTTTGTCGTCTGTCTGTCGCCAGGCTGTATCTCAAGAACCGCGGTAGCTAGACAGTTGAAATTTTCACAGATGGTGTATTTCTGTTGCCGCTATAACAACAAATACTAAAAACAAAATAAAATAAATATTTAAGGGGGGCTCCCGTACAAAAAAACGTGTTTTTTTCGGCGTTTTTGCCGTCTGTCTGTCGCCAGGCTGTATCTCAAGAACCGCGGTAGCTAGACAGTTGAAATTTTCACAGATGATGTATTTCTGTTGCCGCTATAACAACAAATACTAAAAACAAAATAAAATAAATATTTAAGGGGGGCTTCCATACAACAAACGTGTTTTTTTCGGCGTTTTTGCCGTCTGTCTGTCACCAGGCTGTATCTCAAGAACCGCGGTAGCTAGACAGTTGAAATTTTCACAGATGATGTATTTCTGTTGCCGCTATAATAACAAATACTAAAAACAAAATAAAATAAATATTTAAGGGGGCTCCCATACAAAAAAACGTGTTTTTTTCGGCGTTTTTGCCGTCTGTCTGTCGCCAGGCTGTATCTCAAGAACCGCGGCAGCTAGACAGTTGAAATTTTCACAGATGGTGTATTTCTGTTGCCGCTATAACAACAAATACTAAAAACAAAATAAAATAAATATTTAAGGGGGGCTCCAGTACAAAAAAACCTGTTTTTTTCGGCGTTTTTGCCGTCTTTCTGTCGCCAGGCTGTATCTCAAGAACCGCGGTAGCTAGACAGTTGAAATTTTCACATATGGTGTATTTCTGTTGCCGCTATAACAACAAATACTAAAAACAAAATAAAATAAATATTTAAGGGGGGCTCCCGTACAAAAAAACGTGTTTTTTTCGGCGTTTTTGCCGTCTGTCGCCAGGCTATATCTCAAGAACCGCGGTAGCTAGACAGTTGAAATTTTCACAGATGATGTATTTCTGTTGCCGCTATAACAACAGATACTAAAAACAAAACAAAATAAATATTTAAGGGGGGCTCCCATACAACAAACATGTTTTTTTCGGCGTTTTTGCATTGTGGTACGGAACCCTTCGTGTTGGCCAGTTTTTTTATAAGTCAACAGGAAATGCCCATCAGATCGAACAACTTTTGCTAAGACGTCATTCCTATATATGTTATGGTGTAGCTGGGCTCTTGGAGTTCCACATAAGGTGTTCCAGATCTTCAAATTTATTCTCTCGGCAGAAAATGCTCATCACGTGGAACCATTTTTGCTATGGTACCATTTTTGTATCTCTTATAGTTTAGCTGGTCTGTTGCGGTTCTGCATCAGGTGTTCAAGTTTCCAAGATAAATTATAGCCTATATGTTGCCCAGACATAATACCTATACAACAAAACAAAAATCATTCAAATCCTTCCAGTAGTTCCGAAGATTAGCGTGTACAAACAAACAGACAAACAGACAGAATTTTTTTTTCGGATTCGTACCCTATTACTGTTTCTAAACCCCCCCCCATTTTTTTTTTTTTAATATTTTCAATGTACAGACACAGTTTTTCTACTGTTTTATTATATGTATAATAATAGATTAACTTCAACGAGCTAAACATAAAGATCTTATCGATCACATGAACATAACATAAATAAACATTTCTGTAGTGTAATATAATCTTATAATAGGTACCTATAGTTAATAGGAATTAATAATCAGTCTGTATGTCTAATCGTAAGCAAACAGATTTGGCAAATTCGCCTTCGTTTATAACGCACCTATTATAAAAACGAGCAAATGAATTAGATGAACTAATAGTCCACCCTGCGCTTTTGCGAATGGTTTCTATATTAACTCCTGGTTAAGCTTGCGGCCGAGGTTGACGCGAGCCGTGTACTGTGCGCGGCGAATACACTGGTATCAATGCCGCTTTCTGACAAGACTTGTTTGATCCATCTACTGATGGTTTGCGTGGTAGTGGGTTTTTGTGGCCGTTTGTACGTCAACAACAGATTGTTTGTACTCTCAGGTCTTATGCTTTTAGTTATAGAAATATAACCTGAGAGCACCGTAGCTGGACATATACGCGTATTTTTCCTGAAGTATGGCAAGAACAATATTGGCTGGTCTCTGCCGGGTGCGGATGTCTTTATGATGTCTGTTATGACGATCTTTATGCCGCTATCAGAGAAAAGTATGTTCTCGAGTTTAATTAAAGACAGCGTTTGTACCCTGTGAGCTGTGTGAGTTAGAACTCACTATTAGGGAACCATGTTGAGACATGGTTTAAAACCAATTGGGGATTCCAGGCGGTGGAGTACTTGGGTTTTATGGGTCTTAATTTATAAACAACGTCGGAAACTATAAGGCTTTGCAATAGTGGGAACCATGGCTGTGATGGCCAGTTGGGATAAACTAGTAAGCCATGTGCATTTGTCATCAATAATTTTTCTAAGGCATTTTAATACCAGGGAAAATGGTGGAAAAGCGTAGAAGAAATGGCTCTGCCAGTCCATCGTAAATGCGTCTACGGATGCTGCGTCAGGGTCTTGTTTCCATGAGATGAATGTGGTACACTTCGCATTATCGCGGGACGCGAATAAGTCTATTTCAGGTTGACCAAAATATTTTATAATGTCTTGGAATGCTTCATCGGAAAGTGACCATTCAGTATCCGGATTGACTACTCTAGACGCGGCGTCTGCCCGGTTTTCTTTGGAATTTACGTATGATAGGTATATGACCTATAGGTTGCGCTGTTCACAACATTTCCAAAGGGACCTAGCCAAGTCGTTTAAGTGGGGGTATTGAATACCCCCATACGATTTATATAACTGATCGCAGTGGTGTTGTCCATGCGCAGTAATATTGTTTATTTTATTTATTTATTGGTTGCATCACTGGCGGAGGATTTCAAACCTAGAAAGGCTGCCATCAGCTCTAAGTAATTGATATGACAATAATTTTCTGAAGACTTCCATTTGCCATGTACTTGAGCGTTGTTGCAAACAGAACCCCAGCCTGACATCGACGCGTCGGTATAGATTTCGATGTCAAAATTTGGCTGTCGCATAAGGTTGCGTGTAGCCACCAGTTCAGATCCTCTAATATAATATTAGGTAGGTTAATTTTAGCTTCGTAATTATTATTATGCTTAAGTAACGCTAGAAACTTCTGGCGTTCTAAAATCTTAGTGTATACCCAAGCGTATTTAAGGGCTGGGCTAGTGGCGACTAGAATACCGATAAAGCGAGCTAATTCGCGGATGGAACATGGCTGTAATTTAGTGAATTTTGTTACTAATTCGATGATGTTACGTCGCTTATCGGCTGGCAATTGTATAGGTACTGAGATACCTGGTATCGTAACAAAATCCTAAGTACTTGCAGAATTGTCGCGGTTTTAACATACTTTTATCGTAATTGACTTTGTTGTCAATTATCCTAGAAACTCGAGTAGTTTCAAAGTTTCATTTACGTTATTATGACCATTCTCGTAAGTATTTCCAATGCATAAAATGTCATCTAAATAACAAACTGACTGAAAACCGTGATGTCTGAGGTAAGTTATGACTTCCTTCATAACCTTAGTGAATACCCGTGGGGCAACGGATAAGCCAAACGCCAACGGCATGCAATTAAAGCCATATGTTCTTAGCGAATTATTGGGCTGAAATTGATAAATATTTACGGTCGGAATGCCTAATGCCTAAGAGGAAATACGCCTCTTTTAAGTCGATGGTAGCAAGGTATCCATCGCGTGGTATCAATTTGCATGCTGTTCGGTAATCCTCCATTTTTAAAATGTTCGCTATTGATTAGCTTGTTTAAGGTTTTTAGGTTTAATATAAAGCGTTTATCGCCGTTAGGTTTTAATGTGAGGAATATTTTAGAAATAAATTGATCTTTAGTCACATTGCACTCTGAGATAGCCCCTAAAGATTTGAGTTTCATAACGGCTTTCATCATATCTGATTTCTCAGTATTTGATAGGTTGTTTTTAGGTATTATTGATTGTCGTACATGTGTATGAAAGGGTATTGGATAACCATTTTTTAACCAATCAAGAACAACATTGTTATTTTTAGCCATCGGTCATAAAATTGGGTAAGTCTAACCGCATGTACCTGCGTTAACGGTGACGCTGAGCGGGAGCCCGAGGTTTGTCCTGCGAGGCCGGGCGTTGTGGCGGCTGTGCTGACATCGTGTACGGACAGCGATTCCCCGCCGTCGTCATCGGCCTCCTGTATGCACCTCGCCCCCCCCCCCCCCTGTTCGCTGGGTATCGAGGAGGCAGGTTCCAGTTTCCCGGGTAGGACTGGCGGGTATTAGGAAGTTGAGGCGATTTTGAAACTTTGCGGTCTTTTTTATGGAAAGGCCTTGCTTTTCAATGGCCTTGGCGGCTTTAATTTTTTCTGATAAGAACGAGCCAAACAGTGATTTATCCCGTTCGGACTCGTTGATGATATTTATGAATGCCTTGTCCGAGCTAGGTGTGATTAATTTCACTCGAGCCTTGATGGCGGTGATTCCCGCACTAGCTGTTGTTGAGACGCTGTAAGTGTCTTGTCGCGGTTGCGAACCATGTCCGGTACCGCCGCCGAGATTTCAGCATTCAACTTGGGTGCTTGAAGGAGCCTACAATTGTCTGGCACAAGGTACTCTTTCAGTACCTTGTCCTTGTTTTCTTTAGGCATTCCTTTCCTTAGCAAAGGAAGCCACAACTGCGATAGATTATCGTGAATGTTATTGCCGTAGTCAGGCGAATCTGATGTCGATTCACCGAGTGGCGACAGTAGATCAGGATCTAACAGTCTAACTCAGGTTCCATGCTACCAGTAGTTGCCTCAGGGGGACAGGGTTCCGCCTGGGCATAGTGTTGGTTAGGAATGTCGCCAGATTCCGATTCCACGTCTTGTGGTACGTCGGTTGGCACGGGTATTGGCTCCATAATAGCTTCATTATCATTGCCTGGGACCACATCAGGATCTTCGCTACCTAAAATTACAATTTGTAATTAAGGTTGTGAAGATAACAATTCTGAGGGTAGTGTAAGAAATAAAATTTCTTAATTGATTTTGCACGTTAACGTTACATCTGTTTTAGATTGTACGTATTTTCTGTGCTTGTTTGTCATCGTTAAAGACTCGCAGTCAATCCCGATGCAATATTAAAGAATAAAATTTCTTAATTGATTTTGCACGTTAACGTTACATCTGTTTTAGATTGTACGTATTTTCTGTGCTTGTTTGTCATCGTTAAAGACTCGCAGTCAATCCCGATGCAATATTAAAGAATAAAATTTCTTAATTGATTTTGCACGTTAACGTTACATCTGTTTTAGATTGTACGTATTTTCTGTGCTTGTTTGTCATCGTTAAAGACTCGCAGTCAATCCCGATGCAATATTAAAGAATAAAATTTCTTAATTGATTTTGCACGTTAACGTTACATCTGTTTTAGATTGTACGTATTTTCTGTGCTTGTTTGTCATCGTTAAAGACTCGCAGTCAATCCCGATGCAATATTAAAGAATAAAATTTCTTAATTGATTTTGCACGTTAACGTTACATCTGTTCTAGATTGTACGTATTTTCTGTGCTTGTTTGTCATCGTTAAAGACTCGCAGTCAATCCCGATGCAATATTAAAGTTTAACTTTTATAATTTAGTTTTGAACAATGTCAAAGTTATTGACTCGCAGTCAATCCCAGAGCATTTACAAAACTGATATTTTTCACTATTCACTTCTAGATCACCAAAGAATAAAGTATACTTTGCTTACCTTCATCATCCGATGACGATTGTAACGGTCTTTGTTTTTCTTCAATTTTTCTAATTTTCCTAGCGTAGTGATCAATTTTTGATTGCGCGCTTCTTTTTGGCATGATGCTTAAGGGCGCGTGCGATAGCTACCGCGCACGAAAAAGGAATGAGCTACACGTCAAAGTGTCAACCGAGGTGCAGTCAGACCGGAATTACGTCACCTAATAGTTTTAAAAAATCTTTAAAATATGTGCGAAGTTACCAAGTAAGTAGGGAAACTACATTGTTATAATCATATCTGAAAAATGAAGCAACGAGTTATAATGATTCTAGTAGTTCCAAAAGGTAGGTAGTTATGGTGTTATAAAAAGTTCCATGCTGCACTATGCTATGCTATGCTTGGAGTTTCCCTGCGTGATCGAATCAGGAATGAGGAGATCCGCAGGAGAACCAAGGTTACCGACATAGCCCGACGAATTGCCAAACTTAAGTGGCAGTGGGCAGGGCACATTGCTCGCAGAACAGATGGCCGATGGGGCCGAAAGGTTCTGGAGTGGCGACCGCGTACCAGAAGACGTAGCGTTGAAAGGCCTCCCACAAGGTGGTCTGACGACCTTGTGAAGGCCGCAGGAACCCGTTGGATGCGAGAAGCACAGACCCGGTCGAAGTGGAGATGCTTGGGGGAGGCCTATGTCCAGCAGTGGACGTCTTTCGGCTGATATGATGATGATAAAGTTCAATAGGTTTTAATGATTGGAATTGCCGATATCTAAACGGGGTGACCATAGTTCAGTAGAAGTGTATTGGCAGATTGTGGATCGGATGTATTTTCATATTGAGTGTAAGTGTAAGCATATTATTTACCTTCGATTTTATATGTGCTGTGTTTTTTTAATGATCTAAAATTAAATTGTATTAAATTGTAATTAAATTGTACTTACCTAAATCATACTCATTATCGTCAGCTTATACCTATTCTTATTACCTATTACATGCCCAAGAGTTAACAATCGTTACAAAACGGGCGACGACCGATAGAACCATGTGGCGGCAAAATATATTCTATCAAAGCGCCTTAGATTTGTAAACACTTATGTCAAAAATAATCTTGCCACTATAATTATCACCACAAAATAATGTAACACAATCATGAATGTGACATAAAATTTATTGTAACAGTTAGATAACATCGGTAGGTACCCACAAAAAATGTTTGCGAAATGTGGCTGTTTCATGCATTATCAGGATAAATGAACCCTTTCGGAGAATAACAATAACGATCTACCACAGGAAGTTTACAATCCATAAGATTGAATTCTTTATCAAGGCATATGCGCACTTCCTGCAGATATGACACTTCATCTATTACGTAACATCCGATCATTGGGTCCTTCTTAGTCTTAGCTTTCACTGCATTAGCGACTTCCTCAGGATCCAAGTATGTTGTATCAGAAGGTATTATGTTAGCGGCTTCAAGCATTTCCGACAGCGGGTATTTCTTGTTCCATTCGATGCTTTTGCTGAAGTATTTGAGCTGAGTGTTAAAAGGTTCAAAAACTGCGGCGCAAGTCCCATGCCTCTCCCATTCATGTGCCCAGAAAACGTAAGGCTCAATTTCTGAAATTGAAGTCAGTTATAAGTTATTCTTTTATTTTATTTTACATAACTCGGGACCATGCGGTCCCGGTCCTTTGGAAGGCGTACGAGGGGCCGAAGCCAACTCGCAGAGCAAATTTTAATGAAATGGGGCACCAACCGACGATTATCCCTGTATGCACTATGCAAGTGCACCCAAGGATAACCCCCGGTTGGTGTAGGACTATTGCAGGATATGGAAAAATAAAAAGTTGGATTATTGGTTTGGGTGGCTAAAGTGGTTTCCAGGAACTATGGTGAAACTATGACCCCTGCCTGATCAATGCTTTATATATACACAGATAAAATAGCAGGGGGTGACTTGCACACTCAATAATGGGCCCCCGAAAACGGCCGCTAGCACATAGTGACGTAGCGACAAGGGGGCAACATGTCCTGAGGTGCTTATGAGGAGTGGAGAGGTATTCCACGGCTATCAGGACAATCCCGGAAGTACGGTCAAGATCCCTACCAGCATCTTACTGGAATACTTCCTTCCTCCGAGCACGTCTGCTCTTGCGAATCTCCACTCAAGCCAGCCAATAAAGGCAAGAATGAGGTGGGAGCTCTGTTCCTAGTCATTGTTCACTCCAGCCGGCCAATAAAGGCAAGCCAGAGGTGAGGAACAAGACTTCTCCCGGGAGATAGGGTCCGTGGGGTCGCTACTGCCCAACAGCTCGCCACATGCTGCCCTGCGGGTTTCTGCATCCCTCTTGGTCTGGCTCCTCACGTTAGACTTGTTCCGGCAAAGTAAACTCTTCCGGCACAGGCCTAGAGTTCGGAGCGCGCAAGCCCCACCACGACGTAGTTTTATTATTTATTATTATTTTATTAGTATTATTACTAGTTTTGCCTGCGACTTCGTTCGCGTGGAAGTTGTGAGATACAAAATATACTAAAATAACAGTCATCTTTTTAAATAAAAATCAATGTTTGTATGATTGTCCTCTATGCGTTCCGAAACCATTGGCCAGATCGTGATGAAACTTTGGAAGGGTGTTCTAGGGACGTCCGAGAAGGTTCCTAGTTATTAAAACATGGGAAAAAATAACAATAAAAATCTGAGGCCGTTCGAAGTTCAGGTCAGCTAGGTATTTTATAAAACTGCCTCGGCTCCTAACTCGCGCATCGCCTGCCCGTGCTACTACTTCATTTTATTTTAGCTTAGCGATCTTTCTGACGTTTTTTATGCTTGGCTCCTTGGGGTCGTAGCGTGATGAAAAAGCCTATGCCTAAGCTCTTTCTTGAGAATTAAATTACAAAATATATTTTCAAATATAACTGGTAAGTACCTAAGTACTTCCAGAGATTAGCGGGTTCAAATAAAAAAAATAAACCCTTAACTTTAGTATAGATTGATGAATCAACTATCATACATAGAGCTGACGACGACCATGGCTGCGGATTTCTTGTTGCAATTTGCGGACATCTATTTTCAGCCCTGGGTTGCAAACGAGTAACCAATGAGAACTATGTAAAACATAATAATTGTTCTCCACACAGTAGAACACCGTGCAGAATGTTGTGTCCACATTAGAGTTGCAATATCACTAGGATACTACATATAAAACTAGTAAACATTGAAACATTGACGGAAAAAACTGAAATAAAATTGTATAGTGCTTTTAAATAATCACCTTTGTACATTTGAGTTTGAGCTTGCGTTAGATCGTCTTCAATAGATTTAATATCGTCTGGATCAAAAGCCCATGTTTCATTGCAGAATTCAAGATATTCACCTCCTATGTCTCGTGGCCAAATCCCGTGTATAATCCACCGGTTCTTTTGTTTTGGGTAAATACATTCGCCTCCAGGATACAAAATATACTTCCAAAACATGCAAACGGCCACCGGCCACTCTTGGGACAGTACAATAACGTCAAAGTGATTGTCGGATTCACTCGTTTTCTCCTCTGCTATTTTATACTGGTAAGAGTGATGTAAACTGAAATCAAGTAGCAAATTAAGGTTCTAAATTTTTTAAATCGCAAATTCTTAAGGTGAATGGGTAGTGGTAGACCGCGGAATTCAAATTTTGTTACGTTTTTTGCAATTTGCAGGTCAGTGTCAGGTTGTATCTTGATTAAAATATGATTCGCGACAATAATAGGTACATATTTAGAGAATTATAATCATTAATACGTCTTTCTAGATTTGTACCCTAAGAACCAATCTCTTACGGAAAAGTGCAGGGGTCGAAAATGGCCTGAACTGCTTCGAGAAAAGGATGGTACGGCCGTGCCGCTTTTTGCTCGACTTGGCGGGGGCACTGCCGTGCCCCCCGATATGGTAGAAATCTAACTTATAAATAAAGAACTATTAATGATTCTAATGATTTTAAATTTCTAAATATGTACCTACCTGTGTGCCTCACAATTTCACCTGCCTCTTCGCGTTTTACAGAATAGACCGACTAGAATCGAACTCGCTACACGTAGCAGAAAAGCTTATTGTATTTTTATTTTTGACTGTCTGCGCCCCGCCCCCGGGTTTCACCCTCATAAGTGTACCCCGTGGGAATATCGGGATAAAAAGTATATGTTAATCCAGGGTGTCAGCTACCTCCATACAAAATTTTATCAAAATTGGTCCAAACGTTTGAGTGTGAAGAAGTAACAAACATATAAACACACACTTACAAACTTTCGCCTATATAATATTAGTGTGATTGCTGAATATATTTGCGCAACTTACTTTAGGCAAAGTATTATAACTGATATATTTATTCTCCACATTTTAAATTCTCAGACAACTTTGTTCTCTTTCAGTTCAAGAAAGAGTAGTGTATTTTTACCGACTTCAAAAAAAGGAGGTTATCAATTCGATACGTATGTATGTAATATTATTGGATTTGCATTATATTCACATATGATGATCTATTAGGGCTTCCAAACAAATATACAAAATTTCATAGACGTATGTATGTATGTATGTATGTATGTATGTATGTATGTATGTATGTTTGTCCACGCATATCTCCGGAACTATTAATCGGATCGTGACCATTTTTTTTTTATTGGCTTACATTTTCTTCAACTTAGGGAACAGTGCAAGTTTCATCAAGATCGATTCAGTAATTTTCAAGATATGGACTAATACGTGTAAATGTGACGGCCTGGCTTATTGATAAGAGCTACGGGTGTAGTGTCAAAGGGAAAACATCTCAAAACCTTGGTCAAATACTAGTGCAAAAACTAAAAATTACGAAATAAAAAGTAATTTAAAAAAATTAAACCGACTTCAAAAAGAAATTAACTCAAAATTATGAAATAACTTTAATTTCGGAAGTCGGTGGCATAAAACTAAAATACAGATCCCAAGACACCGACTTCCGAAATTAAAGTTATTTCATAATTTTGAGTTAATTTCTTTTTGAAGTCGGTTTAATTTTTTTAAATTACTTTTTATATAATATCATGCTTTGTTTAAATCCATTAGAAAACAATAAAATTACTTATTATTAGCATAACTAACAATATTAACAAAAGAATGGTAGCTAGGTAGGTACTCCGACATGTCGATAAGTATTTTTCTAAGGGTTCCGTTGTCAAACATGAAACCCTTGTAGGTTATGTAGGTAGATGCTGAAAATTGCAAAGCACTTGGTTATTTTAATGTAAATCTTGCATAATGGTTTGATTGGGTATGTCGCTGACATCTAATGGATGGCCTGGGATGTAAGCACTGCATTCCTAAAACTGACCCAAAAAGCTGACCTTTCAGAGTACCTATCCTCTTCTTTATAGTATATGTACAGTCACGAGCACTAATATGTCAACATTTGGCAACTTTCAATTGCGATTTTTTCACGAAATAACGAATGCAACGTTGAAATACGACACTTTACATAAACCTATGGGTTCGAAAATACTATGTTCCTAATAATATAAAATTTCATTCAGAAATAAAGGAGAAAATCGTCTTTGAACAAAGCCAAGTGTATACATACTTATGCTCGTGACTATATGTACCACCTACGGGACTTCATTACTAAGTCAACTCCATCTGTCTGTCACATGGCTGTAGATATCTTTTGAACCTTAATAGGTTCACCTTTTAATTCAGTCGATGAAAGTACCAACGCCAACGCAATATTTTATCTCAATGACAAAACAAACAAAGTAAATAATTTATAGAGGTATGAGGAACAGGGTGTAAAGTTCACTCATACTCTATAGAAAAGGGAGGATCCTCCGACCAGACGGGTGTTATGTCTGGCGGGCAACTGCCCAATGATTTATGTCGGGGCCGTTGTATCTATGCTAATTGCGCGGTAAACTCTGCTTGCGCGATGTAGGATTTGCGTGACGTAGTATGACGCGTTGTTCGCATGTGGCGTTGTAGATACCGCTACAAATTTAACAGAAGCTGAACTACAATGCCACCACTGCCACTACCAAGCCAAGGGAAGGTTTTTTGCATCTGCTTATTTGATTATTCCCAGTGTCCTAACACGAAAGTAAAAGCAATTTTAGGCATTCAGAAACCTATTTGGAACCCTCGCATTTCATTTAAAGAAAAATACACTTCTGGCATCCAAACTTAGACCATAACCAAGTGGTGGCAAAAACTAACGACAAATAGGGTTTTGCCGCCACATTGTTACTATTAAAAACATTGTGGGTTCAAAACTTAGGGTATAAACCATTTATACATACCTACATAAATAATACATTAAAAAAATATTTGTATACTTATAACACAATAAACTTAAAACATGTAGAGTTGTAGACTCTCAAAAGGGAAAGATTAACCTTTCCCTTTGATTGTCTAAGTTTGGGTGCCAGTTTATTTTTCTAGGACCTGTCCAGAGTAACACCAATATATTTAGGGGAGTTGCTGAGCTCGATAGACGCTCCACCCCAAACGCTGTTTAGTTTCAAGATGGCAACCCAAAAAATCTCTAGGTAGGTACTCAAACAAGATACTTGCGCAATTTACCTTAAGCAAAGAATCAAAACTAATAAACCTACTGAACCAAACATTTTTAATTCACGGATGACTTAATTCTCTTACGGTAAGAAAGGATTAATGATCAAAATTGATTTTAATAATTTTTAATACGTCTTCAACAATAATAGTCCAGAACAATTATTATCTGCATAACTAATAAAACAATATTATCAAAAGAAAGTTATGAGGCGAAGATTTGATTTTGCTAAAAAGTATTTTTGTCATTGTAAGTTACAGCTGCTAAGGCGCCATGCAGTTTGCCAACATCGAGTCGCAATCGCAAATAATTTTAACGTAAATTCATTGCTTAATACAACTCTCATCCATAAATTTTGTGACCTATCCAAGTACCTAGGTAGGTACTTTAAAAGAAAATCAAATCTTCGCCTCTTAAGTCTTACGGACCGATGATTAGGTACAAATGTTTTTTCGGGCGACGAGACCTTTTAAATTAGTATCGTGCAGGCTTCACCTGCACGGGTAGCATAACTGCCGTAGAAACGGGTTTTGTCGACGGAAGAATAGACAGATTGTAGAAATATTTGTACGTAGGTAGAGTCATTCGGGGTAAGAGCTCGCGGCGGGTAAAAGTTCGCACTAGCCTGATCTCCGACAGAGGTGGGGGGACTGAGGTCTGTGTTCTCGGAACTTAGTGAAGCACGACTCGCCGTTGCGGAGCCACGTGTCGCGCCGGCGCAAAATATGTACTTGTCGCCACAGGTCGCCAAATACGTTAACTACAAAAAAATCCTTTAATATTTGTGCCGGGGAAAAGTGTGTTGAAGTTACATGCATTGATTTAAGACAGTAAGTTTATTATTATTCTATTGTTCGATTATCGTAGTATCTATGTAAGTGTATCATTATTCTCTAAAATTCATTGACCTGTGTATTGTAACCGATAATTTAATATTTATGCTGATTGGGGTAAGAGTGCGAGGTCAAAAGTACGCACGCGAATTTTTACCCCAATGGAAATAAAAATATCCAAAGTTATTTAAAAGTGGTTTATTCTTTCAGAACACATTAAAATGCCGAAGAACTATGTGAGGAAAGCACCACAACGAGCCCTGATCTCAAATGAACAAATAAATAGAGCTAAAAAACTAATCCAAGAAGGAAAAAGTCAGAGACGTGCTGCATTAGAAGTTGGTATCAGTGAAGGTGCTTTGCGAAAGAGGTTGAAGTCTACCCACGTGCCAACCTCTTTGGGTCGTTTTAAACCTACATTTACCAAAGACCAAGAAGCTGAATTTGCAGTTCATTGCCAAGATATGGACGATAGGTTTTTGGTATTACTATTAATGATTTACGACGTCTGTTTATTGTCCAATTTATGGCGAGAAATACGAAGTGCCACAGACAGAAGACTGGATCCAATGCATAATTTGTAATGACTGGTTTCATGAGAAATGTACTGCGTATGAAAACGGAATATTTCGATGCGACTTTTGTAATTAGTAAAATTAATTATGTGATGATAAACCTATACCTACGTACTTTTGATCTCTGTCTATCTCTAGTCTAGATTTAAGACTAAACTCCACGTAATAATTCATCTCCGAAGTTCCTAATTGTTTTAAGTTACAGATAAGTAGGTACTAAAGTTACTATTATAATCTTCTTAAAGTTTAATAAATGTTGATTATCGGAAATATTTTTTTTATTTTACCATCCATTTAGATTTCTTTAAATGCGTACCTTTACCCGGTACGCGTATTTTTACCCTATGGCTTGCGTAATTTTACCCACGTTACGGGGCAAGAGTACGCGATCGGAAGTATGTTACTTTAAACAATGTAGAAAAAAATCTAATTAATCTTGAAAGTAAATTTACTTAAATAATGAAAATATATTAAAATCTCGACAAACTCTATATTCAATCAATTCAAATATCTCATTTTTTATAGTTCGGTGAGACCATAGAAAATAAAGTGCGTGCTCTTGACCCGAATGACTCTACCTATTCTACGCGTTTAAGCTTGGCAATGTGTCATTTTGTCTATTCTTCCGTCGACAAAACGTCATCATGCTACGCGTGCTGATGGTTATTTAAGATATTCCCGATTCTTGTGAGTGTTCTCTAATCCCTTAAACAACGATCTTGGGCTTCATCTTGCACTAGCGCACTATTCGTTGAAAATCAAGAAAAGTTGTAACTAAGGACGCCCAGGCCGAGGTTTCTATCTGCGTAAAATAATAACAAAAAGTGAGTGAAAGAGTTCTAAACTATTTTTTATTATTTGTCGCCTTCAAGTTTGAAACCATTTTTATACAGAACTATTTTTTTTAAAGTTTCTTGTCCACAAATAACTTTTATTCTTTCTTTTATTAGCGTTTACGACGTAGGTACGGCATTTACAAACTTTCAACAATACAATCTTTCAAGCCCTTGTTTTTCGAAATGAATGAACCGATTTTAATGAAACTTCATACGCCTAAGGAGGATACAAACGTCTAAAAAGTTACTTTTCGTAAATAAATCTGCAATAAAAAAAGTGTTGTATATTATGTTAAGTAAGTAGGTAGTACATAATAAAGGTTCATAAAAACAGGCGCAACACGCGACGCGAATCGCGCCTGTTCGTAGGACCCTTAAAACAGAGTGTTACATAATAATTTGTTTGATTCATTTATCCAGTATATAAACGAATAATAACTGTTTATTTGTTATAGTGGCCTTCCATAGTCCACCTACATTATTAAAAAAAAAGGTAAGTAATCCCATAAAATAGGTACCTACCTAGTTGAATTATTAGTCCATAATAACGTAGATACATTTCAAACATTTGAAACTAGAATTTCAAATCATAATGTAGCATTACCTACAGCTGAAATAGAAATAAGTATTTTTTAAGGGTTTCGTAGTAGCTCAACTGTGGCTAATGAGACACAATTGAATTTCTATTGTTATAATCAAATTTTGATTTTTCAACAGTGGGACATGAAACCCTTACGTAACCCGTACGATACAGGTCAAAGTAAAATAATTTATTTTAAATAGGCACATGTTAAAAAGCACTTAGGAATGTCAAAATCAACAAAACAATATTTCATTTTTTTATTTCATTCATTTATTCATAAACAATTTACATTGCGTTGAACATTACATATTAAATAAAATTTCGATAGAACCTCAAGCGGCGAAAATATAATAACCTCATCGGAAATTATATTTTCGAGCAGTTTGGGGTTGAAACCCTCGGGCCGTGGGGTCCGAGTGCTCATGATCTTTTTAAAGATATTTCGAAACGGCTAGTTGACACTTCCCGTGACCCAAGGGCTGGCTTTTACCTTGGCCAGAGGCTAAGCATCGCCATACAACGTGGTAATGCCGCCAGTCTCTTGGGTACATTACCAGTCGACAGCGATGCGGATGAGTTTTCGACGCTATTTTCTAGTTTCTGTATAGTTTTAGTTATATTCAAATTTAATTTTGTTATTTTTACCTGTATAAATGAATATATATATATATTACAACTAAAATTAATAAACTTCGATTTTATAAGTGCTGTGTTTTTTTAATGATCTTAAATTAAATTGTACTTACCTAAATCATACTCATTATCGTCAGCTTATACCTATTCTTATTATTACATGCCCAAGAGTTAACAATCGTTACAAAACGGGTGACGACGGATAGAAACATGTGGCGGCAAAATATATTCTACCAAAGCTCCTTAGATTTGTAAGCACTTATGTCAAAAATAATCTTGCCGCTATAATTATCACCACAAAATAATGTAACACAACCATGAATGTGACTATAAAATTTATTGTAACAGTTAGAAGGTGGAGTGATATGACTTAAATAAACATAACATCGGTACCCACATAAAATGTTTGCGAAATGTGGCTGTTTCATGCATTATCAGGATAAATGAACCCTTTCGGAGAATAACAATAACGATCTACCACAGGAAGTTTACAATCCATAAGATTGAATTCTTTATCAAGGCATATGCGCACTTCCTGCAGATATGACACTTCATCTATTACGTAACATCCGATCATTGGGTCCTTCTTAGTCTTAGCTTTCACTGCATTAGCGACTTCCTCAGGATCCAAGTATGTAGTATCAGAAGGGAATATGTTAGCGGCTTCAAGCATTTCCGACAGCGGGTATTTCTTGTTCCATTCGATACTTTTGCTAAAGTATTTGAGCTGAGTGTTAAAAGGTTCAAAAACTGCGGCGCAAGTCCCATGCCTCTCCCATTCATGTGCCCAGAAAAGGTGAGGATCCATTTCTGAAATTGAAGTCAGTTATAAATTATTCTTTATATTATTACTAGCTTTGCCTACGACTTCGTTCGCGTGGAAGTTACCTATAAGATACAAAATATACTAAATTAACAACCATCTTTATAAATAAAAATCAATGTTTTTATGTTTGTCCTCTATGCGTTCCGAAACCATTGTGATTGTGATGAAACTTTGGAAGGGTGTTCTAGGGACGCCCGAGAAGTTTCCTAGTTATTGATACATGGGAAAACTTAACAAAAAAAAATCTGAGGCCGTTCGAAGTTCGCCGGGTCAGCTAGTATTTTGTAAAACTGCCTCGGATCCTAACCCGCGCATCGCATCGCCCGCCCGTGCTTATTTCATTTTCGCTTAGCGTTCTATCTGACGTTTTTTTTTCTTGGTTCCTTGGGGTCGTAGCGTGATGTTAAAAAGCCCATGCCTAAGCTCTTCCTTGAGAATTAAATTACAAAATACCTTTTCAAATATAACTGGTAAGTACTTCCAGAGATTAGCGGATTCAAATAATGCTGTCGCTGAAAACCAGCGCTGGGGCTCTGTCTTGCATAAGGTCACAGCATAATTCTGAGCGATAGCCGTTTTGCGTGGATGTGACGCATGTTTCCCCCATCCCTTTCTTATTTTTTTGTTTATTTTCTTTATTGCGTCATGTTTACTGTAAATAAACGTATTTTCTTTCTTTCTTTAAATAAAAAAAAACAAATTCTTAACTTTAGTATAAATTGATGAATGAACTATCATACAAAGAGCTGACGACGAAGAGTCTGTTAAGTTTCATGGCTGCGGATTTGTTGTTGCAATTTGCGGACATCTATTTTCAGCCCTGGGTTGCAACGAGTAACTAATGAGAACTATGTAAAACATAATAATTGTTCTCCTCCACACAGTAGAACACCGTGCAGAAGCCACATTAGAGTTGCAATATCACTAGGATACTACCTACATTTAAAACTAGTAAACATTGACGCATTGACGGAAAAAAACTGAAATAAAATTGTATAATGCTTTTAAATAATCACCTTTGTATATTCCAGTTTGAGCTTGCGTTATATCGTCTTCAATAGATTTGATATCGTCTGGATCAAAAGCCCATGTTTCATTGCAGAATTCAAGATATTCCCCTCCTATGTCTCTTGGCCAAATCCCGTGTACGGTCCACCGGTTCTTTTGTTTTGGGTAATTACATCCGCCTCCAGGATGCAAAATATACTTCCAATACATGCAAACAGTCACCGGCCACTCTTGGGACAGTACAATAACGTCAAAATTATTGTCAGATTCACTCGTTTTCTCATCTGCGATTTTGTTCTGATGAGAGTGATGTAAACTGAAATCAAGTAGGTAACAGGTTTTATTAATTATGGTTCTAAATTTTTAAATCGCAAATCACACAAATGTTTTAAAGGCGAAAGTTTGTGAGTGTGTGTGTATGTTTATATGTTTGTTACTTCTTCACGCTCAAACGGCTGTACCAATTTTGATAAAATTTGGTATGGAGGTACCTACCTGACACCCTGGATTAACATATAGGCTTATTATCTCAATATTCCCACGGGATCAAAACTTATGCGGGTGAAACCACAGGGCACAGCTAGTACTTAAACAATTTGGTTTTCAAATTAGGGTTGGTAACACTTTAGTAATATATCTAATCTAAGTTAATAAATGACTTTCTAAAATATATTCCTGAGGCGGACTTATTTTTTGACTCTCAATGGACGATCGCTAAACATGTGTATATCTATTTACCTAAGTATGAAGAAATAATTGTTTACTTTCTAATTTTATGTATAAGGTTGTTTATAATATTAGTGTGATGACTCAATATTTATGCATAATGATAGAAGAGTTGTGTTAAATAAATAAATAAATATTTGCGCAACTTACTTTAGGCAAAGCATTATTACTGATAAAGTTATTCTCCACATTTTAAATTCTCAGACAACTTGGTTCTTTTTCGGTTCAAGAAAGAGTACAGAGTGTATTTTATAAAATCATGCTTTATTTAAATCCACTAGAAAACAATAAAATTATTATTAGCATAACTAACAATATTATAAAAAGAATGGTAGGTAGGTACTCCGACATTAGATAAGTATTTTTCTAAGGGTTCCGTTGTCAAACATGAAACCCTTGTTATGTAGGTAGATGCTGAAAATTGCAGAGCACTTGTGTTTATTTTCATATAATAGTTTGAGTTTGATTGAGTACGTCGCTCCATGTAAAAATACTGGTATTCAGCTGTATCCGGTTAGACTGGAAGCCGACCCCAACATAGTTGGGAAAAGGCTAGGCAGATGATGATGATTGAGTATGTCGCTGACATCTAATGGATGGCCTGGGATGTAAACACTGCATGTATGTACCACCTAAGGAACTATACAGTGTGAGTCTTCATAATGTGCACAAACTCCATCTGTCTGTCACATGGCTCTAGGTATCTTTTTAACCGTAATAGGTTCATCTTTTAATTCAGTCGATGAAAGTACCAACGCCAACGCATTATTTTACCTTAGCAAAACAAACAAAGTCAATAATTCAACAGAAGGTGAATTACAATGCCACCACTGCCACTATCAAGCCAAGGGAAGGTTTTTGGCATCAGCATTTATTTGATTATTCCCAGTGTCCTAACACGAAAATAAAAGTAATTTTAGGCATTCAGAAACCTATTTGGAACCTGAGGCTAAGCATTTCATATACCTAAAGTAAAACTTATGGTGCCCAAACTTAGACCATAACCAAGTGGTGGCAAAAACTAACGACAAATAGGGTTTTGCCGCCACATTGTTAGTATTAAAAACATTGTGGGTTTCAAAACGTAGGGTATAAATCATTTATTTATACATACAAATACAATAAAGAAATATTTGTATACTTAAAACAATCAATTTGAAACATGTGGGGGTCAAAAGGGAAAGGTTATGTGGATATTGGGAAGAAACGTCGCCGCGTCGCCACCCTCCAACAGACTTGAAACAAGTGTCATCGGAAGCGTCTTGCAGGATAGATGACACTTATTATTGCGACGTATATGGGGTTTGGGATTTATAATATATTTTAATATTATGGGGTTTAGGATTTATAATATTTTAATATCTTTATATTAGACTAGCACTTTGCCCGCGACTTCGTCCGCGTGTATTTCGTACTTTCCTCTAAAAATTTCGAATATGTATGTTTATGATCTTTATCATTTATTTAGATTAATAAGTATTCGGGCCAATTTTTAAGTTTGTAGATCAAAGGAATCAGATTTTTCAAATAAACAGGATCCTCGCTTTTCACCCCAACAAGGGTGGATTTTTTAAAAATCGTTTGGGACGACGTGTCCATAACTTGACTCAAAGACCGATACTACTCATTTTCGAGTTAATGGAAGCAAGCAGTAAAATCCACCCCTTCTTCTTCTTAGCGTGTTGATAGCAATCTAAATAGACTCGGCCCAGAATTCGGCTACTTGTTTGGCGCCATTACCAGCGTCCACCAGTTCCTATAACGTGCAGCTGACAGGACATGCAGGACATGATATTAAGTGTCCCATCGTTTGTGGAACAGCACCACATTTACACTCCAAGGCGGAGTCGTCTATGAATCTCCACCTGAACAGGTTTTCCTTACTTCAGCTAACCTGAGTCCGGAGTCTGTTTAAAGACTTTCAGGTTACCCAAGGTTACTCACGTCCAGGTGGGAGGTCTTCAGCGGGTGGGACGAACGGTCTGGGTAAGGAAGGACTGTCTCGCCACAGCTTCAGTCTTTCTTGTCATGGTTCACCAGTGAGTTGACGACACACTTTAAAAAACTGTTTCGGCTTTTCAGCCTTTGTGGCACAAGGATGTTGTCGTGCAAAGGGTCATGTGTCGGAGACCATTTTGGCTCTTTCGCTGGAGCCAGTGCTCTGCGAACCACTGGTGGCGCTATGTGCTAGTGAATACAGCATTTCCTACTATATTTCCCAGCAATCCACCTCTTAAACTTTATTACCCTTTTCCACCTTGGTAGGAGTCGAGTTTTGAAAAACCCTAAAACTAACTACACCTTTTCACCCCGTCAGGGGTACATTTTCGAAAAACCCTGATACATGTTATTTTTGGTCTTAAGTATAAATACAGAGTTTCGAGTTACTCGGACCGCCCGTTAAAATTCTTCCATACAAATTGTAACACCCCCAATCCCCTTTTAGGGGGTAGTTTAGAAAAACAAAAAGTGTCAATCTTCATAATTTACTTTCGTGCCAAGTTTCAAGTTTATTAACCAAATGAATAAGATTTTTCATATAAACTGTATCCCCGCTTTTCACCCCCACGGGGGTGGAATTTCGAAAAATAGTTTGTGATGTGTTCATTACTTGACTCAAAGATTATTTATACCAATTTTCGACTTAATCAAGCCACGCAGTAAAATCCTCCCCTGTAAAATTAAGTACACCTTTTCAACCCGTTAGGGGTAGATTTTCGAAAAACCCTGATACGTGTTGTTCTTTATTTTTGGTCTTTTAGTATAAATACCGAGTTTCGAGTTAATCGGACCGCGCGTTAAAATTCATCCATACAAAATTTTGACCCTCCCCAATCCCCTTTTAGGGGGTAGTTTAGAAAAACAAAAAGTGTCAATCTTCATAATTTACTTTCGTGCCAAGTTTCAAGTTTATTAACCAAATGAATAAGATTTTTCATATAAACTGTATCCCCGCTTTTCACCCCCACAGGGGTGGAATTTCGAAAAATAGTTTGTGATGTGTTCATTACTTGACTCAAAGATTATTTATACCAATTTTCGAGTAAATCAAGTCACGCAGTAAAATCCTCCCCTGTAAAATTAACTACCCCTTTTCACCCCGTTAGGGGTACATTTTCGAAAAACCCTGATACACGTTATTCTCTATTTTTGGTCTTACGTATAAATACTGAGTTTCGAGTTAATCCATACAAACTTTGACACCCCCCAATCCCCCTTTAGGGGGTAGTTAAGAAAAACAAAAAATGCCAAACTTAATAATATACTTAGATAAGTATTCGTGCCAAGTTTCAAGTTTATTAACTCAAGGAATAAGATTTTTCATACAAACGAAATCCCCCCTTTTCACCCCCTTAAAGGTTGAATTTCCAAAAACCCCTTCTTAGTGCTCCCCTACATTATAAAAGGAAGCCGTGTGCAAAAATTCACATTCCTAGACCCAGTAGATTAGGCTGTACGTTGATATGTCAGTCAGTCAGTCAGTCAGTTTCTTCTTTTATATATATATATATATAGCGACCAATATTGTCTTTATTTATTTATTTTCCTTGTTCGCTACTCTCGTGGTTATAATTATCGGCTTGTTCATACACCTTGCTTGTTTACCGTGTGACGGAAAAAAATTATGTGGTTTGCGTTTTTAAATAAGACGTTAGTACAATATTAGGCGTCTGTGGTTTGACTTGACACTTTATTATTGTAATTTTTTAGGGTTCCGTACCAAAATGGTAAAACGGAACCCTTATCGCGAGACTCTGTCTGTCTGTCTGTCACAGCTGGATATCTCTAGAACTACTAATGCTATCAACTTGAAATTTGGAATAGTTTTAGATGACATTTGCCGAACTATTTTGCAAATAAGAAAGAAATAAAAATATATACCGTTGCCCCCGCTTATCTCCAATGTTTGCAAAGAGAAAAAATCTGAAATTATTCTATGTGATAGAAGTTCATGTAAAGATTACAGGAAAAATAAAACGACGTCTCTAAATAGCACACATTATCAGAAATCACCCACAAAAGTTACATTAGTTCCACTATCGGTCAAGAGACGGCGCTGACATAAAACTGCAATATTCTACACCGCAGTGCACAGTGTTAAAATTCTCTGACGAATATAGTCCTCGCCGCCGATGAAAATTAAAAAAACATGATGGTACGGAACCCTCGGTGCGCGATTCCGACTCGCTCTTGCCCGGTTTTTTTATTTTTCAAAGTTCACGCTCATTTCCCCATTTGTACAGACTTAATTAGGTCTGGCACGTGTGCACTATTAAAGTTTTCATGTGTTATCTAACCATCCGCAAGCCATGTCCCAATCATTTTCAGTTCAAGAAGAACGTTTTTTTGTATAAAATTATTCTTATGTTATATAAAATATGCGTTTGTTTACAAAGAATATGAGAAGAAGAATATAAGCCTTCTGGTATACCTACGTATACCAGAAGGCTTCTAATTGTTCTAAGGTGTAATTAATTAAGCATTGGCAGGAAAGATGATCCCTTTTGAAACATCACAATATTTATCTGCTACAGGGTCACAATCAATAACATTTAGTTCTTTATCAAAGCATAAGCGCATTTCCTCCAAGTATAACACCCCATCTATTGTGTAACAGCCAACCATTGGGTTCTTTTTAGTTTTAGCTTTAACTGCATTAGCGAATTCCTCAGGAGTAAATTCTTTAGTATCGGAAGGGAATATGTTAGCGGCAATAAACATGTCCATCAATGAATATTTCTGATGCCATCCGATGCCTTCGCTGAAGTATTTGAACTGAGAATTGAAATGTTCCAGTTCTGTAGCGCAGGTACCATGTTTCTGCCATTCATGGCCCCAAAAAAGATAGGGGTCGGTTCCTGAAATTGAAATTAATTGTACGTGTCTTCTTTATTATCTGATTTCTATATGTTTAGTATAGCTAGGTTGCTTTACAACGGCTGTGGCTACGACTTTCGCAGTTGCAATGGGTACCCCTAACGCCTTTACTAACGCCTGCAGCAGTTCACTAGAGCTGGTTACATACACCTCTACCAAATTATGCGTCACAACACCCATACTTTAAGAACAAGAAAGTCTGACTAGCTTTTTTTTTGTTGTTATGCCGATAGGTATTCACTTTGCATTATCACCTTTATATATGTTGGTCCATGCCTGCTCCAGTTCACCTTCAATAGATTTAATCTGTTCTGGATCAAAACCCCATGATTTGTTACAAAATGTAGGGTATTTCCATTCCAATGTCCTTGGCAAATCCCGTGTACAGTCCACTGGTTTTTTTATTAGGATAAACACATTTTCTTCCGTTTAAATCATGTATCCAGTATTTGCAAATTGTCACTGGCCATTCTTGTGAGAAAACCAGAATGTCAAAATGATTATCTGGATCATTGGTTTCTACATCTGCGATTTTGTACTGATGAACATGATTTAAGCTGAAATGAAGTGGGGAATAAATTATTAGTATTAAATTTATTACTCATAATGGAAACTTTGTGTTAGCTAGTAGGTACCCTACCCAGTAGCTTAGTTAGTAGTAGGCGGCTTACCTTAGGAAAATAATTAAAACTGATAAACTTATTTTACACATTTTAATTTCTCAGTCAACTTGTCTTGTTGCGTTTGCGGTTACGGATAGAGTTAACTTTCAATATTTTTAAAATATATTTGTATGCTTCAACAGTCCTTAAATGGATATAAACAATTCGAATCATCTGCATTACTCACTATTATTTATCAATAGATAGGTATTCGGTATAAATTAAAAGTGAATGTTTTTAGAATTCCGAAGTCAAACAAGGAATCTTAGTTATAAGATTCACCGTCTCTGTCTGCTATTCGTGTTTTTGTTGTAGAAGACCATAGATAGGTACCTACTTAAATAAAATTCTTCGTATCATAATTCACAGTAAAAAACCATAAATTCACATACGAACCTATTTTTTAGTCCTAAATTAGGGAGATTGTAGGCCTCGCCGATGAAAATTTAAAAACATATGATGGTACGGAACCCTCGGTGCGCGAGTCCGACTCGCTCTTGCCCGGTTTTTTTTAATATTATAAAACGTGTACTTTTTTCTGAACTTCACTGTCTCATCTATGCGTTATCAGGGGGCCTATAAAGGCCACTTTTGCAGAATCATAAAAGGAATTCATCAAATCATTATAAATCATAATAGACAGTTAACTGTTAAGTTAATCGTATCAAATCCCATTGGTGAAGGCTTCTTCAGTTATTTTTTTTTGTCTGTGCTTAAATACCAATCCAAATCCAATCCCAATCTCTTGCAACGAAAAAAAGCAAAATACGTTTATGATTCTGCCAAAGTGGCCTTTTTAGGCCCCCTGTTATGAATTGATTAAGTAGATGGGTGCCTATGGAAACCTTATAATGTACTAAACTTACGTCGTCTGTCTGCCAAATAACTAATAGGTAATAGTTACTTATTGTAACTCACCACAAGGAAAGTATTGTAACTGTTAAACCTACTCCAAACATTTTAATGCCGGAGACAACCTTGCTGTTTTACGATTCAAGAAAGACAACCTAGAATAATGTTTTCAGTGTTTTTATATGTCACAGCAACAGTCACTTTAATAGGAAAAAAATGGTTTATTAAGTTATTTGCATAATGTTTTTATAGTGTTTTAACTGTCTGCCACATACTTCTATTTAATGGCAAAATATTTCATTTAAAAATACTTTAAAAACATTTAGTCGTTATGGGAATTGGAGACACATTAAATCTGTAGTTTATGGCGTGGCTACCTATGTGCCACGCAATTCTTTTCAATACCAAAATATTTTACATAATTTAAAATCGTAATAATAAGTTTAGTATGCTATCGCTAGATGCTCGCCCCCTGTTACATGGGACTTATACATAACTGGCAAAATGTGGGTGTACTTGCACGGGAATACCGGCATGATTTTATGGTATGTGTGTCTGTTGTAATGTAGGTTTGACGAAGGGAATGATGAGGCGGCAAAGTCAAATAAATATTTTCTGCCACATCATCACCAGAAAAAGAACATTATAACATATTATTAGGCTCTGACATTTATTATTACAGTAGGAAAACGAAGCAAGTCGACTTGTTCTTAAAAACTAAATCTGGTATTGGCTAAGGCCTCAATTATCATGCGTTAGCAGGATAGATGACTCCTTTTGAAGAATAACAATCTTTATCTACTGCAGGTTGTTCACAGTCAATAAGATTGAATTGTTTAACAAAGCATATGTCCAGTTCCTGCACGTATAGCACTTTATTTCTTAATTGTTATCAGACCACTGCGTTTTGCTTAGTTTAAGCTTTCACTGCATTACAACGCGCCGTGTGGACTGGCTCTTACATAATGTTGATGGGGGGTCCGAATAGAATCATGTGGCGGCTAAAACTTTCTTGACAAAGATGCACGCTCTGGGCTTTATAAAATTATTGGTTGCCGCCACATGGCAGGCAGGCTTTAATATTAATTAGGTATTACAAAAGAAAAACAAAGAATATGGAGCTGGTAAATTATTTAATTAGTCTTCACAATAATTTAATTTAACTCAAAAAATTAAACGCACTGCAGTATCCAAATTAAAAGCATTTTAGTATCTGAAACTGTACCAATATTCAAGGGGTTTTAAAGGCACAATTAAATTAAACATTAGCAGGAAAAATGATCACAATAATTTAACTCAAATAATTAAACGCACCTGCAGTATGCAAATTAAAAGCATTTTAGTATCTGAAACTGTACCAATATTCGAGGGGTTTTAAAGGCACAATTAAATTAAACATTAGCAGGAAAAATGATTTTACTACCGTTACAAATCTTCGATACTACAGGATTACATTCAATAAGATTAAATTGTTTATCGAGACATATGCGTAGTTCCCATATGAATGGCACTCCACTTTCGTCGAGATCGTGACATACAACCATTGGGTCCTTCTTAGTCTTAGCTTTCACAGCATTCACGAATTCCTCAGGATCTAATTCTTTAGTATCGTCAGGAAAAATGTTAGCGGTGGCGAGCATGTCCGACAACGAATATTTCTGGTTCCATTCGATGCCTTTGCTGAAGAATTTGAGCTGAGTGTTGAAAGGTTCAAGAACTGCGGCGCAAGTGCCATGTCTACTCCATTCGTGGTCCCAAAATTTGTAGTGCTCGTTTTCTGAAATTAAAGTTAATACAGTCTACCACATGTCCAATGTTTAAGTGAGCCTACATCATAGAGTTCTTAATTTTGGCCTAACTAAATCAGGAGTACCTCAAGGAAGTATGCTTGGTCCATTATTTTTCCTAATTAACTTTAACGATTTACATACTTTTTAACACCAGTGTATCCATTTTGCTGACGGTTGTTGGCCATAGTAACAGACGATATAGGACAGACAGGCGGACGGCAGATGTCGCACCATAGGGATTTCTTTTTTTAGAATGTTTGTATCATCGTGGTAACCGATGGCACGCGCTCGCCACACCAGGCCCTTTGGACTACTTCTTTTGTATAGAACCCGAATCATGAAAGTGAATCTTGACATCATCACCTTTATAGATATTGGGCCATGCCTCCTGAAGGTCGTCTTCAATAGATTTAATCTGTTCTGGATCAAAAGGCCATGAATTGTTACAATAGTCTGGAAAATCATCTCCGTGTATCCATGGCCAAATCCCGTGTACAGTCCACCGGTTATTTTTATTAGGAAAAACGCATTCGCCTCCTGGATGCACTTTCTTCCAGTGCTTACAATATGAGACCGGCCATTCTTGGGTAAAAATGATTATGTCAAAATGATTATCAGGTTCACTGGTTTCATGATCTGTGATTTGGTACTGATAAGAGTGATGTAAGCTGAAAATAAATAACGAATTTTCAATCATTGTGTTGGTCTAGTGCTGGTTTTTATTTATCATTTATCCTGTAACTTGCACTAGGCTCGCCCGGTGTTCTATTAAGGTCTACTCCCTCTCACAAAGATGAGGCTTTAGTCCCAGCCGTAAGAATGAGTCACTGCGCTAACTATTCCCTCAACGTCTATGGCTTCGTATCGAAAGGATAATCTTATTCTATGTGTGGGTACTGAGACTGCACAGGGTGACAGGGACAAGGATGCGCCTATTACCATGGATTCAGTGCATGATTCTGAATGCCTGCGCACCTTTTTTAGGGAACAGCTGGATTTTTTTTCACGATTTCAGGTTTGGTTCCATAGTAAAAGTTTTTCAATGATTTTAATCACCGTTATCTTAAGGGCTTCGCTTAAGGGGTTAAAAGGATAACGGCGATTTAAATTTCAACCTGTATTTGTATTACTTATGTGGTTGTAGTTGAGTACCTGCAGATCAAGAGTTTTATGGTGGAGTGGCAACGACAGAAATAGCTAGTTTCATGCCAGTATTCCTGGAAGGGATTTTCAGGGATTTGGTTCAGTTCAGTTTAGGTTCAGTTAATAACTGAAAACAAAAAAAAAGGTAATAGTGTTTACGCAACTTACCATAAACAGAACACTATAACTGACAATCTTATTCTACACATTTTACTTGTTTCATATACAGTTCAAGAAACTACGAACGAACGAACGAACGAACTTTGAATGTTTTTTGATTCATTTTATATGCTTCAACAGTAGAATACAATTTGAAACATTTGCATGACTCTTCTATTATCGACAGAAAGGCATTCGACATAACTAGAAGCGAAATAGTTATTGCTTACAGAAAATACTGCATTGTGTAGGTACCGTGATAATAGTCCCCCGACCGAGTCGGGTTACGGTGGCCAACAGAGATTAGCCAAATAGCCAGGTACGCAGGAGATTTAGTGCACAAGTGTGTGCGTAAATACAGGTGCACTCTCTGTTCCTTTACTCTCACAGTCCGATGGGACGGCAATCCGACACGACCGGGGAGAGATCAGGCACAGGACCAACGGCTTTACGTGCTTTCCTAGGCGCACAGCCAACTTCCAAACTCCGGACTGTTACTAAGAAATTCTTAATGAAAAACCAGATAATACTATGCCCGACCCGGGAATCGAACCCAGGACCCCATGAACAGCAGTCGCGCTTGCAACAACGAGGCAAACGGGGCAGACTTGTTAACCACTCGTCTAAAAAGTGTAGATACTTTAGTACACCAAGAAGAAGTAATTTCTTTAGATATGGCTTCTAGAACTAACATACACCGAAACAGAATTATTTCTCTAGTATTTGTTGACAAGCCAAAGTGCCAACAAAAATATCCCTTTCTCACATTTTCAGCCTCACAGACACCCACACAAAACCTGACTGAAAACATTGAATTTGAAAACATTGTAAATGCCAATTATTTTTAAAAAGAGTAACCGTGGAGTTTCTCGCCGGTTCTTCTCCATAGGAAACGACCAATTGGAACTGTGCACCTAGCTTCTGAGGTTTCATAAGTGCGCATGTAGGTTTATGTGAAATAAAATATTTTGATTTTGATTTTTTGATTTTGACTCACAACATATTACACGCTTTACATAACTAGCCTTGCAATCCGACATTTCTTTCTGCTCATTCGCACTCCGACCCCCAAAATACAAGCCTTGCTTAGTTTGGGTCAACGGTCAAACCAAAAATTGTGATGTACAGACGCCAGCACATCAAGCTACCCGAAACTGTCAAATTTTCCCAATCAACTTTAAACAAAGTTGAAAATCTATTAAATAAATTTGATAGATTGTAGTAGCTTGATGTGCTAGCGTCTGTACAATCTTAACTATATTTGGAAAATTACTGTCTGTCATCCCTTTTCTTTTGCCAATATTTTTTTTGTTGTAATATTGTATTTGTGGTTTTGCTATACAGGTTCGGTCGTATTAACAGAAAAGCATTTTTAAGAGACTGTCCTTAACTTTTTTAAATACTTTGACCTGCATCTACAGATTTTGAGATTTAGGTTTTGAGTCAGCAAGAAAATGGACTATTACTCAGAAAAAATTATTGATGCTTCTTATACTTAAGAATAAAAAAAAAATTGCGGAGCAATCGAGTTTAGAGTACTAGAAATGTAAAACTTCTCCTAACAACAATTCGTAGTTATAACTAATGCTATGTAGGACACAAGAAAGTTGGAATCTGTAGTTTTCTGAAAATTGCCGCGTGAGCTTTTGATGCCCCTTTGCACAAGGGTATAGGGTATCCTTAAACCTTAAACTTTGTATAAGGTATCCTTAAACCGTATTGCTATTAGTCCATAGACAACTTCCCCTACAATTTCGCCCTGTCTCCATTCTAACTGCGTTGCTTATCAATCAAGGTTCATAAGTAAATTGCGATAACTACAGGCAATATTTATTTTTATCCTTTCATGAATTTCCCACATTCTGAACCCAATATTATTGTGACTGTCTGTCCCATATGATGCAAATTAAATCTTGATGAAATATTTTAAGCCGTGGCCTAGGTCTCTCTGATTAATTGTCTCTCTAGAAAGACCAGACTATCAATAAACCCAAAATTGGGTCAAAGTAGGTTTGATTTAATAAATCATATGGCGGCAAGATCAAATGAGATTTTGCCTCCACGTTATCACAAAAAAAAAGCGCTTTAGGTATATCCATGTTTTTGGCTCATAACACAATTTATTTAAAAGGTAGCATAAAAACAAGAAGAATCCTTTTACATAATGTATGTGAGTGTGTCTATACCTACTACGCTAATGGTACAGTACAGGTATAGTAGTCTTCTAGAACGTAATTTTCTCATACAGTGGCATGAAAGAAGACCGGTTTCCCTGGAAAACAAGTTATCCTATCTATAGGAGGACCACAGTCAATAAGATTGAGTTGTTTGTCAAAGCATATGCGCAATTCATGCAAATATAGTACTCCATCTATTGTATAACATCCGATCATTGGGTTCTTCTTAGTTTTAGCTTTCACTGCATCAGTGAATTCCTCAGGAGTAAATTCTTTTGTGTCTGAAGGCCACAAGTTAGAGGCACCCAACATGTCTGCCAATGAATATTTCTTGTTCCATTCGATGCCCTGGTTGAAGTATTTGAACTCAGAGTTTAAAGGCTCAAGGTCTGTGGCGCAGGTCCCATGTTTCAGCCATTCATGTTTCCAGAATTCATAAGGATCGACTTCTGAAATTAAAGTTACTAACGCCAATAGCCTTCTTGATGAAAGGCAATAGCAGAGGGGTAACTGCGTAACACACTAACAGTAGGAATGGCTTTCATTTTGACAGTTCAACAACATTCATTGCGTTATTTACGTTGTTGAGCAGACCGATTTTTCGAACATAAAAAGTAATGGATTATGAATATCTTTCAAAATGATTCAGATTATGATTGATAGTGTGTTACGCAATTACGATGCAGGTCCTCGTCACGATTTGACATGGATAACGCCTCTATGTGCGAGCAGTAACAGTAGTTCTTGTAGTTCAAACTTCAAATGTTATCGTGTGATTGACCGTGCATATTACAGTAAGGGATAACGTTCCGCAAAAGGTCTGAAAAGTGAATTACCAAATTATTAAAAGAGTTATCTTTGTAGATTTCGGTCCATGCCTGTTCTAAGTCGCCTTCAATAGATTTTATCTCTTCTGGATCAAACGCCCATGACCTATTACAATAAGTATAATTCGCACAGTATTTCCTTGGCCAAATCCCATGTATAGTCCACCGGGTCTTTTCATTAGGATAACGACATTCTTTTCCATTTTCTTCGTTCACCCACCATTTGCAAACTGACACCGGCCAAACTTGTGTAAAGATAAGATAAGAACATCAAATTTATCGTCAGATTCACTGATTTCTGCATCTACGATTTCGTACTGATGCGCATGATGTAAGCTGAAAATAAGTAACGGGTTTTCAATTATTAGATATACAGGGTTATTGATAAAACATTAACAACCTCAAGAGGTCATTGTACTCATCATTATGAACAACTTTTACTATGGGACCAACCCAGAAATCGCGAAAAAAAATCTGCTGTTCCCTACATTTTGAGGAGTTATACGAACATAAATGTAGGGAACAGCTGCTTTTTTTTCACGAATTCAGGTTTAGTCCCATAGTAAAAGTTGTTCATAATGATGAGTACAGTGACCTCTTAGGAGGTTGTAAATCTTTTACCAATAACCCTGTATAGGTACTTACAAATCACGTAACTAGTTACATAGTTTCTTACTAATATGCAGAATATTATGACTGATAATCTTATTTTACACATTTTAATTCTTCTGACAACTTGGTGCTACCACTGTCCGAGAAAGAGTAAACTTTCAATTGTTTTGAGATATTATTTAAATTATATATATATATTATGATACAGCAGTACCTTGGTAGCTTAATAGAACATTATTAAAATAATCTGCACATAACACACTACTGCCAATAGAAATGTATTCGACATAACTATTGGTGGAATGTGAACAATTATTGGAATTTCATCAATAATAGTTGTTAACTGCCTCAATGGATTAGCAAACTAGTGGTTAAGTGGATAGCTTAGCGACTGTGGGTCGAGAAGTCCTGGGTTTCAATCTCTTAAGCTAGCAATAAATTGAGTTGTTGGTTTTTCTCTGTCAAGTCACCAGCAGCCCAGAGCTAGAGTGCTGGTGGTGTGACACCCTCGTGCTTCGAAGAGCACGTGAAGCCGTCAGTCCTGGGCATGATTTTTACCCTCCGGCGTGTAAGATTGGCGTCCCGTCGTGAAAACGGACATCACTTTCAACGTTACGTGTATAATCATAGTTTTAAGGTTTTTAATATGTATTAGTTTATTATTGTGTAAGATTATTTTGTGTATTTTATCTATGGGTCTTATTTACCTGATAATAAAATGATTATTATTATAAGTGATGAGCGTTTTTACTAATACTAGAGCGTTGAAAAAACAACTGTGGTTTTTATTTAGGCTTTTCGTTTAGGTGTCGAATAGTGTTAGTGAAAACAGGCATAAGAGAAGAAGGGATAGTAGATACTTAAATAAAAAGCCAATTATTTTTAGAGTAACTGTGGTGTTTCTTTCCGGCTCTTCTCCATAGGAAACGACCAATTGGAACCGTGCACGTATATAGCTTCTGACGTTTCAGAAGTGCCCATGTAGGTTTATGTGAAATAAAATATTTTGATTGATTGATTGAGATCAAAACTCCACTCTAAGTAAGAAAGTTCAAAGCTTTCAATCATTCGTACAGTTGAGGGGCGACAAATCGAACCATGTGGAGGCAAAAACTTTCCCTTGTTTTTGTAAAATAAGGTTTTGCCGCCACATTGTCACCAGAAAAATAAATAATATAACATGGGCTTGTCAAGTATGTATGTTGCATACCTGTATATTTATTATTGCGAAGTTAGTGCCATCAACTGTTCGTCTAAAGTGATTCTACAACACATAGTTCTAAATTTAGCCAAACTAAATCAGAAATATCACAAAGAAGTATATTTGGTTCGTACAAACAAATAAACGAAAACATACACTCGAAGCACAGAACCGGTCGAAGTGGAAGTGCTTGGGGGAGGCCTATGTCCAGCAGTGGACGTCTTTCGGCTGAAATGATGATGATGATACACTTGAAAAACCTAACCCTCCTCTTGGCGCAGTCGGGTAATAATTAGGTATTACAGACTGCACCGCATTGTGTGTAATAGCTAAAATGTTGACTGCACTGCTTAAGCACGATATACACGGTTTGAAACCAGTCTATAAACCAAGGTGACCTTGAAGTTGTTGCTGTTGCGAGATGCCTGCTACACGGTTTAAAACCAACATCTTCTGCCACTGGTTTGTAACGCAGGCCTTTCTACCAAGGACGTTTAAAGGTCATACGGATTTGGTTTCAAACCACTGTCTACACTGTTTTAAACCACCGTTTTAAATCGTATTTCGTGCTTTATCATTCAGCCCTCATAAAAAAAGAATAACTTAACTACTTTTATGAATCATCCAGATTCTGAATCAAATGTTAGCATCTACTCTATCACCAGAAAGAAAATGCATTATATCTTTATCAATTTTTTTGCCATTATTATACTTACATTTTTAAATTTTACAAAAGGGAAACGTAGGAAATAAAGTGTTGTCGGTGTGGCTGCAAAACTTAACTATTGTGCTTTTAACATAATTTTATTCACTTAAGTACTGTCACACAGAGAAGAAGTCATTAATGTCTGGTCCTAATCAGATACACACGGTGACATCTAGCTACACATTTCCAGTTTTAACTGACGTCGCATTAAATTGGCTTTTCGTACAATGAGAAGTCAGTTTATACTGGAAATGTATAGTTTGATATGGCGTCGTGCGTACCTACATCTACGTAAAAAATTGCAGTTGGCTTCTAAGGCGTAATTATCATGCATTAGCAGGAAATACCACCGCTTTAGAAGATGGACAGAACTCATCGAGTGCCGGTTGTTCACAGTCGACTAGATTGAATTGTTTATCAAAGCATATGCGCAATTCCTGCACGTATAACACTCCGTTTAGTAAGTAACATGTGATCATTGGATTCTTCTTAGTTTTAGCTTTCACTGCATCAGTGAATTCCTCAGGAGTAAATTCTTTTGTGTCTGAAGGCCATAAGTTAGCGGCACCCAACATGTCTGCCAATGAATATTTCTTGTTCCATTCGATGCCCTGGTTGAAGTATTTGAACTCAGAGTTTAAAGGCTCAAGTTCTGTGGCGCAGGTCCCATGTTTCAGCCATTCATGTCTCCAGAATTTGTAAGGATCGTTTTCTGAAATTAAAGTTATTAACATCAACAGCAGGTCCTGGTTACGATTTAACATGGATAACGCCTCTATGTACGAGCAGTAACAGTGGTTTTCGTAGTTCAAGTATTACCATACTGACTGACTATGATTTAGTACATTACGATACGTGTGACATAAGTAGTCCATTATTGCACGGCATGCAATTTGCACCCCAGCGTAGCGAGCATGCTAAATGCCGCGCCGTGCATGTATCGTATGCCTACTATTTTATAGCACGCACGTGTGACTTAAAACGATTTTCTGCGTAAAAATGGACTACCTACATAAGTCACAGAAAAGCGTGACTTACGAGTAAGTGCGGGTGTAGGTCACACAGAGCTATCTAATCATTTTGCTACAAGTTAAGTTATTGATGAAATGAACTCTTGAATCTATTTATTCAACATGATCGCAGGTTTTGTGACGCAATTTGGGGTAGGCTCTTAGTCACAAATTAGTGCAAATAAAAATAAGCAACTTATAAAAATAATCAACTGACAGTGAAAAGAGTAAAAAACACTGATACGTGAACTATTTAGGAAAAATATTTTACCTATGTAGATTGCGGTCCATGCCTGTTCCAAGTCGCCTTTGATAGGTTTAATCTCTTCTGGATCAAACGCCCATGAATCATTACAATAATTAATATCTCTTGGCCAAATCCCATGCACAGTCCAGCGGTTCTTGTCATTAGGATAACCACATTCGCTTTCATTATAATAATACAGCCAGCGCTTACAAATTGTCACTGGCCATCGTTGGGAGAAAATGAGAATGTCAGAATTATTATCTGGTTCTCTGATTTCTGCATCTGCTATTTCATGCTGATAAGCGTGGTGTAAGCTGAAAGTAAGTAACGGGTTTTCAATCATTATGTATGGACGTAAATTTTACTGGTCAAATAACTAGCACGCGGTTTACCTTATTAATATGCAGAATATTACTGCTGGTAATCTTATTTTACACATTTTAATTTCTCTGGAAACTTGGTGCTCCCACTGTTCGAGAAAGAGTTAAGTTTCAATTGCTTTGAAGTATATAAAATACGATTCAGCAATAGTTCGGTAGGATATTAGAAAATTATTAAAATAATCTGCATAACACACTACTACTAACAGAAAGGTATTCGACATATTAATGGGCTGTGAAAAATTATTGAATTTTTTTCATTATTAGTTGTTAACTGCCCCTTTGGTTTAGCTAACTAGTGGTTAAGTGGAAAGCTTATCGGCTGTCGGTTGAGAGGTCCCGAGTTTCAATCCCAGCTCAAGCTATCAACTAATTAAGTTATTGGGGTTTTCTGTCAAGAAATGATTAGTAGCAGCCCAGAATTAGGGAGCTGGCGGGCGGAGTGACACCCTCGGGCTTCGGAGAGCACAGTTTGCCGTCACATGGTTCGATTCGTCTGTGTACGAATGCTTGTAAGCTTAGAACTTTCTTCTTAGATTGGAGTTTTAATCTAGTACTATCCTTTCTTCTCTTAGGCGTGTTTTTACAGTATCGACATCTAAATGTAGGTACATAATCTATACTTATAATAATAAATCTGTAGAAGTGAAAATTCTGTACATTGAAAAAATCAAAAAAGTAAATGGCATAATATGGTATAGGTCTGTGTGCCGGGCACACCATTTTTTAAATTCGGTTCTCAATAATGTCCATTGCAAAAAATTTGAAATGAATGAAATGATTATTTTAAGATAAAATTGCATTTTTTTTATTACTTAATTCCCAAAAAAAAATTTTTTTGTCTTTATATTTTTTGTCATAACAAATCATTTGACCAAACGTTTATTGTGTAAAGATTGTTTGCTGTAATAAATCATTTGATTAAAGACCAAATACCTAAATGACATTATCCTTATTAATATTCTGCCAAGTAAAAATTAGACCAAATGAAAATGTGCATATTAAAATCATTCCAAACATTGCATTGGTATAATAAAAGGTTGCGAAAATTTGTTTGGGTAGTGAAATTTTGGCAAAATCTTTTTGGTAAAACGGCAGGATCCCCTTTATCAAGAAAGTTTTAGCCGCCGCGTGATTCTATTCGTACCTTATGTTGTCTGACTTTATAACTTCTGAATTATTGAAATCTTATAAACATAGACACTATCCTAGCTTACCTACTTTTTTATTGCGCGCACAATATAGCGCGAGTCAAAGTCAAAGTCAAAGTCAAATCATTTATTTCAAATAGGCACATTAAAGGCACTTTTGAACGTCAAAAAAAAAAACTAAATAGAAATGATTCTAGTCGCCCATTCGAAAAGGTAGTTTTCGTATGGAGAAGAATGGGCAAGAAACTCCACCGTTACTCTTTTAAAAATGTTTTACAAGGTCTTGTATACATAATAAAAATTATATGTGAACACGATGCACCCATAATAAAATTAGTCTACCACAAAAGGTAAAAAGAATTAAAAATTAAGCAATGACAGGTAAATCAAATAAGTGATAGATACATGGTGCTCACATATTTACAAGTTATTTAAAAAAAAAAAAAAATGCAAAAGTAGTTGAACTTTAACAAGTGTGTGAGCCACTGTAGTCGCAGATTGTAAAAATGAATTAGAATAAGATGTCATAATTAAAAATATATATATAAATTAAATTAGGAACAAGTTTGATTTTGTCTAGACTTTTAGATTGTCCTATGGAGCAGGACCAGCATGTTTCCAAACATTCTTATCTTGGATATAATCCTCTAATTTGTAATATCCTTGTTTACAAAGTGTACTTTTAATATGAGTTTTAAATTTTCTTTCATTTAATTGCAATATGTCACAAGGTATTTTGTTGTAGCATTTAACACAGTACCCCATAAAAGATGTATGTACTTTAGATAATCTAAAAAAAGGTTGATCTAGTTTATCTTTATTTCTAGTATTAAAATTATGCCTATCACTTATTTTATTAAAAAGATGTTGATTTTTTCTTACATACATAATATTTTCATAAATGAATTGGCAAGGTACCGTCATGATATTAACCTTTTTAAATAGTTCCCTAAGTGTAATACAACCGGTATTACACTTGCGAGTTTTTGTCTTTTTAACTTACAAATTATTTATGAATGCGTTGCGTTTGCGTTTACGCATGCCTTAGTAAAATTTGTCTCTCAAACTGCCTCGTTGGTATAGTGGTCGCAAGCGCTACTGCTGAGCATGAGGTCCTGGGTTTAATTCCCGAGTCAGGTAAAGTGTTAATGGGGTTTTTCAATCTGGAATTTCTCCGGAGCGGCCCGGAGTCTGGATTTGTGCCCAGCTGATGGCAATAGGCTCGCCCCTATTACATGGGACTTGAAATTTGACAGATTGTAGTAGCTTGATGTGCTGGCGTCTGTACTATACAGGGTCCAATTAAATTAGCTAGCAAAACTCCTCAAACGTGATGGGTATCGATATTTAAACTTGATACAACAAAAATAAATTAAATTGACGGTTTTTTTGTGGGGTCATCGACCGCAGTTAGTCACTTGAAATATCAGTTTTTAAACTCGATAAAACAAAAGAAAATAGATTTACTCAACTGAAACATCCAGTAACAAAACTAACCCCCCAAAATCCACCACGTCTGCAGTTTCGCTTGCTAATTTAATTTGACCTTGTATACAGATACACCTCTGCCGAACCTTTCGGAAAATACAGGCGTTATGTTAGTTGAACGTTTGGAAGGTTAGGTAAATATTTTATGAATAAAAACGTAGTACTTATGTGACAGACAGACACAATAGGTAATAATTTCAGTAAAGTGACCATTGTTGTACCTTATACAAAACCTCAAAATATTGGAAGTAATCTTCCTTATATCGCAGGACAGTTCAGTGGTGTCAGGAATTAAAATGTATAAAACAAGTTTATCAGCTATGATACTTTACCTAAGGTAAGTTACGCGTAGTTAAGTATACCTTTACAATACTTATTTTGAAAATCTCCATAAAAAGGTCAAGAAAAACCTTTGTAAAGATAAAAAAAAGTTGTTGCTACATTGTTATTGAATAAAATGAAAATTAAATGAAATGCTAGGCCTCAGTTAACGTAGTGTTTTCAGTGCTTGGCTTTTATGCTAGGTGTCGAGAGTTCGATTCGTGCTAGTTAAGCCAGCGCCTTCATGTTACTGTCCTGACATGTACCAACAAGCATGTGCAAGAAAGTCTTGACAATAGGATAGCCCTGGATAGCAACCTAATCGAATCAGGGTTTTAATAAGAACATAAATAATAGAAAAATTAAAAAAATTGTTAAGATAAAATATTGGTTCTTATTTTCAGTCTGCACTACGCTCACCAAGTCGCAGCAGATGTAGAAACCAATAATCCTGACAATCACTTTGACATTCTTGTTTTTTCCCAAGAATGGCCGGTAACAATTTGTAAGTACTGGATTGACGAAACTGGAGGCCAATGTGTTTATCCTAAACCAAAGAACCGGTGGACTGTACACGGAATTTGGCCAAGACAAGTGGGAGTGAATTATACTGAATATTGCAACAGCTCTTGGACTTTTGATCCAGAACAGATTAAATCTCTAGAGAGCGACTTACAGCAGGCATGGTCCAACATCTACAAAGGTAATTTTCACTTATCTTCAAACTCGATTCTTTGGTTTTTTTACATAATATTAAATTATATTATAGTAGGTATAGTGCATGTGGCACAATTATCACGTTTATTTAAAATTTTAAGGGTAATCAATTATTGTTGGTTAGCCCTTAAATAGAGGGACCATTTATTCCCCTGTCAATTGAATATTTTAAGAAGTTACTGTCATTTACCTTTGATTTCAGAAAACGACCCCTATCATTTCTGGAAACATGAATGGCTCAAACATGGAACCTGTGGCACAGACCTAGAACCTTTAAACTCAGAGTTCAAATACTTCAGCAAAGGCATCCAATGGAACCAGAAATATTCAGTATCGGATATGCTTGACGCTGCCAACATATTCCCTGATGATACTAAGGAAATTAATCCTGAGGAATTCGTTAATGCAGTGAAAGCTAAAACCAAAAAAAGCGCAATGATGGGATGTTACTTAATAAATGGAGTGTTATACGTGCAGGAATTGCGCATATGCTTTGATAAACAATTCAATCTAATTGACTGTGAACATCCTGCAGTAGATAAAAATTGTTATTCTTCAAAAGGAGTCGTCTATCCTGCTAACGCATGATAATAATTGTGGCCTTAGCCAACACCAGATAATTTATGTCTTTGGCACAAAATAGTTTAATACTTAAAATTTGAAGAACACGTCTTCCAATTGCTACGTTTTTCTACTGTAATAATAAATGTTAGAGCCTAATAAAATCTGTTATATTGTTTTTTTATTCTGGTGATGATGTGGCGGCAAACATTTATTTGGCTTAATAACCTAAAGCGCGGTCACTGTCAGATTGCATAGAAAAGAAAGAGAAGCGCGATGACACAACTCTGGTAATTTATTGCAAAATATGAGGCAATTATCTATTTACAAAAAAAAAATCCTTTGGACCAAACAATTAAAAACACTAGTGCTTTAGTATGTTGCTTGTAGAACAATCTGACAAAAAATCAGAATGATTGTATGTATGTTCTCATATATATAAACGATCTGGGCGCGCTCACTCTCCCGAAAGGTAAAATCATAACTTTCGCGGATGATACAGCCCTCTTATTCACTGCAGACACCTGGAGTGAGGTCTTTGTGTGCGCCCAGTCAGGATTCAATATTGTTTCGAACTGGCTGCGCGACAATGTACTCACCCTAAATGCGGAAAAAACGAAGTACGTCACCTTCTCTATAAAACAGAATACACTGTCTCCATCCATGACGCCAAACACAATCCTAGCCCACACGTGTGCTATTCCTCACTCCACTACATGCTCGTGTATTCAAATTAACAAAGCTGATTATATTAAATACCTGGGTTTAACTATAGACAGCACACTCAAATTCCAGGAACATATCAACACCTTAAGTAACCGACTGAGAAAACTGATATACGTTTTTAAGACCCTAAGAAACGTGACTGACGATAAAATAAAAACAATGGTATACTATGCTCTTGCTCAGTCTTTAATAACATACTGCATCACCTCTTGGGGTGGTGCTCCAAAAAGTACCCTCCTGGTACTGGAAAGAGCACAGAGAGCCATTCTGAAGGTTTCTTTGTCCTTAACTTATCGCTACCCTACAGCACTACTATACCAAAAAGCAAAAGTCTTGACGGTGCGTCAACTGTTCATACAACAAACCATCCTGAAACAGCATAGACTACTAACCTACAATCCTTTACTGCCTCGAGCTAAGAGAAGATTTAATCCTGTAGTCAACCACCATACTTCGCCTTCAACATCTTTTTCAAAACGTTTCTTTTATCACCTCGGTCGGTATCTCTACAATAAAGTAAATAGGGTCATACCTATCTATGAACTCACTAAGATAAAGTGCAAAATGAAACTATATAGTTGGCTCCAAGAACTCAATTATGATGCAACTGAAAATTTATTAACAGTTTTAACATAAACATCATTTTGCAAATATGCTTCGATCAAAACAAACACTCACTGTCACACACACACACACACAACTCCCCCACACACATAACCCCCCCCACACACACACAACCACTGCACACGCTTCTCTAACTACACAAACTACACATACACGCAGTACACACTCAACTTCACTCCCACCCTGATATCGAAAAAAAAAAATGTTAACATGTCTTAACTGCAAACCGTTTGTACGAGTACATAACATAATTGTTAAAATTTAAATGAAGGAGTCCTGGTGTCCTGAAATACAGGCCTTGAGCCTAGTTTAGGCACCAGTCTCCCACAATATAATGCCCCTCCTAATGTCACCGTAGATATAAATGTAACAATTAAGAGTATTATTGTGGAGAAAATAAACTATTTATTATTATTATATATTATTGAATGATTGTACTTAGTATGGTTTTTATTGTAAAAATAAAGTTTTTAGAGGTATCTTCATGATTTTTTTTATTCGGCTGTGACGCATGCCGAATCGCATGACGTTGCCGCCACATCATTCCCTTCGTCAAACCTAAATTAGAACAGACACACTTAACATAAAATCATGCCGGTATTCTCCGTAGGGTTAAGCAGAGGTGCAAGTTCACCCACATTTTGCCAGTTATGTTTATGTCCCATGCATATATGCTCGCCCCTTGTTAGGGGGCGAGCATATAGCGATAGCATGGGTACCTACTTATTATTATGATGAAAAAAAAAATGTTATTAGGTACCTACTGAAAAGAATGGTGGCGGAATGCCACGTCATAAAATACAGATTTAATGTCTCTAACTCCCATAACGTTTGAAGGTTTTAAAAATACTTAAATGAAATATTCTGCCATCAAATAAAAGTATGTGACAGACAGTTATAACATAAAAATGTTAGTTATGCAAATAACTTATTATACGAATTGTTTCCTACTAAAGTGAATGTTTTTATGACATAAAAAAAACACTCAAAACATAAATATTCTAGGTCGGTTTTCTTGAATCGTAAATTCGTAACACAGCAAAGTTGTTTGCAATAGGTTTACCAGTTACAATATTTTTCATAAAATGAGTTACAAAAGGTACTATTTTAGACATTTGGCAGACAGATGAGAACTTGCAAGTACTGGATTCATGGCTTAAATGGAAGCGAATGTATTTATCCTAATAAAAAGAACCAGTGGACTGTTCGGGATTTGGCCAAGGACAATGGAATGGATTTATCCTAAATTTTGCAACAAATCATGGGTTTTTGATCCAAAACAGATTAAATCTATTGAAGGTGAACTGGAGCAGGCATGGACGTTGGTCCATGCCTGCTCCAGTTCACCTTCAATATACAAAAGTGATACAAAGTGGCTACCAAGTCGGCCTTTCAACAAAAAACAAAACAATAAAAGACGAAGTGACGCATAACTTGGGAGAGGTGACGTACATGATCAGCTGTAGTTAACTGCAATAGGCTGAATTGAAAGAATTATAAGTAAAAAATACCTAAGCAACGCCTGTCGCAGTTGCATAGGATTCCCTTAATACCTACTAGGGCTACCCAATATACAACTACGAAAGTCGAAGCCACAGCCATAGTATAACTACCTAACTATACTCTACATATAAAGATACTTACGTAACATTAATTTTAATTTCAGGAACCGACCCCTATATTTTCTGGGTCCATGAAAGGAAGAAACATGGTACCTGCGCTACAAAAGTGGAACATTTCAACTCTCAGTTCAAATACTTCAGCAAAGGCATCGAGTGGTACCATAAATATTCGTTGTTGGATAATTTCAGAAGACGGTCCTTACAATTTTTGGAGACATGAATGGCTGAAACATGGGACCTGCGCCACAGAACTTGAGCCTTTGAACTCTGAGTTCAAATACTTCAGCAAAGGCATCGAATGGAATAAGAAATATTCGTTGGCGGACATGTTGTTACGTCGCTCGTATTGAACCTTACTATTGATAGTATTGTTGTATTAGTTATGCAGATAAGAATTGTTTTGGACTATTGTAGAAGCTTTATAAAATTCTCAAAAAAATTTTTGATCGTTAGTACCTATTTCTTGAACCGTGAGAGCATCCTAGTTGTCCGAAAATTAAAAATGTTTACGATTTTACCAGTGTTGATCCTTTGCTTAAGGTAGGTAAGCAAGTATTAAATATCTTGGTGTTAATCTGAACGGGTTTTTAACATCCAGCCAAAACTGCAAGAACATCAAACAGCAGGGCTATTGCGTATCTCTGTTGACAGTTAAAATGATGATCATTTTGGCAAAGTGTACATCAATTAGCTGTCAAACAGTCTGCACATTTGCAACATTCTCCTTCAGCGACTAGTCTTATCCAAGTGAGGTGCTTCGTCTGACGTTATGCGGACTACTAAACTGGCGCTATCTTTTTCTACGGGTGAATTTGCGTGCCGCGTGTGTAGTCGTTCCGCTCATTTGAAGTTACTGGATACAGCTTGCAGCTACCGACTCGGCTGGGCAGCGTTCGGGAAGCTACGCAATATCTTCTCGTCTCACATACCGCAGTGTCTCAAGACGAAAGTCTTTGACCAGTGCGTGTTGCCAGTGATGACTTAAATGGCACTGAAACGTGGTCGCTCACAATGGGCCTTATAAGAAGGCTAAAAGTCACCCAAAGGGCAATGGAGAGGGCTATCCTTGTAGTTTCCCTGCGTGATCGAATCAGGAATGAGCAGATCCGCAGGAGAGCCAAGGTAACTGACATAACCCGAAGAATTGCCAAACCTAAGTGGCAGTGGGCATTGCTCGCAGAACAGATGGCCGATGCGGCCGAAAGGTTCTGGAGTGGCGACCGCGTACCAGAAGACGTAGCGTTAGAAGGCCTCCCACAAAGTGGTCCGACGACCTTGTGAAGGCCGAAGGAACCCGTTGGATGCGAGAAGCACAGAACCGGTCGAAGTGGAGGTGCTTGGGGGAGGCCTATGTCCAGCAGTGGACGTCTTTCAGCTGAAATGATGAATGATGGCTTTGAATGAAACTTATCGAAACGCCAGATCATCACTGGTTGCCTAAAAGCGAACCTGAAAGAGTCAGAATAGTCTCCAACACACGACAACCCTTGCACGATAACATCCATAAGCCAAAAAGGCTAAAAAGCCTTAAACTGTTTTTAAAAGTGTGACGCCCCGGGGACTCACTGACGAACGATGAACAGACAAACTGAGTCTGTGGCGACACAGTGCTCCTTTAAACATACCATTCGTTCCACATGCTGAATATCTCCAACCTGGATAGTCTTTAAATAGACTTAGGACCCAGGTTGGCCGAAGCAAGGAAAACCTGTTTAGTTGTAGATTCAAAGACGACCGCCTTGGAATGTAAATGTGGTGCGGTTTCACAAAAGATGGGACACTTATGTCATGTCCTGTTGTCTACACGTTACAGGAACGGATAGATACTAGTGAAGACGCCAAACACGTAGCCGAATTCTGAACTGAGTTCATTTAGATTAACGTCAGGGCTCGGCTACATGGAGCGACTGCCTATTCGTCCGTCAGTATTTAGGTACTAGGTAACCTACCTTTACCTTGGTACTTACCTTTTGTTTTTAGGGATCCATGAGGAGTCTCATGGATACCCTCCATCTGCGGCGAACGGAGGCTTATCTCGAACTTCTATCGACTAAAACCCCACTGTTCCTTTAACTATAAGCCGGAGGTCCGGGAGATACTTTTGGTATGGTGGTACCTACGACCGGTTTTCCGGTGGCAGACTTTCGGGTTTCTCACTATCCGTAACTAACTACTGTGATATATCTATCTACAAGTGGCAGGTGGGTGGACCGATGGTGTGTGACCGTGTGATGGTTCGGAGGGGTCTCCTTATGAGATGTATAGTTCCCCATCCACGAGTTCCACGACTGATGGTAGTAAGTGTAACTTAACCTTCATCGATCGACCCGTGCCACTGAAACTTAGCCACGACTCCTCTTAACTTTTAGATCTATAATAAGTACGTAAAAGACATTTAATTTTTTCAGTTTACCTAACGCCCACCAGTACAAAATCGTAGATGTAGAAACCAGTGATCCAGATCCTAATCATTTTGACATTCTTGTTTTCTCACAAGAATGGCCAGTGACAATTTGCAAATACTGGATACATGATTTAAATGGAAGTGAATGTGTTTATCCTAATAAAAAGAACCAATGGATTATACACGGAATTTGGCCAGGGACAGTGAAATGGAACTACCCTCAATTTTGTAACAAATTATGGGGTTTTGATACAGCACAGTCTAAATCTATTGAAGGTGAACTGGAGCAGGCATGGACCAACGTGTACAAAGGTGACAGTGATAATACAAAATGGCTACCAAGTCGACCTATCAACAAAAAATATAAATTTTATAGAATGTTAAGCTAGTCAAACTTTAGCTTAATTACCTACTTAAGAATGGGTGTTGTGACCACGGAATAGATAATTATCTCTTCCGTGGTTGTGACGCATAACTTGGGAGAGGCGTAGGTACAGACGCCAGCACATCAAGCTACTACAATCTGTCAAATTTCTTTAATAGATTTTCAACTTTATCGCTAAAGCATAAGGTTCAAAGTTGATTGGGAAAATTTGACAGTTTCGGGTAGCTTGATGTGCTGGCATCTGTACATGACCAACAACAGTAGACTACAGTAAGCTGAATTGATCAGTTTTCGATCTAAAGAAAACCTAAGCTACGGTGTTTGCAGTTGCAGAGGGTTCCCCTAGTGCCTACTAGGGTTACCCAATGCAACTGCGAAAGTCGTAGCCGCAGCCACAGTACAACTACATAACTTGCTAAATACTAAACATACAGAAGTTAGCTAATAAATATTTACCTACGTTTAAATAATTTTAATTTCAGGAACCGACCCCTATATTTTCTGGGGCCATGAATGGGAGAAACATGGGACCTGCGCTACAAAACTGGAACATTTCAACTCTCAGTTCAAATACTTCAGCAAAGGCATCGAGTGGCACCATAAATATTCGTTGTTGGATATGTTTGACGCCGCTAACATATTCCCTTCCGATACTAAAGAATTTACTCCTGAGGAATTCGCTAATGCAGTTAAAGCTAAAACTAAAAAGAATCCAATGATCAACTGTTACACAGTAGATGGAGTGCTATACTTGGAGGAAATGCGCTTATGCTTTGATAAAGAACTAAATCTTATTGATTGTCCTATAACAAACCAAAATTGTGATGTTTCGAAAGGGATCATCTTTCCAGCCAGTGCTTGATAAATGACACCTTAAAACAGTTAGAAGCTTTCTGGTATACCCCATGGACGTAATATATAGAAGTATCTATATACTACGTCCATGGGTATACCAACGTGCCTTTTTAAAATAAGTAGGTAGGTACCTATGTGTAATTAATTAAATTTTGTTAACCTTTCCCTTTTGACATTTTTTTTTTCTTTTTTTTTTTAAACTTTGCCCCACACTAGGAATTTCTCCTGTGTTGGCGTTTACAAACATTTAAACTCACATACACAAACAGCCAGACCCGGAACAACTACTTGTAGGTCATACAAATATTTGTTCCGTGCGGGAATCGAACCCGCGACACGCAGCGCAGCAGTCAATCGCTTACCACTGCGCCAACCGTGCCGTCACATGGTTCACGTTGATACTTTTTTTAATTATACAGATATTTTTCTTATGTTATAAATGATTTCAACCCTAAGTTTTGAGCCCGCAAATCAATATGTTTTATAGGAAAAATACTTAGGGGGTCAAATTATAAAAAAAACAACTATAGAAATTAATCTCTTATTTAATTAAAATAATAATATAGTAATATAGGTAATATATAAAAGTAAAAATTTTATTTTTACGGATAATTTTATTATTGGCTTTGGTAACAGAAAAAATGGAGGATGAATGGCAAGTGACAATATGGTATAGGTAAGAATTTATTTATAAATTTCTGTTGTGTAATATTGTCTTTTATCAAACGAGTTTTAAAATCGTCTAAAAATATACATATTTTATAAGTTAATATAATTAATTATAAAATATTATGCCCCTGTCTGCTTAATGCTACCGTTGCATTCCAAATACATATTTTTAAATTATGCAACAACGAATCACAATGTATTTTTAACCGACGAAAAAAAAACGGAGGAGGTTCTCAAGTCCACGCGTATTTTTTTTCTCATGACTACGGACAGAACAGAACAGACGTGGTACAAGTACGAGTTTTACATGAAAACATACTTTAGATTTTTACAAAACCATAATATCAGTTCCTACGACATAATATTTGTTTACCGACAAGTAAATAGAGAAAATACATTTAACAGTGACTGGCTTGCTATTTCATAAGGCACTAAAATGAAAGGCTGCAACAATCCTAAAGGAAACTACTAACAGTAAAATTACCAAACTTAATTTGGACGTAGTATAATCAGCCTATAACGTTCCCACTACTGGGACACAGGCCTCCTCTCGGTGAGAGGGAGTGGGCCGTAATCGACAACGCGGGCTGGTAGATGTCACATGTCTTAAAAAATTTTGTTCTACATCTAGGACATGCTGGTTTTCTCACGATGATTTCCTTCATCGTTTTGAGAGCAGTGGTGATGAAAGAATTTACTTAAACAAAGATAGTCTGAATTCGAACCTACAACCTACAACTCGTAAGTCGCGTCCAGTATGTTGTAAGACATGCCACATCCACCAACCCGCACCGGGGCCGCGTGGTATACGGCCCCCTCTAACAGAGTGGAGGCGTCTGTCCCAGCAGTGGCAACGTTCATCATCATTTCAGCCGAAAGACGTCCACTGCTGGACATAGGCCTCCCCCAAGCACCTCCACTTCGACCGGTTCTGTGCTTCTCGCATCCAAGGGGTTCCTGCGGCCTTCACAAGGTCGTCGGACCACCTTGTGGGAGGCCTTCCAATGCTACGTCTTCAGGTACGCGGTCGCTTTCGGCCCCATCGGCCATCTGTGGCAACGTTATAGGCTGATTATTTTAACGGGAGAAGCCACGGCAATTATACAGCTTTGGAATGCTAGGGATGTGTTGTTGGTTTGGTCACAATTACATAAGCATTAGGCTACAAAATGGCTCGGCCAGGCTGTTTGTGGACGGCACGATAAATTGGCTAGAAGCCTTACTGAGCCATATTTTGGCAACTATAAACTAAGTAGGAAAGAAAGAAAGGAAAATAAATCTAGATGATAATGATAAGAATCCATCCTTTGACTACATCCTGACAGCTTAGTGTGTTATTGTACAAAAAAAACTTATTTTAACTTAAATGACTGAAAAAATAAACTACTTATTGCACTGAATTAAGTACACAGAATCTTTAAAACACAACTTAATTTCTATCATAATATAAAAGAACATAAAAAAAAACATAAAGTTATATAAAATTACAAAGCTGAATTTTGTACGGGGACAGAAGTTCCAGATTGAAGAATGAACTACAGTACCAAAACAATTGTATGAAAATTCAGTAAAGGTACAGCTTGATGCAAACTTTATGACGGCTCGGAACATGAGGCGAGTTGCTGCGCAGTAACAAACCCACCTGTCAGCGGAGGTGAAGGGTGAGGTACTGCGCAGCGAGTAGTGCACTTCAGAGACGCCCTAAAGTTTGAATGGGGCTGTAATTGATTTTCTTGAATTCAATTTATTTGATTATTTCTTCAATGATGTTTGATACAAAACTACAATGTGAACCATTGCACCCAGTTCACAAACTTATGTAGTTGGACCAGGTATCTCTTTGGTGGTGGCTCCTGGCTCTGAGAGGGATAGATAATGCCTTTAGACGTATCACAGTTTGTGAGCAAACCATTCACTTCATGCTCCCCCAAACATTCCATAAGATTCAGTTGCTTATCGAAGCATATACGCAACTCTGTTAAATACTGTACTCCATCTTCAAACAGACATGCTATAAAAGGTCGAATAGTGATCTTTGATGCCACAGCACTGTTTATATCTACAGCTCTTAGTGCTGCCGTGTCTGATGGGATGATGTTCGCAGCGTTGAGCATATCAGTCATGTGATATTTGTTCAAGAAATCAATGCCTTTGCTGAAGTATTTCAGTTGAGTGTTGAATGGTTCAATAATTGCCGCACAAGTCCCGTGTTTGTTCCATTCGTGGGCCCATAAGTTGTAGATTTGAGTTTCTGGAAATATACAGAACATAATAAGTATTTAACAAAGGTATTTACAGCAGATGTGAGTGGAAACGCCGGGAACTAAGTAGTAAATGGACTTATTGGTGAAGTTCTTCAGAAAGGTCAGGTGCGTACTATTCGCAACAGTAACTGGCGTGCGTGTATTAGACGCATTGGCGTAACTATACCGTTTGGCAAATTCAAGGGATGGGGCCCTCCCTCAATGTAAAGAAGCTCAACGTTATAGTTTTTTTTTAATAGCACTTTTCCGCGTAGATTTCATATTTTCCCCTACACAATTTAACACCTGACTGCTTCGTTGGTCTAGTGGTCGCAAACGCTACTACTGAGGATGAGGTCCTGTCCAAAAAATTAGATAAACAATGGGAAAAAGGTACCAAATGTCCGAAACCTGAACGATGTCCTTTGTTGTACATTTTCAAAAACAAGTTTGCATTTATAAACTTATGTTAGGCTCCTCCTGTGCTCATGGCCCTCTCGGGCCGGGGGCCCCCGCTGGCTGGGGGCCCGTGGCATTTTCACGCTACTTGCTAATCGTAGCAGGTAGCGTTCTGTAGTCACTACCTACGCCCATGGGAGGAAGGCTTGAGTGTATGTATAACACGTATTTATAGACATAAGTACTAACAATATTTTGTACTTTGTGTTGAGTTTCCTACTATGTTTATTTTCCTGTTGATAAACAATGTTATTGTAACTTCTAAGCTGACCTTAGACAATTTATGAAGAACTATTTAGGCGTAAAAAACGATAATGATCAGTGTCCACAAGTGTAATACATACTATAAAGCTACCATCTACTGGGTACATCTGTCATTGACTTGAATGTGCCTTAGCGGCTGAGTATGCCATGCTCACTCTAATGTGTCGCCTGATAGTGGTGCATATGTTGGATCATTTAGCTCCCTTCAAAATGGTTGAGCCGAATGGTGCTAATCCATTCGTCATGTTCGTGAACGGACACCGCCAGTAGGGACTGGTCATCTCTTAGCCGCCACGGCTTATTGTAATTTAATTTAATATTTGGATGTTTTTTTTTTCATTTTGGACGCTTTTAACATTCTGCAGCATTCTTACATGCATAATTTTAACATGAATGATGTAACCAATATTTTGTAACCATATTGTTTTGAGTGTCCGTGGAGTTTCTTGCCCTTTCTTCTCCATAGGTACCTAGGTAGGTGCGCCTGATCTCTCTCCGGTCGTGTGGGATTGCCGTCCCATCGGACTATGAGAGTGAGGGAAGAGGGAGTGCACCTGTGTCTGCGCGCATACTTGTGCACTATAATATGTCCCGCGCCGAAGGCTAGTCTCCGTTGAGATTGACCGCCGTGGCCGAAATACGGTCTGGAGGACTTTATTTATAGGTACCTACAATACTCTGGAAAGGGCAACTAGCTGCATCTTTCTCACTGACAGACCTCTTGACAAATTCAAAAGTGCCTGTAATTGGTTTATTTCTGGTTAAAGACATTTATTTCTCATAAAGAAATTTACATTTCACTTACATGAGAACAAATTTAAATACAAAGTATAAACTAATCATTGTCCTTCGACACTCGGACTTACAATTTGCCTGACGTATTGACTTCTTTAAGTTACATTAGTACGTCTATTTATTTAGGTTTGCGGGTACTCCCAAAAATCCAACACTGTGCCACTATGCGCAACTACCCTGCCTTGAGATAAAGAGAGCGGTCCCGCTGTCACAATGCAGATAAATCAGTCAGTAGTACAATAATGTTTATGGTTAACTAATACTGATATTTTGAAGAACATATTTTTTTAGTTTGATTTTAAAAACATTGATCGAAATCGCACCCTTTATCTCATCAGGTAATTTATTGTAAAGTTGCACTCCCTCGTACCCAAGTGATCTTTTACCTTGAGCAGTTCGCACTCGAGGAAGTACTATGTGATCTTTTCTCCGACTGCTACGGTTATGCAATTGATGTGTTTTGGTGAATGAAATTTGTGTATGCATGGTTTTATTAAGTATTTTTTGTATGAGTATGCAGGTGCAGTATGCACGAAGTTGTTTGATGTTCAAGAGTTTCGTGTCCTTGTATATTTTAATTGTAGGTGTTAGGTAGTCGTAGTGAAAAAGCAATTTAATAATTTTGTTTTGTGCAATTTGTAGGTCTTTTAAGTTGGTTTTAGGTGCATAACCCCAGATTTCGATTAGGTACAGTATATGTGGCTTTATCAAAGAGTTATATATTGTCCGGCGTACACTATATGGCAGACAGTGTACGATATTTCGTAGTGAGCCCAATAAAGATGTCATTTTGGATCTGATGTAGTCAATTTGAACCTTCCAATTTAGATGGCAGTCTAGTCTTAACCCAAGGTATTTCTCGTGTTGTTTGAGTTCGAGTATTTGGTTTTCAATTGTAAGAGGTGGATGGGGTGGTATTTTCTTATTTTTTGCTTTAAATATGACGTAACTAGTCTTGGATGCATTGATTGTTAGAAGATTTTGTTGAAACCAGGTTAGTAATGAGTTTAGGTCTCCTTGGGCTTGATTTAACATGTCAGCCATAGAACTACCAAAATAAAAAAGACAGGTATCATCCGCATATAGCGAGATATGTCCGTGTATTGGAACCTTATGGATGGAGTTTACGTATATTAAAAAGAATAGTGGACCTAGCAGTGATCCCTGGGGAACACCAAACGTGATATTGTGTGGTTTACTCTGGTGTTCACCAATTTTAACCACCTGAAGCCTGTTATTCAAATATGATTCGAACATTTTATAAGCCACACCTGATACGCCTATGTCTTTTAGCTTTTGTAGTAGTATAGGGTGGCTAACTGTATCAAAAGCCTTTTTAAGGTCGATGAATAAGCCTAGCGCCATGTTTTTTTGATCAATGTTCATTTGGATTTTCGTAATTAGATCTGCAGTAGCTGACAGGGTGTTAGAATGTGTTCGAAACCCATATTGCCTTTCAAAGAGGAAATTTATTGAGGTGAGGTGTTCATCTAAGCGTGTATAAAGGACTCTTTCAAATATTTTAGAGATAATCGGAAGGACTGAGATAGGTCTATAGTTGTTAGGATCCGTTTTGACACCAGATTTGTGGATTGGAGTAACTTTGGCTACCTTTAATTGATCTGGAAAGGTTCCACTGGCAAGATGGGTGTTTATACAGTCAGTCAGTTTGTTCACGATTAAGTCACTTACGCATTTCACGACTTTGGTAGTTATACCATCGATACCAGCACTGCAGTTCGAATCAAGATTCTTGATTATTTTGGATACTTCGCTGGCTTGGCATGGTGTGAAGCTTGTGAGTTCTCTGTTATATGGTTGAGAATCTGGCGCTGTTACAGTGTTGTGTTGGTGTGGTTGTGTAGCAATGAGGTTGGCTAAGGTAGAACCAATCGTAGAAAAGAAGCGGTTGAATGTCTCACAAACCTCGTTGCCATTGGTTAAAGGTCCAGATTCAGTTAGAAGTTTAGGGGGCGTGCACTGTGACTTGATTTTATTATTAGACAAGGTATTTATTAAGTTCCACATCTTTTTAGGGTCTGCAGTATGTTTCATAAATGCCTCATGGTAGTACTTCTTCTTAGTGTTCCTAATTGTTTCAGCTGTAATATTTCTTTCAATTTTAAAACTTTCCATTAGATCTTCATTACTTGGCTCTTGCTTCAATCGATGCCAGATTTCATTTCGTCTCGTAATTTTTTCTGTTATTTCTCTACATATCCAATCTTGGCGCGGAGGGTTTAGGATTTTAGTTTTAACCGTTGTGCTCCTATGAATGCCACACTTTAGATATTTCTCAAAGTTCTCGTAGCTGTTGTCAATTGACGCGTATTCTGCGAGTGCGATACTTTCGTGCAGTTTTTCATAGTCTATCGCTTCGTATTTTACACGCTTCTTTGGTGGTCGCTTATATTTTTTCATACTTAAATAAATTTGCTTGTGGTCAGACATAGGTGAGTCAATAATGACCATATGAAAGCTTTTGTCCTTAAGGTTGGTGCATACGTGATCAAGGATGGTCTTTGTGGAAGCAGTCTCACGCGTGCTATAGTCTTCATGGATATTATTAAGAAAACCATATCCAGACTCTTTCATAGCATCTCGGTAGTATTTAGTCTTCGGATTTTTAGTCAGGAGGTCGATGTTAAAATCGCCGAAAACAATAGATCGGGGTTTCTTCAATAGCTGCGATGAGTATACTTCAATGAACTCTCTTGTGTTATTGTTTCCTGGATTGTAGACTGCTCCTATGTTTAATGCGTGCTTCTCGAGGCATATCCATAGGTAGTTGATGCCTCCGGCGTACACTTCATCGACTTTGCTGTGATTAAGAGTATTGTGTACATAAATGGAGACACCACCACCCCTGGAATCGGTTCTGACATTATAATAGTGGGTATAATTGGGTAGTTGGAAATGATCGGCGTCTTCACTTGATTTGAACCATGTCTCAGTTAATATTATGATATGAGTAGTGTATTTGATCGATGCTATTATGCATTGTAGTTCGTCGAATTTTCCTTGTCTTTTTATGCTTCTTACGTTTGCGTAGAAGAAAGTTAGGGTCGATTTAAAAGATGGTAGGTCTTGGTAGGTATGACAGAGCTGGTAGGTAATTGTATCATCTGAATTAGTTAGGATGTTTGGTGGATTCAGCGGTATTAGTTTTTTGGCTGAGTCTGAACGATCTTTGGGGTGCCTTTGACGTATTTAATAATTAAATTCTCCTCACCGTTTTCCTTACGACGGGTTAGTTCTTGGCTGAGCTCTTTCATAATTGCCTTTTGGGTGGGGGTCTGGTCCGAGTAAACTTTAATGTTTTCCGGTAGTTTAGTTTTGTTTCGCAGTATTGTCTTCGCGTCTTCGGATGATCCAAAACAAATCTTCAGTGGGCGTTTTTTCTCTGTGGTGTATTTCCCAAGCCGAATTGTTTTTATTATTTTGACATGTTCGGTCGATGCATTTTGTAGAATGGTTTGGGCCGAACTTATGTCCTCAGCCAAGCGTGCGGCGTTATCAGGTATTGTTGGTTCGGGTAGGCCAGCGATTATTATGTTTTTGCTTCTATTCGCCCGTTCTTGTAGTTCATTAATAACTTTTTCATTGGTGAAATCATAGTTTTGAAGGGTATTTGATTTTGGTGGTGTAGATTTGAGTTCACTCATTTGAGTTTCAAGGTTAGATATCTTCAGTTCTGCAGAGCGGTTATTTTTCTTCAGTTCCGAAATTTCAGCTTTCATGTTGTTATGTTCGGCTAACATCTTTGCAGTTGAATTTTTTATATCATTGACCTGGTCTTTCATTGAAGAGATATCATCGCGCACTGGCTTCAAGTTTGTCTCCAGTGATGCGATCATTTCATCTCGAAGTTTATTTATGGCAGTTAATATGTCACAGCATTCTCTTTGTTTTCTCTTCCGATATGTGACGCGATTATCTGTTTCATCTCCACTAGTTTTTGAGAAATCTGATTGTGAACCACTTTGACCTACTGTTATGTTCGTGGATTGTGGCGAGTGGTGAACATTCATAATGAGTTGACTGGTTTAAAGTACGGCGTGGGAAGAGGTTAAAAAATGCAACTATCTCTTTTACCCGAGGTGGAGCGGGGGGCGCGCGCGACGCTTTGACGCGCTGCTACTCGTTGATGTGTGATGATAGATGGTCGTAACTTAATCACTTTTAGACACCACTTTCGTTCTTGTACTGCAAGCTTTATGACTTATTATTGGGTATAGGGTTTTTGATTTTTTTTGCGAGTTAATCAGAAACACGTCCGTACTGTCCGAGAGCCGAAGCGTTTGATTTAAAATAAATACTTTGAGTTTGAATTTAATATATTATCTGACTGGTTGACTGGTAGAAAATGCCTATGGCATTAAGTCCGCCTCTGTACATTTATGTGCTTGAAGTATTAAATAAATAACTGTGCAATTCATAATGAGCAACCAAGGATTGGCATTATAAATTTATAAGTATTTATTTAGAGAGTACTGAGTACTGTAGTGTTCTGTATATTCTCGCCTTTAGCAAAAGGCACTGGCTGGAGATGATATTCTATTCGAGAGTTTAAACGCATGTCAAATAATTTAAGGAATAAGTTTGATATTCACCGCGAAGCTGTAATGTTGCTTTAAATAATATATTAGTTCAAACTTCAACGTCTTTTAGTCAAAACTGTGGAGGCCCCGTCTGGATATTCACAGTACTTATTCTTGAAAAGTAAATGTGTCTCATTGGGAGACAGTTGAGCTCTTAAATGATAAGTAGTTCTAGATATCCGCACTATATATTGTATAGGTACCTCTCTGTCTAGCCTAGCTAAGGAGTCTAATTGGATATTTTAAGTCAAAACAAGAAATTCCACATGAACAATGTCCTGGGTACATGCTAGTTGTGTATAATATATTTTCTTAAAATTGAGATTTTGTTTAGTTAGTTCACCATAAAGGGTAGAAACATAAAAATATTAATAACCAGAATAAAACTCAAAAAAATTAAATGCTGAAGGTGGGTGGTTTTTTACAATAAAGATTTGTTTTATTCAAGACCATTCAGCTGATAAATACTAGCTGAACATCTTAATCTACATCATCTGCCTAGCCTTTTTCTTACTAGGAGAGCAGCGATTCACCCAAAAATTTGTTGTGCCTACACCATGTAATTAATAATGCATACTTTCTAGGTCCCTCATGTCCTACAAAACCTTTATGTTCCTTAATAAATTTATTATTATTAAGTATACTATTTGCGTACCTGCCAATTTATATTGCTGTGTATATTAAAAACTATAAAAAAGACAATTACCCTTCTCAATGTTGGTCCAAGCTTCTTCTAATTCACTTTCAATGGGTCTCACCTGCTCTGGATCAAAAAGCCAGGTGTTATTGCAATTAAAAGGCCCTTTAGATCCTTTTTTTGAAGGCCAAATACCATGGACAGTCCACGAATCCGTTTTCTTAGGAAAAACGCAGTGGTGATTGGGTTTATTATGTGTCCAAACTTTACATCTGGTGCTAGGCCATTCTTGAGTGAACATAAGGTAATCCCAGTCTTTTTCTAGTGAATTTGGGCTTAATGCATCTCCAAATAATATGAGGTGATGACTTCGATGTATCAGCATCGAAGCATAATCAAAGCTGGAAAATGTCCAAGGTTACATAAATATGTTATTTTTGTTACGTACTTTTACATTTTGGTATGAAAACCGTAAAAAAGCTTACCATAAATAAAGTAAAAACGCTAAAATTAAGCTCTTGCTACACATTGTTATCGCTCTAGTATCTGTCTATATTTGTTTTAGTTCTATAATAATATCATATGAAAGCAATAAACACGCACAATGAAGAATTCAGTTTCTGATTATTTTCATGATTCTTCCGTCTTGTCTGGCAGGCAAGTCGATTCAGTTGGTTGTCAAAATATTTAAATGTCATTCGTCTGAAATGTCAAGTTTGACGTTTAGGGTTACGTTTGGAAATGTAATTTTCCATTGTATGTACTACGATTATAACCCGACGGTACCTATTTAACTTTTTCAATTAAATGTTAATTATTCTTGAAAATTGTTAATAATAATTTCATCAACGAAATCGGAAATAAAAAGTTGATGCTGCTGGTTTGAAATAATTCCAACAGATGGCGTTGGCGTAGAGAAAGTGCGTGAATTTATTGCGAACAGCTGAAGCTGGTGGTTTTCATCACAGAGTACATTTTGATAGACTGAAAGTTTTCATTTAATAATCTGTACATCAAAATTCCTTTGACGATTCATATTCAGAATTTAATATAATTTATTTTTTGAATTTTTCAACTTTTTGGGTTAGTGATGTGATGCCCATAGAGTAAAGTAATATATCGGGGTGATGCCAGTGCAGTGGTAACAGCCAGTGTTTGATGTTTCATCATTTTGCACGGTCATAACTAACTCTTTAACTCGTAAAATATGATCATAATAAAAGAAAATGGAATTCCTCAAGTTATTGATGTTAAGAAGATATGAAAAGCGTAGAGCAGATATTTTTTCGACGCGTGAACTTACTGTTTGTATATTAGGCTACCTCGAACTTTTTGAGCATGTTGGTAGGGGGACATTTTTGGGAATCTGGGGCCTTCCTACATTCTATCACACAAGAGCACGCCTGTAATCTTCGAAGGGATAGGTTTGAAGTTAGTACAATCAACTTATTATTTACTAGCTGTGCCCCGCGGTTTCACCCGCATAAGTGTTGAAACCCTTGAATATCGGTGTAGCGCGTAGGCATATTAAATATCTTTAGTCTTAGGGTCAGTACACACCGAGACGCGACGCGACGCGCAGTTTTCAAGATAGAAATACAATTACAGACCTTATCTACTACACAAAAAGGTATACGATTCATTGAGCTACGCCGCGCTGCGCCGCCGCGCGGCGTAACTCGACGTAGTGGGCTGATTTGTGTACCTTTTAGTGTAGTAGATAAGGTCTGTAATTGTATTTCTATCTTGAAAATTGCGCGTCGCGTCGCGTCTCGGTGTGAACTGACCCTTAGGCAATGTATGACGTAGCTCGTAAGTTAATTCTAAGTCCTCTCAACCTTTGTTCACAACTTCAAACTTCAGTCGTTCATTAAACCTACAACCGAGAACACGCTCTTTTAATTGCCGAACCTTCTGACCACTCACACTCACCAATTACTTTACCGGCAAAGTGGTGACCCCGACGTGATTTGAACACGCAACCTTCTGATCTGGAGTCACCGGCAAATCGGGATAAAAAGTAACCTATATGTTAATCCAGGGTGTCAGCTACCTCCATACAAAGTTTTATTAAAATTGGTCCAGCCGTTGTTTGAGCGTGAAGAAGTAACAAGAAGAAGTTTCCACTCCTCTCTGTCTTGAGCTAGTGTGGACCAATCCTGTCTGTAGGTAGGTATCAAGCTCACATCCCGCCATCAATTTACATCACCGTTATACCTACTTATTTCAATGACCTACATCACATTTCGTCAGTAAACAGATTCTATATTTTTATAGATGGCGAGTCTTCCGGTCACAAATGTAAAGTCCGGCTTGTTGGTGCTGCTACTGAGAAATTGCTAATAGAAATACTCAACTTAAAAGGTTAGAAGCTAATGGAGAAGTATGGAAGAAAAAGACATGTTGCGCCGACCCCAAATAGGTTTATTGGAATAAGGACAGGAGAGTGATGATGAAATACTCAACTTATCTAGGGTTATTGGTAAAACATAATGATGACTACAATGACCTTTTAAGAGGTTGTTAATGTTTTACCAATAACCCTGTATATCTTTAAGTTACGGGCAATTTGTTAAGAGCCTATACTACCTCAAATGGCTTAGCATGATCCTCCGTTATGTCGAAAATTCCGCAGCATTAATTTTGAAATAAATATATGCTAAAGTTGAGGATTAATGTAAGGTCTTATGTTAGACGAAAACACGATTCCATAAAATTTTCTCGATAGAAAAAAAATCCAAAGTTACCTCCAAACCGAACAATAAACCGCTGGTATTCAAAAAATACTTCAAATTAGATCATGAAACTTTGCATACTAACTGAACTAACTATAAAGCAGGTCTTATGTTAGTTAGTTTTTTTGAATTACCTTTATTTTCACCGTAAAAAGCAAATACCTAAACTATTGGCGCTGCCTCCCGCCCAGCACCGCACACTGTCTCGCTTTCACACAGTCCGCGAGCAGTATCGTGCGAGCGAGATAAAGAGTGAATTTTAGCTGAGGTAGTATAGGCTCTTAAGTCCGGGCACTATTAATAATGGCCGGTCTGTATTCATAATGCCCGACTCAATTGGGCAATGTGATTAAAACAGCATGATTAATCACATTTCCCGGCCATTATGAATAATGCCCAACCTATCTCGGGTAAAGTAATAAAATAGGTGAACTGTAGTGTTTTTGTTTATTCAATGAAATTAAGGGCACCCCGAGGTTCGGTTTCCGCTGGTCCTAGAGACATGAAATTTGGATGATGTGTTCTTTGTGAAGAGTAGGTAGGTTTTTCGAAATTCCACCCCTAGGGTGAATGGGGGAGGGTGAAATTTCACGCGGACGAAGTCGCGGGCAGAAGCTAGTACATACTAACACTGCCCAACTTGGGGACCGAACCCAGAGCCCAAGCTGAAAGCAAGCAGTCGCTCTACCGGCCACTAAATCAACAAAGACTACTTACTTAAAAAAAGTTCAAAAATAAAAGAAAATAGGTCCCAAGTACTTCCTCATTGTAGTACTATCTACTCCCTCAGCCAAGCGGGCGGTGACCCAAGCTTTTTTTGCGATACCGTTCGTTCTTGACTAACCTCATTTCGAGTTTTTCTCCACCCGTCACTCGGTCCGATGCACCAATGAAAAAAGGCGATCGCGTGTTTTACGATACGGTGGGCAAGTATCGCCACATTACCACAGATGCATTATGGAGCCCGGCATGATCGTAATTAGTGGCGTGCGCCATCCGACGCCGGGCGGCGAGCTAACTATCCTGGTGTTGCCAGGTGGTGAGTTTCATAATGAGAAACCTGTTTCGGATTTTATATTTGGACGTCGGTTTACCTTACCATAAATAAACTGAAGTGAATTCTTTGGAGTTTCAGGATTTTATGTGCATTCCTTGCGGGATACCTATTTGAAGCAGACGTGACACCGGGCGCTGATCTAGGTTTTCGGTGAAGAGAGAGCCTTAGCTCTGAGAGAGGGTGGGGGAATTTTTTAAGCCTTCAAGTCTTTTAAAAAAACCTTCGGCACCTATTTTCCGTACACTCAAGAATGTGCCCCCTTTTACTGTGTCTGTTTTTTCGTACTGTAGGTATACAAACAGATTAAGCTACGCTTGCCACGGTTGGTCTGTGGATGGGTGACCAACTTTACATACCGTGACCCCTCCGTGCCTCGGAAAGCACTTTTCCTGGCTGTAATTCGTGGATCTTTGACAGTCGTTACGGGTAGTCAAAAGCCCGAAAGTCTGACAACCAGTCTTACCAAGGGGTATCGTATTACCCAGTCACTGGGTTGTGGAGGTCAGATAGGCAGTCGCTCCATGTAAAATACTGGTATTCAGCTGCATCCGGTTAGACTGGAAGCCGACCCCAACATAGTTGGGAAAAGGCTACGCAGATGATGATACTGTTTAGAAACAAAATAGGTTAAATCACAAGGACTCCACGAGACAGGCTCGACCCAGTGCAGACTTCCTAAGCAAAATGCTTCCTTTGCGTCTTATTTTTGTTTTTTTATGTAAACCTAGCTATAAATGCAGACTAAGTAGATACTTATATGGAAACGTAAGCACCGTTTTTGGCAAATACACATTATCTGATCTATAGCTGCTATTGCTACTACAAACTAAGTGGTCTTGCTTTCTCTCAGACCTCACCGAGTTCACGTAAAATGTTTCCCACAGTCAAGGAGAATTACTTATCCTAGCAACACCACAAATATCCTAGACAAGATGATTAAAAAAAGTAACAGATGCTTTTTCGTCCACAATTATTTTCATTTGTAACACACAGCAGTAGCGAATCACGAAGTGGGTGGCTTGTTAATTTTTTTACTTTTAAAATTACATTTTTCTCTTTGTGGACCGCGGTTTTCGTGCTAAGCATTGTTATAAAATACTAGGAATGCTGAGCGTGAAGTCAGGTTTGATACCCAGGTCGAGTAAAGTGGCATTAGGTTTTTCCAGAAGAAATTACTCAGTGGCAGTCCAGGGTCTAGATCTATGCCCATATAGCATAATTAACCTATAATGTTTCCCACTACTGGACACAGGCCTCCTCTCTTCGAAAGGGAGTGACCCTTGCAAGATAACTGCCTACGTATAGAACCGATGCACCTACGCAATACTGCTCCGATTCAAGCGACAATCTACCACGCGGGCCTAGGACGGGTTGGCAGATGTCACATGTCTTCGAATTTTTTGATTCTAGGACATGCCGTTTTCCTTACGATGTTTTCCTTCACCGTTTTAAGTGCTGCAGTGGTGATGAAATTATTTACACAAAGTAAAGTGCCTGACTGGGTTCGAACCCGCAACCTACATTCGAAAGTTGCGGCCGTTTTACTGGGTTACCTCTACTCCGCACTGCTCCACTACTGACATATGCCCGGTTAGTCACGCTTGCCTACTATTCCATAAGACTTAAAAATAACTGGAGAAAATTAAATGTGTGTGCAGTGTAGGTACTCTGCCTACCCAGGAATAAAATTCCATTTAACAGGGCTCACTTGACTGGTTAAAAGTCTTTTGGAAGCCCTCTTATTTCCTACATAGATACTTAAATAGTTTAGTTTAATCATGATTAGAGTTATGTGACGTTCAAACGTCAAAAATGTATGGCTAAACGTGGTTATACATATAGTCGCTAATCACTACTGAACTTCAAGCAACGTTTATGAATAAAGGGACTAGTTTCCCATCTCCCGGACTCCTCATATGTCTTCTACATTTATTTGACAATTCACAACTGTTCTAGAACAACTCTAATTTCTTACTATCATTTTATGCACTCGATTCCAACAATTTCTAAAAAAGAATTCTCTCGATCCGCTCGCGAGTTAATGCGAACCGAGATAAATTAATGTTTAGGGCACCTTGCTGGCTCAATGTCATTGGTTCGACGACTCAGCGCCCGTGACCCTTGCAAGATAACTGCCTACGTATAGAACCGATGCACCTACCTACGCAATACTGCTCCGATTCAAGCGACAATTTTTCAATAAAAACCTTGTTTTGTGCGTAGTTCCAATCGTTTGCAGATGTTTTAATAGCATTGTTGTTGTTTGAAGGACTTCTTGTATTATGCTATTCTTTATTAATGTTGTTTTTAAATCCTGCTGATCTGCCGATCTATTCTGTAAATATCTCACTGTGAAAACTTAGGTGAAGTGAGCTGTCAATAGTATCAATCCCTAACATCAGGTGAAATGATAGCTCACTTCACCTAAGTTTTCACGGTGAGATATTTTACAGAATACATCGGCTGTTCAAAAATCTCACCGTGAAAACTGAGGTGAAGTGAGCTGTCATTCCACTTGATGACAATATTGACAGTCACCTCAAGCTAAGTTGTCATCAATCCGGAGATCCGCAGGAGAACCAAGGTAACCGACATAGCCCGAAGAATTGCCAAACTTAAGTGGCAGTGGGCAGGGCACATTGCTCGCAGAACAGATGGCCGATGGGGCCGAAAGGTTCTGGAGTGGCGACCGCGTACCGGAAGACGTAGCGTTGGAAGGCCTCCCACAAGGTGGACCGACGACCTTGTGAAGGCCGCAGGAACCCGTTGGATGCGAGAAGCACAGAACCGGCCGAAGTGGAGGTGCTTGGGGGAGGCCTATGTCCAGCAGTGAACGTCTTTCGGCTGAAATGGTGATGATGATGAAGTTGTCATCGTAAGATTCTTACAGAATACGTCGGCTATTGCAAGTGGTAATACTAGAGACCGTTTCTCATGGCGAAAATTAATTTTGAAAATCAAAGTGATGCCCAAGCTATATTTTTCAGTGACACATAACGCGATCACAAATCCGCTAGCCAAGCAAGTTCAGTAAAATTCAATTGTTGATGTTGATCATTAAAAGTCACGGACAGTTTAGAACCTGTTCCATCATCAGCGTCTGCTGGACATAGGCGTCTTTAACCTTTTGACCGCCACACTTCAAAAAATCAAAAATGTGCCCTCGGCGTCAAAGTCTGTCATGTAGTCGAACCGTGGCATGCTGGGCACATTTCGGTTTGTCATCTATACATGACCATGACTGTGGTGGTCAAAAGGTTAATCACAAGCCTTTTGACTCGATCCTCGGCTACTCTGCATCCAGCTACTAAAAGCCACTTTGCAAGTACCGTCTCGCTCAATTTAACCCAAGGGGTCCTGCCCTACGTTTGGGGATTCGAGGTCACAGCCTGTTTACCTTCAAAAATCAAGAAATCCTCCTTTTGAGGTGTCAGCTATGGAAGTAACAGTTGCATTCCGAGACAAAATTTAATATTACCTTCCAGAAATAAAGGTAATTCGACCACGTTTGTGGTTAAACTATAATTAATTCAATCCATTGGTCCCAAGGTCCTAAGTTTAAACACAGCGGAATGCGTGTGTGAGACGGGGCGACGACCGTCACCGTAGAGGGTCAAATAAGACTAGGGATGCCGAGGGCACTGATACTAATGAACTGGCAAACTACAGGTTAAAAATAAACTTAAAAACTCTGCATAATTACACAGCCCCGTTGGTCTCGTGGTTCCAAGCGCGACTGCTGAGTTTTTATATCTGAAACTCAGAAGCATACCCGGAGTCCCCCGGACCCCCCCCCCCCCCCCGGTCCCGTTGGATGCAAGGAGCACAGAACCAGTCGAGGTGGAGGTACTTGAGGGAGGCATATGTCCAGCAGTGGATGTCTTTCGGCTGAAATGATGAAGATGATCCATCTAAAGGTTGTCTTTAAAAGATCGCTTTTAGCGATAAGACCGCCCATTGTGTCACCCTTTGTACAGTTTCCATATTTATGTCTGTATAAATTTATATGGTGTACATAATAAAGAGTATTCTATTCTATTGTATTCTATTCTAAGATCATAATGATACCCGGAGTGGAGTCTGGATTTACGCCCGGCTGGTGGCAATAGGCTCGCCCTCCTATAAATGTAATATCGGATATTCCGATATCGGACTTAAATATGACTGGCGAAATGTGGGTGTCCTACCACCTCTGCACTACCTATAAATAATAGGTACCTTATAGATACCGGTACATAGTTACTTACTATAAGAAAATATATGTCAAGCCATCAGACCATGGCTTTTCTCGTTCATGTTTATTATTAAAACAAGATAAATAATAATTATAGCATTATTAAATGTAATAAAAAGAAAAAGCGTATAATTAAAACGGTTTTTACTTTTAAATTATAATACCATAATTAAATTAACTCTGAGGTGCAGTGATTTATTGAAGATAGACATTTTATTTGCATGCAGAACTATCTCCTATGTTAATTATTTTTGTTAGTGCGTCTAGTCCCGATCTAACTGTATCAGATAAGTAGTCTTAATCAGTTAGAGATCAAATACTAGGTACAATAATTTCATTACGCGACTGCTAAGCAAGGTCCAGGGTTCAATTACTAGGGTGGACAGTGTTAGCATAATCAGCCTATAATGTTCCCACTGCTGGAACACAGGTCTCCTGTCGCTGAGAGGAAGTGGGCCGTAATCCACCACGCGGAACCAGTGCGGGTTGGTAGATGTCTTCTAGGACATGCCGGTTTCCTCACGATGTTTTCCTTCACCGTTTTGAGAGCAGTGGTGATGAAATAATTTACACAAAGTAAAGCGCCCAAAGTGAAGCTGGGTGCGAACCTACGACCTAAAACTCGTAAGTCGCTTATAAGTATGTATAACTCATAAAATAAGAACCATATGTATTTTCTGGCTACATAAAATACACCTTAATTTCACCAGTTAAGTCCTAAAGTCCATTGTCACTAACGAAACAAATAATTATCCAGGTTCTAGATTAGTTCTAGACATTTACTGAGAACTCATTTTTGATGATGAAATAAAAAAATACCCAACCTGGAGATCGAATCCCAACTCAGCAGTAACGATTGCAACCACTAGACGAAGAATGCTGTCAGTCAATTTGGAAGACTGACTTCAACACATGTACCAGAAGCCTGACATGACACGAATGGAGGAAATTATAGTGTGTATTGCGTGTTGCACACGTAATGACGCGGACATTTCCGAATGAACGACCAAGTTCCTTTCAGTAATTCAGTATTACTGAGCTACAATCAACTTAGGCCTGACCAAAGTCAAAGTGAAATCATTTATTTCAAATAAAATTATAAAAGGCACTTTTGAATCTCAAAATTTACAAAAAAAATGATTTGATTCTAGTCTGTCTTGTTTGTCTATGAACTGGATATTCCGATTATTTTTAGTTCTTTTAAGAGCTTTTACTAATGTTGAAAGAACAGCTTAATAAATTAAGGTCACTGTTGATCCCGAAAGTTCAATTGGGAAATCTGGTCAAAATGCTTGAACATAAAATTTGTGGAGCCAATTTCAAAGAAATTCAGTATCCATTTATATTACTTTACAGTATGACTGCCTAGATCATACAAATCAATAAAATACTCCTGCGCATCCCAGACTCACCTCAAAAACCATAAACAATACAACTGCTCACAGGAAGGCACACAACACCCTTCAAATAGCTCCAAGCTAGATCATTTTACAAACAGGCCATTGCTCTCGATCGCATTAAAAATTAATGCATTACGGCAAAAAATGGCGATCGCGCGTGCGTTTCCGGGCGAGTATGCGGTTGCAAAAACTGCGCGCGCGCCGATTGCTCCGCCGTGACGCGTTTTTCTTATTAATTAATGCTGTAAAGTGCGATGGGCACGCAAACGTCTTTGTTTTACAGCCAATTTACACTTGCTCTAGCCTGTAATAGGCAGGCATCGATGGGCCCCGACTGGCCCCGAGTGACGGTAATTGTGGACGGTTGAACGTCTTCTTTATGTTACACATAGGAATGATCCTTGGCGGCTTGAGGGCAGTAATTAGACGAACTTTAGCTGTTAAGATGATTGGCAGAAAGTTGCTTTAGGATTGCATGTGTCAGGAATATTTTCGACGAGTTTTACGATGAGAAGTGATTTGTTGGTGAAGAGCTTTCTGGTTATTTTGTTTATGAAGGGAAAAAGTACGTTTATTTGCGGTAAACATGACGGATAGAAAGAACAAAAACACAAAAAGAACAAGTTGGGGGAAAATCACACACGCAAAACTGTCATCGCTCAGCATAATAGAATAGAATAGAATAGAATTTTTCTTTATTAGAGTAACTCAGACTCAAAATCAAACAATATAGTTAGTAAAACTTATGACTAGGTATGTTAATAAGCACAGACACTAAACAAAAAATTTACGAAATAACGGTGGTCACCGTTGCGACATCCCATGAGAGACGGCACAACAGTGACCCACGTAAACACAGTCCAGGCGACTCGCAGTCATGTTTAAGACACTGTTGAAACTGCCCCTAATATGCTACGACCCTACGCGAGACAGAGCCCAGCACTAGTTTTTAGTGACAGCCGTATTTATCTCTGGACTTTCGGAATAAAGCTAAGTTTTTAAGTTTGTTAAGCCCTGGCTGGTGGCCTTAATTTATTGAGGCATCCACAGGAAAGTCTGGTTAAGCAGTCGACAACCTCAAAAAAAAATAAATAATAAAAACTATAAATATAGAATTTAGGACTTTATAATAGCGCATCATAATAAAGATAAAAGAATCGATTTCAATCAGTAAAATCAAGAAAAAATTATGCATCAAACTTTGAATACCTACGTAATAGTCTGTACGCCACTTTAGAACGGCAAATAGTAGGTACCTACACATCACTCAGACAAAAGAAAGCTAAACTAAAACGTATTGTTTATCTGTTCTATTTATTTTATTAATATGAAACAAGAATTAATTAACGGATACAGTTAATGAGCCAATATAATATTCTTATTAGTAATTCATTGCATTGTGTGTACAATGTTTTTCTATTTTGTAAAGGATCCAGTGTTTGAATAGGGCTTTTGGCAGGTTATTTGCGTAACACACTATCAGTAGCAATGGGTTTCATTTTGACAGTTCAACAACATTCATTGCGTTATTTGCATTGTTGAGCACATATTTTTCGAACATGGAGCAATGGATTAGAAATATGCTTCAAAATTATTCAAATTGAGAGTAATAGTGTGTTACGCAATTAGAGTGCTGGTTTATGCTATTTCCGTGGCTGGGAAGTCGAGGAAAGGAAGTCTACTCCTTCTCTTAGAGCGAATTTCAGCAAAACTGAACTGGATCAGCACATTTAAACCGCGTTCGAGAGCTGTCAGTGTCATAATAGGCTATTTGACTGGTTTCTGATAAACATCTCAGATTATTTAATGGTGTCTAACGAGCCCACAAAAACCTATTTCTTCAAATTGCATAATGTATTTCTTTTAAAAAATAGTAAATAAAAATGTACTGTTTAAATAAGCCGCCAAAACGCTATCTTTAACCATATGGCGTCGTGACGTCACGATTCACGTAAACAAACGTTGAAACGGTCGAGATACTAGACAAAAGTCATCTGTTCTGTCAACGATAGACAGAAATTTACTAAATCATGACGTCATCTTAAGTTCAGCCAATCCAGACCGTTTTCGATTACGTGGCGCCAGATTTAAAAGGATTAAGTTTTTTCGGGTTTTTTTTTATAAATAATACATTGTTTTGTAGTAAAATTAATGCAAATCGATTTTAAAAGCGATAATCTATACGCGAAGATCGTACAGCGCTCTTCGCGTTCAATATAACAACGCGTTTAGGATACTGGTGGGGCTGCCCCGTTTCTGTAGTGCGTCAGGGATGTTCGCGGATGCGCATGTAGATTGCTTTTACGCAACAATGCGTAAAAGGTGCGCTTCCCTGGTGCGCAGGGTGTGGGGCAGCTCCAACAGTGTCTTAAACATGGTTGCGAGTCGCCTAGACTGTGTTTACGTGGGTCACTGTTGTGCCGTCTCTCATGGGATGTCGCAACGGTGACCACCGTTATTTCGTAAATTTTTTGTTTAGTGTCTGTGCTTACTAACATACCTAGTCATAAGTTTTACTAACAATATTGTTTGTTTTTTGAGTCTGAGTTACTCTAATAAAGAAAATTTCTATTCTATTCTATTCTATACGAGTGTCAATAATTATGACCGTATTTTTTACATTGTCAAATAGCCTATTATTGTGGAGTAGGTATTGACACTGACATGAGTGACTGGAGAGCAGTAGTGCCCAGTGGTAACGGTCGCAACTTACGAGTGGTCGGTCGTAGGTTCGAACCCAAGCAGGCACTTTACTTTGTGTAAATTATTAATTCATCACCACTGCTCTCAAAACGGTGACGGAAAACATCGTGAGGAACATCGACATGACATCGTCATGTCCTAGAACCAAAAATTCCAAGATATATGGCATTTACCAACTTGTACGTGGTGGATTACAGCCTGTGTCCCAGGAACATTATAGCTGAAACAGCGAATGAGGTGGTTAATCTCCGGCAGTTGTGATATCCAGATTTAGTTAAACTTTTCTCTTTTCAACTAGATATTTTATTATTTCAACTGTTTGATGCCCCTCTAAAGGTCGAGAATCGAGCTCAGTGATACGCGATTAAAGATCCTGAAACAAACTGTTATAGACTAATGGTGATGACTCAATATCCAAATGTCCTCCTACAAAACTAATTAAAACTAAAAATTAAAATGAATCATTAAAACCATAAACAAACAGCCAATAATAAAACCTCTTTTAATAAATATAAGTAGGTACAGTAACCTTTTCGCGCATCACTGGCTATAACCGCGCAATTCAAATAAGGAATGTAGTTTAAAATAGCGATGCGTCGGCGCAAACGCACCCCGTGACGTCAGCAGGAATTCGACTCGGAAATGAGTCACAGACAAGTCGCCTGAGTTTGCCTGAGTCATAGAATGCGGTCCAAGACTTTGGTGCTTTTATACGACGCGCACTTTTTATAATTCGAGCTGTTTTTTCTTTGTCTATGACGAGTATGATGAGTGATGTCTGTGGTTTTAGGCTAAGTTTGTGTGGTAATGGTTTTTCTAGGTAATCTTTTGAAAGCAACGAAAGATCTATGGTAAATTAAAACTCACTCATTCACTCACTTCTTATACGTAACTCTTAATTACAGTTTGAGCTGGTTACAATATAAGTATCAATTTCTATTTGCTTTTGATCTTGTCCCATTACTTGATAGTAATTTGAAGAAATCTGAAATGTCTGCATTGTTAACCTCGAGGTGGTTTTCAACATTTTCCTTCGCAATTTCCTCCATTATTACTTATACAGAGTTGCATCCAACTCCTAGTTCATCTCTTCTCCCAAATTCTTTATTTGCCAGTCTCTAAAACTAGAGTGTTTGAAGGATTCGTTTGCACATGAAAGACATTGTCGGAGGGCGTTGTTTGTTACCATTTGTGAAATTGTCACAGAAATTGTATAGATAAAACAAAATGGCGGCGTGAGTTCTGACTTTGGACACGTGCCAAAAGAACCCAGCGTTTTTACCAAGATTTTTAATCTAGCACAAGTTCACAGTCCATAATTTCAGACTATCTTCAGAGATTTCACGATATCGTGACTTCTTACTCTACGCCTATGCATAGAGCAAGAAGTCACACACACACACACACACAAACCATAGGTATAACTCTCTAGTTTTTGTTTCAAATTCTCTCCCTCTAAACTCTCCCATATGGAGGGTATAGGTAAGGAGAACTGTCTTTGTTGTGAAAATGTGTCCATCGAACTACGTTAAATTATGGTGGCGCCACAGTAGCAACAGGGTAAAATTCCCACAGCAGTAATTTTAGGTTATGTTTACAAAATTATTTTACTACGTAAAATAGTTGAGGTTAGGTATACTGTGCTGTCACTAGCTACTACATTGCTACATTCAACAACTGCTATATTCATACCCATACCCTTTGCCTACGCTAGCGTCATTTTGGAGGGTTTTTGAACTGTTATTTACTGCTTGTAACTGGACACTTTTTCAACTTTCCCCCCATAAGAGACGGTTCTCCTTACCTCTACCCTCCATACTCTCCCAGTTGGTATTGCTAACTTCATCCATCAAAGAACCGAGTGATTTTAAAATTGGAAAACACAATCTAAAAAAAATAAAATCTTACGTTCTAAAGAGTCTTCATAACTTAATTCACCAGATTATCTTGAGCCTCTTCACTGGTGGTTTATTAAGGACCAGTTCCATTTTGAGAGGTCATCGAAAACCGGTGGTTGTCCAGGACAATGGACAATGTCTGTGTTTATGTTTGTACTGTTTTTGGATGGGTTTTGTAAGATACTGAGCTATTGTTGCAGATCTTAAGTCAAAATTATTATCTCTTTCGATTTTAACTGTGCCATTCTGTTCGAAAGTGTCTTGCCCTGAAGTGGGGCCAGTTTACATTATGGAAATACTAGCAGCGCTTCGCGGTTTCACCCGCGTAAGTTTCGATCCTGTGGGAATATCGGGATAAAAAGTATCCTATGTGTTAATCCAGGAAATGGTCTATCTATGTGCCAATTTTCATCCAAATCTGTTCAACGGTTTACGCGTGATTGAGTAACAAATATCCATCATCCATCATCTATTCTTTAAAAATCTCAACATCAAAACTTAGATGAAGTGAACTTGAAGTGCGTTGTCAATAGTGTCAATCCCAAGTATCAGGTGGAATGACAGCTCACTTCAAGCTTACTTTACCTATGTTTTGATGTTGAGATTTTTGCAGAATATACCGGCAGCACCCTAATCACTATGAATCATTTTGAAGCATATTGCTAACTGCCGGGTCAGCGAGATTCTGCCGGGTCAGCGGGATTGTCCGAAAGGGTTACCGCTGGCCCGGAACATAAAGGGCTAAGGAAGGAACACGGGTGGGTTTTAGTCAGTAAGAGTCTGACACTCCCTTCCGCTCCACCCAGAGCGGGAGGGGTCATTTGGTGATTTCCCATCCGCAAAAAAAAAAACATATTGCTAATCCATTGCCTCTTATGTTCGAAAGAAATTGTCAACTCAACAACGCAATCAATGTTGTTGCACTGTAAAAATTAAAGCAATTGCTACTGATAGTGTGTCGCGCAATTACCCCGCTGCTTCTTCATCTTCATCACTGGCATCGCGCCTCCAGATACTCGTAGGACTATATAGGGTGACGCTACAGGATGCCCCACGCCACTCAATGCACGATTTTACGACGTGCGTGAGTCCAGCCGAAGGCCTGAAGATGTGACCTTTGGAAAGAACAACTTAAACCTCCTGATCTCTTTTGTAAACCATCAGAGAATCTCTCATCCGGCACAAGTTACCGTGGCCTACCTGGAAAAACTTAAATAGACATCATACCCGGGTAGGCCGCAGCAAGAACAACCTCCACAAGTGGGGGTTCATGGAAGGCTCAGACCTCCGGTGTATGTGCGGTGTCTCTCCACAGACAATGGCTCACCTCCCATCTTGCACCGCATGCCCTGTCACCTGCACATGTGAGGACCTAATGGCTGCGTCAGCGAACACTATCCGCGTTGCTGAATTTTGGGCCAAACAAAATTAGGAAAAAAAAATTGCCGTTGACACGCTAAGAAGATCGATTAGTTTAGTTAAACTACTTTGAGCAGGTTTTCAATTGTTTTTTTTTCTACCACCAATGTAAAGTGCTAACTAAATCTGCTAAAACGTTTCATCGCAAATTAATCGTTACATCCAAACATCAATACACTAATACATTCACATTCACTGCTAAGACTAACACATACGCACATTCATTTAAATAAACAAACAAAGTGCGTACTGTCAGCCTCAAAAAGATACGGCCATACCCTTATAGAATTTATTACACACTACCTTCTGCCCGCGACTTCGCCCGCGTGAAATTTCACCCTCCCCCCATTCACCCTCTTTGGGGTGGAATTTCGAAAAACCCTTTCTTAGTGGATACCTACTCTTCACAAAGAACACACCCTCCAAATTTCATGTCTCTAGGACCAGCGGTTTAGGTTGTGCGTTGATATATCAGTCAGTCAGGACTTTGAATTTTATATACAGGGTTATTGGTAAAACATTAACAACCTCTTAAGAGGTCATTGTACTCATCATTATGAACAACTTTTACTATCACTGGGACCAAACTTGAAATCGTGAAAAAAAAAATCAGCTGTTCCCATTTTGACGAGTTATCATGATCTGCATAGCCTTTTCCCAACTATGTTGGGGTCGGCTTCCAGTCTAACCGGATGCAGCTGAATACCAGTATTTTACATGGAGCGACTGCCTATCTGACCTCCACAAACCTGTTACCGGGTAATACGATACCCCTTGATATGACGAGCTAAACGAACATAAATGTAGGGAACAGCAGATTTTTTTTCCCTGTTCAACCCTGTTCCTCATACCTCTATATCTCTATATGCTTTTTGAGGCTGACCGTACCACTATCTACTACATATGACTGTTTGCAAAGAGCAACGACTCTAGCCAATGATGCGAGCGACCATTATGCGGTGGAGAACAATATGATTGGTCTGTACTAGCCAGTGGGCGAGGGTTTGCTTGCGAATTATCGAGTTTTGAACAAAAAATAGTGTTTTGAGTTGTAGTGAATTTTCTTCAAGAGGAGAACGACTCCATATCTTCCTTCAACCTAAGAAGGTTGAAGGAAGATATGGAGTCGTTAAGGGTATCATTGGTAAGCATAACTGTTACCAATGATACCTTTAACGACTATGGATAACTTCGGGGTTCTACAAGACGGTGGAAAATAATTTTCCAGGGATTTTCTTCAATATTCTCTTGCAATGTTTTCAATGTTTTATAGAATGGGAATGGATTGACCGTCTCTTTTTTTTTAAGAACAGATGTGGCAAGATCAAATGTGAAATTTTCGGATTTTAGCACAAACTGATGACTATCAAAAATAATTATATTAGCCTGGATGGTCTGACGAATTTATGCTAATTTTCATGTATATTATTATAAGTTCGACCTTGTCAAGTTTGAACTTGTTGAACAATAGAAGCACCTATTTGCAAGTTATTTTAGCGCTAAATCGATAATGAGGGTAAGGGGAGACTATTCTTAGCTACAATCTGCACTACATAAAAAAATTTAATGTTAAAACTGCGTTGTAAAAGGCCACTAATGACGAAATTCAAAAATACACGCAGACGAAGTAAAAATGTTAAAAAAAAAGGTTTCCACGAACTTTTCTTATGAACTGCAATTTGTATTTCAATGTGAGAAAACTGCGTGCGCAAGCATAGAGTCCAACGCACACACAAAATCCCCCCTTAAATATTTATTTTATTCTGTTTATAGTATTTGTTCTTATAGCGGCAACAGAAATACCTGCATCATCTGTGAAAATTTCAACTGTCTAGCTATCACGGTTCATGACATACAGCCTGGTGACAGGCGGACAGACGGACAGTCAGTGGAGCCTTAGTAATAGGGTCCCATTTTTACCCTTTGGGTACGGAATCCTAAAAAGAAAATATATTCCCTATTCTTCTACAGTATTCAAAAAAAGAATTCGCAACAATACTACCAGCCAGTGCTTGAGATTCTTCGAATAAAACGGTTGTGCTAACACGGACCACGGACCAGCTCTAGTTTTTTCAAGAAACCCACCGACGCGTGACGCATCGCTAATGTTCTAGGTAACCCTTTACAATAAACACGCCTTGATGTATACCGTACAGATTTAATAGGTTTGAAGCAAAGGGGCATAGGTCGTTTCTTCAGGCACACGTGGCAGTTGTAAAGACGCGTCGTGAACATAACCTCCTTCATTTTTAACCCCCGAAAAAAACAGAGGGGTGTTATAAGTTTAACGTGTGTATCTGTGTGTCTGTCTGCGCGATCGTAGCTCCCAAACGGCTGAACCAATTTTGATTTTTTTTTTGTTTGATGAAAAGATCAAAAAGGTTTCCACTTATAAGAACAAGGTACCTACCTACTAGTCCTACTACTTACGAAGTTACGATCACTAATCGGTCTGTTAAAAAATTATGTAGGGGATTTCAGGTAGGGAAAGAAAGAAAGAAATAATAACGTTTATTTGGACACAGTTCGTGAAACAGAAAATATAAATAACAAAACAATGTTTTAACTACAGTAGTGTGTGCCTCACGGCTCGGCTGCGCCAAAAAGGTTCATTTCAGCGTTTAATGCCAGACTGATACTGTCTGACGCTGGTTTTCTAATGGTCCCTTGGGGCCAGGTGACGGGGAGTACAAACAGTTTCAACATACCCAATACATCCCTTTTATACTTACTTGAAAATAAATCAAAATTACAAAAACAAAAAAAAACGAAAATATTGGTCAGAAATTCAGTATCCAGCAGTAGCACTTTTCAGGCTGAAACAAACAGGTAACAAAAGAGTTAATGAATCGTATTAACTTTATGTTTCATAGCTTTGCTAGTACGCTATCAATAGCTTCTTACCTACATAGCGAGCTATAAGTCTATGAAAATGAAATAATGAACGCCTCGCGATGGCGCCTAACTGCATTGTCAAGCAGAGGCTAAGAACCTGTAGAAGTGCCTGAAAATATGTGTATGCCTAATTTTGCACTAAAAAAAGAAAATATGTGTATGCCTGATTTTGCACTAAAAAAAGAAAATATGTGTATGCCTGATTTAGAGTATTTTTTAGTACCTACATTTATTAACGTTTCAACAAATCACTATTATAAACATGTAGCGTGGTTGTAGTAGATAGTAGATACCCATGGTCATTTGTAGGAATGATCCGTTGAACTATGTGGAACGAAAAAAAAGATATATATAACGTATTCTGTAGGTCAGATAGGCAATCGCTCCATGTAATTCGTCAAATCGGTAATTCGTCAAATTTGATATTGGTCAAAGCTGTAGTTCGTCAAATCGTCTTTTTACCCGACTGCGGCGAAGCCCAAAAGGAGGGTTATTGTCCAATTACGAAGTAGGTGTTCTTTTTGGCCGTGTCGTAGTCGGGTAAAAATTCTTAATTTACCGTTAGTTTCTGCAATTTATATTTAGCGACACATTATGCCCCACTTGGTCATTTGACGTGATGTTCTAAGCTTCCTCTTTGCTCTATGGCCTGGATCTAGGTTACACGCGCCGCTGTGACGTCACGATACTGTGCTAACAGGATACGGTGGCCACACGCTTGCATAGTTTGTGAGGATAAAAAAAAAATTGTAGGGAAGGGTTTATCCGAGAAATCCGAGATTACGATTTTCTTTATCGACGAGGATAGGAAAAATCTAAAAAGCAGATGTTTGGAGAACATTGCAAACTATTTCCGCTTAGGAAAACTTTAACCCTTCACCTTTAGTAGTTTAAAAGTAAGATATTAGTACTTATTAAAGTTTTTATACTTACGTATAAATATATATAAAGACAACGTACGCTTTAGAAACAAACAAAAGAGCCTGAACAATCTGAAACAATCACACTAATAATATTATAAAGACGAAAGTTTGTGTGTGTTTATATGTTTGTTACTTCTTCACGCTTAAACGGCTGGACCAATTTTGATAAAATGTTGTATGAAGGTAGCTGACGCCCTGGATTAACATATAGGCTACTTTTTATCCCGATATTCCCACGGGATCGACATTTACGCGGGTGAAACCGCGGGGCGCAGCTAGTATTTTATAAAGTAAGAGATTAATATTAAAGTTTTTATACTTAAGTATACTTATTTATAAAGACAATATACGCTTTAGAAACAAAAGAGCCTGAACAATCTGAAGGAATACAATATATTTAGCCTTTTGCCTAGCAACGGGTACAAAAAACACAAAACACTTATTTGTCATTCGTAGATCTTTGAGAGTCGTTACGGGTCGTCAGAAGCCCGAAAGTCTGACAACCAGTCTTACCAAGGGGGTATTACCCAGTACCTGGGTTGTGTAGGTTCAGTTATGCAGTCGCTCCATGTAAAATACTGGTATTCAGCTACCTCCGGTTAGACTGGAAGCCGACCCCAACATAGTTGGGGAAAGGCGACGCAGATGATGATGACTTAGTTGTCAATTATTTGCAGTAGCATTTCAGCTTTATATCAGCCTGTCGATTCTGTAAAAATTTCACCGTGAAAACTTAGGTGAAGTGAGTTTGTTTTTTGCACTCAACGCTCACTTCACCTAAGTTTTCACGGTGAGATTTTTACAGAATAGCACCGCAGGAGTATGATATAAAAATCTCACAATTACCTATGCCATGCCTACGCCCATACTAGTCTTTATGTACCTACAATTTGTTACAGACAATTATGGAAATCGTTAAATCGTCACGATTATTCAGGAACGTGACGTAGGCTCAACACTTTACTGCCATTGCTATGCAGTTTGACAGCTGACTCACACATCTAGATTTATATTATTTAACGTATTTAACCATGTTTGCACCAACCCGCACCATTAGAGTAACCCACTATCATTCACAATCTGAGAAGGATATTGTAAAGCAGACAATTTTTTCTAACATTTTGACGGATATTGCTATTCCATTGCTTCATAAATGTATCTGCTCAACAACGTAAATCACGCAATGAATGTTACTGAACTGTCAAAATGAAAGCCATTGTTACAGTTAGTGTGTTACGCAATTAGCCCGCAACACTGAGCCAACGTGGTGGATTACGGCCCACTCCCTCTCACATACAGAAAGCCTGTGTCTCAGCTGTGAAATAAAATGTTTATTTCTGTAAGTGACACTTTTACCAGTCAATATTTGTTGGTCAATATTTTTAAATGGGAACATTATAGGCTGCTTATATTATGTAATCATGGTTGTGGTATTCATCGGCTATTATCATTACACGTGTAAAAAATTTGGCGATAACCTCTTTATATATTATAACAGGCAAAACAGGAAAAATAGACATTTTTTATCCTTCTGCATTCCCTTGATAATCCTGATCTTTGCCAGGATCCTGATTCACCGAAAAGTTTTATGTAATTTCTGAAAATATTGTATTATAGAACATTATGCAATTTACAAGGAGGTTTTTAGCTGCATTCTAATCCTGGTTTTTCTAAATACAATAAGGGACAGCCCGTCCCCATTTCCACTTCTAGGAACACGCAGAAAACCGACAAATCCTACTAATAAGTATTATTCACATTTTTCTGACTGACCTACTTCTTGACAATTCAAAAGTGCCTGTAAAATGGTTTAATTGAAATAAATGCTTTGAGTTTGAGTTTATAAACGCGAAAGTTTGTGAAGATGGATGGATGTTTGCTACTCTTTCAGGCAAAAGCAACTGAACGGATTTTGATGAAACTTTACAGTAGGTAATATAGCTTATACCTACATCAGAATAACACATAGGATAAGTACTTTGTATGCCGATATTCCTACGAGGACTTATGCGGGTGAAACCGCGGGGCGAAGCTAGTGTTACATAAAACAATAAATAAACCGAACTAGAACATTTAATTGACTAATTCGTAATGTTTACATGTACTGTACCTATCACCAATGGATTCGCGCGGTGTGGTGCGCACGATCAGTTTTTTGTACGAGAATGAACGGGACGGCCGGTGACGCCGAGTTTGTCTTTATATTTAGCCATTTAGGTCATTGAACTTTGTTTAGCATTTAACATATACTTTTCTAGACATCATTCATTGTGATATCTTAGATCAATGGTGATACCTATGTGGAATAGAAAGTCTTATTAACTAGGCATAAAATTTCAATATCTTTAGGTTAGGTACATTGGTCAGCCTGTCAGTCATTCATCCTACTAACGTCGTCTGGGGTGTACTCCATTGTTTGAAAGTGTGCATTAAAAATGATATCTACTTATCTCGTCATCATCTAGCCTTGGATGGACACGGAATTTAAAAAACAACATTGGTTTGAAAGTTACGAGTGTCGAAACTTCTATATAAAATTTAATTTCAACACTCATTTTAACGCACCTTTGGACGTAAATAAATAACTCCCTGAGTTTTAAATTGGCAAAAACGATAGATAATTTATTCAAGAATTCAAATAACTTTATTTTGAATAATTACATCTTGTAGTTTTTTCCTAATACGCCCAAAGGTCTGTTCATGAAATTTTACGCATTTGTTTTCGTTATAGATCATTGTCTTTTTCGATAAATAAATACTTATTATATAAACTAAATCTAAATAGCATGCATATAGCCACGCCCACCAATGAGTTCAAGCCGTCCACTAGTGCAACCTTAATGCTTCTTTTCGCGCTAAATGATTACCAACACTGTCAACACTTTAAGCCACTGATACTTAAAAATCAATACAACGGCTAAAAGCTTCTTCTACGTTTTTGTAAGTCAGTTTAGTAATAGTCAACAACCAAAGACTACTCTTTGTCAACAACATTATGACTTATCTATCAATAATTTGTAAGCGGTTCCTTAGAAGGATTTACCCAAAACTGACGATGCAGTTATGCCAATCTAAGTGACAGGAACCAAGTATTCATGTCAATCTTTTAACAGCCGCATGACCTTTTCTCATTAGGCCATACCAACACGAAGAGGAACATGCTACAAGAGTGCGAAAATACCCATTTACCAATAAAAGGGTAGCCATTTTCCACAAGGACGGAACAGATGGAAGCCCTACTCCTAGAGCTGTGATCTACACGAGTCAGTGTACATAGCTAGAAAATACATAAAAGTGTTTTATTTGATCGGAACTGTACTCTGGGCGCTCCGCGAGATGTTTGGTCGTCCTTCGCACGTCGCGTAGATTTATTTCCTTTAATATCTTACTTCGGACAGCTTAGGTAGCTAATGCGGATATCCTCAAAGTTCGGATTTGAGATCTTGTTTTTTTGACAGCATTGTTTCATGTGCCATTTCCGTGCCTCGGAAAGCACGTTAAGCCGTTGGTCCCGGCTGTCATTCGTGGATCTTTGACAGTCGTTACGGGTAGTCAGAAGCCCGAAAGTCTGACAACCAGTCTTACCAAGGTGTATCGTATTACCCAGTAACTAGGTAACCAACGACCCGCGCGGCGCGCGGGTGGGGGTTCAACGATCGCTATTGCTAAAGACTGCACATGAGTGACAAGTGAGAGACCGAATAGTATGCAATCTGCGTCTGAGCTTAGTGTCAGTATCCTTACACTATCGGGTTGTGGTAATCACATGGCAGTCTAGTAGCTCCATGCACCTCCTGCTGGGTAGGTAACTGCGTAACACGATACAGTAGCAATGGCTTACATTTTGACAGTTCAATAACATTCATTGCGTTATTTACGTTGTTGTGCAGTCAAATATTTCATAGTCATAGTCCATTTATTTGACAGAATATTGTTACAGAGTTGTTACAACATACTTTTAAAAGTTCATAATATTCTGCCGTTTCCTGCGTACAAATACATTTTCAGGGTTTTGGTTATTTTGTTAGCTATACAGTGTGAGTCTTCATAATGTGCACATAGCGAAATGAGGGAAACATAGCTTAATTTTATCGACGGAAAAAATATTTGAAAAAATAAAAAAATATTTAAAAGGATCTTTACCTGCTAAAGTATGGTGATTGCAAGGCCTTTCTTTAACAGTTGATAGGAAATGTTGTGATTGAGTTATAAACATGGTATTTTACGTTTAGAAATCTGATACGATGGAGAATAATTTAATAATGTAATTGTAATAAAAAAGAGTAGGTAATCGGGGCTTTTATTGAGTAATTTTACAATTACCTATTGTAAAAATTGATGAAAAAATATCGGTTTTTGTTAGAAAAAAACCATAATTCTCAATTGAGGGCGATTGTTTACACAGGGGTCACGGCAGCGAACAAGAATTTTAATAAAAATTCTACAATTTTTTTTTTTTAGATTTAAAAAAAAAAAAAAACCGTCGATAAAATTAAGCTTAGTTTCCCTCATTTCGATATGGGCACATTATGAAGACTCACACTGTATATCATCGAATTAAATAAATTAGAATAACATTCAAATTGCAAATTAGTCAAATATTAGGAATGGAAATGTCAAAAAGATTAAATTAAGTCAAAGAGATAATAAGAACAGAATATAATTATTTTAATATTTAAGTCAACTTTTCATTTCATTCATAAAATCATTTTAGATTTAAATGTCCTAAAGTTAAGAGTTTTAAAATAGTCTGGTAGTATAAACTTTGGTCGCCATACAAAATACATTATTAGAAAATAGTTTGTTATTTCGTCTAGGTACACGAAGCCTGTGGACTTTGCGGCTAGGTCTATATACAAGATCATTATGCAGATTAAATTCATGCTTATTTTGGTACACAAAAATACAAATTTTAAAAATATATAGTGCTTGGAATTGGTCATATTATTAATTTTTTTAATAATGGAACACAGCTGTCCAGTGGGTGCGCTCCACATATTGAGCGAATGCATTTCTTTTGAGCTCGAAACACTCTGTTTAGTTCTACAGAATTACCCTATAAATCATGCCATAACGCAAAATTTATGAGACATAGCCATGATATGCACATAGAGCCGCATCAACACTAGCCACACGTGCTAATCTCTAAAGAACGAATACGAATCTATCTACCTTTGTGCAGAGTTCATCAATATGAGCTTTCCAGTTACAGTGTTTATCTATTGTTATCCCTAGGAATTTGGTACTTTCAACTTCTTCAATTGCGTCATTATCGTGTTGTATTTTTAACTGTGGACGCTAACTGATATATGTTTGGAATTGTATCATTTTGGTTTTGCTAATATGTATTAATATTTCGAACATTATATGAAGCTATGGATTAGCAATTTCCTTCAAAGTTATTCAGATTGTGATTGATAATGTGTTACGCAGTTAGGGTGTTGTACAGGGGACCATCAGACCGGAATAAATCTATTTCTTTCTCTTATAAAACTATCGTCATCTCAGCATTCTCCCCTTTTCTAGCCATATTAGATATCTTTCACATAATCCTACCGTTTTCGTATTCCAGGCTCTAGTTTTGAACGAACAAATGGCCGATCGGGCCGATAGCTTCTGGAGTGGCTATCACGTACCGAAAGACGTCGCTTTGGAAGGCCTCCCAGAAGGTGGAACGATGAGGTCAGCGGATTCCTGCGGCCTTCACCAGGTGGTGAAGGCCGCAGGAATCCGCTGGATGTGAGAAGCTCGACAGAACCGGTTGAAGTGGCGGTGCTTGGGGAAGGCCTATGTCCAGCAGTGGCGGTTTTTCGGCTGAAATGATGATGTTAACTCTAGTTTTGGACGAGCTGAATCGAGAACGCAAACATAACTTAAAAATGTATTTTTCGGTTCATATTAGAATTCGGACCACATACATACATAATCTTATGTAGTCTACATGTTTTACGGTAAAATCACACAAAATCATTTAAGGCCTTCCAATAAACGGTGATTCAGTAAACCCACTTAGGTAACCTATTTCTAAAAACCGTGCCTGTGGTCTCATTTGACCTTCAGGCACATTAGTTCACATGACGATGAGCGTATTCAAGGAAATTTTCGAGCCAAGCAACTAGGTAAGTATTCGTCATTTCGCTGAAAGGAATAATTTAGAGGATACAGAATACTTCTGAAACAATATACGCAAAATTTGTAGAATAATAAAAATGGTCATAGAACACAAGGGCGTGTAATGTATAATGAACGTATTTAATACCTACGTTTTTCATATTCTAACGTCAGTCTGCCGAATGACTAAATATTTGTGACGGCAGAGGCTTTGAGTTCGATTCCCGCTTAAAACAAAACTTAAGAGCCTATACTACCTCAGCTAAAATTCACTCTTTATCTCGCTTGCACGATACTGCTCGCGGACTGTGTGAAAGCGAGACAGAGTGCGGTGCTGGGCGGGAGGCAGCGCCAATAGTTTAGGTATTTGCTTTTTATGGTGAAAATAAAGGTAATTCAAAAAAACTAACTAACATAAGACCTGCTTTATAGTTAGTTCAGTTAGTATGCAAAGTTTCATGATCTAATTTGAAGTATTTTTTGAATACCAGCGGTTTATTGTTCGGTTTGGAGGTAACTTTGGAATTTTTTTCTATCGAGAAAATTTTATGGAATCGTGTTTTCGTCTAACATAAGACCTTACATTAATCCTCAACTTTAGCATATATTTATTTCAAAATTAATTCTGCGGAATTTTTGACATAACGGAGGATCATGCTAAGCCATTTGAGGTAGTATAGGCTCTTAATGACCCACTCAGTCACGCTACTCAAGTCACAGAAGAAATCTTTGCGTAGGGCTACTTTGATTTAGCTAGCTTGGAAGATAATTTTGACCATATGGTTATTATAAGCCTCTTGCGTCTAGACTTCAGTTTACCTACCCTAGTCTGCCACGTTGGTCCAGTGATCGCAAGCGCTACTGCTGAACATGAGGTCCTGGGTTCGATTCCCGTGTCGAGTATAAAAATGTGTTATTGGGTTTTTCCATCCGGAATTTCTCAGTAGCAGCCTGGAATCTGGATTTGTGCCCGGTTGATACTGTTGATAGCTATAAAAATGCACTGTTACATGGGACTTAAACATAATTGGTGAAATGTGGGTGTAGGTACTATAGCACCCTTCGGGGAATACAGGCGTGAGAGTGAAGAATAAGGCAGAGGACTAAACAACACGGCATGTAAAAAAAAATATTTTAGGTCATGACTTTATTTCCGCTAGAGGGCGCCATATTCAATTTATTGTGTTATTGTGACGTCACATAGTCTTTAACCAGCGGACGATTAAGACGCTTCCAACGATACCTCATTCGTCCGATTCTGACAAGCAGTTTAGAAGTTATGAGGGAACAGATAAACAAACATACACACCGTTCAAAATCATAACCCACCCTTTTGCATCGCCGTAGTGGGGTAAATAAATTGCGGATGATTGTTGCGGTACCTTGGCAGGGGCCTTCAGCTTTAGTGGAATTTAATTTAATAGCTTGAGTTGATAAGTAGATAATGTGGTCATATTCCCATGATATTATAAATTCCTTATTTCAACCACAACCCCATAGATAGAAGAACGAGTTGTTGTTATAATGATAATTATGAATTAGTTATCTTCTTCATAATAGTGTCGATGGCAAACAGTTCAAACATCTTTGGCCCCATAATTCAGCTGCGCGAACTCCCCTCGCCTACGCAGTCAGAAGATCATCAAGTGCACTGGTGATAAGGACGGAAGGTGGACCATTGAATGTGGGGAGCTGTCGCATAGGTATACACACTTCACATAGTTAATTTTATAATCTTGTCAATGGTTTCACCATGAGTCCAAAAGCTATAATCTTCACCAATCATAGAATTTCTAAGGCTAGTCTGTCTCTGACACTAAAACTATAGGAAATGAGGGGAGTTTAAAACTTATCGTTCCTATTTTATACCTTAATTTTATAGTTCTCAGCATGTTGTTAACAGGCTGAGGGAAATTGGTTGTTTGTCCGTGGGAGGCCTAGCATTTGAAGGTTTGATACTTATTTAATAGCACCAGATTAGAGACGGCCAGTGATGGCGACGATGGTTGGCTGTGTGAATGATGATATGGTTAGAAAGGGGGTGACTACCGAGATGACGACTAATAGAGAAGTATGGAAGAAAAAGACCAAATAAATTGCGATAAGGGCAGGCGAATGACGATGATAAATAGAAACATTGACATCCATTGCTCGGTTTATATGAAGACGTCAGTTAACTGAAGATGAAATTTTCAATGGATATGAAAACGTGGGAAGGATTTGCAAGAAATGCTGGATAAAATTGTCGTTAGATGTATTTCAGGGATACATCTGCTGGTCTGGAGGATAAATAAAGACTGAGAAGTGGGTTGAATATTTATTTACCTTAAATACATATTTTATGTACTGGATTGCTGTATCAGAAATTAAATTATCCAGAAAAGAACCGGAGTTACCGACATAGCTTGCAAGCAATCTGAAGTGGCAGTGGGCTGGCCATGTTTGTCGAAGGACCGATGGCCGGTGGAGCAGACGGGTCCTGGAGTGTAAACCGCGTATCGGCAAGCATAGCGTGGGACGCCCCCAGCTGGATGGACCGACGACCTTAAAACAGTGGCTGGGACAGACTGGATGCGGGAGGCGGAGGACAAGGTGATGTGGCACAGCCTAGGAGAGGCCTATGTCCAGCAGTGAACTGCGATAGGCTGAGTTGATTGATTGAATAGCTGTATTCAACGTGGTGTTTTTGAACAAAACACATTGTCCGCTCCCCGTCGGACCGCTTACACAGTACAGTGCTCCTAAGATTAAGACAGGCCTATTGTTTCAAGGTTTGACACAACGCCATGCTGACGTAACGTATTTCTTCAAGTTGTCTCGATGAATCAAGTGTCACTTGGAAACCTCTTAACGCACTAGAGACAAGATTAACTTAATGCTGATAAGCTTTATTTCAAGAATTTTGGGTGAGCTTGTTTTCTTTTCCTAGTTCTATCTTCAACTTTCTGACTGACTGACCATCTCTTCGACAGTACAAAAGTGTTTGTAAATGCTTTGACTTGATTTTGACTTTGTTTATGTTTGTAATTTAACACTCAGTCACAGCTAAATCTTAAGATCAATGGTTTAGCTTACTTACACAAGGACATCTCCTACACCGTTATAAGGCATTGTAAAATACTGCCCATGAATAAACAGGGCAAGGTGCAAGTTCTGGGTATCTCGATTAAACCTTCTAAAAAAAGACCACAGTGCCTAGACAGTGCCTTTTTATCAGCAATAACGATGATGGAAAGTCAAAAATGGATTGGATTGACATTAGCTTCCGAATAGCCCATTTAGATCCTCTTGAATGTTGTTGTAGAAATATGAAACGTTCTGAAAGCACTTGTGTAGACCCTCAGGTGCTGAAAGATATGTACGGGTCTCGAAATACCTTGCCAAGATCGTTGCACGCTTACCCGGATATGAATGCCCTTTACAAAATGGATTCTAGTTACCAACATATTATATTCTGGCACAACTTCGCACGATTTTTGCAATAATCTCGTTTTTTAGGGCTCCGTAGTCAACAAGGAACCCTTATAGTTTCGCCATGTCCGTCTGTTCCTCTGTCCGTCCGCAGCTTAGCTCAGAGATTCTTAGTACTAGAAAGTCGTTTTTTCTCGTCTACCCCATGGTGTGGTATATCCTTGGATAGGTCTTTAAAAAATATTCCGGGTTTGTGAAAAAAAAAATCGATTCAGCGTTCCATTTGTGAAATATTAAGCTTAAATTTGTAGTTGCAATGTATGGGAGAACATGATTTTCAACTACAATGTTAAGTTTGCTCTTGGGATAAATTCATTCCAACTACGGAACCCTTCATTGTGCGTGGTCCGGACACGCACTTGGCCGGTTTTAATCAATCACCGAAAAGTATCAAATAAATATCAAATTAAATAATTTGGTATTTATTAAAACGCCCGCCAAATATCGAGAGCTGGTGTCAACAGTCTGCTTGACATTCAGATACAGAAATAAATGTCTACCCTTTGTGCAGGCGGACGAGTAGGATGGTAACAGCTAATGTCACAGTGTAGCCAGATGGCAGAAACTTTAAACTGTGTGATCTGTGCGATCAGGACCACTACGTAAAAAAAAAATTACATTGTGATTTTCATAATGACAATGTCAATCCATATGAAAATCATTAAAAAAAAAATATGCCATGTGATTCTGGTAGACCTATAACCTCCTGTGGACTGTTGTCGGCGGGACAAACACGAGTAGAATAATCAGCATATAACGACTGCTGAGACACAGGGCTTCCCTCTGTGAGAGGGAGTGAGCCGTAATCCACCACGCGGGCTCAGTGCGGGTTGGTAGATGTCACATGTCTTCGAATTTTTGGTTCTAGGATACGTCGCTTCCTCACGATGTTTTCCTTCACCGTTTTGAGAGCAGCGGTGATGAAACAAATTTCACAAAAAAACATAACCCTCCTTCTGACGCAGTCGGGTAATAAAGCGCATGTCTGGGTCCGAGCCTACGATCTACAACTCGTAAGTCGCGGCCGTTACCCACTGACTTAACAGGTCCTCTCAATCTGTGTGGTTCTTTCCTCAAAGGACCATCTCAGACACCAATCTACATAGTCTTTATTTATGACCTGACCAAAATTATGTCTGGACTTTAAAAGAGACTGTGACCTCTGAGTTTATTTCGGCCTTTCTTCTCAGAATAGTCAGATACTCTTGTTTTGTCTTCTAACTTATTAATTTTTATCTGTTGATGTCACGCGAGAAAGCATTTCTTGAGTTCTAATCTAGTTAGTAAACTTTTAATAAAATCTGATTTTCTCGCTTCAACCACATTCATTTCGTCATTTACGTGTTGAGCAGATATTTTTTTTTGAACTTATGAAGCAATGGATTAGCGATCTGCTTCAAAATGACTAACAGTGTGTTCCGATTGACAGTGTGTTACGAAATTAGGGTGCTGCTCAGATGCTCAGTATCTGTACTCAGATGCAGCCGATATGATGATGTGCACTTACCCACACCTAATGTAAACACTCGGAGGTAATAATGTGTATGTATGCACCTTTATTATCGTTTTGTCCTTCTGTCCTTTCCCGCCACGCTCGCAGCATCGTTTGACCTGCACGCTGCGTACATATAGACCGACTCTAAATATAGAAGTGAAGTGGCGAAGACCGCGGGCCGGCCGCTCCTGTCGCGGATTTTAACTTTTTTTGTATGCGTTTGCGTAAAAACGCATGGCTATGTTTTGTGGTCGACGATATATGGAGCAGTAGGTGGATAACTGGCGGTATGTCAAGGCGTTTAGTTTGTGGTGTTATTTAACTCATCGTGTCTATGGATAAAAGTATTGGTTTTTTGGATTTTTCAAGTAGGTAACCTATAAAAAAAATCTTATCTTTCAAAATAAAGCAGAAGAAATATTATGACACTATGGCCTTCACAGTAGGATTCTCTGTGAAAAAACCAAAACAGAACAATAATTTCCACAAAGAAAAACGGAGATATTTTCCTAACCTATCCTACCACTATCATTATTATTCTCCTCTACATGACGTCTAGTATCCGCCATATTGAATTTCTGTGACGTCATTGTCTAGGCCCTCAAGGACGGAATAGGCATCACGCATCGACACTTTGCTTGTTCGCCATTTTGAATATCTTGTGACATTTTAGGACACAATGTCCCTAAGGACAAATTCAACGACATCTAAATTGGTCAGTAGAACGAGGTAACAATAAACACATACACATTGTAGGTAACCGGTGGAATACCAACCGAGAAGTGCTGGTATCCCACAGTTTGACTGTAGTCGGGTAATATTTATCCAGATGTTAAACTGCAAGTTTTGAACTTAGTCATTCGTTTCTCGGTATTTGTTGTGCATCGTGTGTGGGTCGACGAACCATAATATCTTACTGTAGGCATTTTCCTTGTTTATGTACTTGCTCATAGAATATTTATAATTGTTATTACTATGTATATTATTTGTAAATGTACTATTTACATACTGGGGTGTAGTAAGTAAGTAATAAAGAATTGTCTGATGTTTGTATTTTCTCGTACTTACAAAATGTTCAAGTCGCAATATCATCTCAGCGAAAATCAATGTCAAAAACTTGTCAAAAAATGCAGGGAAATTAGAGGTATTTTTAACAGATTGAGACTGAAATCAGACATTTCAAAATAACGAGAATTGCCCCTAAAGTATCTACTAGAATCACTTAATATAGATTCAATCACAGTAGGTTATTTAGGTACCTAACCCAGAAATTCAAAATAAAGAAAGAAGGAAAGTAAAAAAAACGGTTATTTGCGGCAAACATGACGCATAGAAAGAACACAAACACAAAAATAACAAGTTGGTAGGGGAATATTTGTCACATATAAGCAAAATGGCCATCGCTCAGCATATTTCTAAGACCCTGTGCGAGACAGAGCCCAAGCGCCGGTTTTCAGCGACAGACGACAAAATTACCTACGTCAAACGGGGTGAATAGGGATGCAGGGGTGAATCGGGACGAAACTTTAAAATGGATTTTAGCATTGAAATAATACAGTTTGTTGCCGAAAAGGACACTTAATCGTTAATTATAATACAATAAACACATTAGACACCTTTTTGGCAACAAACTATATTATTTCAATGTTAAAATCGCTTTTAAAGTTTCGTCCCGATTCACCCCTGCATCCCTATTCACCCCGTTTGACTGTATCTAATGTTTCCGATCAAAACCTTGCATTAAAGGGTTATAGTTGGTTTCGAAGTTATTTCGCTTGGACTCTTCCGAGCATAAGTGCAGGAAATCAGAGCAAACTTAATTACTTATCTCATTTCTCGTTTCTACTCTGGATAATTAAATGCTTTTGCCCTGTAGTGGAACAATTACTGGCTGGTACAGTCTACTGCACATCAGTGGCAAACGAAAATCACCTTTATTTCTACGACTCAGAGGCCCAGTCAATGTCAAATTGTTACCACTGATCTACGGAAGACTGTACCTACTTATTATTATGAAGATTAACCACTGACCATTTGACCAAGTCCCGATTAAGTTCGCAGAAGTCACATGTCTTTTTATTTATCTAGTTATTTTTTTTTTTTTTCGTGCATCTATTTTCTCTGACTATATTTCTGTGTCGGCCATTGTGATTCGCGCATGTAAATTATATCCGCCAATTGAGTTAATATGGGTCACAATAATTTGAGGTTACAAAGCGGCGTGTTACTGCGGTCACTAAAGGCGAAATCATTTTGTTTTAGTTACCACTGGCTAGTCCCTTAGTACGTCGGCTGGCGAACCTGTGATCCGGGTTCGATGCGTCAAATAATCTTTAAGTTAATGACATAGCATGATTTTTTTTAGGAAAGGTTTAAGGAGACAGGAATAACTTGCTGGATAGCACAGTCATCAAGGTTCTACAATGGACTGGCGATGGCAGACTAGGTAGGTACCTACTCTGTTCTGTTAGTTTCTTTTCATGGTCTGGCAGTTTATGTGGCCTACCCAAATGTTCTTTCTTTGGTATTGTTCGTTGAATCGTTGAGCTCCTTAAGTCTTGAGTTGAGCTGCACGATCTGACAAATGCGTGCACTAGCTGGACAGGTCTTCTCAATCTGTGAGGTTCTTTCCTCAAAAGACCATCTCAGACATCGATCTACATATAACCTGACCAATATTATGTCTGGACTTTAAAAAAAGAGACTGTGACCTCTGAGTTTGTTTCGGCCTTTCTTCTCAGAGTAGTCAGATAGGAAACGCCGACCTCATCTAGTTTAAAAAAATAATGATTGACGTGTAAAAGTGTTTGTGCAAACCTACTTACAAAAATAAAATCATTTATCATTTATTACCAGGGGGCCTAAAAAGGCCACTTTCGCAGAATCATAAAAGGAATTCATCAAATCATTATAAATCATAATAGACAGTTAACTGTTAAGTTAATCGTATCAAATCCCATTGGTGAAGGATTTTTCAGTTATTTTTTTTTTGTCTGTGCTTAAATACCAATCCAAATCCAATCCCAATCTCTTGCAACGAAAAAAAGCAAAATACGTTTATGATTCTGCCAAAGTGGCCTTTTTAGGCCCCCTGGTTCTAAAATCCTTTAAAACAGAATAACATTTAAATTAAAGTTTATTTCACTTAGCATAATCAGCCTATTATGTTCCCACTGCTGGGACACAGGCCTCCTCTTGATTAGAAGGAGTGGGCGTGGCCATCCACCACGCGGGCTCAGTGCGGGTTGGTAAATGTCACATGGCTTCGAATTTTCACGATGTTTTCCTTCACCGTTTTGAGAGAAGTGGTGCAGTAAAACAAAATACACAAAGTGCCCGCCGGGATTCGAACTCACGACCTGCAATTCGTAAGTCGGGGCCGATACCACTGCTCACTTATTTCCCTACGTTCATAATGATGCTTTAAATTTTCACTTCAGGGCTAAAACTCATACAAAAATATCCCTTAGGTAAATACAGACCAGACACGCATGAACTTCTAGGAGCATGCTAGCTCACCGCGTGTTTGTGGCAATTTAAGAACATTGTCCAGCCGTCAGTCATCGTCCAAACGATGTTTTCCTTCACAGCAAATGATTCCCACACATTATCAAATATTTAACCAAATATTTAGACCTACAGTAGAGTCGCAGACACTACAATGGTTCATTATTTACAATATACACAAGTTAAATAAACCTTGGAACATATACTTAATTAAATATTTTAGATGAACGTCGTTGCCATGTTTGCCAACGGTTCTGCCCCGAAGACTAGTTTTTTTTGTGTAATCATTAATATTTGTACTAGGATGTCAGGAGTTTGAAGAGGTCTTGAGAAGGCCGACTACTAATAATAAAACTACTTGGTGACTCATTTCATTACTTAAAAACGTCTAACGGGCCTCTGCGAGTTGGCTTCGGCTTCTCGTACGCACCTTCCACGGATCCGGGACCGGGCCATGGGTCCCGAGAAATGTCAAGAGACGTTAATACCACTAATAAAAAATAAAAAACCACCCACCATGACCATACCACCTGTACCATGTTCTATGTTATGGGTTTGGTTTCCGCACTTAGTCCTTCAGTGGACCATTGTGCGTGAACCATACTTGCGTGTACCATATTTTCTTGAGGTTTTGAGGACTTGACTTGTTTTTTTTCTGTTTTCGTTTTTGTGCCTAAATACAATTCTATAAACAATTATAACGAGTTTATGGATTTGGAAAAGACAGAAGAGTAAATATTGTGTTCGATTTAGCCCTTAAAACCTCCAACGGTTTAGGTGTCTCAGTAATTGAAACTGAAACCATGAATTCAGCACATGAATCCTCCAAGACCCAAGACAAAGACAAGAAACAAGACCGCAAAATTTTTTCGTCACATCAAAAAAAAAATCTGCTGTTTCTTAGAAAAGTACAATACTTACGCGGCCAGAATGTATGGCAGAGCTAATTTTTCTTTTACTAAGCGGCGAAAAATTTCAACGTGAAATCCCTGCGTTGAAATCAGAATCATTTACTAAATCCATGGTAATAACAGGTTGTGTGTCGGTGTTCCTGCCACATTGTAGATTTAATATACTTACAGATTTACAGTTTTTTCCAAACCTTCCAAAGCAGATTGGTGACTGCAGAGCCAGCCCTTAGCTGGAAATTGTAGGCCTAATCCGACTCCACCTGGCTTGACTTTGGGCCTAAAATTTTAAACACGCGTTCTATAGGCCTTTCATACGTATTACTTACTGTTATAGAGTTTTTTCCAAACCTTCCAAAGCAGGTTAGTGACTGCAGACCCAACCCGCTGGAAATTGTAGGCCTAATTTTGCTCGCCCTGGCATGACCTTGGGCCAAATTTTAAACACGCCTGTTGTCTAGGTCAGTTTTACAGGCCTTTTTTCTGACAACGTATTGGTTAGAGCAGGAATGAAGAATAAGAACAATTTACTCCATTATTGTCGACACGGTCTGTTACTTCTAAAGTTGTAAACTAAAGCGGAAACATTAAACGATAGCGGAAACACCGAAAATTGTTGTGACGTAAAGTGAGGCTGACAGGAAAACAGTAGCTTCAAATTATTTCGACAGAAGAACTTGCGTGTTGGACATAGGTAATTACGGGGTATTCCTCGAAACGCACCAACTTTGAAACGCACCAAATGAAACGTATATATCGATATCATTTATTACGAAACCTTCTGCTCATGCTCTTCTATAGGTTTCATCGTTGATATATTTCGAAGAATAAAATTATAATATTTTTATTTATTTTTTTATTTTTCGAGGAATACTTTTGGCGCGTTTCAAAGTCGGTGCGTTTTGAGGAATACCCCATAATTACATGAATAAATGAGCTGTTGGTTTTCTATTAATAAAATTGAATTTAATTCGAGAACATCCATCGGTTTCTTACTAAACTTCATGTCCGACGATCCTGCATACTTATTTCATTTGTTGACTGTACCTAAGGCCGTTTGTCACCGCCTCGTCAACGGGCCGTCAACGAGAACGAGATGACGGCGGCGCGGGCGCCGAAGTAGCAATTCAAACATTTATTATGGCCGCGTGTCCACCGAACATCTGTCAACGGGACGTCACGTTCTGTTCGAATAATCTCGTTTCTCGTTGTCGGTGGCGGTGGCCAAATCTAAATTATATTGCTCAATAAAAATTCTTCAGGATGTATGCGGAAAACTATTCGCGCGAAAAAAAAAACAGCTGTTCCCTACATTTATGTTCGTATCGCACTTATAACTCGTCAAAATGTAGGGAACAACTGATTTTTTTTTTCGCGATTTCAGGTTTGGTCCCATAGTAAAAGTTGTTCATATTGATGAGTACAATGACATCTTAAGAGGTTGTTGGTGTTTTACCGATAACCCTGTATATGCATGCAAAATTTCAGCTCAATCGGTAACCGAAAAGTGGGTCAAAAACTTGCAAGATTCGATTACAGACACCGGATAATAAAAAGCTTGTAACAATAAAAAAAGTGACCCTGCAATGAAGTGCAATGATAATCAAAGAAGTTACTTCGAAAATCACCAATCTTGCATGTGTTCCACAGAATCCGAACCATTCGTGATTTCTTTTGATCATGTTCGTGTGCACTCAATCGTATTCGTTTCATTATCATTGCAGGCTTCCATTGAATATACAGAATACTTACAAAGTTGCCTCATCCTATGCCATATAACATTAACGTTTTCCATTTTCGCACCTTCAATAGAAAATCGGCATACTCAACGAAGCTCACCTCTAGACAGATGTGTATCTACAACGCCACATGCGAACAACGCGTCATACTGACGTCACGCAAATCCTGCATCGCGCAAGCAGAGTTTACCGCGCAACCAACACAGAGACAACGGCCCGACATCAATCATCGGGCAGTTGCCCGCCAGACACAACACCCCCGTCTGGTCGGAGGATCCTCCCTTTTCTATAGAGTATGAGTGAACATTACACCCTGTTCCTCATACCTCTATAGATGGATCCCAGAAGATAACAAAACATTACACTTGTAAACCCAGAAGTGTAGGTACTTACAGTACCTACACTTCTGGGTTGCGACTACAGTGGCTCACACACTTGTTAAAGTTCAACTACTTTTGCATTTTTTTTTTTAAATAACTTGTAAATATGTGAGCACCATGTATCTACCACTTATTTGATTTACCTGTCATTGCTTAATTATTAATTCTTTTTACCTTTTGTGGTAGACTAATTTTATTATGGGTGCATCGTGTTCACATATAATTTATATTATGTATACAAGACCTTGTAAAACATTTTTAAAAGAGTAACGGTGGAGTTTCTTGCCCATTCTTCTCCATACGAAAACTACCTTTTCGAATGGGCGACTAGAATCATTTCTATTTAGTTTTTTTTTTGACGTTCAAAAGTGCCTTTAATGTGCCTATTTGAAATAAATGATTTGACTTTGACTTTACCAAGTTACGTTAATTTTTTTTCTTACGGTTCGCCAGTTATATTTAAGTCCCACGTAACAGGGCGAGCCTATTGCCATCAACCGGACACAAATCTCGACTCCGGGCTGCTACTGAGAAATTCCTGATGCAAAAACCCAATAACACTTTGTCCGACCTGGGAATCGAACCCAGGACTGAGGAGGAACTCAGCAGTTATAGTGCTTTCGACCACTAGACCACCGAGGCAGTCTAGGTAAACTGAAGGCTTGCCTTGTACGGACTGTATATAAGTGTTCCAATGTAGGTAGGTACGCGCAGTCGGTTACGGGACCAAAACGAGAATGACAGTCATGGTTCCTGTGCTCGCGTTTTATTATAACTTGCGTTTTTTGCGATTAGGTCCTGTAGTCCCCCTTAACTTTTTTTTAAGCGGGAATCGAACCCGCAACTCAAACCCTGCCGTCGCAAATATTCAGTTATTCAGCAGACTGACGTCAACAGACCAATCAATGCCCAGTCAATATCCCTTTTTATTTTTCACCCGAACCCTTGCTTTCAAAAACAGCAAAAATCGTCCTCTCTCTGACTTATATAGGCTATCTTTTTTTTTTCCAATCCCCATGGTGACCCGATCGGGCGGTGGCCGTCGAATGAATTCATTGTGCCAGTGTGTGTCTGTGTGTGTGGACACACAATTGATTGCCTATGTAGGCGTGACACTCCTTACAGGGAGCGACTAGTGTATTAATTGATGCCATAGTTCTTTGGATGCGGTATTACATACTTATAGAATATTAGCTTCCGCTCGCAGCCTCGCCCGCGAGGTATGTCGATAAAAACTATCCTATGTTCTTCCTCGTGATGCAATGTATCTCTCTCCCAAATTTTATCGAAATCCGTTCAGTGGTTTAGGCGTGAAAAGGTAACATACGGACAGACAGACAGACAGAGTTACTTTCGAATTTATAATATTAGTGTGGATAGTATGGATGTGGATTTTACAATCGACCTTCATTCTGTAAAAATCTCACCGTGATAACTTAGCCGAAATGAGCTGTCAATAGTGTCAATCATTAACATCACAAGGGTCGTGAGAGCGTCAAGTTCTGAGTCGAACTACACGATGCATGAAGAAGCCACCTCGTGTAGCGCAGTTTGTTACGCCAGTTACTCAACTGAACCGAGCGCTCGGCACATCCTGGACAGTCACACCCAACACCTTACTTGACTGGCCAATTCTTCCCTTGCGGTGGTAGGGCCCGCCTGGTTTGCAACCACCCTCCTGAGTCTTGTGTAGTCCAGCGTCAAGCAGCCTGCTGTGTTTCGTCGATGCGTGGGAGTTCCAGTACCTAGGCATCTTCTGGGCACACTCGTTCCACCATAGACCTCATCCATCGCTTTCTATCAGGCACGACCGAGATCAAGAGCGGGCCCATTCAGCAATAAAAAAAAAACAAATGCTTGCACTAATTATTGGACTGGTCCACTGAAATCTGGGTGGTACTTTCCTCAAAAGATCCGACGAGAAACCGACCGACCTCATCTAGCAAATTTATTTTTATAATATGACGTTTTACACGTCATTATGACGTGTGACTTAGTGATTCTGATAACCAATTGGTTTCTTGGTTGGTTGGTAGGCTGTAAATATACAGAACAAACAATTTTATTTTAATGACAGCTCACTTCAAAGTTACTTCGCCTCAGTGCCGTAACTAGGGCGGTGCCAGCGGTGCCCAGGCACAGGGCGCAGACCCTGGAGGGGCGCAGAAATGACCAGACCAGGGCTTACATTCACCATTCTTTAATTTTTTGCCAGTAGAAACACATTACCAAGTAGCCTTGAATCTTTACTATCTGTACTGATCACTTTTACGCTTTACGTTTACTATTAGTACAGTGTCTAATTGTGAATTTTGACAAATATTTTCAAATAAACGTTTTTTCACCTAATTTATAAACGCAATTTATTTGAACTTCTCAAAACTTTACCAAGTACTTTGGATGATTTTTATAGACAATCCATTTTATTGTCAGAACCGGTTATGATTAGAAAATATTTCAAGGGCGCGGTTATAGCAGCTCGCACCGGGCGCATAAAAGGCTAATTACGGCACTGCTTCGCCTAAGTTTATACAGTGTCATTTTTACAGAATGAACCGGCAGAAATCAAGGGGTTTTAAAAATGTATTTCTTTGACAGTGTTTATGAAATGTTCAGCCGGTCGATTCTGTAAAAATCTCACCGTGAAAACTTAGGTGAAGTGAGTTTGTTTTTGCTAGGAATTGACACTATTGACAGCTCACTCCACGCTCACTTCACCTAAGTTTTCACGGTGAGATTTTTACAGAATAGCACCGCTGGTGACCTATTTGATTTTTGGCAATGTGTGAAAGTAGGTAGGAATTTGATTACAATGAAGATATTGTATTCCTAATATACAGTGACCTATTGCCCTAAAATGCTATGGACCAAAAGTGTCATAAATTATGTGTGTTTGACATTTTTGTACCGAATGGTTTGGTCACAATATTAATATCAATTAATATTTGCTTTTGCCGTTTTCTTGAATGTGTAGAAACTAAATCGGTAAATATTTAATATTCATTGTTTTCTAATAAGTAGATATTTCATTTGTTTAACGAGAATTCCAATAGTGTATGTAATGGAATGTGTAGGTAATTAGGAATTCTCGGTACAGATTTTGTAGACTTGGCATCTTTCACTAGATCAAAATAAATTTATGCTGCCATTAAAACTGTAGTCAAACTAAATAAAACACCAAATCACAAATACAAAATATTTTATTTACGAAAAGTATTTTTCTTCACACTTCTTAATGAGACAACAAAAATCTGACGCAATGTGAGTTTTTTTTCACAATATTATTTTAAAAAGCTACAACAATTTACACAACTCAATGAATCCTACACAACGTTAGACAATGTTAATAAGGTCAGTGTTCCTAAAACAATGCGGCAACCGTTCCGTCCGGTCGTAACAAAGAGCGATGCCGCATCGTATCATTACACTTGATTCATGCATCCTTGTCAAAAGTCGATGAACTTGTGCGCGAAATTGGCGAACGAGACTGGAGGCGCGCGTCGGATACCGAACGCGCGCAGTACCGTCCGGCACGCGCTGTTCGCTATACATTGCTGTGTTGAAACTGCGACACTTTCAAGCTGTTGACTGGACCCATCATTGGATGTTGATTTTTTCAATTGCTGTGGTGCTAGTGAGGTGAAATCACGCGTCGTGGTGCGTGTTTCGTCTCGAGCGCAAGGTCGAGTACACCGCCGCCGCGCCGCGCCGCCCACTGCTATAAATATACGCAGACATGCAAAAATGTGATACATAAACATTTATGTGCCCTAATATGTGTGGCTATGCGCACGTTTGATTCGTCGTGAATAGTTGGGATTTGATTGGGAACGATGACATCTTAGTGCATTCGGTACATTGTGGAGGTTATCAAATGTTTTGAAGCGCGTGGATGGTAAATACAACGTGTTTTTCAGAAATGTGTAATTATGTTTTTTGGTTTAATTAACTAGAAGGACATAATATTGATTAAAAAATATGAATTTTGGCTAAAAGTACCTAACTTGATAATCTACATTTTGTAGAGCAAACAGGATTTCTAGCTGAAATAAATAAACGTTTTATTGATAAATGATAACATTTTCGATTCTTAGAACCTTTCTTATTTATCTTTCTTATCCTTTATTCCTTATCCCTAAATACATGAAATCGAAAGTTGCCTGATTCCACTGTTTTCTCTAGATTTCAATAATTAGAATGAATAGAATAATTCTTTATTTGCACAGAAAGCAGGTACAAGTTACAGATGTTAAGTTAAAAATGATCCTGTACCTAAGGCATGCAAACAGTTTTAGCTACTTATAAACACACATTAATATATATTATGTATGGTAACACATTCAATCAAATCAATATAAGATTACCATGTCAAGATGAAATTCAGTATATTATTTGAAATAGGCAATACAATAATAATGTCAAGTTTAATAAAATGTATGTGATGTGGCCAGTTTAAGACTACTTGATGCCCTAAGCAATCCACGCCTGTAGGCCCCCCTATACCCACTAGTCACATCGTATTTTCCAAAACATCGACGAGCGATTTGTAAAGATTGGCGCACATCTCTAGTGACTTTTGGGTCTTGTAATACATATCTTGCTGATAAACAGCCTTGCCATTCATGTGCTAGCAAATACTGTTTCGGTGCTGTTTTTGCCTTGCCCCCCGAGACCTGATGCCCTAAGCAATTGCTTAATTTGCTTATGGGCTAATCTGGATGTGGCTGTGCTTTCTTTAACACATTAAAGGACATTGAATGAGACGCAATAGGAGTTTTATTGTTATTAAGTCGAGGGGCGTTAAGTGTCCCGCAGTGTTAAATAAATAAATAATTATTATTCTGCAAAATTCTAATCAGATTCTTCTTCGAAAAGAAAATTTTGACATGAAAATATCTAAATGGAAAATACTGTAGAAGTGAACATCATTATTGAAAAACAAAAGGTCTAACCGCTGAACATAAGCCTCCTAATAACAGCCACTAGGTCAGGACTAACTTCTTAGTCTTACTTAATAATTTCGCCCATCTTATTAGGTCATTACTTCCTTTTATCACTTTTTGTGTCGTCAAACAGGAAAAATAGTAGTACAATAGGCTAACACAGACTAACTAGTTTGAATGGCGACACGAAAATGTTGGGCCTCATTTTATAGGTTTTCAGCGAGACAGCTCTAGCGTTTGAACTAGATAGTTTTTTATTTGTATTGTGAATGGAACATGCACCTAGTGGTTTTTATGAAGTTGTTACCAAATAGTACCCGTGGCTAAATAATAACAGCCGCACAGGTCGATCGATCAGGTTAAGCTACTCTTGTCGCGGTTGGTCTGTGGATGGGTGACCATCTTTACATACCGAGACCCCTCCGTGCCTCAGAAAGCACGTTAAGCCGCTGATCCCGGCTGTCATTCGTGGATCTTTGACAGTCGTTACGGGTAGTCAGAAGCCCGAAAGTCTGACAAGTAGTCTTACCAAGGGGTATCGTATTACCCAGTAACTGGGTTGTGGAGGTCAGATAGGCAGTCGCTCCATTTTGACGAGTTATACGAACATAAATGTAGATAACAGCTGATTTTCTTTTCGCGATTTCAGGTTTGGTCCCATAGTAAAAGTTGTTCATAATGATGAGTACAATGACCTCTTAAGAGGTTGTTAATGTTTTACCAATAACCCTGTATAGTATGGATTATGCACTAAGCATGCAAAGGGAAATCAAGTAATGTTTGGGAAAATATTGAACAGCTGCTCTATGCTCGTTCTATCTCTATATTATTAAAAAGACCTTTGCCATACTGTCGCTTAACAAAAGGGATAAAGACTTTTACTACTTATTATTAAATATAGGATGCTCCTGAAAATCAATAAGTATTTTAAGTTGTCTCTATACCCTCTATAATACTCATAACCTTAATTAGGTTATGTGTATTATGGAGGGTACACAGACAAGGTAACTAAAAAAACCGGCCAAGTGCGAGTCGAACTCGCACACGAAGGGTTCCGTACCACATGGCAAAAACGCCGAAAAAAACACGTTTGTTGTATGGGAGCCCCCCTTAAATATTTATTTTATTCGGTTTTTAGTATTTGTTGTTATAGCGGCAACAGAAATACATCATCTGTGAAAATTTCAACTGTCTAGCTATCACAGTTCAGTTGGTGACAGACAGACGGACGGACAGACAGTCTTAGTAAAGGGTCCCGTTTCTACCCTTTGGGTACGGAACCCTAAAAATCAACCACCAAAAACTCATCAAGAAAAAAAAATACTGTTTCAATCAGCCATTCGCTAAAATATTACTTAAAAGTACAGTCACGAGCACTAATATGTCAACACTTGACAACATTCAATGTCGATTTTCTCGTGAAATAAGGAATGCAACGTTGAAATACGACACTTTACACAAACCTATGGGTTTAAAAATACTTTGATCGTAATTTAAAGGAAAAAATCGTCTTTGAATAAAGCCAAGTGTATACATACTTTTGCTCGTGACTGTACTATATTTAGCGACTGCTACCGCAATACATTGTATCCGAATGATTTACATTTGTCCCAGAAGTGACCTCGCTTACTACAACTTACAACCGACAACCAACCAAAATGTTACAAAGTTGTAAAATAAATTATTTGATAAGACTTCAATTACTTGATGTCATGACATGACTACCTGACGTAGAATGTTTGATATGGCTACTTGAAAAATTTACATTCGTTGAAACATTTACTAGTATAAGTAAGTCTCTTTGCGTTGAAAAGATTATGGGCCTACACTGGGGTAACCAATTTAAATACCACAAGGCAAAAACGCCGAAAAAAACACATTTGTTGTATGGGACCCCCCCTTAAATATTTATTTTATTTTATTTTGTTTTTAGTATTTGTTGTTATATAGCGGCAACAGAAATACATAATTTGTGGAAATTTCAACTGTCTAGCTATAGTGGTTCTTGAGATACAGCCTGGTGACAGACAGACGGACGGACAGACAGCGAAATATTAATAGTAGGGTCCCGTTTTTACCCTTTGGGTACGGAACCCTAAAAATACGGCTTTGGCCATGTTTTTGAAAACCAACAGCGTTTTTCTTTTTACACATAACTTAACATCACGCCTTGGTACTCCGAAGGGTAGAAAAATCTATTACCACTTTGTCCGAATTGGAAATCGAACCCAGGACCATGAGCTCAGCAGTATCCAGCGCTTGCGACCACTAAACCTACGAAGCATTAATTTTTCTTAGTAGGTAATCCTAATGTTTTACTAATGTGAAAACTATTAATTTGTGAAATGAAAGGAAACGCAGAAAAAATATTCCAATTACATGTAGCGGACACAAGTTGGCAAACATAATATATGTTGAAACTTGTTCGTGGCGTGAACAAAGCTTTAAGGTTCCTACCATAGTTCCAACAAACAGGCGCGACACGCGATATAATCGCGCGCGACACAAACGCAACGCTCGTTGCGCGACATGCGGTGCCTTTGTGTCGCGCGCGATTTTATCGCGTGTCGCGCCTGTTTGAAGGAACCTTTAGGGAATAAGTTCAATTGTGTTTAAACTTGTTTTGTTACCTTTATGTTTGGAGACTTGTTGAACACTTCGTATTTCTCTTCGACATTCTTCTCCTCGTTTTTGCAGGCGGAATCGGTTGTGACGTCAGCCATTTGCTAGACTGGTGATCGCAGTACCTACATCAAGTACAGACGCCAGCACATCAAGCTACTACAATCTGTCAAATTTATTTAATAGATTTTCAACTTTATTGCTAAACCATAAGGTTCAAAGTTGATTGGGAAAATTTGACAGTTTCGGGTAGCTTCATGTGCTGGCATCTGTACATCGTACTGCGACCACCAGTATAGCTGAACCGTTCCTCAGCTCTGAGAGATATGGAAGCATCTGTTTTTTCTTCTGTTGGAAAATGTTAACTAACTGCAACATAATAGTATTGTTAGATATTTCCAAGGCTAGTATTCTAGATCTATATATATAAAGAGAAAGTCCTGACTGACTGACCCTTGGACATATAAAGCTGAAATTTTGCACAGAGGTTCCCATTATAATGTAGACAAGGAATAAGGAAGGATTTTTCTAAATTCAACCCCTAAGGGTGAATGGGGAGATGGTGAAATTTCACGCGGACGAAGTCGCGGGCAGAAGCTAGTCTCTCATAGGCATGAATCTTGATTTAAATCTAGCTGATATTATACTAATCTATACTTACTCAAATCTTGTTTTAAATTAAAATATATTCATAATTGTAGGTACCTATATAGTTCCAGAATACAGAATGTATTTATTTCAGAAGCTAAGTGTATGTGTGTAGGGAAATTAATTATCAAGCAAATTGACAACTTAAATTATCCGTTTATTCAATCATAACTGTATTTTTTAAAGTTCCCTACCCAAAGGGTGAAAACGGGACCCTATTGCTAAGGCTCCACTGTTCGTCTGTCACAGGCTGTATCTCATGAACCGTGATAGCTAGACAGTTGAAATTTTCACAGATGATGTATTTCTGTTGCCGCTTTAACAACAAATACTAAAAACAGAATAAAATAAATATTTAAGGGGGGGGCTCCCATACAACAAACGTGTTTTTTTCGGCATTCTTGCCTTGTGGCACAGAACCCTTCGTGTGCGAGTCCGACTCGCACTTGGCCAGTTTTTTTTACAGTAACCACTGTTTTTTTGTTGTTGGCATTGGCTCTAACGCGGTAATTTGGTGTTAATTTGGTTAACAATTAATTTCTGCGGCTGATGCTAACACTTACATAATTATTACAGCAACATAATTATTCACAATTTTGTGAGTAATTTAATTATTTATTATATTAACCTGATTGAAGTTTGAATTTCAGGTTTTGCTGTCCTCAATGTTAGAAGAAACTCAAAAAAAAAGGTGTCATTTGTCTATATTATTATTAAGCGGCGCCTGCGCAGTGAATTATGAACAAGGAAGTATTTAGAGTTAGATAAAAATATGTAGACATGAATAATGCATTTAAAAAAATCGATTGAATAACGAAACACATAATAATATGCCTTTTATGTGCTATTTATTTTAATCTAAGCAGCAACACAGATGTGACCTATGACTATATTAATATTCATCTGTGAATGTTTTTTTACACGTAGTGACATTTGACACAAATGAATCTATTTTTAAGCTTACTTATTTATAAATAAAATGTACAATTTTAAAAATCACTTTACTTTAAACTGGTATCTTTACATAGAATAAAACAAAGTCGCTTCCGCTGTCTGTAAGATTAGATCTTTTAAACTACGCAACGGATTTAATGCAGCAATATATAGAGTGATTCAAGAGGAAGGTTTCTATGTATAACACATGCATATTATAGTAGAGAAAAGCCGAGAAATTCAAAGATTTGTAATGTGATGTCGTAACAAACATATTTTTGTGCGCTTACATTACAAACGCTGGCTAAACCTTACGAGATAAATCAAATTAATGTACAGTCAACAGCAAAAGTAGATGATCAAATTCAGAAATTCAATACTAATGAACGGAGTTCGCGTCAGAACTGTGTGGCGTCGAAGTGATTCAAAAGTATTCTACGTAGTAAGTATTCTAAGTAGTAGTACTTCGACAGTACACGAAAGTACAGTTCTGACGCGAACTCCGTTCATTAGTATTGAATTTCTGATTTTGATCATCTACTTTTGCTGTTGACTGTACTACGGAATCGTATATCTTAAAAAGATTATAGATAAAACAGTCCGCGATGGTACTTATATGTTTATCCCCTAAGGATAACCCACAGTAACCATTTTTACCTTTTACATAATTAAATTATTATATTATTTACCAAGTTATTTTAAACAATACGGTATTATTCATTATCCAATTAAATACATTAGATACGTTATGCATTTCATGTAGATCAAAATTGCCCTTTGCATATCTTAATATAAGATATCAGAGATTTAGAAAGCGGCAGAGCGGCTGTCTAGTATTATACATAAAGAACTTATTCCATTTCCAGAAGAATGTAAAAACAGCAATTGAAAATTCTAGGAAAGAGATAAAAACAACATAACTTAGCATAAAAATAAGTATTGAAAATGGTTTTTTCTCTAGTCTTGAATTAAACTTCAGCAGAAATCTTCTAAAGGTCAGGAAAAAAGAATATTAGGTAGGTACTGAAATAAACTTAGCTTGAAAAGATAAAATTTATAAATTTAACACACCCACCTTTACGGCTAACAGCATTTGTGTAGAATGCTATCATTATAATATCTTCGGACTTATGGTTACACGAGTAAGTTAGTGTAGAGACTTTTTGGTAATTAATTTTACCAATTTTCATTTTACCAAAAAGTTTCTTTACCGCTGCTGCTGCTACCTTCGCGGCGCGTGCTTGCAGGTGCATGGCTCTTAAAATCATCTTTACATCATCTTTACACCTTATACATAACATTATATGGAAAAAAGAAAAAAAATGTAGGTATATACAGTGTTATTGGTAAAACATTAACAACCTCTTAAGAGGTCATTGTACTCATCATTATGACCAACTTTTACTATGGGACCAAAGCTGAAATCACAAAAAAAAAAAACAGCTGTTCCCTACATTTATGTTCGTATAACTCGTCAAAATGTAGAGAACAGCAGATTTTTTTTTCGCGATGTCAAGTTTGGTCCCATAGTAAAAGTTGTTCATAATGATGACTTCTTAAGAGGTGGGTAATGTTTTACCAATAACCCTGTATAAGTATTTTAGGTACATTATTTTGCCTTTGTTACTATGTCAGTTTTTTGTTTGACATACTTACTGAAACTTGTAAAGTATGTATGTATGTAATTTTAGAATAATATTGCCTAAAAAGGCAAATTTTGTCGGCAGAATTAAATAAACACAATCATCAAACCAGCTGTTTTGAATCAACAAACGAATTCCTATCTAAGTATTATTATCTATTCTTGTTAGATCTTTCAGATACCAATTACTCAATTTGGTCGACTAAATTGATTTTAGATATTGTCTCTACGTCGATAACCACTGATTTTTGATATGACCTTGGTATTATTTTTTACCTATATTTTATTGATAATAGGTACAAAATATTATAACAAAAATATTAATAATATTATTGGCTATTTTATACAAAATAAGCTTATGCCCGCGACTTTGTTCGCGTGAAATTTCACCCTCTTAGGGGTGGAATTTCGAAAAACCCTTTCTTAGTGGATTTACAAAGAACACACCCTCCAAATTTCATGTCTCTAGGACCAGCGGTTTAGGCTGTGCGTTGATATATCAGTCAGTCAGTCAGGACTTTGAATTTTATATATTTAGATATTATAACTTCACAGTAAGCAGTTGTGGCATTATATACGTATCTAACTGCCTACATAAAAGTCATCAACTTAATTGCTTATAAAAACTTGGCAGCATGAGGTTTGGGTTCAAAGTCAGTCTTTTATATTTTTTTGATGACTGCTTTTCTGGCCTTTGAATACAAATTATACACAGTGTCATGTTGGTATTCTTATGATGAAGAATAGCACAATTTGTCACAGTTTTAAGAAAATCTACACTGTTAAGTATCTTCAAAATTTTCATTTAAGAACCTACATTGTTTTTTTAATAAAATGGATTTAAGGATATTTTATCAGCTGGTTTCGGATGCTTGACCTAGTATGAGAGCTAGTACCTATCTAAACTACAAAGTTATTCAAAACACAAAAGGTTCAGGAAGCTTATTCTTCACAGTAAACGTTACAGACAGTAAAGAAAGACACAAAAAAAAATAGAACCATAGAAATATACTACATAACTATGTTAGGACCCTACATTTGTAAAGACAAACAAACATTATTTGCAAACTCCAAAGCAGATAACTATCCAACCACTCATTTTAGCTGACAATGTTGTTTCTGTGAGGTCGTATGTTGTGTAACCATTTGCACAACGTTTTCAAATAGTCAACCATATTGAGTTTTGCGTAGCGAACCAAACAAAAGTGACGCAGTAATCCGAAGTCTATACGATATATAAGTCAATGTATAGACGTCATGTCACTGTGAATAAAACACTGAAGTTCTTCTAGGCCACATTTGGAACAACGTTAATTATTAATTTATACATTTAGCAAAATGTTGGTTGACTCTACGCGTGGCATATTTTTAGCCCAAAGAATAAGCATTGCCATACAACGTGGCAATACTGCCAGCCTTTTGGGCACTTATCCCATTGACAGCGATGCGGACGATTTTTTTGATGCCCAATGAGCTCTTGTCTTTTTCTTTTCCTTTTTTAGGGTTCCGTACCCAAAGGGTAAAAACGGAACCCTATTTCTAAGACTTCGCTGTCTGTCCGTCCGTCCGTCCGTCCGTCCGTCCATCTGTCTGTCACCAGGCTGTATCTCAAGAACCGCGGTAGCTAGACAGCTGAAATTTTCACAAATTATGTATTTCTATTGCCGCTATAACAACAAATACTAAAAACAAAATAAAATAAATATTTAAGGGGGGCTCCCATACAACAAACGCGATTTTTTTGCTCTTTTTTGCTCGATATCAATAAAGGCAACAGGCAGGCACTTGAAATATTCACAAAATACTCAGTTGTATTTTTACTTTAATAATAAAATTAAAATAAAATAAATATTTAAGGGGGCTCCCAAGTCTGTGGGGGCTCCCACGGAATAGATAAAATCGATTCCGTGGGGGCTCCCATACAACAAACGTGTTTTTTTCGGCGTTTTTGCCTTGTGGTACGGAACCCTTCGTGTGCGAGTCCGACTGCACTTGGCCAGTTTTTTTTATTATACACTTGTAAATAATAATATATTTTAGTGTTAAATTGTAAAATAGGCTAAGTGTGTTAGAAATAAATATTTATTTTTAGGCTTACCACATTAGGATGAACAAGAATTGTAAACCATAATATATTATAATCACCACCAAACACCTCAATTAGAATATTATATTGTAATCATAATACATACACATTTTTTTACTATTATGTACAAACCATTGTTTATTTATTAAATGTAGCAAAATGTGAATTTTAAAAAGCTTTGTTCTCACTAAGGGGCCATGGAACAGAAACCTGTATTATCTCTAGACACGGTAGTTAGTCAAAATCACGACAAAATACAACAAACATTGTTTCAGATTCATGTGCCCCAGTGTGGACAATGTTTTATATTTTACACTTGAAAAAAAATTACACTAAAACACAAGTCAATATTAAAATCGAAACTTTAAAAAAAAATTCTAATGACACCAACTTCTTAGATTCAAGATGAAAAAATAAAAATTACAGAAAAACAGCGGCACTGAAAAATATGGCAAGAAAACTACTGAAAATTACAGCTAATCAAGACAGCTGTAAAAATAAAATGTTATTGTATGATGACTTTTATAAATGTGGTCATTGTGAATAAAATAAAATATATTTTGTGTAATATTAAGAATTAAAATGATAGTGTGACTGTGGTCTAACTTATTTACAGGAGACATGAAATGTATTAGGGTTGTTCACTTTGCATTTTTTATTTAGGTATACAATTTTTACTACGATACTACGATACATTTTTGTTTTATACATTCAAACAAGTATATAAATTTTTGAAAAGTACCTACTTATAGAGACTGTCTTTGTCTTTTCATATAGCAAAGATACTGTCTATTTAGATGACGAAAAATATAGTAAACAACAAACAAATATTGGGTTATTCATACTAGGTATCCAACAAACGTTACCACTCACAAACAAAACACACAAGAATTTATCATTTTAAATAATTACCATTTAAAATGACATGAAAATAAAGTAGATTCTGAGTTTTGCGTTATGTCTCCACATTGTAATACAGAAAATGTTTTATTAGCCAAGTTTTGTTGAGTAGATTTTACAAATACTACTAATGTTGCATTGACGTAAAATGCAAATTGATTCTGTACTGTCAAGGCCTGCAGACAGGCGCGACAACGAGGAACAATTCTCTTTCATCAGACATGCGTTTTTTGTTTACATTTAGTAGAATTTGTTAATTAATTTTGGTATACAAATTAAATAATTAATATATTTTAAATTGATAATAAATGATATGTTGTTGCTATTGGAATGAGATTTAAGCTCTTAGCATTATACAGCTAGTAACCTTGTCATTATACAGACTGGCCGCACATCAAGCTACGCAAAACTGTCAAATTTTCCCAAACAACTTTGAACTTTATATTTTAGCGATAAAATTTAAAATCTATTAAAGAAATTTGACAGATTGTAGTAGCTTGATGTGCTGTCGTTTAGTAAGTTATAATTGCTCTGTGAGAGGAAGTGGGCTGCAATATACCACGAGGGCCCAGTGCGGGTTGGCAAGTAAGTGTTCACTGTAATTTAAATTAGTTCTGCAGTTTCTATTTACGTGCTATTAGATGAAAAAACGTGTTTTTGTCGTCTGTTTACATTTAGTTATGTAGATTTTTACTCGTAGGATTTCTTAATCCTGAATCCTTTTACTAATGTGTGTTTTTATTCTAATAATCTAAAGTCCTCTCATCAAACTAAATTCCTCAGACAAACACCAGTCTACACAACTTTAAAAACACATAAAAGGCAAAGCTTATCACGACACAGCCAACAGCCTAGTTATCTGCGCCTGAGCAGGAAGGTCGTGGCCGGGACGACCGGTGACCGACGGCCGACGGCGACGCGCGACGGGGCGACGCGACGCGAAGGCGCGGCGTGGCGCGGCGGCGGCGTGTGGCGGCGACAACCCGCAGGTAGCGCAACGATATGCTGCGGCTGCGGCTGCGCGTTGGTTGTAAACACGCCAGGAATCTCGTGCTTTCCGATAATTAAGTTTTGATTTTATAGCTTTTTGATTCACCGTGTTATTGTACAGGAAAATCTTAACTTTAATGAGTTCTAGGCACTGTTTTATGTAGGTAAGGGAATGAGTTTAGAAAAGATAGTGCATATATGGGGGAGATATACCATGTTTCGGCTTGTCTACATAATTAATTGTTGTATTATTTTTATTAACTCAATTCGAAGATTGTTAAACAGAAGGCCAACTCTCATAATTTAAAACGTTCAAAATCTAGTCGCAGTCTCATCTCGGCGACAAGCATAAAGAACTTGTCAAAAATGTAGGGAAATTAGAGGTATTTTTGGCAGATTCACACTGAGATCAGACTGTGAACGTTCTTAAAATTACGAGAATTGCCACCCTGGGGGTCTCCTCCGAAGCGGTTAACCACTGTATCGGCCGAATGTTCGGTTCATTTTCTACTACCATTAATTTCCTATATTTACTATTGGTCCCGACCAAACTGTGCCAATCCGAACCTTTTTAGAACCCTGAACCCTTTTTTTTTTAAATTCGTAGCAGGACAACAATATTGGCTATATATATTATATATTGACTGGACAGAATAGAATAGAATAGAATAGAATACTCTTTATTATGTACACCATATCGCCAATCGCCAATCTGTGTGGTTCTTTCCTCAAAAGACCATTTCAGACACTAATCTACATGGTCCTCAAAGATTATGTCCGGATTTTTTATATACACATTGACATTGATGAATTTTATTTAGACAATGACATGAATATTTACTTTGTAAGTTTTTTTTTTTTTTTTTTATTTATTTAATTATTGTGAATGTGAGGACTATGTGGGTCATTTCTTTTTTTCCTTCTTAGTTTTAATCATGATCTGGCAGTTTGAGTAGTTTATGCGGCCTACCCAAATGTCCTGTCTTTGGTATTGTTCGTCGAATCGTTGAGCTCCTCAAGTTCTGAGTTGAGCTGCACGATTTTTGACAAATGCGTGCACTGATTGGACAGGTCCGCTCAATCTGTGTGGTTCTTTCCTCAAAAGACCATTTCAGACACCAATCTACATGGTCTTCACACGATCTGACCAAGATTTTGTCTGGACTTTAAAAGAGACTGTGACTTCTGAGTTTGTTTCGGCCTTTCTTCTCAGAATAGTCAGTTAGGAAACGCCGACCTCATCTAGTTAAAAAAAAAAATATGATTGACGTGTAAAAGTGTTTGTACAAACCTACTTACAGAAATAAAAATAATTTATCATTCGAATCAGAAAATGACCGAACATTCGGCCGATACAGTGGTTAACCGCTTCGGAGTAGACCCCCTGGTATTCAAACTTAAGACTTAATTTTTGCCAAAATTAAATAGGAGTACTGTACCTAAATTCACAAGCTGAATATTTATATACCATTAACATTTATAAATAGCAAGAGACTTAATTTTTGATAGGCCTAAATTCACAATCTCAACATCAAATTTTTTTTTTAATAAAAACATTTGGTATAACTTTAAGTATTACTTAAATACCAAGCTGAATCTATGTACAATACTATAAAAACTTTTTAACAAAAAAAAAACCGACTTCCAAAAAAAACACTACAAAGTGAAAAATAACTTTTATTTCGGAAGTCGGTGTCTTTGGATCTGTATTTTAGTGTTTTGCCACCGACTTCCGAAATAAAAGTTATTTTTCACTTTGTAGTGTTTTTTTTGGAAGTCGGTTTTTTTTTTTGTTAAAAAGTTTTTATTTCTCGCTTTTTAGTGTGTCATTGCTCATCGCCTTTTACAAAATATTGCTTTTCCCGATGCAGGGACGTTAATTGTTGAGGAGTTCTCCTGGTATTCCACCATCAGCTCCGTTTCACCATTCGCATTGTGACGAGCATAACTTGCTTAGTAACCATATTAAAGTAAGTAATCGAATCGCAAACCGGTAAATACTTATTATTGAGTAGTTCGGGTGGCCATCTGTGGTTTTCATCATCAGTTCCATTTCACCAAATGATGCTTTCCGAGAGCAAATGCACGAGTTACTATAAAAAATACCCAAATCGCTATAGGTGTGCCTATAATACTTGAAGAGTTCCTTCGATTTCTCCAGGATCCCATCATCAGATCCTGACCTGATGACAATGGGACCACCTGGAAAGTATACCCTTTCAAACAAAAAAATAAATTTTGAAATCGGTTCAGCCGTCTCCGAGTAATCGGGGAACATACATAAAAAAAAAAAAAAAAAAAAAAAAAAAAGGTTCCGACGAATTGAGAACCTCCTCCTTTTTGAAGTCGGTTAAAAATCGTTCACTTCACCAACTTGAGTTATTCCGCAAAAACTACAATGATGAGATCTAAATTCCTAGCAACGGACAGCAATATAAATATACAGCAGTAGATCTGTTGCTAGGCAAGGCGTTGCGTTTAGTTTCATCAAGTGAGTCAATGATCCTGATCTATAATGTTATACAAGCAACGAAGAACTGGACTTAGTGCACCGATTTATAGAGCAATAAATTATATTAACTACATTGACAATAAATCATTGCTGTGATAATGTCAGTAAAGTCATTTTAGAACAAAAAAAAACAAGTTAGTTTTTTATTTTTCTGAAATGTATAATTTGGCAGATACATATTCTAAGATCTGATTGATTAATTAATCGACTGTCTCGTTGGTATAGAGGGGCTTGTGGCTAAGTAATAACAGCCACACGGGTCGATCGATCAGGTTAAGCTATGCTTGCCGCGATTGGTCCGTGGATGGGTGACCAAGACCATCTTTACATACCAATACCCCTCCGTGCCTCGGACAGCACGTAACGCACGTGGTCCTGGCTGTCATTCGTGGATCTTTGACAGTCTTTACGTGTCGTCAGAAGTCCGAAAGTCTACAACCAGTCTTACTAAGGGGTTTCGTATTACCCAGTAATTGGGTTGTGGAGGTCAGATATGCAGTCGCTCCATTAAAATACTGGTACTCAGTTGCATCCGGTTAGACTTGAAGCCGACCCCAACATAGTTGAGACAAGGCTAGGCAGAGGATAATGTCACGTTAGTGTAGTGGTCGAAAGCGCTACTGCTGAGCACGTGGTCTTGGGTTTGATTCCAAGGTCGGGCAAAGTGTTATTAAGTTCTTCAATTTGGAATTTCTCAATAGCAGCCCGGAGTCTGGATCTGTGCCTGGTTGATGGCAATAGACTCGACATGGGACTTGAACATAACAGGTGAAATGTGGGTGTACTATAGGTACACCTCAGTCTTTTTGGGGAGACCCCTTTACAGTCTCCCCAGAGATGTGCTGATGTGATGATGCACAGAGGGGGCTCCAGAATGGTCTTATGAGAGGTAACGGTGTCCCCTTCCATAGTGCAGATGGTGAACACTGGAAGGTTTTAGTGAGGTAAAACTCCCACACTCCCTGGTTGTATCCCCAAAGACCAGGCGCCTTTTGAAGGTTTCCCCCCGAGAACAAAAAAAAAAGATGCACCTCAGTCTAACCCTTTGGGAAATAAAGGTCTTATGTTAAGATCTTGAGATGCATGAAGAAACCTCCTCGTGTAGCGCAGTTTGTTCCGCCAGCTACTCAACTGGACCGAGCGCTCGGCGCATCCTGGACAGTCACACCCAACACCTTATTTGACTGGCCAATTCTTCCCTTGCGGTGGCAGGGCTAACGCCCGCCTGGTTTGCGACCACCCTCCCACCGGAGTCCGGCGTCAAGCAGCCTGCTGTGTTTCGTCGATGTGTGGGAGTTCCAGTGCCTTAGGTATCTTCTGGGCACGCTCGTTCCATCAGGCGTGATCGAGGTCAAGAGCGGGCCCATTCAGCAATAAAAGAAAACACCGGTCAAGTGCGAGTCGGACTAGCACACCGAGGCGTAAGTAACTATACGGTTTTACGATTTTTTTCCTTTACTTGTGCTACATGACATTGCTTCTTGCCAAATTTCATGAATCTAGGTTAACGTGAGGTACCCTATAGGTTTTGAATCCCTAGCGAGTGTCAAAATATGCGGCATAAACGGAACTTAAACGCCCGTATCTTTTGATTGCGTTGACCTATAAGTTTGATTTTTTCACTGCTTCAAAAGATTGCAGCCTTGAGTATTTGATATTAATTTCAACTTGATAAATCCACGCATTCTTCAGAAAAAGAGTCTTGACAGACAGACGGACAACGAAGATTAAATTGCGCAATATCTTCATTAATAAATAAACTAGTTTGCTTATAAAAACGTTAATATTTCCATTAGTATTCGTAATAGCTACCATTTCATAAAGCAAGATATCAGCCATGGATATTTCCAAACCAGTCTGCGTTCATTTTTCTAATTTTAGCTTTGTGGAGCATTTTAAATGCTGTAATATTAATATTGTGCTAACAATAACCTCGGAACTACATATGAGTATCTACTGTATCGTAGGTTTTTTGTTGCGTAGCGTAGGTACCGTATATAAAAAACACTAGCTTCTGCCCGCAACTTCGTCCGCGTCAAATTTCTTGTTCCCCCGTCCCACCCCGTCGCATCGCATCGCCTGCCTGTTACTTCGTTTTCGTTTAGCGTTATTTCTGACTTTTTAGGGTTCCGTACCCAAGGGGTTAAAACGGGACCCTATTACTAAGACTCCACTGTCCGTCTGTCTGTCACCAGGCTGTATCTCATGAACCGTGATAGCTAGACAGTTGAAATTTTCACAGATTATGTATTTCTGTTGCCGCTATAACAACAAATACTATAAAAACAGAATAAAATAAATATTCGGCTATTAAATGCAAAATTAGAAGCATAGAATTTTTTTAATTCGAAATAGTTCCAGTAGAGTCAATCGTCGTCTATCGTATTTGAGAGTTAAAGTCGCCTGACGTGGAAAAAATCTTAAAGTGACACTGTTGTTGGCTTTAATGAAACCTGTTGTTTTGGTTGTTTTTATACACAGCTACGCCGAAAAAAACTAACAAGCACTTTACATTACTTGTTGTTTATCCAACAAACCTAGGAAAATAAAGCTTAGTAAATGATTAATTATTTTATTTCTGTAGAACCTACCTACAGAAATAAAATAATTAATCATTTACTAAGCTAGCATTTACAAACACTTTTACACGGTAATTATATTTTTATAAACTAGATGAGCCACTTTCTATCTGACGACTCTGAGAAGAAAGGTCGAAACAAACTCAGAGGTCACAGTCTCTTTTAAAGTACAAACAATAATCTTGGTCAGATCATGTGAAGACCACGTAGATTTGTGTCTGAAATGGTATTTAGAGGAAAGTACTCTTGAGACAGAAAATTTGTAAAACTCCTAACAACAATCCAATAAAAACGTTTACTGTACTTCTAAAATCATAGTCATACGAGATAAATCGCAATCTCTAGGGAGTCTGTTATTGACCTAACCCCGACAAGGACATTGGGGAAGGTCGGAGGGCGCCCCTCAGAGGGTGACGGTTGGAAGGGGGAAGGGAGAGGATTTTTCTATTATTTCTAACCTCGAGACGCCCTCAAACAACTTCTGTAGACGCCAGACGGTTTTAAATCAAACGAGAGCGCTTTCGTCTCGACGTAGTTCAGCCTGTTGCTAGGCATTTGTGAGATCATCTGGCTAGGACGGGTCTGGGTTATCGCTCTTAGAACAAAGTTCTTAGCTAAAGACGAAACGATTACTTAATGGGTTACTAACAGCATGGAATAAAATCATTAAAACTTTATTTCCATACTGTATAGGTAAATGGACAGGACATCGCCGTCGAGGTAGACTAGCTTGCTACATATTAGTAATCTGTGAGGTAGACCAAGGCGAAGGTGGCGTGAGCGTGACGATCTAATAACATTCGCATTGCCAACATGGGCCAGAGATCGCACAATACAGGGAGGTTTGGAAGGAAAAGGGGAGGCCTTTGCCCAGCAGTGGGACACAAACTAGGCTAACAAAAAAAAAATAGGTAAATGAGGCATTTTTTAATTATCATGTCTAATTGATCTAGGTTGTGGAGGTCAGATAAGCAGTCGCTCCATGTAAAATACTGGTATCCAGCTGCATCCGGTTAGACTGGAAGCCGACCCCAACATAGTTTGGGAAAAGGCTAGGCAGATGATGAAGTCTAGTTGACTAAATCCTAACTCTCGAAGTAGACGATTTCTAATTACCTACATCATTACTTGCTAAAGAATTTGACTAGAATTTAGTCGCTTGATTGACATGACGGCTATTTAAAAATAGTCAGACGTAGGTACATAATATGATTCGTGAATGCCATGCAAAGCAATGAAGGTTTTTTCCTAGGATTTCAAATCAAAAACTCTCACAATAAATCCCAACTTAACAGCTAATAGCTTTGCTAAACAACGAATTAGCTATAAAATTAGTTAATGCAATGATAATAGCATCATATAGAATAGTCAAGGAGCTGCACACGATTGAATTAGCATACGAATAGTCGCTGAATTATACATGTGCACTCATGTAGGTTTCTCTATGAGCTAAGCTAGCTATTACCTATTATTCTAGGTTAGAAACTACGTAGTTATTTAGTGTTGTGACGTAATTTGCCAGAGGGCGGGACGGGATTCACTATGGCTGAGAAGATTGATTGATAATGTAGTCAAAAATATATCTTACTTTAGGTAAAGTTTGATTTGGAACCTAATAACGTCCTCATCAGCCAGTGGAAAATGGCTAGAGGCGACTATTTAGTACAATAATAAAAGAGAAAATTATTCATGATCTGTTTTTTCTAAATATATTACAAAGAATTGGTTAGAAATTCTAAATAATAATGAATTATAATAAATATAATTTATTAAGTAGGTATTAAATTAAATAATTATTAATAAAAATAATAATTCATTTATTTAATATTTTATTTATTATTATTAAATTGGCCCTTACTCCCTGACTTTGAGTGTCTGTCATTTTTAATATATTTCTTCTAGTGACAAATAAATGTTTTTTTTTCTATTTTGATTTTCAGCAATTTCCGAAATTAAGAAGATAATAGTTAAGAGTAATGTTAGAAACGTAGATATGTAAATAAAGTCCCAATCATGTATTGTATTCTGCCAATATGTAGGTAGGTATACGTATACCGTATATTATGTAATACGTTCCAGTTCTAATAACATATTCATTGGACGTGTCAATATCCTCATCCTCTCTGATTACTACTTCGATGATATTCAAATTCTGTCCCTAATCACGTCCATGGACATAATATCGACAATTATCGTCGAATACGCTGGACAGTTTTATAAATTAATGAAAGAAAGAAAGAAAATAAGTTCATTGACCCAGGTTAAGTACCTAAGGCACACAATATATACCCAAAAACTAAAAATAAAATCAAAATAGTATTTTGTGCCTCACAGCTGACATTGGCGACAATTTTAAGTTGATAAACCAAGAAGGCAGAATGCAAAATGTTGTCCAAATCTTTAGGTATATTGGACCTCGTAATTCCTTTACCACCTGAAGGTTGAATACCACTCATACGTCATAAAACGATTTTTATATATATATTTTTTTTAGATATATTTTTAAGCCTTAGTGCTGAAATGATCTAAGGGTCGTGCCTGTCATTCGTGAATCTTTGACAGTCGTTACGGGTCGTCAGAAGCCCGAAAATCTGACAACCAGTCTTACCAAGTGGTATCGTATAGATATTATATTTCTAAATACCAATATTTAGAAATATAATATCTTTAAATTGTGTAAATTAAATAATAACATGATTAGCATCCCACCTGACGGTAAAACATGGAGGACTCTTATGTGGGCCTACGCTAGACGAGTCGAGCACCGTCAAAAGCACAGACGAGCACGAACCAAATGCTCGAAGCGCGCTCGTTCATGGCTCGTAAGTTAGTCCACCACACTACACGAATTTATGCTCGGCTCGTGCTCCGCTCGTGCTCGGCTCGGCTAGCGTAGACGCACCTTTATATAATAAAACATCTTTGTACTAAATACCTACCCATGTTTGCAAACAAACACATGATTCGATTTTGATTTGAGGTCGACTATACCTCCGATAACAGTTTTTTAACAACGCCAGATAGTTGACGTAATCCAACCAAAAATACACGAAAACGAAACTCCTAAGTAAATAATCACATAATGTAAGTACTTATATCTTTATTCATTTATCTTGGTAACGTGCAATTTCTAGAAGCACACTAATTAAGATAACTGTACGGTATACCTATGAAGATATTGATAAATTGTGCCAAAATATTATGTCAATATACAGGAGTAATTGTTCTATATAGAAAGCCTAGAAACACTGGTCTTACGTGGCTTGGTAACGAATATCATAATGATTGAACGTTATATAATGGAAAACTATGTTTGGAAAAATACGTTATAATATGATATCGAAATACAAGACATCGAAGGACAAATGGTCAGGAATATAAAGAGGCTAGTCTACGAGACTTATAAAAAAGGAGAGGAGTCCATGGATAAATAATAACAGCCACACAGGTCGATCGATCAGGTTAAGCTACGCTTGCCGCGGTTGGTCTGTGCATGGATGACCATCTTTCTTTACATACCGTGACCCCTCCGTGCCTCGGAAAGCACGTTAAGCCGTTGGTCCCGGCTGTCATTCGTGGATCTTTGACAGTCGTTACGGGTAGTCAGAAGCCCGAAAGTCTGACAACCAGTCTTACCAAGGGGTATCGTATTACCCAGTAACTGGGTTGTGGAGGTCAGATAGGCAGTCGCTCCATGTAAAATACTGGTATTCAGCTGCATCCGGTTAGACTGGAAGCCGACCCCAACATAGTTGAGAAAAGGGCTAGGTAGATTGATATAAACTGAGGACATATAGTTTATCTAGCTTCTTTAACAATACAGGCATTATAATTCCGATAGAGTTACGAGAAATAAATTTATAACTCATGGTAATGACCTACTTTGGGGCCCCCGATTTTCGCAGTCTATAGTTTATAACTTTATAGTTAGTGACCCAAATGGCGCAGTGACGGAGCGCTCGCCGTCAGGTCAAGGACATTGGTACGAGTCCCGCACAGGACAGTCTTTGACCGATTGGAGGCCCTGGGCATATAAGAATCACGCGGCCCTTGAGTAGTAAGAGACAATAAGAGAAACATACTTATAATATTTCATAACTGGGGGTGGCTAGAAACTTAATGTAAATCGCACTGTAAATCACTCATTTTGTCATTGAATCGGGTACTAATAATGCGTAGAATGGAACGGCGGCGGCTGCAAAGAATGTTTTTTTTATGAGAGCATGCCGGGGCCCCCGAAGAGCGCGGGGCCCTGGGCACTTGCCCAGAGTGCCCAATGGAAAAGAGGGGGCCTGGTCCCGCATAGTAACAAGGAATTTGTTGGACCATAAGACTATGTTCCATTTTTTATGAAATTGAGAGGCTTGGAGGACCTAGTTTGTGTCCATGATTTATCTAAACTAATAATATAAAGAGAAAATATTTGATTTCGTGTATGTTTGTTTGTTACGCTTTCACGCTAAAACGGCTGAACGGATTTGGATAAAATTTGGTACATGGTTATACCATAACCTGGATTAGGACATAGGATACTTTTTATCCCGACATTCTCAAGGGATCCAGACTTATGCTGGTGAAACCGCGAGGTGCAGCAAGTACTTCTATATATTGTAGAATGCCAGAAAAGGTGAGATGCTAAAATCAGAAAGGTCGATGGAACAACATGACGCAGAGTGGCCAGAGAGAGAAGAATGGAAAAGGTAGAAAGAGACTTTTGCTGACTGGCCAACAGACATTCTAAACATAAAAAAAAACGCCAAATACGAAACTTACGACTACATTATGTTTGTCCGACCAAGAGGCTATTAATAAAAATATGCCTAAATAATGCTGCCCTCTAGACTAAAGGCACCCATACAGGTGCGAGGCTACACTAGAAGAACCTTTTTTTTAATTTCGCTCCTTCGTGTCGCGCCTGTCTGGAGCAGTTGACACCAAGTGATTTATCGAAAATTCTTTTCTCATACAAAAACAAGAAGACCGTAAGTCTCGATTAAATAGCTTTAGCTAAAATAGCTACTAATTCCTTTACAGTTTCATGACCTTAATCTTTTAGCTCATTTTTGACCATACATAACACCAACGATCGTTTACGCAACAATTTTGCAGTATCGACCGCAATTCGACAGCTGTTCTTCAATGCCGATTGTGCAACTAGTTGCTGGGTTGTTGGTAGCCTAGCAACCGATGGTGAATCATGGGCCATCGTGGGCAATCGTGGGCCTTCGGTGATGCGATTTGCCATGAGTTTAGAGAGGCGTAGAGATAATGGAGGTTGTTACCCAACTTTATAATGTGCTTCGAGAATATTAGCAAGGGCTCTCAATTTCATGGTCTTATAAATCTAGGTGTGGGAAAAACTCAATGCTATATATACTCAAAATGTTGGCACTTCATATATTTTTTAGAAAAAACGTTGCCCCACACTAGGAATTTCCCCTGTATTGTGGGTGAATTTACAAACATTTAAAGTCACATACACATGATACACAAGCAGCCAGACCCGGAACAACTACTTGTATTTATGTAGCAGAAATAATTATGTTAGTTAAAATTACTATGACATCGATAGACAGAAATAAGGTCAGGTGCGTAGTATAGACGCCAGCACATCAAGCTACCCGAAACTGTCAAATTTTCCCAATCAACTTTGAACCTTATGCTTTGGCGATAAAGGTAAAAATCTATTAAAGAAATTTGACAGATTGTAGTAGCTTGATGTGGTGGCGTCTGTACTCACAACCGGCGCGCGTGTATGACCAGGGGTAATTACATACAGACGCCAGCACATGGATTCACACAGTCCATCCATAATTTTTTTCTACTCTCTCTTTCTTCTTGTCTTCTTTCTTTTTGTCTCTCCCTACTCATAAAGTCATCGACATCATACTCAAAACTCTCCTCACGACATATTCCTCATTTCTCCGTATCACATGCTCATTTCTCCGTATCAATATGATTGACGTGTAAAAGTGTTTGTACAAACCTACTTACAGAAATAAAAATCATTTATCATTTATCATCATTTATCATACCCATGACAACCGATTTCCACACAACTTTTCAGTTACCGGTGCCGAAAAAATAATTACTTAATGCCAACTTATCCATGCAAATGAACCTCACTGATTCTTCAAACGCCCTCGCGAGCCCCCTCGCTGTAAATATATCAAACAAAAAAAAAGGTACCTATGTGTACTAAATCAGGGACAGACAGACAGACGGTTTTATAGGTATAGAGCAGTAGGTTCGGCTCCCCTTCGTCTTAAGGAGCAGGAATAATGTCAAGAGTTATAAGTGCTCACAGATTTGTATGACAAAATGCGTGAAGGGTCCCGAAATGAGGTTCTAATGGAAAATACTTTTTGGGGAAGTCTTTTATTGGCATTTTGGCAATGGGACGATTGAATAACGGCTCTATTGTTGCTGTAATATTGATATTGGGAGTTTTATCTGCAGTGACTTACGACGAAAGCTTCAGGATTTGGATTGGATTGATTGGTATTTTAAGCACAGACAAAAAAAAATACTGAAAAATCCTTCACCGATACGATTAACACAGTTAGCTGTCTATTATGATTCATAATGTTATCCTTTTATGATTCTGCCAGAGTGGCTTTTTTAGGCCCCCAGGTTGTATGTTGACCTAAATATAATTCGCGTTCGTAACAAATATTTATAGACATAAACTCATACATTTCTCTAAGTTCACATTATTGAATGACTATTTCATGAAATCATGACATTTGCGGCCAATTCTAACTTAAGGAGTTGTATTGCTGAGTCTAATTAAAAGACCTTATCAAAATCTACTAGATATAAGTAATATTAAGTGATTCGTCTCCAAGCAATGGGTCTCTTGTGTTTCACATTACTTTAGTAGTCTATAGGGTTCAAAATCGCCACCCAAAAAAAATGGTTTCGCAATTGTTGGGTTTAATGAGACAAGTTAATTATTACCTTACTTAATAACTTATTGATTGTGAAATATCACGTTTTCCCAATTAAAAAAGAAATACTCGGCACTGATAAATAAATAATTCTAATTAATGAATGAGAACGGAATTCAAGAAATTTTCTGTTTCATTTGCTGGTATGTGAAACTTTTAATTGCAATTAATGTTATATCTATTGCAAATGACTATTTTCTAGAAAGTTTATGTATTTAAAAGACTATCCATACTTTCTCAGTGGAGCCGTAGAGCATTAATTCCGACTTAGACTCTCTCTATACTAAGTCGGAATTAGTGCTCTACGGCTCTATACTATAGAGTCAACAAAAGAGATAAGTATGCAGGATCGTCGAATATAGTTGAAGTTTAGTAAGAAACCGATGGCTGCTGTCGACTGAAATTTAATTTGATAAATGAGCTGTTTGTTTTCTATTAATAAAATAAAATTTTATTCGAGAACATCCATCGGTTTCTTACTAAATATCAACTATACCCTACGATCCTGCATACTTATCTCTTTTGTTGACTGTACCTAATACCAGCTTTTGTGCATTACAATTTTAAGCTGCATTTAAATAAAAAACTTTTTTTCGTTTAGAATGTATCTCACATGAAATTAATGATCTGAACGTAACGATCGTTGACGTCTTGATCTGTAACGTATTTTTTGAAATTAGAAAATAAAATCTGCGGGATTTTTGCGTAACACACTAACAGTATGGCTTTCATTTTGACAGTTCAACAACATTCATTGCGTTATTTACGTTGTTGAGCAGACACATTTTTCGAACATATGAAGCAGTGGATTAGCAATAGCCTTCAAATAGATTTAGATTGTGATTGATGATAGTGTGTTACACAATTAGCTTGCTGCTCTAAGGGTTTTGAAAACTGTGTTTACACCCCGGTACAATACGACCGAGCGACGTAGCTTGGCAGGCCTGAACTTTGCGCAGAAGGCTGCGCAATAAGATCTTTTAAGAACCAAATGATGACATGAGGCGAGTGCGAGTGAGAGAACATGCGCGAAAGTTCTTAGCACAGAGTACTTTTTATATCTTAGTGCCTATGTTCAGTCCCGCCAAGATACGTCGGCGTCGGTCGTATTGTACCAAAGAGTAAAGTATTGTACGTACAGTCAACAAAGGAGACAGTTGTTGAGTTGGTTTCAAATATTGGTGATTGGATAACTATCAGCAGGACGATTTTACCGCAGATTGATTGTAATTCATAGAGCGAACTACCGCCGGAACTAGCCGTGCAGGGTTCTAGGAAGAATTAGTGATGACGTCATGACATGTACCAACTGACCCATGGTTACTCGAATCGAATCTCATAAATCAAAAGTGTCAAATTGTTTTTTGTTCGAATATAATTTGATTCGATTCTGAAGAGAGAGATTAAAATGTAATGAACACGAATTTGAACATAGAGGATCACAAACGAAGACATTAAAATGTTAACTGGTTCAATTTTGTTTTCTGTAAGGAAACTACCTTTAATAATACATCATCATCTGCCTAGCCTTTTCCCAACTATGTTGGGGTCGGCTTCCAGTCTAACCGGATGCAGCTGAATACCAGTATTTTACATGGAGCGACGGCCTATCTGACCTCCACAACCCAGTTACTGGGTAATAATACGATACCCCTTGGTAAGACTGGTGGTCAGACTTTCGGGCTTCTGACTACCCGTAACGACTGTCAATATCCACGACTGACAGCCGGTAACACTCTCCGAGGCACGGAGGGGTCACGGTATGTAAAGATGGTCACCCATCCACAGACCAACCGCGGCAAGCGTAGCTTAACCTGATCGATCGACCTTTAATAATACATTATTGTATAACGGCTTGGTGTCCGCAATTCCACATAATTAGCATTTATGTTTGTAATAAAACATAAAGAGAGAAAAATATAAATATAATTAATATAGGTAAATAAGTCTACAATTCTTGTAAATAATAATAATTATTTGAGGAGCTAATGATAATTTCTTAGAAAATTATACTTACCCAGTTTTTGATGCACTCATTCTGACTCACACAAAAATGATTAGGTCATCAATTTTATTGTAAACAGCCAAATTCTCGGTAATTCTAGTCTTTAGGTCTGTGTATATTTGCAAATAAAATGATTCCTTTTAGACTGAAATGACAAGTCACTCGATTCTGTATTCTAAAAACGCTTTTTAGATTTATTTATTTTCCTGTAGTTTATTTTTAATGAATATGTAAAGGAAAATACTTGAGTTTAACTTGTTGATCAAAACAGTTCAATCGCTTATATTAATTATTTAGGTCTTGTAACTAAAATAAAGACTAATAATATCACATCACACTAATATTATAAAGGCGAAAGTTTGTGAGTGTGTGTGTGTTTATATGTTTGTTACTTCTTCACGCTCAAACGGCTGGACCAATTTTGCTAAAATTTGGTATGGAGGTAGCTGACACCCTGGATTAACATATTGGCTACTATATAACGTTTATAAACAGTACTAGCAGCGCCCCGCGGTTTCACCCGCATGAGTGTCGATCCCGTGGGAATATCGGGATAAAAACTATCCTATGTCCTTCTTCGGGATGCAATCTATCTTTTTGCCAAAATTTATCGAAATCCGTTCAGTGGTTTAGGCGTGAAAAGGTAACATACAGACAGACAGACACAGAGTTACTTTCGAATTTATAATATTAGTATGGATTGTGATTAAAAAAAAATCTAGACAAGAATCTTTATTTATTTACTGACGGTTACCTAAAAAATGCTTACTGCAGGGTGACGTGGCTTCATAACTGGTTGGAAGGTGTTAAAGATTGTCTCCAAAAGCGGATCTTAGCAACCGTTTGGATTTTTAGACAAGGCCTACTCAATTCATAAAAAAACTATAGGTAGTTGAAGAATGGCTTTTATTTCCCAATATGATTTGGTATTGTAAAAATATGGCATTGAAAATCGGTGGGTTGCATAATGAAACAACAGTTTGTAATCTTTTGCCAAAATTTAAAATGACTTAATCGTTTTTGCCATTCAGTGATTATACCATACGACGCTTGTTTTATCGTACTTATAAAGAAATTATCAGTGATGTTACTAATACAAAAAAATGAGACAGAGATATTTTCCGTTCTTTTTCTGCTGATACGCCCCCTGTTTTTATCTTTCAGCATGATGATCAGTTTTTTTCAGTTTTTTTCACAGTTCAGTTTCGGGTAGCAAGCTACCCGAAACTGTCAAATTTTCCCAATCAACTTTGAACCTTTAGAGATAAAGTTGAAAATCTAATAAAGAAATTTGACAGATTGTAGTAGATGCCAACACTTGAACAAAAAATCCTTTCAGACAGTTATTTTATTAGTCTTTAATAAGTTCCATCCAAAGTAACTAAGTACCTATAGACAATGACTTGTATTTTTAATAATTCTACTTTGTTTTGATATTTATTCTAGAACTTGTCGAAATAACCAATTACGTTTTCTCATTGTTTGCATGCTTCTCAAAAAGTGTGGTTATAAAGAGGTATCAACTGAAGGAATTGGTGATTTTACCGATATATTTTTTAAATACTTTATCCAAAGCTGTCTCATATAAATCTTCAATACCTACTCGACCCAAATGTATGGGACAGCTGATTATTTTTTCGCTATTGGTCACATGGAGAAAGTCATTCAGTTTGATGGTCTGTACCATAGAAATATATTACTATAAGTACTATGATTATTACTATTACTATGATAAGTAAAAAAAAAACTGGAAAATAAAACACATTTCTGATACAAACTGTATACGAGACGGCTTTTTTTAGACAAGGCAGTAAGGGCAGATACCCTTGTAGCTACAGGAGAACCGTTTTGGGATACTGTTCGTACCTATGCTTATAGAACGTTTTCCTGTAGCCACATCAGTTAAGGTACCTGCACTTGTTGTCCCATCTCAAAAATCCACCCTGTATCCCACTTATTTAATTGAACAGTGAAGAAGACTCATTAAAAAGAGTTCTGGGGTGAACTTGTGTTGAAAATAAAAAAAATAAAATCAATCTTTTAGTGAAATCTTCAGGACGAGCTGGAGAAAACAAGTGGTCCACTGAACTCTGGATCGAACGAGATGGAAGTCATGGCGATAGGCCTTTGCCCAGCAGTGGTATAATGCTGGCTAAGAGTAACAGTAATATTTTGGTGAACACTAACGAAACAAGAGTATTCTAGTGCTCGATGACGTCACAAGAGCGTATCAGGGGAATGACAGATAAACGATAGGTCATATCAACTGTTATCAGCAGTTGTTAGAAATGATTAGGGTCAAAGAAGTGGGGTAGACACGTGCAGCCACCACCATCGCCCCAATATGAAGGTAAATAAGGCTTACGTGAGTTTTGGAAGGTACGACTAAGCATTTTTTAAAGGAATCATTTCGGATATTAAGTATACTGTAGACAAAATAATTATCGATTCGAAAGACATTTTTATCGAATTTTAAAACGGAACTTTTTCTTAATAATGGTGCTTTTGTCCGCACGATTCTTAATTGCCACAAAGCGGGATAAACCAATAGTACAGTCAACAGCAAAAGTAGATGATCAAAATCAGAAATTCAATACTAATTAATGAACGGAGTTCGCCTCAGAACTGTGTGGCGTCGAAGTACTACCTACTACTTAGAATACTTACTACGTAGAATACTTTTGAATCACTTCGACGCCACACAGTTCTGACGCGAACTCCGTTCATTAATTAGTATTGAATTTCTGACTTTGATCATCTACTTTTGCTGTTGACTGTACCTAAGTAAAAGGACGATTGAATTTCTTTGCCTTTATTTGTTACAGCTTTTTGTGATACGCCCACTATAAAAGTACCTAAACAGACACACAAAAAGTTGCCCAGTTTAAATGGCGGTTTGACACCATAGCGACGTCTGTGCCCTTAGACTAACTTTAATTTATGTAATACAACATAAAGTGCTTTAGCATTAATATAATACGTAAAATACAAATTATTCAAAACCTCAGTCATGTTGTTAGCTAAAAATCTTAGGAATAGGTATTTTCTTTGAACCACTAGACGAATAAAATTAGCTGCTTGAGCGAACATCTAGTTTGCCATAATATTAAAGTTACCTGCGTATTTTATGTCTAACTTTTATTCTAGGTTTTAATTATGTAAAGAATAATATTAGACCGTTCTACTTTGAGCGCCAGTTCAGGGCTTTTTAAGTTGCTAGAGATTGTTTTTCTTACTTTGCGAACAGATATTTTTCATAACTGTTTTTATGATAAATGTTTTTATTTCTGTAAGTAGGTTTGTACAAACACTTTTCCACGTCAATCATATTTTAAAAACTAGATGAGTTTGGCGTTTTCTATCTGACTACTCGGAGAAGAAAGGCCGAAACAAACTCAGAGGTCACAGTCTCTTTTAAAGTCCAGACATAATCTTGGTCAGATCATGTGAAGACCATGTAGATTGGTGTCTGAAATGGTCTTTTGAGGAAAGAACCACACAGATTGATTGGACCTGTCTAGTTAGAGAAAGAGACATGAGATGAGATCCAATGATACTAACCATAATATCTAATTATCTGTATTGGCCAGTTTTTATTTTTTGGCATATCATCCAATCTTCACTGATCAACAGTCAGGCTTTGGATCTACAAGAGAAACCCATTTATCAGAGACTTAGTACCTATACCTACCTACTCTTACAAAAAAGGACCTTTCTTCGTTTTTAGGCGTAGTTGTATGACTTTTATGTCCTAAAGGATCAAAAAGAACAGTCATCTTGGGCATTATATTACCAGAGTAACTTTGTTTTTTCTTTGGCTGTGCCCCCTACTAAAAATTGTGCTAACTTGTATTTATCGTTACAATAAAGCAACCAATAATACACCACGACGTAGGGGATTGAATGGTGGCTAACAGTTTAGTGAAACCTAATTGAAAATCAATTAAGCGAAGTGCAAAAACATTGGTTACATTTCTTAGAAGTTAGTTTCTAAAACCGCGTCCACACTGAGCAACATAATGTCGGCTACAAATGTCGCGCACATTTTTTATTATTTTTGTTTAGTCGCTTGTTGAACGGAATAAAACTATCCTCACTAACCAAAAATGCATAGCATAATACATCATCTCGAGAAGTTCCTCAAGGAAGAGTACTGGCCGAAGGGTGTTGTGTGCCGCCGCCGGTTTCGTGGCTGGCTACATGACACCAGTCAGCGAAACACGACGCAGACACTTCGTGTGCGTTAGTTTTTAGTGTAATTACAATGTTGTATGTATTTATAGTATCTTTAAGTTATATTAATATTGTATTGTATGTGTTTATTACGGGCCTTGATGCCTGAAATAAATGGATAAATAAATAAGGCATAATCAGTCTATAACATCCGCACTTCTGGGACGCAGGTCTCCTCCCTGTGAGAAGGATTGGGCCGAAATCCACCACGCGGGCCCAGTTCGAGTTGGTAGATGACCAAACATTACTACTACTACTGATACTGAAAGGTAGCGTGACTTTGTTATAAGGATCTTAATAAATAACTGATTTTAAAATATGTGCACGCAAAATGCTGGCTTCTATAGCTGTTCTAGTAGACTCTACTTTCTCCGCTGATCATATTATTATAAGGCGAGGATTTCTATCTAATATTATTATTGCCATTAGCTTAACTAGCCTATAATTTTTCAACTGCTGGGACGCTGGCATTCTCTCTGTGAGATGGAGTGGATTAATACACCACACGGACCTAGTGCGGCTCTGCCAATTTTGTTGCAATTATTAGCTCTATATTGTTTACAAGGTAGGTAAACGATAAGCTTACTCGTAGTTTAATCAATTCGCCAATTTGTAACTCATATAAAAAATGGTTTAACAATAAAACTGCGGCCTACCATTCATCAAATTCCAATTTGTTGCTCAACTGTCGGTCAACATGTTGCCCAACATTTTGTCGCTTAGTGTTAACCTAGCTTTGTTGGTATTGGAGCGTGAATTGGTAACTTGTAAGAATTCCTGGCGTGACTTGGGAATAGTACTAATTAGCAATAACTAGTAAAGTAGAAATAGTTTTTTTTAATTAAAATTTGGTTCTAGAATAGATTCTGGTTCTATTATCTAACGTATTTAGTAGTTCAGGTTTCATTTTAAATTAAGTTGTTTTTTTCTCTGTTTAGATATACCAAGAGCACCTTAGGGGAACATGGCTAAATAATAACAGCCGCACAGGTCGATCGATCAGGTTAAGCTACGCTTCCCGCGGTTGGTCCGTGGATGGGTGACCATCTTTACATACCAAGACCCCTCCGTGCCTCGGAAAGCACGTTAAGCCGTTGGTCCAGGCTGTCATTCGTAGATCTTTGCCAGTCGTTACGGGTCGTCAGTAGCCCGAAAGTCGGACAACCTAGTACCAAGAGGTATCGTATTACCCAGTAACTGGGTTGTGTAGGTTCAGTTATGCAGTTGCTCCATGTAAAATACTGGTATTCAGCTGCATCCGGTTTGATTGGAAGTCGACCCCAATATAGTTGGGAAGAGGCAAGGCAGATGAGGACCAAGAGCACCTGTATCTTTTGAAAAAAGGTATTTTCTTTTATCTATAACACCTCAAGGACTAGGTAGCTATAACTGTAGATGGTAAGTTATAAGCGTTTGGACTAATATTTTTCAGGAAACCTACTGAATATAATCCTAGTTATATTATAGTAAATACATAACAGATTTTAGCCTTAATTATCATTTTTATTAAAGCTTCAGCTATGTATTTATATTTTATTAGTTGGTAATAAACGATCACCAGCTAAACTTTAAACGCTACCACTTTTATTTTAGAACCATTCTAAAAAAATGGTTCAGAAAAGTGTGCGGGCATATAATCTTATATATAAATTAACAACAGATATGCACACTTCAAAATGGTGGTAATAAATATTTACTACTGAAGACGTCTACGGGTAGAAAATAACAAAAGAATCAGTGAGCCGGTTTTTTTTGTTCCAACTTCAATTTCGGAACATAATTTAATAGACAAATTGAAAATAAAAGATGAAGAGACGTCATTGAATTTATGATGTGCAAAGTTTATATTTTCAAAGAGGTTGCAAGTGTTGATTAAACTAATTGTATACATAATTATGTTTGTTTATTGCATCTGTTAGTTTCCCAAAAAAAAAAAAATTAAAGATGTGAAAAGCTGCTGAAATTATTATGAATGAAAATACAACCTTGAATTTAAAGTGTTTACCCACTATGATGTTTCGTGGTCGAGATAATGAGAGCTGATTAAAAAACGAACAGATACATAATTGTGATAATGCCTGTAATGACGATAAATTATTGAATTCCAGCTATGATCAAAATGAGAATTGTTACTAGGTACATTATAAAGTCTCCTTCATTACTTTTTTGATTGTTGTATTTGTATTCATTTAACTGTTTATTATAATAAACAAATCAACATAAATTAAAAAACTAAGAAAATATCGAATGGCTTCTCTGCGAAGATCTTATAAGACCTTAATTTTCTTGATCCCAAAACCATTTCCAAGAAAATTCTCCAATTGGAAACTTAACATAAAAATAAAAAAGTTTAACAAGTTCTCGCCATCTGCCCGCTGAAGACGCTAAAAAGAACACATCGAAAAAGAAAAAAAAAGCATCCGAAAACCGTTGCCTGGCAACACGACAACAAGATAAAGAAAAAAGTGACAATAGGTAAGCAACTGGGCAAGAAGATAATAATTGTGACAAAAGATCTCCATCCCACGGTGAAAATACTAAATAACTCGAAAACGAAAATCGTTATTGTAACAAGATAGAGGTACGTAAAAAGACCAGCGATTAAAAGTAACAATAAGAAACAGGACAAGAACCATCAAATAGGTACCCACAATAATGACACATAACCACCAACATTAGTTCTTAAAACCATTGACTCATTCCAAGGCATAAGTTCGAGAAACTTATCGTTTACAGAGCATGCCTGAGTCATTAGTTAAGTTTGTCGCCACTCACTACATAGACATGTCTGGCAACACTGACGTCTACCTGTGTCGCCATTGGTCAAGGTTGGAGGCCTAGCAGAAAGGTTACTAGAATAAATGAAGGCAGACTAGAGAAGGTTGTGCGAATTTAATGGTAATTTAATTTGAGCTTCGAGAAAATGTGGCTAATGTACCAATTTAGGACTGGGGACTATCAAGGTGAAACGTCTGAAGGGCAGATAAAGACATATTGAAGCTCGAAGCTTGAAAGACAACCCTCAAGTTCACCTTTAATGGTGTGAAGTTTTCGCATTTTCTTCTAGGGCAAGCGCATATTAAGTGGTTCAGCGTTAGCAACGAGTTAGCTCCAAGAACAATAAAATTATAATTTTCTAGAAGTATCGTGCGCGAATTGCGTAGGCAATCTAATAACTAGACGTTAACGAGTGACAGTACCAAAGCAACTCGATTGCGTTTCACTTATAATTTGAAATCTAACACGATAAATTCTTTGTGTTCACTTCAACAATTAGACGCATTCCTGTGAGTCATCCACCCGAGACTCGTATTTTTATTGGCTGTTTGCATTATTATATCTTGACAAAGATATATTTACGCGAAACTGCACGCAATCGGATCTCTATGGAACGGTATATACAGTCGAATTTTGCACCAACGCGGTTTTCGCAAACCTATCGCTGTGGCACCGACTCGCACTCGAAAGTAAAGCAATAAACGTTTCGAAATCACCTTGGTAGAGACGACGCCGGTGGAAACTATACGCGTCCATCTGACGTCACGCGAAATTCGATTAGCAAACATTTAGTGTAATTATCGTAAAATGCAGCAAGTAAGTCATCCATCGTTTAGCAGCAGATCCAGCTCCTCCAAGCCAGCGCCGCGCAGATTCCTCGCAGAAGCTACTCAAACACATTTTTGCATCAAAACTTCTCATTTTAGTCCTGAACACACTTTTGCGACATCCTCTGAAAAATTGGCCATCATAACACACAGAACGAACACCGGCCATAAAGTCGTACAGGAAAACGGCGTAGCGCCGCCGCCGGTTGGCGACTGCTGTCGAAAAACATGCGAAAACCAGTTTGAGCTGCTTTTGTTCATATCTTTCGGTGGGGAGTTCGATGACCAATGCAAATGTACGTGCGATTTTAGGTGCGAGGGTGGTGCGAGGGAGGGGCGAGGCGAGGGTGCGGCGGGGAGTGCAGCCTGCAGCGGTCGACAACCGGCGCCGTGATTAACGCGTGACTCACCGCAGCCTTTGTCTCCTCACGGCACGGCTACTCACCTCCTCCCCTGGCCACGTGCTCCGCACCACGTGTCGACACTTCCGACGCGCCCGATGACTACCGCCGACACGGTAAGTGTACTCCAACAAGCGCCTGGAACCATCATCACCAGAGCACCTGATGAAGTACAATGGGCGTGCGGCGGCTGGGCTCCTGGGCGGGCAGGCTGGCTGATGCGGCGGCGGCGGCCGCGCGCGCTACTTCAGGTACCTGACTCGTGAGCACAGCCCGGCGCCGGAGTAGCGCGCGCTGCCGTCGCCTGCTCCTATTTATAGCGCGAGTAAGCCAGAGAGCGTGCGTCTCGGCAAGCGGCCGGGAGTCGACTGCAGCTTGGGGCCGGCGCCGCGTCCCCCGCGCGTCCCCAGACGTCAGCTGACCGCGGCTGCACCGGCCCTGACATTGGCGGGCGCGCCGGCGCGGGGGGCGAGGTCGCTGACCCCGCCCGCGGAAGCCTCCTCGCGAATCTGACGCGACGCGACGCCCCGCGCCCCCCGGGCCCCGCCACCACGCTCTCACATTCACCAAGTTTGGCTGTTGAATGATTTTCGACTTACTGGAACCTGGGATTTGTTCAGAGCCCTTATTGTTTGGTTCTTCGTTACATACCCTGAGAAGCTAATTTGGAGTACTCCTTTAAGCAAGCAATTCAGAAACAGCTGTCGCACGCCCTGGTGACATGATAGTGACAGATAGTCATTATATCACATTGCTCAGACTTCCAAAGATTAATATTTGTCGACATACCGTTTTTGTGAAGGGCTTTACTCTTTAGTCACAACAACGTGCTCACAGTTATTCTGGGTAGCCAGTAGCTACACTGCACAGTGACTGAACCTGAAACATGATACACTGGAGGGAAAGTCACCACTCACTGTTTTGCCCGTACTACAGTGTTATTGTAAGACAGATCTTGGTACATTGCATATTAAAGGAAGGCCCCTATGACCTTTTCAGGAGTTTGGGCAAGTGGTCTTGCCTTATCAGGCCTTTTTAGACCATTAGCAAGCCTACGAGTAAACTGATGGATATACAGATGGATATCCTGTCCTAGATACTTTACTACTAGGAAACTGAGAGTTAAACCAATTCTGGCTATTAACGAGAGTTTGGTATATTGTTTACTTACGATCTGCGATGTTTTCAGGAGGTTCTGCCAGTAGATATTTCTACCTCTCCATGGTGAGCAAATTATGGCGTTCAAATTATAGCGTGTCATAACCGCGTTTCAAGGCCTTATTTTTAAATCCAATTGGTCATCATTATAGGCCGATACTAGTAAATTCATTGTTTTTCGTTCCCTCCCACCTACGTCACATAAAGATTGAAAATCATATAGATAAGTTATCACAGCTAATCAGCAGTATATCTTAATTCACTAGAAAATGATCGGGACATTTTTACGCTGTTCATGAGTCAAATGTTATACTGGTTGTTTAAGATTACTTGCTAAAACAGACATGAACACACCTTTTTCATAATGTTTAAATGGCACTTGTATCCTTAATGGAGAGTTGTTTACAATTCGACAGCAGTGTTTAAATCGGTAGTAGTAGGACCTAGTCGTAAGTCTGCTAATTTAAATGTTGGTCTGGCAGTTTGAGTACTCTAAGCAGCCTACCCAAATGTCCTTTCTTTGGTATTGTTCGTCGAATCGTTTAGCTACACGATTACTGACAAATGCGTGCACTGACTGGACTGGTCCATTAAATCTGTGTGGTTCTGTCCTCAAAATACCATTTCAGGCACTAACCTACGGTGTCTTCACATGATCTGACCAAGATTATGTCTGGACTTTAAAAGAGACTTAAAAACCCTTGAGTTTGTTTCGCCATTTCTCCTAAGGGGTAGACAGATAGGAAATGTACCAAAAGCATTTTGCTTTATCTTGAGAAATCCTACAGCCATCTCCACGAGCGACTACTTTACCTTGAGAAATCCTACAGCCATCTCCACGAGCGACTAACATCTAGCTAATTATAGACAGATAGACAAATAGAAGAAGAAGAATTTAAGAATATATTGTATTACCATCATTTAAGAAGGCTCGAGAGTGGCTTCGAAACCAAACAGGCGCTTCACTTTGTCTTTTTTTTTCATCACCACTGCTCTCAAAACGGTGAAGTAAAATATCGTGAGGAAACCGGTATGTCCTAGAACCAAACATTCGAAGTCATGTGACATCCACCAAATAGCACTAGGCCTGCGTGGTCACGGTACTCTCGCTCTCACTTATAGGAGACCTGTGTCATATCAGTAGGAACATTATAGGCATAGTATACTAAGAAGGCTGGGCGTTTATTGTCACTACAAAACCCCGTGTGTCCTATGGGATTTCCCATCGGCAAAACAGACAAACTTTCATCTCCCAATTTGACCCCTATTAGGAACGAATTTACAAAAATCTGTGCTAACTTTTGTTACATTTTTATACAATGTTTCAATGGACTAGCGATATTCTAGGTACTTATAATTATAGCAACTATTCTAGTACACAAATTCACTACACACTAGGATCCGATCCGCTTCCCCGCTATTTGGCAGTCATTTAGCTTTTTTTGTTGAGATATTCTCTACAGGAAACATATCTCTCAAAGTTTTGGTCCTACTGAGATAAAAGTAAGCTTATTCGGAGGGCAACGATATTGTCTATCGTTTCAATTACGATCATTATACATTCACATTTTCGTATCTTTAAAAAAAAATAAACCTCCAAAAAAAAATCAAAAAATTATGCCAAATCAACAAATTATTGTAAATTACTGCAAAAACAACCCCTATGACCCTTTTTATTTTTTTCCTATATCGACAGATTTTGAGCTAAGTTACAATACAACATTAAATTAACATTAATATTTTAGTGGATTGGACCCTAGTGTACCTATAGTATATTTGTGTACTAGAATAGTTGTTACATAAGTACCTAGAATATCGCTAGTCCATGACCGGACACATTGTATATTCTTGTTCAAGATTTCATGTTTCTAGACCCAGCTGTTTAGACAGTATGTTGTCTGTCAGCGAGTGAATTTAAGATTTTTATTAAGTAGGTAGCTACTTAAAGGCAAAGATCCGAGTGAAATTACTGGCACAAATATTTTTCACTGAAGCCATGCAAATATGCAGTAAACGTTTGGATTGATTTGATATTGCAGTTGAAAGATGGTACAGTTATTTGGTGGGTCATCTGCAAAATTAATATTTTTGACAATCGTCGTCTAGTAGTGAGGAGAAGATGATAATCGTGTGAAAGATAAAAGGACGTGCATATACAGATGACGACCAAAGGTCTATCCACACATATCAGGGCCCGTGTACACATATCGTGCCAAGGACGTGGACGGACCGTGCTCCATCAGGGCCTCAATAAAATATCGGTGATTTACTTTATATGAACTCGTCCACACACGTCCGGGTCCAGGACGGCGACGGAGCTTCAGTACCTGCCTTCCGTGTGCCACGACCCTGTCACGTCGGGGCCCGTCCGCAAGTGGTTGATCCGTCGAAAAAAGTGTCGTATTAAATTTTTCGTACGGACAAAAACACATTCATTGTAGGGACAACTGTCAAATCATGTTGTCATTCATTCTTAGTTAGCAAACCGAACTAATCTTATGTCCGTTAGTGATACGGAGTTAGAACCACCCGTAACTGCGGTCGTTACTATGGACTTCGTGCTTAGGCAGTAGACACCCTGATTTGTGGTGGATATATCTTAATTAAGAAGACAAGTACAGACGCCAGCACATCAAGCTACTACAATCTGTCTAATCTGGAATAATTCTTAAGAAGAGCATTGTCGCCCTTCTTAAAGAAAAGTATCACCACACCTCTGTTCCATGCCTGTGGTGTTTCACCCTCGAGTATGACGGAACCAAACAGCTTCTGAAGGGCCTTAAGAACGGGTTTTCCGCCGGCCTTCAGGAGCTCGGCCGTAATTCCGTCATCACCTGGCGCCTTGTTGTTTTTGAGCTGCTTCAGAGCCATCCTAATCTCGTACAGGCTGAAGTCCGGGATGTATTCGGTATAGTGTCGCGTCAATCTAGCTATTGGGTCGTTTGTCAGATTCGTAACGGGGTTACTTGTTGACGTGTATAACTGTCCATAAAACCTCTCGTTCTCTCTCAACAGCTCAGGTTTGGCGGATACGATCCTGCCATCATCGGTCTTCAGTTTCGTAAGCTGGCTCTGCCCAATGGACAGATCTCTAGCAAAGACCTTGGAGCCTTTATTTCGCTCTATCGCTTCCTTAATACGGTCTGTATTAAAGCGGCGAAGATAGCTTTTCAAGGACTTAGAGATCCGTCTATTGAGTTGCCGGTAATTTATCGTATCATCTGAAGACTGCAGGATCATCTCGCGCCTCTCCTTCATGAGCCGTAAAGTAGGACCAGAGAGCTTCTTTGTTGAATTCCTTTGTTGACCCGACCGTATGGACAGTTTCCACGAACCCATCGTTGTAATCGTCTACGGAGCTCCCCAGGCATTCGAAACGATTCTGAAGTTCGAGCTAAAAACTCTCGGGGTTTTGGACCTGAATAGGTGCTGGGCGGAGCGTAGACTTCACCAGTCGAGATCTTCCGATCCACCCAGAGCGGGAGAAGTTATTTGATAATTTCCCACCCAAAAAAAAACCGTTAAAATATGGCAAAAATGGCCTGTATCAAATGTAGGCCTGATTGAGCCTAATCAATGTCTTTATCAACATACCGGGCGTACATAACAGTTATAATATAAATAGACATAGGAACACGAGTAGGTATGTATCTACAGCAATGATTCATGATAACCGTATTATACACATAATTATCATCATTATCATCATGTTTTTATAAACATGTCAGCGTGTTGTCAGCCAAATTACTTAAATAGTGATAATGTTTGGCTACAAGTGGATACAGTTCTGCGGGGTAAATTGCATTTAAACACACTAACAGTAGGAGTGGCTTTTATTTTGACAGTTCACTAACATTCATTACGTTATTTATGTTGTTGAGCAGACAAATTTTTCGAACATTTGAAGCAATGTATTAAGCATATTCTTCAAAATGATTTAGATTGTGATTGACAGTGTGTTACACAATTAGGGTGATGTTGCCAATCTATTTGTTTTTTAATTATTTCTCTAAACTCACGGTTGATTAGCGAAAGAAAGAATACTTAATTTGCACTAAATGTCACGCGTATTGAATGATAAAGCATTTTAGCAGGTCGAGGTCTAGGGCTGGTATTTTCTTTGCTGACAAATTTGGTGTAGTGTTTAAAACGAAATGCAGATTCCAATAGAAAAGGGAGGATCCTTCGACCAGACGGGGCAACTGCCAACTCATGTCGGGCCGTTGTATCTATGCTAGTTGCGCGGGAAACTCTGCTTGCGAGATGCAGGATTTTGCGTGACGTCAGCATGACGCGTTGTTCTCATCTCGTGTTGTAGATACCGCTACAGTAGTACCTAAAACCATAAAATAAAACCAAGTCCACCAATTCAACCACTGTTATTAATTTAAAAAACGTCTTCCACCATTGCACCTTCTTACTGCAACTGAACTGGCATAACCCCTTCATAAATAGACCGTAGAAATAAAGTAAACAGATATTTTAATTGGCAAGTAATCACGGTGAATAATTGGCATTCAATGCTGCCATATAGTGCCGGCAGTTTACTACGACTAGCTTTTAAAAAAAACTGCTGATTACCAGACCAGAACAATTCAAGCAAGCTGTAGTCTCAATTAAAATCAATGTTCCTTTTGAAATTGGTTGTGGGCTGGTGCACTTATTCGTAGTTTTGCTATTTGCTATTAAATTAAGTATATAAAGAGAAAACCATTTGGAAAGTTACCGGGAATTATTTGGCTTAAATTGGTTGGAGTTCCTTAAGTAGCTGGTCGGACGCGGTGACAGCTCCCAAAATGTCGTAAAATATTAGTTTCCTGGATTGCTGTATCCTGCGTTGTAATATTTGGTCGGTTATTTTTTTTTAAATGCTGTTCCATCGATTTGACCGCGTAGGAATGGCACTTTTGTGGGAAACAACAGATTTTTTTTTAATAACAGACGAAAAATGTCATCGCAAGAGGGTCCAGACCAGGATCATAATACATACGTAAGATCCTTTCTAAAGCTTGATTATACCTAAGTATTTAAAATCGTTCCAATCGTTGTCAATGCTCGTTCCTGTCGGCTCTTTACCTGTATGTACAGACGCCAGCACCTCAAGCTACCCGAAACTGTCAAATTGTTCCAATCAACCTTGAACCTAATGCTTAGCGATATAGTTGAAAATCTATTAAAGAAGTTTGACATATTGTAGTAGCTTGATGGGACAGTGTTACAGAGCTACCTTCAACATTACGAACACCTTAAAAAAATTTAAACTTGGGCCTTAAAACCGCGGTATCGCGGATAGAAGGAGCAAATTTTAATGAATACATGAAAAATTTGGTCCAGCTTATCTGCCATCGTCCGTAGATGTCCTTCCAGCCACACAATAAAGCTATCGGCCTGAATGTTGCCAGTAGATGGCGTTGCCTTGTAGGACGTGTCAGAGACCTTGTGAGCCTGGGGTGAAGGAAGGTGACACAAGCTGACGTCAGGGGACAAGCGGTAGTCTTCACCTTCGTCAAGCTTTTGCTTTTGTTTGTAGGTATAACAAATGCGAACCTAAACTAACAGCAAATTAAATAACTGTCCCGAGATATTGTAATTATTACAGGAAAGAGATTTAAGTTGGTATTGTCATCATGTAAGTATCAGCGGGGTTATTGCGCAACACAATAACAGTACCTAGCAATGGCTTTCAATTTGACAGTTCAACGACATTAATTGCGTTATTTAGGTACGTTGTTGAGCAGGCAAATTTTTCGGACATAAATAAAGCAATGGATTAGCAATATCCTTCTATATGATTCAGATTATGATTGCTAGTGTGTTACGCATTTAGGGGATAGGTATCCAATTGAGAATAGACCCTTTTAAACTCGGAGTCGGTTCTGTAACTGTAGGTAGTATAGTATCCATGGTCATAACGTCCACAGTTCCACACGCCTGCATTGCTGTATGAATAGCGACTAGTCCATCTTGAAGTGCGTTAATTAGTTATTCTGATTTATTCATTTTTTGAAAGGCTTACATTCCACAGTGACCGTTTACAGATTGACAACACGGTTGTCGCAGTAGTTGGGTGTGGTTCGAATCCCGAATGGAACAAATACTTTTATGGTCTAAGGATGGCGCTGATTTTGGTGTTTGAGCAAGTAAAAAAATTGGTTGGGAAAGGCACCCAAGTGGCACGAGAAATTCATGTTGGAGCAACGTATGAAAAACTTAATCCATTTTTGCATTCGGGTAATATACTTAAAGATATATATAAATAAGAATCACATAGGCCCTAATGTGAAGTTAGATTACAACTATCCAAAGCAGCTAATAAAATTATCTCCATCTTCTAAATTCACAATCTACATACTAAAACAAAGACTTCTTTCCAATCCCAAGTAGTATGTCACCTTATGAAGGGCGCAGGGTGAACCTCTGGGTTCACATTGACGAGACAATGCCTCGGAGGGCGCTCCGTTGACCTCAACGTTATTTCAACCCCAGTCGGAGTGCGTAGACCTTTGGGTAGGGCTTACACTTGATTTTTTTCAGAAATAGGACCATTAAAAAACTTTTTAACAAAAAAAAAACGACTTCCAAAAAAAACACTACAAGTAAAAAATAACTTTAATTTCGGAAGTCGGTGTCTTTGGATCTGTATTTTAGTTTTTTGCCACCAACTTCCGAAATTAAAGTAATTTTTTGGATTTCGTTTTTTTTTTTGTTATAAAGTTTTTATTTCTCGCTTTTTAGTGGGTCTGTCTATTACTTAACTAAGATACAATAGCCTAATGTCAACTTGCTCATCGCCTTTTACAAAATATTGCTTTTCCCGATGCAGGGACGTTAATTGTTGAGAAGTTCTCCTGGTGTTTCACCATCAGCCCCATTTCACCATTCGCATTGTGACTAGCATAAATTGCTTAACAACCATAATAAAGTAATCGAATCGCAACCCGTGAAATACTTATGTAGGTAGTCCGGTGGCCATCTGCGGTCTTCATCATCAGTTCCACTACACCAAATGGTGCTTTCTGAGAGCAAATGCACGAGTTACTATAAAAAATACCCAAATCGCTATAGGTACAGGCACACCTATATAATATTTGAAGAGTTCCTTCGATTTCTCCAGGATCCTATCATCAGATCCTGACCTGATGACAATGGGACCACCTGGAAAGTATACCCTTTCAAACAAAAAAAATAATTTTTCAAATCAATTTTTTTTTTTAGTCTTCGAGTAATCGGGGTAAAAAAAAAAAGATTCCGACGAACATTGAACCTCCTCCTTTTTTTGAAGTCTGCTACAAGACTGCTAACTTGATTTCTATCATCACTACCTACCACCTTTGGTATATCGCGAAGGCGCAAAGCAACCCCGTTTCTTTTTCTAGTAGGTACGTATGAAGTTTACAACCTGGCTATCATAATCTATCTAATCGCATAATGTTCCCACTGCTGGGACACAGGCCTTTTCACTGTGAGAGGGCCGTGGGCTGAGTCACCTGTCTTCGAATTTTTGGTTCTAGGAGGTGCCAATTTCCTCATGATGTTTCCTTCGCCGTTATGAGAGCAGTGGTGATTAAATAATTTACACAAAGTGCCTGTCTGGATTCGAAACTTCGATCCTACGACAGCAACCACCTTGGCTCGTGAGTCGCAGCCGTTTCCACTGGACCACCACTGCTCTAATAACTGTAATTAGGTACCTTTTTAAAATTGGTTATTTAATTTCTACGCTAAAGTATAAAGGTATAATAGGAAAAAATCATCAGGACATGTGAACCACTTTTCACAGGGGGGATTAGTTTCACAACACCAAACCACACAGTGCAAAGTAAATCTACAACGCTCTCGTTTCTTCTCTGTTCGAGAATAGACCTTATTGTTATTGCTAAATAGGCCCTCTTGAACCCGATCACGCCTGATGGAAAGCAATAGTCTAGTCGCCCATTCCAAAAGGAAGTTTTCGTGTGGAGAAGAATGGGCAAGAAACTCCACCTTATCCAATAGGACTAAACTAGTTTTGAATCATAAGAATTTGTCAGCCTCCAGGCTGACAAATTCTTATGATTCAAAACTAGTTTACATGAAATTAGCTAGAGAAAACGGCTAGATTATGTCTAAGAAAAACATGGCAACCCTACCTTTAATATTAGTTTTATTGTAGTCGAATAATGAACACTATTCCTTTTGTCTGCCGAGAGTTATCGGCATTATTTGGCAGCACAACAATTTGTGTAAAAGGGTTTGCTGCGCCCTCTGTCTTCACCTTACTCGGTGAAGAGGGAGAGGGATAATAAAAGTGAATTATTTCAACTAAATAGTGATAATAATAACTGAACCGGTATCCCCTCGAGGGTGCTGGAGGTTAGACGAATGTCGTTTCATGGGAATAGTCTCGAAGCGTACTCATAATACTCGCCCTTTTATAGACTAACTGGGTTTCACCGGTCGCATGTTTTCTAATTAATCATAATAATTTTCATTAAATATAGACAGACTGGAGGCCTCCCACAAGGTGGACCGATGACTAGCACCCTTTATTGCGTAACACACTATTAATCTCAATATGAAACATTATGCAGGATATTGTTAATCCATTGCTTCATATGATCGAAAAAATTGTGTGCTCAATAACGTCCCTACATAAATAAAGCAATGTATGTTGTTGAACTGACAAAATTAAAGCCATTGCCACTGATAGTGTTTTACGCAATTACCCCCTGGTGAAGGCAGCAGAATTCCGTTGGATGCGAGAAGCATAGAACCGGCCGAAGTGGCGGTGCTTGGAGGAGGCTTATGTCCAGCAGTGGACGTCTATCAGCTGAAATGATGATGATAGACCGACTCCTTGATAGTTCAAAAGTATTCTGTAAGTATTTGGTCTAATTGAGATTACTTTACTGGTATCAACTAATCAATCATTAGGTAGGTACATTAGTCCGAAAACTTCCACTGTTGAAAATAAAGTCAACACATAAGTAAAGCATAGTAGTAAGTAGCACACGCTAGTAATAATAACAGCCCTCCAGGGCCTCGAGTCTGCTATTACAATAGTGTCAGAATGGTCTATCATTGATTTCATAATTGTTGATTTTGACAAGTTTGGTAATCTACTAATATAATGGCGTCATTATGACTTTCCAATGGTCAACCACTGACACTCCATTGAAAGAAATGGCATAGAATGGTAATCTCGTAGATACATAACGACAAATGAATGACTGACTTATGCAGTACCTAATCTGCAAAAATTTTTACAGTTCCTTTGATCAGTGACCTACCATTAGAACGTCATTGTGCAGTCATTGCTTTTAATTCGTTACGAGTATCGTATATGTTCTGTGCCATTGGCCGACCAATGATCGACCATTATGAATTTAGCAGATTACGAACTTTTAGCAAAATGACAATGGGATCGTTTTGGAATGACGAATTTATAAAAATAGCAGACTTGGGCCCCAGACCAAATTTCGGCCATGGCAACCAATCTCAGCGGATACCAGTCTTCGGCGCGGAAGATATTATAGTGTACAACAATGGTGCACGCTCTCTTCCCTCACTCTCATAATTGGATCGGACGGCAATCCGACATGCCCGGAGGGAGATCAGACGCAGGGCCAACGGCTTAACATGCTTTCCTGTTCCGGGGTATCACACCGCCCCGCCAACTTCCAAACTCCGGGCTGTTGCTGAAAAATTCCTTATGGAAAAACCCAATAGGTAACTCTATGCCCGACCACACCACACAATCAATCAATCAATATGCTAGACGACGAATCTGCCTAGCCTTTTCCCAACTATATTGGTGTCGGCTTCCAGTTTACCCGGATGCAGCTAAATACCAGGATTTTACATGGCCCATCGCATGACCCGATCACATAAGTAAAAAGATTGCGTAGCACGGAGTGTCGAACATTAAGTACCTATAACACATAATCCTATACTGTTCAGACTTTTGGATTACTGAGCCTCTTCTCTATGAGAAGCAATGGGCTGTAGACGCTGTAGATAATCCAACGCACGTGGTCTGTGTGAGATGATGTTGCTAACCAGCTAGCCAGAATCCCATAGTCGCCTCTTTTACAACACCCATGCACGAGAATAGAAGTCTAAGTAGTTTCCTGCAGAGGGAACCTCAATCTTGGGATTGCGGTGCACCCTTTTTAAACCGCTTGTCTTTCGACAAAGGCCTCCTCTAAAGATTTCTATCTCACTCTGTCTCTGGCCTTTTGAATCCACTCTGGACCTTCTACTCTTTTGAAGTCGTACTTCTTTTAATTAACATCAAACAATTGCAAAATTAATACCATTTCATGGTTAACACCATTTATAATACCATTTCATGTTGCAAGTTACAATTACTTTAATAACTAGATCAAATGATAATCCATATTACATTCATAATTAAGAAAAAACGCTAAACAAGAGCCAAACGACTATAAAAATAATAAATTCAATATTTAGAAAGTGTGCACTAAATGCAGAGTTGCACTTTCCAGTGTTTTTCAAACCAAACGAAACATTCGGTTAATTGGAAATCGTGCCGCAATAACCACGACACGGACATTTTATTAAGCAAACAATTAAAAACGTCACGCTTACAATCACTGAAGGTATAGGCAGAAAGGTTGAGACGTTCGAATTCGTACCTAGCATATGTCATAGCGCAGGCCATATATAGTTTAACAGAGACATGGCCATCCTGTTCCACTTCACAGGTAGAAGCATTCCTTTCAACTGTGAAGTGTAAGGTGGCCAAATCTGAATATATGGACAATGGGCAGCAATATGATACTACTTAAATGAATTCCTTGCGTTCGGAGTTGAGCCACAGAAGTTGAACTACAAGATAACTGACAAATGCGTGCGCTGACTGGACAAGTCCGCTCAAATCTGTATGGTTCTTTCCTCAAAAGTCCATCTTGGACATAAATCTCATGATCCTCATACTCCTCTCTAGTTTAAAACAGAAGTTATTTTTGACATGTAAGAGTGTTTTTTTGCTACTACGAACTCTTTCGTCAAACCTGATCGTAGTCACAAGCCCGTATTTTTTTATCTCCAAAATGAGTAGGTACATAACAGTACCTTTTTTTCATGCAATGGCAAATTCTTATAAAAGATAAAAGTCATTTTTGTTTGCTAGTATCTATTAACTTTGCCGCTGCGTTAGGTAATGAACAGCTGATTATGATAAAATGAATGAACAACAACGTTTTCGTTAAGAACACCTGGTTTTGGGTATCGGCCACAACTTTGATAATAGGTAACTACGCCAAATAAAATTAGACCTCCAAAAGACTGGAACTCCGGTTAGTTGACTAGCAGTAAAACCTAGTTTACAAGTCCTCTCTTGCGGTGCTGTTCCACAAACGATGGGACACTTAATATCTTGTCCTGTGTGACCTGTCAGCTGCACGTTACCGGAACTTATGGACGCTGGTGATGGCGCCAAACACGTAGCCAAATTCTGGGCCGAGTCCATTTAGATTGCCATCGACACGCTAAGAAGAACTCCTCTCTTCTCTTTTGTAACTCGAAAGATGGATAAATATTTGAATCCATGTGAGAAACTCGTGGTCTCTATAAGAAACGAATCGAAATCGAAGTCTACGTGACTTTTTGACAGGATGTTATGACGATGAACCTTATTGAAAATCGTGCTGATCTACCTTAAATTTATAGCCCCCACCGGCTATCAACACGAAACACAAGTGTTATTTTAAATATGCACGTTCTCAAACAAGGTCAGGTTTTAAAGAAATATATTTAGTTATAATATAGGCTTGCATGTATATAAAAAAGTGGTTCAAAACGGCAAGACCTTGGGGCCACTGAGTTCGTTGGCCAGTGACGTCAGACAATTAAAGTGATAATGCCCAACGTTTATACTGCTAATGAGAAATGATAAAATGATTTAAACGTGTAGGTTTGATAGATAGTTATTGGCAGCTAGGGACTTGGAAGATGATCACTAAATTTGCCTGCGATATATCAGCCTATAAACATATCACCATTGAATATCGCCATATGCAACTAAAGAAAAGAACGACTGATGTATGTTTCAGCTGATTTTTCTCCTATCTGTGAAGCTCAGAAACTGAAACGTCTCGTATATATTTTTAGTGTTCTCACATCATGCCGCATCTACTCAGCTATCAACGTTTCCATCCGCCCTGTATATGCAAAGGATTTTTGAGCAAGCATAAAAAGCCTCTGGCTCAGGCTTCAAAGCAAATATTTTCAGCCTCTGACCGCAGGATTATAGCGTATAGTAAAACCACAATATTTTGATAATAACTCATTTAATGCATTCCATTTATATAGATAAAATATTTACAACTTTTATAATATTCATATTTTATTCATTCATAATAATTATATTATTCATTTGTACATACTAACATAACATTATAAAAACAATACTAAATATTGCTATTACCTATGTTGTCAATTTTCTAACTAGATGGAAGTTATACATTGAGCAGGGATTTTTAAATGAGAGACATCATTTAAAGAAATTTAAAACAGCAAGTTTTAACAAAAAAGAAAAAAAAACAATGGCACTCCGGGAGCGCCGACAGAAGTGAAAACTTGAAAAATTACGTATATTTTTTTAATCGTCTTATAAACAAAACATGCGCGGTGTCGGTTACAGTAACAGTGTCGCGAGTTCAATGGTTTTTTTCCCATCTCAAAAAATGCCCAACGCGCCTAAAGAAGTTTTTACTTCAAAAACATGTGCTAAGTACAAGTAAATAATTTCATTCATGCTGGAAGATAAACGCGTGTGCAGACATATATCATTCCTTAAGGCTACTGTAGAGTGGCGCGACGCGACTCTACTAGTACAATTTCTATGAAAACTTCATGGAAAATGCTCTACCAGAATTGCGTCGTACCGTCGCGTCGCGCCTGTCTGCGGGAGAGCCTTTAAGGGCGAATTCGACCAAACTTTTATACATAGTTGTCATCTTGCTAATAAATTCTGAATTTCTTGACAGTATTTCCATACAAAAAAAAAATGTCTCACGTCAATTTTATTCCACAGATAAAAGATATCAAAAGGCTAATTCTCATATTTAAAAAGTTCAAATTCTAGTCGCTATTTCATTTCAGCGGCAAACAATGACAAAAATTTAATATTTAGGTAAATTAGAGGCATTTTTGACAGACCTCAGACTTTGGTCAAATCAGCCCTTAGTTTCAACCAGCCCCACCTTTTTTATTTAAAGTGAAAGCGTCAATGTAACAAATGGGCTACCCTGACGCTTTCGCCTTAAGCCATCCTAGTCAATCGTAGATTTCATAGCAGGTTTACGTAATTTGAAATTATAACTTTACCATATTCGACATTTTGCTAATTTCAAAACTTTGTTCAATCTCTCATTGAATATTCCTTCTCTGTATAGTTTGATTACTAACGAAAAAAATATTTTGTAAAATTTTATTTTGTCTAATTATTTACAAATTACATCTAATATTAAGTATAAAAGTAAACTTTAAATTACCTTATTTACTTAGGTACATAATTTTAATCACACATTTTAAAACACTATTTGAATCTTAGTTTGTTTTAGTGACATTAGACATACCTATTTAATAATTATGATTCTACAGAATTTAACATAATAATTCTCTAAAAGTAAAAAACACTACATCCATTTTAAGTTTTTCAAGAAACACCGTAGGTACAGGTTATTATATTTATTGATATTCGATAAAAATATACAGAGTGAAACCTGAAACCGTGTATTCAGCACATGATTCTAGCTTAGAAATTTATCGTCGGTATTAAAAAACAATAGCTGTTTCATAGAACAGTGAACCTACGCGGTCAAAATGTATGGAAGAGCTAATTTATATTTTAATAACCGACTAAAAATTTAAACGCAGGCGGCTTCAGAATCATGTACAGACGCCAGTACATCAATCTACTACAATCTGTCAAATTTCTTAAATAGATTTTCAACTTTATCGCTACAGCGTAAGATTCAACTTACTTTAAAAAATATAAAATACTTACTTTGCCATGTCTGTACATTTTAGAAGTAGCTGTACGACTAGATGAAGTAGTCCCACGTAATAGGCGTGACAACAGCAGGATATGCTCTCATACTGCGAGAACAACCCTCATGAGCAAAAGTGTTTTCTGTATGGCGCCTATCATATTTAATAAACTACCTAAAAGTTGAAGAGAACTGCCCTTGTCACTTTTCAAAAATAAGCTAAGAATTTTTTTAGTTAGTAAAGTGTATTATAATGTTGTAGATTTTTGAAATGAAAAGGACTTTTCTATTCCGAATTCTAATATACATAGTTAAGAATAACAATTGAATAATGTGAATTTTAAATCAATTGACTTTTGAATGATTCTTTTTGATGAATATCCTGGACATAATTTAATTTATTTTGACTATAATATACTTATACTATCTTACTATAATATTTTGACATAAATTTTATTATTTATTTGTTTTGTATTTTGTAATGGAATTTAGAATGACTTTAATTATGTAAAATGCAATTAAATGTAATTTTTTATACCTACAATATTTGTACGCCGTTATTGGCAAAACATGGACGCTCACAACACCTATTAATCCAATACCTTGCATGTCTGATGAGTCAGTTTATGTATACGCATGTTTGACAAATAAATGATCTTTCTATCTTTCTTTCAAGGTTGATTGGGAAAAATTGACAGTTTCGGCACAGTATAAAGATCATACAGTATTGTAACTCGGCCGTAACCTTGAAATAAATGCCTACAGCCGCGCGGTACGTAAACATGCGATAGGGCTGCCCGCCTCCAGCATTTTAATTATATTTGCCTACTTTGTGTTTCCATTTAGTTTTGTTATTGTATTTTACTGTGTGTACATAAATATTAATAATAAAAACCACGTCTTTACTTTGAAATTTACAAACTAACAAAACAAAACACACATGCCCCGAGGTTTTATAACACAAGCGTACCTACCGTATAATGATTCATGAACCGCCTATAACTACCTATTTCACTCGTGTCTATCACTTTCCTTTACTATATTCACTTTATTTATTAATCCAGACATCTTTTTTTTCGGGAGATAAAAGGAAATACTTATCCATTAAAAAGACACACATTATGTACCTACCTACTAGTAAGTAAAATTATTTTATAGTCTTACCTTTCAGAGTTTCCAGGTAATCTAAAAAAAGTTATCTCTGGATGCGTTATTGACGAATTCATGCAACCAAAAACAGCACAATATATCCTACTCGTCATATTAAATATGTACTTCAATTTATTTTGCGCGGTTATTGTTAAAAAAACAACACACCGTCCGTTCGTCACTGCGCCACAGTCGCGACTGTCTGCATGCCAAGCGCATGCCGAGGTCGAGGCGCGTAGGTATAGCTCGCGTTTCGTCCGTTTGTATGAAGTCGAAATACTGTATATCTTTATACTGTGGTTTCGGGTAGCTTGTTGTGCTGGCGCCTGTACTAAATTCATGGTTTTGTGGCGATGTCCCTGCCACCTTGTATGTAACATAAAATCATTTCTTGTCAGTTACATTGGACTATTAATACTATTTTAGAATATTACGCATTTTTTTAAAAAACGCCAATAATCGGTGTCAGATACAAATTTATTTGCCATTGCCCTACAGTATTGCAAAATGGCGGTCAAAATGGCCTCCTAAAATGTTCCAGTAAATTAAATTGACATAATTGATGACTATTTCATTATAAATTCACATTTCGCATATTAAATTAAAATTGAATTTGGTTCGTTTTTAATAACACAATAAATCATAATTACTTAACATTGTTTTAAAGAGGTATTTATTGAGTGTTGCCATCACCTTGAGGCTAGGAAGCACAACACAACCGGACGAATGTTACCATGCGTAAAATACAGCTAACATACCAACTTCATCATCATCTGCCTGCTTTTTCCCAACAATGTTGGGGTTGGCTTCCAGTCTAACCGGATACAGCTGAATACCAGTAAGTACAGACGCCAGCACATAAAGCTACTACAATCTGTCAAATTTCTTTAATAGATTTTCAACTTTATCGCTAAAGCATAAGGTTCAAAGTTGATTGGGAAAATTTTACAGTTTCGGGTAGCTTGATGTGCTGGCGTCTGTACTTACAAGAAGCGACTGCCTATCTGACCTCTACACCCCAACCAGCTAACATACCTACTTACATAATTTATTTTTTAACACTTAATTTTATTAAAAGTTCATTAACACGCTATGTCAATATCGTAGGCTGAAAATAAGTACATACGTAGAATATATAAACCTCATAATGAAACATGCAATAAGATTGCGCAGTAGCGCTTAACTCTTGCGCAAAAGCTAGGTACTGGCCTTATCCGTTTATAAAATAAAATGCACTAAAAAAAATCATGAGTTCAATTCCCTCATTCAAATAAAAAAATCATTTTAAAATTGTCATTTGAGAACGTGCAATAAAAAATACATAGTCGATTGTCACTTATTTGGGCGATATACCGCCTCTATATCATTAAAGTGTACACAGATTCTGAAATACATTCAATTGTCGTAAATCATTGGATTTCCTATAAATAAAGTTTCGTGATAGCTAAAACACAGTCACCATAGGCTTAAAATTACACTAATTATTCTTGAATCACTGGTGTTTCGGCTTGTGTCCCACTGTGCTGGTAGTTTTATCTGCATTTGGTAGTAGAACGTGTTGTACGTGCAGTACTTGTAGTACTCGACACACAAGCTTTGTAGCGACGCCGACGCCGCGAGTTATATATTTTAGCCCGCGCACTGCATACTGTGTACAAATGCGTAAATTGATGAATTTTTGAACAGGGTACTTATAAACAGCTATGAGAGATAGAACGATTTGATTTTAAAATTGCATGTAGTTTTCCAAGCGTATTTAAACTGCACTTAAGTTTTTTTTTTTAAATAACGTCTCGGCTAAAATTAAATGAAATATTTAAATTGAACAATTTTTTATAACGATCAAAAAGTTGTAACACAATTAAACGCTACAAATAGTTAAAAATCAACTTTTGACGCCAAGCCCGCCGCATTCACGCCGCTGCCGCGCAACGTGTACGCACCACGCACCTGTGTGTCCTATTATAGCAGTGCGCGCGCGGCGCTACTGTTGGGGCGGCGCGCGGCGGGGGCGCGGCGTCAGCGTGCCGGCGGCGCCGCGCCCGCGCCCCACCAGCGCAGGCACGCCGAGTCGACGCAGCGGGCACGCGCAGCGCGGCGTGATACCTCTTCTAGCACCTCCTAAAGGGAATAGGTGATGTGTCAAGATTGCAGCGTTATGTCGACGACTCGTTACACCACACAGAATAATCACAACCTTTAATAGAAAGTAATCAAAACGAACAAAAACGTCGATCAACCAATAGCATAATTGGTGCTTCAGATTAGAGTCAGACATCAACTACAACATTAGAAATAATACTAGAAATATTAGAAAACTGTATAAAAAAAAACCACACAGAAGTCTGCTTTCAAAAATACATCTTAAAAATTTTACCAAGCAGTACAAAATCGACAAATGTCACTAACTAAAAAAAAACAAAACAAAAACGCACCTGTTTCTTCAGCACAATATGCTTGCCCTTCCAATACTTCATAAGTCCTCTTTCTTGCAACGTGGATACGATATCCGAAGACGCGATAGCCAGGTCTTTGCTAAGGTCCCTGATGCAGAGTGTAGGTCCTGGGGCTGAGCATAGCCGCTTTAGTAAAGCCTCCTTCCAGTAGGATCGGTAGGAGATCAGGCCGAGATCAGATAGTGGAGTTTCTGGAGACCCAACCTTGCCTTCTTCTTTGGTTAGGAGGTAACCTAATGGAAGAATGGGATTGCTTAAGACATGATGATTTTTCTGCACATTTCTGGTTATCAAATTCTGCATTTTTATCGATTGTTTTTATTTAATTAAGTAATTATATTTCAATTCGGCCGACGAGAGATTGGGTTTTTGACACCTGTCAGTTTCATACAAACGAAAATGTGTTTTTCGAAATGATCTTTATTAGTTACTAGAATTGTCGCACTGAAAGGTGTCAGCTATCGACGGCCGGACTAAAGGCTCGCGTTTGACCACTGTCTCACCTGATATGTGGTCGCGCGTTTGCCTAGAAGTACCCTCGAAGTCGAAAGTAGTCACTTTCGACTTGACGAAGTTTAATAGTTCACGATGCAAAAGGAGTATACGATAGTAGGACGTGGGTATCTGTATATGTTTTTGCCGCCTACCACTTTGCGAGAAAAACGTGAGTTTTTAAAGTCATAACGATGAAATCTTCAGCAATGACGTTTTTATTTCCAATTTATGCTTAACCTACCACATTTTAATTTCGTAGATCCACTATCTCCCCTCTCATAATCTTTCTCCCTCAACAACATACAACATCCCTCTATGCACTGATAGGATTACTCGTCGAATATATCGATAACCAATCGTTTGTCGAGCTCTCATAGTTAGTTCTTTATTGTCTGACCACAATAATAAAAATGTTAGCGTCCCAAAAATACGGGTAGATGTGAAAGTTTGTCGAGATGTTTGCTACTAAACCACGCATAAATGGCTGAACATTTTTGGATGAATTTTGACACAAAGATATATAGGACCATATCTTGTAGTTGTAATAACAGATAGGTTAGTTTTTATCCCGGTACATGACGTATTTCCTTCAGGTTAGGAGAGAAACAGTGGGTAGCAGTGAGTTAAAAATAAATCTTCAAGTTTTTTATTACAAGTTAGAAAGGATAGAGAGGTGAGCGGGTTATTAGGACTATAGTTGCAAAACTTCTGAATCATTCTGAATAATTCCGGAATACTTCTGGGAAAGTTTCTTTAAGTCAGAATTATTCAAAATGAGTTTAATAACAATTTTTTTTTTTTTTGCTGAAAAATCACATTTTGCATCGATCGTCGATCGCCGCCGGCTCTGCCCCTCTGCCGCTGCCGCTGCGCTGGCGCCGCGCCCAAAGACTAGATTGCCGCGCCGCGCGCGCCCGACTGCCACGAGTCGTGCGCGCAGGTGCAGGCAATGGCGGTGCGGGGTGCGGCAAGAGGGGAGATGCTCCCCTGAGAAGTTTTCGCCCGCGCGAGAAAGATTCATACCCCGCAATCGAATGTTTCCGCCGAGTCTTGCTTGCGTGCAGGCGATGGCGGTGTGGGGTGCGGCAAGAGGGGAGATGCTCCCCTAAGAAGTTTTCGCCCGCGCGAGAAAGATTCATACCCCGCAATCGAATGTTTCCGAATGTTTCGCCCGAATAATTCAATGGGGAATAAACGTGTTTGTTTGTGGTGTGGTGCTGGTGGGCGAGTTAATATTGTTCAGTGGCACATACGTAAGTAAAATATAAATGTTTATTTTATTATGAATGGGATTTATCTTCTATATATATATATATATAAAAGGAGAAACTGACTGACTGACTGACTGACATATCAACGCACAGCCGAAACTACTGGGTCTAGGAATGTGATTTTGCACACGGCTTCCTTTTATAATGTAGGGGAGCACTAAGAAGGGGTTTTGGAAATTCAACCTTTAAGGGGGTGAAAAGGGGGGATTTCGTTTGTATGAAAAATCTTATTCCTTCAGTTAATAAACTTGAAACTTTGCACGAATACTTATGTAAGTAAATTATGAAGTTTGGCATTTTTTGTTTTTCTAAACTACCCCCTAAAGGGGGATTGGGGGTGTCAAAATTTGTATGGAAGAATTTATTTATTTATACTTAAGATCAAAAATAAAGAATGACGTGTATCAGGGTTTTTCGAAAATCTACCCTTAACGGGGTGAAAAGGGGTAGTTAATTATACAGGCCTGCGAGGATTTTACTGCGTGGCTTGATTAACTCGAAATTTGGTATAAATAATCTTTGAGTCAAGTAATGAACATATCCCAAACGATTTTTGGAAATTCCACCCCTGTGGGGGTGAAAAGCGGGAATACAGTTTATATGAAAAATCCTAATCATTTGTTTTTTGGTTAATAAACTTGAAAATTGACCCGAATCCTTATTTATCTAAATAAATGATAATTAGATTACATTTTCGAAATTTTTAGAGGAAAATCTATATATATATATATATATATAAATAAAAAGAAAAGTCCTGACTGACTGATTGACTGACTCATCAACGCCCAGCCCAAACCCTTGGACCTAGAAAGCTGAAATTTTGCACAGAGGTTCCTTTTATAATGTAGACAAGGAATAAGGAAGGATTTTTCGAAATTCAACCCCTAAGAGGGTGAACGCGGGGAAGATGAAATTTCACGCGGACGAAGTCGCGGGCAAAAGCTAGTTAAGTATATGTTGATATTTTTATAGGTAGATATGTTAGCCTGCGAATAACAGGATTTTTATTCTTTTGTTTTTAGATAGGTGCCTACCTATTGGATGCGACGTGCACTCACAAGCACAACTATAAACTTAATATAAGTACCTACCGCTCACAACACAACTAAAGATAATATAATTTACAACTTCCAAGCGCGAAATAGGTAGCAAGGTCGATTTTCCTGGTTTTTTTTTTGACAGTTGAAATATTCCCAAAGTTTCGGAATATTTCGGAATACTTCCGAAGTATTCGACGGGAATGATTCGGAATGTTTCCCGCCAGCATCTATAATTAGGACTCGACATTAATACATTGCGACTTAGTTCGCGACTGTAACCCTAAGCTTTCTATGACTTCATAATATAATACTAGCTGCGCCCCGCGGTTTCATCCGCGTAAATATCGATCCCGTGGGAATATCGGGATAAAAAGTATCCTATATGTTAATCCAGGGTGTCAGCTACCTCCATACAAAAATTTATCAAAATTGGTCCAGCCGTTTGAGCGTGAAGAAGTAACAAACATATAAACTCACACATACACCCCCACACTCACCCCCACACACACACTCAAAAACTTTCGCCTTTTTAATATTAGTGTGATTACCTAGTGACCCTACATTTACATACACACACACATATACACATACCTACATATTTCCGACATTTCTTTTTGACATATTTTCGTGGTGAACGATTGAATAAACTAAAATATAAATATCAAAAAGTCATTTATTAAAACTAGGCTGAGAATCAGCACTTTTCGAACGAAAACGCCCGCCCTTCACCACTTCCTAGTGCTTTCGCTGGAGAGAAGAAGTGGCGCAACAAACTCCCCAATATAATAATTTTACCAGCCTATTATTGTCCCACTGCTGGGCAAATGGCTCTTCTGATACAGAGAAGGCATGAGCATTGATCACCACGCTTGCCCAAGCCAATTTCAGACTTATTTTAACTACAAGTCCAGCTCTATGTTTTATCTCCATGTCAGTAATCCCCAAGATAAACTCAGAAAGTGCATATGAATTCCTCCTAAAACTAAAATATAGGCCGGAAAACTTTGACTTTGAAAGGTTTTTCTCCTTTCAAATCAACCTCGTTATAGAATGAATTTTACTGTCTCTTTGCACTAAGCCTTTCAAAAATCTAAAGCTAAAATGTTTTTTAATAATACTTAAGTCACTTCTGAAATTCTGATCCTTTATTTAAAAAAAATAACTACAAAAGTAAATGTATGCAGTAAGCATCTATCAGTTAATTAATTTTATAATAGGGACTTCTAAACCGCAGACAGGCACGGAACTGACGACGGTAAATTAATCGCAGTCTGTCTAAGCTCCAACAATCATCATAATCATCATCATTTCAGCCGAAAGACGTCCACTGCTGGACATAGGCCTCCCCCAAGCACTTCCACTTCGACCGGTTCTGTGCTTCTCGCATCCAACGGGTTCCTGCGGCCTCCAACAATAAGATTGTTCAATTACCTAAGTTAAAGAAAAACCTTCTATTGACGTAATCTTTAGAACTTTAATAAATTCAATTTGTGTCAAAGAGAAGCCTCTCTTTAAGACTTAAAAATAAAAAGGAAATTCGATTTTTTGTTATTATTATTTCAACAGCGACGTAATTTCGTAACACACATAAAATGACAATTGATCGCAATGAGTTTCAATTTGACAGTTCACCCACGTTCATTGCTTACTTACGTTGTTCAGGAGACGATTTTTTTAAACCTATGAAGCAATGGATTAGGAATATCCTTCAAAACTCTTGGATTGTAAAGTGTGTTAAGTAATTAAGGTGTAGGTTTTGTTATTGTGGTCAAATAGGCTATCAAAAAACACTTAATTCAAATTACTTTGTAAAAATGACCCCTAAAAAACAAAGTACAAAGTTAAAATAACCAGCTTAGGCTTAATTAATCTAGTCAATTAAAATAAAAGACTTGACAGCTAACCCTCTAAATACAGGGCGTTCAAAAATACGTAGAAAAACTTTCCAATTAAGTTTTTGTTATAAGTACCTATATTCTACAATTATTTACAGGCGAACTTCGTACCACCACAGAATCAATAAGAACGAATGTATAAGAAAATGAATTATCTTCATTATTTATGAATTTTTCCCATGTTTTTTAGGGTTCCGTACCCAAACGGTAAAAACGGGACCCTATTACTAAGACTTCGCTGTCTGTCCGTCCGTCTGTCTGTCACCAGGCTGTATCTCAAGAACCGCGATAGCTAGACAGTTGAAATTTTCATAAATTATGTATTTCTATTGCCGCTATATCAACAAATACTAAAAACAAAACAAAATAAATATTTAAGGGGGGCTCCTATACAACAAACGTGTTTTTTTTTTGGCGTTTTTGCCCTTGGTACGGAACCCTTCGTGTGCGAGTCCGATTCGCACTTGGCCAGTTTTTTATATTTATTCTGCTATTCGGAGATGAGACCAATCCAACAAATCAAAGATCATAAAAATCGGTCCAGCCGTTCTACGGTTACAAATGGCGTAACTAACCTGACTTTGTTTTATTTATACATAGATTACATCCATTTCCTTTAGTCTCATAAAATTCAAACTAGCTAACATAATTAGTAATCACACTCAAAGTTATTCGATTCAAATTTTCTAGGAGCAGCATTAATATTCCAACACTAATTTACAGTTACAAAATTCAAACTGAGACAGGTACACGTTTGAAGTTGTCGGTCAAACTTCATGAATAAAATATTTTACCGATTAATATTCGCGTTACTTCAATCAGCAAGTTTACACCTAAAACAATAATTAAGGCACCTATCAAAATACCTCGCGTCTACAACCCGACAGGGGCGGGCAGGGCTGTCGGATCAGAGTAAATCGAATCATTTGTTAGTGTCGGGAAGTGTTTTGTAAATTCATACCCTGTTTTGTAAGGGGTTAATAGAATATGAAATGGGTTTCGGGCATTTCAGGTCGGGATTAGAGTGGAGCCTGTCAGTTACCTGAATACATTTGCTCTTGATTGTTTTGTTTGCTTTGCTGTTGTATTCATTAATTAGGATTTAGATAATTCCTAAGCAAATTGTTACAATGATTTTATTATTAAAGGTCTACTTTTTAATTATTCTGTACCTATCAATAAGTTTTAGTTATAATTAAAAAATTAAATACTAAACAAGTAGTACGTGTCTAGCCAATGTAATCAAATCCATTTAAACGACCCTCTTCATCATAAACAAGACCGCAAAAAAAACAATTGAAAATTGCCGAAAAACGTGCTTCACCAAAACAGCTTATCCTAGGTTAGTTATGTTACACATGGCAACCCTATTCACGTCTCACAGTGGGCCCCTTCGCCCCCATCGCCCCCGTCCTCTGGCTAGACCCGCGGGGGGGTGGGGGAGTCTAGACGGCAGACCGATCCATACTGCAGTGCATCGATCGAGGTCGGGTCGACGGCCGCCGCACCGCGACGCCCCTACCCCACGGGTCTGGGGGACAAAACAAACCCGCAGTTGGAGGGTTTATCACGTTGACCGCACAGGTGGTGTTATAGGTTTGCGATTTGTAAGAATTACGCATCGGCGCTGTTGACATGGAGGGATATGCGTAGCACGCTATGGGACTTGGTGGAACGGTTTGCTGTACTTTAGGTTAGGTTAGGTAGGCTTTTGAAAGTTTACAACTTACTATCCTACTACTAGAGCAGTGGTGGCCCAGTGGTCACGGACACGACTTACGAGTTGTAGGTCGTAGGTTCGAACCCAGACAAAAAAAAAAAAAAAAAAAAAAAAAAATTTCATCACCACTGCTCTCAAAACGGTAAAGGAAAACATCGTGAGGAAACCGGCATGTCCTAGAACCAAAAATTCGAAGACATGTGACATCCACCAACCCGCACTGGGCCCGCGTGGTGGATTACGGCCCACTCCCTCTCATTAAGAGGAGGCCTGTGTCCCAGCAGTGGGAACATTATAGGCTGATTATGGTACTATCCTACTAATATGATAAATGTGAAAGTTTGTGAAGATGTTTGCATGTTTGTTACTCAATCACTCGTAAGCCGTTGAACAGATTTGGATGAAAATTGGCACATAGATAGACCATTTCCTGGATTAACATAGGATACTTTTTATCCTGATGTTCACACGGGATCGAAACTTACGCGGGGGGAACAACCGCGGGGCGTTGCTAGTTACCAATAAAATAGGTAACTGTAAACATAATCAGTGCTATGTGGAATGAGTTAACATCCTGTAATCTAAATTATGGAACTTTATTTGTAACTATTTACACCCAATATAATTGTATTCACCCCTGTAATATTACTAACTACAATAATTACAAATTACATTTAGTATTAAATGTGATATTGAAGCTTCAAAGGCTTCTAGAAATATGACATTCCTCCATAGACAAATAGACACATAAACCAATCGTCTGTTGCCACGTAATGACGGGCAATGTCACTGTGACATTGACATTCGCACTGAACTATTCCACGCGCGTCGCTGAGGGCAATTTGTATGACTTTTTGCGTTATTAAAGGTTAAGCCCTTGTGAATTATGTCCGTCTGGCTAGGGTTGGTACAAAGTTAATGCGGTGTCACTTTAATGGGATATTTATGAAGTATGAGATGTTCGTTTAAGGGGGTCGCTTAATGATGTTATTTTTCTGTTTATTGTTTGTCTGGTGCGCACGGCTACACATCAAGCTATACATAACCAGTATAAGCCGACTTCTGATTGTACAGACGCCAGCACATCAAGCTACCCGAAACTGCCAAATTTTCCCAATCAACTTTGAACCTTATGCTCTAGCGATAAAGTTGAAAATGTATTAAAGAAATTTGACAGATTGTAGTAGCTTGATGTGCTGCCGTCTGTACGAAAACTTTACAATGCGAGGTCAGCTAAAACTGAAAATGTATAGCTTGATGTGTCGCCGTGTGTACAACTTTCACAAGTTTCAGCATTCCTATGTTAACCTCTATAGTTGCTTTTTGATTATGTTTTTTTTTTTGCCTTGGCGGTGGAGGATTAATTTTTGATACTTAATGTATTTTTTAATTAAATTATAACTTTCCGAACTTTTTATACTTACTAATTAAATTATTTCACTAATATCAATGCGTATTGTATACGATGTGCTAGAACTTAATTAAAAAACTTTTAAACTAAATCCGTTTTCATATTTTTTTAGTTTCATTTCTCGGCAAGAAAATTTACCTCTAAGAGGCCGTTCCCCTTCACCCTTCTTTCGTGGTAAAATAAAAAATTAAACAATGAATAATAATGGCTGGTGAAGGCAAAAGATAAAGAGAATTGAAAAAGTATAGAGGGCGAAACTTTGGCCCAGCAGTGGGACACCAAAAGATTATTTAAAAAAACTTACTGAAGTCTATGAGCAGTCTGCCGTATCCTTGTCTCTGGTAGGGAGGCAGCGTCAGTATGCAGGACACATTGTAGTTCAGGAACGAGTTCTTTTCCTGTCACAACAAAGTAGACAAACTTCAGTAAATTATACAAATACAGGGTGAAAAAATTAAATTAGTTAGAGAAACTCCGCAGATGTGATGGGTAACTAAACATGACAAAACAAAAAAAAACTATACATTTTTAAAATAGGGTCATTCACAGACACGTGCACAGCACGTGACTGTATGATTATATTTTTCTTTCGAAATTTGAGTCTATGAAACTAAGAAAGACTACAACAAAAATAATATTGCGAACTGTAGGCTCTGAGCCACACGCAAGCACGTCATTGTTCTGCCAATACATACAAATAAGTTTTCTTTCATTAAAATTCGGTTTAAAAATAAGTCTCGTTGACGTACGGTGCGCCGTGACGCACAGACGTATGGCACGGTTATCTGTGTCTATGGTATGAGCGTTTGATAAAACAACCAGATACTTAGTTAATGGGAAATGGAATACCAACGATGTTTTTTTAAGCCAAAGATTTGGTTTTCTGAATGAACGGAATGTGTACGAGATGTTTCTGTGAATTAGAAATAGTATAAACATTTTTTTAGCGCCAGGAATTTTGTTTGTAGTAAGATTTGCACATGTTACAGGTATTTGAAGAATAATAAATACTTACACGCCTTATTTAAATAAGTATAGCTTTGCGGCGGATTACTGTGGAAGACTTATTAACAGCATTAATTTTGAAAAATTATCCCACAAAAATGTAATAAGTACCGGTATGGTATAGTTGATGTGTTAATCCTGGTCATGGTCTATATGGGTGCCAAGTTTTATACGTGATTGAGCGATAAAAATATTCACAAACTTTTACATTCATAATCATTTTTAATATTATCAATTAATTATTCGTAGGATTTCTGTACGTATCATCAACACTTTCCAGCTCTTATCCCAATTAGTTGGGGTCGGCGCAACATGTCTCTTTCTTCCACACTTCTCAACCCCTTTCTAACCATATCATCATTCAGACATCACATTTCTGTAGGTATATGCATGTGTCTAAAGACGTACGAGTCTTTGACCCGGGCCCTAGTCTGCTATTTTTATAAATTCGTCATTCCAAAACGATCCCATTGTCATTTTGCTAAAAGTTCGTAATCTGCTAAATTCATAATGGTCGATCATTGGTCGGTCAATGGCACAGAACATATACGATACTCATAACGAATTAAAAGCAATGACTGCACAATGACGTTCTAATGGTAGGTCACTGATCAAAGGAACTGTCAAAATTTTAGCAGATTAACGCCTAAGTCAGTCATTCATTTGTCATGAAGTACGAGATTACCATTCTATGCCATTTCTTTCAATGGAGTGTCAGTAGTTGACCATTGGAATGTCATAATGACGCCATTATATAAGTAGATTACCAAACTTGTCAAAATCAACAATTATGAAATCAGTGATAGACCATTCTGACACTATTGTAATAGCAGACTTGAGGCCCAATGTGTGTTACCAGTGATGGGCAGCTAGCCAGCTACCTATAGCACTGAAACGTGGTCGCTCACAATGGGCCTTATTAGAAGGCTGAAAGTCACCCAAAGGGCAATGGAAAGGGCTATGCTAGGAGTTACCCTGCGTGATCGAATCAGAAATGAAGGGATCCGCAGGAGAACCAAGGTAACCGACATAGCCCGAAGAATTAAAATGTTTATTCTTAAGTGACGTCTCGGAACCTAGGTTAGTAATCAACAATTACCCAGTGAAGGACACTGAAGGAGACAGACCAATCTACATGTTCTTCACATGATCTAACCAAGATTATGTCTGGACTTGAAAAGAGAGTGTCAGTTTGTTTCGGCCTTTCTTCTCAGAGTAGTCAGATAGGACACACCGGCATCATCAAGCTTTTTTTTATGTTATGACGTGTAAAAGTGATTCCGATGTCCTATATTATAGAATAAACCATTTCATTTCATATAATAAAAGTTTTATTGTTGTTACATCGAGTCGTCTAGTATCTCGTAAAGTGTTAAAAACCCTATCTTGTTCTCAAAACTTTACCTAGGAAGGGTTTACCACCAGTCAACGCAAATACTAACGAAATCAGAGCCAGACGTGCGATAACTAATGCACATTTTAAGTTAAAACTTTAAAGTTTCACCTTAAATCTAGACAAAACATCCTCTGTCTGCAGCTTCAGGTCGACGAACTTTAGGGGGTATGCAGGGGGAAGGGGGGACGCGTCGCTTCCCGAAACATTAAAAATAAAGCCTGACCTCTGTGTAAATATTATAAGCTTCTTAGTAAATAAGATGGCGGAGGATATTGGGAGGATCATGGCCCTGCATAGCCTGCTGTTTGGCGTGGTAATATTTATTTATTTAACATAAAACGGCCAAAGCCACATTAGTTAAAGACAATAATATAACATAAAGTATACAAACTAAAATACCAACATCAATATACAACACAACAGTAGCAAAGGGAATTTTTTTGTAAGAGGTAAGCCGGAGTAGCTATATCTTTAATATGATTATATTATTTGTCTATAGAATAAATACTGACTGTGCCATTTTTCATAGGGAAGCCGGTAGGAATCGAGTTGCATGGAACCTTCGCCACTGCAACACAATATGTTTAACCATTTGTATATTAACATGTCCTATCTAAGAGAGCCGGGTGATCAGGATCTACTCCATAAACACGAAATCCGTAGTTTCGGTAATTAGCTGAAATTTTCCTATTTTCTTTTAATAAAGGGTCAAGCTAGGGTTAAGAACACGTGGCTCAACCGAGTGTGGGGAGTGCACGAGAATCAATAAACTTCAATGTATCAATAAAATGCAATTTAAAATTTCATGTGCGTGTGTGAGGGCCACTTTGTTAAAACTCTTTGAAAATGTGCTTAGGATTTAGGCCGCTTTCACATTAGAACGTTAGCAGCGACAGTAGCGCGGCAGAAGCAGAAACCTTCACGCACCCTTCTGTTTATAATATGAAATTCTGACTGGGCGACGGTCGCGCGTCAGTCGCGCTGCTAAAATCGCCTAAATGTGAAAGCGGCCTTAGTGAACAATGAAACATGACGTGTAAAACTGATTCCGATTAAAGAATCACCCCGTTTGAACTGAGTCCAAAACCAGCCAGTGAGTAACACATTCAAAATTCATAAAATAACATAGGTATTCAAATCAGCCAACCAAGCCAAGCGTAATTAATCCCGAATTTTCAGCTTCCCTTTACACATCTCCCATTACCATTCAAATTCCTAATAAAATTTCATGTAAAAACATCAGTCAGACATCCCATACGTGTCTGCACCGTAATGAATCCTCACAATATAATGGTGGGTACAGCGGCGGGTACCGACGTCTAGACGTCTGCAGCCGCCTGTTTACATCGCTAAATTGTCACTCAGAACCAGGGCTGTGCGTCAGGAACAATAGGATATTTGACCACTATCAAAAATATACATTTATTAATACTTAGGTATTTTAAAAATGTTACTTAACGCTTTTGAAATTTTCTTCAATGACCGTTTTAGAACCCGAAGAAAAATCATATTGATGTCTAATATATAGGGTATATAAAAAAAATCAGCTGTTCCCTACATTTTGACGGGTTAAGCGAACATAAATGTAGGGAACAGCTGATTTTTTTTTCGCGATTTCAGGTTTGGTCCCATAGTAAAAGTTGTTCATAATGATGAGTAAAATCACGTGTTTAAGTATCGGTCACTAATTACCAGTCACCCTATATAAAAATCTCGTGTCACACACAGTGTTTGTTATCGAACTCTTCCGAAATGGCTTGACCGATTTTTATGAAATTTTTAACGTTTGCTGGGTCAGCTAGTATGTAGACTAGCTAGCTAACTAGTGTGTGATTTGACGCTCGTCAGCGTGTCTGCACGACGGCGAGAGGTTAGCTGCTTTCTGCAACCCCAACACGAAAATGTACGACGGTTTGTTGTCTATACGCGACATTTGTATCGTGCATCGTGCACGAAAAGATTATTTGTGCAGATCTATGTTATGTCAAACGAAAATTTATGGTACGCCGAACGTACTAAAAATAATATAAGCTCTCATAGAGACAGAAGAATCGCCACAACATCATCATCTGCCTAGCCTTTTCCCAACTATGTTGGGGTCGGCTTCCACTCTAACCGGATGGACTGGGTAATACGATAACCCTTGGTAAGACTGGTTGTCAGACTTTCGAGCTTCTGACTACCCGTAACGACTGTCAAAGATCCACGAATGACAGCCGGGACCAACGGCATAACGTGCTTTCCGAGGCGTAGCTTAACCTGATCGAGCGACCTGTGCGGCTGTTATTATTTAGCCAGGGGCCTCTCGCCACAACGCCAAGAATCGGCACAACAATCGAACTAAAACTAATGAACCAGCGCTGGGGCTCTGTCTTGCATAGGGTCGTAGCATTATGCTGAGCGATGTCCGTTTTGCGTAGTAGTTACGTATATTTTCCCCAAACTTTGTGTTTGTGTCTTTATCTGCGTCATGTTTACCGCAAATAAACGTACTTTATTTCTTTCTTTCTAATATTTACAAGTGTACAGAAAAAACTTGAATGTAAAGAAAAAAAAAAGAAAAGATTTTACTATCATGGGGCAGCCCTATAACTGAACGTGGGCGGTAACATTGGGGGACCAAAGTACGAAATCAGCCGCCGATATTTGGACGTAACGTAACCATAACCTACCGCTACGTACAGTCAACAAAATAGATAAGTACGCAGGATTGTCGGATATAGTTGAAGTTTACTAAGAAACCGATGGATGTTCTCGAATAAAATTTTATTCTATTAATAGAAAACAAAGAGCACATTTATCAAATTAAATTTCAGTCGAAAACATCCATCGGTTTCTTACTAAACTTCAACTATATCCGACGGTCCTGCATACTTATCTCTTTTGTTGACAGTACGTATGATTTGTTACCAATATTGTAGCTCTTTAAGTTAAAACTGAAAGGGTTTCTGTGCCCTCTCAAGCTCCGCTAATGAGACACAATTGATTTTCTTTGTATCGTATTACATAGGATACGTGCGGAGCTTTACGGGTTAACAAATGTTAGAGAAAAAAAGAGATCGGTTTAAGAAATTATACAAAGTAATATGTAAATCACTTGTTTGATAAAAAAATAATAAGAGAATTCACTATAAGAGCAGCATCGAGCAAGGGGGGGCTCTTAGGGCCGAAGCCTGCCGGGTCAGCGGGATTGTCCGAAAGGGTTACCGCTGGCCCGGAACATAAAGGGCTAAAGAAGGAACACGGGTGGGTTTTAGTCAGTACGAGTCTGACACTCCCTTCCGCTCCACCCAGAGCGGGAGGGGTCATTTGATGATTTCCCATCCGCAAAAAAAAAGCCACTAGAAGAGTAGAAAGGAAAACAAAATAGATGAAATCAAAACAATTGTCTAATTAATTCTTTAATTTTTCCTGTTTTATAGCCATAGTATGATATGGCTAGAAATCAAGAAAAATTAAAGAACGTCCTCGAATTCTAGAACACTGCATCTAAGTGTTTAAAAAAAAAATTGCATTTCCAAAAATCGCATCGATCTTATATTTAGAAAGTGGAGTTACTGGTCGTAGTTATGCTAGCGACGCAAATGCAGGAAAATTCACCCTTTCCTTATAGAAAAACGATTGAAACCTAAGTACGGAAATATGAATGATGTTCTATTCACGCTCGCGTTACTACATAGGGTAGGAACGTATTCAAGTACCGTGAAGCGTGGGCGTAGTGCGTAGTGCGTGGGAACGGACGCCAGGCGGCGAGGTAGAGACGTGTTTATCTTGATAGTTATAGGTAATGTCCCTACAGGTTATGTGTTTGAAACTGCACCACCTGAATTATGCTGACGTCATTATGAAAGGCGTAAATGCAGACACACACGTGGTGAAAAAGGCGTCGCTAATGTCTGAAAATTTTTGTCGACACAAGCCTCGCCAAAATTAAAATCAAGACACGCACCGCAACTAGCTTCATCTTTCTGGCTGATCGACTCCTTGTCAATTCAAAAGTGCCTGACACATAGTCGGTCTATAATGTTCCCACTGCTGGGACACAGGCCTCCTCTCTGTGAGAGGGAATAGGCCGTAGCTCACCACGCGGGCCCAGTGCGGGTTGGTAGATGTCACATGTCTTCGAATTGTCTATTCTAGGACCCGCCGGTTTCCTCACGATGTTTGCCTTCACCGTTTTGAGAGCAGTGGTGATGAAATAATTTACACAAAGAAGTCCCTGTCTGGGTTCGAACCGTAAGCGTATCGTAATTGAAATAATTTCTTTTGAGTTTGTTCTGGAACTGTACCACATTCTTCTATTGCAACCTCCAACCCAGACAAACCCAGCCCCCCAAAATCCAGCGAACCACTAAAAACGCACAACACCGTCTAGCCGGCAATACGCCGCGTATCCGGATGCTAAGGTCGTTCACCCCGGACAGACGTCTGGGTCTTAAGTCTATGTATACGTTTAAGATGCGAATTTTACAGTGCCGTGTTACGATCGATCAGGGTGTCTACGACGCAGACGTGGGGGGTGGGGGGAGTTGTGAAGTTTCACCTTTTGACCGTCGGGTTGTGTGGATTTTTAAAAGTAGATACTGCGATTAATGAGGTTACCTTAGGAGATACTAAAGTAGTTTTTAATATGGCTTGACTAAAGCTTATATTTTTATAAGTTTCAGGTAAAATGTTGCGTTACTGTGCTATCAAATAACATCTCTTAAATATAGTATGGCAGGGAATAAGCTAAGAAATGGTTATTTGTATGTTACATTTCTCCGTATTGAACCTGAATCTTCAAATAAACCAATAAAAAAAAACTTCTTTTGGGCAATAAAGCCACTTATGTACACGTATCAAATACGCAAAAAAAAACAACCAACAAAAAAGTTACAAACTAAAATAATAGCGAAAACGCTACTACAAACTCTGTCATATATCAAAACTTTCATACTAAACAATAAAACGCAATAATACTCCCGACTCTACAGTAAAAAAAAACATAGCGCCAGTAAAAGCAACATAAAACATTCATTTATCTCTATATAGAGACCGAGCACTCGACTCTACTACGCCGTAGACTGTCTACGAGCTACGTCACGTAGTTTACGTCGAGTGCTACGACGCTACGCCTGGCGTAGACAGCTGTACGTAGCTTTGCATTTGGCGAAATACGCCTTACGTTCGAAATTCAACTCTATTACAATTAAATTAGGGTTTATTTAAAGTTGCGTGTGTTGGTATGAATTTTTAATACGCTACGGCGGAGTGTCAAAGTTAATGAAAATATTTATGCTGGCACATTTACGGTTTTAGTGATTTTTGTGCATTTGTATATGGATTTATTTTAAAATGGCGTTCGTTATTTGATTAAGGGCTGATTTTTCCAATGCCAGATAATTTAATCGGAGGAATAATTTTGAATTTTTGACAGTTCTTCCATACAAAATCTGTCAGACGTCAGTTTTATTCCACGAATTAAAATTAACTGCCGATTGAAAAATCAGCCCAAATGCACCTAATGCGATAAAAGCTTTTGTGTTGATTACTTCTGAAGGCAGTTAATTACTGAAATTAATAAAACTTATGACAGAATGACGAATGACGCTTTGTCGTCTGCGAAAATCGTCCCAAATCGTCGTAAAACTTGTTCTTTATGTGCGGACACTCCATTACTTACCAATAATTGTCATATTTTTTAGATACTGATTTAAATTTTTGAATTGAGCCTGTGAATGTATTAATGAAAGATCGCAAACAACCGCATCAATTTGTAATCATCATAATTACACACATCAAAAGTGTCTAGGGATCAAGCATTTTTATGCGGATTTCTTGAGATTGAGATGTGGCTTTGTAATAAATTTATGATTTTATAAATTTATATGGATCCTTTTTGGTGCATTTCATAATTTGAATCAGGAACTGTGAATCAAATTCGAGTAAAAGATGAAAATCAGCTGTCAATATTTTCCCTATAAAAACATACAACGCATTGAAGACATTATTAGTGCTACTGTTTCCCTACTACTGATTAAAACCAACGTTATTATGGAGCGGCGACGTCATTTAAGCAGGGAAGAAATGCTCAGAGCCGTGGGAATGATAGAAGCTGGTTCCCGGCAACGTACTGTGGCTTTAGCTCTGAATACAAGTCAGAGTGTTATCAGTCGACTTTGGACACGTTACCGAAGCACTGGTACCGTGGCTGAGCGCCATGGAGGACGGTATCGCTGCACCACACGGAGACAAGACCGATACATTCAAATCTTAACTCGAAGAGCTCCAACAATAACCGCCATGATGTTAGCCGTGAGGCTTCATCACTCTTCAGGGAACTTAATTAGCGACCAAACAGTCAGAAACCGCTTGCATGAAGTGAACCTTCATTCCCGAAGACCGCTACGGGTACCACCTATAGCAATGCACAATCGTAGGATTCGATATCAATGGGCTCTTGAACACAGAAATTGGGCAGAAGAACAATGGCGTTTCGTGTGCTTTTCTGATGAGTCTCGTTTTGGTATGAGACCGGATACAAGACGTATACGACACTGGAGAACCCCTGGACGCCAACAGCGATTAAAATCCTGCCAGGAAGTCCATCCTTATAGTGGTGGAACCATCATGGTATGGGCGGGTATTTGGATCGGCGGAAGAACTGAGTTGATTTGGATCAGAGGCAACCTCAACGCTCAAATTTATGCTGAGACGATTGTATCAGACGTCATCGTTCCTCTACAAGTGCAAATCGGTCCCTTATTTCAGTTAATGCATGATAATGCACGACCGCACACCGCAAGAGTTGTAAGACAGACTCTCGCCGCAGCTAACATCAATGTCCTGCCCTGGCCTGCTCAGTCGCCAGACTTGAACCCGATTGAGCATGCATGGGATATGCTACAGAGAAGAGCTCTGCCGAATATGGAGGGTATCCAGTCGCAAGAAGACCTTTTTTTGTTGTTGCAACGAACATGGGCGGCCATTCCACAGCGTGATTTGGATGAACTCATTTTGAGTATGCCAAACCGATGTTCATGTGTTGTTAGTGTTCGCGGTAGAAACACGGATTATTAATTGTTTAAGTTACCCAATAAAATTTTAAAGAAAACTGTTATTTCAGTCTTTTTTTCGAACTTTTGTGTTAGTGGTTCAAATGTCAAAAATCCCTTTATTAGGAAAATGGCAAATTTCTTTATTAATGCAAAGGTGACTTGGTTTATCGTTACTGTGACAAACGAAAACACTTTATTTGATGAATCCTTAAAGAAAATTTTAATTAATATCAATCAGGAGAAAAGTTATTGCAAAAATATATGTTGATCCCTAGACACTTTTGATGTGTGTATGTTAGTATCAGCAATTATGATATTCTTTACATAAAATGTTATTTTTCTCAATAGGAAAAGGCCTTTTAACTCTAGAACATTTCTTTTAAATTTTCCATAATTTTTCAGTCTCATCATAATGACAATTTTTTTAAAGCTATAGCCAATCAAAATTCACGTTACAAAAAAAGACAACAAAAACAACCTTTCATAACGCACACATGTAAAGCGACATAGAGCAATATAAAGCAATATAGAGTCAGTTAGAGCACTCCATTCTTTTAATATTCGACCCTCGCGCTATAGCTCTATGTAGAGGTGTCTGTCTGTCTGGCATTTGTAACAGGCGAATTAAATTTTTGATCTGAATCTAAAATAGAGGTGGGATGTATCGGTAGGGCGGGGATTTACAGATGGAATATAATTTATGATTGAAAGTAGAACGTATAGGAATTTGGTAAAGTATGATTAAAGTCTCTAACGCAGGTATTTTTATTCTGTTTAATTCTATTTTGATATACTTTGAGGAGACCTGTGTCTCAGCAGTGGGAACATTATAGGCATTATGCTTTGTAACCTATAAAAGCCAAATACAAAACGAGCAGGTTTATTTTGAGGAATGAAAATTCAAGCGTTGAAATAAAAATGGTCACATTTTTTTAATGGATTTTCGGCGAATAATTCTTAACAACATTCTTTATTTTGAAAAAGTACGGCTCCTGTAACCAAACTTGAATATAATGCCCACAAAAAGGTATAAAACCACACCATGAATGAAATCATTAATGAGACCAACCACCGAACCAAAACATTAACTACCCACAAAATATTAATAATCAAGTTTCTAATTTTCACGTATTGCAGTACCCACGCGCACGGAGGGGGCTGCGTTTCGGAGGCGTGGCGCCTTCCTCCCCAGGACGTTGACCCCACAGCTGACGCCGACACGCTGAATGGCGGGCATAGTACGAGGGATAATATACTATGGTGGTAGTACTATAAAGCAATCAATGTTACTATTTACTACATAATTATGGCTTGTCTCGTGTTTTGAGTTTATATGCGGAAAATTGGGAAATGGCTGTGTGATGTGATGGTATTGTAGATAGGGAAGGAAATCTATTGGAGATAAGGACGGAAGGAATGTATGTAACTGAATATCCAGTTTTTTTTATGGGTTGCTCTTGACTCTAGTCTAGGTCAGAGGTGACAGAGACAAAGTCGACGATGCACGATGAAGTGAACTTACCCAGAAGAACTTTCTTTGAAGAGATTCGGGTTATACAGTTTTTCGCAATGCGTGGGTGGTGTTTATAATTCTTACCCTCTTTTAATAGTATATTTCATTACAAGTGCGGAAAGGCTGTCATTGCAAAGAGTTCCGACAAATGTCTATGCAATGACGGTTCCGCAGGTGTACTGAACGACTATTTTTAATACAGTTGCAAAAAAATGAAGCATTTTAATAAAATAATAAAAACACAATAAACTCAACTAACTAATCATTTTTTCTGGAAAATGGCGCCAACCGTAGAATATAAGCGAGAGTTTTTTTTTCTTCACCCATTTTGGTAGGCAAAGGGAACTATCCATACAGCTTAGTCTTCAGTATATTTTTTTTATTGATATGAAATGAAAATGAAATTTAATGAGATGAAATGAAATGAAACCTAACCTAACTCATTCAATTAAATCATTAAATCTGATATTGAAATAAATTAGTAGCTTCTTTTTAGAAATATACGTATTTGTATGAATCACAAAAACTCTTTAGTAAAAACTTCATGGTTGGTTTTTCTTTTTAATAGACATTATTTTGACAGTTGGGAAAGAGAACGCACGAGTTCGGGAAAGGTAAAAAAAAAGCACTAGTATGTAATAGCCCACATCCCGAACGCTATACGTCCCTACAATACACCACTTTTTAAGCAACGAAAGAAAAACGGGTGAAGAAAAAAAACTCTGCTTATATTCTACGGTTGGCGCCATTTTCCAGAAATGTTCTTTGCGAGTTTTGTTATTTGTTGCACAAAATGAGTAATTTCGACCCTATTTTTTTTTTATTAACACCACCGGAACTCAGTATAATTGCACAAAATACTTCGGAGAACATTTTACCGGAAAAGTCAAAAAGTCGTTACATATCCACATACGACTAATTTTTTGCGTGGAGAGAAGAGAAAAAAGCAATATTGTGTTTTTATTATTTTATTAAATTGCTTCATTTTTTCGCAACTGTATTAAAAATAGTCGTTCAGTACACCTGCGGAACCGTCATTGCAACTTGTTCCGACTGTCAACCCTCGCCTTCGGCTGCGCCTCGGCTCGGGTAGACATTTGTCGGAACTCTTTGCAATGACAGCCTTTCCGCACTTGTAATGAAATATACTATTTCGAAGTCATCATCTGCCTAGCCTTTTCCCACCTATGTTCGGGTCGGCTTCATGTCTAATCGGGTGCAGCTGAATACACAAAAAGGTACACGATTCAGTGAGCTCGACGTAGCTAGTAGACACTGAATTGTGTACCTTTTAGTGTAGTAGATAAGGCCTGTAATTGTATTTCTATCTTGAAAACTGCGCGTCGCGTCGCGTCTCGGTGTGAACTGACCCTTAGACGAAGTATATTTTTTTTGTCTTTAACTACAAACATTTAGTAAAAAATAACATAAGTACCAACTTTAACTGGAATTAAATAAAAAAACATACTTCGTCTAAGTCAAGTATGGCTCAAAATGCTCTAGCTGGTGTCAACTATTACCCCCATAAGGTTTTGTATCTAGCTTCCAAACAGCCTATATAACCAGACAATATTTCAACTCCAAGATTTCGCAGCATCCGATAAAGATTTCATCTTCGACTGCGGCTTCAAATCAGATTATCGAAAAATGGAAGTTTTATCGTAGATTTGAGCAATATATCGCGAGGGGTTTAGCTGGAGGTAGGTAAGTACAGTCACGAGCACTAATATGTCAACACTTGGCAACTTTTAATTGCGATTTTTTCACGAAATAACGAATGCAACGTTGAAATACGACACTTTACATATACCTACGGGTTCGAAAATACAATGTTCCTACTAATATAAAATTTCATTTAAAAATAAAGGAGAAAATAAATGTATACACATGGCTTTATTAAAAGTCGCCTTTGAATAAAGCCATGTGTATACATACTTTTGCTCGTGACTGTACATCTATGTCTGTCTGTCGGGTAGGAAATCTATGGATTATTTATGCTCTGTCTGATCGTAAATGGATCCTGTTTAGTATTTTGATTATCTGTTTAATAGTATTTTTCTTAGGCTATGATATGATTGATGATAACATAATCAACCTAAAATGCTCAATAACTGAGATTAATAAAACTGAAGTGTTAATATTTTGCTCAATAATTGAGATTAAAAAACTGAAGTGTTAATCGACTTTTGTTGCTGACCGTACAACTACTGATTCCGCATTAAACTTGATCGTGTGGCGACATCTACATCGCCAAATGTGAACTACGCAACAAGAAACTGACGTCACACATATTTTGCATCGCAGTAACCACCCACGCGACACACATATTATTTTGCATCGCAGTAACGCGACTAGCTTATACAAATCATCATCATCCATACTTAATATTATAACTGTATGTCAGTCTGTCTGTAATCTTTTCACGGCTGAATGGATTTGGATGGAATTTGACACACGGTTGCACCATGACTTGGGTTAGGAGTCTCAGGACTCCGCCCGCGGCTTCGCCCGCGACGTATGTCGATAAAAACTATCCTGTGTCCATCCCCGGGATGCAATCTATCTCTCTGCCAAATTTTATCGAAATCCGTTCAGTTATCAGTTATCCGTTGGTTTAGGCGTGAAAAAGTAACATACAGACAGACAGACGGAGTCACTTTCGAATTTATAATAATAGTATGGATAGTACCGATTGTTAGTCGAATCGTTGAGCTCCTTAAGTTCTGAATTCAGCTGCACTGCAACAGCAGCACGATTTCTGACAAATGCGTGCACTAACTGGACAGGTTCATTCAATCTGTGTGGTTCTATTCATAGAAAACAAATAGCTCATTTATCAAATTAAATTTCAGTCGACAACATCCATCGGTTTATTAATAAACTTCAACTATATCCAACGATCCTGCATACCTAACTCTTTTGCTGACTGTACATTACCATGTAAAATTCCACCGAAAATTGGTTTGAACGAGATCTAGTAAGTAGCTCGCCGGTGAAAATTTAAAAACATATGATGGTACGGAACCCTCAGTGCTCGAGTCCGACTCAAGAGCGAGTCGAGCGAGCCCGGTTTTTTTTATAACTACTACTTACCTTACTGAAATACCCGACAATATGGCAGCCCTCATGGTCGGCATTCGTCATGACGTAGAACAGGAACGGCTCAACATCGTAATACAGCGTCTTGTGGTCGAGGAAGAACTTCGCTAGTAAGCACAGCTGTTGACAATACTGCTTGTGCTTGCGCCCGTCCACTTGCCAAACGCTTAGGTTGTCTTTCCTGTATACCTGCGAAGAGAGTTTGATTGTTAGGTGGCATCGTACCAATCAAATTATATACAGTGGTAACGGACACGACTTACGAGTTGTAGGTCGTAGGTTCGAAACCCAGACAGGCGCTTTACTTTGTGTGGATCGGTCCGCTCAATCTGTGTGGTTCGTTCCTCAATAGACCATTTCAGACAATCTACATGGTCTTCACATGATCTGACCAAGATTTTAAGATTTTAAAAGAGACTGTGACCTCTGAGTTTGATTCGGCCTTTCTTCTCAGAATAAAACGCCGACCGCGAATAGGAAACGCCTACCTCATCTAGTTTAAAAAAATATGATTGACGAGTAAAAGTGTTTGTACAAACATTCTTACAGAAAATAAATCATTTATCAACCACTGCTCTCAAAACGGGCTGGGAATGCTGGGATACAGGCCTCCTCTCGGAGCCTTTTGACCTCGTATAGGACTTTCTGTTTCATTTTCCTTTTGTTATTTTTTTTTATACAGTGTAAGTCTTCATAATGTGCACATATCGAAATGAGGGAAACATAGCTTAATTTTATCGACGGAAAAAATATTTGAAAAAATAAAAAAATATTTAAAAGGATCTTTACCTGCTAAAGTATGATGATTGCAAGGCCTTTCTTTAACAGTTGATAGGAAATGTTGTGATTGAGTTATAAACATGGTATTTTTACGTGTAGAAATCTGATACGATGGAGAATAATTTAAAGTAATAAAAAATGGTAGGTAATCGGCTTTTATTGAGTAATTTTACAATTTGGGCACTGTTCCTGTTGACAGCGATGCGGACGAATTTTTTGATGCCCTATGATCATTTTGCTTATTTTTTTCATATAAATGTACATATTATTATTATTTTAAATAGGTATTAGCATAAATTTTACAATTAAATTAAAAATTGATGAAAAAATATCAATTTTTGTTAAAAAAAAACCCGTAATTCTCAATTGAGGAAAATTAAAAAAAAAAATGTATTACAAAAATTTTTTTTTTTGTTTTTTTTTTCCGTCGATAAAATTAAGCTCAGTTTCCCTCATTTCAATATGTGCACATTATGAAGACTCACACTGTATACCTTGGATTTTTTTTTATTTTACTGTGTTTAGTTTAGTTTGTGATCTTCCTGTACGAGTCGCAATAAATACTTTTACTTTTCTTTCTCTTTCATTCCGGTTACCTCACGATATTTTCCTTCAACGTTTTGAGAGCAGTAGTGATGAAAAAATGTACACAAAGTAAAGCGCCTGTCTGGATTCCAACCTACGACTTTCGTAAGTCGCGGTCGTTACCACTGGGCCACAACTGCTAACTGCTATCAGGATAAAATGTATGACTTCAGTTTACTGAGGAGAAGTGATTAAGGAGAAGTGATTCTTGACCGGCTGCTTCAGAAGGAGGGTTATTGGATGCAACTCTATAATTTACTGAGGAGAAGTGATTCTTGACCGGCTGCTTCTGAAGGAGGGTTATTGGATGCAACTCTATAATTTACTGAGGAGAAGTGATTCTTGACCGGCTGCTTCTGAAGGAGGGTTATTGGATGCAACACTATACTTTACTGAGGAGAAGTGATTCTTGACCGGCTGCTTCAGAAGGAGGGTTATTGGATGCAACTCTATAATTTACTGAGGAGAAGTGATTCTTGACCGGCTGCTTCTGAAGGAGGGTTATTGGATGCAACACTATACTTTACTGAGGAGAAGTGATTCTTGACCGGCTGCTTCAGAAGGAGGGTTATTGGATGCAACACTATAATTTACTGAGGAGAAGTGATTCTTGACCGGCTGCTTCAGAAGGAGGGTTGCAACTCTATAAGCTTACCTCATCTCCCGGCGGATGTCTCCAGACACACTTGACCTTGTGTCTCTGGGCCCCAGTCGCACTCTTGTGATGGTTGAGACAGAACTCGCACACGAACAGTCGAGGCACCCTCGACGCGTCGCCCGGGTACGGAGACTGGTACCATACCTCCATCATGAATTTGCCCATTACTACGTATCTGGAACCAAGACAAATATTTTATTAGAGATATTTTTAACCCGCAACAAAAACACAGGGTGTTATTATTGCAGTTATGTTTACTTTAATGGGGCCATTCGAGTATTACGTAAGCACTACAGGGGGGCGGGGGTCTTTGCTTTGCTTATTTTTGATGACATGGGGATGGGGGGGTCTGAATGGTGAAGCCAGATTACGTCAGCAATATTAATTTTTTTACTTTTTCGGATTTTCTACAATATTTAGTCGATTTTGGTTTGAACACATATTATGGCAACCCTACTTGTCTATGCTTGAAAACGAAACGCATATAATTGCTGCTCATGAGTCAATAAAGAAACCATAACACATTGAAAAATGTATGTACCAATGTTTACGCAAGCATGGGAGGGGGGGGGGGGGTGTAAGAGCTTTGCTTTTTGCTGACGAGGGGGTGGGGAGGTTAATAATGAGGATCTTACTGCCATTTTTTCACGATAGGTGGCGCATCGTCGATATGGCCATTGAAAGCTGTCACTTACATACATTTTGTAACCTATCATTCAGTTAATTTTAATTTTCTCGATAATGCATCTGTGTGCTGTACCAGGATGTACTAACCCAAAAAAAGTGTTTTTTTTGTTCTTCTTTCAATTCTTTAAGCTTCCAGATACAGTACATGTTATCGATAACGATGGTGGACCGGTTTCAACACAAAAAATAGCGAATAAACTGACGTAAATAAAAGCGAAAATGATTTGACAGCAGCCATTGCGCCGCTGGCGACATCTGCGCTGAGCTTTGCGTGCCCATTGCAAAAAATCTCTACAGTACTACTACTACTACATACTTCATTTACAGTTGAATAGCATACCTTGTGCCCTTATCAGTAGGTATATCCCCAAGTTCCTCTTCAATCTTGATAGCCGCCAACGCCTGTGCTTCTCTAAACAGTCTCAGGTCATAATCTGGTGCAAATCCTTCAAGTATAGGCTCCCGATCCTCCGAGATCTCTTCGTTACCTGACGCGGCTAGTTTCTCCCGTAACTCTTGACTGCCTTTCCATTTTGAACGCATGTCCTGGGGAATAAGGTTTATTTTTGAGAAAAAGAATAATATAATACCCGCAAGTGTGGAAGTTTCAAAATTGGCACTGGCTCCCTCAATAATTGAGATAGATAAACGCGGCGTGAACCTATGCCAAACGTTATTCCTGAAAAATGTATGGTTTATGTAAAAGGTCGGATCGTTGTGACTTTACCCTTTTTTTTTGTGGATGGGAAATCATCAAATAACCCCTCCCGCTCTGGGTGGAGCGGAAGGGAGTGTCAGACTCTTACTGACTAAAACCCACCCGTGTTCCTTCTTTAGCCCTTTATGTTCCGGGCCAGCGGTAACCCTTTCGGACAATCCCGCTGACCCGGCAGAAAAGTACTGTGTCTTATCCGCTAAGCCAACTATACATCATGTGACTTTACCCTTGCTTTATTAATAACTAGCTTCTGCTCGCGACATTGTCTGCGTGTAATTTTTTGCTCTCCCGACCCACCCCGTCGCATCGCATCGCTTGTCCGCACTGTTACTTCGTTTTCGATTAGCGTTCTTTCTGGCTTCTTCTTTTTGCTACGCTCCTAAGGGTCTTTACTTTAGAGTCCTTTTCCCATGTAAGTAAAAGGATTGGATTCGTGACCGATTGATGGCAATATGCTCGCCCCCTATTACATGGAACTTAAACATAACTGGCGAAATGTGGGTGTACTACAAGTACCATCGCGGAGGGTTGCGGGCCCACAGAGTGGGGACTCTGTGGGCCCACAGAGTGGGGACTCTGTGGGCCCACCAAGTGACCCCAGGGAAGACGGTAGCACAATGGTCGCGTGCTGCCGTGCCTAGCGAGGCTCAGGCCTCTTTGCAGTCTCCCCAGGGATGTGCCTTACAGGCGTTGCACGGGGGGGTTCCGGAATTAGTATTTTAAGAGGAACCCCTATGTGCTGATGGTGATCACCGGGGTGGTTTTAGTAAGGTAAAAATCCCACACTCTCCGACCTCCCTCCCCGGAGGTCGGCTGCCTTTTGAAGGTTTCCCTCCGACAACAAAAAAAGTTACCATTGTTGACACTGCTGGTTGACCCCTTTTTAACCTTATTAGTAATAAGGTTAAAAAGTGGTAATGGTGGATGTAGTGGTGGTAAAGAGCATATGGGTGAAAAGTGGTGGACCGCCAGTGTCCGCGGTTGTACACCTCTGCCTAACCTTTCTGGGACTTTCTGGGCGTGACGTTATGTTATAATAAGTATAAGTTTGCCCGAAATTTTCCGGGCTGGCTGTTCATGTGTCCGAATTAGCACGAATTTCCTGCCGCTGAGTAACCCCCTCACAGAGACAATACTTCTAAGTTTTGTACTACCACGCCTTCGTGCACTAATCATTGCGCGTTTGTATGAAATTTCCTCTCTGTTACCTGTATACTCTGGTCGCAAATCGTCATTTGTCACTCAATAGTTGTGAAAAGTTTTTGGAATTACATAGAGTTGTTAATCTATGATTTTGTACAAAACAAGGTAAGGCAAGTACTTCCATGGTAGTAAGAGTTCTATATAAGACCTCAACATCACGCGTTAGTATTCCCGAAAATAGCCGATGATTCTCGAAGCAAATACTTTTCTTTGAAAAGCTGTATATTACCTTCACTTTGAGCTGATAAGCCCGCTGCTCCAGCGTGGGCATGGCGCGCGGGCGCTGCTGCAGCTGCTGCAGCGCCCGCCGCCGCGCGCCCGCCGCCGCCGCGCGCTCCTCGCCCGCCGCCACGCACCACGCCGCCGTCACGTTGTGGTACAGTGGGCACGCGTCCCATGTCATGTGCTTGTTGGATTTACCGCCTAGGAACAAGTGTGAACGATATTATAGTAGATATAATTCACCGCGGGGATAAAGCAGTGTCTTATACCACGGGTGCTAGTTTGAATCCCGAGCGCAACTGAAGATTCTAGTGCAGAGTAGAGTCAACTCCTGAGCGAAGCGAGGGTGTTAAGTAAAACTCAAAGCATTTATTTCAAATAAACCAATTACATACAGGCACTTTTGAATTGCTAAGGGGTCGGTCAGTCAGAAATATGAAGCCAGTTGCCCATTCCAAAGACTAGAATCATGAACGCAGCAAGGGATTCAAACTCGCCCAAAACGAAGCCACCTTGATCCCCGAGGAGAATACTCTTTTTAGGGTTCCGTACCCAAAAGGTAAAAACGGGACCCTATTACTAAGACTTCGCTGTCTGTCCGTCTGTCCGTCCGTCCGTTTGTCTGTCACCAGGCTGTAACTGAAGAACCGCGATAGCTAGACAGGTGAAATTTTCACAAATTATGTATTTCTGTTGCCGTTATAACAACAAATACTAAAAACGAAATAAAATAAATATTTAAGGGGGGCTCCCATACAACAAACGTGTTTTTTTCGGCGTTTTTGCCTTGTGGTACGGAACCCTTCGTGTGCGAGTCCGACTCGCACTTGGCCAGTTTTTTTTACATCTTCTGCGAGGTAATAAAAAGCAATTCGGTTTTTATTTTTTTAAACGGTTATATAATTAAGGTTCCAAAATTCAATCCTCATTATTGACCAGCGGGTTATAATTAAATCCAGTAAGCCCCTGGGCTATAATGACGTAATTTAGGCATGAACATTGCATGATAAATAATTTGAAAAAAATGTTTGAAGTTGTAGCGTAAACTGAACTTTATGGTGTAAGATTTAAAGTTATTTTTCCATAAAGTCATATTTGTTTACATTTTTGACAAATAAACACTGCCCAACCTGGGAAGCGAACCCAAGACCCCACACTCAGCCGTTGCGCTTGCGACCACGACACCAACAGGACAGTTAAGTTTGCAAAAAGTCAGAATTACGTATCGTCATATGTCCTACTTAGTACTTACCAAGATGTCCGCTGGAGTCACATCCACGTACAGGGCATCGTTGTCGCGCCGGCTCCTGAGGGGAGGGCAGTACTACGGGAGACCGCGCGGGGGGGGCGCGGCCTCTGACTGGCTTCTTCATGTCTTTGTTGCTTGTGCTATTGCTTGTACTGTTGCTCGTACTGTTACTTCTGGAAATTATTTTTTGGGAATGAATTATGGAATTCAAATTAAGTACCTATTGAGTATTGAACATTCATCATCACCTGCCTAGCCTTTTCCCAACTATGTTGGGGTCGGCTTCCAGTCTAACCGAATGCAGCTGAATACCAGTATTTTACATGGAGCGACTGCCTATCTGACCTTCATAACCCCGTTACTGGGTAATACCCCTTGGTGAGACTGGTTTTCAGACTTTCGGGCTTCTGACTACCCGTAAGGCCGTAACGACTGTCTAAGATCCACGGATGACAGCCGGGACCAACGGTTTAACGTGCTTTCCGAGGCATGGAGGGGTCTCGATATGTAAAGATGGTCACCCATCCACAGACCAACCGCGGCAAGCGTAGCTTAACCTGATCGATCGACCTGTGCAGCTATTATTATTTAGCCACGGGCCCCTTGCTGAGTATTGAACATTATGTACAGTCAACAAAAGAGATAAGTATGCAGAATCGTCAGATATAGTTGATGGTTAATAAGAAACCGATGGATGTTGTCGACTGAAATTTAATTTGATAAATGAACTGTTTGTTTTTTAATAACAAAATTAAATTTTATTCGAGAACATCCATCGGTTTCTTACTAAACTTCAACTATATCCGACGATCCTACATACTTATCTCTTTTATTGACTGTACATTATTATTTATTGCACCCACTCCGTTGCGTCAGTTTATGTCACCTCGTATAAGACTATGTCGTATTAAAAATCGTCATAATAACCAGGGACTTGTAACGTTACTCAAAATAACGTTACTCAAAATAACGTTACGCGTAGTTCCAGTACCGATAATTTGTACTGTTCCACCAGGATCGTGACAAAATGAATTCCTTGCCTATAACGATACTGACAAACGAAACGAAATCTTAAACTGTTCACTATCAATATGATCAATATATCGTTATTCGTATAACGTTATTCATTTCGATACTCAACTTTGCCAGCTTCATGACATAAAAGACGAAAAGTATGAAGAATAACGTACAAAAATTAATCTGTAACGTTTCACCTGTAACGTTATTACAAGCAGATAAGCTTAATGTTACTGATACCTATAACGTTACTTCTAATATTGCTTTACGAAAATACCCACGCAACAAACCCCGCACGGAACAAATATTTGTATGACCTACAAGTAGTTGTTCCGGGTCTGGCTGTTTGTGTATGTGAGTTTAAATGTTTGTAAACGCACCCACAATACAGGAGAAATTCCTAGTGTGGGGCAAAGTTTAAAAAAAAAAAATGGTTGCCTGTAAAGTCGGTTTTACGGGCGAAGATTTTACGTGACAACGACCGATCATCCGATCATAGTTGAGTGGGAGAGAGACGCAAGGCATTCGGCGGGCCTCTCTCTCGTTCGGTGACTCATCGTAACGTTACCGCGCGTTACACTTTTTCATAAGTGACTCCCAGTCGCAACCTAATTTAAGACGTTGTCACGTCAAAAATATATTCTATAACGTTTTTCTTTGTAACGTTATTGATATTTTTAGGTTTTAGTATCGTTACAAATTTTGAAACGTTATACGGAACAGTAGTGGTACCGGAACGAAATTCATTTCGTTTTCAAGTCCCTGATAATAACGTCTACCGGACCACGGTCTAGTACTCTCTACCTATAACAATTGATTTCATTTCTGTATACTTTGGAAATATTTTGGTAATGTTTGTAAAAGATGTTATCGTTATAGATGTATTCATACGTCATTACATTAGTAACTAAGCAACAAATAGCTACAACAGAAGAAATTAAATCCCCGAAACTTATTAGGTATCTATACTAATAATAAAGCTGAAGAGTTTCTTTGTTTGAACGTACTAATCTCTCTGGAACCAGTCGGATTTGAAAATTTTTTTTTTTAAATAATTCGATGAGAACCTCGTGAAAGCCGAGAAAGATAAACAATTCAAGTATCTTGACTTGGCTCGCGAGGTTGTCGACATGTGGGATGTGGCCATGTGGGATGTGGACTCAGCGATCATTGTGCCGATAGTCGTGACAGCCAATAGACTAATAGCCAAGAGCCTCGACCAACACCTGAGGAGGCTCTCGTTGGGCAGCTGGATCAAGGGCTTGATCCAGAAAGCGGTACTTCTGGACACGGCCTGCATTGTTAGGAGGTTCCTCTCTCTGCCCTGACCGCCCGCCGGTAGCTTGGACCCTGTTCCCGATACCGGTGGGCTACTATTTTTTTATATTTTTAAATGTTTTTATATTTTTTTTATACTAATATTTAAAAATATAATTTATATGCATTTAGTTAAATAAAGGAAATAATTATTTATTTATTTGTTAGAATATTGTTGTTAGAAAGGTGTTACACGTGTTCTCAGTCAAGATAATAAGTAAATAAATAAGCGAAATAATAATTTATTTATTGTTAGAATATCGTTGTTACAAAGGTTACACTTAATATGATGTCCATAATATTCTGCTGTTTCCAGCGTACAAATATTTCAAAGAATTAAAATAAAAGAGTATATACCTAACCTTTTAAACGCTTGGCTAAATATCAATTGCCGTGCCCCTAGCGCGCGGCTACAAATCTATAAAATAATACCTACAATATATAAGGAGGAGCAATCGTTGAATAGAACGAAAAAATCATGCATGTTCTCTGTCGCAGAAATACGACACGAGCGGTAGGGCCACGGAAATATGTGGTTAAAAGGTTGAAACAATGTCAAAATTAAACCATACAATGTCAAGGATAAGGGAAACGTTAACTACTATCAAATACAATGTCAAGGGTTACTAATTATAATGTCAAGAATGATTAAATACAATGTAAAAAAAAAGTTCAATACAATGTCATAGAAATGAAATCCCATTCAATTATTAGCACACAAGCGAGTCGTCGTCTAATTTAAATTTTGTATCAAACTTTTCATGTAAGAACTCATTTGTTGAGTACCTAGTAACACTTATGCAATAGGAACTTAAATAATTTCTTTTTAAATGTCATGAAGTTAAGACTTTTAAAAACATTAGGTAATTTATTATAAATACTAATTGCCATACAGTACACATTATTAGAAAATAGTTTAATTCTTTGTTGGGGTACACATAACTTGTGGATATTTCGACTTTTTCTTATAACAACATCATTATGTACTTGAAATAAAGCTATGTTTTTATGTACAAAGATACAGAGTTCGAATATATATAAAGATGGAAGTGGTACTATTTTTTTTTTAAGTGGGACACAGCTTTGTAATGGTTGGGCTTTAGTTATTGAACGAATACATTTTTTTTGGGCTCGGAATGCTTTAATAGTATCAACAGAACTGCCCCATATTATGATGCCGTAGCGGAGAATTGATGCTACGTAACCATGATAAGCATAAAGTGCTGCATTGATACCAGCTACGCGAGTTACTCTGTATAAAACAAATACAAATCTTTGCAGTTTAGTACATAATTTGTCAATGTGTAATTTCCAGTTGCAATATTTATCTAATGTCATCCCCAAAAAAGTAGCAGTTTCAACCTCTTCTATAGCGTTATTTGCATATCTTATTTCTAATTGTTTGCTATTGTAAGTTTGGAACTGTATAAGTTTGGTTTTATTAATATTGACATACAAATTGTTGTCTCTTAGCCATTTTATTATTTTGTTTAACGTGTCATTAATCTCTTTTACGTATTTGGTGATATTGTTATCAGTGAGTTCAATACTAAGGGTTGTATCGACGGCGTACAGAATGCATGAATGTGGGGTTGTTGGGCAGATCATTGATAAATAGCAAAAACAAAAAGGGTCCTACTATACTGCCCTGGGGTGCCCTACCACAGGAGTTCTGACGATAGGCGGATCTATATATTTTCTTTTCTGATAATGTATGCCTACATATCTCTACGCATTGTTGGCGATTATTTAGATAAGTTTCTATCCACTGTAACGCGTTTCCCCTAATACCATAACGATTCAGTTTGAAGAGAAGCAGTTTATGATCTACGAAATCAAATGCTTTTGACATATCGAGAAATATCGATGATATTGGCTTCTTCCCATTTAGACTATAGGTAATCATTTTCACAAGAGAAAAACATGCAAGAGTTGTTGCTTTATTTTTTCTAAAACCAAACTGTTTTGATCATGAATAATATGAATGCCCAAAAAAACATTCACAGATCAGTCTCTAGCGATGGTCTGTCATAGTACAACCCACAAGAGTTAACTAGAGACTTCGCTCGGATGACGTAAGCGCAGAGGCGTCGATGGCGAATGCGATGTCGGAAGGGAGCGGTAGGGTCTAAAGTTCTCTTGTGGGTTGTGGTTGTACTTTTGTAATATTGGCAAAATTGTTGTGTCTTTTCAACAAAAGCCATTAATGAAGAGTTTTAATTAAAGTTCGGAGAAGGGCCAATTTCAAAATTCTGCATCCTATGAAGAAGAAACCCATTCTTCTCAATTCGAAAGTTTTTTTATAAATTTTGACATTCATAAGTGCCTTTTATGTGCCTTATTGAAATAAATGTGCTTCTGATCAGACCATGTCATGTCACACTTGCTGGAGTGTCCTAAGTGCCTTTCACTTGCACCTCCGATGACCTAAATAATACCACTGATGGATGCCACAATCAACGTGGCCACCTACCGGGCTCAAACTATACAACGTTATTTTTAGTATATGCGAAACCTGAATATAGTTTGTTCAGAATAAGTAACTGAATCGATTCCAATAATTTTTACCCCATGTTATATTTTGTCCCCAAAATATTTAAAAAAGGTTAAAAGTTGGACACCGACCGACACTAAGTAGGTTATCCAATCTCCGCGCCGAACGGTTAGGTACCTAGGTAATATTATCAATGAGCGCAAGACGGTGCGGCGCGAGCGGCGCGGGTGAGCATGTTTTTGTACTGACAAACAGGTAACTTAACAAGCTTATAACTTTGTGATTTTTCATGGTACAGTTTTGAAGTTTTGTACATAGATTCTGTAGATGAAAATACTAGACAAGTGTTTCGGGTTTCGCATATACTAAAAATAATGTTGTATAATACAAAACAAAAACAACGACGAAGAATACAATCGACACGGAAAGAAGAATATTGAAATAAATGATTTGACTTTGCCTTCAAGACTCAATAGTTATTACAAAACTTACGTCTTATCATTGCTCTTATCATCGACATCGGAGTCAGTATCGGTGTTAGTCCGTCGAGACACGGTCGCCATTCTCGTCACCCGTGCTGCGAGAGCTCTAGTCAGCTTCCTTGGCATAGTAGCTACTGCTGAGTCACCGGAATCGCCGCTTTTTGATTCCTGGTCGCGAATTTCTTGCTGTAATGTTGAGAAAAACAATAGATTACTAAAATTTAATTAAAAACTCCTTTCCTATTTATTTTCTATGGGAGCTCATTATAAAAAAATATTTTTTATGACAAGTAAAAGGGTTACATTCATGTAATCTATTAAATAAAAATGGAAAGATGTTTTATAATAGTAGAATAATAAAAACTATAAGTACAGGGTAGCAGGGACATCGACGCACAAATTGTAACCATAAATTCAGCACAGCATGATTCTAGACCTCCAGGCAAAGAAATTTGTTGTCGGTTATAAAAAAAATCTGCTGTTTCATAGAAAAGTGACCCACGCGGTCAAAATGTATGCAGCTTCTTATTTGTTAAAACCAATGAAAAATTTCAACGCTGGGGGTTCAGAATCACATACAGAATCCATGGTAACCCATGATCCACGCTGTATATTGCCAAGAAATAGTAATATACAATCCTGTATATTATGAAGAAATTGTAATATACCTGCCTGTATATTATCAAGAAATAGTAAAATAAAGAGTGGAAAATGGAGGAAATAGTAATGACTGCTTTATGTCTCATATATTTACATACTCATTACTTTATTTGCCATCGCAAGACAACCTTACCCGAATCCAATAACAATAATTTAAGAGTAAACAAGTAAATGTACGGCACTTTCTTCTAAACTTCATTCATAATTTAGTTTACAATTTATGAGGTTTGTGACTTTAATGCCTACACATAAAGTTAAGTTTTCAATATTTTTTGTCACTTTCATTTGTTATTCTGAAATCAACTTAATTTGTTTACGAACAGATAGACTGAGCTACGTTAGTGAATACAAACCTTAGTAGCACTTGATGGCGGTTTGGTCTTCCCAGTTCTCAACTGCTCCTTAGGAGACGGTGCACTATCACTGTCTGAAGAAACGGACTCAACCGATGACTGACTGGATGTACAGGATGACGCACTCTTGTCTTCAATAGACTTCTTTGGGGGAGGACCGCTAGGTCTGTTCACACTTTTACGTTTAGCATTAGAATCAGATTTAGAATTAGAATCATCATTATCAGCACTGTTGTTACGTGTAGTTGCAGGCGAAGTATCTTTTTCAATGCTTGATTTTCTGGAACTGCGTTTCGGTCTTGGTGATTCTTTAGGAGATTTTGTAGTAGAAGATTTACTTTCAGATTCAGATTCAGAACTGTTATCTGGAGAGAATATACTCTTTTTTTTTAACGCTCCCGTATCAGGCTTTGGCGGTGCTTTTGGTATTGTTTTTGGAATGGGCTTAGGTGTTTTTGCGCCAGAAGAGATTCTTTGGACAGTTTTCCCTCTAGCAAGGACCGCAGCAGCGGACTTAGGTTTCGCTGAGACACGTCTCCGGGGAGGTGCTGGTTTTGGGCTTGTGGGTTTGGGTGCGTCATCATCACTTGAAGAGGATACTTTAGCTTTTGAAGGTCTTCTTGGTTTTGGTTCTTCTTTCTTTTTTACTTCTTCTACTTTTTGTGGGGATTTTGGTGCAGGGGTATTGTTGGTGGTGGTGGTTGCTGGGGTGTCGGAGGTTGAAGATTCAGAGTCAGAGCTGCTGGACGCAGACCCTGAGCTAGTGGAGGTGCTTCCACTACTGCTTGAATCCGATGAAGACCCTGAGCTGCTGTCGGTACTACTGTTGCTTACCTTGAATTTAGAAAGAAGTTTAATCGTAACAATCTCCTGTGACAATGATTATAGTATTATTAGTACTATTTCTCTTTATTAAATTCAGCCTATTGGTGAATTAGGCTGGAAAAAGGCGCGTGTGTCAATCACAAATACAGCTCAATAGTAATAATCCTGTTTACTAATTATGAAACATTCACAATAGCTCATACACGTAGAGCTATATATTTGGTTAGCTGTTATGTGCTAGTAATAAAAGTCAATGGTTATGAGGCTGACTTGATAGTTTTTACCACAAATAAAATTAATTTTAACGGCCACACAAGCTTTTAGTTAGCAACAATAGGTTATTTTAAGAAGTTTATACTCTTTCTTTGCTCTCTCTTCACTCATAAATATGGTTAACTTCCAATACAAATTGTTACTCACATCCAGGTTCGTCATTTTTGGTGTTTTGTGTAGTCACCTAATGTCTTGGCACCACAGGAAATCTTAAAACGTGACTGTTTAGTTAACACTTCATTATTTGTGAAACAACGACTCTATTTATTTATTTACGATTATTAGAATGAAAAGATAGGTATTCCTTGGTATAAAATAATAATAGTGTTTGTAACTTTTGACAACTAGTGGTCACGAACTCACGACGTCACGACAGCACAGAGTAAAAAACACAGACTATACAAATCATGGACGTAATAAAGAAGTCTATATTTACGTCCATGATACAAATCATCAATTTATTGCAAGGGGTAAAAAAATTATTTTCTATTTCTACAGTTTGGTAGGTATTGCATTGCATTTATTTTTATTTTATTCTTTAACTAATGTGCTCTCATAATCTAAGCGTGAATTTGCAAAATTATATGCATAATAGTTAGATAACTAACTTTTTATATGACATATTTGTAAAAAATACAAGAATGGAAGTTGTTCCTAGACTGAGTCAAAAGCCTAAAATGTCAGAAAAAACAAGTGAACTTATGCCGGGAATTTAATTTAATGCTCTCGCGAAATGTTTTAAAAATTGTAAAGCAAAAAGTATAATAATAATTGTTGTAAAGCATCTATGACCCAAACTTGTAACAATGGAAATATAAATAAGTACCTACCTAATGTTTGAAACATTAGTTCAATTTCCAGAATTCCCGGATTTGAACATCTTTATCCAATAAGTAACACAATCATAGGTACCTACGGTCAGCAACAAAAGTTTATTAACACTTTAATTTCTTTAGTCTCAGTTCTTGAGCAAAATATTTGTTCAAAATTGTAGCAGAAGTACAATGCAATTTTGAACAAATATTTTGCTTAGTAACTGAGATTAAAAAAACTATTTTCCTCATTAACTGAGATTAAAAAAACTAAAGTGATAATCGACTTTTGTTGCTGACTGTACCTATGATAATTTCCTGTCTAAAGTATGTAGGTACTTCTTAAAATAACTTATTGTTGCTAACTAAAAGCTTGTGTCATATTTTATATAAATAATGAGGTAGGGGTTTCATATCCGACTACTCTCAGGAGAAAGATCACACTCTGACTCTCTTTTAAAGTTATTGAAGTTATCTTAGTTTCGTTAACCTTGGGTGAGTGGAAGTAAAACACCATTAGTCAGTTAAGATATTTTATTTGATTTCTATGGCTACCAACACGCCATTTCTTCACGGTAGCACGGACAGGAGAGGTGTTGGGTGTTGCCGCAAAATAAATCGAATATGTCGAATACTCGACTATAAAATATATCCAATCAATATATCCAAAAGTCCAGATATAATCTTGGTCGTCGTATAACCTTGGTCACAACGCCCCCGGGTAGATAAACTCTTTGCCCCCAGGCGTATTAAAACAATAAAACTTCTATACAATGAAATAAACTTTATAGATACGTTGCCCCCGCTATACGTTTTAAATACTATTACCATTACCAATTACGTTATTGCTTTTAAAGAGTAATTTCAGTTTTTTATTGCGTTGACCTATAAGCTTGATGATAAGATAAATGTAGGTCTCGGTCCCGAGACCTACATTTTAATATTTATTTCTAACAGATGCCTCCTCGTGGCGCTATGTGCCCACATTTTTCAATCCTGCAGACCTTAGATTGAAAGGAATCAATCCAGATTCCAGATAATCTCGTAAGTATCTACCATTACCAAGCTGTGTTGGTCAGGTCCTTCATTATTTATGGAGCCTGAAAGTATATGGCCTACCTTAATTAAACGAAGTACTTAAGATATGACTTACCGGAAACTAAACCTAAAAAGGAATCTTAAATGGCGGCTAGTACTTGCGTTGAAAAGTTGTACAGTTAGCATAAAAAATTTCAAGTCGAAAATGAAATTAAAAATAATAAAAACATGACCGGGCCGTACCTACTATTACTTCAAACTAGCTTCTGCCAGCGGCTTCGCGCGCGCTAAAGTTGAAAATTTGAAAGACACGTGGCGCCATCTATTACTATAAGATCGTTATTGTGGTTTTCATCGGAAACAGTAGGTACTTTTTTTCGGGATGAAAGATCAAAAATAAACAAGTGCGAGTCGGACTCGCACACGAAGGGTTCCGTACCACAAGGCAAAAACGCCGAAAAAAATACGTTTGTTGTATGGGAGCCCCCTTTAAATATTTATTTTATTTTGTTTTTAGTATTTGTTGTTATAGCGGCAACAGAAATAGATCATCTGTGAAAATTTCAACTGTCTAGCTACCGCGGTTCTTGAGATACAGCCTGGCGACAGACAGACGGCAAAAACGCCGAAATAAACATGTTTTTTTGTATGGGAGGCCCCTTAAATATTTATTTTACTGTCTAGCTACCGCGGTTCTTGAGATACAGCCTGGCGACAGACAGACGGCAAAAACGCCGAAAAAAACACGTTATTTTTGTATTTGAGCCCCCCTTAAATATTTATTTTATTTTGTTTTTAGTATTTGTTGTTATAGCGGCAACAGAAATACATCATCTGTGAAAATTTCAACTGTCTAGCTACCGCGGTTCTTGAGATACAGCCTGGTCACCTGGTGACAGACAGACGGACGGACGGACAGCGAAGTCTTAGTAATAGAAAAGGATTACTGAGCGCGTCAAGACAGCGTGAAAACAAGTTAAGACTGATTTTTTTTCTGCCTACGGTACACGCGAGAGTGAGTAGGTATAGACGGCACTTAACTAGCACATGAGTAGACAAACGGAAGGCGAGAAAACATGATAAGCACCGCCATTTTAGATTCCTTTCTCTAATGAACCGGGCTTTATGAATGAAGCTATAATACTTAATGTTCGTTTGTTCGTGTTGATGTGTTGTGTTTTGTTGTTGTTATTGAGTGGTCTTGTTGTGTTTGCTAAAATAAAACGCCCTTTCGCTTACGTGCTAAGATGCATAGATAATTTGAAAACTAATCAAATTATACCTAGTTATCGGCAATGTGACAGTTGATTAAATTAATAATTCCTCTCTTTATCTGTGTTGTGTTGCAGCAAGAATCTGTGAATACTTTTAGTTTACTAAGTAACATAAGACTTATGTTCTATAAAAAGATCATAAACTGATAATTACTGGTACCTACAGACGCCAGCACATCTAGCTACCCGAAACTGTAAAATTTTCCCAATTAACTTTGACTTTATTAAAAAAGACTTTAGCGATAAAGTTGAAAGTGTATCTAATACTTAAAGAAATTTGACAGAATTGTTAAATGGTCTGAAATAAAAGTTATAAAGATTTATTATTAAGTATGTTATATATTATTATTCTTAAAACCTAAACACGTGTCGTCAACAAAAGTCGTTTGATGCCTTCTATGTACACAGCTAAATATTCATCCCAGTTTATATCCGAGGGGTCGCAGGGGAACTGTTGTCTATCTTCAGCTGACAAGGAGGCATGCAGTGCGCGTGTATGGTATGCCTTCATCTCCCAGGAGTTGGATGTGAAGAATTCTAATATATCCCGACCGGCTACCACTTTCGACTGGATTTTCATGTATCTAAGAATAAAGGATAGTAGTTTTAGTTGACTGCTTTAAAAATTATAAAGTTCTTCATGTATTGACTCGTACCATGGAGAGCGTTAGGTACCTAATGTCATAATTTTCTTCCGGTTTTTATTTGAAGAGTACGATTGCTGGTAGAATTACAGGCCACGGTCAAATGGATGTGAATGGATTGGAATGTTTGTCTGGAACAGGCGTTTTATTGATTAACCATTCCCATTGTATTTAAATCTGGATCGAAGATCGTAGCGGTAAATATGACAACTTTCGATTGAGTTACACCTCATAAAATAAATATTCTATAAAACACCGTAGGTGTTTTATAGAATATTTATTAGAAAAGACTTAAAAATAGGAAGAAATAAGACTTGCATCGGTTGTTTTCCTGTTGCTCGTAGAAATAAGTCTGCTAAGTAGGCAGGCAGTGTTTGAAGCAAAAATGTTAACGTATATAGTAGACATTTGTTTTGGGTAAATGTGAGAGTAATTCGCGAACCACCTAGAAAACAGAAAATTTAATGCTTTTGATTCTTATTCAAGCTATTACAGTAGGCAGAAAACAACACTACACTACAGGGTGAAATTGAAAACATGCGACAAATCGAAATGGGAGATTGTAGGTACTCATTTTGAACAACTTTTACTATGGGACCAAAATATGATGATGAGTACAATTTCCCATTTCGGTTTGTCGCATGTTTTTAATTTCAACCTATAAAATGCGTAGCCAACAGGACGACGACACTGCCACAGTATATCTTTATACTGTGACACTGCTACGTCGCGTAGGGCACCGCTACGACGCGTAGCAAATACAAATGTGAAACCCTGCTACGCCGCGCGCCGCACACTGATCAATTTTAAAAATTTAGGGGGACGAAATTATTAAATACTGAAATCGTGATTTAAAGGTATATTTATAACATTAAATAGTATAGAAAAATCGTTTTCACATAATTTAACTTGGTAATTAATATTTTATGTATTTTGTTACATCACTCCTCATCTAACACAATTTTTGGTTCTTATTTCAATTCTGATCAAGTACCTCAATTGGCATTATATATTTTTGTTTTACAGGTAATATTCTGATGTTAGATATTACAGGATCTGAAGATATGAGCAAAATTTTAATTAGATCTTCATTCGTTTGATTCCTGGTCATCTTCCAGGTGTTATGCTCTCTGTGATAACTGACATCTTTGTGGCGACTTTTCTGTGCGTCTTCTCCAAGCATACCAATTGGCAACAAAAAGTTGTCGATGATGTCCTTGCCGTGTATAAGAACATTATGGACTGTTGGATAATACTTCGTTTTTCTTCAATAATCTTGTAATATAAGGAAACAAGTCTCTTAAGTTTTTACGGATTGCAGATGCCCTTAAAGCAGTATATTGATGGCGGGTTAATTTCAAATCAGTAAATAACGATAAAGGTTTTTGGCATGAATGAGATATACAGTTGTCCTGCGATTTACCAGCTTCTTTTGCAATCAGGCCTTCATCGGGTGAGGTAGATATGTCTAGGACAAGTGAAGCTGCACTGCGGTTTTCTTTCTGAGTGTAACTTCATCGAAGCAGCGAGACAGAGTTCTTCTTTACTTTTTGATTTCACCTCTATATTTAACCTTCTACGTTTAGTTTTCGCGGATAGGTCACAAAAGCTCTTTTTGGACGTCCACCTTCTCTAAACGTAGACGTAGAGGGTGCACTTTCTTGCCCGACAGAGGTGATTACTATTTGATCTACCCATTTTTCATTTTGATTCCGGAATCTAATAATATAAAGGGAACATTTTTTCCAAAACCTTTAAGTTGCTACAGTTAAAGTTATAATAACATTTTGAAGACTGCCCCTGCTTGTAGTGGGCAGTTCCGATACTTCTAATGTCTCCAAAATATAGTTAAGTAGTTTATCTTTATTGTCCTTTGATAGCGGCTTCACTGGTCGATGTAATGACAAAATATTGAATAAATCAATATTTTTTATTGAGGCACCATTACCTAAAAAAACACTTTTTACTATAGAAACCGGTAATCACCGGTAAAAAAATACATATTTTTATATAGCTAATAGTCCCTGCTATATAATGGAATCGAAATGATAATGTACTAATTTGTACTTTTAAACGTAACACAGTTCAAACTTAGAAAAGTTTGTAAATATCAGTACATTATTAAATATATATTTTTTATCATATAAATGATCTATTTTATTTTTTGTTTATATACCAATTAAAAGTACAGCCGGTCGATTCTGTAAAAATCTCACCGTGAAAACTTAGGTGAAGTGAGTTTGTTTTTGCTAGGAATGGACACTATTGACAGCTCACTCCGCGCTCACTTCACCTAAGTTTTCACGGTGAGATTTTTACAGAATAGCACCGCAGACCTTCCTTAATGTGCACTATTTTTTTCAAAATACAGTTTACACTGATAACTTAGCCAACTTAACTTGAATAGGAGCGCAAAACAACGATAAATTAGTCTTGTTGAAATAGTTTAGCTTCCGAGATAACTTTGAAATGGCGTATCTATTAAACCACTGTCTGCATAACGGTGATGTTTTAGTATAATGTAAATAACTTACCTTCAAGTCCTAATAAAATGATTTTTCGAAGTTCCGACACATTGACCAAAAATAATTATGGGACGCTAACTTTTAATAATTGATCAGTGTGCGCCGCTTAGTAAATGAGGGCGGGACGCCCCTATGCAGTAGGAATGAGTGGACTAGCAGTTTTTTTTTTTTTTGTAATTTACTAACCTAATATTTACAATCCTTGCATTCGCATAATGATAATATTCATTATCATTAGCGTATACAGTCTTTTGCTGGATATCTAGGCCTTTCCAATGGGCCAATCCAACATTTCGTTCTTTTTTTATTGCGAACGAGCAAGCCTAGAAGATGCAATATAAATTACGTATATTCTAATAATATTAATAATTATTAGATAGCTAAGTAAACTTGAACTTACCAAATCCATTTTTAAAAACGGCTCCCATGTATTTTATTATATTGCCTAATGTAATAGGGTTGCAGGAACTTGTGCAGCTGTTGTAAACAGCGACATTGTCAGAACTGGAACAAAGAAAGAAAGAAAATAAGTTTATTTGACCCAGCAATTCTATGATCAGTGGCAATGGGTTTCATTTTGACAGTTCAACAACATTCATTGCTTTGTTTACGTTGTTGAGCAGAAATATTTTTAGAACATATGAAGCAATGGATTAGCAATATCCTTCGAAATGATTCAGATTGAGATTGATAGTGTGTTACGCAATTAGGGTGCTGGTTAAGTAAGAAACAGAAAAAAAACATGGTGTTTTTATTTAGAAAATAATGAAGGTATCAGTACCGTTTATTTAGAAAATAATGAAGGTATCAGTACCTACCGTTTATTTCTTAACTTTACATAATAATTATAATCCACCAACTTAGTTATGTTTACGGTCAGTTCACAACATCCATTGCGACTAAGTTTTCTTATATTTTGTACCGATTCAAATGTATTTGCCCACATTCGTCATTTTCTAAAATTCTAGAGATTGTGCGGTTATACGGTTGTAAAGGTTTGCCACTAATAATAATCATCATCATGATCATTTCAGCCGAAAGGTGTCCAATGCTGGACATAGGCCTTTCCCCAAGCACCTCCACTTCGGCCGATTCTGTACTTCTCGCATCCAACGGGTTCGCGCGGCCTTCACAAGGTCGTCGGTCCACCTTGTGGGGAGGCCTTCCAACACTATGTCTTCCGGTACGCGGTTGCCACTCCAGAACCTTTCGGCCCCATGGGCCATCTGTTCTGCGAGCAATGTGCCCTGCCCACTGCCACTTAAGTTTGGCAATTCTTCGGGCTAAGTTCGTTACCTTGGTTCTCCTGCGGATTTCTTCTTTTCTGATTGGATCACGCAGGGAAACTTTGCATATACGTAAAAAATTTGCATATACGTTGTCAGGTGCACAGAAACGGACATACGGTACCATTTATCCCGAAAAATGTGCTGCTCCCGAGAATAACAACAATGACGTTATTATGATAATAGATGGCGCCACGTCTTTCGAATCAAAAACAGGATGTACGTCTGTCAGTCAGCACAGTCCTCTCCGTTGCCCTTTGGGCTTCGATCAATTATTGATCGAAGCCTTTGGGTGAAGTTTAGCCTTCTAATAAGGCCCATTGTGAGCGACCAAGTTTCAGTGCCATATTATGTCTTCACTGGCAACATGCACTAGTCAAAGACTAAATAATAATATTACCTACTAGCTTATTATTGTCCCACTGCAGGGCAAAGGAGACCGAGGAGGGGCGTAGGAGGATTTGCTAAAAAGAGCAAATAAAAACGATTCAGCCTGTTAAATAATGAAACGGTGCTTAGTACTCCCAACCGGCTTGTGTGTATGACCAGCCGGTCTGTTCTGTGAAACTGGAGTATGTAAGGATCGTAGCAGGTGGCACACTGTGATTTCTGCCATGGGAAAAAGGCGTAAGTTTATATAGTTGTATGTATAAATGATCCCACCAAAAACATTTTCATGTAAAATGTTGCCAAGACGAGACCACATAATATGGCTCGCACTGCCAAAAAGTTATCAGATCTCATGTAGAGCCAAGCTTCTAACTCTACACGCCCTAACTTCACAAACTCTACCCCTTAGTCAAAATATGAGGCTTGGCCGTTTCGTTACTACAAGAACTATAATATAACAGAAAAGTAATGAACAGTGAATAAATTTTTCATCTTTCGCCCATGTGATGGTAGCTCGCTTGGCTCGTCTTGGCGGGGGCACTCCGTGCCCCCAGATGAAACGCGTGTCAATCCAATAAATCAGTAAACCTTTTGACCGCCGCAGTCATGTATAAATGACAAACCAAAATGTGTCCAGACGGTTCGACTACATGACAGACTTTGACGCCGAGGGCACGTTTTATGATTTTTTGACGTGTGGCGGTCAAAAGGTTAATAGTTCCGCGCCACCAAAACTGTTATCTGATAGGTACTATAACTTAATTGTGTAATTTGCAATGACCATGAGCGTCATAGAGACATCATCATCATTTCAGCCAAAAGACGTCCACTGCTGGACATAGGCCTCCCCCAAGCACTTCCACTTCGACCGGCGAGACATACTGAGAAAGTTAAGGATAGAGTTTCATTAATTTGCATTGGGCACCGAACCATAAAAGAGTAATCTAACTTACCTTCTACACCTTGCAGCGGCCACAATGGTGAGATTAGTCACATAATCCACCGGTATCAGGTCCAGTACATTGTCACAATCGCCGAGTAGTACCCTAATACCACCCTTCATGATTGCAGCGAGCATGCCAGTGGCACCTGACCAGTTGTCCACCCATCCTGCTAGAGGCTCTTTAAACGATGCTGTTACTGAAAATTAATAGATGAACTTAACATTGTAGTTGAAAAATAATATTGTAGTTGAAAAATAATATTTCTTTCGTATGATAATTTTAGTTTGTACGCACAATATTCAGAGATTTACCATATTCTTTTAAGACCATAGACTTCTCAACAATTTCGTATAATAATTTTAGTTTGTACGCACAATATTCAGAGTTTTACCATGTTCTTTTAAGACCATAGACTTCTCAAGTATTTTCTGTAATTTACAAGTATAAAACTTTTTTCTGTATTATTTTTTTCAACATTTTAAGCACAGTGCTTTCAGAGATAAAGGCTGCCTAATACTAGGGCAGGAAGGTGCTAATCGATTTTTGCGGTCAATTTTATACCGAATAATAAATTAAAATGCTAGGAGTTGTTGTTGTTGTTTTTATTCAATAAATACCAGAATGAGAGTCAGTCGCCGCACCCAAGGGGGATTCCAAAATTACAGCGTGTCAACATAAAAAAACTCAATTCATACCGCACTAAAATCTTATAGGACGATTTTTGGGATCTTCTTCATCCCAAAAAATAATAGTTATTCAGAGTTAGTTTTTCATTTAGTTTTGTCAAGATTTTGTAACCGTCGGGGTCTATTTTAAAGATCAAAAAAGTGTCATGTACAAATAAATCTCTATCTTTGGTTGATTTTGAAGTAATTGGGGTAAATCATTATTGTAAACTAAAAAAAGAATGGACCCAATATCGAACCTTGAGGAACGCCAATTGCCGTTTCCGACCCTAATGAGTTTATGGCATTTACTTGAAGTTTAACCTTTCCATATTTTTCAGGTATGATCTTAGCAAACCAAGAACTGTATTCCTAATCCTATAGTGCTCTAGTTTCAGTAGAAGTGTCTCATGGTTTACACAATCCAACGCCTCAGAGAAGTCCCAAAATATTATCATGGCAACTTGTGCTTCTTCCATTAAAAAAGTTTTTACAGAAACTATTAAATATATTCCGTTTTCAAATTAGGAGGTTAGGAATCTTACCGGTTGCAGGTCTGATGATAACTGTGGGGATATTTCCATAGTTTTCCGCGACGTAAGTTTCTGCTAGCGCCTTTGTAAGCGTGTAAGTGTTTGGTGCTCCTTCTGTTATAAAATAAATATTTTGAACTAAAAAGTTTTGGCGTGTCATATTATCTTTCTGATCTCTCTCGTTCAGAAGAGTCCATCCGAGGCAAGTCCGGTGCATCTTTGGCAGTGAGGCTGAGATCTATAAACGTAAGTCAGCACGTACTTTCGCTAAGCGTTATTCCTGTCACTATAGCATAACTGTCAAACTGTCCTGCTCCTATCTCTAGACAGGAATATATCTAAGTCAAAGCACGTGGTAAGTAATGTTTATAGATCTCGGCCTCAGTTCCAATAATAAGTACCTACCTTGCTGACTTGCTGAATTTTCTATTATTTTTAGAAGTACCTACTTATGTTCTTCATTCCAATGTGGGAAGACGAAATGGGATAAATGTTTAAAACTTACTGATTAACGCCTTAACTTCTTTCCTGTCATGGTTTGACTGTTCCAGAAACTTCTGTACTTCACTGAGTTCAACTGGCGGTGGGTACACCTTCTCTTCTAGTATCTGCTTGTCTGTGTTACAGTAAGCCGTGGAAACGTAGACGAACGCCTGAAAGCACGAGCAATAGAGCTTTTTCTTATCTAATAGCGTTGAGGAGTTTTTGATAGTTAACAGAACATAATTAGAATTAAGTAGAAAAATAACAAAAAACTATTTGCTATCACGATTTATTCCCAAACGTACGTATTGGGTTGGGAAGGTACATTTTGTCAGTTGTGGTTGATAATTTGTGATGCCTAGAGAGAACATTGATCATGTTTTTGTCGATGTTTATTTTTTAGACCCATTTATTTATGCTTTTAATGATGATGTTATTAGTAATTCATTCACCTTGATATTCTTCATACGCTGACACAGATGTAGCACATATTTGGTTCCTCTAACATTCGTGTTTACAGCGTCTTTTAGTTCTTCATTAAACCTTATGGTTGCTGCTATGTGAAATACTACGGAAACCTGAAAATAATATAGGTATATACAATACCAACATTCTACAATTAACAATAGGTATTATTTCAATCTTATGGATAGAATAGTATTTAAAAAATTACCAAGTTTCAATACTGTAAAATCACCACTTTTAATCATAGGTAGGCCATTTTCGGCTGCCATGATTGTGTCGCATTTGTCAACATTTGCGCCGTGCAAAATGTTTTAATTTATTATGTAAATACCTTGTAAATACCCTACCTTCTGTATAAGTATTTCTTCGTCTTTCGTTGAAATGCCAAGGTCAGGGAGATTTATGTCACCAGCAATTGGTATTACTTTATTAAAATCATTTGGCCGTTCTTCTTTTAGTCTTGAGAATAGCTGAAATTAAGACGATTTGCTTTATACAAAGGTTATCGAATAAGTAAGACGGCGCAGCATGTGGCACCGTCTAGTTTTGTTACGAAGTTACTAGAATCACCGAAACTTTCTACCGGGGTACAGCCGGTCGATTCTGTAAAAATCTCACCGTGAAAACTTAGGTGAAGTGAATTTGTTTTTGCTCGGAATTGACACTATTGACAGCTCACTCCACGCTCACTTCACCTAAGTTTTCACGGTGAGATTTTTACAGAATAGCACCGCTGTACTATATCTACACATCTACATCTATGTGTATTTTAAAAATATCAAAACTGAGAGTACCGTTCTTAACAATAATTGTGTTATAGTTTTGAAAGACATAATATTTATTTTATCGAACTGCAAATAATTCGCATTTTGCTTTCCTAAAAATATTTTTGAACAATTAACAAATAATTAATGGCGCCTCCTTTCACTCTAATCGTTCCTAATTTGCGGTCCTAAAAATACTAAATAGCCCAGTAAATGCGATCTAACTTGGCTGTAGCGCTCGTCTACTGCTGCGGCACCGCTCATTAGAAGCTCAATACCTAAGTTTCTATAGGATCAGTTACATATTTCCCATTTTTAAATCGTATGATACGTCTATTTACGAATTGAACTGTTTTTTCATTTACGTGCGACTTACCGGTTTGTTAATGATTTCTTCAATCCTTTGTTTAGCATTTTTGCCTTTTTTGTCTCGAATCAAAACATAAACGTTATCAATGTCTTTGCAACTGTACAGAAGCTTTTCGAGAAACACCTGGAATTTAAGTAAAATGGAAATAGTAAATGCATAATTATTTATCTGAAATCTATACATATAATAAATCTGTAGACGAGGCGTTTCTGTACATTGAAAATAAAAAAATAAAAAATAGTTGGGCTGTTATAGGATAACCAACAGATGCCATTTCTTCAATTTTTGGAATTTTTGTCTGTTTGTCTGTTTGGATGTGACAGATTTTGAACAGGCTCAACGTAAAAAGTACCAAACCAATATGGTTCATATTTATACTCAAATATAGTGTAGAACTCGGAGCAGTGATTAGTCTTTGTTTCATCGCAATCGCTTCAGTCTATCAAAAGATATAATCAATTTAAAGCATTCTATAACAATTTTTATTGCAATAAGTGGAAACATGTAATGACATCTATTGGCGCGATATAGTACTAACGAAATCATATTGTGATCTTTAAAACATTATTATGTGTTTAATCACGTCGTAAAGGCTTGCCTTTATGACGAAATAATTACGGTCCTTATGTCTGTCTTATTTAAAAAATAAATAATGATAATGTTTAAATAAATAATATAAACATATATAATAAAATCGTATATAATAAAATCGTAGGAAAGGCAAAACTGTACATAGAATATATAAAAAAAAATACTTAGGGCGTGATCTACAATCGATATCGAAGCCAAAAATATAGTTTTTAGAATTTTTGTCTGTTTGTCTGTATATATGTCCGGGCTAAACTCAAAAAGTACTGCATGGATTTACTTCAAATTTTGCATGAATATTACTAAGAGGTCGGGTCAACATATAGGCTACATATTATCACGCTATCACCTACGAGGAGGAGCTGTGAATCTTTATTTTTCTTACGCATTCTGTGACAGCGTGTAATCTAACGACGCATATTTAAATGTTGTTTTTGAGTAAGTCATGCTATTATCTAGCTTTAAACTATAAAAACTTTTACGCCACTTAAGTAACTTGGGCAGAGAAACATAGTTTAATGAATGTTAGTAGTATAAGACAATTTTAAAGCAGCGCCATCTATGAGATTTCATAAAAATCTAATCAAGTTACATGTCAACACTTTTTGGAAATTAATAATTTAAATTTGATCATGTTGGTGAGGTTAGTAGTTAGTTATTCTTAAAATTCATAGATGGTAATGTGCATTTTCTTCATAAAAGTTGTATCGTATAGTTCGTTTTGACAAATTCAAGTTCCAACAAAACCCTCAAAATCTTGAGCAGAGTTGAGGAAAACATTTAAAAAAAAATGCGGTGTTAAGTATTACAAAAAAGTTATGTTCATTGATGATGATCATTTCTTCATCAATTTCATGTTGTTAGTACAAAATAAACATTGACTGTTAATACTTTTGTTCGGTATTTACCTGTGTGATTATTGCTTGGTAATTAATATACTTTCATGTCGTATACCTAATTATAAACTTAAATTATACCGTGCATCCGAATAATGGCGAATGCGATTTTCTGCGGTTGTTACTTCACACTGTCCGAGGCAAAGTCTTTCGCCTTTCTGAGGACATTTGATGGCGTGGAGTTTCCCACTTACCGCGCAGCCTGCGTAGCACGTCACCTTCTCGACGGTGACCAAAATTGGGCTGACACCCTCGCGGAGGCGAGCGCCAGTGACAGTCCCAGCCGCATGCGTGATCTGTTTGCCGTCATCTTGGTGTTTCGTGGAGTCGCGAACCCGGTAGCTTTGTGGGAGAAGTATCGCCATCATCTGTCTGAAGATTTTCTACGAGCTTTGAGGCGTGCTACTGGAGACGAAGTCGGAGACGGCGAAATGACCACCATACGAAATGACCATGTCGCTTTGTTCTCTTCAGAGCAAAAACAAATTTATGACACCGTCCTTGAAAGCGTTTGGCAAAACCAGGGTAAAATGTTTTTCTTGGATGCTCCTGGTGGTACAGGAAAAACATTTGTTACCACTGGCATACTTGCAGAGGTCAGGAGGCAAGGCAAAATTGCTATTGCTGTAGCGTCGTCGGGAATCGCTGCCACACTGCTTCCGGGACTGCAAGACAGCACATGCCATGTTTAAAATTCCCATCGATTTAGAGAGCGCCGAAACGCCTGTTTGTGGTGTGTCACGTAACAGCGATAAAGGACACGTGCTCAAGGATTTCTCTCTGATCGTATGGGATGAGTGTACGATGGCCGAGGATCGAGGGCTGACGAGGTGAATGCTTCGTTGAAACGATCTTCGTTGTGGTCACGAGTTCGTACGCTGCGCTTGACCATTAATATGAGAGCTCGGCTCGGCGGCAATGCACGCGCTCAAGAATTCTCCGATGTCCTTCTAAGTCTTGGCGAAGGCACTCTACCAGAAGAGAGAGGTAGACAGGTGGTGCTTCCAGAGTCTCTCCGTAGAGTGGTTTCCAGCTTAGAAGAACTCATTCGCTGTGTGTACGGGGACATTCAGTCGTATACCGCACCAGCAGAATTCTTGGGTGTGTGAGCGGGCCATTTTGACGCCCAAAAATGATCAGGCTGCAGCAATTAACGAATGCATTCTCTCGGAAATTGGGGGGAATGAAGTGGTCTACACCTCGATAAACACTGTTGTCAAGCAAGATGACGCCACACATTATCCCGTGGAATTTCTGAACTCCCTGTCAGCAAGTGGACTTCCAGCGCATACCATCAAGCTGAAGCGGTGTCCCGGTTATGCTTCTTCGGAACCTATCTCCTCCGAAGTTGTGTAACGGGACCCGCCTTAAAGTCATCTCGCTCCACAGACACACCATTGAGGCGGAAATTCTTACGGGTTATGGCGTCGGCGAGGCAGTATTTATACCACGCATTCCCCTCATACCTCACAACTTCCCGTTACATTTCAAGCGCGTACAGCTCCCCGTGAGTGTTTGCTTCGCGATGACCATCAATAAGTCGCAGGGGCAGACACTGAGGGCAGTGGGTGTCGACGTCAGGACGAGTTGCTTCTCACACGGGCAACTGTACGTCGTCGCTTGCTCCCGCGTCATCACACATTTTGGCTCCTGGCAGCATAACTACCAACGTAGTTTATAGGGAAGTGTTGTAAGGTATATATGATACCTTTGAACGTATTTTTACTCTTTTGTGTCCTGGAATGTATTCCTGCATTATTTTCTCTATTTCCTTCAGTCACCCCTTATGACTGAACTCAGCAGGATTCCCATATAACTCTCTTCACTTGCTTCGCTTGCAAAAAAAAAACTTATATTTTAATGCTATTTTAAAAGTTGTTTACTTTATAATGCTATAGCGACACTGGCATCTTAGGTATTTTTGGTGCTGTAGCACCTTCACGCAGACGACGTCGCGGGCAGCAGCTAGTAGATAATATATTTACCTAGTTAAGTACCTACCTTCGTTTGAATTCCATGCTATTAGGAAAATAATATTGGGTATTCCACCCAAAACCAGGCAGCCCTTTTTATGTTTTGTAGTGTTAATTGTATTTTGTTTTGTTATGTATTTTCTGGTGTACAATAATGTACAGACGCCAGCACATCAAGCCACTACAACCTGTAATTTTGTTTTAACAGATTTTCATCTTTATCGCTAACGCATAAGGTTAAAAGTTGATTGGGAATATTTTACAGTTTCGGGTAGTTTGATGTGCTGGCGTCTGTACATACAAGGTCAAATTAAATTAACTAGCGAATCTCCACAGACGTTATGGGTATCGACAAATATACAAAATAATGTAGAAACGATTTGATGAGTTTATGTTTGGGGGAAACGACCGCTGGCTGGTAGTGTACCTAGTTACTTTTAATGAGTAGACGAACTAGCAGGGGATCGAGGAGGGGGAGTGAGGGGGGGTTCAGGGGATCAGACCGGAATAAATCGTTGAGAATAAGTTTATTTTTGCTTTGCCGTGTTACCTTTACGTCTGTGAAGTTTACACGAAAAAAAACTGAATCCTTACAAAGGATCATTGTATTCATCATTATGAACAACTTTGAGGTAGGTACCTATTATGATGACTTCTAAATAAATTATTAATAAATATCCCGACTCCGACCGACCATCCGACCGACCGACCGACCCAACCACTGACCTTGAAGACTTCATATTAAAATAATTTATAAGTTAAAATAGCCTAATGTCAACTTGCCCATCGCCTTTTTATAAAATATTCCTTTTCTCGATACAGGGACGTTAATTGTTGAGGAGTTCTCCTTTTATTAGTTTTTAGATTAGATGCTGATAATCCTGGCTGCAGCATCAGGCCAGACTTATGTCAACATTGCACTGAACTTAAAATTAGTCCTGTTTAAAATGAGCCCAAACACGACTACGGTGCTGTAATTTCAAGGTTTGTACTTTTTCTGATGCTCCTGGCTTCAGCATCAGGTATTCGGTGTTCCTCAGTAACAGTACGTTTATCCACACATCGAGCCCTTTTCACACAATGAGCCTAAACACGATATATCTGCTGTTAGTTGTCGAGGAGTTAGGTACTCTGCAGACTATCCTGACTGCAGCATCAGGTCATGACTTGATGATCATGAGATCAAATGTGGCAAATGCCCTATCAAACATCAAAACAATTTACTAAAACAGTCCTTGCCTGTTCGAGTAACTTCTTACTGTTAAGGAGTTGTACCTTCCATCATTAGCCCAGCTACCTGAGATGGTGACAACCATACACAAATACACAAGATACTTCATAAAATATGCGAAAAATAACAATAAGTGAGCCTATAAAATTTGAGGGTTGCCCTCGATTTCCCTAAGATCCCATCATCAGATCCTAACTTGGTGACAATGGGACCACCTCAGAACTATCTACTTTCGAACAAAAATATAATTTTGAAAATCCGTCGACAATTGGCGGAGTATTCGATGAACAAACATACAAAAAAAACATACAAACACCCGAACATAGTACCTCCTCCTTTTTGTGAAGTCTGTAAAAATATGTTGTGTTTGGTACACAGTACCTTTAAATATCCCATAAGTAATTACATTCAGTTTACGTAAGTACTTAAACCACGCTGACTCGTACTGCGACTATCACTACGAATTAAAAAAAAAAACAGAATTCGATTAGGACCTTACCTTTCCAAGGAATCCAGTAACGCCTGTCACAAATACGGACTTTCCCGCGTAAAACTCAGCCACCGATACGAAGGCGGATGTTTGTTGTGCAGTTTCCATTATCCGTTAACAGTTGCTTCACTGGAACCTAAAACGAATACCTACAAATTATCTGGGGGCACGGGAGTGAAGACCCGCCAAGACGAGCCAAGCGAAGCGCAAGGGCACTACCTACCTTTTCTCGAAGCACTTCGTCGTATTTTTGAACCTTCATAACTTGGGTTTGGATTATACCAGATAAACAAAATTTTCGGGATATGATGTCAGTGGTTGACTTATTAAACCTATAAAGTTTCAATTGCATAGCTCTTATACTTTAGATTTTATTGATATCTAAAATACCCCGATTTCGTCACTGACTCACTAATGATCATCAATATTCTAAGGGTCTTCCTGAAGTCCTAGAAAGCTGAAATTTTGTATGTAAGCTAGTAATAGTACACAAACAACATAAAAACTCTAAAACTTGGAACTTTTACCCTCCAACCCCTTAAAATAGGGGATGGAAGTTTGTACGAGACTTCCGCCAATTTTGATGCTAGAGTTCTGAAAATTGATATAGGGACTCCTTGTTATAAATAATAAAATACGTATTTCAGGATTTTCAGTAAATAACCCCCCAAAAAAATTTTTTTTTTTTCATAAGCAACTTTCAAAAAGATGTGAAATCCCACCAAAAATATTTTCATGTAAAATGTTGCCAAGACGAGACCACATATGGCTCGCACTGTCAAAAAGTTATCAGATCTCATGTAGAGCCAAGCTTCTGACTCTACACGCCCTAACTTCACAAACTCTACACCTTAGTCAAAATATGTGGCTTCGCCCCGTTTCGCTACCATCGCATGGGCGTAAAGTGAAAAATTTATTCACTGTTCATTACTTTTCTGTTATACAATAGTTCTTGTAGTAACGAAACGGCCAAGCCTCATATTTTGACTAAGGTGTAGAGTTTGTGAAGTTAGGGCGTGTAGAGTCAGAAGCTTGGCTCTACATGAGATCTGATAACTTTTTGACAGTGCGAGCCATATGTGGTCTCGTCTTGGCAACATTTTACATGAAAATGTTTTTGGTGGGATTCAATTATTATCATAATGTGCAAAATAAGGCCGGTGCAAAGAAAATGGTTTAAAACTTGGTGTTGGTTTCGATTTCAACTCTTTTGCTGGTCAAACATCTACATGAAGTAAGGAACTTGGCCTTCTTTTTCAACATTATGTTTTTGGTGGGATCATTTCTACAGCATATGAAATCTTACCTAATCGCCTAGTGTTGATTTAGCCAAAAAATCCTCAGGGATAGGTAGTCATTCACACACTGTTTTCTTGTTAAACCTACTAGGTACTGAAAATAAATATAAATAGATTTACACAAAACTAACCAACACAACAATGGACGAATTTGATAGTTGCCCCCGGATATATAAGGTTGCCCCCTTTTTGTGCTTTAATTTTAGGGTACCGTAGACCTCTCGCTTGCGGCCGTGATTCGATGTGTATCCATACGGTTGGTAGCGAGAGTGATATGCGTGGAGAACGCGCTTCTTTTTGTTAGGTGGTAATGTAGGTACCTTCGGAAAAAAAGCGGCGAAGGGCACAAAAGGGCAATAAACAACCTCCGGGCCGGTGAATTTCGAAGCCAGCAGTGCGATTCTGTAACCATCTCACCGTGAAAACTTAGGTGAAGTGAGCGTCGAGTGAGCTGTCAATAGTGTCAATTCCTAGCAAAAACAAACTCACTTCACCTAAGTTTTCACGGTGAGATTTTTACAGAATCGACCGGCTGTAGGTGACTTGGGGCAGATCATGACTCAAAATGGCGGCGGGCGTTCAGTTTTACTTGAGCGCTCTAGTATGACAATGTGCGGTCTCAAGATAGACTGCACATGGTAAAGGATCCATTTGGAGTAGCAGACAGATATGGCTCAAGTGTGATTTGTTGATGAAATTCCATACCAAGAAATGATTAAATGGACACGGAACCCACAGGCACTCAGTTAAATACGCACTTGACCGATTTTTATCAAATTTAATTAAGTACCTAAACCTAGGTACATTATTTCTGTTATATCATACATTTTAATTAGATCATGTGAGATTATTTCTAACTGAAAATTTGCCACATTTGGGGAACCCAGCCGTAACGAATGAAAAAAGTTTAGGTATACCTACTATTTCGAAGGTCTTCGTTGTAATGACAATAGACATAAGCATAACATTATTTTCTGAAATTCAATTCAAATATTTTCAGCCATTTCACGATACGCCGCCATTTCATGATTAGACCATCTAACATCCGCCATCGTTCGACAATTTTGCCCAGTGGTGCACCGTGCATGGGGCATATTGGACCCAGATACGCGTCCTTGCGGCCGCGAATAATTCTTAATCGAGCTACCTATTCCTACTCGAATAATTCCTACTTCAGGGTCCTAAAAATACTAAACAGTCGAGTAACTGCGACCAACTTGGTTGTAGCGCTCTCGTCTCGAGCGCGGTTGGTCACAGCTCTAACCTCACCTACCCATTTGTTCGGGGTGCCACTCATCATCTGCCTAGCCTTTTCCCAACTATGTTGGGGTCGGCTTCCAGTCTAACCGGATGTAGCTGAATACCAGTATTTTACATGGAGCGACTGCCTATCTGACCTCCACAACCCAGTTACTGGGTAATACGATACCCCTTGATAAGACTGGTTGTCAGACTTTCGGGCTTCTGACGATCCGTAACGACTGTCGAAGATCCACGAATGACAGCCGGAACCAACAGCTTAACGTGGTTTCCGAGGCACGGAGGTGTTTTGCATGGTATGTAAAGATGGTCACCCATCCACGGACCAACCGCGGCAAGCATAGCTTAACCTGAACGATCGACCCGTGCGGCTGTTATTTCTTATAGCCACAAGCTGCTCTTGTTCGGGGTGCCACTAATAGCGGCGTGAAATGCAACTACGTTGCGATACTGGGAATATCGATACAAAGGGTACCTACTGCTTTCACCGTAAGCGAAAGCACGTTATGCCTACTGTCATTCGGGGCGTTAGAAGCCCGAAAGTCTGACAACCAGTCTTACCAAGAGGAACCGTACCAGTTACGGCTGTGGAGGTCAGATAGGCCGATAGGCAGTCGCTCCATGTAAGATACTGGTAATTGGCTGTATCCGGTTGGACTGGAAGCTGACCCCAACAAGGTTGAGACAAGGTTAAGTAGATGAGGTTCCTTTCGCCGCCGCCGCCGGTCCGCGTGACTTTCGATTAAGCGCATCGTAATATAACCGACAAAATCATGACATGGCGGCGTACCTATACTATAGTGGCCACGGCCAGGCAGATCTATGATAAATTACCATTTCTACGATCGGACCACGACATATTATCTATGGACCTATTATAATTACCTATAAGGTCACCCAAATCCATGCGTCATAATCATAACTAGGTATTTGTTAGTAGTACCTACCTACATATGTACGTACCTACTAAACGTTCTTTTATTTAATTTACATTGACATTAGGTCTATTTATTTTAATTCTGTGACATCCCTGTCCTAAAAGGTGTTAAAAATTAACTTTACAAACTTTAGAAGAGGTGTTTTGGACCATCGAACTGAATAACTTTTACTAACCTTGAAATCGCTAAAAAAAAAACAGCTGTCACCTAATATACAGTTTAGAACAGTAGGGGAAGTATAGAGACGCCAGCACATCAAGCTACCCGAAACTGTAAAATTTTCGATGAAGTTTTGACAGATTGTAGTAGCTTGATGTGCTGTCAAGCTGTCATGTGTACCTTTTATTTTTTATTTTTTTTGCTGAGAAATGACGTTACGCATCTCCGCTCGTCGGGGGAAGGAAGAGACGGAGTATTGTGGGACTCCCTGCCAGGGTGGCAGTATACCCACTAAAACTCAGCGGTGTTCCCTCATCGCCTTGATGGGGAGGTCATGGGAATCCGGCTCAGCCTTTGCATCCACAACCCCCGCGGCGCATGCCCGCCTAGCTGGCGGGTCCCGCATGTACCCCCGTGTCGGGAACACCTGGCCATTCCCGTCCGGCACTGGTGGAAGCCTGTGCAATACAGGCGAGGGTGCCCACGCACCCGTCGCCTGCTGGCTTCCACCTGGGAGGAGTCGGAGATGACTGTCATACTGACGTCTTCTTCGACCCCTCCTCCTGTCATGTGTACCTACATAACTTACCTAACCTACCTAGGTATAAGTAGGTACGGACGCCAGCAGGTCAACCTACCCGAAACTGTCAGATTTTCCCAATCAACCTTGAACCTTATGTTTTAGCAATAAAGTCGAAAATCTATTAAAGAAATCTGACAGATTGTAGTAACTTGATGTGCTGGCGTCTGTACTTAGGTACCTCCTTAATACAAAAACAAAGGTGTGTGCTGGTTCCCTTAAGGACTTACCTACCTACTTAAGGGAAAAGAGTTTTACCTTGTTTTTACGAGGTCAGCTATTTACAAAAAATTTAATGAGTACTACCTATAATATTTTATACGTTTGGGACTAGAAACTTACTACAAATCAATTATTTTGTCATTGAATCGGGTAGGTATTAATAATGCGTAGAATGGAACGGCAGCGGCTGGAAAGAATTATTTTTTTGAGCGTAGGCCGGGGGCCCCCATCGATTGCGGGGCCCTGGGCATTTGCCCAGTATGCCCAGTGGATAAGAGGAGCCTGGCAACAACGGTATTGACCACGCGACGCGATGTTATAATATTATTTTTCTCAGGATGGAAATTGCTTTTCTTCAAAATGTCTCTTAAAGGTCACAGCACACGTATCAAGCCGGTAAGGGATCGGCACCGTATCAACTCGAGCCGTTCAGTATTCTTGGTATGAAACTCCCTACTGCAACACACACTAATCGGAATCGTAACGTAATCGCCTCACCTCGAGACAAGCTCACGAACAGCGGTGCAGTGCATTACGGCTCGTCGTCCCCGCGCTTACGTCTCTCCGTACTCGAGCTTACGTCTCTTCGTACACCCTTGCCTCCCGCGGCCTGCCTGCGGTCGGCGAGCCGTAAGCTAAGCGGGCGGCGCGGCGGCGCGGCGTCTTCGCCTATGAGTAATAGTGTTCTGTGGTCTTCGCTTAGCCGTAGTCGAGTCGATGTATCGGAGCTTCTGATCCGCTTTGGTTACGTCATTACGTGAATCTTACGTTAGGTTGACACCTGTTTGACGGCGAGGCGAAGGCGATACGGTGCAGGTGCCGATCCCTTTCCGATTTGATACGTGTGCTATGAGTTATGACCTTAATTCTCAGATTATTAGTATGTACAGACGCCAGCACATCAAGCTACTATATTCTGTCCAATTTCTATAATAGATTTTCACCTATATCGCTAAAACTTACGGTTCAAAGTTGATTGGGAAAATTTGACAGTATCGGGTAGGTTGCTGGCTGGCGTCTGTACTTATTATTAATTTGCTAAAAGTAATAATGCGTGAAATGGAACACTTTAATGTTTTGACGTTTTGTTCAGTGTTACCCATACAGTGTCAAACATATCTCCCATAATTGCGGAAATATTTCATGCTGTTTTTTTTATATTAAAACACTAAAGAAACATTATAAAAAAAACTTATGATTAATATACTATTTCAAAATATTTTAACATATTTTTAAGTTATTGAACAGATGTTTTTTTTTAAATCGACTCTTTTTTGATTTTTAGAATTTCTTACCGTACGGAAAATTTAGTTTTCGACATTGCAACTCTTCCGTGCTCATTATTGTGAATTGGAGTTGAGTGTTTTTATTTATTTTGAACAGGAAATCCTTGAAAAGTATGGCGTAAATCTATTATTCCACGTATTTTCGTTGTTTTCTAAGTGTATTTTCCATCGTTGAGAGTCCCGTGTACTCAAAATGTCGAGATCAAGCTCCGTGGAAGATATTCCCGAACAATGTAAAGTGAGTTTGATGTTTATTTATTCATTGTCCATCGTTCATCGTGACCTTTGCTTTTTGCTGTTTAAGTCTGTCAGATATTTGTAAACAACGCTGTAATTGTATGTTACTACCGAAGGACGTGTTTGGTATTGCGTCATATAAAATGCTTGGTTTTTTGTTAATAGGTCGGGCAGGAGAATCATATTCAGATATTTAGACGCACTAGGCGAACTCGCCTAGTGTACACAAGATCTTGGAACAAGCAATATACAGTATATTGCTTGTTTCAAGAAGTTGTGTAACCACTATCTGATTGAAATAGGGTTACATGCTGTGGCATCAAAACCATAGTCAGTTAGAATTATCTTGAACAGAAATTAATTTACATCTATGTAGGTACATAAATTTATTTTCATCTTCGCCAATAATGTAAACAGATAAAACCCTGTAAACAACCACATACCTACAGTGTATGGTTTTCCTTATGTTTTACTACTAGATTTTCTATGACTAGATTTACTGAAGGAAGTAACATATTTAAACAATGCAATGCTACTATAGATATGTTTTTTTTTATTTATTTTGTTTTTAAGGTTGCCTGGCTTAAAAATAATAATAAACCAGCTTTTGACCGTAACATTTGTCCGCATAGAAGTCAACCATACCATAAAACATCTGTTTGTCTGTAAAGTTTTCTATCAGTTCCAGAGATAACCTACCTCTTGCAAACAAACAAACAATTTGTCCTCTTTAAAATATTATAATCAGCCTATAATGTTCCCACTGCAGGCTTCCACACACACACAGCACACAGGCTTCCTCTCGTCAAGAGGGAGTGGGCTGTAATCTGCCACAAAGGCCCAGTGCGGGTTGGAACATTTCACATGTCTTTGAATTTTTGGTTCTAGGACATGCCGGTTTCCTCACAATATTTTCTCACTGTTTTGAGAGCAGTGGTGATGAAATAGTTTACAAAAAGTAAAATGCCTGCTTGGGTTTGAACCTACAACTCATTAGTTGGGGCCAATACCACTAGGCCACCACTGCTCTCTTTATTATAATATTAGTATGGATTAGTAGATTAAATAGAAATATTTTGACTGTTAAAGAAACAGAAAAGAGAACACTCCCAATTGTTTATTCTCTTTCAAAAAACGCGACATTTATCTCATGATAAGCATTTTGATTAAATTAGCTATCTTTTTTTGCCAGTAATATCACTACATTGGATTTTCCAGGTATCTTTTTATCATAGTTATCTTTACTCATCGGATAAAAAAGATATCTAATTTGACGAGATATCTTTTAATAAAATCAGTTTAAGAGCACTAAAAACTAAAAATTATTTTGAATCTTGTAGCCTAGTAGGTACTTCTTCTTGTAGCCTAGTAGGTACTCATTCTTGTAGCCTAGTAGGTACTCCTTCTTGCCTTATTGTGAAGATGGAGATAGTATTAAGTCAGTTAAAATTTACAAAAACACAAAACTATTTAACATAAAACGTCTAATATCACACATGCATATTCATACAAAAAATAATAACAAACAGTACACAGTCTCAAATATCATTCAGCAGGAAAAAGTTCAAGTATAACACAAGAAGCAGTAAATTAAACACTCTAGAAGTCTCTATTCCAAGAACAAATTATGGCAGATATAATATAAGATTTGAGGGAGCAAAATTACATAATAGTTTACCAAATGATATTAGAATGTCAAAATCTATAAACGTCAACAGTTTTGTAAAACCTGTAACCTTTTAGTTGTATGTGATCTTGGATATAACTAATTTAAATAGCCATTCTTCCCGATGTTGTACCTTTATTTACTAATAAGATTCTCTGTTTTGTTTCTCTTGTAAGTGAATATTGTAGAATTCTTTTAGAGAAATAAATTCTTGAAACCGAAGTCGAAAGCGTCAGGTTAGCCCGCGAAATTCAACTTTTCTTACGTTTTTTGCAATTAGCAGGTCAGTATCAGCTTGTATGTTGATCTGAATATGATACGGCCGTATGAAATATAGAATAGAATATTATAAAATAAATATATATTTAAATATACAGGGTGAATTTTTCAAGTGAGCATGGATGGCCAAATCCGAAACTGAGGAATAGCGAAAAGTACTCAAAGGAGTCGCGGGCTTGATTTTGATTGAGACAATTGAAATTTTCACAGATGATGTATTTCTGTTGCCGCTATAACAACAAATACTAAAAACAGAATAAAATAAATATTTAAGGGGGCTCCCATACCACAAACGTGTTTTTTTCGGCGTTTTTGCCTTCTGGTACGGAACCTTTTGTGTGAGAGTCCGACTCGCACTTGGCCGGTTTTTTGTTGTTTAATAGCCGTCGAAAAATTTCAGTGCTGGGGATCGGAATCATTTCATTTTATTTTTATTTATTTGGGAAAATAAACGGTTACACATTACAGTATTACATAAAATATGAGCTACAAAGTGAGTAAATGTATAACCCACGACATTTTCCACATATTATAAAGAAAAGTTATAAAACTAATGCAATGTGCGCTTACAATGAGATAGTTACAATAAAATTACAGTGCTAACTAAACAGGCATGCAAAGAAAAAAAAAGGTAGACAAGAAGTTATAAAACAGTCTAAGAGTCATTATTATGGAACAATATCCAAAACAGAATCATGTCCTCAATCCATAGTAACAGGTTACAGGAACATCGCCAGCCAGCCTGTATTAGATTGAAATTATGACTAAACTACAGTAGTTAGTTTAATTACATAATGAATTGAGCCTTGTGAGAAGTAAAGCATATTAATTCAAGGCCATTTTCCTTTAGCGTTGTTTGAAAATTCTATACTTATCAATATCTATTGCGACTTGAAAATATTTGTTATATTGATAAGCTTATCTGGTTTGTTGATGTTCCAAATATTTTAGTTATACAAGGTGTTATTGAATTAACCTAAACCTCTTAAGACGTCATTATACTCATCGTTATGAACAACTTTTACTATGGGGCCAAACCTGAAATCGCAAAAAAAAAAACAGCTGTTCCCTACATTTATGTTCGCATAACTCGTCAAATTGTAGGGAACGGCTGATATTTTTTCGCGATTCCTATAGACAAAAGAATTCAACAAATTAACTCTTTAAAAAAATACATTGGTACCTACATTGTTAATGACTAAATGACGAATATTCATTGTGATTAGGTAAAATTCGTAGAATGATGTCACGCCGCGCTGCGCTGGCGCCACCGGTGCCGGTGGGAATGGGCCTCGTGGGATGCCTCGTCCTAGCTTGCGTTTATTTAATTGGCCACATGTTTATTTTTTCACTAAACATGGCCAAAGGCCACAGGCGTAGCGGTAACGGCCGCGACTTACGAGTTGTATGTCGTAGGTTCGAAGCCAAGCCAGACAGGCGCTTTACTTTGTGTAAATTATTTTCATCACCACTGCTCTCAAAACGGTGAAGGAAAACATCGTGAGGAAACCGGCATGTCCTAGAACCAAAAATTCGAAGACATGTGACATCTGCCAACCCGCTCTGGGCCCGCGTGGTGGATTACGGCCCACTCCCTCTCACTGGAGAGGAGGCTTGTGTCCCAGCAGCACATTTTAGGCTGATTATGTTAGTTTTTCACTAGGTTTTTTATCATTTTATATGTTACTAGCTTTTGTCCGTTGATTTCGTCCGCGTGAAATTTCGGCCCCCGACCCACCACGTCACATCGCCTTCCGCTAAAATACTTCGTTTTCGCTTGGCATTCTTTCTGACTTTTTTTTCTTTTTTCTCGGCTCCTAAGAGTCGAAGCGGGATGGTGACTCTTCCCAAACATATTTTTTTAAATCCGGCTGACAATCCCGAAGTTAACGCGAAACAAAATCTTCAGCTTTATTATTAGTATGTGTAGAGTGCCAATCCCTAGCATCATCTGCCTAGCCTTTTCCCAACTATGTTGGGGTTGGCTTCCAGTCTAACCGGATGCAGCTGAATACCAGTATTTTACACGGAGCGGCTGCCTATCTGACCTCCACAACCAAGTTACTGGGTAACACGATACCCCTTGGTAAGACTAGTCAGACTTTCGGGCTTCTGACTACCCGTAACGACTGTCAAAGATCCACGAATGACAGCCGGGACAAACGGCTTAACGTGCTTTCCGAAGCACGGAGGGGTCTCGGTATTTAAAGATGGTCACCCATCCACAGACCAAACGTAGCTTAACCTGGTCGATCGACCTTTGCGGCTGTTATTATTTAGCCACGGACCCCTAGTGCCAATCCCTAGCATCAGGTGGAAAGGCAGCTCACTTCACCTTCAGGTTTTCACAGTGAGATTTTTAGAAAATAGACCAGCTGGAGTCCCTCTGAAGTTCATCTGTCAAATGCAGTACATTATCAACCTTTGCCTTTACAGGACCTGTTCACCCAAGATGGAGTGCTACTCAAAGCGTGCCTGGGTAGACCAGTCACGGACCTCAACGCCATCGGAATGCTGTGCATTGTGCAGAACCAGGACAGCAGCAAGTGCATCGAATGGAGACCTAACGACCTGATCACGATAGATTCTGACACCCAAGACCAAGAGTGGGCAGTCGTCAATACTATTGGTATTACCATGTCTTATGCTAAAGGTAGATTTATTTATGAATAGTTTTTTTCGCCACTTCGGCTGCGTGTTTGGTGGTGTCGTCCCTTTTTTGTTTTTTTTTATTTCAAGTTGCTATAGGTTTCGACCTTAGTAGTGTCGCGGCCAACCTGAGTGACGTCCGGAAGGTCGGCTGGTTGGCATACGGTCAGTGCTGCCGCGAGCTTAACGAGGATGACGGGAGCTACCTTCTTGCTATTAAACGTCCCCCTGGGCCTTGCCTACGCATCGAACAGGAGGGCACCGCCTGAGATCTCAAAGCTTCTCTGAAAATGCACCCTAACCTCATTTTCAATAAGTCTAACACCCTTTTGAAACGTTCCGTGAAATCTTTGTTATCAACTATACGCACGGGAACTCGTGGGTTGCAGCAGAAAATCAGCGTCAGGTGATACACCTTGTGTTGTCATCTGACATTATGCTGAGCTGAGACCCTTTTGGCATTATAATCTTTGTTCTGTTTTTATAGTTTTAAGGTGTATTTATTTTGCTGTAATGCCAATAAACGCATTTTTCTTTCATTCTCTATTAAAAACTTAGAAATGGCTTTGACAGTTGGTGGTTGGTTGGTGTTGACATTTCAACAACATTCATTACGTTATTTACGTTGTTGAGCAGATAATTTTTTTTCACTTATGAAGCAATGGCTTAGCATGTATCCTTTAAAATTAGGGTGCTGGTTCTTGCGTCTGTCATCTATTGCAAGTCAGGCCTGCTTTTTTTTGATGATTTCCCAGCATCACAAAAAAAGCCTGCTTTTTACTAAATAATATGCCTTTTTAATGTTTTCTTACATCCATTTGGCTGGTGATGGTATTCAAACCTATGTAAATAGCACTATTCTAAACTCTCTCCTATTACTTTCAAGCAGTTTCTGTCTTCTTTTCATACTTTCTAACAAAATTACTGCCAAGTTACTACCGTTACTGTCTTATAACTTAATTTTAAATTTGTTAAGTACCAAATTAACGTAAAAAAATCGCCCAGGTCGCCGCCAGCGCACTCTCAGCGGCAATATGACGTCGGACTACGCAACAGCGCGCGCACGCATCATTAAGATACCCATAGACGAGCTCAAAACCTTCAGAGTAACCAGAAACAGCCAGCAGATGCAGTTCTCAACCAAACCAGGAGTTTGGCTGACGACCTTCTACTTCCAACACGGCAATGCAGAAATATTCGTCGCGTATTTGAAGAATCATGTAAAGACAGCGAAAACTCGTCATGACAGAAACACTTACGTCGTTGTTGAACCGAATATTGAGTCGCAAGTACTGAACAAGTCCTTTGCGGAACTGGACATCTTTACTGAGAATACTACGGATGTGGTGTGGAATTTGGTGTCGAATTTTAAACAGAGGCCCTATGAGACTACTTTGGAAGCGTTTTCGAAGCTCACTGATATTGGTAAGGAATTATTTTTAGATTTTTTAAATTCTTTTGCTCATTCTTCATTTCAAAACCTTTTCTGTATGTTGTGCTAGTAAACAGTGGCTGATCCGCGGGGTAATTACGTAACACATTAACAGTAGGAATGGCTTTCATTTTGACAGTTCAACAATATTCATTGCGTTATTTACGTTATTGAGCAGACAAATTTTTTGGACTTAAGAAGCAATGGATTAGCAATAGCCTTCAAAATGATTGAGATTTTGATTGATAGTGTGTTACGGAGTTAGGGTACTGTTTATACGAGTTTTCCACCGCTTAACGACACCAACACCTAACATAATTACAATGTGTTTCTCACATCAGTGATCAACAGCTCATACACCTGTTAGTTTAGCAACACCCATCAAACTAGAACAGATTATTCATCGACCTAAAATAATTATGATGGTAATTCTCTGCACTATTCTTTCATATTAGATTCTACTAATACTAAATTATATTAAAATTATTTCCCCAAACTATTAAATTATAAACCCAAATTGATCTTTCTGTGCCGATCCTATTTTCAGCAGCAGGATGTCCCATCAAAGAGTTTTTACCTATTAAGCTATTTGGTCTTCATTTTAACAGTATACTACGGCAACGAAGGCATGAACGGCAAGCGCGACGTGTCAGAAGAGGTAGCGGACCTGCTAACAAAGAGTATGAGCGCTATGGAGGACGCCACCACTGTGACCAGGAACGACGAGTATGAGGTCATCAGTGTCAAACCTACACTACCGCCCCGGCCGTGTATACCTAGGTAAGAGTTATTTCTTCAAAATAAAATAACCTAATATAAAACTCCGGTTATAGACATCTTATCAATATAAAGAAAAAGAAAGGATGAAATAGTAAATTGTTTGGCAAGGGAGCAAACAACTATTTTGAAGGCGAGAGTATTTCTTTGAATCCAGAGCGGAGCGAAGGATTCTAGAGTAGAATCCCGAGAGCAGCGAGGGGTTCTAAAGTAGAATACTGAGCGCAGCAAGGGATTCAACGTACGTCACTCGAGCTTAAAATAGTGTTGCTCCCGAGGTGGACACACTACTTTTTATCACCCTCTACGAAAAAATAAGTAAATGCTACTTTTGGCTAAATGCACAAACCGTGCGAAGCCAAAGAAAAAAAAAAAGTGCAGCTTATGAATAAGAATAGTAATTTTATTTATTTACATACAATTACTTGAGGAAGACATACTAATTTTATACAAAACTAAGTAAAATCCTAATTTGAGTAAACAATTACAAACGAATGCAGAATGCTTTTCGCGCGTTTTTTAATTTTTCACAAACTTTTTTTTTTAATTTGTCTCGCGCGTTTTTCTTTATCATACAACCTGTAACTTGTTCATACAATGTTCGTGGTTGATACAAACTTTTACTAACAATATTCACATTCCGAATTCCCTTTCTCAAATCACTTTTAGTCCCTAGGAATTAAAGACCTATTTTAGTTCCTGTTCACGAAGAATACACTAGCTCTTTTAGAATAGATGTGATAAAAAAGTATTTATTGCGACTATGTTGGCCACCATTCTTACCATCGTGGGTTGAACCTTGATGAGGCTGGCACAGGAGCGAGCGTGGGGATTGGCACAAGAAAAGAGAGGCCTCTGCTCAGCAGTGTAAAGTCTGGTTGCGTATGATGATGATGAAGATAATTATCTAAAGTCTATGCAAATGTATGTTTCAAATTGATGTTATTTCAAGGTAAACAAATATCAACTTTATTTTAATAGTAATTAAATTGATTTCAGAGTGACTAGCACTATTGAAAAAGTTATAAAAATGTTTGATGTTGTAGCGTAAACTGCACTTTATTGTGTAGGAATTAAAGTTATTTTTCCATAAATTCATATTTGTTTACATTTTTGGCAAATAAGTCGCGAATGCAGATTAAGTATGTTCCTGTGATCTACCAAAACTATTGGGGTGACTTTAAATCACATGTTAAATCGAGGACAAATAGGTTCTGATATGAATGAGTTTTATACAGAAACAATTCTGCATTCGTGTTTTAGTTTCCAAAAAAGTAAACAAATATGTGTTTTTGGAAAAATTACTTCAAAACCATAAACACATAGGTAATGTTTTGTTTACGCTACAAGTTCAACATTTTCAATAGGACTCACTTAAGAGTCATTCTGAAATCAGCTTAATTTATACTAGCATTAAGTTCCTGTTTCTTTAAGTGAAAAGAACATCAATTGTAATAAAAAGACTTCTAACAGTATATCAGCCGGTTTGTTCAGTACCCATTTGAGTTGAAAACAAGATGGTTAGCCAGAAACATGCATTTTTTCATATCTTCAATAGAAGTGACCGCGATTTCTATTCTTAGGTGGTTATCGCACTGATATCTAATAACGGATTTGTGTACAAAAACCACAGAGTATAACACATTGACACCGCATCTTCGTGCGGTTTACAATCAAAGTTACAAACCGCAGCACCGCCATTGATATACATACACTAGATTAGCAATTACCGCGCCAAGGCGTTGCCACTGGGATCAAGACCACAGTCTCAATCGTAGCTAATGTCAGTTCAGTGCTCTGTGTGACGCCAACCGAAGTTAGCCGAGTGAAAATTACCGCCAAAATGGGAAAATTCGAAGTGAAAGAGTGCGATTCGAGGTCACAAAAACACAATAAATTAACCGGAATTACTTTCCACGCGTAAGTTTATTGTTTCTGTGTTTATATCAACGTAAAAACGCAATAAAAATAAATAAAATGTAGAATTTTGTAAATTAGGTTCAATGTTGCCACTAAAAACTTAGTTTTAGTTTCCCACATTATGTGGGAGTTTTTAATTTATAGAGTATGTGATTTAAAATATTTTATAAAACTAAATGTGTGACAATGTGTAACAAAAAAATAACATTGTAACATAAAAATAATTGTTTTTAAATATTTAAATGCATAATTCAAAAATAACGTTCATAACGTTTAATGTTTTTTTTTGCGTTTTTTATGGCTTAAAAAGTTGGGTAAAATTTCGCATGGCTAGGCAACACCCTGCCGCCATTGCATGTTTATATTGCGGTCTTTGTCTAATCTAAGCGACGGTATTATTCTTGCGACTTGTGTAAGTGAGACAGATATATGTTTACTATTAAATGTGTAGTGGTTTCAAAGCTACGTCGTCGCGTTTAAATAGTGGTTACATTTTTTTGACACATTTTAATGAGGTTTGCTTCTCTAGTTATTTAGCTCAATGAGCACCGCACACCGGAGCGGTGTCCGGTGCGGTGTGATAACCGCCTATTTGGATTGAAAACTAAACTGCATTATCGTGTGTTGTGTCTACAAGCAATCTTTCAAACTCGCTTTTCTACTAAAATAATAATAGAAGTGTTAAGGTTATCAATAATGAGTCATTAATACTAAATACTGATAACGTGAACGGCACGTGAATTGATATAAAGACTCCTTAGTTCAATGCATATAATTGCAAACTAAGTATTTAAATTGCTTCTTAGCTTTAATTTAGGCGATGTGTTTATTTTTTGTTTTTGTGCTCACACCATAAATTATTATTGTAAGTCTATACGTGAGGATTTGTAATTGGCTTTCGGGTGACTATGATTTGCTTTTTTTGTTTGTTTTTACTAGCTGTAAGTCCTCCATGTACTAAATAAATAAATAAATAAATGCTCACTTATCGAATATGACTCATTATGACTACACGATGAGTCTCAAAAATACGAGCTTATGAATTACGAGACTTATGGAGGACTAGCTTCTGCCCGCGACTTCGTCCGCGTGAAATTTCACCCTACCCCCATTCACCCTCTTATGGGTGGGATTTCGAAAAACCCTTTCTTAATGGATACCTACTCTTCACAATGAACACACCCTCCAAATTTCATGTCTCTAGGTCCAGCGGTTTTGGCTGTGCGTTGATGTATCAGTCAGTCAGGACTTTGAATTTTATATAGATTTGTTTCTAGTTTTACTACCAAATTCGCTTTATTTTTCTTGTTGTTGAGCACGACTTGAGAACCTCTTCCGTTTTGTCGTCGGTTTATAGGTTGCTGGCTGGCAGGAAATGCGGTCGGAGAGACTTTTTGAAAAGGCCTAAAAAAAGTCATAATTCGAGGTTTGGCTCTCGCCTATTTTCTCCTCCAATATTGGACCAATTTAAAAGATATTTCATAAACAGAATAAGAAGGATATGATACTGTGTCCCTATGTTTTTTTCAGAATAATAAGGATATATACTGTGTCCCTATTCCTTTTTGATGATACATTATTTTTATAAGCACTAGAACTCTCAAAAAATGCTCAAAATTGCCGCTGTCAACAGAGGCCTAGTGTACAAATTTGACAACTATTAATGAAAAAATAATGTGTTGTTGTTGCAGAGGAACTCCCCTATCCACAGAGAAGTGGGATGGATTGCAGGACACACAGGGGAGGGTCACAGAGGTCGAAGGTGTTAAACAGCTTATATTTAGGGGGGTGAGTACTTACTAAGTATTAACTTCTTTCTATATTTCAGAAATATGCACAGTTCCCGCTACGTCGCGAGTCGTAACAATTTTTTTTATCGTTAGACAATTTAATGTCATTTTTGTTTCTCACTGCGTGAAAATGAAAATAACATAAACTACAGCCCGATTTAAGCTTTATGGCGTCTCGGAGCATGAGGCGAGTCCCGGTGCAGTAACAAATTCACGTGTCAGTGGGGGCGAGGGATAAAAAAGCGGAGATGAGGGGCGAGGTACTGCGCAGCGAGTAGCGCACTTCAGAGCCGCGAGGTACTGCGCAGCGAGTAGCGCACTTCAGAGCCGCGATAAAGTTTGAATCAGGTTGTACCTGCCGCATTAACGAAATTATTTTCAATTTTTCAGGGTGTAGCCCATTCAATAAGACAGTCAGTTTGGAAATACCTGCTAGACTACCACCCGTGGCACATGACGCACTCAGAACTAAGAGTGCTGACCAAGAAGAGAACAGAAGAGTACTTCTCTATGAAACTGCAGTGGAGATCTATGACTGAGGGGCAGGAAGCCAGGTGAGACAGACTTTCTGATCCTTGACTTCGGCATCAGGACCTCTGAAAATGATGAAATATTTTTTACGTTTTTTTTTACAAACCATCTTGTATTTTGGTTTTGACCTCATTTTGTGTATCAGCTTCCCAAAATAGCCAAGTTCAAATTTGTATGTTGCTTACTAGGATTTTGAACTATAACTATTGCATTAGGATTAGGGTAACCTGTAAAGTTGTTTAGGCTATACACCTTTTAAACACGACATATTTATAGGGACTTTGACGTAACACTGATATTAGACACACCTTGAAGACGACGACGACGACGTACACGTTTTTCACGTTTTCTTTTGTTTAAGTTTTTGTGGTAAGACCCAAGGAGTTTACATAAATAATAGTACAGTACGATATCATATACTATTTTATAGCTCGTGTGACCTAAACCGGAACTTAAGTCACGCTTTTCTGTGGTGTAAAAATGGACTACTTAAGTCACAGAAAAGTGTGACTTAAGTGCGGGTTTAGGTCACACAGTGCCATAAATATAATTTTCGGCATCAATACCTCCAGAAAAATAACTTGCAACTATACATGTTCGGGTGTATCGGTCGATCTTCAAGACTGAACCATACAACTTGACATACATATTTTAATCTAAAATTTTCCACCAGATTCTCAGAATACAGAGACAGAAAAAGTCTAGTAGAAAAAGACGTGAACCGAACGGACAGGACGCACCCATTCTTCGCCGGAGACAACAATCCTAACTTAGTAGTCCTACAAGACATCCTACTGACGTACGTGATGTACAACTTCGACCTGGGCTACGTGCAGGGCATGTCGGATATACTGGCGCCGCTGTTACTGTTGCTAGGCAACGAGGTCGATAGCTTCTGGTGCTTTGTGGGCTTTATGGATAAGATTGTAAGTGAAATTAGTGCGCTTTCACACTTAGGCGACTTTAGCAGCGCGACTGATGCGCGACCGTCGCCCAGTAAGAATTTCATATTATAAACAGAAGCGTGCGTGAAGGTTTCTGCTTCTGCCGCGCTACTGTCGCGCTGCTAACGCTCTAATGTGAAAGCGGCCTTAGTGTTTTTGGGCATCTTTGCAATATAAAATCCCAATTTTCGCGTTATCGGACTTCTCGGAAATAAAGTAACAATTAGGTATAGTCTCTGGTGTCTATGAAGATCCAAATCTAAACATGATCACCATAGACAAAAAAACTGGCCAAGTGCGAGTCGGACTCGCACACGAAGGGTTCCGTACCACAAGGCAAAAACGCTGAAAAAAACACGTTTGTTGTATGGGAGCCCCCCTTAAATATTTATTTTATTCTGTTTTTAGTCTTTGTTGTTATAGCGGCAACATAAATACATCATCTGTGACAATTTCAACTAGACAGTTGAAATTGACAGACGGCCAGTGGAGTCTTAGTAATAGGGTCCCGTTTTTACCCCTAAAAAACAAGTAATTCATACTTCAACCCGACAGGGATGTGTAACCATAGAGCTGATCTGAGGTCTAGAATAGTTATAATATCCCACAATCTGTGTATTTTCATATCCTCCTCAAAGGCAAGGTACCTATAAAAATAAAATATTTTGAAGCAATTCAAATAGATACTTAATACATTTGCAAACTAATGAATAATTTAAAAATAAAATACTTTTACGATATAATTTCTTTTTCGACAGGCCTCAAACTTCGACATGGACCAGGCCGGCATGAAGCACCAGCTGCTTCAACTACAACAGCTGCTAACATTCGCGAGCCCCGAACTCGCCAACCACCTCGCGCAGAAAGACTCCGGGAACATGTACTTTTGCTTCAGGTGGCTACTCGTCTGGTTTAAACGAGAGTTCTCGCATAGGGATATTATGAGGTAAGAGTATATTCTTCTTTTATTCCGGGGTTCCGTAGTCTACTTACGTAAACCTTAAAGTGGTATTGTCATCAAGACGGGCCTAGAAAATTCTGGCATGACGACTTGTGACCTTCATGTCAGATTAGTCAGAAAAGAGAGAGTGAGATCTGAAAATCAATATAAGGGATGGTATCCCTTTTTTTTTTGGGTGGGAAATCATCAAGTTCCCCTCCCGCTCTGGGTGGAGCGGAAGGGAGTGTCAGACTCTTACTGACTAATACCCACCCGTGTTCCTTCCCTAGCCCTTTATGTTCCGGGCCAGCGGTAACCCTTTCGGACAATCCCGCTGACCCGGCAGGCTTCGGCCCTATGGGGCCCCTCCTCGATGCTGACATCTCTTTGAGGCGCGCGTGGAACACGTACGCGCCGTCCGGCACCCCCCTCGACCTAGCTTAGCAGTATTGATTGTTTGTAGGGTAGATTTATAAAAAAAGTTACCCCAAACTAAGATTTTTACCCATATTGTGTTGGCACTGGATCCAATGTATACGAATCGAGGAATTTATTGGTTCAATTTAATAATTTGATTTTCAGACTGTGGGAAGTATTATGGACGTCGTTGCCATGTGCAAACTTCCACTTATTGATTTGTGTTGCCATACTAGACGCAGAAAAAGATATTCTCATCAGTAAAGATTATGGATTTACTGAAATATTGAAAGTGAGTGCCAATTTTAAATATGCAGACCTTCATTCCTTCCTTCTTCCTATCAGATGTTGCAGTAATTTTAGCAATATCATAGTCACACTAATATTTATTTCAATTCTGTTTTGTTTAGCCGTAAGTTTTTTAACCTTTTGAACGCCAGAGCATAAACGCACGCGCGTGCCCTCCACGCCAAGCCACAATTTTAAATATTGAAGGTATACAAATAAAAACATACAGAAGTAATTATTTAATTGTTTATTTCGTGATAAAGTGCACCGCATTTTTGTCACATATTTGTGTCGCTGGCGTACAGGGCACGCGCTTGCTTGTCACGTGTATGTGACAATGGCGTTCAAAAGGTTAAAGAAAATAAATAAATATGGCTGTTCCCTATATTAGGGGAATCTTATCTTATCTTATGTGCAGCAGTTTGAAACTATGGTGCAGACTATGGTCCATAACCGGCTTCACAGAAATAAGGTGTTTTAATCTACAAATCATATCACAAAGCTCTCTTTTCCAGCACGTAAACGACCTATCAATGTGCCTAGATGTGGACAAAATACTCAGTACCGCTGAAGGCATATACCACCAAGTGGTCTCCGCACCCCACCTCACAGACCAGATCCGCATCATCCTTGGTCTGCCGACCCTCAACATCACCACCTCGAACCACTCGGAAGCTGATGAGCCGACCACCTCGAAGGTCGAACCAAATGGTACGGTGACAGGGGATGAAAAAACCGGCATGTTCGGTCAGGAAATGGACGAAGTTATGTATCAAATAGGCTTAGACATGAATTTTTAGGCACGGCGGTGATTATCTGTTTTTTATGTATCTTTATGTAGTGGATTGGGTCGCTTGTAGTTTGTTAGGAAGGCTTTAAAACTAATACATTATTTTCGAGTTTTAGACACCCACAAATCACTATAGGCCGACCGTTTAACTGAGGCGTTGCGTGAGGTAGCAGCGCGGTGCGGGAGCTCAGTGATTTGTCAACTTGTGAGAACTGTCACCCTTCCCGCACCGCGCAGCTACCTCAGGCAACGTCTCAGTTAAGCGGTCGGCCTATAGTTACGTTTAGCTCTGAACGAAAGTAAAACATCGTTGTTTTTTTGTCAATCGTTTCAAGATGAGAGAGACAAAAAATCTGCCTTGTCTTTTCCCAACTATGTTGGGGTCGGCTTCCAGTCTAACTGACCTCCACAACCTAGAGACAGAATGACGATATTATAGATATGTTGAGCGCTAATCGCATTTTATAGTGTTTTGTGGTGCAGTCAGGGCTAAGACTAGAACATTATAAGCAAGTTTAATCAAATGTAATGAGTACCAGGTATGATGCAGGAAGATTTTTTTATCACCATCCAAATTTTTACAGAAAAAAAAAATCTGCTGTTTAATACAAAAGTTCAATACCTACTTGACCAAAATGTATGAAACAGCTAATTTTTTTTTCGTGTTTTCAGAGTTGGTCCCATAGTGAACGCTGTTCTTATTCATGGGTAGAACACCCCGTAAAAATTTGGATGGTGATAAAAAAAATCTTCCTGTATTGATTTGCAAGCTGTAATTGCTACAACCCGAATCAATATTTATGACGGCTCTGAAGTGCGATACTCGCTGCGCAGTACCTCACCCCTCACCTCCGCTGACACGTGAATGTGTTACTGCGCAGCAACTCGCCTCATGTTCCGAGCCGCCATAAAGTTTGAATCCAGCTGTACCTATTAACATTTTATATAATTGAAGTAATGTTAGTTAGCTAAATGGCATTCTTATTCGCTTTACTTTGTGATGCCGATGCTTTAGCTTTTCATTAATTGATGCCAATTTTTAATTCGTGGCCACTACTTTTAAACAATTTTTAAATAGTTTTTTTCCGACTTTGTACAGAAGCAATATTTTGTTAGTTTGGGCATATAACAGTGAATGCTGGGGGGGGGGGTAATTTATTCAATTGTTTTATTAGATTGACTGATGAAGCAAGCAAGTCAATATCGATCGTCAAACATTGGATCGTCTTACGAAATATCGATGCATGCTTTGTGTTCTCTCTAGAGTAACTTGGAGCGGCCCAATTCAAAGTACCTACCTATAATAAACAGGGTAGCAAGGATATCGACCCGCAACCTGTAACATGGATTCAACACTTGGCCCCTGAACCCCTGCGTCGACATTTTTCATCAATATTAAAAAAAAACTAGCTGCGCCACGCGGTTTCACCCGCATAAGTTTCGATCCCGTGGGAATAACGGGATAAAAAAGTAGCCTATATGTTTATCCATGGCGTCAGCTACCTCCATACCAAATTTTATCAAAATTGGTCCAGCCGTTTGAGCGTGAAGAAGTAACAAACAATTATAAACACACACACTCATAAACTTTCGCCTTTATAATATTAGTGTGTGACTACGCTACGGGGTCTAGAATCATATTTATGTTGAATTTATGGTTAGAAAAAAAAATAAACAAATAAATTACGTATGTACAGACGCACATCAAGCTACCCGAAACTGTCAAATTTTCCCATTCAACTTTGAACCTTATGATTTAGCAATAAAGTTGAAAATCTGTTAAACAAATTTGACAGAGTGTAGTAGCTTGATGTGGTGGCGTCTGTACCTACGAGGTTACAGTTTGCGCGTCAATGTCCCAGCCACCCTGTATTATCTAATATTTAGGCTCAAATCACACCAAAAGAGCGTCGAAGCGGAGCGCAGTTTCAGTGTCCTAAGAATTTTAACTTTATTTTCATTACCTACTATAATACTTATTATCGCAACCGCTCGGTAGAGATAAGGCAATTCCCCGGAATTCCAGCGGCGCCGCTGGCATCCGCGCGACTCTTTCGAGTTTCTCATGCGATAATAAGTATTATAGTAATGAAAATAAAGTTAAAATTCATATGACACTGAAACTGCGTTCCGCTTCGCCGCGCTTCGACGCTCTTTTGGTGTGAGTTGAGCCTTACATAGCTTGCTAACATACATACAAACAAATAGTAGTTAGAAACATAATTAGTTTAGAAATAGCTAGTTCTATTACATAATAATTTTCATTAAGCATTTTTAAGTACAAATATCAATCTTTATCTAATTTTATAGGTAGGCATTTTAATAGAGTAGTGCCTGTTCGATATAACGTTTTCTTTTGTGACTAACTTTTTTGCAACCTGTTCACAAATATTACATCATAATACAGAATGTATCAGAATGGCGTGGACACATTAATGTGCTGCGGCGGCCCTAGAATTTTTTTTAGGTGGTGCTAAATCTGTGGCGCCCCTGTCAAACTGATTTGCAAATCAAGCACAAGCTTTTTCTAATATGGACCTTTCCGCGCCCAAATGATCGTCGCGACTCGGTCGATACTCCGCGTCCGCGCTGTATAGTAAGTTACTATCATTGGTCAATTCGTTGACTAGTGCCTGGTGCTCGCATTTCGGTTGACTTCAGCGCTCCCCCATGACGGCGCCCGGTGCCGTCACATCGCTCGCACCGCGCTAGGGCCGCTACTGAGTGTGGTGCAAACCATCAAACTGAACTACTCAATCGTCTCGCGAAAAAAATAATTAGCTGTCCCATACAAAACTTAATGCCTACTCGATCCAAATGTATGGGACAGCTGATGATTTTTTCACGATTACGATGTTGTTCCCATGGAAAAGTTGTTCAGTTTGATAGTATGTACAGACTCCAGCACATCAAGCTACCCGAAACTGTCAAATTTTCCCAATCAACTTTGAACCTTATGCTTTAGCGATAAAGTTGAAAATCTATGAAACAAATTTGACAAATTGTAGTAGCTTGATGTGGTGGCGTCTGTACCACACCCTACTGATACACGCTGTAATTAAGTATATTTATTTATTCTATTTGATACTTGTTATCAATTCCTACAGTTCATTTTTAAGTACTTACACAATATGACATTTACGAAAGTTTACATTTATGTCTATTATTTGAGGTAGAAATTGTAAAATCATAACAACCGCTACGCCTTTTAATTTCATGTTTAAAGGAAATATAATTTACTAAATATCTTATTTGTACAAAAATTACGTCCTTATGAATTCATTAATCCTACGATAGATTAATAAGATTAACTAATAATATAACTGGTTTCTTGAGTGATAATTGCACTGGAATGGTGAGCACTGGTTTTTGGAAATGTTAGTTTATAATGTGATGTTTTTTCTTCTAAAGTTTAAGCGCATACTCATGCAACCATGTGGTTTAAGGTTGCATATAATTGACAATCTTCAAAGTTGTAAAATCGTTGTGATCTATAAATTCTATTTTAATAGTACCCATGTAAATAAAATTGCACTTGCTAATATTTATTTATAAGTAAAATCAGCATTAAATTTGCATGTGGCAACATCATCAATTAAATTCAATATTGCCAACGTTAAAAATAAACAAAAATGTTAAAGTTTCTATTTTTCTATTTCAGGATACACTCGAATATAACGGATTACAAATATGTATAGTTACGAAAACTGTTTGGGCGTTGCTTGCCTAGTGAACGATACTGTATGTATGTACATATTACATTGTTGGTTAGCAGACTGGAAAGAGTGATATTTTTTATATTTTTATAAATACACACTTTAAATCTATGTAAGTTTGACTCCTATTCGAAGTCTACAATTTAATATACAGACTTACTGCTTCTGTGAGTTTTTGAGTAAAGATAGAAAACCTAATAAAAAGGATTTATAATGAGTTTTAATATTTTGTCTTTGTATTTAACAAAAAGCAGGCAAGGTATCAGACTTTAATTGGAAGTGTATATAGACCTCGTAATTTGATTATCACTTTTAACAAAAATTCCCACTTAATTGAAACTGCACTAAGGTTGAAGCTCACACAGACACATAGACAACAAATAGACCGTGATATTCAACCTGAGGATGGTAAATTAGTTACGAGGTCGACTATACCGTCGAAGGTAAGAGAAAAAAGATAGTGTGGCATACTTTTATTGTTATTTTACGTTATTATACTATCTCCAAACGCCGTGGACTGTGAAGACCTATTGATTTGTTATTTAAAATGGGCATTCAAATATAGAAGATTCCTGTATCGAACTGCCATGCTTCGCCAGTAGTTAGATAATTCTAAATTACTCCTATTCCAGTTTTAGCCCACTAAAATGATTGTATATAGATTGGATAGATGTGCCATCGTTCCTGGTATTAACAAATAATGTTCCTACATAATAATGTAAATAGTTAATTATATAAATTAATTTAAAAAAAAATCAGAAGATAGGAGTACTAGAATAGTTTGCAGAGGAAAAATAGCTTAGATATACATACAGGGTGTTTGGTAGAAGGACCGACAATTTTCTTAGGGATAGGAAGTGTCATATTATCCTAGTTTTCACCCAAAACACCCGCCTTAACTGTCACGGTAGGTAATTGAGATAATAATATGTTTCTTTCTTAATCACCCGAAATATCGTCACAACTTTTTTATGTGGATGTAATAGAGCGCAATATTTTTTTGTGTATTTGCAATGTACAATTGGTTCTAAAAGATGACTTGGATGTTTCCAAAGTCGTAAAATTGTGTTAAGGAACGAAAACTTTTAATTTAAAAATTCATAATAAAAATGAAAAATAAAAAAAACTATTTTGTGTTATCAAATGACATCTCCCATATCTCAAAAAATTGTGTCGGTCCTTTACCAAACATCCTGTATTTATATGAAATCCTCAGATCGCAAAGCAATAGAAAAGTCAATTAAATATAATAATATAAATTCATAATTGCTTCGCACATTGCTCGCAGAACAGATGGCCGATGGGGCCGAAAGGACTGCATAGCTACTCACAACCACCCGACAGGGGTATCGTATCGAAAATGACACATTTCGAAACCTGGTTTGCCTTGACCCCGACAGCAAACAACTGTCGGAAAAATAGCGGTCGTCTATTTAATTAAGGGCTGGATTTTTCCAACCCCAGATAATTTTATCGGAAGAATAATTTTGAATTTTTGAGTTCTTCCATACAAAATATGTCAGACGTCAATTTTAATAAAAATTATCTGTCAATTGAAAAATAAATCTTCGGGTCAGCATTTAGAGGACTCCTACGGTAACATTGATTGATGCTCGACATGCTGGTGTAGCGACTGCGTATGTACCGGACGACGCGTTGAAATGCTTACCACAAGGAGGACCGATAACCTGCTGAAGGCCGTAGAAATCCGCTGAATGCGAGAACCGGTCGAAGTGGCGGTGCTTGGCCTATGACCAGCAGTGGACGTTTTTCGAATGAAATTTTGAGCTTCGAACTTTTTAATAAGCTAATCTCGTATCGTGGTATTACGTATTCGGATACGCGCCGTGCTTCCAAATAATGCCTTACACTTGGTGCTGTAACAAAACTTTCGAATAGGAGTCAAAATTAATAATCATTGCTGTTAAGTGACTTTATCAATCTTTTTTAAATTAATATCCTATATTTCTCATACTTAATCACCTATAAAATAATGTTTCAAACACAAATTGTATTGAGTGAGTTAAATGTAAGTGCCTCAGTTCGCCATCTTGTTTCGAATTATTATTGATTGTTTCGAATATAATTAATTCCTTATTAAGTATTTACGGTAAAATTATATTCTAATTAATTTTTTATTAAAGTTTCTGTACCTGCACAGTCAGTCTTATTTTATTCCCAAAATTGATAAAAGGTTTAACACTTTGTATGGAACATGGATCCACGCCAGACACAATGGCTTTTTAATTGTTTCTCTAATTACGGCAATTAAATAAAAAAAATCTTGTGTTCTTCCAAATATATTTCATTCGTACATTGCAATCATAAATAATGAAATGAATCATTAATAAATACTTAAGTCTAAACAATTGAGATCAAATTAACTTTTTGTACTTTGTTTTACAAATTCAATACATTCATTGGTGAATGAGATTTCAAATGCACATTCAAACCGTATCTAGTTTGGTAAGACTTGTCACACAGATGGCAATGGAAATTCTTAACCCCAGTGTGGGTCAGAGAATGTCTCTGTAATTCGGATTTGGAGAAGAACCGTTTCCCGCAACTGTCACAACTATATTTCTTTTCTTTTAGATGATTTTTTCTTATGTGAGAACTTCTGGAACTTGAAGATATGAAGGTTGCATTGCAGACTTCACATTTATGGTTTCTCGTTCGCTTATGATTCCACAGGACATGAGAATGGAGGCCACCTGGTACTTTGAATTTCTTTGGACAGAACTTACAGCTGTATGGATGATCATTGCTGTGTGTTAACATATGGATTCTTATGTAACCAGGAGGATATGACTTCCCACATTGATCACACTGACGCAATACCCTTTCAGCCTTGTTTTTCTCCTTATTTTTTACATTAGGTTGACAGGAATGGGTGTTCTGCTCATCTTCATTGTAGAACCCCTCCCAACAGTTTTCACATAAATATGGTTTCAAATGCAACTTTCTGTGTAAGACTAGTGAACGAAAATCTTCAAATTTCTCATTGCAATAATCACAATCCCTTCCAATTTCTGATTTAGTGGGATGATTATTTGTGCAGTGTTCATTTAGCAGTTTGACAGAATGAAACTCTGCTTTACATTCAACGCAGAACAGCAATCGAATCTCATCGTCAATATTTTGTTCTATCTTCTTTATTTTTCTCTTTTTCATATTTATATGGCAGTCTGGTTTTTGGTCATCAGATTCATAGACACAATCATAGTTGTCGCTTGTTGAATCAAGAAGGGTGAGGTTGTCCATCAAGGTTTTAGAGCTGGAATCTATGAGGACTTTGAAGGAGTAAGTAATGGTGAGTTGATGGACACAGTTGATGCATATGTTTTCTGGAAACATTGGGTCTGGGGCAACCTAGAACACAGTCAAATTCAATAACATAATATATAACATTTTGTGGGTTGCACTTTTATCAGAGTTTGAAAAAGATAGTAGTTTAATGTAATCACTACTTCAGTACAGTCATCATTCTCCTCCTGCCTTTATCCGAATTTATTTAGTCATTGTTTTATAAATGAAAGTCTTAATAATTTAATACTTCACAGTGTAATTTAATTACTCAATTCAATCAACATTTTAAATCGTGCCTCAGATTCGCAAACACTGACGTCCCAGAAGGCGGGCTGTCCAAAGCTACATTTTTATTTATCTTAATCTGACACCGCGGCTATTAGCCCATACAACACGCTGTCTTTTCATTAAAAACTAATACATAATCTTATCTAAGTTAACTATTTAATCTAATACATAGTCTTTCAGAAAAGCTGGAGCTTTTCTTTCTCTTCTAGGTCTATTAATTATTGGACTAGGTGACTTATTAACTAAAGGAGTCTTAGTACTAGATTGAGAACTTGGATTGGTAGCTACCAAACAGTTTTGGGTTTCTGTATCCTCTAGGAGGTTAACATCTAAGTTAATTGAAGATGCACAAGGAAGTGATGCAACTTTGTCATTATTTTGTTGTGTGTTTGATAAAGTTACATTCTCTTGTTCCTTAACAACCGGAGGTTGTGGTGTGATATTCGTGGTATTTTGAGTTACAGATACTTCTGTTGAATGTGGTGAAAGTGGACGAATGTGTATAAGGTCTCTTCTATATGTTGAATCATTTACATCCACTAAGTAGGAACGATCTGAAAGAATGTCTGCAATTACTCCAGGAGTCCATGTTTTGTTAGATGCTGGGTGAACCTGAACTGATACAGGCTGTCCTATTGCTAATGTGGTTGCTCTTTTGGCCCTTTTGTCATGCGAGTATTTTACCCTCTCTTTTTTAGTCTTGATGTTTTCAGAAACATTTTCAACCACATTTGGTTTCAGTAAAGTTTTAATAGTTGGTAGGAATCCTCTTGTTCTGCGTGAAAATAACCTTTGCACAGGGCTTGAATCCAATTTGTTAGGGGTATTTCTCAGACAGAGCAGACTCAACCAGATATCTTCACTATCTTCAGTAGCTTTTGTTAATAATTTTTTGGCTATCTTGACTGTAGCTTCAGCCTTGCCATTGCCTTGGGGATGATGCGGAGATGATGTGACTTGTGTGAAGCTCCATTTACAAGCAAAGTCTGAAAACTCTTGACTGACAAAATTAGTGCCACCATCTGTGACAACAATTTCTGGGATTCCATGTCGTGAAAAGTTTTTCTTGCAAATTTCTATTACTTGTTTGGAGGACAAGTCTTTTAGTACATCAATCTCAAAGAAATCTGAGTAATGGTCAACTGTTATTAAATATTTAATTTGTTTACCATTTTGGTTGAAAAAAAAAACATCCATAGATATTATTTGGAATGGATATTCAGGTATTTTGTGACTTTGCATGGTAAATTTTTGCTGACTTGGTTGATATTTACTACAGGTAGTGCAATTTTTAATCATTTCTCTTATGTCATTAGACATTGATGGCCAGAATATAGCATTTCTAGCTAATTTTAATGTGTTTTCAATTCCTGAATGTGCTTTATGTAACTTACTTAACATTTTTTTTCTTAAATCTTCTGGTATTAGTATAGCTTGTTTCTTAAGTACAAGACCATTATAGGTTGTCAACTCAGTTTTATAGTTATGGTATTGTTTAATGGCATCTGGCACATCTCTCAAATATTTTGGCCATCCATGTAGAATAAAGTTTTTTAAAGCCAGAACATTGTGATCTCTTGATGTTGCATCCTCTATTTCCTGTATGCAGTTATCAGATATAGGTAAGTTTAACAAAGGATTAATTCTTTCTATAATTTTAAATATTTTCAAGTCTTTTGATCTATCAATGTCTTTGCATTCTAAATAAAATCGAGATAATGCATCTGCCATAATATTTTCTTTTCCAGATACAAATTGTAACTCAAGACTGTATCTTTGTAGCATCAGAAGCATGGATTGAAGCCTTTTTGGAGCCTGAAGAAGAGGTTTTTTAAATATATTTAATAATGGTTTGTGATCTGTTTTGATAATTGTTTTTGTGTTACCAATAATGAGCTGATCAAACCTTTTGCAGGCGAAAAGAACTGCCAGAAGTTCCTTCTCTATTTGGGCATATTTCTTTTCAGCCGGAGTGAGGCATCGCGATGCATATGCAACTGGCTGGTTCTGTTGAAACAGTGCCACTCCCAGGGCTCCTTCGCTGGAATCACATTCTACAATAAGAGGCTCATTTTTATCATAATATTTCAATGTTTTTGTGTCACAGATCATAGATTTTAGTGTATCAAACTCCTTTTCAGCGTTTTTATTCCACAACCATTCCGTTTTGTCATGTGTAAGGTGTCTTAGATATACTGAGTTGGCACTCAAGTTAGGAATAAACCTACTGAGATATGTCACTACACCCAGAAATCTCTGAACTTCTTTTTTGTTTCTTGGGATTGGAATATTTGAAATAGACTCTATTTTTGATGGATCTGGTTGGAGGCCTTTGTTGGAAAACACATGTCCATAATATTTTACTGAAGTTTGTAGTAGTTTAGTTTTAGTTTTATTTAATTTACAATTGTATTTTTGTAGTATGTTTAGTAAATTCTCAAGGTTTTTGTTATGATCTATAATAGCTTCTGTCATTGTATCTCCGACTCCATACACAAGCAAATCGTCGACCAATGCCTCAATACCATTTAACCCCTGAATCATTTCACTCATTTTTATCTGAAAATGATCTGGTGCTGAAGAGATGCCAAAGGGGAGGACCTTCCATCGGTATTTACCAAATGGTGTCCAAAATGTTGTTAATTTACTGCTTTTTTCAGATAGTTTCAAATGCCAAAATCCTTTTTTAACATCAAATGTAGAGAATACTTTAGCTTTGCCTAGTTCTGGTAGGATTTCTTCAACTGTGGTAAATTGGTAATTAGGCCTTTTAATGGCTTTGTTTAATGGAATCGGATCTAGGCATATTCTGAAGTTTTCTTTCTTTTTTATAATAAGTACATTGCTTACCCAATCTGTGTGATTATCTTCTTTGCAAATTATCCCTTCTTCTTCTAATCTCTTTAATTCTTCTTTCAGCATTGGTCGTAGAGCTACTGGGACACGACGGGCTTTTTGGATGACTGGTGAAATCGTCTCATCAATTTCAAGATCCACTTCACCTGAAAAACTTCCTCTGCCTTCAAAAACTGAACTATATTTATTTATAATTTTTTGTGTTTCCTGTGCATAATTGCATCGCACTTCCTTGCAGAATTTCACAAGACCCATATTTTTTTAGTGCTTCCACGCCTATGGCGCTGAACAAGACGCTCACCTTTCTCGGTTCCTGTTCCGCCGGCCAATCGTTCATTTGGGTTGCGGAATCATAATTGTTCCATGCAGATAAGAACGATTTAAACGCGTCTTGCGGGTCCGCATCTGTGTTTATAGGTGCTGGCCACTCTGGCCAGGGCACATTGATGTTTTGAGGGTGAGGGAGTGACTTCTGAGATAGTCTTGCGATCTCCTCCTGCATAGACTTCAAGAGCACAGTTTGTTGCTGAATTACGTTCATTATTGAGGTTTCTTCCATTTTTGCGCTGCCACCATGTTTTATAAATGAAAGTCTTAATAATTTAATACTTCACAGTGTAATTTAATTACTCAATTCAATCAACATTTTAAATCGTGCCTCAGATTCGCAAACACTGACGTCCCAGAAGGCGGGCTGTCCAAAGCTACATTTTTATTTATCTTAATCTGACACCGCGGCTATTAGCCCATACAACAGTCATATCCTTCGAAATGATTCAGATTGAGATAAATAGTGTGTTACGCAAATGGGGTGCTGGTTATAAACACACGCCGCAAAAAGGTCATTATATTCTCCAAAGGCGGCAGCCGGCGTTTCCACCTACATTTGCCTTGTGATATAGGTACGCCTTTCATTCATCCTCTCGACATTACCAAACGATCTAAGCATACTCTTTACAATTTTTGTCACTACATCGTCTTTTAACCGCACCGTTGCCCTATAAACTATGTAGTAAAAGCTTTTTTTTCAAACTATCGAGCGTCACTCCATTTAAAACGTATGTACATCTGCAGGAGGGTCGCGGTCGCGCTTCCAGAGGACAAGCTACAGAAAAATATTACGACCTCAAAATGATGAAGCAATGAAATGAAAAGCAGAAAGCAGCTGAATAAATAAAATACCTTGTAATTGTAAAAATTCTGAAGAATATCTGAGAGATGAACCTCCTCGCCAGCAATTCTTACACGGGAGTGTATATGGCGCATTTCTTTCTCGCTGCCTAAGCATGTCCGGCAGCAGTTCTTATAATCCATTATTAATGTTTTATAAATCTGTTTGTTTGGTCGAAATTCAGTGTTTCTTCAGTAATGTATTGATGTATTCGCTTTCGCTATCGTACGTAAACGTCACTTTTGATAGTTTTGATTTTGACATTTATCCATTCTTCCCCATTCCGTTTCCTATTAGGATTGTATTCTTATCCATTAATAAAATATCATTTTTATTTTATGGAAAATAACAACAATTTGTAAAGACAAAGGACAGCCGTAACTGTTCACCAACCTACAACATAACTTATTTGTAAAAAAAAATCAAAAGAGCACTCGGTAGACGTTGTATTTTTAAAAGTTACAGAAAAAGTTGCATGAAATACGTACAGAAAGCGTCACTATGTCCTAACCCCTCAAGTTTTAAAATGTTACACTGCTACAACATTGAATTCCTTAAGAATAATCTAAAGAATACTTCAAAAAGAGTCCATTGTGTTGACTCGGATTCGAACCATCGCATCACCGAACGTCGTCATTCTCATACCGGCATGCGGCAGTTTGACGAACTAGCCAGCGAGCCCATAAGAATTGCGATGAAATTGTTATCTACTATCGGCTGAGTCATTATATCTTTAGGTCCCTGTCTAATCGAAAGATGTTATAATTTGAGGGTATCCATTAATTTTACTTACTTACGTTGTCTTTATAAAATTAATCCATACCTTCAAGTTAGAACTTTGTATACGTTCACTTAAAACGGCGAAGAGTAAACGACTACTATTTATCCATTATTTTTTTAAATGATTTCTGATTTTATAAGAACTAAAATAGTTGTTCTGTTTGTTGTAAAATAAGATCATAGTTTTGTTAAATAATAGCAATAATAAATATTATTAAATGATTAATAAAGTATTTTATTTTTCTTGATTTTTTAATTCTTTATAAATAATTACTACTTAAAACAAAATAGAAAAATATATCAAAATAATATAATGAACAAAAAGCACATTTCGTGCCTGTATAGGATTTGAACTTCCAATCTTATGCACGGTAAGCGGTCTTGAAACCTCCAGTCTATTTAGACGCTGCATAAGTTGTCGTAAATGTTAACCCTATTATTGTTGCTTGTCGTCGCAAAAGTATTGTTTTATTGAAAAAAACAATAATAAAAACAGAATTAAAAAAAAAATACTTAAACTTATTTATTCACTAAAACAATACATTATATAAAATAAAATGATTTTGCAAATACAAAAACCAACTTGGGCCTGTCACGGATTTGAACGCACATGTCTTTTGGTGGGGTAACTACTTAATGGAGCTGTGTGTACATACATAATAATACAACGAATCTATAATAATATATTGTGTGGGTTGCGTGCTTTGGGACTTTAAAATTTACTAAGAATTCATCTCGGCTGAGCCTATTGAGAGGATGAGAGGTGAGTTTACTCCTTTAATGCACAAGAAATGCTCGAGATAAATGAACAAAAGGTCTTCTTCTTCGTCTCAGAATTTAGATACATCGATAGTAATATAGTAGCATTAAATTAACCAATAGCATGCACCATTCCATTTCAATGGAATGGTGCAAGCTATCAATGCATTGGCCTCGCAAAAGTGATGCGCCTATATTATTATAAATTGTTGTCTGTGGTGAAGCGTCATAAATCAACTGACAACTATGCACCAGCTTGTTCATTGTTCTACTGTCAAAATTGACAGATAGCTTGATTATTATTGACTGCTGAGTAGAAATAAGCTCTAAATAAAAAAATGTTTTTCCAACCACCCGACGAAGAACCGATTTGTAATACAACCAAAACCAAGGAATATACTAATCAAGAGAGCAAAACTTACAAAAGTAACGCTCGAAGCAGACGACAAAAAAAATTGAGACGCAAGAACAAACTAAAAGCCATTAAAAACTATCAGAATCAGTTATTGACGATACAGAAGGCGCGTACTCCAGTTCCAAGTATACCAATCACAATGTCATCCTGGGCTGAGGAATTTACAAAAGCTACTACTTGGCAACTGAAAAATGAAGTAGCTTTCTGGAAGTCTAAAGCTAAGGCATTGGAGCATGAAAATAAGTTACTACATAGAACTATACGTCAAAATAGCATCGATGCTGAGATGAGAAAGAAATATGAAAGCCGTGTCCAGTTCAAAAGCGATTTAACCGACTCTGATTACGAACCTTGTGAAAGTGAAAAACCTTCGCCGCCTGGAAGACAACTCTCTGACCCAGAGTTTGAGGTTAGTGAAGAGTATATCCAGTTCCTAAGGGACAATCAGGTGTATAGAGACTTTGCTAGGCAAGAGAGAGAGAGGATTAATGCTCAGAATGATGCTGAAAAGAGACAGATAGAGGAAATGGAGGCTGGTCCGAAAGAAAATGCAGAAGATAATCAGGAAACATTGAAAAAATTGTATGGAGATGCTTGGGAAAGGATATCAGCATTGGAAATGTCTTTGAAGACCCAGTATATTAGTATATGTGATCAGGACAAACCAATGTACTGGCCAAATATACCCTTCAATTTTAATTTTGGTTGAACTCCGTCAGCAGCTAGGTATTTTATTTAGTATAATTTGATATTGACTGTAAATACATTAAAATAAATAATTAAATTTTATTGTGTTATGGTTATGTTGTGTTATGATGACTTAGTGAGGACAGCTGGAAAGACGGACTAGACAGGCAAGGGACAGGGAGAATTTGACAGGGTTGGGAAAGCCTTTGCTGAAGGGCACACAGAGACTCAGAACTGATATTACATGTTCTTGTACTACAACTATCACTATGAAAAAGGCTATACATATGTATAATATGTGATAAGCAATGATATATAAGTAAGTAGACCAAGGTAGGTAGCTAATAATACTTCACAATTGGAAATCCTTATTTTGTGTCTTCTTTTTGTATCCTCAGTTTGTTTTTTGAAGAGTCTTATTTATCCATCAATAACAAATGAAAGAAAGAGATAGCATATAATGTTATTTCAGCACACGTGGCATGACCACCGTAGAAACAAGTTTTGTCAGCGGAAGAATAGTCAAAACAACAGATAGAATAGACAAATTGTCAGATTTCTTTAGAAACCTGTCTGCAATGTCATTTATCTATTCTTCTATCAACAATACCCATTTCTATGGTGGTCATTATGTGCAGGAGTGAGTAGTGTAACTAATCTGCATTCGCGATTAACTTGTCAAACATGTAAACAAATATGAGTTATTGGAAAAAAAAACTTTAATTCCTATACAATAAAGTTCAGTTTACTCTACAACTTCAAACATTTTTACACATAATGTACATTAGTTTATTATAAAAGAGTTATAACACAGTACATTTAGAGTGTTTATTCTGGCAGGTTTATGTCATGTTTATAATACATTAATATTAAACTTACATACAATAAAGAAATCTTGATGTTTTATTAAGTCATAAAAGCTGTGTGAAGCAGGGACTAGTTACTTATAATAGCATTTGTTTTAAGTAAGTTAAATCGAAGGCATTCACTTAATATTTCTCTGGGCATTGTGGACATTCCGTTCACAATTATTGTACCTCTGACAGCACCAACCTAACATCAACCTTGTTGTGACGAGTATAAAGATCACAATGATTTTGACAGGCTTGTCAATGGCAGCAAGAGAAGTGGCCCTACCTACTACGCGATCAAAATGTATGGAACAGCAATTTTTATTTTTAATAACCGACGAAAAATTTCAAGGCCCCCTGCGTTCGTCAGAATCGTGTACCTACCTACCTACTGAGTCCATGGTAACATGTTGCGCGGCCATGTCCCTGCCACCAGGTCTAAAATTCTAAATTATTATTTAGAATTTATTAGTGTTATTTATGTCCCCATAGGAACTTGTGTGCCACTTTGGTGTATTGATTCTGCACAGGGCTTAAATATTTCTAGGTAAATTTTTAAATAATTTAGACTCGCTTTGTTTATAATATTTTTTGGCAATCTCATCTCAATCTCAGTAGTGTACTATGATGATCGGATAGGGTAGGTACATAATTACCTAAAATAAGTACCTAACCGTAATAATTATGTTATTTCAAAACTTCGTACGTACCTACTTATAAAATATTTTATAAAAAAAAAAACAGCTCACCTAAGAAGTTTCAACCTTATTAGATAGATGGCGTTACTGTCAACAGTGTTGATTTTGTAAAACAACGTTTTATTGCTGCAGTTGTGCCGATTTTGTAATAATGATAATTTGTTTGCCTCATTCATAGTAGAACATACATGGTTGGTGCAACATGAACTTGGTTTAACAAGCAGCTACCTATTTTTTCCCCTCTTTATTTACCCTTGCTTCCTTGCTGAAACGAATGCAACAAGTACTCATAACAAATGTGCGTCTCACGGTTGTACCAAACCTCAGTCGATCGCAGCATGCGCTCGACAGTAATTGATGCCTATCGCTCATACGTTTTTGTGCACTAGAACTAGTATTAGGATTGTAGGGACACCGAGAAACCTAAGGGAACAGGAAGCCCTGCTTGACTGATGAGTCTAGACTGTATTGCGGCAGTGAAAGTTTATTTCGGTTTACTCACACATAACATCACGCCTATATTTTCCGAAGGGTCAGGCAGAATGAAGGTAGGTACATACTATAGTACACCCACATGCGGGCGAGCCTATTTAATTACCATCAGCCGGGCACAAATCCAAACTCCGGAGAATTTCTAGATGAAAAAACCGAATACACGGTTTCGGTTTGCTCCTTAGATACATCATGTTTTCATAAATTGCGATGTACAGACTCCAGCACATCAAGCTACTACAATCTGTCAAATTTCTTTGATAGATTTTCAACTATATCGCTAAAGCATAAGGTTCAAAGTTGATTGGAAAAAATTGACAGTTTCGGGTAGCTTGATGTGCTGCTGTCTGTTTGTCTAAGAGCGTTTAAAGCTGGAGAACTACTAATTTGATTTACCTACGGTAATGCAAATGCCTGTAACTTGTACAAAAGTATGCAAGTAGCTTGCACGCCGACGTGCTATAACAACTTCTGATTTGTGAATGGCACAATAATGGCTTGCATATTTTTATACAAATTACAGGCATGTGTATTATAGGCTTTAGAATACCTATACTATACCTATGTTACAGTCTAAAATATAAGTATTCTAAAGCCACTTATTAGGCCTACTGCGGGTTTGTAGATGTCACATGTCTTCGAATTTTTGGTTTTAGAACATGTCGGTTTCCTCACGATGTTTTCCTTCACCGTTTTGAGAGCAGTGGTGATAGAAATAATATACACAAATTAAAGCGCCTGTCTGGGTTCGAACCTACGACCTACAACTCGTAAGTCGCGGCTGTTATCACTGGGCTACCGCTGCTCTCCTTAAATACATCATCATCTGCCTAGCCTTTTCCCAACTATGTTGGGGTCGGCTTCCAGTCTAACCGTATGCAGCTGAATACCAGTATTTTACATGGAGCGACTGCCTATCCGACCTCCACAATCCAGTTACTGGGTAGGTAATACGATACCTACCCCTTGGTAAGACTGGTCAGACTTTCGGGCTCTGCAAAATCCAAAAGCGTTTTTCTCGTTAAAAGAATTGCAACTTTGAGAGAAATACCTATTTCATAATGGTTTCGATAATACTATGAAAATTCAAAAGCGTTTTTCTCGTTAAAAGAATTGCAACTTTGAGAGAAATACCTATTTCATAATGGTTTCGATAATACTATGTTCGTAACATCATAAAATATGTATTTATTCTTTAGGAGAAAATCGCTTTTGAATCTTGGGTAAGTGTAAGGTATTTATGATCATGATTGTACAGACGCCAGCACAACAACCTACCCGAAACTGTCAAATTTTCTCAATCAACTTTGAACCATATGCTTTAGCGATAAAGTTGAAAATCTATTAAAGAATTTTGACAGATTGTAGTAGCTTGATATGATGGCGTCTGTACCTACAGACCGCACGTAACTTGGCAAGAGTCCTCTCCTTTTCCTGTCTCTTCTTTAACATTCTTCTAAACAGGACATGTTTAATAAATATATTATGGCAATAACAATAGAATAATGACCGGCAATAAATGTGACCATTTTTTTGTTGCACTAACTTACACTACGCTAAAACCTTGCCAAGTTACGTGCTGCCTGTGCGTGACTGTAGGTAGTTTCCTTTGAAAAGGAGTGAATCCACGGCTAAGAGCTAGTAATGTAATAAAGTATAGAGAATCCTTCTCATTTTTAATTAACCGTCGAACAGGTTATTCAAACGAACCACTTAGTGCCTTATGATCTATGTATGAGCACTTACGGTCAATTAGCAACGAACTACTGATCTTACATTTGTCTTGGACCATAGTAGGACAAGCTACCCTATAACAGTACTGTATCTATCTCCAGTTTATGTCAATCTGCCTAACATTTTTTGAATGAACATAAGTTTAAAAAAAACTGGCCAAGTTCGAGTCGGATTCGCACACGAAGGGTTTCGTAACACAAGCCAAAAACGCCGAAAAAAACACGTTTGTTGTTTGGGAGCCCCTTAAATATTTATTTTATTCTGTTTTTAGTATTTGTTGTTATAGGGGCAACAGAAATACATCATCTGTGAAAATTTCAATTGTCTAACTATCACTGTTCATGAGATACAGCCGGTGACAGACGGACAGCGGAGTTTTAGTAATAGGGTCCCGTTTTACCCTTTGGGTACGGAACCCTAAAAACGTAGTTTTCATTCAGTTAGAAATGGCAAAAAATTAAACTAATCATAGACTTCTGAAACTAAAGTTACAAAAAAAATAAAATGAGAGTTTATAGGAAGAAAAATAATTATGATGCATAAACAAAACGCCACAGACAGGCCGATACCGCTGCCAACAGTGGTGGCAGCGGTATCGGCCCCGACTTACGAGTTGTAGGTCGTGAGTTCGAACCCTGGCAGGGACTTTACTTTGTGTGTTTAATTTCATCACCACTGCTTTCAAAACGGTGAAAGAAAATATCGTCAGGCAGCATGTCCTAGAAACAAAAATTTCGAAGACATGCTGCGACATCAACCAACCCGCAATGGGCCCGCGTGGTGGATTATGGCCCACTCCCTCTCACCGAGAGGAGGCCTGTGTTCCAGCAGTAGGAACATTATAGGCTGATAATGTATGTTATGTAACTAAAAGGCTGATAATGTATGTTATGTAACTAAAAGGAGGTTTCCAGGGTGTGTGATGCGCAATACATGGTTGCATAAGAAGAACAACCACTTAGCCTCTCCTCACCAACTCCACTCCCACCTACTCGTGGTGAATCCTGTTACGTCGAGTAACCTATTACCGAGATTGTGGTACCCAACCCCTTTGGAGATATAGGTCGGCAAGCAGACGGGAGAAAGGGGGTCCGGTTATATCTCTACATCAACCGGATGTTAGTCGTTGGCAGCAGGGCGTACTGACTACTACTCATATAACATCACTGCGGTGCAGAAGGCAAGGGGAAACCACTGCACTATCTTCCCAAGAAATCCTATGAAAGTGGACCAAGTAAAGAGAGTGATAGGATGCGATCCGGCTACCACCCGGCGCCATGTGGAGTCCAGGTCTCATGGTGTGAAATGTGCTACTGGCCACACTGTCGTGACTCACCAGGCACAGTGCGGACAGTATGTTACTGGTGACAAAACAACTGGTCATCGTACACAGCTTCGCAAAAAGTTGAGATTGGGAACCTGGAATGTTCGGGGAATGATTCAACCAGGGAAAAAAGAGATTATAGACAAAGAGCAAGCACATTACGACCTGAAAATACTGGGGATCACCGAAACTCACATGAGAGGTTCAGGGTTCTATACTACCCCGAAGGGCCACACGGTATACTTTTCTGGGCCAGAAAGTGAAAGTAAGAATGGTGTGGCTTTGTCTGTGTCTCCCGAAGTCAATAAATCGGTTCTAGGATATAACCCGGTAAGTGACCGGATACTAACTTTGAGAATCAACACAAAACCATGTCGTGTCAATGTAGTGGTGGTATATGCCCCAACGTCCACTTCAACAGAGTCTGATGCGGAGGCATTCTACAATCAAGTCGACGATACTCTAAAAAGTCTGGCGAAGAGAGATATCACAGTTCTGCTGGGAGACCTTAATGCCAAGGTAGGGGATACGTCGAGAGATGAACACCTGAGGGATGTAGTTGGCAAATATGGACTTGGTACCAGAAATGACAGGGGTGAGAAATGGGTGCAATTCTGCGCGGAGAATTCCCTAATGATTATGAACACCTGCTTTAAAAACCACCCGAGGAGACTGTATACTTGGATAATGCCAGGTGACCGAGCACGTAATCAAATAGACTACATCGCTGTCGACAAGAGATGGAGATCGTGCATAACCTCCACTAAAACATATCCTGGAGCGGATTGCGGGAGCGACCACAAACTCTTGGTGGCAGAGATGTGTCTCAAATTGAAAAGATGCCAGCGAGTGGTTCAACCGACACAGAGGAGACCTGAACCTGGAGAACTAGAGGCCTTCAGCGAGTGCTTCAAGACCAAATCAGCCAACTTTGCCATTAACTGTCACGACGACACCGACGACAACTGGAACAGAGTGAAAAATCTTATCCTCTCAGCACGCAAAGAGAGCCAGAGCAAGGCAGTCGATGCCCCGAGAAAGATATGGATAACTGAAGAAACGTGGAAGGCGATCAGAGAGCGAAAGGAACTACTCAAAGGCAATGCTGAATCTGTGCTTGCAGATTACCGGGAAATTTCGGCAACGGTTCAACGTCTGTGCCGCAGGGACTATAATGACTATCTGAATTCAGTTTGTCAGGACATAGAAAATCATGCGCAAAAATTTCAGACAAGGGATCTCTTCCTGAAAATTAAGAGTATTACTCGAGAATTCAAGCCGAAAACTTGGGCCATAGAAGATGAGGAAGGAAGACTGTTGACCGAAATAGATCAAGTTACAGAAAGATGGAGATCATACTGTGAAAGCCTTTACGCCGATTCTGCAGCAGGAGCTCCAAGTACCTCGATTGTCGACAGGCAATGCATGGAGCCCGATATCCTCGAATCCGAAATCCGAAGTGCACTGCACAAACTCAAATCAAATAAATCAGCCGGTAGAGACAACATTTTTGCTGAAGAGCTTAAACACCTAGGGGATCAAGGGGTGAAAATAATGCGTGACCTTTGCAATCAAGTCTGGAAGACAGGCAGGTGGTGTACTGACTGGAAAGAGTCCCTACTAATTCCTCTGCACAAGAAAGGTTCAACTAGAACGTGCGGGAACTACCGGACAGTCGCACTTATATCTCATGCTAGCAAGATAATGCTTTACGTAATCAACGGACGACTGCAATCGTACCTTCAGTGGCAGATACCCAGTGAACAGGCAGGTTTTGTGAAAGGGCGAGGCACAAAAGAACAGATTGTGAATGTGAGGCAAATGATTGAGAAAAGATAATCTGGAAAAGTTGGTGGTGATGGGCAAGGTAGATGGGAAAAGACCTCGCGGACGGTCACCTAACCGCTGGTCAGACCAAATAACCGCCCTCACTGGTCTCTCTGTTACGACCGCCCTGAGAGAAGCTGAGAACCGAACGAAGTGGAAGAACATCGTGCATAAAGCCACGAAGGCCTTTCAGGGACACGACCTTCAGTAATGAAGTACGCGACCAAGAAGAAGAAGTAACTAAAAGTGTTCAACAAACAAACTAAAATATAATTATGGCATCGAAAAAAATCCATGAGCCACACAACGTGGTAATGCAGTCTTGCCGATATTTTTGATAGAATAATTTTTTTTTATTGAATTCGGTTGTCTAATTTTGTTTCTACTGTTTTTTTTTAAATTATTAACGACTAGCTGCGTCCCGCGGTTTCACCCGCGTAAATGTCGATCCCGTGGGAATATCGGGATAAAAAGTAGCCTATATGTTAATCCAGGGTGTCAGCTACCTCCATACAAATTTTTTATCAAAATTGGTCCAGCCGTTTGAGCGTGAAGAAGTAACAAACATATAAACACACCCCCACCCCCACACACACACACTCACAAACTTTCGCCTTTATAATATTAGTGTGATGTGATTAGGTATGTCTTAATGATTTGTCTTGTGTTTGTTACGGAATTGGATATTATATATTTTTTATCTTACCACAGTCAGTATTTTGATTGTTTTTGTTTTAATATCTTTGTAAATGGTCAATGTAATTTGTTTTATTTCAGTCTAACTCATAATCTTATTTTCATATCAATTATTATTTAATTTTATCTTGTTTAAGTACTCGTTTATTGATCTATTTTATTAATTAAATTTTCACATTTTATTCACTTGTATTCATGAATCTATCGTAATTTAATAACTAATGGTCTTACCACTGTTTTTTGTGCTAGCGGTGTTAACCTATAATTAATTGTTGCACCCGCAATTGTATCCTATTATAAATAATAAGCTGCTAATGTGTTGGTGTAAGTAATTGTTGGTTATCCTGTATAAAATAAATAAATAAAATAAAGATGCCTGTTCACTCTTGCTTTGAAGGCAGACGGTATGCCATGTAACAGGGAGCGAGCCCATTGCTATCAAACGGGGCATAAATTAAATTCAAACCCAGGCTGTTACTGGGAAAATTCCTAATGGAAAACCCAGATATCAATTTCGGCAACTTGGGAATCAAACCCAGGACTTAACGCTCAGCAGTCGAGCTTGCAACAAAACAGACGAGGCAGTAAAAATACATAAAGTAAAGTTACACCATAATATAGATTCTTGCGTACAAAAGACATCAACGCGTCTTGAACTGAACTTCTACATTATTGTGAAGGGGCCGGCGAACTACGCTTGCTAATGCGTAGTTCATACAAACGTAATACCAAAATAATTTGTAAATCAAACATTCTTCAGGTAGTGTGTATTTGTTTCGATTGGATTACAGAATATGTAGGTTCCTAAATATATATTTTGAATTTTTAGAGATGAAATAAATGAGGAATTCCAAATTTCTATAGAAAATTTATTTTTCTCATAACTCGTCTTTAAATTAGTGTCCATTCAATATATACGGCAACAGAAATACACAATTTGTAGAAATTTCAACTGTCTAACTATCGTTCTTTAGATACAGCCTGGTGGCAGACAGACGGACGGACAGACAGCGAAGTGTTAGTAATAGGGTCCCGTTTTTACCCTTTGGGTACGGAACCCTAAAAAAGGACAACATGACATAACATCACGCATATTTCCCCGAAAGAGTTAGGCAGTTGTCTAGTATACCTACATACTTTAGGCCAGTAACGAAAAAAAAAAAAACTTCCTTTAAACCCAAAACGTCCTTAGCCAACATCCAGCATTTAAAGCAAGGGAAAAGCGATCAGGCCGCCCATTGTATGTTATGTGGTAATAGTCGTATTTTTTTTTGTTATGTATAATAAAGTAGGTATATATAAATAAATAACCACCCTTGACCAGCATCCAGTATATATTAACATTTAAAGTATTAATCGTCGATACCAAAGGAAAAACACACTGAAAAACATTGGAAATAAATGCACAGGTTACACTCACTTTTGGCCAATTACAAAGAGAGAAAAAAAGAAAAATTCCTTCAATCCCAAAACATCCTTGGCCAGCATCCAGCATCTATCAACATTTAAAGTATCAATCGTCGGTACCAAAGAACGTAGAAATTGGCGCTCAAAACGGTTGAACGCAACCTGTTTCCGAGGGAGCCCCCCCCTGCCCCCCTCCCCCCGCAAGGCGTCCCCCGCCAGTGCCATCAGAGCCTCCGTAGAGCTCAGTTGCGCGCGCGCATATTTGTGGGACAAATACAAAAAAAACACGTTTTTCTGTGATAAATTTTTTGATCAGTGATTCCCGGATTGCAGTGCAGTGTTTATAATTTATTTCGGTATCGTTTTTTAAAGTATTTTCTGTGTGAAAACAGTGGAAAACACGAGTTATGTTTCAGTGATTTTGTGTGACAGAAGGATTTTGGAGGTAAAGCTTTAAGTTCTAGGAGCTTTAAGATATAATTCTCTCTTATAAGCTCTTTTGATAGTGACCAAAGTAATGAAATATCTCCCAAGCCGTCTCTACTAACAAAGTAGAGTCGACTCTACGTATTTTAAAATGGCAAGCGGGTCTATAAGTTGATGTAGAGAATGCTAATGACATTTCATACAGTTATTCCTATCCCGTAGCTAGGATATTTTAGTAACAAACTTTATCTAAAACAGTTCTCTACATCGAAATGTAGAGTAGAAACTTACGTTAGTATTTTCTCTATAATAGCTCGTTACATTAAGATTTTTATCACAAATCTAAGATAGACTCTAATAGAGAACTCTACAACTTACTCTCTATCAACTTAAAAATCACTTAACAAAAAAACTTAACCGTAACTTAAACGTTTTCCTAGAAAGTGTGACTTAACTTACGCTAAGCTAAGTAAGCGTAGGTTTAAGTCGCGTCGTTATAAAGTTGCTTATAAGTTATAACTTAAGTCATATAACTAGTATTTTGCCCGCGGCGTGGTTTGCGTTTCACTATTCATCTCATTTGTTAGAGCCGCCTGATAAATGTTGATTCTAGTGATATTATAAGTCATTATAATTTGCACTTGGTACTTTAGCTAACGGTTTTTTGATGTGCTAAGTGCTAATGAAGGTTTAGTACTAAATTAGTTAGAACTCTACAAAAATATATAAATTAGGGTAGTATTCAGTAGTAGAGCAATGGTGGCCCAGTGGTTACGGCCTCGACTAAAGAGTTGTAGGTCGTAAGTTCGAACCCAGGTAGGCACATTACTTTGTGTATTTAATTTCATCACCACTGCTCTCGAAACGGTGAAGGAAAACATCGTGAGGAAACCGGCATGCCCTAGAACCAACAATTCAAAAACATGTGACATCTACCAACCCGCATTGGGCCCGCGTCGTGGATTACGGCCCACTCCCTCTCACAGAGAGGAGGCCTGTGTCTCAGCAGTGGGAACGTTATAGGTTGATTATGTATTCAGTATCAGGATTGTTTAAAAATATGTACCTGTTAAGGAAAATTCCAGTAATTTGATAAGGATATTGACAAAGCCATATCGCATGATTCTAAAGCTTTTACAGACAGTGTAGGCATTCAACAATTTTGAAGTAACTTCTATTGGATAGTTCCATATGAAGAGCTTTAGCTTTAGCTAAAGTGCCGTAGGTACCTATTTACATGAAATCACGTAAAAGCTCCCTGAAAGCTCTTCTACAAAATACTTTAGCTTATGTTCCCATTTTCACATCACACGACATATCACCAATCCGCTTCTGTCGAAAAAAAATAGATAAAAGTGAAATACTCGTTCCTTCCTCTACTGGTCTTCTTTTCTTTAGCTTTCACATCGTCGGCACTCTTCTTTCCTTGGGGTGTATTAAACTATGAAGTTACTTGTCCATTCTTCTCAATACGAATCTACCTTTTGAAAGGGGCGACTAGAATTAATAATATTTTCATGTAACATTTGATATTACTTGAAAATAAATGATAGACTTTGACTTAAAATATCCTCCAAAAGTAGCGATAGTTAAACTTATGTCTGTCGTACTCTGGACCCTTAACTCCGTCAACACAGCGGCATGAGATATTTTCATAAAGAGGAAGCCTTTTTCTGTCTATTTGCTCGACATTTGTCTTTCCTTCAATATCATTCTGAAATTTTATTTAATACTAGCCTCCGCCCGCGGCTTCGCCCGCGAAGTATGTCGATAAAAACTATTGTATGTCCTTCCCCGGGATACAATCTATCTTTCTACCAAATTTTATCGAAATCTGTTCAGTGGTTTAGGCGTGAAAAGGTAACATACAGACAGACAGAGTTACTTTCGAATTTATAATGTTAGTATTAGTATAGATGTCTAAAATTATCCTCATTTCACGACCAGAAGGTTTTAACTAAGAATTTTAATGTAAAACGCATGAACAACAAGCCTTTTATGTAAAAGTAAATTGAAGTGAATTACTATCAAGTTAACAAGCGCCTAGCACCTGTTATTATTTATTGCGTTTTACTATTTTAAACTTGACACGACTTTGAAGTTCTTAAAAAGTCTACAAAGTGAAGTTAAATAATTCAACATAGTTTTGGCTTCAAATGTTGTCTAAATTAATACGTATTAAAAAAAAATAATTTATTAATGGAAAATGTAACTAACTATTTACACTAGATACTAAATTAAATGACTAACTATACAAATAACTACAAAAACAAAGGACACTTAGGCGTCGAAGTACTCGTCCGTATGTCATCAGGAAATTTGCCCAGAAGACTGGCGTCATTGCCACGTTGAATGGCAATGCTAATTCTTTGGCCATTTGTATTATAATCTTTCATATTGACTCAAATGTGACTTAAGTGAATTATGAAAATGAATTTGAAGTAGGTATTTCGTACTTCATCATCATCGTCTCCTGCTGCTCTGCTTCTGCTCTCAATGTAGCCCTTGTTTAATTATGCTATTGAATTCTGTCTTTCAATGCCTCAATTTAATTAAAACAAGTAACATAGTAATCCCAGAATGATTTAGTAGAAAAGGCATTTAAAGTAAAGGGTTTTGTTTCACATACGTTATACTTTACATATTGAAGAAAGAAAAAATAATAAAGAAAGATTAGAAATAATCCTACCTAGTACTTAGGTACAATTTCTTCACCACTGCTCTTAAAACTTTGAAGACCAAAAAATTCAAAGACATGTGACATCTACCAACCCGCACTGGGCCACTACGGTCTATTCAGGCTAATTATTTAAAGGTACCAATTTATTATCAAAACCTAAATCAAAATAAAACAGAGCGTGCGTTACAAAATTAAACGATGAAAACAAAAAGGTTTTTATTATAATCCACACTCAAGTAGTACCCAATAGTCAGGATCTCATTTATTGCAGATTTAATGGAAAAACCTTGTAAGAAGTAGTCGATTTTATTTTGACGCAAATGTCTATGCTTTATAAAGAGACCGCTAAGGACTACTCAGTACCTACCTGCCTTAATAAATCGTTTAATTATTGAGTTGTTCATCTTGTATTTCAAGTCTGAGGATGATGCTGAATCTAATGTACCTATAATTCTTAATTAGTGTAGTTTTAAAACGTCTAAATATAATTAAAAGTATTAATACGTGCAGACGGGTAGATTAATAATAGAAGAGCTATAAAAGGGAATATGAGAGATAACCTTTTAAGCTAAAAACGCAACACAACATTATCAAAGCAAGTAAAATGCACCAAAATCTAAAACTCCTGTAAAAGATTATCCTGTAAAAGATTACTAAACTTCGGATAAAGTGATAAAATGTATGGTTAGTGGTAGCAGTTATGAGTAAATTATACAGGTGCCATACCTGTAAAAATCGTTATCTGAATTTTTCAAAACACATCCCTTTTCTTAAAATCTGATCAGACTCTACACTCTATGCAGTAGTACAACTTATGCTCTGTTACTGTTAGTTATCTACATTCTTCTTATCCCTTGCTGACTAATTCAGCTTTTCAGCTGCTTCTTTTTCACTTCTCCCGGTTTCTGGTTTGCTTGGCAGTTAGGTTATTTGCTCCCATAAATATTTGAACGCATCCTTTTCTAACGTTCATGAAATCAGTCTTTCGTTTTAAGCGCTAATTTACCTTTGTAATACTATTACCCATATCACATTCATCTGTCAAGAAGTTTCCATATCAAAACTTTCCTTTACATGATATGCTAAAATAACAAAAGAAAATTAAAGTACAAAAAAGGGATGACACATCATAGCATGTATTATAAGCTTCATTCTGCAGTACACCCAGGGCGTGGCAACATGGTGATACATGTCGTACGATTACAATCATATTGAATACAAAGACGCACTCTTTTATGTAGACTGTGGACCAATGGTCATTGTTGGTCCTTTGTATTCTGACGCGGATAAATTCAATGAGGTTTGTACTGTTTTTGGTATGAAATTGATATGGTTATGCTTTTTCTGTGACGTTGTAATTAAGTGGGTAGGTATTAAACGAAAATGCAAGCGTAGTTTGGATTTGCGTAGAAAAAATGTCGCCGTATAAAATGATACAAGTTATAATTAAAATTATGTGAATATGGATTTGGTAGTTTTTGGAAAATGTGCAAGTATAGTATAAGTTAATTAAACGCTACGCCGAATGTGGCAAAAACAGAGTAACATAAGCATAATCAACCTATAATGATCCCACTGCTGGGACACAGGCCTCCTGTCTGTGAGAGGGTAGGTTGTAATCCACCACGCGGGCCCAGTGCGGGTTGGTAGACGTCACATGTCTTCGAATTTTTGGTTCTAGGACATGCCGGTTTCCTCACGATTTTTTCCATCACCGTTTTGAGAGCAGTGGCAATACAATTATTTACACAAAGTAAAGCATGTCTGGGTTCGAAAAATACAGTTAAAGTCAGAAAACTGTAATTGTTTCTGCATAATAATTTCGTTCAATTTTCCTTTGCGTGAGAAAATACGAAATACACAAAATGTGTAAAAGGTTGTTGTTGTGAATTTGTTATGTAAGTTAAAATACATAATAGTTGGCGTGATCAAGTTTAATATAAGAATGAAAAATATTGTTATGATATCTTGTTGCATAATTTATTCAAATTAATTTGTATCAAGAGTCCGTGGGTTGTTTCTTCTTCGTGTCACTGCGTTTATCAGATTAGAATAACTTAATTCATGCAATATAATGTTTCTATCTATTATTCATTTGAAAAGTGGTGACACAATGGTATCGGACGCAATTTACGAGTTGTAGGTCGTGGGTTCGAACTCATAACCACTGCTCCCAAAACGGTGAAGGAAAACATCGTGAGGAAACCGGCATGTCCTATAACCAAAAATTCGAAGACATGTGATATCTATTAACCCGCACTGGGCCCCCGTGGTGGATTACAGCCCACTCCCTCTCACTGAGAGACGGCCTATGTCCCAGCAGTGGGAACATTATAGGCTGATTATGTTATTAATTGAACAATATTCTCGCACAAGTAACATACAGACTGTTCTGTATTCTGAGCTCATGCTGAGAGGTAAGCTCTTGCTGATTAAAGTTGATAAAGTATGCAAGGCATGCAATAATTGGTTCACAGCATAAAAAGAGATACCCAACTAGCTGCGGCAGTAATTATGCAAAAACTAGAATTATTATTTAAAAATAACAACCACATGCAGCTCAAAAAATTTCACATCTGAGGTGTCTTAAAAATCCTTTTTCACGCGTTTCGAAAAAGCGCATAGTTGAAATTGACGCGCCCCGGCTCTGCCCGCGGCCCGAACCTTGATATAACTCATTCGTGCATAGTTTGTGTTGACGCTCGAAATTCGGAATTTTTGATGTCCGCCGCCGCGCGCCCGTCGCATGCGCAACATTTTTGACGCTAATTCGTTTAGAAATCACTCGTTTTTCTGATGAGATTTGGGGGGTTTATAATTTTTTTGCTTCAATATTTTATTTTTACTGTATGTAGTTTACAATAATTGTATGAAGATGTTTACTTCTTTACCTCTTCAAGTATGGTGTCCTACTCCAAACATCTGCCAACATCAATTCCCACAAAAAATAACTATGTAAGTACAAAAAGATCTTATTCGCACTTGAAATATTAACGCACTTAGGCCATTCTTCAATGCGCTCAAGATAAATGGCGCTGACTGAGTCTCATCTACATTTCGAGCCAGTCTCGCATTAAAACTTAGTTTTTACGAGCAATCCGCGGCTTGCTAAGCAAGAGATGCGATACCGATGTAATGTGTCTCTAATACTAGTGTACATGTAGATGTCACACTATGCACGACATGTTCGGGTTGAAGAAAATTGTATCTTGAAATTGTTTTAAACCGTTAACCGATGTAAGTGAAGTTAGGTGTTGTTTGTTATTGTATGTTTTAGATTTTGGTTGAGATGTAACTGGCGATTGTGTAAGTCCGAGGCTATTGCTACCTATATTACTGAATATATATTATATACAGAAGTTGTTGGTGTATATTTATAAATAAAATATTGCTGGAATACATTTTTGAGCGTCATTATGGTATGTCAGAAAATTAGGAGATGTGAAAGGATAGTAAAATAATTGCATTGCCGCCGTTCGTAACGAAATTAGATTAAAAAAACCTTCCCAATTTCCCATTATTCGAATTGACAGAGTTTTATGAATGACATTTTTAACGGCTTTAATCAGCACGAAAAAAAAATACGACAAGTGATTCTGAAATCTTTGGACAAATTGCATTTCTCCTTCCAATCCGAAACATAATTACTATAAATAACGCGGCAATCTGAAATGAATAGTGAAAGTAGCCATGTTAATAAGTTCAATTTTAATTTGCCACGCAAAAGATACTACCTGTTCGTAATCTTTAAATGCATAACAGTTATACCTACATTATTTAAAACGTCCACACAGTAGGGTTGCCAAAACTTTCTACCTAAATAAAATAGTCTTCAGGTAAAAAAACTTTTGGCCTTGATCGATTTTATACTTTTAGAAGCTTTTCTGGTGCTCTTCGTAGATAACAAATTAGTATCTTCAATTTATTTTTTTAATTGAAACATGAGCTTTTCTTGTGGAAAACCTATAGTTTCACTTTCGAGGCGAAATACTTGACCAACAGTCCAGTCCAGCTTAGCTGTTTCAAAATCTGACAGCCCTGAAAATAAATGCGTTGACAGTTTTATTATGAACTTAAGTTTTATTAAACTTAAGTATTAAGTTAAGAACTTTAATGCTTACCTATTTGTTAAGTCAATTTTTTACTTCATAACTCGTTTTTGTCTTGGACAAAAGGACGTATTGATATTATCCCGATCGAGTTAAGGCAATTCGGAATGACCGAATGGCTATTGTCCTTGTGGAGAATGGGCTTACTGTGAATGCGGTACCTTGAATTTTAATTAACCATGTGGTATCGGGATATAAAGTAAGTAAGTATACAGGGGTCGGGATATAAAGTAACTTATCTCCCGTTAGTCTGTGGCCATTAAAAGTATTTTCTTTCTTTCTTTATCTGCCTCTGTGGATGCTGTAAAAGTAATTGTGGCTTTAAGTAATGTGGATAGGCAGCAGGAGGTACCAATAGTGGGTAAGTACATCAAACGTGACCTGGGTTAGTGACGGTAGAGCTTTTTGCTTGAGTCTTTTTTCAAGGCATTATTATCCGCCATAATTAATGTTCCACGAAGCAAAATTTCCATTTTCCGACTCAAAGGGTGGTGATGTAAAAATTATATTATAACACTAGATATGTTTCCACATTCTGTCTTAAGGCAAAATAGCACATTGCAATGAGGGAATGTGATAAAAAAAAAAGTTTTGTAATTATATAAGGCTTTTTAAAGCTATCCGTCGTAACCTTATCAAATATACCAGCTGCTAGTTTTGACATGATGCACATGATTTCTCTAAAATAAAATTAAATCCATTTATTCGTATAGACTAATAAAATTATTTGTCCATACTTGTTCGTCACAAAGATCTTCAATGTATGTTAGTCGATACCAAAATCAAAATGAAAACAAAACGTTATTCATAACATTCAAAATTCAAATAATAAAATTACTCATGTCAAAAAAAAAAATCTATACCGTAGACAATTTATTTGAATTGCTCGAATTTAAAAATCTTTCACAGAACTAATGTACACCATCCCTTAAACCCACCCACCCTCTCGGCATTAAGTGCAGTAAAACAAACAGTTTTGCTTTGGATAATATTATTACTTAGAACAAGTGTTGTCTTTGTTGAAAGCCTCCCCACGTGTACCTTTAGTCAGGTACTTCGGAACAGGTAAAAAATACTTGACTTTGCTCCCTTGGGATCGGATGGTTGATTTGATTTTGAGGTTGGGCATTTGAGTAGACAATTTTTTAAATAGATGAATATTTTTTGGGGAATTAGATTAGTTTTATTACAATACTGAAACAATATACATAAGGTGCACATAATAAAGAGTATTCTATATTTGTGTGGAGGATTTTTGTTTATATATTGTTAGTTTAACCTAAAACAGACTAAGGCCAATTTACATGATCAGCCTATAATGTTCTCACTGCTGGGACACAAGCCTCCTCTCGGTGAGAGAGAGTGGGCCGTAATCCACCACGCGGGCCCAGTGCAGGTTGGCAGATGTCACATGTCTTCGAATCTTGGTTCTAGGACATGCCGGTTTCCTCACGATGTTTTCCTTCACCGTTTTGAGAGCAGTGGTCATAAAAATAATTTACACAAATTAAAGCGCCTGTTTGGGTTCGAACCTACGACCTACAACTCGTAAGCCGCGGCCGTTACCACTTGGCCACCACTGCTCTTACCACTTGGCCACCACTGCTGCAAGGCCAATTACATTTATGAAATTAGTCTTAAATCTTTATTCGATATTCTAACCTGTTACTTACATGGTTTTAATTGACAAGCGAAAAGTAGGAACCTGATAAAATATTCGTTAGAAAAAGCTGCACTTTTATGATTTGTTATCTATAATTTAACCAGTGTGGTCAACATTTTTTATTAGTATTATTTTAATATCTTCTGTCTACAGTCTAATTACTTCCAGACTCGATTTTTAAGAAACATTGCCAATTAATTATTTAATTTATTATTATCAGATATATATTTTTATTAGATATGTCATTAATTACTTACAAAAATAAAATCATTTCATTTCAATCATTTCATTTCATTTCATTTATAATTATATGGCAGCTAGAATGTCCAAATGAAGTTTTGTTATATCAAAACTTATAATCCTTAGGCTAGGAATACATGATTGATTTTTTGTCTCGGATTTAAAACATATGATTCATCTAATTAAAACTAAATTTTTCAATGATTTTTGTTTGATTTTGAAGTGCTTGTTTTAATGCTTCTCTTGTAACTAACATTTAAGTATATGTGCCTTTTTAAACCGTCTGTCTTCAAAGCAAGAGTGATCAGGCATCTTCTGGGCACGCTCGTTCCATCAATTTTCATTCAGTTCATTACTCAACGGCTTGAGAATTGTCACTATAAATTCAGTAAATCAATATTTTAGCTGGTCATACTTGTTGCTGGTCATATTCCTATTCACTTATCAATATCATAGACGTACTTCTATATTTAATAGTTTCCCAACAAGCCTATCACTATTTTAATGGAGATTTTAAAAGCAAGACACGTGACAAGACAAAACCTCTCTTTCACCATCAGTGATGGTCAATGATAATTAAATTCTCAACCAAACCAACCTACACATACTTTTAAACAACGGTCGTGCATTCAAGATAGGATATTAAACCGGGTTCCTCTTTGAGCATTTCGTATTGTCGTAAAATTGGCGATTCGTGACGCAGTGAGCTTGCATATAAGTTTAGAGGCCGATTTTTAGTCGTACGACTTTTTGTCTTGATGAAGACTTTTGTATAGTATTGTATATTATTTATTTAATGAGGGTGGTGAAGAGATTAGATGGCAGGTGCTTTGGTAGAGAGGAACGGTGATAAAAACCTATTAAAAATATATGTTAATGAATTATAAATGAAATAGGTACAGAAATACATAAAAGGCATACATATTTAGTAATATATATATATATATACATAATTATATATAAATTCAAGGGAGAGAGGTGTGGAGATGAGTCTACGCTATTTGTTTATATATTACATATTATGTTTTTTATTTTGAAGGTATCATTGTTTTACTAAGATTGTCTTGGTAGGTACTGTCGCTACTGTCACTTAATTGCAACTTCCAATGTGTTTAATCAGTAATAATCAGTCTATGACTATTTTTATATAATTTTCATTAAATTTAAGAAAATCTTCATTTTGTACATGAAGTAGAAATCCTTGATGAGATAAGTCAGAACGATAAAAATCATAATAGGTATTTTGCCACTTTTGTAGAAGCTACCATTGATTTAGTGTGCTCCTTGTCCTCAATTACCAAAATATCTAGGTATCGACGGATTAGGCAACAAGTTTTTTTATGATGTTGATGACAAACGAATTACTTAATCTTTAATTTATTATAGAGTTGTATTTATATTTAAATATTTTATCTTTTAATTCTCGTCATTCTTTTCCATGTATTTTAATTTTCTACTAATTAGTCAGAAATTAAAATTATTATTTTTAATAATGCTAAAGAATAGGGTTATTAAAGAGTAATAAAACTACGTTTGCTAGTTTTGCATTCATTAAATTGTTACTGGTGTAGCGGTATCTACAACGCCACATGAGAACAACGCGTCATACTACGTCACGTAATACCTACATCGCGCAAGCAGAGTTTACCGCGCAATTAACATAGATACAACGGCCCGACATGAATCATTGGGCAGTTGCCCGCCAGACATAACACCCGTCTGGTCGGAGGATCCTCCCTTTTCTATGGAGGTTGAGTGAACTTTACACCCTTGTTCCTCATACCTCTATACAGCACGAAGGCTAGTGACAGAAGTCAAACCAAATGCTATGCGACACACTAAAATGTTAATTTTAATTAGATCCCGGCGTATTTTTAATTTAAAGTCTTTAAATTAATAATAAAAAATCAGATTAAGGTTCTGTCAAAATATCACATTTAAAATCCTATGCTGTATAAAGCAAGCAATAATATAAAACGGAACTTAACTTTAAAAATCAAAACCAGTCTTTAAACTAGGACAGACTAGTTCTAATAAAATCAGGTTTTATCAATCAACTCAAACCTTATCTGAATACGAGCTTATCTTAAATCCTGTCAACACCATTAAAAAAAAACCAGCATAATAAAAACGAAACTGCATTGCAAAACCTGGAAGACTGTCAGCCAGCGCCGATCATTTACAACATAAATTTTGCACCGAGGGAAGTTAGATATAAAACATATAAATATTCATACTGAATGATTACGAATACTGCCTTTTAAACTAGTGTAGCAAAAACTAAATAATGTCACTTATCGAAAAGGAAACCTGTCTGAACCGCATGTTATAATTATAGCAAGTATGCATCATTCATGAATTTTCCTTTGGCGGAGTGACGCTGGGAGTTCTAATCGAAGGTAATAGACGTGGTGAAATGTTGCCATTTGTAAAAATTGTGATTGAATGCGTATTGCCAGCGTATTGACACATTTTCTTTATTCTACTTTTGTTACTTATGTGGGAAGACGTGTGTGATAGTCTATTGTAACTAGATTGCATTAATTCTTATTTTTTAAGTGCATACCTTAGGCTTTGACAATTTTAATGAGTGTTACTGAATAAGAGCCTTTAGATACCATATCGGGTAAGAAAATTAATTAGATGTCACATAGACTGGTTGTCAGGTCATCTTCACTTTATGAGTATTAAATCACACTTTACTGCTGTTGCATCCATTCTATATAGAGAAGATTCGTGTGTGCAAATCGAAATTTACTTAAATTGTTGGATTAATTGTATCATTTCTTTTGCAGGTGTGAGTGACAATGTGTGTGCGGTGAGTGATAAGAACGCGCGATGTTGCGCGTGATCACTTGCCTGCTGGTCGCGACCGCGGCTGCGGAGCATGTGCGAGAGTTCACCGTCAGAGAGAACGCACGCGCCTCCACCCTCGTCGGTCACCTCGGAGACGAACTGCCCGACGCAGCCCCGCCATACACCATCGTCCCCGTCCCCGGCAGCGCTGTCAACGACGACCTCAGGATAGACCCCCACACAGGAGAAATCAGGACCCGAGGCCCCCTAGACAGAGAGAACAGAGACCATTATGCTCTAGTCGCCATCCCCGCCAGCGGAGATAACATCCGCGTAGTCGTCAGGGTACTAGACGAAAACGATAATGCTCCCACATTCCCAACCCCCGTCATGAACGTGGAGTTCTCCGAGAACACTCCCAGGGACGTGAAGAGAAAACTAAACCCGGCCAAAGACCAGGATTTAGGACCATTCAACACGCAAAGATACAATATTGTATCTGGGAATACTGATAATGCGTTCAGATTGTCTTCCCATAGGGAAAGAGATGGGGTCCTGTATCTGGACCTACAAATTAATGGCTTCCTCGACAGGGAGACGACTGATCATTATCAGTTAGTTATAGAAGCGTTAGATGGTGGTACCCCACCGCTGAGAGGGACTATGACTGTAAATATTACTATTTTAGACGTTAATGATAATCCTCCTGTCTTTGCTGAAAGTGTATACTCTGCTACTATTCCGGAGAATGCGACCGTAGGCACTCCTGTACTAAAAGTGTCCGCGACCGACTTAGACTCTGGTGAAAACGGTTTGATCGAATACTCGATAAACAGAAGACAGAGTGATAAAGAGAATATGTTCAAAATTGACCCAGAAACTGGTGATATTACTGTAAATAAAGCGTTAGATTTTGAAACTAAGGAATTACATGAACTTGTAGTTGTAGCCAGAGATAAAGGTGCACAACCTTTGGAAACTACAGCTTTTGTGTCGATAAGGGTTACTGATGTAAATGATAACCAGCCTACTATAGATGTTATATTCCTAAGTGATGATGCTACACCAAAAATCTCCGAGTCAGCACAGTTAGATGAATTTGTGGCTAGAATATCAGTGCATGATCCAGACTCTAAAACAGAATACGCGAACGTAAACGTTACGTTAAGCGGTGGGGACGGGCACTTTGATTTGCGGACTCACGACAACATAATTTACTTGGTAGTCGTTGCGTTACCACTGGATCGCGAATCCCGTTCGTCTTACACGTTGAATGTGGTAGCGACTGATAAGGGGTCCCCTCCATTACACGCGTCTAGGATCATCAGTCTGAAAGTGACTGATGTGAATGACAACGCACCAGTTTTCCTCGAATCAGAGTATAAAGCGAGTGTGCCGGAAGCGGCGGCTCCAGGTACACCGGTGGTCCAAGTTTCGGCGGCTGACGCTGATGAAGGAGAGAATTCCGAAATTCGTTACTCCTTACTGCCGACTCCTCAGTCCGATTGGTTTGCGATTGACGAGCGATCAGGGTTAGTGACTACTCGGGCTAGGGTGGATTGCGAGACGAATCCAATACCGCGTCTGACGGTGGTAGCTCAGGACCGCGGTAACCCTCCAATGTCCTCGACAGCTACGTTAATAGTGACAGTGTTAGATGTGAATGATAATGAGCCGATATTCGACCAGTCTTTCTACAACGTCACCGTGTCGGAGAATGAAACTGTCGGCAGCTGTATTTTAAAGGTGAGTCTTTTATTAATCACTTTATTCACATGACTGTGTAATTGATTTCCTTAATAAATCTCTGTATGTTTTGCCTTAGGTATTGGTTATATAGATTCTCGGCCCATAGCTTGTATTCGTTTAGATTCAAGCTGCTACATTGTATCTCTAACATCTACTAGGTCATCATGATAATAATTTCATATTAAAACCGTTGAATATTTTATAACTACACATATTGCACGCCATGCATTGTAATATGATAAAGCAAATGTATGTAGGGACACGAAAAAAGTATCGATACTTTGTGGTATCGATACATTTCCATTCGATACCGATACTTTTGTACTCGATACTTTGTATTCGATACTTTTACTCAATGAGTACTTTTTGGCAGGTATCGTATCGAATAAGAAATTAAGTTTTAAATGGGTAATCTTAGAAATTACCCATTTAAAACTTGCGATCTTTACGGCTTATGTTTATGGTTATGGCACCGCCATCTAGTTCACTCGTTCTAAACCTTCTAAAACATTACATCGATCTTTGCTCGAAATCGTTCTTTCCGTTCACAATTAAATTCTTAACCTTTCCTTCATTCATTTACTACACTAATCCATCACTCATTCACTCACTCGTTCAACGTTGTCAACTTGTCATTTAATTTTATCGTATTCGGCGGTATTCGTTATTTCGTTTCGCGCTTTGTTTTTCTACTATATTAATACGGTTGATCATTATTTTGCTTGACTATTATTTGATTTATTCAAGTGTAATCTAAAAGTACTCACTATTATTCTGTGCTGTGTAACTATATTGTCTATCGATATTTGAGTCATTAGAAGAATGCCGCCTACTAAAAGTGAACTTTGGCAGTATTTTGTCAAGATTAACAACAACGAAGTGAAATGCAAGACTTGCTTCAAAACCATAAAAACGTCAGGAAATACGTTAAACATGAATAAACATCTTAAGAAACACTCTACGACAAATGCGTCAAGGTATTTTTTAATAATTTTAATGATTCCATGTTTTTATTATTATTGCTACCAAGGCTGCGTTCTGAAATGGGCGAAATTCACAACGGCCACTGCGTTCCGTAACGGGCCTAAACCGCTGAACGGATTTAACCATATTCATAGAAATAAAATTGGCGTGTCTATTTGTGATTGCGAAATAAAGGTCCATTGGTATTACAAAAACTCAAACTTGCATTAAGCATTTATTCCTACGTAAAATGTGAAAAACGTTCCACGCGAACAACGTTGGTAGAATTTGCTAGTAATTATAAATACCTACCTAAATTTGAAAGTTACTATCTGTGAATCTGTTAACTTTTCACGCATAAACTACCTACCACTAATGTTATGGTTAATGTATACAATTGTTGTATGCTATATTTGATTATATATATATGGGTCAAGAGTGGGCCCATTTAGTAATGATAAAAATAAAAAAAATATTCCTAAAGTACCTACTAAATAATTTAATTTTGTTTCTATTTTTTTTTTTTTGTTGAAGTTACAGTTGTCTTTTTTTATTATTGTATTAAATTTTTGTACCAATACCATTTGTTTTTTCATGTCCTGCTCTACTGAAGTTAAACTGACGTTATTTACTGACTGATATTGACCTATGCTCTATGCGAATTAGGCACTAAGAAAAGTACTCGATACCTTGAAGTATCGATACTTTTGTTTCGATACTTTTATGAGTACGATACTTTTTTTTCGATACTACTCATGAGTACAGTATCGATACTTTCTATTCGATACCGTGTCCCTAAATGTATGTCATGTGACGTTGAAAGGCGTTCGCCGTTGCTAAAGGCGTAGGCATGTTTAGTTTATATAGCCTTTTCCTCATTAGAAATATGCAAAGTTGCAGGCAATTACTCCCCATTTATTACAGCTGAGTTACATATAACATTAACATATTAAAGACTTGCGTTAATAGTGGTAAAACTCCTTTACTTCTCACATTATTGCAACTTTTCGGTCTAACATTGTAAGACTGCGTTTATGCAAAATGCCAGTCAACATCTGAAAACCTCGCTTCAAAGTGATTTCTATAGAAGGATTTCTGTACTTTTCAATTTAGTTAAATGATAATTTATGTATATCGTCCAATATATCCATACTTATCGATTCCGATCTTATAAGCCCTTTCGTCACATTACTTTTAAATGTTATTATCTGCCAACATTACTATTCGGATTTGCATTATTTCCCCGCCACTATGAAGGCAGATATATGTAAATAAAATATTTTCAATTCAAACGACATTTTAGTCGTAAATTAACAGATTGTTATGTTGTGTCATTTTTGACGGTAATATAATAAAAATGTTATTTTTTATTAGTTTCTTTGTAAGTCATTGCGTTTTTCGTTATTGTTAATAAGTGACCTTTTAGCTTTACAATTATAACGTCTATATTGTAGTCATTAGAATATGATTTATACCGTTAGTTAACAAGTTCTATAAAAAATACATTCTATAGGTCATTATCATCTGCCTAGCCTTTTGTCAACTATGTTGGGGTCGGCTTCCAGTTTAACCCGATGCAGCTGAATACTAGTATTCACATTCATATAGGTATAAATGTAAATTTATATAGAAACAATCAGTAATTGATAAAGCTTGAGAAACGCGTCCTACGTAAAGGAAAGTGTGAGAGATACAGTTACGGATAGATATACTACTTTATACGGGAAACCTGAGATGAACACCAACGTACATGCAGACATGCAATCGTTATTAAGAACAACTAACAAACACATTATAATTGTGTAAAATATAACTGATGATACCAAAGATTATGGTATATTAGATGTCAGTTTCTCGTACGAAAATGATCGCAAAATTAATGTGACAAATTGTCAAGCACGCGTAAACTGTTGCGATTAGCAGTTGACAAGGTCGACCTTCATCATAAGGCCTCAAAGGAGGATCGAGATCTCATGATAGAGGTCTAGCTTTTAAGAAAACTATAACATACTTTAAAAAAAATACTGGAATACCTTATTAAGTAGCATTTAACCTGGGAATTGAAACCAGTGACCTAATTCCTGATAAACAACAGTTCGAGCAACTAATCAAAACAAACCCATAGACAGGACACTCGCATACACAAATCCGTGGGTACAGTGAAAGTCCAATTTGCGTTCAATACCAATTTGCCAGAAGTAAACTACGGTACTGGCATTATTCGCCAACAAAATGCCAAAGGTAGTGAGACGGCAGATGATGATTCCATACGAACTCCCATTACCCACCCATATATGCTAAAATGGGACATATAGTCATATATTACAGGCTCACAAATAGGCATTTCTGAGGTGAAATTGCCGAGTAATGTGTCGATAAGTTGATAGTTGACTGTACTCGTTTTGAAAGTTTGAGTGGCGGGTAGGATGCAATTCGAAATCTGTTTCTGATGGTGATTGTAAAAGGTTACGGAAAACGGTTACTATGCTTGTTATTTAACTGGTTACTTTTCCGTTATATAGTTGGTAATATTATAGCAGTTATTTCCGTTACTTAAGCTGTGTTGTTATAGGAAAAGGCGGCTTTATTTTAGTGACGTCACTGACAAAAGGAAATTTATAGGAAATTCTTCGCAAGTCCCAAAAGATGTATTCGTAATTTAGTCGCCATGCGTTACACCAGAAACTAGCCAGATTTATTTGAACGAGTTCGTCACAAAACCAGTTTCTATAAGCCAAGTAAACCAATACAAAAGGCCAAGAAAATGCGAGAGACAAGAAATTATGCTTATCCAGTTAAAGAAAAAATATTACGTAACGTATGTTCATTCAAGTTTGTGAGTTTAAAAACAGATTCTTTCATACAACGCACATTTTTCAACGTTAATGTCCCGACGACAGTTTTATATTACGTTTTTTGTGTTAACATGCAGTTTAGCGTTTTAACTGGCCATAAAATTGTAGTATTGCATTATTACTTCTCTATGTCCGTTGGTATTATGTTACTTTTAAAGTTGTACCGAATTTTGTGTTCGTAGTCCGGAATCGATGAGGATTTTTTAAATGTTTTACTGCTGAATAATTGCTTGATTCAATAAGGTACTGCCGCAAAACACAAGGTTGGGTTCCACCATCCATAATGAAAAATTAAAAAATGACGTTATCTTAACAAAATACCGAGGATACTGTTCTCGTTTAAAAATACCTGTCGAAAAAAAGCTGAACAATAAACTGGACTGCGCAAACTCCGTACCAATTAGTTACAACGGACAGATCAATTCCGCTTATCTCTGTCGGCCACACCCGCACTTGACGAATTTGTCGAGAAAAAAAAACTCAATTTTCATTAACTCTTATCTTGAAAACTCCGGCTTGGCTCGTAACTTACACGAGTTAATTTCTTTTAATATATTCCACGTATATTTATAAGTGGTTGTACATAAATCTATCGTATGGAGTGATGCCAGTTTGGGCGTGCGGCGAGCGGCATCGCAAATTGCGATCTAAATTGAAAATTAAACAGTCCAGAGCATGCCGGGGGAGCCCGCGGCTCCCGCCAATGAGCGATTCGCAAACTACACATTCGCACGTGTGCCTATTCCGAAATAGCGTTTCTATTTTCAAATTTACCGCTACATGAAAATAGGATTAATGTCGAGAAACTGTGATAAACAATAAATATGAGAACGTAGGATTTCGAGTAGTAAAATAAGCAATAGCAAAGCAATAATCGGTAACGACTTACGTGACTTGGTTGGGATTGGGAAATCTGTTTAAAGTTGTGTACCACTCCGGGGTATTTAATTCGAAATCAATACATACCCACTTAGTACCTTACCTACATAGTTCACGAAGACTGATGAGAATGAAATTTTTCCATATCTGCACTGAAAACAACACAATAGAGGTCACTGTAAAAATAAGACTAGGAAAATGTTGAAATTGAAATCCATATTGTACAGACAATCATTTCAAAATATCAATAAACCGTGAAATATGGACCAACCAAGTAAATTGTCAACATAAATAAAAGCAAACGGAAGCAAAATTAATAGAAACAGCTTCTATTAATCAATATTCAGTCCAATTAAGCATAAAATTAAACAAAACCATAACGACATTGCGCCATAGACTATAACAATTTAATTCCATATCAGATGTTAGTCTATGAATTCTAAATACCGAATGCACAATTGAATTGTTGCGTTTTTCGTCACCTGCCTCTCGGCGTCACGAACTCACGACTAACTCGATTGTTATTTGGTTATTCACATAAACCTCTATGTGTTTCGCTTTTAATAGAGGTTAAGTGCCGCTAAAAGGCAGACAAATGAACTTTGACTGTAGTTGCCTTTGCTCGATTAAAAAGAAACTACTTTCTCTATTAGTGTTCGGAGATTGAAATTTATCGTTATCTGTTAGTTTTGCCGCCAATTTTCGTGTTCAATTTGATCGCGATTATTTTATTATGGAACCATTTAATAAAAATAGGTACCTAGGTGATACCAAATATTAAAGCTGATATTCTCATGTTGGAACAAAATAATTATTTATGTTACGATGTCCTTCACTTTTATATAACCTCAAAACTATTTAAGTTTTGTCCATCTATTAAGTAGGTATTATGTCCTTGTTGAAAATACAAGTTTGTTATTAACATACTTAATAGGTTTAACTGCAGGTTAGACTGATCGGACTTATTATATTATTATGTGGCTATAAATGTACCCAGACATTGAGAAATATTTGATCCCTAAATTGTCTAGCCGAAAGGTCAAGCTTTGGGTCAAATTAAATTATTTTTAATAAGTGCTCTGTTGCTTATTATAATAATGATGTACCTTATAATAATATTCTTTGATCTTTTTGCGGAATAAAATAAAAGATTTATAGTGTTTTTGTAAGGTTCCAATGGCGTAAGAAATAAGATTTTATGCAAGGCTATTTGTTTCCTTCCAGCTATAGTTACTGCAATAAAAATCGCTATAAATAATGCTTCATATCTTAGTTTTTATGAGGCAATCACAGCTGAGAATCATACGTCTTAAGCCAAAGAGAGGAATATTAAAACCTATCGAAAGCGTGTCGTCCAACTCCGTTTTATGTCTCACAATATCTGATTAGAAAAAGTAGTTTGACTCATTCGAAACCTTACAAGCGTTTGAATCACGTATAATTTTTTTATTAGATTTTATGTGAAATTGATTACAACGCGGGGTTTACCTTATATGTCTGTTATTACATTACTCCCTACATATTTCAGTAGCGGGACTGAGCGAGCCTCCAATAACCTGATAAGACGGGGCGGCCATGTTGGATTCCGGTACGCGTTGCCATGGTTACCGCTTGATTGCGTGCGTAGGTGCATCAGGAGCGTATCGACATTTTTGCTCTGTCCCCTTACTAATGTACTGTTTTAATAGGATTATTAGTATGTAATGTTTTTATGTTTTAATCCTAATAGTATCTGTCGATGTCTATCTATAATAAATGCATTTTTATTTTTAATCTCTGCCTGTAAGTATTGCTTGTTTTTTGTTTTATGATACAGTACGTAGAGTTATTAGATTTTTAATATTCAATTTGATATCACATTTATTTATAAAGCGCAAATATTTTTATATTACATTAGTCTTCTATCTACGCAATGTGGGAAGGGATAAACAAGATTTTAATGAAGTTCACCATAAAATTAAAATTACACAATTATCTAATCTAAGTGCGATTAATTTTATCTGTATTCAGCGTATAATAAAACTAAGTGCCTCTCAATAAATCGGACGGGGGAAAACTTAAATAGTTGCTAAACACTCGAGGACAAGTTCTCTTATGGTTCACAGTCACGCGATACCGCTAATTATGTAACAGAATTAATTTATTAACTCAAACTTATAAACGAAAGGCTTGAAGACGAGTTTAGATGTTAATGACATTGGCAGAACAGCGGTGCTATTCTGTAAAAATCTCACCATGAAAACTTAGGTGGAGTGAGCTGTCAATAGTGTCAATTCCTAGCAAAAACAAACTCACTTCACCTAAGTTTTCACGGTGAGATTTTTACAGAATCGACCGGCTGTTTAAGACATTTGAAAAAAAATTAGGCTGCATATTCATGCGATTTTTGACAGTTGCGATTGTAAATTGGCGCGCATTTTGACAACTGTTTTCTTTCGTCTATTTTTTTTTGTTGTAGGCATGTCAAATAACAAGACTATTGCTCATTGTTATTTTCGGAGCTTATAAAATATCTGTAAATCAATATTAATTATGGAACATAAAAAATGTGATTCTGACGACCACAATTTTTTTTTACGGTTCCCAATTAACGAGAGCCGAGATTGCTGATTTGATGTGAGATATATACCTTTTAAAAGTCTTAGAATTGTTAATTCGATAATGATTGAAATTAACAGTAGGTATTATTAGTAATCACGTAAATAATTATGTAATTTTCTATTTTCTCTCTCGATATCAGTAGCCGTGATGTTGTGATGAGATGCGTCTAAACACGCGAACGTATCCAAACGTAACGTAATGCGTTGTTTAATAACGTTTTTTTAAATGTTTTTTAAAACAGCGTTACAAAAAACGATTTACGTTCCACGCGTGATTTACGTTTCGCTAATTGTGAGACGTTTATTGCTTTTTAAAGCGAATTTAGAGTATTTTTGATTCACACGCGATGATTTGTGTAATTATTAAACAGAATCTTATAAATGAAGTTGCGTGCGAAGTTGTTTTATGGTTTCATTCTAAATATGTTTTAATTGATGTAAGTACTTAATGTATAATGTATCTCGCTCAAAAAATTCGTATTTCACAATTTTATGACACTGGAGCTCTTAAAAAAGGTTATTCAGGTTAATCATGGTTATTTAAACTAAAGTTTAACTATTTTTTTATCTTAGAGCTCACCTACAAATAAAAAAATCTAGTACAGCACACATAGGTACTATTCTACATTAACTTCTTTAACTTATCGTATAATCATGAATACCAAAATATTAGAAAAAAATGAATTCACTTTCTCGATCGCCGCTTTTGTTTTTTAATCGTATGCACATTTAATGACGTCAAGAAGAATAATAACCAACGTTGCGTGTGGCCAGTTCGCGGATAAGGTTATTTTAAATGCACAAGCATGTACAACCAACTATTTGAGTGTTTATAGCAGTAAGAATCCGATAATTAAAATTGTTTTTTATTAAAGGCAATCTTTGGATTCAAGGGATTGGCTTTAGTGCCAGCGAGCGGAGAGATTCCACTTCGGAGCGGTGTGGCATTCAACGCTTCATATAAAGTAATAACTACTGGATTATACTGTATATTATTATCTTTGTAACGTTATATTAATAACGGACCATTTATGAATACGCGATATGCAGTCCTATCAACTATTATCTCCAGTTAAATTATCGTAAAATCATTTTCTTGTATCGCCGCTCGCATTACGACCCAGGCTTTACATCGTAAAATCATACATTAAACCGTTCTCGATGTCTCCCGTCGATCTTAAAGAAAATACCATTTAAATGCTCTTTAAGTACCTAATGTGGAAAAATGTACTTGAGAACGAAATATGTGATCGAGACGCTTTTCAGGCACCATTTAGGATTCTGATCCATTTCGATCCTTTAATGGACAATTTCTAAGAGCCTGTAATTTCCAAAAAAAACTGCAGATGTATTTTCTTTCTTTCTTTCAGAAAAATGTGTGATTCTACACTCGCACTGTGAACTAGGTTGGCCACAGTTTACTCCTATGTAGGTCTAGAAATTAAATGATGAGTAGACTTCAGCCAGTAACTTATGGACTTCGCAATGAATAACAGTAACTTTAGGCTTTTAAGTAATGGATAAGGGTACCTATCCATACTATATACTATTCATACTGATATTATAAATTCGAAAGTACCTTTTCACGCATAAACCACTGAACGGATTTCGATAAAATTTGCCAGAGAGATAGATTGCATCCCGGGGAAGGAAATAGGATAGTTTTTATCCCGATATTCCCACGGGATCGACACTTATGCGGGTGATACCGCGGGGAGCTGCTAGTATTCTATATTACGCATCTTCCGTCTGCTATAAAACCAGCATGCAATTACTTTAAAACCCTTAACATGATTACAATTACCTCGTATAGGCTATCAATACTTAGTATCCACTAATATCTGCTCAGTGTTTACTGTTTTTACCAATTGATGTTTTATGACTACATCATAAAATCTAAAGTATAAGTATACTTTAATGTGCAATGCACATTAAAGCTCTGTTTTATTCAGATACTAGATTCCTTATTAGCCATAATAACTAAAGCAACAAAATAAAACTCATGAATCGTTTTATGATAGTCGCCATCTTTGCTGTATCGAGACTTTTTATTTGATAATAAGATCTGAATAAAAAATACTAATAAATTCTGTTATTAAATAATATTATGGGAATAGTTTAAACTCGTTGGCTTGAAGTAAGGAATATTTTAACGCATGTAACGAAGAAAACGGAATAATAAAAGTTATAACGTTATTACAATTTAACGATATAACTTATAACTATATGTATATGACAAAATTACTTGGATACCTCTCAGCATACACAGGACTCATTATCTTTAAAAAAAATATAAATTATCGACTCCACACAATTCTTTTCAACTTGTCAATTCCGCACGATGTAATTATTTCTGACCTTTTATTAAATGCGGGTTTTCATTATCACTACTTGTTATTAATAGTGTAATAATAATCAGGGGACAATATATTGGTTGTATACGAGTGGGCATTTTACTTATCTGCCTAGAATTGCTTAAATTGGTTATACCAGATGGAACTTCAGTTGGTTTCTCGTTAAATGGAGAAACGTCAAGAAAAACACTGGCGCCAAATCTTTTATACAGATTAAAACATTCCGAGGCAAAGATTTTCTCTTTCTGCCTATTATGTCAGTCACGTCAATGTTCATTTTCTATCGCGTTCATCACTGATTGCAAGATTGTCAACCTCCACACGAAAGATACTTTGTAGTAATTAAACGCAATTCCATCTCAATGAATATTCAACGCTTTATTGATGTTAATAAAAGGATTTTCTACTTTTTTTTATAAAACATCCCAGCTCTGACCGTCGTTGATCGATCGCGCGTGGATTGACTCATTAATTTACTTAGTATATCTTATATTTTCTGATACCGCTTTCAGTTTTTGTATTAAAGGAGTATCAATAGCGAGATTATCATTCTAGATTATAAAGATAGTGAATTTTTTGCTATTATTTTTCGGAAATCATCGGTTTGATTGAACATTTGAGTCTTTAAATTGTATTATGTAAAACATGCGATTACTTACGTTAAAGTTGCCTGAATGTTGTCGCTTGCCAGTGCATACTTGTTTATAAAAAAAAAATCAAGTTCTCGATTTAAAATTCAAAATCTTGCTATTCCAGCGATCACGACCTATCGTTGTTATTTACGGTGCATTTTAAATAAAACCTTAACGTATTTATTTTAGAGTAGATTTTCGTGTAATTTAAATTTTTATTTATGTGTGTGTTTAAGTATATAATAATGGAGGTGCTATAGGCGATGGGAAAGTAACCTGTCACTGCTTCGGTTGTTACGATCATTTAAAGTCAACTTACTTTGGTTTAGTTAACACCGGACCTGCCAATATATCTTGATATTTAATAGTGGCTCTGCTAGTTAGGAGAACCTTCAACAGTTTGTCAGATTTAGGTCCTAGTTTGGCCGTCTGTCAACGACAATAGGTACCTACAATGATGGGATGGCGAATTTCTGTACGTCTTCGCGCCATTTTTTCCAAATTAATATGTCATACGGCCAAGACGTGCCAACAAACAATCGTGGCTTAGGGATTACTGAAAAAAACTATATACTTTCGCATTATTATTTTTAATTTATCTTGATATTTCTCGGGCCCCCAGGGTCCCAGACCTTTGGAAGGCCTATACGAGGTGCCAAAACCAACTCGTAGACGCACGTTAGACGTTTTTATTGAAATGAGACACCAACCGACAATTATCTTATGTTCGCACTATGCAAGTGCGCCTAAGGACAATCCCCGAGGGCACGCCGCGATAGCGGCGATAAGACCCCTCTTTGAGGAGTGGCTAGAGAGGCGCCACGGCGCCCTCACCTACCGCCTGACGCAGGTCCTCACCGGACACGGAAGTTTCGGGAGGTTCCTGCACATCATCAGGCGGGAGGAAACGCCCGGGTGTCACCATTGCCAGTATCGCCCAGAGGACACGGTGGAGCACACGGTGGAGGTCTGCCCAGCTTGGGCGGAGCACCGCCGTGTCCTCGTAGAGGCGATCGGCAGCGGCGGCGACCTCTCGCGCCCGGCCCTGGTGCAAGCCATGGTCCGGGGCGAGAGGGAGTGGGAGGCAGTCACCTCCTTCTGCGAAGCAGTCATGCTAGCGAAGGAGGTGGCGGGACGGCTCAGGGAGAGAGCCTCCCGTCCCAGCCGCCGCGGGAGACGCTCCGGGCGTCGGGAGCCGCGCGCCGACTCCCGGCCACCGTAGGCGCGGGCCTGCGGGCGGAGAGTAATGGGTAACTCACCGTCCGATCAGGACCAGGCCCGTGCCGGACGGCGCGTACGTGTTCCACGCGCGCCTCAAAGAGATGTCAGCATCGAGGAGGGGCCCCATAGGGCCGAAGCCTGCCGGGTCAGCGGGATTGTCCGAAAGGGTTACCGCTGGCCCGGAACATAAAGGGCTAAGGAAGGAACACGGGTGGGTTTTAGTCAGTAAGAGTCTGACACTCCCTTCCGCTCCACCCAGAGCGGGAGGGGTCATTTGATGATTTCCCATCCGCAAAAAAAAAAAAAAAGGACAATCCCCGGTTTGTGTAGGACTAATGTTAATATTGATAGTTTTATATTTATTTAAATAAAATGATGAATTAGTGCTACTTCTGCTGTTGCAAACTAGATGACTTCGGTATCTTAATTCCCGAAATTATGCCGTGCCCAAATTATTTTGTTATGTGCCACCAATGGCACGGGTGCCATTGGTTCGCATCCCTAGGTATCAAAACTCAAAACTTCGCTTCCTGAACATCACGTCTGGAAATCCTAATTAGGTATTGATCATTGCTTGCCGTAAGAATGTATTGTATGTTTAACCTTAAACATGTCCGTGTTCTAACGGAACCCAAACACAACAAAATTCTTTAAGTTTTAAAATTTAACAGAATGTGTCTTGCAAAATATGGCCGAATTGTGTTTTCCATATAAATAAAATGTATAATAGAATAGGTACTGCTCACTTTTCAAATAAATAATCCCATTATCCAACACAGCAACTTAGAGCTGCACCATCGATATCGCACATCCCTTAACCGATTACCGGCCTTATCGATACTTTTATCGATATATCTCAAAGTTAGGCATCACCAAGTTCCATACATGTTATTTCCACGCATGTCCGGTGTGTTTAAACATCGTCCAATAGCAAAAAGATTGTCTTACGAGGTACATTCCCACAGTACTGTGGAGGTTTTTTGCTAACACTGCCTAGGGCTGTGAGACTAGCTATTTAATTTACTTAATTGAGTAACGGAGACATTATAGTGCAATACCGTTTTTATCCCCTTATTGTTAGATAGTTTTTCTAAACATGAAAATAAAAATTACTAAGTCAACTGAGCACAAACAATGTTGCTAATAGCAGCAATTACATCAAATCTGGGGGCCTAAAAAGGCCACTTTGGCAGAATCATAAACGTATTTTGCTTTTTTTCGTTGCAAGAGATTGGGATTGGATTTGGATTGGTATTTAAGCACAGACAAAAAAAAAATAACTGAAAATCCTTCACCAATGGGATTTGATACGATTAACTTAACAGTTAACTGTCTATTATGATTTATAATGATTTGATGAATTCCTTTTATGATTCTGCAAAAGTGGCCTTTTTAGGCCCCCTGGTCCTGGTAAAGAAAAGAAAGAAAATATTTATTAAGAAAATACGTTTAATGATCCCAAGGTATTCAAAAATAATTACAGGTCACGATGTAATTGATTACGAAGCTAATATTTCAACGACATACTCAACATAGATGGAATCAATTGATCGAATTAACGGCTCATTGGATAATAAAATGGGGTTCAGAGCTCTTAGAAATACTAATAATTGAGTATTACCAAGAGGCTATAAATCGATAGATAGGTACAGTCAACAAAAGAGATAAGTATGCAGGACCGTCGGATATAGTTGCAGTTTAGTAAGAAACCGATGGATGTTGTCGACTAAAATTTAATTTAATAAATTAGCTGCTTGTTTTCTATTAATAAAATTTAATTTTATTCGAGAACATCCATCGGTTTCTTACTAAACTTCAACTATATCCGACGATCCTGCATACTTATCTCTTTTGTTGACTGTACTTGATTGAATCTAATTCTATCAGGAAGCTCGTTTTTGCATTTACTATTTAGATAGAGAGTAGTTTATTACCCATAATGTGCTTGATAGAAATAGGCCTGCAATATGGGGCAAGCTTTATCTTCAGAGGCAACATGTATCCGTGAAAGTCATGTTTAATATGAATAGCGGCCATTACAATTATTAGATCATCATCATTATTTATAAAAGGCTATCATTATTACTAAAATTATTGCTGAAAATATAAAATGGCTTGGTTCTTAAATTTAGTTGTCTCTTACATTATCATCATCACAATCATAAAATAATATAAATTTAGGCAATAATATTAAATTACGACATTAGCTATGACACATTATTGGGGATTTGAGTTGATTGATTGAAACATTTCCAGTGCTTACGATTTTTTTTGCGAACCTAGTTACCTTGACTTTTACTATTTTAATGCTGAATTAGCATAACATAATATTTCTATCAAAATATACATTAAATACGACAACAAATAACAGATTTGCATCCATTAGGAATCTTCTAACGTTCTAAAAGTGATCTGGTGATGTTCCACAGTGTGGTGATATGTTGTATAAACAGATATTGCCCGGTAGCTTCAAATGAACAATAAAATGATGGTGCATCCCTATAAATCTCGAGTCCCAACACATCATTTACTCGAGTTCGCACGTGGCGGGCCGTATCCAATGTTGTCAGCGTCTGCGCAGGGCGGGAAAGTCGGCGGCCATTTTGAAAAAAGTCGTTCGACTAGTGTCTAGTCGGCCGGTCGCATGTGGAGCGTACCTTTTTATATTTTTTAATTGCGTTCTGTTTCTGATAGATTTATGTTTTATTGCATATTTTAAATTTTTTATTGAGGAAAAAAATGATTTATTTTATTTATTGGCTGGGTATAACTATTAGGGATTGATGCGTTTTCCTGTTCACTTGAGATTTAATGTAGTTTAGAAATTGTGGAACAGCTGTTTATGGGATTGATCAGATATTTATGTATGAGAAGAAGTTGTAAAAAACCGAAGCGACACATTATTGAACGCTTCCAAAGTAGAAGGACTTTAATTTAGTTTTATTTCATAGTTACAGACTTTAGTAAGAAAAAACTCGAGCGTTAAAATAACTCCAACTAGAGGGACTGACTCCATTTACATAGCAACTATATAAAATTCATCCAGTTTTACAAAACTAGTATTCCCGTTAAATTCTAAAGCGCAATTTATTTCTATAAATTAAAAACAAATAAAAAGGCTAGCCATATTGTCCGTCTGTCATCGGTCGCGTTTAGTGATGTGGTCGAATGAAGTATCGATTTATTAAAAAAATATTACGCGACATCGATCGACGGGGTGCCCGATTACTCGATTACCCACTGCTCGAGGGCTGTAAGGTAGCTCGGCTTGTGGCGCGATGAGCGAGTTTTAAATATTTTTATTTTTAAACTGTGACGATGAGGTCTTTTGTAGAAAAAGGCTAGCAGAGTAGAGTGCAAACAAAAAGCGAGCTACGAGCATTTCGGCTGATTGCATTGTATTTCGCTTATTTGACAGCAATAAATATAAATTTTATTACCAATCCTTACCCTAATGATATAAAAAGATACTGCACGTTACAGTCAAATAGATCACGAAATAGATAAAGCCCATAAAATAGAAAACATTATTACTGGAAATGATTAATTAGTCTATTCGAGCGTATTCATAAAGTAGGCTGAGTCACTCGATACAAAACGGCCCATTGTTGGTAAAATAATATATTAATTCAATGGGTACTGATCAAGATATACATTGTACAAATATGTACACAGGTCACTCCCACCCGCTTCGCTTCTCACAGTAGCGAACCATTTATTTCGACTTCATGTATATTGCAGTATTACTAATTACTGCATATTATGTTTTCAACATTCTATCCTTCTTTAAGATTTTAGACAACCTTTTTTTGGTCGTTTTTCTGATTTAAAAAATCAAACTTTTGAATTTTGAACTGATGCTGTCAAAATGAAATTTTTCTCTTGAAGTTTGGCAGAGGTTTTTTGGTGTTCATTGCTGAAGGTTGCAATTTTTTTTTTTTCTTTGCTGATAATCGTAAAGATATTATGAAAAATACGTCCTTAATCATCTAAATTGGATTTATGTGAAGTCTTCGACATATAGTTATATGTTGATCTTTTGATCTTATCAGGTATGTGTATTTCTACTCGTTACCTATTTTTTTGGTAAAAGTGGTTCAGCTTGTTACAGCATTCTTAATGTGCGTTATTTTGTTTAGGATACGCCTGAAAATATAAGACGTAACAAGCCGAGTTTTCGGCCTTACCCTACCCCTATGCACTAATCTGTTCCTGGATTTTTTGAATGAGTTGAGGAGTGGAGATCTATTCGAGGGAGCAGTTTCAAAACCATACCGACCAGATGTGAAATGGAATTCAAGATATAATTCAGAGAGAAATAATCCAGGATCCATCAGATTTTTTTATTATTGATTTTTTTACTAATATTACTGTCGTTTATAAATAATAGTTTCGTGTAACTTTAATTGCAGAATGCAACAGGTTTTTATATCGTTCGTTCACTATTGGTGCTACGCGATCGTAGCAAAAATTACAGTTGCAACTGCAGTTTAACTCGACGCGTAGGTAATCTAACTAAATTTTGAAATTTTATTCAATGAACAAAAAAAACCTCAAGTATTAAATTTTTTTCTTTAAGTTTTTGTAATTTTTTGTAAATTTGGTTATTTTTTATACAAAATTATACGTTTTTAAGTGGCGATGAAGTGTTTCCTTTTTATATCGCTACAAAATGGCGCCCGAAGTAAAAGTAAGTGATTTTATTGATTCTGATTACTGAAATAACATTTTTTTGTTTCTGTGAGGATGGTTGCTCATTCCGAGCAAATTTTAATGCTTTATTTCTATATGTTTCAGGAATTCAGAAATTTATTTCTCATTCTGTCAAACAAGATCGTTGCTATGGTTACCAGAGTTATGCTGTGATCTATCAAAAGGTACTCTGTGGCTGTGATTGACAACTTCTGTTAACCCTTCTATTGCTGATGGTGTTCGTTATTATAATGTGCTATGTTATGATGCAATATAAATGATAACTTTGTAGAACCTTAAAACATATAAAACGCTTTTATTTCTTCCCTTTAAATACATCTTTATCCTGGGTTTTATTCCACTCCTTAGTTAGAAGTAGTTAGCATCCTGTAGTGTATGATTGGTGTGCGAATGATTTAGACTTCGTGGCTAAGGTAAGCGTTGATTTTGCACGGTTGTCTGCTAGATTCTATTTGATTTTTTTTTTTGTGATTCTAGCCCACCTGTACGTTGTTTGTTTTTTTGATAGATAGATAGATAGATAGATAAACCATTTATTTGGCGCACACAAAAAGACAGCACAACACACAAAAGTACAATATTAGATAATAACCAAACTACCTACATGATTATAATATAAAAACAAGGTGCCGATAAAAAAAAACAAAACAAAATGAAAAACACACATATCGAAATAAAAATGACACTATGACGAATAAATTTAGTAACGAAACGTACACAGTGCAGTGTGCGTCTCAAGGTTGCACCAAATGGGAGTCCAGCTCAGCATGTGTCAGGCAAATGTACCTGACGCTGATATTCTGCTGGATCCCTGCTGTGACACACGGACGTTGAGAAGACGAGATATTTTTGTTGGGACAGGTATTAAGTGCAGAGTGAAATTTTGTAAGTATAAGTACCTACCCGACACTTTAATTATGTATTCTACATTAAGTTTGCATTGTAAAATGTTCTTGTTCTTAGGTGTGTTAGTAGGTATTGCGCTTTGATTACTTGATTCTTATATAATTTACAATGCTACATGCAGTATATAATGTGTAAATGAAAATGTGTAAATGAATAATATTATAATTATGTGACGTTGCGTTGGTGCGAATAAATTAAAACAATTTGACTATAAAATTAAAATTAAATGCGTTTACAATAAATAAATTAATATAGGTAATAACATGTGTAAGTATTATAACTATTATCCAACCCAGGATCCACAGACAACTCTATTACTATATCTTTGCTCACAGGTTGTAATCACGTGATACGACTAAATAGATAGATTGATTCGGGAAGGACACGAACACGACAGCCAGTTATATAATGGACGTGTTCGAAGCAGTCATCCCTAGATTCTTCTGCGAGGTGATAAGAAACTGCCGTAGTCGAACTCTGAAGGTACCAAGAAATTTAAGATTCCTTATCGGCGGGGGAATATTGTTCCAGCATTTAGATGCAGCATACCTAAAACTTCCCCTGAAAGCAGCTGTCTTGTGTGATTGAGTGGCGAGTTGCTGCGAGCACTGTCTACTTGCGCATTCTCTTCTACTGGCGATCCAGCTCAGTTTATTGTACAGGTAGGACGGCTGCTTGTACTTTATTACTCCAAAAAGTAGGCATGCCAAATGCAACTTACGACGCGATTTCATCTTGAGGATTGAGTGATTATTTAAAAATGGCGTTACGTGACTTCTTGGCGGAATTGAGAAGCAGAATCGCGCGCAAGCGTTTTGTACCCTCTGGATCAGTCGATCAGTTCTTGCTAGTAGTCGAGGGCCAATAACTACGTCCGCATAGTTTAGGTTTGACAGCACGAGAGACTCAGCCAGCTGGATCCGCAGTTCCTCCGACAGATAAGGCCTTATTTTATAGAGGACCTTAAGACGGTAAAAACAGATGCGCACTGACTCTGCCACGTGCGCTTCGTATCTCAACCCAGTGTCCAGGTTGAGACCCAGATTACGTGCCTCACTGACTCGACTGACCGACTCACCCAGCAGGGTAACGTTAAGTGTTGCCGGCACAGATTTTGGTGCAGATGGTTTACTAGTTTCTATTTGTTTCTCTTTGAATTCTTAGCCCAACCGTTCCTGTGATGTCACGTCGTCGTACCATTTCTCTACCAGTCATATATTGCTGGTTACCTAACACTTTCGTGCTACGTGGAACCCCGTATATTTGTTGGTTTTGTCTTTACTATGGCAGTTGAGGGTTATTTTTTTTGTTGTTTCCTGACTGCCTTAGTTAGCTTTAGATTTTTTCAGCTTTGCGATTCGTTTAGTGTTAGTTTGTTAGGGACTGATGCTTTTATTTTGCCATTCAGTTTCCCATCAGACTGATCACTGCATTTCTAACTTTTTCTAAGTACATTCATATTATCACATTTGCCTATTTAACTTTGTTTTGTCCTTTTTGCATCCTAACATAGCAGACGAAGGTTATTCCTATCTCTATATTAAAAACTTTTTAGACAAAATACTGATTTTAGAGAATTCGTCTTCGGACATTTTTTCAATTTACTAATTTCTTTCTAACTCTAAAAACCTTGGACTTTTTGACTTAATTCCAACGGGATTATTGGTTTTAAACGTAATCCTCTCATATGGCACTATAATTACGTGAATATTCCTTTAAACAAAAAACCTCTTTTTCAAGTTACGTAATTATTTCATTATTTTTCTTAATACATTAAAATTTTAAAATTTTCTACTTTAATGATTCCTAACTGATTCTAATACGAAAGACTTATAACATCGTTCGTACTTTGAGTCTGTTCCCTTTTTTAACCGACTTCAAAGAAGGAGGTTCTATTTTTTTAATTTACGATTTCCTTAAACTAGCTAGTCCACCTGTCAATGTGAGCTTCATCATCGTCATCAGAGTATGGTGTAATTCCTTCTTTCTTCTTGAAATCCAGGTCTATTGAGAACTCAGCAGTTTTTCCCTGCAGTAGTTCTATTCTCTATGTATGATATCATGATAGGGAAGGCCTTATGCGTTCTACCCGTGCATATGGTCAGACTCTAAGCCTCAATTTAGCTGAAAGTCGGGCTCAAACACGCGTAGAATAATTCTTCCTTTATCAAGATTTTTTTTTTTGCCTGCTCTTTTTCTATTCTTTATGTATGATAGGGAAGGTCTTATGCGTTCTACCCGTGCATATGGTCAGACTCTAAGCGTCAATTTAGCTGAAAGTCGGGCTCAAACACGCGTAGAATAATTCTTCCCTTATCAAGTTTTTTTTTGCCTGCACTAGTTCTATTCTTTATGTATGATAGGGAAGGTCTTATGCGTTCTACCCGTGCATATGGTCAGACTCTAAGCGTCAATTTAGCTGAAAGTCGGGCTCAAACACGCGTAGAATCATTCCTCCCCTTTCAAGTTTTATGAGAATATTGCATAAAGTTCTCATGGTTCCTACTCGTACTAATAGTCAGACTCAAGGCGTAAATTTAGCTGAAAGTCCGACTCAGTACGCATCGAACTTATCATCCTTAGCAGAAGTTTATGCGAAAGTCGCTGATAATCTTTCTATGGCTTTCCTCCGTAATTCGCGAGCTTATAATTCGCATCGTTCAGCCGTCACGTTGAATGTTGGTGACATTGTATGGAGAAAGAATTTTTCCAGATCTTCTGATGATGATTATTTTTCCGGGAAGTTAGCTCCTATAGTAAAAATATTAATTGCGACATCTAGTTGTGCCTAATTGAAACAATTTGTTTAAAACTTTTTCTTAACTATCAATGCTTATAGTTCTGGCTTTCGCCCACAGATGTCGTTACGACTGTCATTTCCTCAATGACAATGTCAGCTCTTAGTGTTGGGAAACGGACGATTAACTCGTATCGATAATTTAGTTTAGGGTCGAGACATAGTCGACATACTCTTATCTATATCTTTTATTCTGTTTCTGCTGCACTTCGATTTTGTTTATTTAGGTTTAATTTCGATTTTCTTATTTACTTGTTGCATGTTAAGTTAGATTAATTCTTACAGGGTTTCTCCTTTTTTTCTTGGAAAGGGGGTACTGCAGTATTACTAATTACTGCATATTATGTTTTCAACATTCTATCCTTCTTTAAGATTTTAGACAACCTTTTTTTGGTCGTTTTTCTGATTTAAAAAATCAAACTTTTGAATTTTGAACTGATGCTGTCAAAATGAAATTTTTCTCTTGAAGTTTGGCAGAGGTTTTTTGGTGTTCATTGCTGAAGGTTGCAATTTTTTTTTTTTCTTTGCTGATAATCGTAAAGATATTATGAAAAATACGTCCTTAATCATCTAAATTGGATTTATGTGAAGTCTTCGACATATAGTTATATGTTGATCTTTTGATCTTATCAGGTATGTGTATTTCTACTCGTTACCTATTTTTTTGGTAAAAGTGGTTCAGCTTGTTACAGCATTCTTAATGTGCGTTATTTTGTTTAGGATACGCCTGAAAATATAAGACGTAACAAGCCGAGTTTTCGGCCTTACCCTACCCCTATGCACTAATCTGTTCCTGGATTTTTTGAATGAGTTGAGGAGTGGAGATCTATTCGAGGGAGCAGTTTCAAAACCATACCGACCAGATGTGAAATGGAATTCAAGATATAATTCAGAGAGAAATAATCCAGGATCCATCAGATTTTTTTATTATTGATTTTTTTACTAATATTACTGTCGTTTATAAATAATAGTTTCGTGTAACTTTAATTGCAGAATGCAACAGGTTTTTATATCGTTCGTTCACTATTGGTGCTACGCGATCGTAGCAAAAATTACAGTTGCAACTGCAGTTTAACTCGACGCGTAGGTAATCTAACTAAATTTTGAAATTTTATTCAATGAACAAAAAAAACCTCAAGTATAAAATTTTTTTCTTTAAGTTTTTGTAATTTTTTGTAAATTTGGTTATTTTTTATACAAAATTATACGTTTTTAAGTGGCGATGAAGTGTTTCCTTTTTATATCGCTACAATATGTAAACGATCCTAAAAAGTTCCTTTTCGAATCCGACTCGTAATAATCGACCTTTTTTCAAACAATCGTTACGTTATAACTGCTAACATTCGAAGGCATAAGAATTTAAACTAATTCCAAAATTCGATTCAATTCGCGGACTTTTTATTCGATTATGAATCGTTGGGAAAATATCGATATGATTTTATTGATAGCGTGAATAAAATTTAACTCTCGAAACGTGGAAATATATGATAGTTAATTGTTTTTCGGCGGCTGATTAGTTCAAGAGGTAAAGCAGTTTAAAATGAATCTGGCAAAACAGTACACTAAACATTATCATCAGCCTACAGCAGTCGAGATAAATGGAGAGCCATTTAGCTCGATTCTCAGCAAATTTCATCCAGCTGCTACCAGCCACTCTGCGAAGATCGTCGCTCCACCGAGCCTAATGATCAAACACCAAACATAATTTATTTTAATCCATCATCACAATTCACTTTTCTGCCTACCCTTCCGAGCACCATCATGAATATAATCCAATGTTTTAAAAACTTTATAGGCGAATGGCCGCGCCGTACATTAATGTATCTCGTTTGCGTATAATTATAGCATAAGAGTTGAATATGGCATGCTAATTGCTTTTAAATTTCGTTGCGACTCCATCGAAACATAAAATGCGTGTTTACGGCAAATGGTTTTAAAAATATACCGGTAAACTTGGATGAAATCGGTTAAGGTGCGCATTTTCTGGTAAAAAATATTGTTTTAATGTAAAAATTACAATTTTAAATGGATACTCTGCTAGGAAATGTTATCATCATCATTTTAAGCTCCCACAATGATATTACAACTCCTCGTCTGATACATTTTTATGACAGACTAGCTGCGCCCCGTGGTTCACCCGCATAAGTGTCGATTCCGTGGAAGTATCGGGATAAAAAGTAGCCTATACGTTAATCCAGGTTGTCAGCTACTTCCATGTAAAGTTTTATCAAAATTGGTCCAGGCGTTTGAGCGTGAAGAAGTAACAAACATATAAACACACACACACTCACAAACTTTCGCCTTTCTTAATTTTTATTGGTTTAATTCCATTAATATTTCTATTTATATAGTTTAATTTAAAACTTTATATTTTCATTGTAAAAATAAAATAATATTATTTTTATAAATATTAAATTATTTAAAGATAACCTATCTCCTTAATATCTTAGTGTAATGGCCTCTTTGAAAAATTTACTTAGCATTTCTATTCTACCAGTAGAGAGGATCTCAACAGGGACGTTGCGGGAATCGACGAAGAGGGAATAAATCATAGGAATCACCCATAAAGTCCCAACATTTAAATATCTCCTTTATTCCTTGTGGGTCCAAAATGAAACTTAGCGATAATATAATTAAAATCGTCACTGCAATTTGACCGTACTATATTTCAATCGATTTGTTCCACTGTTTTTATTGGTCACCAAAATAGATCGGGTGATCGCGAAACGTCAATTCGTCACCAAAGTCAACGGTTATTATCTAAACAAGATTAAGGCTCAATTATGAACCGAATAATCGATTAAAATGTTTGTGGCACCACTTTTTCTGGACCCACTCTAATATTACGTATTACCATGGGCTTCCGATTATAATAACTATTTCCAAGTTGGGCCTGTGGACCTGCATCTAAGTCAGATATGGATGTGTTAAGAACAGGATAACCTCTCCAACTTAACGGGGCTAGATTTAAACCCAACCTTTTACCAGTCGAAACCTTATCCGTTAAACCATTGTCAGTCATTGTATACCGATTTTGAATCGATTTGAAATATCGATAAGAAGACTTTGTGCCGCCGAACGAAAACGTTCATTGCTGGTTTTTAATTGAGGTGGAATCATTCGATTTACATATCGAGAATCGATATGTTAAGTAGTAAGTAGGTTTCGATTTTTATAAAAAGTTTAAGTTGCTTTTCGAATGAATGTAACGTTGGTGAGGACACTTGCATATATTTGTTCATTATTTATTCTCATGAAAATAGCTATGAAATGAACAGAGCCCTTATGTCAGGAATTTTAGTGGTTACAAAAAAATCCTGATCGGGTCCAGGTGCAAGATATTTATATGAAAATTAAAGTAAGTTTGCGGATTTATCTTAATCATTAATCTTGCAGTATTTGGTACGTTGGAATGCTTGTTGTTTGTCTCTCGCGATATCCGTGGTCTCTCGCCTCAGCAGGCGTAAAAAACAAAAGGTAGAGTAATGTACACATTGCCATCACTTTAAGAAAATTAGATACTGCCCATACCACGAGTACCTACTTCGACGCCTTGATGTCCTTTTGTTTTTGTATTTATTGGTAGATATTATTATAGTTAGTAAGTTCGTCATTAATTTTGTACCTAATGTAAATAGTTCGTTATTTATACTTTCAATAAAGAAAATGCTACCCATTCTTCTGCAAAATCTCTCTTCACCCTAGCTTGATACGAATCGTAATCGAAACCAGATTTCGCATTCACAATTACTTAAAATAATAAACCTACATACAGAACCCGTCCTATCTCGATAATTTTACATACACGATCGACCCGAATACCAATCGCCAGGACAATTTATTTAAACAATGCCATGTAAAAGGTTTTATAGTTAAATAATAAGTACATTACATGGCGCGCCGCTGCGTATTCAAATTATATGATACTCTGGTCCTTTGTGCTGGAGCAGGGCTCAGATGATTATCGCCATCGGTACAGTTACAGTTTTAAGGTCCAGACGCAAATCGGCTTTTGATGGCGTTCGATGACGTTTTAAAGCGTCATTCTTCTTTTGAATTATGTTTTTTAATTTTATTTATTTTATTTTTATTTCAAATCGGACTGTATGGATCAATTAGTTATCTATATAAATAAAAAGAAAAGTCCTGACTGACTGATTAACTGACTCATCAACGCCCAGCCCAAACCCTTGGACCTAGAGAGCTGAAATTTTGCACAGAGATTCCCTTTATAATGTAGACAAGGAATAAGGAAGGATTTTTCGAAATTCAACCCCTAAGAGGGTGAATGCGGGGAGGATGAAATTTCACGCGGACGAAGTCGCGGGCAACAGCTAGTCTGAAATAAATGTTTTTTTTTATTTCCATTGTGTCAGCGGATTTTTTGGTGGAGTTTTACTTAGATGAAATGGTTGTGGTACTTAATAATTATCATTTATTTAAACGTTCATAAGAGATTCATTGCATGTAAAGTGACAATATTAGAGCGTCTTCAAATCTCTTAAAGTTCTGGCCTGCAGATTTTGAGTCTTGGAAAAGTTGAGTTCCTACCGTATTATTACAAAACGAGTTCTAACTTTAGAACTCGCCTATACCTGCGAGACAGTTACTGTAATCTAAACTTTATTCCGACAAACGTAAAGTTCTTAATGCAAAATTGACAACTTAGAATCGGGTTCAACGTCAGTTTTTGTAATAAGAACTTTAACTTTGTCGGATTTTATGTAGTTTGAAATTTCAAAATGGCTTAAAGGTTTAAGCCTGGGTTTAAAGATAACCCTTGTTTTTTAATAAGGCCGTTTGAGTTGTTGAACTAAATATAGTGAGTGCATTTTGGACACAACATTAATAATGGTTTGGTCAGAAAGTTACTTTCCGATATGTTTGTAATGCTTATTATATGTAAAAGTTTCTCAATAATATGCCTTTCTGTGAACGTGCGTCATGTTTAGTACCAATATTATAGTATAGTCCCTACTATTAAAGTTCCACCACAGCTTTAAAACTCGACATGTATCGCAGTTCTCGACACAACTGTCGACCTCATTCAAAGGCAAATGATACTAACTTTGTAACTCTAAAGAATGGAATGCTCACAAATGATAGGTTACTAGCCCAGTTTGCTCACTAGTGCCAATAACCATTTTGTATCCCTACTTACAGGATAACCAGCTGACACGGTATTTTACTTAATACACATCAGATTATTTTTATCTTCGCAAATACTTAATTTATTCATTGGCATCCTTTCATACGAAATCATATTGCCATTTAAGCGCAAAGGACAAAGATTAACATGTAGATGGGAGATATTTTAGGTTCATGCCTACGCGAGGATGCCTCGTAATTAATTCATGGCACGATGAGTACGATGACGATTGGGTATCGGAGTCATAAAATAAATTCTGTGCTGATGTGAACTCAGTCAGGATCGTCAATTTATATGGTCGTTTTTTTTTAGGGATGCCTATCTTTACCTACCGGTAAGTAGGTTGCAATTGCGTAGATAGTGATATTTAAGGCTATGTTAAGCATCCTCTTTTAACAAACATTGTTGCAATTTTTTTTCCATTGCTTTGCCATTGCTTTTGTGGTTTATTACCTGCTCTGGACGGTTTTGAAAACACAATGTGACAGAACTAAGGTGCAGTGGTTTTGGAATGGCCATTATTTACTTTTTTTAAAGATTTTGACAAAAGGATAATGTAGTTCTGTTTGTATTTATTTAGGAATACTTAGCTTTTGCAGCTTTAACTTTGTTGAGTTTCGGTTATTAAATTCAGATTGAATAACTGCGAATATAACATTTATTTTATCATCTGAGGCTTGAAAGTGACGTGTTATTTCAGCAGCCAATTACATTTTGACATTCTCGAGCGTGCATCAAAATATGTACTTATCAACTCCTTATTAATTCAAAATAACTAAACACAAGGAGAACTGTTAATTCAGAAACTGAGGAAATTTCGTCGAAACTCATTTCTTGGACGTCTTCTTTTAATAAAAGTCTTGGCGATGCGCGGGAGTCAGGGGGGTAGGAGCGGGGAGTGCGGGGCCTGGCCGGTCGGAAATTATAGGGCTGTCTGCGTTCGCCGGCTCGTAATGATGGATGGAGAGCGACTACGACCGGTGCGGTTAATGAGAATGCGATGTGCGAGGCAGCCCTGGGATGAAATTTAAAATAGTCGGGATTTTAATTTTAGAACTATTTTACCTAATTATTACTGTCGTGTTTTTTTGTTCTGTGGTTCAAAAGGAATTTTATTTTATGTTGGAACTAGAGATGCAACGCGTACATAGTTTTTAATACTAAATTTCTGTTCTTAAAATAACTTTGCCTCAGTATTCACTATTTTTTGCTATGTTCAAGCAGCGTTTGCAAAAGATTCACATCGGATTACTTAAAAGTTTATTTCCAAGCTTTATTTAACGTAAACATCGAGCCACACGCTCGCATTTTAAACACATTTAATCAACATTCAGCCTATAAAATACAAAAAGTCCGTACCGTAGACATTATCAGTCCGTGAGTGCGAGTTGCACATTGCTACATTATCGTAACGCGATAGCTCAGCAACATAACTAACCAGACCCGGGTTCTATTCCCGGTGATAAAACTTAGCAAAACAATATCGACTCGATACTGAATATCGACTAAGTTACGAGCAAGTCTGCAGTCGATAAATTTCGGAATGGGCAAGGTTTTGTTTAAAAATTACTTGGAAGTTTTGTGTGGTGAGGTTAGTATGTTACATACTTAACTTTATTTACTATGGTTTTTCTGTACGGTGTTTAATTATGTTTTATAAAATTTTAGGCTGAAAGCAGAAACCACTTTTCTATGGAAATATCGATGACAATTCACTAATTAGAGAATTTATTTTACGAATTCTCAGCATACCACAACTAAATTTGAATGAACCTAAAATAGTGAAAATTTCACGCAGATTTTTTCTTAATTAAACTTAAATGAATCTTTCTTGTTTCCAAAACCAAAAAATTTTCTTTTAACTTCTCAATACAGCCATAAACAATTTAACAGTTAACACAGATCACTAAACTCGCCCAGACGAACTTAAAGTCGCTTCATAATAAATATTATATTAATAATGTAGGTATTCCAAATATATTTCCGCACTATTGGATTCAATTCCATGTAGACGTAAACTTATGATTTACGACTTTTACTACTAAAGCTACTAGGACACTTATTACCTTACAGAATTCATCATAAAGTTGCTACTACGCTGATGAGTTTGGTACTAAAGTTGATCCTCTTGAAGTATCTCTTCAAAAGTAATCTTGCAGTAAAAGGTAATAAATCATCGATGTATAAACATTTATTTGCTTAATTGATTTTTAACAGACTTCAATATTATGAATATTGATATCCGATTTTATTCAGAAAGCCAGATAGTACTTGGATTACCAAAAACTTGAAATATTTAGGATTAAAACAGTCGGTGAGTCTTAAACTGTTTGTAAGTGGTATCTTATTAAAAGCCTTATGCAGATCCAGGGGATGAAAGGACCACTTATTGCGAAATTGATTCGTCCTCAACATTTTCCTGAAACGTAACCTTTACAACCCCAACATTTAATCTGTAATGGAACAATTTTCCATGAACTCGCATAAAGAATATTAAGGAATTATCGAATAAAAAGATGGACCACCGTCATAAAAGTTCTATTCCTGAAATGAATAGGCACATAAATATGCTGTAAACCTCGGCTATACGGCTATATCCTGATTCAATATAATTTAGAATTTCCCCGTGTACTACAGATCTATCTCGCATGTATTTACGATGTCATGTACCAGTTTATAACTTTATGTCATTTAAGTGATGTGTTCTAGGAAATACAATCGTATAGAGATAAATCGTGGTGATGCAGTTTCTTGCATTAAATCTGTGTGGATCATAAAAATGTTGATGGTTTTGTTTGTTATGATAATTTTATTGGGGTGCTTGTGAAATTGGAAATTCTTTTATGGTATATTTTTTAATTTAATTACATTTCTATAAGCCATACCAATACTATAAAGGAAAAGCAGTATGAGGTGCATCAGAAGTGTCATATTTCTCACCCAAATAGTTATTCAAACTAATATGACGACGAAGATAAATATTCCGTATCAAACATCACGACTTGAAAAGCATAAATATCTCAAATCAATTATATCTAGACTCGTAATTAACACACGTGTGACACTACGTAGCTTTAATTCCATCTTCGGTAACTCCACGCTTCACCGCCACTACCATTACGATTACGAAACGTTTCAAGTTCTTTGAACCCGTTAAAACTGGCAACAGGCAATTAAATCATAAATTTTGCATCGATCCGACGCAACCAACAATCACAAAAGATATCGATACAAAACGAATCGATTGTAAAAAAAAAGTCGAGTACAACATCAGTGTTGCATGCATTCGATTTTGTCTTAGGAAATTAGCGGGTATTATTTTGAACTTACAACACTAACGGTAGGCGTTCTTACAAATAAAAATGGAATTATTGATTTATTTGAATCGGAAAGCGATTCGATTGGATTAAAGTTTTCGTGTAATTAAACGGGTGGAGTAAAGTAATTGGAATATTTTTTAGGTTAGGAATTTATTTGTAAATATTCAGCGTTTATTGATGAATGAATTGAAATAATAAATATAAAACGACTAATCGTTGCAGAAAAACACTTACTTTTTATTTTATGGAATGGCTTTTCTTTAGTGTTTGCTTCTTAATTAAAATTTATTAGGGCTGGATGTAAAGTAAAAAATTGTGTTACTGAATAAATAAAGCGATCTCGTTTATTGCTTAAAAACACAGCTAAAATCGAAAAAAGCTGGTAATTAACGCTACCTAACCCAATGACCATCAAAAACCTCTATAATTATTTAACGAAAGGTTCTTTTCGATGTAACGATCCAAATGTTTAAAATTGTGCAAACATTTTTTCGTGGCTGATAGTGATCTATGCTGGGTCGCTATACTTTAACATTTCATCGGCGAATATTTCACTGGATTGTTGCCCTACCTTCTTTGATTATAGGATTGATAATATGCAAATGAACGAGTCGACGATTTTAAAATAAAAGGATTAACATAGAGATCGTTGCCCTCTTATGTGACCCAAATAAGATAATTTCGAACGACATTGGACGCCGCGGCTGTCAATAAGAATTAAGGATAATGTTGCTAGTTTGAAAAAGTATTTTTCAAGTTTGCAGTTGACCGGAAAAAAGGCTTTATTCTTTTTGCTCGGTGTTAGGTTATAAACGATTGAGGTTTTAGTTAGGTAAATTTTTTAGTCATGTTCAGAGACTGGTTTAGCTTTAAGTTTAATTTATATCTTAGGATGACTTAGGGTCGTCTTTTCTGGTTTAGGTTTTTGGTGCCTATTTTTTACAAATGAATCGTAAGGTTGTAATAATCAGCTGATTGTTGAGGTCATGGTTACTTATGTGAGGTCACAGGTGTTATCTAATAGCACCGATCTGCTGGCGTTTTATTTTATTCAAAACTATGCGAGGGATTTAAAAGGTAGCTCGAGAAATAGATGTTTTGTATGTTTTACAGACTCTTGATTGCAGTCAATGCACTATCTGATTGATCAAAAGCAAACAACGCATAAATTAAAGAGGATGTACAAATTAACATGCCACAAAATCCGTTGCGTTTTACAAATGAACCAAAAATTAACACCTCTATTCTAGGAATTTAAATACCAAAGACTTAAAAGTCTATTTGCAAACTACATGTATGTATAGGAACAATACGTTTGCTTAACAAAAACGGGTTTTTTATCCAAAAAAGCCTCGAGTTTATCTTTAGAATATTGCTAATAGATATCAAGCTTAGAGATTCATAAATAAACATAACGAAGGCTGTAAATGGGTAAGCAGAGTTTGCAAAAAGAATGACATCCCGACAGGAGATCCCAGGCCGATCACAGACTAGTTTTTACATACGGGTTCACTCGCGTCAGGTTCCTCGTTTTATTCTTATGGTATAGAACCTTTTTTTTTGCTCAACGCATATGCTTGTTTTTGATTTATGGAACTGTGAAAAGGATTAATTCCAATGTTTTGGAACAGTTTATAAATCAAGGTGTTGATTGAGTTAAAAATATGGCTAAGAAATAAATCAAAGTCTAGCAATAAAATATTTCTTGTTTCTAAGTAAAATTACCGAACTATGCCACGCTCTTATTTTTAGATGTTCAACAAATCTGTGTTCACCCAACTGTCCGATCAAAATCTGCGCAGTAGTTTTTGAGTACGGCACGGAAAATGCTTACCAAAATCAGTAATAGGCAATTACTTTTTATCAGTGTTTAAAACTGAAGCCTATTAATTCTAAATGCTGTTATCAATTTTGGTAGCGACAATATTTTACGACCACGGACACAATTCAGGTTTTTGATGTCCCAAATGGAGAAATGTCATTAGTATGCAAAACTTTTTAGTGCCAGCCATTATAAGTCGATTATGTCAAGACTATTTCGACTTTAATTTACAAACAGAAAGGTTGAATTTTGCTTGTGGGGTTTATAAATTAGCTGAAGTTTTTTATTGGTGCCATTTTATAAGTATACTTTCGCTGAATTATTTATAAATATCATCAATTGCCGTTATAAGTGGATTTTGATGTTATATCAAGTATTTAGCGTTATTCTTGATTATACTAGTCATATTAAAAATAATATATAATTTCCTAATTTAGCTTTTAATTTTAACCAAAAACAAAACTACTGTTCAAAGAAACATAATTAAGTACCTACTGTATCTACATAATATATTTCAAAAAAAGAAATAGGTATTCTAAAACCCTAGCAAAGGAGAATAAAAAAACTTTTAACAAAAAAATCCTGGCCTGTAACACACGTACTACTAAATAGTGGTTCAGGCCTAAGGCTTCATTATGTGCGCACCATAGCTATAACCATAACGGTATCTGAACTGCCCAGCACTAACCTACATCACAGGTATTACAGGTATATTATAGGTACAGGTATATGCCAACGTCTCGTTTGCTTATAGATTGCTGATATGGATATTATTTATTTTGGTATGTGTTTTGTGTGTAAAATATTTTTAGACGAGGAAAGATTAGATGAAAAGGAAATCATTTTATTATAATTTATATTCACATTATTGTTTTATATCTAATAATAAACTCTGTATCTGCACTATGGAAAATAAATTCTAATAAATAATATTTCTCTCCTACATAATTCTTCTAGAGACAGCAAAAATTATTATGCAAAAAACAGCATAATCTAAAAAAATATATCTTATAAGTGTGAAGCAGAACACTAACGACAGCAAATAATAAAATATAAAAACCTCATAAAAATAAAATTTTATTTACAAACGATAATTATAATATGACGTTTACTCATATCTTCGTGTATTAATTATTTCCTTTTTCTTCTAGCGGGATATGAGATGTTCTCGCATAAATTTTACGCGAATTTAGGTTATAACAGATAAACATCTTAACAATTTGTCTAAAGCTGTTAATTGACTTTTTTAATTAGGGTGCGTGAGCTGTGGTTTGTGATTGGAGAAATTGGGAAGTGGTACTATATTGCGGTCAATTATGGCAATTCATTTAAGTGTTTTGGCGGATTATGACTATGTTTTATTACATCCGAAGTATATTGAGGCGTTAGGCATGTACCTACCTATGTGTTAAAATATTTTAATAATCACAGCAACTTTTTTTTTCAAATTAACTGCTTATTATTCTAGGCCTATCATTACAGGAAGCCAACTGTACGTATGAATGTGTATGCTTATCTCGGAAATTACGATTTTAATTTTTACTTAGATGTTCCCTTTTTCTTAGATAAAAATATTTAATCAGTATGATCAGTCTATATTGTTCCCACTGCTGGGAAACAGGCCTCCTGTCGGTGAGAGGTAGTGGGCCGTAATCCACCACGTGGAGAGTGATAAAAATACATAAAAACAGTAAATTATAAAAATTCAATTGGTATCATCTTAAATTGTACGAGGTCATAAGTTTATCTTGTTCATAGTTAACTCAACTTCCATTCAAATAGAAGCCCTCTACCACTTTGAAAAAAGTCCACCTATGAATAAAAATAACTAGAAATAAGCCAATTTAAATGCGAACTGTACACTAAACATGTTTCAGTTCAGTTTAGCGTCCTAATACTAAATAAACACCATTACTCATTGCCTTACAATGTTGGGAAACTGTTTTTTAAAACCGAGAAACTCCTTTTTGTGGCAACATTTTTGTGTAAATTACCAAGCTAGGACTGGTATAAAAGTGATATGAGGTCTTTACACATTGGTCGATGTTGGCTCAGGGTGACTTTATCAATCTGAATACAAACTGGTCAATAACACAAAATAGTCAAAAATAATGAAGTAAGAAAACTTTTTCCTCAATAAGTATTAGTGAAACTTACGTTTGGACTAGGTATTGATCTCAGAGAATACAGAAGAAGAAAAAAAACAGTGGCACTCCGGGAGTGCCGACAGATTAAGTGAAAACAAAACACAAACAGAATACTTTGCCATCACTCACTGACATATCGGATAAACATTAAAACCGAGTACATCCTGAGGACAGCCGGACACATCCGAAGCGGGTATTTTTTAATCGTCTTATAAACAAAACACGCGCGGTGTCGCTTACGGTAACAGTGCCGCGAGTGTTTTTGCCCATCTCAAAAAATGTCCAACGCGCCTAAAGAAGTTTTAAGTTCAAAAAAATTGCTGTTCCATACATTTTGACCGTGTAGTTCACTTGTCTATGAAACATCTGTTTTGTCTAGGTCTAGAATCATGTGCTGAATTTATGGTTACAGTTTACCCGTCGATGTTTCTGTCACCTTGCTGTAAATGTGAATTTAAACAATTGGGAAGCTCGTGCAAATCTTTCTTACTACGCCTTTAATGCTCCATTCCAAAGCCTAATTTGTATGTCCCTCAAATTACAATCCTAAGTCTTTTAAAAGACGCGAGTTTCCTAAAATTTTTCATAACACCCAACATTAGCCTCACATTCGGATTTTAGTGCCCTCTCACGAACGATCCACATTCCATGTTACACCGGTCGAATCATTTTTTTTAGAAAGCTTATTACGATGGTACCACATCCTCTCATTTGATATCCAACCTTAAGTTACCAAAGATACGGTTTATTTTCTTCTGGTTTTTGTTATAAAGGTTTGTAATTAAGGGCCATGTCGGGCAGTCGACATGATATTGTTTTTATGGTACGATAGTGGATCCCATAGATTAAAGTATTTGATGCGCTTCTACACAATGTTGGGTTTCGTTTATTAAAAGATGGGGAAGTTAGATCGTTTTAGTAGGTTTGTGAGGCAGTTTTCTTTTAGCTGACTTTGATATTATGTTGCTTGGAATATGAAAATGATCATTGATATCAGTTTTCGTTTTCATTTTGTTACGATCGAATGGGCGTGTGTTGTACCATCGGTTTAGGGCAACCTGTAAAGATACTCGTAGATTTAAGATGTTTTAATGATAAATCAATAAAATATTATCAAGAAGCTCGTCAATGTCAACGTTCTCTGCTGGACATTGACCATGTCTTCCTACTGTAATGATCTATAAATGGAAAATCTTTAATATTGGTGACTAGAGTTTACCGAGTTATTTTATTAGCTTCAGCTTTTTCTTTACCCTCTATATGTGTACGCTCTTTACCATCTCTGTTGTCTTGTGCATAACCATGTCTTTTTTCTATGGAGGTAACATAGGTAGAAACTACAGTAAGCCATCAGCTACAATTCTAACATAGTCCTTTTTCTTCGTGTGCGTTCAAACATTTCTGCCACCTTGTCAGAAACAGCTAGCTTACCATTTCAAGCAGCCAAATAAATATTGCAAGAGATATTAACCATTGTTGATTTCTAACGAAAGTAAATCTACCTGTCATCTAGCATAAACAACTAAGGTATATAGGTAATTGGGTTGCACGGACGGAAGAGCTAGTGACTTTAATATGCCGCTTTATGGGATAGTTTCGTATAATTACGGCATGAATGGTTTCTAATGCAGATACAATAGTTTTGATACTTATCGGTTGGTCCAAGTGCAGAGTTCTCTTTAGAAATGAATTTTGATACTTCATCGTATTTAGTTTAGAATTCGATTCTAGCCTCATAATAAAGGTAAAGGTAATAAGCTGCAATCACGAATCATTATCATCATCGTTTCAGCCGAAAGACATACACTGCTGGACATAGGCCTCCCCCAAGTACCACCAATTCGACCGGTTCTGTGCTTCTCGCATCCAAAGGATTCCTGCGGCCTTCAAAAGCTTATCGGTCCACCTTTGTACACCACCTATCACGAATATTCGTTAGCAAACTTTGCTATGATTTTATGATTTGATTGAACTAGAAAGGTCCTCCTTTTACGAACGGTACAATCATGCTGTACCGATTGGTTCAAATTCATAAAGCTAACTAGATTAGTCAAACCAAACAGGACCAATCGAACAAATTTTCCTAACAACTTCACTCACAATTACCTTACATGGGAACTTTTTACTTATCTGATATATTTGCTGCGAATTTGAATAGCTCAGCTTCAAGTAGCCGTATCATGGCTAGAATTAATTATTACGATCGATAGCGAGCCTCCGGTGGGTAGATCACTATCTCTGCTGACCCCTGAGTTCAATTATTGTGAATTGCTTGCTTGGTCAATGGATCTCAAAGTTGTTGTGATTTATTGGGTTGTGTTGTGTTTTGATTTGTGAGTGAGTGAAGGTTTCTGCTAGTTTAGTTGCCTTGATTTTAATGGTAGCTTTTGATTGAGAGAGATAACTGTGTAGCATTATAAATTTAGTTTCGTTAGCAGTTGTAACTTCTCTTATAATTTTATCTGTATCTGTTTTGAAGTGATCAGTATAATGAGCTGTATTAGCATATTTCGAAAAATAACTTTCTTATGTGTTCACTTATATAAACTCACGCTTTCTTCCCAAGGGGGTAAGTAGAAATAGAACGCTACTTGCTGCAATCCTTACATACTCCTTTTTGCCTTTATGAATTTTACCTCTTTTACTTACGTATCAAATAACTCCTTTAACATTACTTTATTTCTCATTCATCATCATCATCAGTCTACAAAATTCCACTGCTGTATACGTCCTCTTTCTCTCTCTCTTTCTCATTACCAAAATCAATTACCCAGTAACTCAAAACTTTAACATCCTCCGTTCCCCAATATAGGCCACTGATAGTAAGATCAACGTGTCTGTTATCTCTAATCTCGATTATTCAGCCTTTAGCGAACACGACGCAGCCTCTCGAACGGTATCGAACCATCTTTTTGTATAGTGAAAGTTTATTTGGACTTTAATGGCTCTATTTTAGGGGAACTTGGCGTGCTAGTTGAAAGGTAGATCATATTTTTTGCTACACTCTGCAAATGATGAATTAAATCTTCTTACCGTCTATTTCTGCTTATCTCTTCATCTTTTCATTGAGTTTTGCAATAACTACTTCAATGTGTCTGTCAACCCTTTGGTTGAATTTTTTTTAAAGGTTTCATATATGGGTATCGAACCTCCAAATTGGCAATGTTAACTTTGATAACTGTGTCTACCAAAGCTTTCTCTTTTTCAAGGTCATCTGCATCATTTTGATTTTGAAATCTATATCTTTGGACTCGGCGAGATAATAACATAATAACCCTTGGCTAAATAATAACAACCGCACAGGTCAATCAATCAAGTTAGGCTACGTTTGCCGCGGTTGGTCTATGGATGGGTGACCATCTTTACATACCGAGACTCGTGCCTCGGAAAACATGTTAAGCCGTTGGTCCGGGGGTGTCGTTCGTGGATCTTTTACAATCGTTAGGGATAGTCAGAAGCCCGAAAGTCTGACAACCAGTCTTACCAAGGGGTATCGTATTACCCAGTAACTGGGTTGTGGAGGTCAGTTAGGCAGTCGCTCCATGTAAACTACTGGTATTCAGCTGCATCTGTTTAGTCTGGAAGCCGACCCCGACATAGTTGGTAAAAGGCTAGGCAGATGATTTTGGGACTCGGCCCTTATCATTATTTGTATAGATTCATAGTTGGAGGACAATATTCTTCTATCTAACCACTTTGGAGGACTTATAACTATCAGTATAGATCCATAGTTGAATGATAATATTCCTCTGTCAAACCACTCCAACGTCGTCAATACGTGTAATGGTTATGTTATAATAATGACAGATCATTAACCTATTGACTAGAACTACAATGCCACTCGGCCGATTAAAGAGCCTTGTTAAGTACTACAAAGTTAAATTCTTGACATTTCCCACGCGTACCTACAGTATAAAGCATTTATAACTTAACTATTAACCTAACTACCACTGATAACAATGCGGTAACTGTATTTGAATTTATAATAACTTTATCTAAGCTGTGTAGAATTAGGACAATTTAAATTTAGATTACCTGGTTAAGCAGAAATCTAAATTAAATCAAGCTTGAAATCAATTAGTGGTATTCTAACAAATGTTACATTTTGCATTCTTAACAGATATAGGAATTTCCATCGTTTTTCACTAAGTTGGCAACGTCAATCATTGCGTTCGTTGGTGCGTTCCACAGGAGTTTGAAGGAACTGTGAACTTGTGTGTTGCACATGAGCAGCACGTTGTCAACGGCAGCCGTAGACGTGTCGGCGGCTGCAGTTGCCTCTGCTGTTGACGCTCGTGTGTATGAGCAGTAATGGTTGTACTCCGTAGGACTCGAGAAGGTATCTGGACAAAATATAAAGCCAGCTGAATGTTCAATTAGTTTATTATTAAACAAGTCGACATGTATTATTATTTTATAATTATTGCGGAAGTTAAGTTTCTCATAAAGGTCGTCTGAGAGTAGTAGCTTCTCATAAAGTTGGAAATCATGATGAAGGAACCAGTCACTGTGATTGTTAATAAGCGAGCTATAAGTTTTTTAAGGAAAGTACTGGATTTGCGCATCGTATTGTTGTGGCTATATAAGATAAAGGTATTTATTTGTCTTTAGTATTACTACCTGGAGTTTCACTCTCCCACCAGAAAAATGAGCTTGCAGATACGAATGAACAATCGATATTTTTTGCCACTATTCCACTATCACCGAAAATTCAACTCTACCGCTTGAAGTCACAGTTCAAAGTTGAACGCACTTTATCAAAATTTATGTGGTTCTGGTTCACAAGGACAACCAAAGTAATAAATTCCACTGTAAGCAGTACAAATTCAACAATTGTTTGCAAACATACCGATTATACGATTATAATATTCGATTAATTCTATAGAATTATTCGATTGGCAAATTTCGCATAACTTTACACGGCTTGTGTTATTTGTGTAGCTATAATATAAATGAATAATATGATTATTTAAAATGATTATAATTTACTCTAAAACTCAGTTTACACTGCGGAATTCTCTGCTTATAACACTAGGGCAGCGGTTTTCTTTTGTGCCATACCGTATTTTCACCTTAAAATAGTTCTCCATCGTTCTTTAGTGTCTAACCATCCATTGCTTTATGTAGGCTTTAGAATACTTCACAAAACATTAGACTAACTTTATCTGCATTGTTTATGCCATTATCATTATGAAACAATCCATCTCCTTAATAAAATTCTGCAATTAACCTCATATACTCAACTTACCTCAACCTGCCAGATTGATGCAAATATTCAATTACTAAGACTGACATCTTGTCAATTACTTATCCAGCTATCTGACAGATAACAAATAGGGTACAAGAGCTTGTGTAGCGATACAAATAGCGTCCAACTCCAGTATAGTTACAACAATTACTTGCGCTTGCGCAACGCTTAACTATAAATTTAATTTGTCAATAACGTAAGTGGGCTGTGCGTATAATTTGACGGGCGAAGGTCGATTGACTGTCTTGTGCCCTTAATGTGAGCGTGAAGCTGAATGTCTGTGTGTCTTATTAAATTTAATTTTAAATTAATTGGTTGGCGTGGCGTTGTCTGTTTTTGCTACTGATGGAACTGCAGGGTCGATCTTACGTTTACCTGTAAAAGTCATCGCCAGATTATCATGTTCATCATCATTAGGCGCGTAGCAATCATACAGGGTGTGGCTTAAATAGAAGTTATACTTCTAAGTGAAGTGATTTCTTCTTTGAGTGATTTTTCTTTTAGACATCCCCAGTAATGAAATGAAATGAATTCGTATTCCAAGTCAAATAATTTTCTAGAGATTCGAGTTGACATTTTAAATACTTAAACAATTTATTTCTTTAGTTCTTTTAAAATTACATATATACATATGATACCACCTGTATTTAGCAATTGTAATCAAAAAAAATTATAAAAGTACCGGATAGTATTATTCTCAATTCATGAAATATTATGGGGTAAACAGCTTTTTAAAACAAAACCTATTATAAGTTATTCCTTCCATTTTGCGCTAACCTCAATATTGGCATCTACTTCTACTATGAAAAATAAATAAGCAAATTATCCTTTAACCCAGTGCAGTATTATCTATATTATTATGATTTATGTAGCACTTCTCAAAACTGGCAGCCGAGTGTTGTGCCAAGTCGTTACATGTTCAAATATTAATTGTTCAAACGCCAGCAACAGCTTTGTTGTAATGTTTAGTGTTTGTTTTAGATTTGTTGGTATTTAATTTAATAATTTTAGTGTTAGGTTTTATTTGTTTAAAGAATTAAGGAACGTATTTTGAACAAGCTGAAACTATCATAGCATTTTTAGATTTATTTACGTAAACACGTTAATTATTTAATAAGAGAAATAAATCATCCAAAATTTAGGATAAAATTTTGATACATCCTCGTAGGTGCATAATTTAACAATTAATGCAATAAATGCAAGCTATTGTGTCAATATGTGACCATGAACCAAGTTTATTTTTTAATAACCGACGATAATTTTCAACGCAGGAAAGTTTAGAATAATGTGCTAATCCATGATAACAGGTTACGCGTCAAATGTCCATGCCACCCTGTACAGCGGGGTAATTGCGTAACACACTATCAGTAGCAATGGGTTTCATTTTGACAGTTCAACAACATTCATTGCGTTATTTACGTTGTTGAGCTGACACATTTTTTGAACATATGGAGCAATGGATTAGCAATATCCTTCAAAATGATTCAGATAGAGATTGATAGTGGGTTACGCAATTAGGGTGCAGATCAGGAGTGGCGGCTCCCTTAAGTTTTTTATTTCCTCATTGCCCTGTTTTTCCATTTTAAACCTGATCTATTTAGCTTCCTCCACTTCTTTAGTTCTTACATCGCTTGACAAACGTGTACAAACTTACTTTACCAGTATAAATTCTACTTTCAATTACCTATCTAATCAATTATCAGATAAAAACAGATCTAATTAAAAAGATTTAGAATTGCTTTTAAAATCCTTCTGAGATATACGTGCTCAATTAAAATGGACTTAGAGGGAATAATTGAAAAATACTGAGAACCTGTTGGTATATAAATATGGTCATATTTGGTGGTAATGGTAAAGTTTATAGTTACTCCTAGTTGTTGCACATGATTTCTTATAAATATAAACTTAGTTTCTTATATGACCCTATGTCTGCACTTTTATGAGTATTGTGAATCAATTTGCCTAGCCTTTTTCAACTGTGTTGTGGTCGGCTTCCAGTTTAATCGGATGCAGCTGAATACTATGATTTTACATGGAGCCTCCACAACCCAGTTACTGGGAAACGCGATATCCCTTGGTAAGAGTGGTTGTCAGACTTTTGGGCTTCTGACTATCCGTAACGACAGTCAGAGATCTACAAATACCAGCCAGGAGTGCCAGGACCCACGGCTTATCGTGCTCAAGGAGGGGTCTCGCTTTTTGTATTGTATTCCTTTCAATTTGATTTTTCCCTCCTGCATTAAAAGTGGATCTTGCTTCAATATATCTCATCTAGCGATAATACCATTGCCCTATCTTTTATTTAAATTATTTTAAGTGTACAGAAAAAGTAAATCCTGAAATAAAGTGTATTATACATATTTATCTTCTTTAGCTTTGAGTTCTTGGTTTGGGCTATATGTACGTTGCCTGTCAGCCAGTCCCGAATCAGATTTACAGGTATGTTTGCTTACATTTCTAGTAAAAATTTCTTCATTTCGGTGATATTTACCACGTAATTGGGAGTAGTCTATCTATAGGCTTGTGGCGACACTGGGTCAGTCCTGCAGGTGTTAAATTAGGACGTGTAGGCACTCTTGCGCCATCCATTCGCGAATCCGGTCGAAGCAGTTGTTTACGATCGCTAGAATAAATTTGTAAGGGCTGTTAACTGCTTGGTGATATGTACCACATCTGGTTAGTGGTTAGGTGGCAGTAGCAAGTGAACCTAACGTAATTGGGAAAAGTCTGGACGAAAATGATAAAACTAGGTTTCTACGAGTGTCAAAATAAATTACGACTGTCACTTTCGCGTAGGTATTACATTTATGTAAAAGTATCGATTCAATTCCTATCTCGCTAGCATTATACTGAGATAGAGGCCTTCTAAAACTCGCACAGGTCTTTTATTGTTTTCATGATTTTGTTAGTTTTTTCTGTCTATGTTTTCTATACGTGTCAAGAAAATATATTTTTCTTTCATCGTTTCTTTCTATCTCAACTCTCGATTTCAATAATCAATAATACGTTGAATCGATATTTAAGATCATATAAACAAACAAATATTTCAGCATCACGGTTTGTATAATCTTATGGTAGCCTTAACATTCTTATTGTAAAACACTTAACACCATTTCAATCTTTAAATGTTACATTGTAGCTAATCTACATAGAATAATGTATATTTGTATGGCTGTAGCAGATAAAGTTGATGATCGACATTTTTGCAAAATAACCATTCCTTTTCAATTTTAATTAAATCTCTATAGTTGTGTGTGTAAAGTTAGAAGCATCTGGCTTCCATTTGATCAAAATTTCGAAAAAATCTAACAAGGACGATAATTTGTTGATTGTCGTCCGTGGATCTTCGACTGTCGTTACGGGTCGTCAGAAACCCGAAAGTCTGACAACCAGTCTTACCAAGGGGTATTGTGTTCCCAGTAGCTGGGTTGTAGAGTCGCTCCACGTAAAATACTAGTATTCATCTGCATCCGGTTAGACTGGCAGACCCCAAAAATAGTTGGGATGCTAATAAAATTGCTTGAGTTTATATAGAGTGTAAACTAAAGTTATAAGAGAAGTATCGTGTGTAACGTTTTCAATCCTTGCAAAACTATTATCGCTAATGGAATCAGTTGCGTCGACGCATTGTTAGGGTCAGACTTGTTTATATAACCGACCAGCTTATAGGAACATTCTACACTGGCCTGTAACTGTCCCACTGCAGGGCAAAGGCGTCTTCTAACATAGAAGGGAGCATTAATCACCACGGCCACATTAGCTGAGTGTGGGTTGGTGATAATTTGTCCTGTGGTGTAATTGCGAAACACACTATCAGTAGGAATGGCTTTCATTTTGACAGTTCAACAACATTCATTGCGTTATTTACGTTGTTGAGCAGACAGATTTTTCGAATATATGAAGCAATGGATTAGTAATATCTTTCAAAATTATTCAGATTGTGATTGACAGTGCAATTAGGGTGCTGATAGCCGCATGCTTTTTTCCTTTACCATGTCTTAGATTCACTTAGAAAGTAGCTACAATTATGTATACTAATAATTTAAAGAGGTATTTGTGTTTGTAAGTGAGGGGAAATCTATGGAACTACTAATACGATTCCGAAAATTCTTTCACTAATATGAAGTATTGCCAAGAGATCTATATTTTATGTTAAAACAAGAAATTTCACGTGTCGCAGGCAAAAGGTAGTGCGATATAATTGTATTATGTACCGTATTCATAAATATGGTTAATTGCGAGGAACTGCAAATTCTTGCTCAAACAGCGGATATCTTAATCTCTGGGACAATAGGAATATTGGTACATATTATTTCCTTTGAAACCTTTACCAAAGCCTCCATCGTTATTCCGTACACCTACTCTTCAGATGATGGTCCTGATGTCATGGGAGGCAAACCTATCATTATGTCATCTTCTTGTTCAATATCGGCCCATAAGGCTATAACTGCCAATGATCTTAACTAAACAGTACTTTGACACCTAATAATCTGCTTATCCTTTACTAAGGTATTTGTTTGAGAACGATGAACAATCTACGACACTTGTGTTTTAACAAGTTTACAAACTTCGCTTGTCTTCGCAAATTCAACATTTTGAAAATCATGCTTAATCGATCAAAGGCCTCTAGGGATCTAGAAATTTCACCAAAATCCATTCCTGCTGTGCTACACCAATCAATGGCTAATCTAGGAATTCCACCAAAACACTAACTACACATTATGCCTATAACATAAACATGTACCTATACTAGGTGTTCCGCCTTGCTCCGCTCGTGCCTACGCTCACTATGCTAATACAAAACACGAATGAAAACAAAACAGATGCGGTATTGTTTTTAGAAATTGAGAGTTATGCTAATATGAACGATGTTCGCGTGAGTGGATTTGAATAATTTGTTAGTATTGGATTGTTGAATGGAATAGATTGCTAGTAATTATTATTTGGTTGCAGTTTCATGAACAGGAAAAAATATCTTTTTAAAATTAAAATTCTTTTCAACATTCATAGCAATGTATATCTTCTTCAGATTGTAGTCCAATTCCACTGACTTAACAGTGAGTAGAAATGGCGCCAATGTTATTGATTTCTTTATTCTTAAAACCATCTGTAAATGTAGTTCCTACTGTTTCACTCATTACCAGTTCATCAACTACTTCAAAAATCCATTCCCCCTTACCAAAACCTCCTCAAACTCAATAACATCTCTAAAATGTTTCTATCTACATTCCCAGCTTTTCACTCCAAATCGAAAAACATAAAAGCACGCATCCAAACACACGCACATCCTTTTAATACAAATCCCAGCAACAAGCGATGACGGGCCGAGATACTGTGAAATCATAAATACACCTTTTGCAGTCCACCGCTTTGTCTCTCCTGCCTTTTTGCAGTTGGCTAAGCGTATGTTCCAGCGGAATGGTAACATTTAGTTAGACTTGCCGTATTCAATCCTGACATATATTATTTGAAACGGCTTTTATATTAGGTGCTATTTTGTTATTAGTTGTTATTTCATCTGTCTTGGAATATTTTAGGATAGTATCATTAGAATTAGTATCTTTATTGATGACTTTATTTTTAACATCATCATCATCGTCTTCCTGGCTTTGTCCTAATTCACTTGAAGTCTTTGTGGTGTTTCTTCTTCCATGCATCTTTATTAGCCCTCATCTCAGTGTTCACCTCCTTTTTAGCCATAAGTCATTTTTCATACAAACCGTGCATCATTTAGTTTTTCCTCTGTTATTATATCCTGACCAAGATTATGTCTGGACTTTTAAAGAGACTGTGATCTCCGAGTTTGTTTCGGTCTTTCTTCTCAGAGTAGTCGGTTACGAAACACAAACTCATTTAGTTTTTACGATAACCTGTGGGCCTAAATAACCACTACGTGAAGCCCTGACACAGCTAGAAGGAGTCGCGGCAGACCCTGTAGAAGATGACGGGACGAGCTGGAGAAAACAAGCGACCAGTGCTCCACTTTAGCCCTGGATCGAAAGAGCTGGAAGTCATGGGGAGAGGCCTTTGCCCAGCAGTGGGATGATGCAAGCTAACAGTAACAGTAATTTTGAGTTTTTAGAACCAATTTACAGCAATGCATATAATTTATCATTGATCCATCTACATCCACAGTCATACTCATAAATTTATTAATTTTTTTCCATCATTGGTAAATTATAATAATATCCACAGTATTACATCACGAACCATTAACAGTAGTTAGGAGATCTTTGTTCAGAAGTTAATTCTGACATTTACGGGTTTATGTGTTTGCCTCTAATAGTTCTAGTATGCTAACTTTAATGCTGATTACCTTTCAGTTGCTGCGTGTTATTAATTGCTTTATTGTCTGTAAAGCAGTTAATCTTGTATGTGCGTTCTTGTTGTCAACGAGGAGCCCTAATGTAATGTTTATAGGTAACCTTTGTAAATTATGCTGGGGAGATAAACAGCTGTCATTTTCTCTATCTATGTTTCTTAATTACATACAAGTTACTATCGGATAGTTGATCAAAGAAATAGGAAATAAGATGAACAAGCAGGGGATTTGGGGGTTGAGGGGGTTTCAGGGGATCAGAACGGAATAACTCCTTTTTTAAGACTTGGAGCCATTGCTTGTATTAAATATATTTTATTTTGAAAATATGGGTACAGTACATGGTGATATTATAGGGAAATAGGTTCAGCCTTATTTTATCAGTAGGCTTGTAAACGTTACAAAAATAAAAAACTAATCCACTAAACTATAACTATTATTACTGTATTGTAGGGTTGCTTTGATTGAATCTGAAAACGCTAGTCTAAATTAATAAATCATAAAGAGAAAAGATTTGATTTTTTTGTATATTTGTTTGTCACGTTTTCACGCTAAAACGCCTAGACGGGTTTGGATGAAATTTGGCTTATGGGTAAACCATGACTTGGATTAGGACATAGGATAACTTTTATCTCGATATCCTCACGGGATCGAGGCGTGTGAAACCGCGGAGCCTACTAGTGTTAGTAAGTATGATTTCATAGGCATTGGTATTTAGAAAACCGATTAAATTGTGCGCTTGGGTAATACGGAATGAATCCTTTTTATGAAGAGCAGTTTTGTGGACCTAAAAGAAAACAAGCAATATGAGCTTCAGAAAAATAGGACTATAGCGACATCATCATCTAGCCTTTTCCCAACTATGTTCGGGTCGGCTTCCAGTCCAACCGGATGCAGCTGAATACCAATACTATAGCGACATATTATACCTAATAAATATATTTTCATACAATAAGTATCTATTTAATTCTGCCAATATTCTCCATTCTCAGTAAAATTTCACTTCTCCAACTAAAACAATTCTACAATTTCATTCAAACAGTTCTCACAAAGTTCATTGTTGAAGCTTCACATTTGTTTGCACCGCGCATGCGCGAAGCCTTGCGTCATTGATCAGCTGTTTTGTACCCACACTACGTGCTTGAAACGCTACTGTATAAATGGCGTTATGTTAATTGAATTAATGTTTTACGGTTGTTTTAATTATTTATATAGCTGTTGAAGGAGTAAGCAGGTTATTTGGCTATTGACTTAATGGGTAGTCAACCTTTAGAAAAAGTCAAAATTCCTTTACCGCCCATCGTGTTATTGATGTACAGACGCCAGCACATCAAGCTACTACAATCTGTCAAATTTCTTTAATAGATTTTCAACTTTATCGCTGAAGAATTAGGTTCAAAGTCGATTGGGAAAATTTTACAGTTTCGGGTAGCTTGATGTACTGGCGTCTGTACTAACTGGCTTCTGTCCGCGACTTCGTTCGCGTGAAATGTCTTGTTTCCCCGACCTACCCTGTCGCATCGCATCGCCTGCCCGCACTGGCTCCTTCGTTTTCACAGAGCGTTTTTTCTGACTTTTTTTTTGTTTTTCCTCGGCTCCTAACTGACTTGAGAGTGATGTAGAAGAATTGGTCTGCAAAAATATTTTTTTAAATTCGACTGGTAGTTTCAAAGATCAGCGTGTTCAAACAAACGAACAGACAAACTCTTCAGCTTTATTATATAGATTTTATAGATAGAGTTTGTTTCATGAACGATTGCCGTGGATAAAAAAAACGGTTCTATGCAAAACGATTCAAATTAAGAATTGCATATTTTAAAAACAGTTGCTCATCATAGAAGAATACCTCACTGTAAACTCCAGCCGGTCGATTCTGTAAAAATCTCACCGTGAAAACTTAGGTGAAGTGAGTTTGTTTTTGCTAGGAATTGACACTATTGACAGCTCACTCCACGCTCACTTCACCTAAGCTTTCACGGTGAGATGGTTACAGAATCGCACTGCAGATATCATAAAGAATCAACAAACAACTAAACCAGTCAAAAATTAACTTTATTTTAATAGGAATACGGTCGCAAATAAGACAGACATGTAGGCAAGGAGCAAGCAAACATCTTACGCACAGTTACGATTAACCATTATTGTTGCAAGTTTAAAGCATAACCAACAAGTGTAGATACCGCTGCGGGCGCTTATAAGCGATAAAAGCAATAACATATTTAGTTTGAAGATAGCAATACGACATAAATTATAACAGGTTCTTAGCTCTTCGACTACAAAAACTGTTATATTATAACCAGTTTTCTGTTTCTTTTTTGTTTAAAAAAAAAACGATGTGTTGACAACTGTCAACAGTGACGTGATATCTTGCAACGGTAGGTATAGCTTATTTCGACATTATTTTGCTATACCTATTAAAAGGTATTATAGAGGTCCAGACGGGACCTCCCAAATACCTATAGGTGGTATTTACTTGAAAATTCTTTGACTTGGAACTATTATATTTAGAGAAGTTTACATTTTCATGATAATTCTAGCATTTTCCCTATTAAACTACACTTGCTTGAAGGTTCGAATGGAACACACCCGCAAATATGACCAGCCAGTGCCTTTTACTAAAGGCAGGTCTCCACAGACTCTACAGTACTTACATTATTTTGTTACGGCTGCTATTTGCATTAAAGTTTGGTATTTGGTGAGACTCTAGTAATACAGAATTTTACTCAAAACTCAAGCATTACTAAAAACTCTTTTAAAGCCATTTGATTGGTTGAAACTAGTTTTAAGTAATGCTTGAGTCTTGAGTAAGGTTCTGTAATACGGCCCTAAATATTTTAAGTTTGGTTAGACTGGAAGCCGACCCCAACATAGTTGGGAAAAGCTAGGCAGATTGATTTGGTACTCCAAATTTCTGAAGAAAGTATATTATAGAGGTGGGTTTTGTTGGCCGTTTACCAAATATAATTGCTTATACTCCTCATTTTGAGCCAAGATGAGTCCTGAAAAATTAAGATTTATTTTTAGACAGGCTGGAATGATACTACACAGGTATATTCACCTTCAACAATCTGTAGTTTATTCCTATTTTCGCCATCTTTACCAGCAACACAACCTCACCACAGCAAATACGTGCGTAAAATAACCACGAACCAAAAGAAAAAGAATTACAAATATATTTGAAATTAGAACTGTCTCGTTAAGGCTTGGTCTCACTGCGTCTTTTTTGTCGCGCTGACGGCCCTCAATCACGCGCGCCCACGAACCGACGTTGTTAATTAAAATATATTACTGCACCGCGGTCGCGATCGATGACGTCGAGAAGATGCCGTGATTAGAACCAGCCTTAACTTAGTGGCTTGTATATAGAGCAGAGGCGAGGCGGCCTCGGTAATGAATGGTCGTATGTGGATACGTATTGATGGGAACTTTCAAGAATTATTTGAAAATCGTGCGTCGTTCTTAATTGAGTGCTATAAAGTTGGTTGTTAATTCGTTTTGGATGTTCGGTAAGGAACAGTGATTGGTGATGATCTTGATTATGTTTATGGGGAATGCTAATGCTGTTTGATTCTTGAGTTGCGTAAAAGGTATTTAATTTGGAGACCACAGAGTAGTTTGTTAGTCAACCACAACAACCAACAATAACCAGTCTTCATATATCTTTATAGTCTTCATGTATCCAGGCTGTCATTCATAGATGTCTGACAGTCGTTACAGGTAGTGGGAAGCCCGAAATTCTGACAACCAGTCTTATCAAGGGGTATCGTATTACCCAGTAACTGGGTTGTGGAGGTCAGATAGGCAGTCGTTTCATGTAAATTACTGGTATTCAGCTGCATCCGGTGAGACTGGAAGCCGACCCCAACATAGTTGGGAAAAGGCTAGGCAGGTGATGATGATGAGAGGAATTGGTTAGTTCTTCTAGACAGAAATTTTCAGTTTCAGACTGAAAATTTCTGTCTAGAAGAACTAACCAATTCCTCTCATCTCAGCTTTCCTGTTTAGGCATTTTGGATTGTAGTTAATTACTTACTGCTTATCTTGATCTAAAGGCTTATTATTATCCATTTATTTCAGGCATCAAGGCCCATATAAAACACATACAATACAATATGAATATAATTTAAAAATACTATAAATACAGACAACATTATAATTACACTAAAGAATTAACAAGCTAAAGCACACGAAGTGTATTATTCTATTCGCACGAATTTATTCTCCCGAAACGGGCGAATCTTTATTTTTTCTAGCGACTGGCACGAATTGACGGTTTGCCCGTAATTTTTTTTTTTAGAAAAACTTTGCCCCACACTAGGAATTTCTCCTGTATTTAGGTATTTCTTCTATCATTCATATGCCCAACATTACATTTTCTAAGTTTCTTTACAAAGTACAGAGCTATCTAAACACTCCATATCTTGCCCTCACCTCCGCATTTCATGTCATTGACAACTCCATTCTGCTACCATTTTACAGCGCTGTCCAACTTAACAAACTAATCCTACAGATAACTTATCTGCAAACTAAGTTCCGTTTGGCAACTCCAAATTACTTAGTACTGTAATATTGACATCATAATTTTAGATAATCTTTGTTATGGTCTGTTGGTAGGATATTGAACTTTAGGTTGAAGGGGGAGGGTGCATTTTTGAATGGTGTTAAGATGATAATAAATTGGCAGATTGTTAAACTTTTGGTGCAAGTATGCAGTCTATTGGGGTGACCATCTGTTGTTTATATATTCAAAATTATTCGTAACTTTCCAGATATTTGGTTCATCAAACTAGTATATATCAACAGATCAGATATAATAGCTTAAATCTCTCTCCTACTACGTTTACGAGTATATTCACTAGGTATACTGTGATTGGCACGGTTAACTGTGACGTCAAAATACTCGCTAGCAGATACATTATTTGACTAAACATCTATGTCGACGCCTCAACCAGTGTGATAACTTTTCGTTCTTCACCAATTACCAAGCTAAATCTTCACAAAATTCCATCATAATTTATTCAGTAGTTTATCATTTATAACGTATCAAAGCTTTATCTCAAAGATTTTTCATTCCTCTAAAGAAATACGAGTATATCTTAAAGATAAGACAACCTCACTAATTGGCCTGCCTACTCCAGTTCTAAAACCGAACACTGCGTCTATTGTACACCGGAAGAGGCAAGTTAACACTTTAAATATTGACATCCGGTTTCTTATTTAGATTAAAAGTTGGTGGAGGTATATAGTATGTAACCTGATTAATTTTGTCTAAATTTTGTTTTAGTTTTTATAAGATCACTTTTGGATTAATATTAGTAATTGTTGAGTTCAATTTCTGGCATTTTTACCCCCCTTAGACCATAATTCCCTTAGACCCTTCTTCGCCATTATTCGTCGAGTCGTCATTTCAGAGTTTTCTTCTTTTTTTCTTCCTTGATTACCATCATCATCTGTAAAACAGTCTTCCCATCTTTTCTTACGCCTGTATGTTTTCTTATAGCCATTACCACATTATTGATATTTTTATTAACTGTTATCTCAGATCTTCTATATACATAATTATTCTTCCTTTCTTACCAACTTCTTTAAGACCCATCGTTTTTTAGGCCACAGTCTATTCTTTTATCCACTCCCACTCATTATAAATGAATTATGTATAAGTTGTTATTTATGTAGAGTAACGAGCACTAATACGTGAACATTTGGCAACTTTCAATTGAGATTTTTTCACGAAATAACGAATGCAAAGTTGAAATACGACACATTACATAAACCTATAGGTTCGAAAATACTATGTTCGTAATAACATAAAGTTTAATTCAAAAATAAAGGAGAGAAAATCGCCTTTGAATAAAGCCAAGTGTATACATACTGATGCTCGTGACTGTACGTATCACTTTAATTCTGAATAAACGATATCACCACTCCACATTCTCATTTTTATGTGAGCAGTGGTGAAGACAACTTAAAGACTAAGTCATACAAAAAACATATATAAAATATATACTCCAAACCATTGCGACCCTACGATGCCGGTAGCGGTGGGCGTATGGCTAAGAGCTGAGCGGATTAAGATAAGCCAAAGTAAACAACAGCCTTAGATTCGGAGAATGTTTCACGCCAATTACAGCGGTTCTCTGAACCTGATCTACATCGTACGTAGTGTAATGATACCAGCGCCTGGGTGGACTGGACCCTGCTCAGACCATATTTGGGAAAAGGTTGGGATGCAAGTTATATTCAGGGAGATAGTTGATTGAAAGAAGTCGTCGAAATAGATATTTTGGCAATCAGATCCCTTGGAAAGGTTCTAGAATGAAGACATATTATAACTTGGCTAAATCGTGTAAAGTTTTCTTAAAATCCAGAGCACTGTGCGGTATTAAAACAGGATTTGATTTATTGTTTAACCATGCTTAAGATCTCTTGATAATTTAAAGCAGTACCTATTTGGGACTTAACGAATTTAAAAAAATGATTAAATTTTAGGTGATTTGTGTTGCAAGCACATTAAGGCAAAACCTCTAGTTAATATTTACTAACTGCGCCGGCGGCGGCGGGTACAGCCTTATAAGTCTCGATCCTGTGGGAATATCGGGATAAAACGTATCCTATGTCCTAATCCAGGTCATGTTTTACCTATATGCCAAATTTCATCCAAATCCGTTCAGCCGTTTTAGCGTGAAAGCGTAACAAACAAACATGCAAAAAATCAAATATGTATTTTCAATGTACAATATTAGTATATAAAACGTTTTATGTAAGTACAGATTCCATTTAGGAAACAAATGAACTCGACATACTCATAGGACCACATTAGGATTCCCTGTGGGTGCTGTTGCACATAAATTACATTGGTAAGAAACATACAGACAGTAATCGTAAATTTATAGTAGCAACTTTTTATCTAACACATAATAAAAATAAACCATGTCCCTGTTCTTGTGTTTTTAAGCGAAACATTCGATGCATGTTTGTGTTACCCAAACGCAGTAATAGCCACGGATAGAGCTGAAAGGATTACGATGAACTGACTGCCTTGTTGTCAAAAGTGCGATTGTTAACTTCTTGGGTCCCTGAATTTGATCCCCGCGGATGAGGCCAGCGAAGTCTCAGCAGCAGCCCGGACACGCCCGGCTAGGGATGTGACAGTATACATAAAAAATCGATTATTAATTAATCGATTATTTTGCCTAGTAATAAAATCGATTATAAAATAATCGATTTTTTTAATAAAAATAATCGATTTTTTTAAAAAAATCGATTTTTTTCTTTTTTTTTTTGATAGTTTAAATTAAACGCCTGAAATATCGATAATCACTATCTATCACAGCACTCAGTTTTATTAATAATAATAATAAACATTAATTACACAACAAGTTAATAATTTCACACAAAAAAGGATTTTTTTAATTTCTCCTTTCGCGCGAAATTCAAATTACATTAGATTAGACATTACGTTTACGTTAGATTTCTACCACCAACCACCAATCTCATATGAAAAAGTGTTAATGGTAGAAATCTAACTTAGAAAGATGTATTAATGATTCTAATGATTATAATTCTCTAAATATGTACCTGTTATTGTCGTGAATCATATTTTAATCAAAATACATCCTGACACTGACCTGCAAATTGCAAAAACCCTAAGAAAATTTGAATTTCGCGGTCTCATCTACCCATTAAGTATGTTTATCAGTTGTCTAGTACTCATAACACAAGCTCTGCTTAGCTTGAGACTAGACGGCGTTGTGTGATAGTTGTGGAATATTATTATTATTATTATTATTATTCACCTTAAGGGGGAAGCGCTAAGGTGGCCCGCGAAATTGAAATTTTCTTACGTTTTTTGCAATTTGCTGGTAAGTATTAAGTTGTACGTTGATTAAAATATGATTCGCGGTCGTAACAAATATGTATTTACAGAATTATAATAATTAAAGTCATCAACACAACTCTCTAAGACCATGTAATCCCCAAATGTCAAGATTTCATGAAATAGTCATTCTTGGGGATTAACTATAATTTCTTGAAATCTTGACATTTGGGGATTACATGGTCTTAGAGAGTTGTGTTGATGACTTTAATTATTATAATTCTGTAAATACATATTTATTACGACCGCGAATCATATTTTAATCAACGTACAACTTAATACTGACCAGCAAATTGCAAAAACGTAAAAAAAAATGAATTTCGCGGGCTACCCTGGCGCTTTTGCCTTAAAGTAAATATAATGCAGTGGTAGCCCGCCAACTTCAAATTTTCTTGCACCAAAAGAGAACAAATCTAACTTAGAGAGATGTATTGATGATTCTTAAAGTTATAATTATGTAAATACATATTTGTTATTGTCGAGCATCATATTTTGATCAACATACAACCTGACACTGACTTACAAATTGCCAAAGACGCAAGAACTACCACTACCCTTTGACCTTAAGAAATAGGCAAATTATAAAATAAATAAATTAAAAGTCTTTTGGCAAAGAATTCAAAAATAAAAGTTTTGGTAAACGCTTAGAAAGTATTCGGCTCCTGGTCTTTGATAATATGGCGCCAGCTTTCGAAAATAATCTTTCCGCTGGAGCAGAGGAAGCCGGCACCAGAAGGTGCTTACACGCTAACTGGGATAGTTTGGGATAAGCTCCCTCGTAGTTCCTCCAAGTCTCCAAGGCATCCTCTTTTAAATCTATGAGAGGCGCAGCTATGTAGAGGTCTAGTTCAGAGGTTGCAATGTGACTCTGTCTGGCCCTCGTGGTCTCCGCCAACATTTGTTTGTGGGTTTGCCAAATGTCGCCACTATCGACATTATCAGCGGTCGAAGATGTTGACGGTGGACTAGGCGCAAGTTCGGGGTTTTCCTGAATGTTGCGTTTAATATAGTTAATCGTTCTTGCTAGCGAAGCTCCGTCATCAAGATGTAATTTTTTAAAACGAGGGTCCAAAAATGTCGCCATCGAAAATAAATGAATTTTTTGTATGTGTTCGAATCTTTTCTTCAAGTCATTCAATAATGTATTTTTTAATTGACATGCAAGCTCATGAGACGTTTGTGTTGTCTCCAAATATTGTTTGAGGCACTTTATCATGGGAATGGCTTTGCTTCCGCTGACATATTTTTCGCTACACATTTCCTCACTTACCTTTTCAAAAGGTTTGAGCATTTTAACAATTTCCTTGAGTACAGCTATTTCACTAGCTTGAACCATAGGTGGAGCATTAGGGTGATTCACCAAAATACCACCCACATTCGCACTCATTGCTAAAAATCTTTCCAGCATGTGCAATTGTGAATTCCACCGTGTGGAAACATCTCCTATGAGGCGTTTAATTTTTCCTTCCGGCACATTTTCGTCCTTTTGTGAATTCCTTAATTGGTCTGCACCAACTCCGCTCTGATGGAACCATTGAACAATTTTTCGCACTTTATCAATAAATAGATTTACTTCTGTAACATTAACTGAATTTTGTACAACAAGGTTTAATGTGTGGGCCATGCAACGGACATGCTTTGCTCGTCCAAATGTTAATTCAATAGCTTTTACAATATTTGCACCATTGTCGGTAGTGACGGCTACAATTTTTCCGTCTGGTATCTCCCACTGTCTGCAAATGTTTGTAATGATCATTGACAGATATTCGGCGGTGTGACTCTCTGATAGCGGCTCACAAGCAATATTAAACGAAACATTTTTAAAATTTTTGATATAATGAATAGTCACTCCCAGATAGCTCTTCATTTGCAAATCCTTCCATTCGTCGATGGTTAAACATACGTTGCTCACGGATTGTAACTTATTTTTTATAATTTCTCTTTTCTCGTCGTATTTCTCTTCGATAATAGTTGTTATCGTTTTCCGACATGGTACTTTGTATAATGGTGCAACCAATTTCATTAAATCTTTAAACCCCTCTCCTTCGACCATGTTGAAAGGGAGATTATCGCGGAATATAACTGCTGCTATAGCGTCTGTAATTTGTTTGTGTTTTGCACCACCTGATCCATATTCGAATATTTTTGAAAAGGATGCTTCTATGCCTGTTTTCTGGCGTTTAGGAGTTGAAGTCCCTATAGGCGTCGAAACGTGAAATTCGGAAGTAGATAGCCCTAGAGAATCATCAGATATTGCGGCAGAATATGTGGATGTAGATGGCATGGCAGATAGAGTTTCCGATATGACTACATGATCCTACGACAAAAGAAAATCATTTAAAAAAAAATGCTTTAACCAATCTCATCTCACATTAAAAATAAGTTAAATTATAAATTTAATATTAATGGCTATAAATAAAATATACCTTCAACAACATTGTCGGATAAAACAAAATAAATCGCTAATCGATTACAATTTAAATGTCAAATGTTCTCGATTAACGGTAATAATAGATTTTATTTTGAAACTACACGCTTCTAATAATGTCAAATATAAATAAAAAAATAAATAAATTATGGGCAGGGTTAGGGTACCCATTTCTTTTGTTTTTTCATTAATGGCAACTAAACTTGACAGTCTTAACGTTAACATTAACACTCAAATATCGCGCGTTCGAATCGAATTCAAAATTTTAAAGTGTTTCAATGGTTTTATGTCTTATGACTTCACTACACTTTAAGACACAGATAACATGATTCATATACTAAAGTCTATTAATTAATAAATGAAAACCATTAAAACAGATCGACCATACTTTCCGTTCAAATGATATTACATTACATCATTATTAATTACAATTATCATTTTAGCTCCTACACACGTCACATTCTCATTTGATAGTTATTATTATTAAAAGTCCGTGCGATACCTACCTACATTTTACACAATTTTCTCGTAAGTAGTTCGATAAATAAAAGATTTATCACTATAATTAAATACAAATACGTACATACATACCTCATTATTTTCAGTACTGGTGATGATACCAGAATGTTTTCTTTGTATGTGTTGTTTTAAATTGGTAGTATTACTACACGTTTTTAATATTTTTGGGCAATATTTACATTTGGCATTGCCAGATTTATTGTCCACTTTAAAATAGTGACGCCAACTACTCTTTGGCTTTTTGATTGTTGACATTGTTTTGTTAAGATCAAAAAACTCACAAAACTAACAACAATACTAAGAAATAGAAATACTATTTACTAGTCTTTACTTTTGTCACGAATTCGTTGTTCAAAAAACAGAAAAAAAACGAGTCGAGTTCTGTCATGAATGTCATCATGACGGTAAAACAGTTCTTCTAGTCGCGGATTACGTCCATGAGTCGCGGTAATACAGTTCTTGACGCCATCTATTATCAAGTTTGATTACTTCAACGTAACATTGTGTTCAACTACAATGGATGACCGCCGCGTTAAATGTACAGAAGGCGTAAAGGGCGCTACACACGGCTAAGATACTATAATATTTTATTTACGGGGAAGCGCTAAGGTAGCCGCAAAGTTCAAATTTTCTTACGTTTTTTGCAATTAGCTGGTCATTATTCAGTTGTACGTTAATTAAAATATGATTCGCGGTCGTAACATATATGTATTTACATAATTATAATCATTACAATCAGTAATACAACTTGTTAAGTTAATATCATCCCCAAATGTCAAGATTTCATGAAATAGTCGTTCTTGGGGATTACTTGGTCTTAGAGAGTTGTGTTGATGACTTTAATGATTATAATTCTATTTAAATACATATTTGTTACGGCCGCGAATCATATTTTAATCAATGTATAACTTAATACTGACCAGCAAATTGCAAAAAACGTAAAAAAACATGAATTTCGCGGGCTAACCTTAAGATACAATATCGCTCGCCATACAATTCAATGGACCATTACACACGACGAAGATAATATTTATTTTATATTTAAGGGAATTACAAAGCAGTGTTACCAACCAATAACAAAATTTTGCCCCAAGATTTTTTAAAAATCCCCCTAAAAAAACCCTAAGTATACGTTCACATAAGGTAAATTTCTTTGATGCAGTGCCCAACTCCCTAAGTCGTTCCTAACTCACAAAATAAAACGCATAGGTACATAGTTTGTAAAAAAAAAAAGACTAGGTGCCTAAATACCTATTGTTAAACTACTAACTAAATTGTAATATTGTTGATCAGGGATAAACGATTCCTAAGTATTTTTAAATAATGGCATAAATAGAAAAGGCGCGCTCTACGGAGGCGTTGGATATGGGCAGCATCAATAACGCCACAGCAAACTTTTAGCCCCTAAAAATAACCCCAAAAAAAACCTGTCCCTAAAAATACCCCTTTTAAGACTTCTTCCCCCTAAATTTAGGGGGAAAACCCCAAAGTTGGCAGCACTGTTACAAAGATAAAATATTAAAGTATCTTAGCCGTGTGTAGCGCCCTTTAGCGTCATTCATTTATTAGTTAGTGGTACACTTCGCGGTACTTTGCGGCTTCACGCTCCTGACTAAAAAGCTGTGTTGCGGCCGTTCTAACTTCTAGGTGAAAAAATCGGCAGTGAATAAAAAATCGATTTTTTATTAATCGATTTTTTGTAATATTAAAATCGATTATAAAAATCGATTTTTTTTGAAAAAAAAATCGATTATTAATCGATTTTTTCTATAATCGATTTTTTTTTCACATCCCTACGCCCGGCGCCCGTGAACCCTACTGATAAATGTCTATTAATTCTTAATGAAATGCGGTGAGAACCAATACATCAAATAAGTACATAAACAATACACACACACATTAACATAGTAATACATAATAATTACACACATTCACAACACAACTACTTACTTGTTGTTTGACCAGTTTTTTGAGACCCCTGGGGCGGTGTGTTTGGCGAGGTGAAAGGGGTCTTAAAAAGCCGGCTAGGTATTGATAATGCTGTAATGCGAGTCGGCAGACTGACAGACAATCGAGGTCGATTTATTGGAAGGGTATCCTAAGAATACATTAATAGCATCTGCATTGTTTTGTTTAAATCGGAATGTTATTGGGATTACCTTTTAGTTTGTTGAAGCAGTCAAGAAAAGGAGTGAAAAGTTGGCAATAGAATCAAACAAAGTGGGAATCTCCCATTTTGTTAAAAATAGCTTTCATTATCATTCTGTTTGTCTTTGTCAAATTGTTGTGGTCAGTTTTAATTCTATGATAACCATTATTACCTAAGGCGCAGATGCCGTTAAAAATGACTGAACTTTTAAGAACGCCAGTTATTGGCATACTATGTTTGTTTCTACGTGCAGTATTGCCTCTCCTTTCTTCCTTATTCCATCCAAAGGTTGTCTTTAAAATATCGCTTTTAGTGGTAAGATCGTCCATTGTGTCCCCTTGTAAAATTTTACATTTGTATCAGTAATAGTTATGGTGTAAAGAGTATTCTATTATATTATTTCCTCTTTTATCAGCCGTCACGTTATCATTCACTCATTTTTACTCCGTATTCATTATCATCTTCCTCACAATTCTTAAATCTTTTCCTAGGTCTCTCTCTCCTATCAAACTATGCTGATAGATGAACCTTCCTTTTTATACATCACTTTCTTAGACCAAGGCTCGTTATAGGTTGTTATTGGTGAAATTTTTATACAGCTTAAAGTAACTGACCAACACGTTCACTTATGACCCTCTCTTCGTACCAGATACCTGTGGCTATTTCTGGTTTTCTTTAGACCGTCTGCAATCTGACCTCTAGCCCAGATAAACCAGGTATTCACACTCTGAACGTATCGTTAGTAGACAATTCAAAGATTTCTATACTAACATAATTATATGTGACGATAAATATATTATATTATATCCTTCACAATTTTTCTATGGAGTCGTCTCACGAAATATAACGTTTTTTGTTATTCTTTTCATGATGGAGATTTAATATCTACGTTTCTTAAATAAAAAAGAAGTAATTCTAACAGTTAAGTGTAAAATAATAGGCGCATTTTTGATAATTTCTTTTATACTTCGGTTTGGTATGCGATCATTAATCACGAGTCTTTATATCTAGGGTTGCCAAGAAATGATTGGCTTTGAATTTGAATTTAATATGTCTATATTTTGCCTTGGGGCTTTCCATTTTAAGGCTTAAAGAATTTTTTTATGTAACGGTTTCGGTATTTATATATCGCTAATCTTTGATCAATTACATTCAATAAAATGATTTAATTGATTGGCGAAATACTCTTGAGAATAGCGAAATAGAGTTAAAATAAGTGTCTAAGGATCGTACAGATGGCGTTTTATAGTTTCTGCTTATGTATGTATTGTATGTATAGAGTTATGAGGAACAGGGTGTAAAGTTCACTCAACCTCCATAGAAAAGGGAGGATCCTCCGACCAGACGGGTGTTGTGTCTGGCGGGCAACTGCCCGATGATTTATGTTGGGTCGTTGTATATATGTTAATTGCGCGGTAAAATTAACTTAGAGGCAACCCTAGAGATACAATGGTCGGCAAATTATCGTATATACCTCAGTGTGAGATGAAAGGCCATCAGGTACAGACAGCCACCGGTACTTCTTAACAGTTTGACTTCGACAGCGACTTTATTTCTTAATAGTACGCAGCCTTTCGTAGTTCAAGTGTTATGAAGATGTGCGGGTGATTGTACAAGGCCTCATAGGAGTCCGACTGGACTTCAAATAGTTAATGGAGACTTTGATACTTGCTTCAGAATTGTATGGAAGGATTTTAAGTAGGCTTTTTTTAAAGGAATCTGTGTAAGGTTTGGGAGCTGTGTAAGATTTGTAAGTTCTAATAACATGGTGTGCATGTAGGGAAATAAATGTTTTTTTTTTCTGAACGCTGTTTGTTTGTGATATTATGTTGTGTGCTGTGTGTTGTGTTGTGTGTACCATAACCACCATAACCATAATCAGCCTATAATGTTTCCACTGCTGGGACACGGGCCTCCTCTCTGTGAGAGGGAGTGGGCCGTAATCCACCACGCGGGCCCAGTGCGGGTTGGTAGATGTCACATGTCTCCGAATTTTTGGTTCTAGGACATGCCGGTTTCCTCACGATGTGTTGTGTGTGTTTTCTTCAAATTTTTAAAATTTATTGTGTTTCTATGTTTACGATGTTTTAATTTTAACTAACGTTATGTTTTCTTTGTTTTCAGGTATGTTCACACCATTTAGTTTTGCTATTAAGAAGTAGTTCAATATAGTAATAACTATATCATATACAATGGTAAGTTTTTGTCATTTATGTTAATCCTAATACAGAAGTACAGCGTTAGTCAGTCTAACCCTTATCACCGTGGTATACAATTCAGGGTGGCAGTGACATCATCATCATCACCTGTAATGAAGAATTTAGCATAATATATGATTCTGGACCCTCTAGCGTAGAAATTTTTCGTCGGGTATTAAAAAAAAATTGCAGTTCCATACATTTTGACCGTGTAGGTACTTTTCTATAAAACAGCAGATTTGTTTTGATAACCGACGAACAATATCAACGCAGAATCAGAATTATTATTATGCCTACGTGTTATAAACACGACATGTTTTTGACAAGCCCGTTAGGTACAAGACATGTCGAAAACAATGTATCCCAATGTTTCACAAATAAATTATTCTATTCTTGAATAACGTAAAACACGAGGCAAACGCTGCTCACAGCTAAACTTTCAACTTCAAGCTACAATTTCTCTCAAAACTTTCCAACTCCAAATCATGTAAGTAGTCTGACTTCAGAGTGAATCTAACAACAATACAAAAGGCTTTCTGTGTCGGTATGTGTGCCACAATGGCCCACAATGGCCCAGCATCTACCATCTACCTGCAGATGTCGGTAATAATGGCAATTATTATGGGTACAATTTGGGTAACTGAATTGTACAGGTAGGGCGGTTGTTAGAGGCTGTGGTGCTCAACGTTTTGTTACTTAGTTGGATTGGTACAACTTTTTGTATTACAGTCGCGAGAATACGTTCTTGACACCCATCAGTTTCAAACAAACGAATACGTTTTTTGCGAATTTGATCTTTATTAGCGACTAGAATTGTCATACTGACTGAAATAAGATTCTTTACAGGACATAGAAATCGACTCATATACCTATGCCATTTATATTATGAGATGGCGGTTTTTTTTTTTTTTTTGCGGATTAGAAATCATCAAATGACCCCTCCCGCTCTGGGTGGAGCGGTTTGATTTTACAATTTGGCTGGATATCATCCAGTCCATTACGGTTTTGTAATTCTTCATTAAATAGAAAAAGCTTGTCATAAATTCTTTGCAAAATTTTCCTTCAAACTCACATATTCCAGAATAGTACAGTTAAAAGAGGCATTCGTTAACAAAGCATGTAATTACAAAACCCCATTTCTATTTCAAAAGTTTGAACACCCCTGATCCAACAGGTACTCTAAAGTCATTGGCGCCAGACGGTCACAGTTCTTTTTATCCTTTTTTTTTTAAACATGCCATCATTGACTGGGTGCATCTTTTGTGTAACATTGTTACATTTGTGCATAGAAGTCCAATCTCTCAAGTGTAATGATACCTTTAGTATTATCACTAGGGAGTTCTGCAATCTATTTTAGAATAGGTTGGAAAATAAATCAACTGTAAAATGCCAGAAAAATGCCTGTAGGTTTGAATATGAAACACCGGTTTCTGAAAATCTGTTTCATTTGAACAAGTAATGCTTAAATAATAGTAAATTATTATGCAACTAACTATTTATTTACATTAGGTACATTAAATAAGTAACTCGCATAAGCATAATCAACCTATAATGTACCCACTGCTGCTGCTGGGATATAGTCCTCTTTGTGAGGAGGGCTGTGTAATTAATCTTATAACTAACTAAGTAGGGATCATCATCATCTGCCTAGCCTTTTCCCAACTATGTTGGGGTCGGCTTCCAGTCTAACCGGATGTAGGTGAATACCAGTATTTTACATGGAGCGACTGCCTATCTGACCTTCACAACCCAGTTACTGGATAATACGATACCCCTCGGTAAGACTGGTTGTCAGACTTTCGGGCTTCTGACTACCCATAACGACTGTCAAAGATCCAACTAAATAAGGATAAAAATATAAATACATTATTCCAACTATTTTGAATTCTCTCATGTTCAAATGAGATTTGATAAAAAAGGACTCCTCAAATGTTTGCTTAGGGTTTCAGAAATAGTATGTCAAACCAGCAATAATATCTGACTATTGATGTTAATCAAGCAACGTAAACCACAATAATGGAAGACGTGAGACCTGAATGATGGTTTAGGGTCACCACAAGTAAAGGACAATCAAAACACCAATGGATATAAGGTGCCAATGTAGGAATGTAATCTATATGCGAATTCCCGTAATGAAAAACGTTCAAAATCTAATCGCAATCTCATCTCAGCAACAATAAATGTCAAAAATTTAGGGAAATTAAAGGTATTATTGACAGATTGAGACTGAGATCAGACTGTGAACGTTCTTAAAATTTCTAGAATTGCCCCACAGATTAAATCAGATTTAATAGCGCAATCACAATCATGTGTGGATGAGTTGTTTTTTTTTTCTGAATCCTGTGTTTTGTTGACTTGTTAATATTTTTTTATTAGCCCTTCTTCTTCTTCATCGTGTCGCTGGCACGACTGTATTTTATTTAAATCTTGTTTTCCCAAAACTTCACCACTTCAGAGGTCACTTTGACTGCATGTTTTGGGACACAGAGGGCAGGATATGAGGTGGAGCATGTTGGAGCACCTAAAACTCCTACAAACGTTTTCACACTCTCGCAACTCGTGAAAATATATCGGTTAGGTCAAAAAACTGTTCGAAAATCACGATTCTGATCCGGATATATGAGGTTTCTTATCCTCGCGTAGTAACATCATATTTATATTGCCAACTGTCAACCATAGCGTAAAACGTATCAGTAAAGTTATAACTGATATCGTTCGATCAGATCCTACACGACCATTAACAGTACCTATAGCAGTGTTAACGATCAGGTTAAAATCTATATCAAACCATGCCATAATCGGTACGAAACCTAAACAGTTATCAATTAAAATGCGTGCTAAAACTAGCAACTAACTTTTTGACCCTGCCTTCCGCATTACTCCATATTCATGTAAAGCCGTGATATGATATGCGCGGATCGCATGCGCAAGAGTCGTTTAGTGATACTCCTCGTGTTACAGCGCGTAAGTCGCGGAAAGTGGTTATGATGTGTCATAGTTGAGTTAGTACGGTGAGGGAAACTAACTGTTTGTTTAGTTTAGAAGTGGTGGGTTTTGCTAAGTCAGAAAGGTTGGGACGATATTTGGACTCATATTCTTCTTAGCGTGTCAATGGCAAAAATAGTATATTTTTTTCTTTATGCAACTTAATAAAAAAAATCTAACGCATATGTACAAAGTATTTATCTCTGTGTAAAAAGTTAGTTGCTAGTTTTAGCACGCATTTTAATTGATAGCTGCATTGTACATACTTTCATTCATGAACGCTTCTAATATTAAGCGACACCAGATCTGCCATTCTTCTTTGTTTGGCCCAAAACTCAGTAACGCGGATACCATTCGCTGACGCAGCCATTAGGTCCTCAAGTGTGCAGGTAACAGGGCATATGGTGCAAGATGCGAGGTGAGCCATTGTCTGTGGAGAGACACCGCATATATCGCTTCCGATTGGTAATGTACCCAAGAGACTGGCGGCATTGCCGCGTTGTATGTCAATGCTTAGCCTCTGGCCAAGGTAAAAGCCAGCCCTTGGGTCACGGAAAATATCAACCAGCCGTTTAGAAATTTCATTGGCAAGCCACTCACTCACACACACACAAGCACTCGGACCCCACGAGTCTTTGGAGGGTTTCAACCCAAAACGGCTCGAAATACCTAGTAGATATTTTGGATAACTGTTCTTCATTTAAAGTTAATTGTTTTTCATGAAAGTCGAGTTTTTCATGAATTGGTAGCAGCTTTCAGCTATCATTTTAAAGCAAAATATAGACAGCAAGCTATTTTAATATGTGGTAGTATTTTTCATATAAGTTTAGTTAGTTAATAACCTACAGGCACCTTTAACAGTCTTAGGTAATGTGATTGTTCTCACGCAGAACAGGGACTCACTCTAAATTATGCCTTTCAGTACAGCAGCGTCTATATAAAACTTCCCAATGAAGGAGCAAGGGTGTATTACAATCAAATATAATCAAGAAATCTCTCATGTATGTACATTGTAAATACCCATTTATTAGTGATCCTGTGGCCCCTCATTATGTATTGTAAAGAAATAAACATGCCGTGTGTTGATACAGCAAAATTGCACGCATAAACTTTATTTCAAAACGATTTTCTAATGTTTTTAGATCTTTATTATTATTATACTATTGAAATGAAAATTATTTTGTTATTAACTTGGATTGATGTGATTTGGAGATGTTGTCTGTGTTAATAAAAGCTCTTAGGAGTTGCCTGTACCTAAGTATGTTTTCAGTTTCATTTCTTTTTTGATTCATCTAAATTGTTTTAATCGTCGACTGATCTAAGTCCTATTTTTTGCTTAGAGTATTGTTATCACTGTTTCTAATATAAACCCATTATTTAACTGAATTCAAATTCAAATATTTATTCCTCAACACAGTACATTTTATAAATACATTTCCAGATGTTACGTGAATACGCAGTCCACTGTACTGTACCAATTTAGGCATGCAAAATTCATAATTAAAGTTAGAAACTGAAACGAGAACACTGAAATCACGTTAGAAACCATCTTGTTTTTAAATAAAATATCCCAGAAAAAGATCAGAAACTTTAAAAGTTGAAACTTGCTCCCAAGTGTGGCCTGCAACCCTGTTTTACAATCAAATAAATATATAGTCAAGTTATTGCTTATGAATTTATTAATGTTAGGGTTCTGCATAGTACGTTATTTCAAGCTGCTAAGAAAAAATATGTTCTTTCGTGCTAGGAGTAAAGTCAATGATAGAAAAATGAAAAAAAAGTTGTGTTTATCACACTTTCATCTGATGGTAAATTAAAGTCTAAGCTGTAATCAGTATTTTCAAATGGATATAGCGTTCAATAAACATGAATCCCATTATAAATGATGAAGAAAAAATACATTTTAGTAATCTATTACATGCTAGCTGTGCCCGCTGCTTCGCCCGCATGGTACGTATGTCTATAAGTATTATAAAAAGTAGCCAATGTCCTTCCCCGGGGCTTAATATATCCCCATACTAAATTTCATCAAAATCGGTCCAGCCGTTTCGGAGATTAGCCGGAACAAATAGAAATAGAAAAAAATTGGTTTGTTTTGGTTGTACCTAAGTACCGTATAATTATAATTTCATAATATGCATTAAGAAAAAAGCTGTTGTTTTGACATTACAAACAGACACGTAAATTTTATTTATTTGTATAGAATAAGGTAGAACTGAGGTTCTCTTCAAAAGAAACCCTCCTTATATTGTTTCTCCACTAAACCCATGCTGATATCTCATGATACTGTTGCCTAGTGGTTACGGAATCCTAAAAAAATCCTCGGCTGCTCTATAAAAGTAATTAACTCCGACTGAAGATAATTGATGAAGCTCAAAGATTACTACCTTAGTATTCCATCAGACACTTCACTGAAGTAGACTTTATTACCCAAAAATTAAGGTTCAGTTTCTAATGCTGGCGGTGCGGTAGACCGTAATAAAAGTACGGAGATGGGCGTAGGGCCAGACGAATAGAGGAATAAAGTTTTTTTTTAGTAGTTATGGCGTAGTTTCCCCTTCGGTATTATTATAAAATCGTCAAGTTAGACCATTTTTGTTTTGAATGTGTGACGGATGGTGTTTTGACCATAGTGCAGGTAAATGTATGAGGTTGTGTGTGTGCTGGTGTGTGTGTGCGTGTGTGTGTGTGTCAGTAATTTTGGTCAGGGTTTTGTGCTTGGGGGCTTAAGGTAATGATCAGTTCTATGTTTATAGGTATGGGTATAGTCCAAAGTTTTTACTTTTTAATGGGTTATCAGAGCATTGGAAATATGACTATACCTTGCTCCACTATCGCGCAAGCGTAGTAGTTATGTCTAAGAATAATTACAGAATGATACTTTGAAAGTCTAAAGACGTTTTGATTGGTAGCGATTTATTATATTCTAAAATAATAAGAAGTAACTGGTAGTCTGGCAATTATAAATTGCTTTTTTATACGCATGTATTTTAGAGCTTGGCAACAACTGGGTCAAAGTGACTGGCAAAACTTGCTGTTTAATCTGTTGCAATCAATTCTGTCAGTGTTATCCTAAATCTATTACGAGAAACGGCAATTTAGTTCTAATATCCAATAAATAGAGTGTTCCTATATAATTTCAAGCTTGAAGAACCGTTTTGCTATTTACAATGGTGAAATCAATTGAAAAAACGACTGCATCATCGCCATACAATTTCGCGCGCATTCTAAAATAAAAAAGATGGTGGCTGCGTTTTTTTTTTCGTCACGGGATATGGCTATTCGGCCTTTTGTACCTGTGCGTTATTTTTTAAATGGGCCCAAAGCGATAGATTGTTCTGCCTTCGGACTTGCGGCTAGGAATGCACAGCTATAGAGGTGTATTTTGATGGTCAATCAAAGCAAGATGGAGGTCCGTAAATTGAGGTGTACCAAAAGAAACAATATTTTGTTCTTATAGTTTTACCTCCTTACTAATAAACGTATTGTATCAGGTGAATAGTTACACACCGATTTCTCTCTTTCAGTTGTCAGTAATTTGACTTTTGAAAGAAGAAGACAAAGCGTTGTGTAACTATACAGACGCTATAGGTACAACGTTTATTAATGAAGAGGTTATAAGAAAAGACTATCGATAATTCATTTCATTGCTTAACGAATTAGGTATGGAGGGGTAGGGATTTTAAACTAAAAAATATTTACATAAGACTATTAGACTCCACAAAATATAAAAATATAAAAGTAAACTTTATAATATCTACAAATATGAAAAAATAAATACCTCTGTCGGCGTGTGAGCTCCATACGTGTTAATATGCGGCCCCTAGGACAAAGGGGTAAGTTTTTTATACCTCAGGGTTGGAATACAACCCATCCTTTATGCATTTATGATGTCCGGTTGTAAAACAGAAATCTTCCATTAGCAAAGATGCTTCGGCATTTTTCGGGTAACATCGGTAGCATGGTGCTATGTGAATTTTTGGAGGTAAGATTTTTGAGGGCTGTGATGTGTGAAAAATTCAAAAATGTTATTCATTAAAAAATGGTCTATTAAAGGCAGACTTATCCAAGTTACAGTAGTTTATGGGCCCTGCAATGGCTTGACAACAGCTGATAGTGAAACTGATTTCGTCGATAAAAGAAATGACAGTAATTTTCAAATCTGATTTAATTTCAATCATGACGATTATGATTAAATAACCGGTCAAGTGCGAGTCGGACTCGGGCACCGAGGGTTCCGTACAAATTTGAAGGTATGTATCTACTATACGGCTTTCGAATTTTTCCTTTACTTGTGCTACATGACATTGCTTCTTGCCAAATTTCATGAGTCTAGGAAATTTTATTTGGTCGGCCTCAAGGGATTGCAGCCCTGAGTATTTGATATTAATTTCAAATTGATAACTCCACGCGTTCCTGAGAAAAAGGGTCTTGACAGACGGACAACGAAGTGATCTTATAAGCGTTCCGTTTTTCCTTTTAAGGTACGGAACCCTAAAAATGAATATAAATAGAAATAATCACATGACGTGCCAAGAAAGTTCAAGAAGTGTGAATCTGAAAAGAAAGATGAAATAGGTACCTTCTGAAATGAGTATTATCAACATCATTCTCGTGCCCCAATACCAAAGTATTTGTGGTAGGCACAACATGTCTTTTCTTCCATACTTCCCTAATAATCGTCATCAAAAAGGAGAAAAAAAAGTTGTCATCCCCTTTCCATTCATCGTTTCTTTTGTTTATACCCTCAGATAAACAGGAACTCAACAGCCAGCTACAAAGTCTCTAAACAGATATCAAAACTCGTTTCATAAACCTTCTTGCACCGAGCGGCGTCTGTACCTACATTTGACCATAAAATCGGCCAACCCGTTAAGTTTCTTCAATCAACCAATTTATTGAACCCTTGTATTGTCTGTCAAACGATTCTTACACGACATATATGGGAAGTAGTTTTCTGTCTTTTGCCATCTTTATTGACTTGTCACTCGGACTCTGATGATAGATTGACGCTTCTAACCGCTAAATCAGCTGCTATTGAAAAAAATGCCGCAGTGTTTGTTCAGTAATAGTCGCGGTTCCTTAAAAAGGAGTATTTACGCGTATTAGAAACTTTTTTCTTCACAAGAAGGCAGTGGATTAGTGAAAGCTGCATTTGTGTGGTAGGACTTAGATAATTGGCTTGCATCTGCACATCTTTGAGTTATAGGCAAAAAAATAATACCAGAATTTAAAACTATTCAGCTGCATAAGTTACTAACTGAAATAGTAAGTACTTTAGACCTAGGTTTCTAGGACCGTGACCCTTCGGTGTGGAAACACGCTTGTACGATTCGACTACATACAGAAAGCACAGCTAATAGAAATCTCTATTCCTAGACAGCACGTTTCGCCGAAAACTTTGTTGATAGACAACATTGTTTGTAGATATCTCGGTTCATAGGAAGGACTGTTGACAGAGATATCTGTTCATAGATAGCACTTCTTGCCGTAAACTTTGTTCATAGAAACCAGTGCGTCCCATCGGACTATGAGAGTGAGGAAAGAGGGAGTGCACCTGTGTCTGCGCGCACACTTGTGCACTATAATATCTCCCGCGCCGAAGGCTAGTCTCCGTTGAGATTGGTCGCGTAGCCGAAATACAGTCTGTAGGACGTTATTTTGTTACATGGTATGGACAAATAATTAGTCTGAAATAACTGTTTTTTCTATAAAGCCAGTGTCTGTTACTTCATCTGTAATCGTCATCTGAGAAGATTATAATCCTCGGCAAACTGATAGTACCTAATTGTTAATTAAAACCTCAAATGGTGTTGAGGTTTTAATTGATAATGGTAGGTAGTTTTAACCAACTCCTCAATCAGCCATAAAATTCCTGTACCTACCTCTTCAAACATCATCTTAACATTCCTGCCATCAGTACTAGCCACAAAATACGAAACCACCACAGACTACCTACAAATGTGTCAGTACTGCGGCTGCTGACATTCATTGAACTGCAATGCGTTTTTGCTGTGTAAATACTCGGTTTAGTTTCTAGGCAGCTATTAACTCACTGGGAAGTATGCGATACGATGGAGTTGTGTTTTGTTTCGGATGAGGCGGTTCCGTGATTGACTTTTGTTTTTGATTCTAGATTTGAAGTTGTTGGTTGTTGACGTTTTCGTTTTCAGAAAATCAGAATTAAAAAAAAAGGCTTTTTGTTTTTCTCTGTAAAACTGTCTTATTGTTATAATCTATACCTACTCTACAACATTGGTATTTGGCCCGTGGCTAAATAATAACAGCTGCACAGATCGATCGATCAGGTTATGCTACGCTTGCCACGGTTGTTCTGTAGATCGGTGACCATCTTTAAATACCGAGACCCCTCCGTGCCTCGGAAAGCACGTTAAGCCGTTGGTCCCGGCTGTCATTCGTGGATCTTTGACAGTCGTTACGGGTAGTCAGAAGCCCGAAAGTCTGACAACCAGTGTTACCAAGGGGTATCGTATTGCCCAGTAACTGGGTTGTGGAGGTCAGATACGCAGTCGCTCTATGTAAAATACTGGTATTCAGCTGCATCCGGTTAGACTGGAAGCCGACCCCAACATAGTTGGGAAAAGGCTAGGCAGATGATGATGACTCTACCAAATTGTTAAGTACATGTTTTGAACTTACGTACTGAATATATATTTCCAATATATATTTCCACTGAGTTTACCTAAGTACAAACTTTTTGGAATCTTGCGAATCAGAACAGGATACTGTCCTATTCTATCTTAGGTACTTGTATCCCAAAATCGACTACATTCACACTTCACACTTCTTCAGATACCATACTTACTAATATTATAAATTCGAAAGTAACTCTCGTCTGTCTGTATGTTACCTTTTCACGCCTAAACCACTGGGAAGGACATAAGATAGTTTTTATCCCGATATTCCCAGGGGATCGACACTTATGCGGGCAAAACCGCGGGGCGCTGCGAGTACTCAGTAAGTGTAAATACCACATCCATTATTCCAACATCCCGTAGTGAAGAACTACCGAGTTTCCGTGAGCGGCCATTTGCGGAACCGAGTGATGTTATTAAGTTTTCTCCACAATTAAACTTTGCATTCTTCGAGTAGTTAAGTTAGAAAGCTCCTCTTTGATATGGCGATAGTTTTTTGTAACTCCATCTCGTTACTGCGGTTTTCTTGGCAGTTATTCCGTGTGATTGCTCGGGGAGTGTTGCTGTTTACTTGATTAACACTTGCTGACTTCCTTTCTTAGTTTTTTGTTTAATGGTAGGCGAGCAGAAGGAATCTTGTGAGATGGAAATGTTGAGATTTCATAGAAAAGATATACTTATTCATGATGATGAAGCTAAAGGTAAGGGTAAAATGGCTATTAAAGAAAGTAAAACTGTAAGTACGTGATGTTAGTGCAAATAAAGTGAACCCGGTACTCTAGCCAAGATACAAACAGCAACCACTATTAATATCTATCTCCACAAATCAAACCACAATCCTAAAGGATCTGCCACATAAAATTCAATTACTTCATTTGTAGCCACTGAAACCAGCACAATATAGCCCTAGGGCCCTTAATAGACACTTTTACAACTTGCCTTAAAGAAGTGTCAGCCCTTGATAGATTTCTCCAGTCAACTGCCCATATTAGCAGTCAGTACGTACGTCAATAGAATCAAATAAATCATTGCTTCAAGTTCAAATCTATCTATCACACATTAGTTTTTGCTTATAAAATGCGAAAGCACGTATAATGAGACAATAACTGGTATTTACCGGTTTTTTCCGGTTTCTACGCGCGCGGTGATTGGCGCGTTTTGTTTAGATAATGATAAAATTGTTTGGTTGATGGCTTTTGCTCTTGTAAGAAGTGAATTGGTGTGATTAGGTTTGTTATTTTTCTTGTTGATAGCATTTTGTTTATGAGAAAGTCCGAAGCTTTGTTAACTCAGTATTTTCTATTATTTACTCATCGTTTATAAAATTACGTACCTATAGTTTTATGAAGTTTACAAAAAAATGTGTCCATTGTTCAGGTCTTTTAGCAAGGCAATCACTCGTGCTGATGTTTTATAATCAACTCAGAACGTAGACTGTCCACTACTGGATAAAATATAATTTCGTAAGAATCTAATAGAACTTTTATCAGAATAGCCGTCAAGAGAGGCGATTTTTGAGTGTACATCTGGCACACTCAGAGCAGTTAGCGACAGGTTATTATCTTCTTCTTCTTTTCGATGTTATTCTTACTAGTTGTTTTTTTTTAATATGGTTTGAGCCCAGTAGGTGGCCACGTTGATTGCGGCATCAGTAGGATTCTTTAGGTCATCCGAGGTGCAAGTCAACAGCACTTAGGACACTCCAGCAACTAAGGCATGGTCTGATCAGAAGCATCGCACTCGCACTAGTTGTTGGATGGGTCTGAAATCAACTTCGACAAATTGTGTCTGCAGGCGTACTTGGGTGCAAAATAGTAATACTCGCGAAGGAGGTGGCGGAGCGTGTGAAGGAAAGGCAATCTTTGCGCCCTTACGCCACCGTAGGCGCGGGCTTGCGGAGGCCGGTAAGGACCAGGCCCGGGTCGACGGCGCGTTGTGTTCCACGCGCGCCTCAAAGAGATGTCAGCACTAACCAACGGGGTCCGCTAGGGCATCGGCCCTAGCGGACCCGCGACCCTGGCAGGCATCGGCCTGCCAGGGTTGCGGGTTTTTCGAAAGAGATACCGTGGCCCCTGGCACAGGCAACTGAAGAAACACGGATGGGTTTTAGTCAGTAAAAGTCTGACACGAAGAGCGGGAGGAGTTATTTGATAATTTCCCACCCACAAAAAAAGGCGTACTTGGGTACGTTAGGTTATATGTTACTACGGGATGACCTATGCTTATATTGTGCATACGAAATAAGAAGAATCCAGAACGGCTGAAATACCAAATGTGATGAGTGAGACAAATTCAAACTACACAAATGACTAATGAGATACGGTTTTCTAACAACACGTGCGATTATTTACGTACCCATCGGTTGCCTACCCAAGTGCACAGCCCATTCAATTATCCGATAAATAACCGGTAACCGGTTACAATAGCAGTTCCAATGACAGGTGATTCTCGATACATTACGAGTTTAGCGTTAACCTATTTCCTTGCAATCGAGTTTTACTGCACATGAAAGTCAAACCCTGACTTTCACTTAGAAGTTAGGTTGTAAATATTATTGATACAATATATTATAATTGAAAAATAATAACTTGGTGATTATGGAGATATTTTCTTGGTGTACGTAGGTACCTACTTATATATTCTTTTTCTATTTCTACTTTTTATCCCGATATTCCCACGGGATCGACATTTACGCGGGTGAAACCGCGGGACGCAGCTAGTACCTATGAAATAAAGAAAAGATTAAAAAAAAAAACTTTCTTTTAAAGATGACATCTTACATACGAATATTTAATAGTTAAATAAAGCTTGTAAAAATAGGTTTGTTTGTCACAGAAACACATGCACATAAAAATATAAGTTGATTGGAATAAAAAAGACTATATAATCGCTTGCCGCGGTTGGTCTGTGGATGGGTGACCATCTGTACATACACCGAGACCCCTCCGTGCCTCGGAAAGCACGTCAAGCAGTTGTTCCCGGCTGTCATTCTTGGATCTATGACAGTCATGGACGTAAGTTACTTCTATATATTATGTCCATGATGACAGTCGTTACGGGTAGCCAGAAGCCCGAAAGTTTGACAACCAGTCTTACCAAGGGGTATCGTATTACCCAATAACTGGGTTGTGGAGGACAGATAGGCAGTCGCTCCATATAAAATACTGGTATTCAGCTGCATCCTGTTAGACTGGAAGCCGACTCCAACATAGTTGGGAAAAGGCTAGGCAGATGATGACTTGGAAAACCAAGTTAACTTATACCTACCATCAATCTTTTGCCTAGCCTAGGCTTAGGCTCTTGGAACTACCTAAGTAAGAACTAGGCCGAGAAACGTTGTTCTAACGATAATGTTACCCATTAATAATACTTGTACTCCCTTATCGTTCAAATACCGATCAAAATCAATATATTTTATGTAAAACAATTTACCACAACACGTACCTTCCACCTTTTGATGCGAAAAATCCATTTACCCGACATAACCGGTCCAAAGTAATGTAATGAGTTTGTAAATTATGTGTCATTCATAGTATGAATTGACCTAGAGAACGCTTAACGGATTTAATGTAGCGTCATTATTTATAAGTAGCTTTTACCCGCGGCTCCGCCCGCGTGGGATTCGGGATAAAAAGCCTATGTGCCTCAAGAATGTAGGCCGCGCGCATCCGTTGTGATTGACATGAAAAATGAGTGAGTTTTTAAGAAAAATTGTTAAACGTTCTGTGATAAAACTGTGTGCTAGAAATGTCTTACTGGGATTATTAATCTGCCTGCAAATCAGATTGAAGTTCTTTGGTTTATTAACTGGAGGTTACTTTCCTTAATATTCAGTTAATTTCTTGTTAGCTTACTAACTACAAATTTAGCTTTTTAATAAAGATTTAAATGCTGGCTTATGGACTAAGGGCGAATTTCTTTCTGTTTCAATTTCGTTTCGTTACTTTTTTTTGTAACTTGGATTTTTATTTTACTGTGTTTAGTTTAGTTTGTGATATTCCTGTACGAGTCGCAATAATTACTTTTTCTTTCTTTAATTTAAAAAAACTTTTATACCTAGAAAAAGTCAATAATAAGTTTTATACCGAGAGTTTTTTTTTATTTATTTTTTTCTTCCGTACAAAAACTGTCAGACGTAAATTTAATTCCACGGATTTTTGCTGTGTCCTACAGGGTCCATAATTGTACCTTAGCTTTAAGCCATTGTAACACCTCTACAACATTATGGAATACAATTAAATATAATATGAATAAATGAATGAATAAAAGATATCTGACTTTGGTAAAATCAACCGTTAGGTACTCTAGTATTATTGTTATGGTGACAATTCATGAGAAATTGCGGATGTCTTGTCTATAAAAGTCATTAAGCTTGGTGTGATTTCACACTTTCTATAGCAATTAACATTCAGTCTTTTCATTATTATGTAATTAAAATATACTTTCCACGAGTTCGGTTTTCCGGCTTAGCCGGATTAGTAGTTTGACACTCTTTTCTTCGTAAATGTCAGTAGAAAGTTTAATAATTACGTAAAATTAAATTAAGACCAATTCATTTAACGCTAATTCTTCTTTTCCGTTTTCAATTATTCTGTTTATGTCAAAAGTAATGGCAATAGGAAAATAAAATCGCAGAAATTAACAATTTTTTTTGGTTAAAAACTTTTCTGTGTCAAGTCATTGTAGAAAAAATATTTTTTAAATATGGAATCACGGGTTTTTGTTTTCCCATAGTGATGGCATACAACTTTGAATGGGTGATTAATGTTTTCACACAACAGCAGTGTGTGGGAAGATTATTATACAGTACGCCCAGTATATCTTGGTACTTGACGGTGGCGCTAGTAGCACTGCAAATGTCAGTTTTATGTCAAATTCAGTACATTTAAGTTTATTTAGTTTTCCGCTGTCTGTCAAAGTATTCTGGTTTGTACGTGGCATAGTAGTCGGTAACTTGTCAAAAATTTCTTTTTACAATGATAAATGGTGTATTTGTGTTGAGTTGAACAAAATTTGTGTTTTAGAACAAAAGTTTACGATTTTGTTTGAGTACCTATTGAAATACATTTTGGGATCAGATTTATCTGATTTGAATAAATAATAAGATAAGTACAATATTAATAAAGTGTTGCCCGTTTCAACGCAGTAAGCAACAAAATTATGTTCTTTCTTTTTTTATTGATGAAAGAATCAAGATTAGGTACTTCTTTTACGAAAAGTTATCAAACATTAACATGACGTACCTACCACTGTTGTTTCTAAGTACATTCTCGTGGTATTTCTTTCCTTTAATATTTCTTACTTATTGCAAATCGTTAATCAATCAATGACCAACACGACTCGGAAAGATTTCTATAGTAGAGAAGCACTAACATGCTTTCCAAATAAAAAGAAGTCTCGCTTGATTTAAACAAGTGCGAAAACATGTTCGTTGTATTCATCATCTTCCTGCCCTTATCCCTTTGTATTAACAAAATAAAATAAATATTTAAGGGGGCCTCCCTTAAATATTTATTTTATTTTGTTTTTAGTATTTGTTGTTATAGCGGCAACAGAAAAAAATAATTTGTGAAAATTTCAACTGTCTAGCTATCGCGGTTCTTGAGATACAGCCTGGTGACAGACAGACGGACAGACAGCGAAGTCTTAGTAATAGGGTCCCGTTTTTAACCTTTGGGTACGGAACCCTAAAAAAGATGGTAACCCATCCACAAACCAAATTACCAACCGCTGCTTAACCTCACAAAGTTCCCAAACGATCCATTCACAAACAAAGATACCCCTGATAGCCTATTAGCAGCCTATCATACCTACTAAAGAAGACTATCAGAATCTATCACACAGTAGCGTTATTGAGAATGTGACCAACTCGGCTATCCACAATGATGGTACGATAACGTCTAGTAAATGAGACTTAGAACCTAGAAAGCTAGCTTTCCCTCCAATCTAGCGATCTAGATAGAGTTTTTACGATGTATTTGCTATGCAGAGTATTAAAGGTGATTATTACCTATATGTTAACGAAGATAAGTTTCTAGGGAAGCGGTGAGGAAATGAGTATGTTTACTTGTACTATCAATGATTGAACTTTAAAATGAGTTGAGGATATTCTTTGAGCAGAGGTGGCGTCATTGCTAGCAGCCCCGACTTACGTGTTGTAGGTCGTGAGTTGGTGGGGTTCCGGAATTGGTTTTTAAGAGGAACCGGGACCACCCCTATGTGCTGATGGTGATCACCGGGGTGGTTTTAGTGAGGTAAAAATCCCACACTCCCCGACCTGGGATCCCCGGAGATCGAGTGCCTTTTGAAGGTTTCCCACCGTCAACAAAAAAAAGAAAAGGTCGTGAGTTCAAACCCAGGAAGTCTCTTTACTGTGTGTAATTTATTTCATCACCACTGCTCTCAAAATTGTGAAGGAAAACATCGTGAGGAAACCGGCATGTCTTAGAACCAAAAATTCGAAGACTTGTTACATCTACCAACCGGCACTGGGCCTGCGCGTGGTGGATTACGGCCCACTCCTTCTCACCGAGAGAAGGCCTGTGTCCCAGCAGTGGGAACATTATAGGTTTATTATGTATGACTAGTATTACAGTTATACCAGCGCCCCAATTATATAACACACTTTCTTTCACAATACCATGGATTTTGAAGAAAATTTCTAATCTATTACTTTAAATAAGTATTTGAAAAATTTCCTCTTTCGACAACTTCTTCCCGTTCCTTCACCGTTTTGAGAGCAGTGGTGATGAAATAATTTACACAAAGTAAAACGCCTGTCTGGGTTCGAACCTACGACCTACAACTCGTAGTCGCGTCCGTAATTACCACTGGGCCACATCACCGTTAGATCCAGTCCAGGAACAGTTTGGTATGGGAACAATTTTATAGTTAGTATCAATGTTTATCATGGATATCGCGATGTATATCGTCTTAATATCGTATGCACATAATGTTTGTCATTCGACGTTAACGATCCCAAGTATTTATATTACCAACGTATTTATTGTTCATTTACAGAATACTAATCAAGGGCATTGATAGCATTTTTGTGAGACTCTCTAAATACGATTATTTATTTGTTTATTTAATTCTTTAAACATATAAATGTACTGATAAGGACTTGATTATAAGGGTTCACAGATTTTCGAAACTTATTAAACAGAGAATCGAAACTTATGCGACTGAAACCGCGGGGCGGCAGCTAGTAATCTATAAGTCTAAGACCAAGAATTTCACTTACGTTAAGCTAAGACCAACAATATCTAAACAACGTTCGATATAAGCAAGTCACAGTGTTTGCCCGACATTAATGTTGTTTAAGATGCCCGATTTACATGCAAACAGATGCATATCTGGCTTTTCAATTACTGTAAGTAGGACGAGCTGAATGCCTGTGCTAAATAGTTTTTAAAGCTAGTTCAGTGTGTTCTTGCCTTTAATCAGGGCGTTTGAGTTGTTCTTAAAAGTGAAAATGAGGATATTTTTTGTAAAATAGTGGGTTTGTGAAACTTAAGATGGTATATTGTGTCAGATTTATCTTTTAAATCTGCTTACAAGATTTATGTGTGGTTTTCATATAAAATACTAAGTTTGTTTTTCTCTAGCCAAGATCGATTTTGTAGTAATTTACGAAAAACATTTTTTTTTGTGCGAATTGAAAGTTATAGTTACTTACCTATTTTTTAGCCTATATTTAGTCCCACTGCTGGGCAAAGGCCTTATATTGAAAAAAAAATTGTATAATTTGATATATGAAAGTGTGCGGAGCTGGTGTACTGTAAACTGTAGAGATTCATTTATAAATCAATTTCAAGTGTGCAAAGCATAAATGGCACAGCGATAGTTTTATTATCTTATTATACTGTCTGTAAACGGAATTATTTGCAAACTTTAATTTAGTGTCGCAGTATATAATATTAAATATAAATTATATTCGATATATATTATTTGCGATAGTTATCGTTCCCTGCGGTACTCGTAACGGAATTGGGTTACTATGGCGTTCGCTCAGGGTTCGTACGAAAGCTGACCATGTTACGCTGTAGCCATATTTTAGCCTAGACACGCAGTTAATATGACTTTCAGTCTGGGTTTGAATAAATAAGGAATCTAAATATAGGGTACGGTAGATTGAGATGTTTGATACCGTCGAACATAGCCGTAATTATTTTCAAGGATGACCTTTCAAATGCTAAAGCTTTTGTGGACAAAACGACTTCGGGTTTTCAAAGTCAATTTTTTCTTTGCATTTTTGTCAAGCTTAACAGGCAAGATGTACATAATTACGTGGATGTACTATTAGATCACTTCTTCTTTCTTCTTCTCCTTCTTCACTTCAAAACAGAAGGCCAATTCCCGTAATTAAAAACGTTCAAAATCTAGTCGCATTCGCATCTCAGCGACAATCAATGTCAAAAACTTGTCAAAAATGTAGGGAAATTAGAGGTATTTTTGACAGATTGCGACTGAGATCTGACTGTGAACGTTCTTAAAATTTCGTAATTTCCAAGAAAATTGTCCCTCAGATTTGTGGTGCTTATGCTATTTTATTATAAACGAATATGACTTTAATTTTTAATACAATTAAAACTTTTCCAACATCGTGAAGATCGGTAACAAATACATACATAATTTGTACTTCCACACCATCTTTCGAAAATAGTTCAACATCTATCTTTCGAAACTCTAAACCAGTGTCCCTATACAAACTGCCGTCATAACATTAGGCCGAAGCACATGATCTGAATACCGCGGAAGCCGACGTCACGTATCCCGACAATGTAGCCTGGCCGTATTTACTGTTCCATTCAAAACGTTTTTAATTATTTAGTTCAGAAACTCTTGAGATTAATTGAGCAGATAGTATTATGAGTTCGTTAGGTTGTTGATGGATGCTGGGGACTTTGATACCTAGATACAGTATGGAGTAATGTGTCTTGATGCTTGAGAGGAACTGACTAGCTCATCTCGTGTCGGTATTGTTAAGAGAGATGATCAAAGTAGGCTCATTGCTTGTCTTATTAGGCTAGGTTTCTGTTAACACATTCTTGATAAAGTTGTTTTAAATTTTCGTTTATGCATTTCTCTCCCATCTTAAAACTGTTGGACGAGGATCAGCTTTAAATCCATCAGTTGCCAAGGTGAAGTCATTGACATTGCGCAAAATTTCACAAAGGAATCATTTTCAAAAGAGAGTTGTTTTAGGCATAAAATTTCCATTTTCATTTTTTAAGAAAATACATAACATTTCACAAATTGTAAGACTTTTTTATCTATTACTATTTTCTTCTTTCTACGTTCTAAAACGGGTCTTAATAAACAACCAATAAGATTCCCTACGTATCTAAAACACACAAAGTGAGAAGAATGTGCCAGTTCGACGTATGTGCATAGCTCAGCTATTTAGCGTTAACCCCTGCGCGCTAGGATGCGCCTGCGCATGCCGAGATACTGATCGAGACTGTACAGTTAAGACTTTGTCGCCCGTGTCATTAGCTCCTAGTCCAGGGATGTCAAACATTTGTGGCCAAAAGGAAAATAAATACATTAGCATTTATTTCCCTTTTGTGATTGCGATGTCTGAAATAAAGATAAATTATATATTATAAGATATTTAAATAAAGATAAATTAGATCAACCTTTTTTCAGATTATCGAAAGTACATACATCTTTTATGGGGTACTGTGTTAAATGCTACAACAAAATACCTTGTGACATATTGCAATTAAATGAAAGAAAATTTAAAACTCATATTAAAAGTACACTTTGTAAACAAGGATATTACAAATTAGAGGATTATATCCAAGATAAGAATGTTTGGAAACACGCTGGTCCTGCTCCATAGGACAATCTAAAAGTCTAGACAAAATCAAACTTGTTCCTAATTTAATTTATATGTATATTTTTAATTATGACATCTTATTCTAATTCAATTTTACAATCTGCGACTACAGTGGCTCACACACTTGTTAAAGTTCAACTACTTTTGCATTTTTTCATTTTTCTTTTTTTTTTAAATAACTTGTAAATATGTGAGCACCATGTATCTATCACTTATTTGATTTACCTGTCATTGCTTAATTTTTAATTCTTTTTACCTTTTGTGGTAGACTAATTTTATTATGGGTGCATCGTGTTCACATATAAATTTTGTTATGTATACAAGACCTTGTAAAACATTTTTAAAAGAGTAACGGTGGAGTTTCTTGCCCATTCTTCTCCATACGGAAACTACCTTTTCGAATGGGCGACTAGAATCATTTCTATTTAGTTTTTTTTTTGACGTTCAAAAGTGCCTTTAATGTGCCTATTTGAAATAAATGATTTGACTTTGACTTTGACTTTGACTTTGAAAAAATTAAATGTTAGGTGAATTAAAAACAAAAGCAGTTTTTTTAATTTACTGTTTACTCATGTAATTTTTTTTTATTAATGTTGTAGACTAAACTTTTTTTTTGCCATTAAAAAAAAAGTTATCTGTAATCTTAGGGCTATGTTGCAGAGATGCCTATTTTTTATTTTTATTTTGACCACATCTATTTGAAAATAAATGCAGCAACAATAAATAATATTCTAAACATAATTATGCGTATTTAAATAGTTTATTAAGAACGATATCGAATGCAAAACGAAATGGAATACAAATATACTGATGCATTAAAACTAGATGTAAAAGAAGTGAAAATTGCGTTGTATAAAAGGTCCATTAGACCGAGAAATTAACTGGCTTGTTTGATGCAATAATTGAAAAAAAACATTAGATCGTTTTTTTCGTTCACCTTTTATTATTGTATCACTTCATTTCATTTAATAGGCAATTTTATAGCTTCGTGTAAATAAGGCTTTAGATTTCATACTTCAGTCATTCTCTTCGTAAAAATCTCGTCGTGAAAACTTAGATGAAGTGGCAGTGGTACCATTGCTGGCCACTATTATCCCTAAAATCAGGGTGGAATGACAGCTCACTTCACACAATTCACCTAAGTTTTTACGGTGAGACTTTTATGGAATAGCACTGTTGATGGCCCTCCCTATGGATTGACACTTTTGACAGCTCACTTCACCAAATTTTTCACGGTGAGATATTACCGAATAAGTCGGATGTTTGTACTTTATCTACACCGTACCCAGAATTTTAAGCGCGTGCCAAGGTTTGCCACCCCTGTCCTATTTTATGTGTAGTGTATTCTAAGCTTTTAGTATACTATAGTATGATGTAATCGAGATTATTTACTGGTTAGAATTTAACTTGCATGGCGCCTACATGATCAGGAAATGAATCGTCTGTATTAGCAGTTTTCATAGACTAGCATTTTTCTAATTGCTTAGTTTCTCAGCCGTTGTTCTATGCTCAAGACAGGCTAGGTTTGACAGCTTTATGTACAAAAGTGATGATGCAGTTAACGATGAAATGCGCTTTTATTGAGAAAACTTTTTAATTAAATAGAGATTTTATTTTTCTTCTTGAGGGACTTGTGGCTAAGTAATATCAGCCGCGCGGGTCGATCCATCAGGTTAAGCTACGCTTGCTGCGGTTGGTCCGTGGATGGGTGACCATCTTTACATATCAATACCCCTCCGTGCTTCGGAAAGCACGTTAAGCCGTTGGTCCCGGCTGTCAATTGTGGGTCTTTGGCAGCCGCAGAAGCCCGAAAGTCTGAGTACCAGTCTTACCAAGGGGTATCGTATTATCCAATAACTGGGTTGTGAAGGTCAGATAGGCAGTCGCTTCATGTAAATACTGGTATTGACTGGAAGCTGACCCCAAAATAGTTGAGAAAAGGCTAGGCAGATGATGAGATATTATTTTCTCACACATTTTCTATGGAATGGCTTTTTTGATTATATCTCGAGAACGGATTGACTGATTTCGATGGCGGTACTGAGTTCGCCGGGTCAGCTAGTATGTATCATAGATACCCCTTCTAGAAATAATGCTGCTGGAACTTACTTAGGAATTATGGCGACTTAGACCAACCTTAGACTCAACTGTGGAGAGAATTTCATTTGTATGGTTAGACAGACTTGCCCTTCTGCCCACACCACTCACAAGACACGCTAAACATGATCAAATGATTCCCAACATAATTGCTATATTAAATAGGAGCAGGATACAGTTACATAGCTCCGGGCACCGCGCATAAGTGCGCAACTGAACGGACATGCAGCTATTGTGCCCGGCCGATCCGAGATACGGGCGAGTTCCAAGTTTTACAGTTACCACGTTATGCGCCGCGTGTGTGGCTGTCTTCTACCTGATATATGGCAGGGATGTGGGCTGCTTCTAGCTGGTGTAGAGATTAAATAGTTAGTATCTTACGGTGACCCTCTATGACCTAAGTTCTAAGGTATGAGGAAGTACAAATTAGTTGAATTTAGGAGAATAATAGCCGTTTTTGGAGATGGAAAGGTGTTGAAATTGATAAAGGGGTTACAGCAGTTTGGGTTAGAGATCCAACATAAGCTCTTAGCCGATTTAGTCACGATCGTAGTTGACAGTTTGCCTATTATTTGAAAGACTACAGGCCAGCTTTTCACTTAGAATGAAATTAGAATTTAATTTTGTTTTTTTTACCTGTCTACTCTTCACTAGAAAGAAAAAAAAATCATTTATATAGCACAGACTATAGGGCGCGCAATATAATAAACAGCAGATAAAAAATTTTAGTAAAGTGCGATGTGAGAAATTTGCAGGAAAGTGTACCTTACGGCGTTGCCAAAAAGGCTCAGTTCAGCAAAAATGCCACCATACAATTAGTGCCTGACGTTGATATGAAACCATAGGAGAAAGAAATCAATGACAAGGCACTTCACTTACGTCGGGGTCACCAGTATAGAGGTATGAGGAACAAGGTGTAATGTTCACTCATCCTCCATAGAAAAGGGAGGTTCCACCGACCCGGGTGTTGTGTCTGGGCAACTGCCCAATGATGCATGTCGGGCCGTTGTATCTATGTAAACTCTGCTTGCGAGATGCAGGATTTTGCGTGACGTCAGTATGACGCGTTGTTCGCATGTGGCGTTGTAGATACCGCTACACTTGCATAAGAGTCTATATATAATAATAATTTAACCTATACCAGTAATATAAGCACGAGGCTGACAGTTGATATAATTTATGAATATATACCCTCCTATGACGTCACCATTTAGCATACAGGTTGATACACCAACACCCACGGAACGTATTCCTAACAAGAGAACGTTTACCAAGCGAACAATTTTATTCAGCAACAAATTCAAGACCTTTCCCTCGATCAGAGTACTCACAATGCGAGCGAATAAAGTAGATCCAGTCCGGAAAGACTAATTCTTTACCTGCTAGTGGTACAAACGCCTTTTGTGGTCTTCAAAGTGTACCTGGAGAAATTCTAGGACAGGGGTGGCAAACATTTTAGGACAGATACCGTTTTCTGGGATAAATACAACTTTACTTAACTTAGTTTGTTAGGCCTTTTGGTAGGCAATTCACCGTAGAAAAGGATAGGTTCTGTTTTCTACTGTTCATTGTTCTTGGCTCTTGATTTGCTTAACATTTATAGAAAAGCTGATGATGATGAAATACTTGAAATCATAATTATAATTGTATACATAATTCATTAAAGCTTTTAATTTTCCACCAGTATGAAAACTAGTTAATCATATTTTTGAGCTACTTGTTTGCTTGTTGAAATATCATTAGATAAGTAACCCATTAGTATGAAAGTTGTAAATGCAATAAACAGACGGAAATACGGAATTTCGAATTTATAGGAGGTTTTTTGCTGTTGACAACTTTGGACCAAGAATAGATCCTACAGTCATACCTCAGATTGACTATCCCTGCAGATTCTGACGTTATAGTTAATATTTAACACAGCTTTCTACCAGTTTATGTTACGATATTGTTGGTTAGGTATTATTTATCGTCTGAGACGACAGAGCCTGGTTAGTTGTAAGGGTAGCGGTATATTATGGTAAGCGCCAGGAAGAAATTGTGAAGATTCTGGACAAAGTAAGTGTTTATACAGTTGACTCATTTTTGAATGATGATATGTCTGGAAAGGAGGTGACAACTAATAGAGAAGTGTGGAAGAACAATTGCGGCGACCCCAAAAAAATAGGACAGGATCATTTTATGTCTGGAAAGGGAATGACACGGCTAATATAAAATGAAATGTAATTGCTTATTCTATAAATAGGATATCGCCATCACTTGTACAGGTCATATAAAAAAATAAGCTAGATGGAGTCGACATTTCTAATTCTCCAGCATAGCTATTCACAACCACTCGATACGCTTCCATACCGTGTCGAACATCAATCAATGTTATCGCAGGAGTCCAAATTTTGTCAGTTTAAATCAAATTGACGACCGCTAATCTTTCGACAGCATGGTTGCAGTCGGGGCAAGGCATATCAGGCTATCGAAATGTCTCACTTTCGATACGATAGCCTGTCGGATGTTTGTGAATAGCTACGCTGAGAATAAATGGCGAAACAAACTCAAGGGTCAAGACCTCTTTTAAAGTCCACACGTAATCTTGGTCACGTCGTGTGAATAGAGTGTGTATGGAAGAAGTAGTATTTGGTTTTAACAGGTTTTTTAATAGGTTCAACCGACTGTTCTGAATTGATAAGCAAAATTGGGCTGCGTGTTCCATCCTTCACCTTAAGGAATCATCAACCTCTGTATGTTCTGTGCGGTGCATATATACCTAGACAAAACTCTTATATGATAAGAGCTAGCAGGGCATACAACTCGATGTGTCAGAGTGTTGATGATCTTGATTTATTCTCCACCAGTGTTCCTAAACTAAAAAAAATACTCTGTAAAAACTTCTTTGAAGATCATTAACACCTAGTCTTTTCTTAATTCTCTCCGAGTGCTTACTATTCTTTCTTTCGCTTACCTGTCTACTGTTTCTTGTGCTACCCTAGTATTGTCAGTGAAAACTTTTAATTGGCCTTCTATCACTAACTGTCAACTATCTGTATCCTAGCTGTAAGTTTTCTTAAGAAATAAAATAAAATATTTTAGTCATATTTTAAGTTGATTTTTGAGTGACCATTTGTAACAAAAAGGTCCTAATAAGTTTTTGGTTGCAATGGAATTTGAACTTTGTTTAATATGATATTCAGTTTGTTGTTCCATAACTTGAAAATTATATCAAACTCCTGGATCTAACAATGTTTGAAAGAAATAACAAATCTCTTAGGGGTAACTGTTGGATTGAAACTTACATCGGAATTCGTATTATATGAAACAGTACACTTTCTATTTGTATTAAAGATAAGTGTACGTATATGTCTTTTGATCTGTATTATTAATGTTTATTACTCGTGATTTATAAAGTTATTTACTTTCTAAATTCTGCTCTAGAAGCGGTCGTTTCTTTCTATAAATTTGTTGTAGGTACAGTCAGGAGCAAAAGTATGTATACACTTGGCTTTATTCAAAGGCGATTTTCTCCTTAATTTTTGAATGACATTTTTTAATAGTAATTTTAAATAATATTGTTAGAATCGTTGCTGTTTTCTCTCTGTTTTCTTTGATCTGGAATTTTAAACGCGTTCTCCTTTATGTGGCTAAGTAATAACAATCGCACGGTCGATTGATCAGGTTAAGCTACACTTGCCGCGGTTGGTCCGTGGATGGGTGACCATCTTTACATACCGAGACCCCTCCGTGCCTCGGAAAGAAAGTTTAGCCGTTGGTTCCAGCTGTCATTCCTGGTTCTATGACAGTTGTTACGGGCCTTCAGAAGCCCGAAAGTCTGACAACCAGTCTTATCAAGGGGTGTCGTATTACCCAGTAACTGGGTTGTGCAGTTCAGATATGCAGTCTCTTCATGTAAAATACAGGAATTCAGCTGCATCCATTTAGACTAGAAGCCGATCCCAACATAGTGGGAAAGGTTTCGCAGATGATGATGATCTAGTTTTCATAAGTCCACAGGCAGCTCTCAACTTTTCCATATCAGATATTCCTGCGAGCCAGTTACTTCCGATGTTAGTCGCTTCTTATAATATATCTGCAATATATTTGGTGCAGGTCATCTTCTATTACTTCTTCCTAACCCCAACCACCATTCTATAAAGCTTTCACCGATGTACAGTTCGCTTCACAAATAAGGTACCCCCCTTGGTATTGACATCAAACCTATTTAAGTTTTTCGTAATGTAACGTAAGTGGCGTGTTGGTCTAATGGTTAACACTGCGGCTTGGCAATGCGGTGGTCACGAGTTCAAATCCGCGGATGAGAAGATTTCTTTTTCCTTTATTTTATTTATTTATTTATTTACCCTTGTTTTTAGTTTCTTTATTAGGTGATTTTCGTTAATTATTATTTAAAAAATCAAATGGAGGTTTGTAATAAAAGCTAGGCATTTTGATAAACAATATTCATTTATTTTTCTAATTACATTTCTAGGACTTCATGGAATCCACTTCCAGGTTGAGTATACAGTTTTCTATCTGTGTTAAATTGGGGTTATTTACTTAGAATATTAACTAAACACAAAAGAGATACCCTGGATGAGGTTTAGAACGTTTAACACTAGATAAAGGTTCGTTTATATATATATATTTATAGAAACATTTTATTATTAAAAAACAGATTTTTTTTATACTTACTTATCGGAAAAGACCTTTAAAAAAAAAGAAATTTTGTCTTTTGTGTCTGTGAATTACAGAGGAAGAATCAACATGCTAAACTATAATAGTATAGCAATATACATCTTTCTCTTTTATCACATTTTCTAATAACCCTTATTTAACACAACATTAGAAAAATGTGTGAGGTCAGATGGTGCATCGTTAATACATTACAAGACTACTTGTAAACCAGATTATCTGGATTGATAATAATTATAAAGGTTGTTTGTTTTTGATTAACTACGAGATAAGGATCCCACAAATATTGGGAATTATTAACACTTGCTCATATATGTTCCAACGCAATTTTATCAGATACATTACACAATCAATCTGCCGAGTAAATTGCCTTATAATAACGGAGAGGATGTCACAGTCTATCACTTCTTGAAGTTTTGAAGGGTGCCACTAAATGAACTTTCACAATATTACGTTGTCGCTCCATTTGTATTTTCTCTGGCCTTGGCGATCACATTTCACATCACCCGTCGCTTGATACCTTTGTATCCATCTACGAACTGTTTTTCTCTGCAATGAAAATAATAATATTAGAAATACATAAAAACATCCAACTAGTAAGTAATAATGCAACATTATTGCAACAATAAATAGGTAATATGTGGAAGTATAACATAAATCTTACCGTTATGCCCATAACTCGTGCTATTTTCTTTATGCTTTGTTCCTGTTCCCAGATAACAACAATTTTAGCCTTCAAAAAAGTTGTTAATCAAACCATACCATCGGTTAATAGAATCAACTGGTCAAAAACTTAATAAATTTGATAATATTACGACGAAGATAATTACACACAAGCGAATCGGCACGAAAACGAAACCATTTAAAAAATAATTATACCCTCAATCACAGTTTACTAAATAAAGCGAAGAAGTATTCTAAATTCAACCTTAACTCGCAGTTCATACAGCAGTTAAGTTTCTGAAGTAAAATGACGGTAGTGCAACAATCGGAATCAACACATTATATTCAACCAAACAAGCTAATTTCAACCTTATCTTTTAGTTAATTGAGGAGTTAATGCGTATTGCATTTTGTAAAACTAAGGTATTAAATATAAAACGAAAGTTGAAATTTAAACCTTATTATCTAGAAGATTAGACCGTTAATAACCTTGTTCGTTTTATGGAGTAATACTATTCCAATTTTCGTTGAGGTTGACAACTGAGCCAATAGCCTAGTAGTATAAGACACGGTCTCGATGATCGGCTGGCGCCTGGTGATGCGGGTTCGTATCTTAATCGCACGCAAAGTGTCTTTTTGTAAGTTATTCTTGGTATACGGTTCGGCCAGAAGGAAGCCGAAAGAATTATTAAAAACTTGAATGAAACTTGCAAATAATATCTGAGGCAGACCGTTGGATGCGCTCGGGCAGAGATGGGTGCGGCGGCGGCGGGGGAGGGAGCTGCTCAAGGCTCACGTGACGCGCCAGCGCCGCCGCCCCGCCCGCCACCCGCCGCGTCGCTCGAGCGACGAGCGATGGCGGGCCCGAGCGTGCTCGGGCGATAGTCTTTAAGTCTTGGGGGGGTTCCATTTCTCTGACGCTGACTGTACCATCATCAATTCTATCAAGACAAGTTCCTATCCTGAGCTACTAACCGCACCTTACATTAAATTAAAACTCCCGTCAACCAAGAATAACTTAAAGCCTCATTTGAACCTGTAACCTCCGTACGGCAAATCAACCATAGCTTAGGGCAACGACAGACTTCTCCGCAGCAGTGTGTCATCAGCCTAACAGTACGTACAAAGTCATATTATCCGTTATACTATTTATTATGACATGTTTACGATAGAGAATATTCATCTCTGCGTAATATGCAGATTTGTTTAGCCGGGAAGCTATTGCATGATTCATGGATGGACTTCAGATGTTTGAAGATGGCGAAAGAATAGAGATTCTAGAATCTGGTGAGATCGATTCCTATTTTTTAATAATAATAAAACCTTTATTTTCAGGCTACTTTGGCCCATAGATAAATACCTTACAGACTAACATATATATTATAATAGTACAAAGTGTGTTAGTGTATAAACTAAAAACTTAAAACTATGTTAGTAAAACTCACTTCACTCGAGCACTGTCTTTGTGCGATCGTGTGGCACTTGTCCGCGGAAGCGACGGAACAATAAACCTTGCGGCCAAAAGTCCTCTGCCATGACGAGGTGCAGGTAGCATATAGGTACTCGCACCACGAACGCCTTGAAGTAGACGTTGCGGCGCGATTCAAGCAACTGCACTCTCGGCCTGTACTTGGTCCTTTGGCACACGTACTCCACGATGTCCTCGTTGTGTTGTCGATGTTTTTGATTGGCAAAGTCGGACTATAAAACGTAATGATCGAACCTGCTTCTGATTGCGTACTGTTAGTGCACTTAACAAATAAATAAATAAGTGATGTCGCCGCCGTCTCCTGGATGCGAGAAGCAAAGGACTGGTCGATGTAACAAAGCTTGTGGAGGCCATTGTCTAGCAGGGGACGTTTTTCTGCTGTGCTGAAGTGAAGTCGAAAAGTTTTTACAGGATATTAGCAAAATAGGTTGCACTGTTCATTAGGTACGACTATTCCTGACACTTCGTTCACTATTAAGTTCAGAAGGCCAATTTCTCGTAATTTTAAGGCTCACAGCCTGATTCTCAATCTGCCAAAAATACCGCTAAAACCCCTACATTTTTGACAAGTTTTTGACATTGATTGTCGCTGAGATGAGGTTGATTCAGGTGAGGTTATACTCATGACCTTTTTGCTCCTCAAAGACAACCACACCTTTGAGCTATTGCAGCATTTAATCTATTCAAAATGGCGATTAGCTTCTCAAAGAAATATGGAGCCTATTTTTACAATATCAACCGCCAAACGACAGTATCCCTTTTATAGTTATTCCGTATTTTGTTATTCAAATACGAGTTTTGAATGCAGAATCAAATTGAAACTGACAAGTATTATTAACATTATTGTATTCAAAGGGACACCTGATGGCTTTGTTTAAATAAACAGCAATTACTATTTTAGAACTATCCATAGTTCCAACATTAAATGTTATGGATACTTACGACGCGAATGAAATTAATGTTGCTGTGTTACCCAAGTGAATCATACTGTAGATACGTGAGAAAGCCAAGAAACACCAAGAAGTTCATCGAAGCTTCATCGTGGTCTATACAGAATGAAGATGAAGCTTCGATCACTTCTTAGATAATTCTTGTTTTTTACTGTAGTTTTTGTATATTCAATTTTTTTTCATTACATAAAGCATAATCAACCTATAATATACCCACTACTGGGACACAGGTATCCTCTCTATGAGAGGAAGTGGTACGTAATCCACCACGCGGGTCCAGTGCGGCTTGGTTTCATTCGCTCATTATATACAGGGTTATTGGTAAAACATTAACAACCTCTTAAGAGGTCATTGTACTCATAATTATGAACTGAACTATGAACTTTTACTATAGGACCAAACCTGAAATCGCGTAAAAAAAATCAGCTGTTCCCTATATTTATGTTCGTATAACTCGTCAAAATGTAGGGAACAGCAGATTTTTTTAAACACGTACTCAGTAAACCACTATTTGCTTTTTCGTCACTACTTTTCACTATGTCTTCCTATGTACCTACCTAGCCTGGAGGCTGTCCTTTTCTATATTTATACTCTACTGTACCGTAACTATTATTTATGCAGTCAATCCTTAGTGAGCATTGTTAGGAATAGGCCTTTTGCGACTATAAAGTGTAGTGTACACCGTTAACTGTAACATCTATATTACTCAACAGAACGCCTGGTATGCTGACCGTACCGTAGCCCTGCTTATCACGTCATCTGCGCACACGCGCTTATACATCACAGTAGATGGTAAACTTCCACTGCTTAGCATGGCATTTCTAAATTACCGTTATAATTAAGTTAGTGTCATTGAAATTAGACGCTACAGGAACTGATGGACGCTATAGTTAATAAGGAGTATTTTTGCCTATTCTTCTCAGTACGAAATTACCTAGAATCAATACCATTTTCTTGTATGTAAGTGATTTGACTTTGACTTTGTTACTGACGGCGTCAAACTTATAGCAAAATTCTGGACCAACTCAATCTAGGTTGCTATCAAGATGCTAAGAAGATTTAAAAGAAGCGGTAAGGCGGCAGTATTGCCACGATTCTCCTTTCAAGTCTTGTTTGAATTATGTGGAACTTCTGAGATTTAGCATTATTTCAAATATTGCGTATCAGTGGTAATAGCATCCCTTTATAGTGCAATTTGCATTCCTATAAATCAATTATTATACGTAATGGAACTAGGGTGGTAAATCTCTATGGTGGTATGGTTCAGTCCCACCCTACCCCCAGGGGTATGGCCAGGAGTATGGTGGGTCCGGAGTGAAATTTGACTAAGGATATGTTATGATGGCAAGTTTAGAAAGCTTTCCAAAAATTATCGATTTATTTTCGTTGGATCCCAGTTTTAGATCCCATTTTTTAGGTATTAACGATGGGTCCCATTTCCTATTTCCATTGAATCCCATGTTATAACAACATGTCTAGGTATCATTCAGAAGAAAAGTGATATACCTTTATCAAACATTTAAAAAGCAGCGCAGCGTTTATTACAATCGTTGGTTAATATTTCCGCATAATCACATCTTTTGGAAGGCAGAACGAAAACGGTTTCAAGTAGAAAACAATGTTGCTAGGCCACAAATACTCCTACATAATATTATCCTGTTGCCAAAACCACTTTATTCACCTATTATAGTACTGTAGGTCACCTTGAGCTGGATTAGCGTAGTACGGTGTTTCAATAGGATAAGAAGCCAGCTTATTCTGGTTTTGATACCACTGACATTCGGTCTACTGTACAATATCCACAAGACTAAGGGGGCCACCCCTCCAGCTCCTTGCTTGGAATCACACACACAAAGAAAAATTATTATCAACTCGTCCGTAACAGTAACACAATACTTCTAAGGCAGTATTTCGTTAGCCGAAACATTTTTGCTCCGAATAATTTTGACTTCGTTTAATTTTCGGTTGGTATAATTTTATCGGGCGCGTTGTTTTGTGATTCACGGTTCAATGGATTCGGCTAGTAGGGTTTCTTGTGACTACGCTTTAGGTTTTTTTTTTCTTTTTTATCGGCGGGATCTTAGTATTTCGTTGCGAATGCCGAAAAGGGTGGACCACCTAATAAGGTTACTATATGCTGTGTATGTAGGTTTATTGGTTCCGTCACTGTTTTAATATTAAGGTAGATTATATCAAGGACTTTGTAGGTTAAAGATTGTACATGAAAATAAAAAAAATGAAATGTTCACCAAAATCCAATATGTCTTTTTTTAATAATAAGGCAATATCTACTAAACCCACGTAGTTCGACCCTTAAACACTTCTTCCGCATCCGTTTCTTTTGTATTCAGACGTCATTTAAAGCCTTTCTATAGAAACAGGCTCTTTAGGAGCGCACCTGACTATTTTGAAGGACATTACGACATTGACGATTGACCTTCGAAGTGTGGAACTTCTTTTTCGGCGTCGTGTAGCTGGCATGACTGTATTTTAAATCTTGTTTTCCCAAAACTTGCCACTTCCACGGCGTTGTCGGTGGCTACCTTGATGGAACGGTAGTAGGGTGTGATTGTGGAGCTAATGTATGTCACAAACCATGCTCCACCTCCTATCCTACCCTCTGTGTCCCAAAACTGTTTTTGGGATACATGAAGAAGCCACCTCGTCTAGCGCAGTTTGTTCCGCCAGTTACTCAACTGAACCGAGCGCTCGGCGCATCCTGGACAGTCACACCCAACACCTTATTTGACTGGCCAATTCTTCCCTTGCAGTGGTAGGGCTAAAAAAAATCAGCTGTTTTTTTCAAACATTTATGTTCGTATAACTCGTCAAAATTTAGGGAACAGCTGATTTTATTTTTCGCGATTTCAGGTTTGGTCCCATAGTAAAAGTTGTTCATAATGAGTACAATGACCTCTTAAGAGATTGTTAATGTTTTACCAATAACCCTGTATACGAAGGAGTTATGCCCAAACATTGATAAAAAAAATGTAACATCTAAATTGAGAACCTCCTCCTTTTTTGAGGTCAGTTTAAAACCCAATAACGCTTTGCACGACCCGGCCATCGAACCCGGGACTTCACGATCAGCAGTAGCGCTTGCGACCAATAGACCAACGAGGTTGAGTGCTCAACCAGTTGCCTCAAGTTCACAATGTTACTCTAGAATCATTTGATAAATTAGTCACCGGTTGATCATAATCTGATAAAGCTTTAACATAGAAAGGAGTTGTATTATAAACATAGTTCATATGCAAATTAATTTTTACCTTGAAGAGAGAGCAAGCGCTGACTTTCATCTAAACATAAGCTAAATTGACCACCGCTATGACCCAGATTTAACTTGAAATATCTATGTTAAATATATTATATGAACATTGAACATCGTAAGTTTACTTGTAGGTATTAAGTTTAGAGGATTTTTTAGAGGTGACTAAGTCTAAGGTTTAATCAGGTGGAAGAGAATTCTGCATCGACCCTAAATTGCTGATATTATCTCTCGGCGTTCCTCTGTCATAAATAAACATATATATAATATTATTATTTACTAGCTTCTGCCCGCGACTTCGTACGCGGATCCTGTTGCTTATGCCAGCGACAACGGGGTCGTCAAAATCGAAGATCTGAAACGTCTGATGTCGAATTCTAAGAGCCTGGGGACGGGAAAACAGCGTGATGCACGAGACGATTCGAGACGTTTCAGATCTTTCATTTTTGTAAGTCAACAGGAAATGCCCATCAGACTAAACAACTTTTGCTAAGACGTCATTCCTATATGTTATAGTGTCGCTGGGCTTTGATGTTCCACAACAGGTGTTCCAGATCTTCAAATTTATTCTCACAGCAGAAAATGCTCTTCACGTGGAATATTTTTTGCTATGGCACCATTTTTATATCTCTTATACTTTAGCTGATCTGTTGCGGTTCTGCATCAGGTGTTCAATTTTCCATAATAAATTAGTGATAGTTTGTTGATTTACAGAAACACTCAAAAGATGCGTCTCATACTGTACTTTAGCTTAGATCCCTCAAAAACTATTTGGCTTAGTAAAATCAAAATTTGAAAGTTATGTAGTAAATTTACTGGTAAGAGACGTCAGGTTAAAGAAAATTTAGGAGACGTCGAATAACAGAAGTGTTATAATTTACTGTAACACTTCTGTGTAAACAACGTTTGTTGTTTTTCCCTCGGTCTCATTCAATATGTAAATACAGCGAGTCAGGACTGGTGACGCGGGAGCAAGGGACGTACAGTTGTCCGTGTGAGATGCAGCTCATCCTGAGGTCGACACCCGTAGCCTTCAGTGTCTACCCCTGTAACTTATTTATTGTCATTGCGAAGCACACGCTCACAGGAAACTGCACGCGCTTGAATTGAAAGGGGTAATTGTGACCGGGTGTCACCATTGCCAGGATCGCCCAGAAGACACGATGGAGCACACGGTGGAGGTCTTCCACGCTTGGGCTGAGCACCGCCGTGTCCTCGTAGAGGCGATCGGCAGCGGCGGCGACCTCTCGCGTCCGTCCCTGGTGCAAGCCATGGTCCGGGGCGAGAGGGAGTGGGAGGCAGTCACCTCCTTCTGCGAAGCAGTCATGCTAGCGAAGGAGGTGGCGGGACGGCTCAGGGAGAGAGCCTCCCGTCCCAGCCGCCGCGGGAGACGCTCCGGGCGTCGGGAGCCACGGGATGACTCCCGGCCACCGTAGGCGCGGGCCTGCGGGCGGAGAGCAATGGGTAGCTCACCGTCCGATCAGGACCAGGCCCGTGCCGGACGGCGCGTACGTGTTCCACGCGCGCCTCAAAGAGATGTCAGCATCGAGGAGGGGCCCCATAGGGCCGAAGCCTGCCGGGTCAGCGGGATTGTCCGAAAGGGTTACCGCTGGCCCGGAACATAAAGGGCTAAGGAAGGAACACGGGTGGGTTTTAGTCAGTAAGAGTCTGACACTCCCTTCCGCTCCACCCAGAGCGGGAGGGGTCATTTGATGACTTTCCAACCGAAAAAAGAAAGGGGTAATTGTGGGGAATCGGTGGTATACGTGGTATAAACACTGTCTCGCCGACACCACAACCCGTTAGAATTTCCGCCTCAATGATATTTCTCTGCGGCGAGACGACTTTGAGCCGGGTCCCATTGCACAGTTTCAGCGGAGTGAGATTCCGAAGAAGCATAATTGGGACACCGACATTTAGCTTAATGGTGTGCGCTGGTAGTTCACTTGCACTGAGGAAATTGAGAAATTCTACGGGGTAATGTGTAGCGTCATCTTGGTCGACAACAGTGTTTATTGAAGTGTAGATCACTTCATTTCCCTCAATTTCCGCATTCATTGATCGCTGAAGGTTGGTCGTAGAATTATCTTGGTGCGGTATCCTATTGATGTCCCCGTACACCAGGCGTATCAAATCTTCTAAGGTGGATACCACTCTCCCAAGTATCTCAGGTAGAACCACCTGGCCACCGTCTACTGGTAGCGTTCCCTCACCCAATTTTAAGAGAACATCAGAAAATTCTTGGGCGTGTACATTCCCGCCAAGCTGTGCTCTCATATTCATCGTTAAGCGCAACCTATGAATATGTGGCCATAAGAAAGAGCATTTCAACAAAGCATTCACCTCATCAGCCCTAGTTCCTCGCGTCACCACAGGCAGCGTTTGTCAGAAATCGCCGCTTAACAGAACTGTAACGCCACCCATCATTTGCTGGTTCCTGCGGATGTCCTGCAAAGTCTTGTTTACCGCCTCTACTGCTTTTCTGTTCGCCATAATGCATTCATCCCACACGATTAAAGAGCAATCTTTAAGCACGCGCCCTTTGTCGCTGTTGCGTTTGGAGTGTCAACTGCACAAACAACAAATGTGCTTGGTAAGATATAACTTAGAACCAAAAGTTTGACTTGACTTTATGATAGTGTAGCTTGTTGTACCACCAATCAATCTGTTTAGTAACATTGGTGTGAAACTCGCCATACAATTAGATAGGACATGTATATTCTTATCAGTATCGTTCCTAATGCACATAAAAAATGTAAAAACAAAAAAAAAAAGAATTTTACGATTTAAAAAAAATTATAATACGGGATTTGAACTCGCACCATTTAGTGCGGTAAACGGTCGAATGACCATACCGCTAAATTCCCTGTTGACATATGGTTGAAATAGCTGTTCCCTTGCAATTTATAATATTACTGCCCCGCTCCTTTATAAAAATAGCGTGATTGTTATGTTTCCAGGGTTAAATTTTTATTAACTAAATAAATAACATGTCATTTTGGGCATTCAATTATTTTGTGCATTCAATTACGAACCAAAACCTTTTAAAATCAATATTGCTTACCTCCCATAACATACGGCGTGATAATATGTAGCCTAAAGCCTTCCTTGGTTTACAAAGAACATTTTTGCTGAATTTCAATTCAATCTATCCAGTAGTTTTGGCGTGAAGCCGTACCATACACACAGACAAACAGACAAACAGACAAACAGACAAAAATTCTAAAAAGTCACTTTTTGTCATCAGTTACGTTTTTCTAACAAAAGCCACTTATTTTTTCTCGAAAATTCTCAATGTACAGTTTTTCTTTCGTTACTGTTTTATTATATGTATAGATTATATATAATAATTTATTTTATTTTTTAATATAATAATTTATTTTATTTTTTAATATTATAATTTATTATATATAATATTGATGTCCTTACTAGCTGCGCCCCGCGGTTTCATCCGCATAAGTGTCGATCTCGTGGGAATATCGGGATGAAAAGTAACCTATATTTTAATCCAGGGTGTCAGCTACCTTTACACAAAATTTTATCAAAATTGGTATAGCCGTTTGAGCGTGAAGAAGTAACAAACATATAAACACACACACACTCACAAACTTTCGCCTTTATAATATTAGTGTGATTAGACTATTATCTTATAAGATTTACTTAAAATAGAAAACTACCGTCACTTTACCTATAGGTCATCCTTAGTTTATGGACGTTTTCTTTCAGAAAATGAAGTCTAATTATTGCTATAAAATTCCTACTTTTGCTGTTTTTATTTGTAAGGTCTTTTCCTACCGTTCCATTTAAAAATGAAACCGGATTATGTTTCCTATGAATTTGAACGGGAATTGTCTGAAAAGGGGTAAGTGATGTTTGTCGATCAGTTTAGGTTTTTGCTGTAGTTACGGTTGTTGTTAGAATAGTTACCGTATTATGTTTGTGTTATTGTGTCAGTATACTAGTAGCACAAACAGTTTGTGTCACACAACCATCAGTTACTAATGTATGTTTTTCAATAGGATTATTTGCACTGCTACACACTTACTCACAAACTTTCACCTTTATAATATTAGTGTGATTGATTTCGTGATACGTTAGCTACATAATTCGTTAAAGGAACATGATAAATAGTTCATCATCATCAGATGATGATGATGAACTATTTATCATGTTCACCTCAACAAAGTTTGGAAAAGGCTAGGCAGATGCCTAGCCTTTTCCAAACTTTGTTGAGGTCAGCTTCCAGTCTAACCGGATGCAGCTTAGTACCAGTATTTTACATGGAGCGACTGCCTACATGACCTCCACAACCTAGTTCCTAAATGTTAAAAAAATTGTTCATAAACTACAAAAAAGGCAGTAGGCGTTCTGGAAGGTACTGCGTAAAATGGTAAACACTAATCTCGTTTACCAAGTCTCAAAAAAAAAGATCAGTCCTTTATTCATAATTATCCTCCCGCCCATTTTCAAATTTATTATTTGGGGTCGGTGTAGCAAGTAATGGAATTATGAATATCACTCCATAAAAACCAAAAAGTTATAAGTAAATAAATTGAATTTTTCTTGCTATACGGTATCTGTCAGTGACAGCGATGACATGCGACAACTGTCAGTGTCACTTTTAATGTTTCTTTCCCTCTCTATCGATTATGTTAATTTGTTAGTGGTTCCGTTTCTATGTCTGCTTTGTACAAAATAGTAAATCTGTTTAAATCGCGAAATTTAGTATTGATTTATTGCCCACTTTCCAACAGAAATCTTAATGAACGGTATCCGCGTTGCTAATTTTGGGCTAAACAAATTGCCATCGACACGATACGGAGAAGAATTCTTTTTATTCATATTCCCTTTAAAAATAAAAACTATAAAAAACAGGACACTCCATGCCAGTGGCTCAACGCTAATAACTTACCATTTTCTAACTGACAGTCCAATCTTCGCTTCCAAAGACCGAACTGGTCCTATTCCGCCGGACTGCAACTGTTGGCAGCCTCAATACCAGGAATGGGCCAACTTTCCGTTGAACATAAATAAGTTCCAACTTGGATACCGGAGACATTCAATAACAAATTCTTAAGCACGATTGTCAAGCAGTACTAAATAATTCAGTTAGATGTGGGCGTTTGTAATTTCACTTTGTAGCTTGTAAGTAATATTTACTAGCACCTAGTTTTTGTTTTTAAGGTTCCGTACTAAATTGGTAAAACGAAACCCTTATGGTGAGACTCAGTATGTCTGTTTGTCTGTCACAGCTGGATATCTCAAGAACTACTAATGCTATCCACTTGAAATTTGGAATAGTTTTAGATGACGTTTTCCCAACTATTTTGCAGATAAGAAAGAAATAAAAATATATGTATATTTTTTGCAGCAGGGACTGAAAGGAGATCTGAAAAATTCGAAGCGGGGCTACTAGGGCATGTGGGGTATCTTAGGAAAGAGCGCAGTTTGCACATTCTCAAACATAGTTAGCATAGTTTTCGACTTTTGATGAACAACTCTAAAACCGAATGAAACAGTTAAATGGTTATGTAAATGCATAATGTGTAAACGGCCAAAAAGCATGTGCATCTTCCGAATTCAATCATACGCATAACCTGACATTACTACGTTCACCACAAACTATTAGATTCGCGCCATCAAATGACGACACCTATCATGACAGTTATAGGTCAACAGACAGACAAAGACAAAAAACCACTGTCCTTTTCTCACATACCGCAACCGTGAGCTTTGTTTTTTTTCTCTCTATTTATCAATACCATTTCGAATGTACTTAGTCGCACACAATCACTTGATTGACCGGCCAGCCATTATATTTTATGTTGTGTTCGAAATCGTGAGGGTGCATACATTTATATCTTCAATAGGCAGACGCAAAGAAATTCAGATAGACTCTGCGTACTGCTTCACTGCGTAGGCGTAGTTACCCTGCAACATCATATAGTTGATTTTTATTAGACTTTCCTATAATGTAAACAAGGTAATATTGTGTGTAATAGACCAATAGACTTGGAGTCGTGAATATTTTGACGTCAGTTAGTGTAAGCGTACCTGACATTGGTACTTCGATAGGTTTACATGATTGTAGTATCTAAGCCTTTAATTTATTAATAGACTAGCTGCACCCCGCGGTTTCACCCGCATAAGTGTCGATCCCATGGGAATATCGGGATGAAAAGTAGCCTATATGTTAATCCTATTTGATAAAATTTTGTATGGATAGGTAGCTGACAGGGTGTTGTCAGCTACCTCCATACATAATTTTACTAAAATTGGTCCAGCCGTTTGAGCGTGAAGAAGTAACAAACATATAAACACACACACACTCACAAACTTTCGCCTTTATAAAATTAGTGTGATTAGACTATTATCTTATAAGATTTACTTAAAATAGAAAACTACCGTCACTTTACCTCTAGGTCATCCTTAGTTTATGGACGTTTTCTTTCAGAAAATGAAGTTTAATTATTGCTATAAAATTCCTACTTTTTCTGTTTTTTTTGTAAGGTCTTTTCCTACCGTTCCATGTAAAAATGAAACCGGAATATGTTTCTTATGAATTTGAACGGGAATTGTCTGAAAAGGGGGTAAGTGATGTTTGTCGATCAGTTTAGGTTTTGCTGTAGCTTTACGGTTGCTGTTAGAATAGTTACCGTATTATGAAATAAAAAATGAAATATATATAATATTTTTAATATTAACACTGTACCTAGGTACCTACCTATCCAGACGAAATTGTAATATATATAATACGTAAGAAATTAATGAATTACTGACACTGGTGTTCTATGAAACTTACCATTGCCTATATATTTTTGATTCATGAACATGCTCAGATATTAAAGAACTCGACTGTAATTATGTAAGAATGTATCAATAGATAATTTAATTTACCCACAGCCCATCAACGGATTGGAAGTGAGCCTATCATCATGTATCTGCATGGCATCACTCCAATACTGGACCACGAATAGAATATTATTGATACAGATTGCAATCTTTTCTAAAAGAAGTATGTTACTACCTAATCTACCCAGATTCCCACTAAGCGAAGTCATGTAATTTATACTGAGCTGTATTTATTTAAATACTAGCTGCGCCTCGCAGTTACACCCGCATATGTCTCGATCCTTTGTGAATATCGGGATAAAAACTATTCTATGTCCTAATTCTCGTTATGATCTACCGATGTGCCAAATTTCACCCACATCCGTTCAGCCGTTTTAGCGTGAAAGCGTAACAATAAACATACAAAAAATTAAATCTTTAAAATATCAAGTTCATAAAGTTTTTGTCTGTTTGTGGGGCCTATTCTAATGGCAATAGGCCTCCTAATCATTGCCTCCTATAAAATGTTTCTTATTATAACATAACTGGCGAAATATTAATGTAATATGTTGCCAGTTATGGCGCCAACAACACCTCTCTCTGTTTCTTTAGGGAATTCAAGCTTGATGTTATGACGATTGAATAAGCGCACTTTTTGTTTCACAATTTTGTGGGCTATTTGAAATTCCTTTCCTTTCAATATTAGCTTCATTGAAAGCGCAGATGATAAATTTTTAAGTGCATTAAATATAAAGACACTAAATCTTTCAAATTAATCAAACAAAACTAAAACCCCCGATGATTGCAAGCGTTTTAAACTCAGCAGTTAGTAGGCAGTAGATGTTATAAATAAAGGCGAGGTATCTCCAAGCTATAGAAAGCGTCATCAATCGCTATGCGACTTAGAACGCACTTACTGTGCCCCTGTGGGTACATTAGTCAAAGGTGCCCGTTACGTTAGAAGCTAGCTTCAAACCTGGTTTTGCTTGAAGGGAACTAGGGTTTTAAAAGACGTGGCTGGAAAGAGTATTACTGAAATATTGGGCAAATGACATTTTAAGGATGGTAAGAATGATTTTGATGATAGTAGAAATAAGTTATATAGTCGTTGGATGCGAGAAGCACAGAACCGGTCGAAGTGGAGGTGCTTGGGGGAGGCCTATGTCCAGCAGTGGACGTCTTTCGGCTGAAATGATGAGAAATAAGTATAGAACAGGTAGGTAGAAGAAAGAAATAGAATAGTGCTAGCTAGGACTACATTTACCGCTAAAGCGTTGATAATCATACCAGCCTGTGGTTGTCTTACTGCAGGTCAAAGACCTTCTCTCATACAGAAGGAAGAGAAGAGAAGGCACGAGAATTGACCACCACTCTTGCGAATTTCCTACAACGATGTCAGTGATGTCTAAGATTAGGAATATTGTCATATTGGTAGTTACGTGCCGGTTACCAACTTACAAACTCGTGTATAAGAGACGGGCGCTTTAACCACTGGGCCATAATAACATTTAAACAGACGACATAATGGTACACTTTCAGAAATACCAGAATTATTTTCCTCGTTTGACTAAGTTTTTTTTTTCATTGAAAAACCAAGTCATCTTCGATCGCTATTGCAAGAAGTCTAGGTCTCCGTATAACCTATGTTAACAAATAAACTGGCAATAGGAATAACTTTCCAGTAAACAAGAGAAACTATGTAAAACAGCTGAATACGCATTATGATAGTAGAACAGACAAACGAAACGTACAACTAACAGTATTAGTAAGGATTGATGCTAAATTTAGCGATAGTTTAAAGCTTGGTACTCAGCAAGTGACAAACTTAATGCGCGTTTTAAGTTTACGATTAGATGAGGGAATAAAAATTGGACGTATTAGCATTGAGATGGCGAAGTTATGGGCATTCGAGTTATTATTGGAAAGATATATATTATAGCCTACTCAAACATAGTTGGAAAAGGGTTATGCAGATGATGATGATGATTGTAAAGATAAAAAAGATCTTACATCATGTATGACAAAAATAAATAATATGATTTTTTTTGAGGTAAATATATTTTTGAAGCCTGAATGGGCCAATATATTAATGAACTCGACTGTACGTGTAAAACAAAGTCGCCGAAATGTCTGTACGCGCATAACTTCCGAATGACTGCACCAAATCGGTATTGCCAGGACAAGGTGAGTATGAAATCTTGGGAAATTTGAAAAAAAAAATTGCACTCGTGCGGTTGGCCGCTAGTGATTACTAAGTCTACTGAGAGTCCAGACAGATTTATAGATATTTTGAAAGACTGTCATCATCATCTGCCTAGCCTTTTCCAACTATGTTGAGGGTCAGTTTCCAGTCTAACCTGCACCCTAATTGCGAAACAAACTTTCAATCACAATCTGAATAATTTTGAAGGATATTGTTAATGCTTCATATGTTCGAAAAATGTGTCTGCTCAACAACGAGAATAACGCAATGAATGTTGTTGAACTGTCAAAATGAAAGCCTTTGCTACTGATAGTTTGTTACACAATTACCCCGCAGATACAGCTAAATATTAGTATTTTACATGAGCGTGTTAAGAAAGACTGTATTCCATTAACATGCGAGAAATCTTTCCTAATGATGTCCATAAATGTAAAGGTGCCTCCACTAAACAGCAAGTAACACAGTGATCTGTCGAAAATAATTTACAGTGAACACAAAACGCGGTCATACTAACTATGTAGAACATAACTTTGGTCTCTAACAACCTTTCTAAATTGTCTTTCTCATTATCTATTCAGAATCCTAAATCTTATTCACTTAACCATTCGTTACTAACAAAGTTTACTATCCATTCTACTCACATAACTTGTACAAAGTAAGCCTATCTAGTTACGAGTGCACCAATTTCCCTGTAACCTACTGACACGCGTCGGGTTTCAAGCAGGCGACGAATCGTTTACTTACCGACCGCAGGGTAGGGTTACTGCTAGGCGTTGCTCACTGATACGTCTGATGGTCGGGTCGGGTTGGGTGGGAGATTGTTTTTTGAGGGTTGTGTTTTGGGAGAGGATGCAATGACTCATTGTGGGAAGGCTGTGAAATAAATTTTTGGTCGTCAAAAAAAAAACTGCTTATAGCTACAGCTTTAACATGGTTACTGGCATTGGAAATAAGCAACCAAACTATTGGTATATAGGTTGTAACCTACTGACACGCGTCGGGTTTCAAGCAGGCGACGAATCGTTTACTTACCGACCGCAGGGTAGGGTTACTGCTACGCGTTGCTAACTGATACGTCTGATGGTCGGGTCGGGTTGGGTTGGGAGATAGTTTTTTGAGAGTCGTGTTTTTTTTTGTGTTGTGGCCCGGAACATAAAGGGCTAAGGAAGGAACATGGGTGGGTTTTAGTCAGTAAGAGTCTGACACTCCCTTCCGCTCCACTCAGAGCGGGAGGGTTTTTTTTTTTTTTTTTTTTTTTTTTTTTTTTTTTTTTTTTTTCGGATGGGAAATCATCAAATGACCCCTCCCGCTCTGGGTGGAGCGGAAGGGAGTGTCAGACTCTTACTGACTAAAACCCACCCGTGTTCCTTCCTTAGCCCTTTATGTTCCGGGCCAGCGGTAACCCTTTCGGACAATCCCGCTGACCCGGCAGGCTTCGGCCCTATGGGGCCCCTCCTCGATGCTGACATCTCTTTGAGGCGCGCGTGGAACACGTACGCGCCGTCCGGCACGGGCCTGGTCCTGATCGGACGGTGAGCTACCCATTACTCTCCGCCCGCAGGCCCGCGCCTACGGTGGCCGGGAGTCGTCGCGCGGCTCCCGACGCCCGGAGCGTCTCCCGCGGCGGCTGGGACGGGAGGCTCTCTCCCTGAGCCGTCCCGCCACCTCCTTCGCTAGCATGACTGCTTCGCAGAAGGAGGTGACTGCCTCCCACTCCCTCTCGCCCCGGACCATGGCTTGCACCAGGGCCGGGCGCGAGAGGTCGCCGCCGCTGCCGATCGCCTCTACGAGGACACGGCGGTGCTCCGCCCAAGCGGGGCAGACCTCCACCATGTGCTCCACCGTGTCCTCTGGGCGATCCTGGCAATGGTGACACCCGGGCGTTTCCTCCCGCCTGATGATGTGCAGGAACCTCCCGAAACTTCCGTGTCCGGTGAGGACCTGCGTCAGGCGGTAGGTGAGGGCGCCGTGGCGCCTCCCTAGCCACTCCTCAAAGAGGGGTCTTATCGCCGCTATCGCGGCGTGCCCTGCGCTGGGTTGCGACAGTCGTTCCTTCCATGTCGCCATGAGATCGCGCCGGAGCTCAGTCCGCTCCGCAGCGATTTGCCGCGGAAGCGGAACTTCCCGCCGGCTCAGTGCCTCCGCGCGCCACTCATAGACGCGCGCGAGGACTATCGCCTCCAGATCCCATGGCGGCAGTCCGGCAATGAGGCTTGCCGCCTCGCCAGAGATCGTGCGGTAGCCCCGGATAAGCCTTATGGCTACCACCTTCTGGGGCGCGTTCAGGTAGTGGGCGGCTCGCCGCCGCAGTGAACGCGCCCACACCGGGGCCCCGTATAGGGCCATGGACCGCACGACCCCCGCGTAAAGCGGGAGGGGTCATTTGATGATTTCCCAACCGATAAAAAAAAAAAGAAAGTGTGGTGTTTTGGGAGAGGATGCGACGACCTGTATCGTGGAAAGGCTGAAATAAATTTTTGTTTCGTCAAGAAAAAAACTGCTTATAGCTTTAACATGGTTACTGGCATTGGAAATAAGTAACCAAATTAGTGGTTTATATGTTTTTTTATCATTTAATTCGTTGAAATATGGATAATTTCCTAAAAATATGAAATAATAATCTCCCTGACACAGTGAGGTGGGGTCGTGGCAGACCACGTAGGAGATGGCGGGATGAGCTGGATAGGTTCCACCAAGACTGGAAGGAGGACGCGCGGGCTCGCGAGAGATGGAAGGAGTGGAGGGAGGCCTTTTCCCAGGAGTGGGACAGCGCAGGCTAATTTAAAAACAAAAAAAAATCTCATATAACTTAACTCTTATAAAAAGAGAGTAGTGACTATTCGTTGATCCAACAGCAACACAGCTTTTCGAATCCATAAAAACAAAGCAATACATGCCAAAAATCACAACAAATTAACATCACTCAAAAACCCTACAATTTAACATCACTCCAAAACCTTACAATTTAACATCACTCAAAAACCCTACAATACTATCGGCCAAATGCCGAGGTACCCTGACTGATAGCTGATCATTTGTTCTGCGCTATCTATTAGCTTGTATTGCGCAGTGCGCTACGCCGCCGTGGGCGCAGTGAAATATAGCGAGCTTCGCGTAACGTGGACGCGCGGCCATTTTTCTTTTCGCTACCGAATCGAGGTGCGAAGTTTTTTTGAGGTCATTTGTTTGATTTTGAGTTATCGGTAGTATGTTAGCTTTAGTGTGTGCTTTAAATAAGCTTGGCTGGGTTATATTTAGCTCATCGTTGGCTAAAATTGGCCAGTACCTATTCATGAAGCAAGGCATTACTTTGGAATATTAAGTTTTGTGAAGAAGCTTTTAAGCTTCTAGGTCCTTTTATTAGACCAGCAACTGATGTGCAAAAGGGAACAGCTATCCAAAAGTTCTGCCAGTAAATTAGACGTTGCTAAGGCCTCCAGGAATTAAGGTATTTATCGGTCAAACCCAAGTGTAACGACAGTAGTTAATAGCCGTTAACACTATTCGAAAAAGATTATGAATGACTGTATCTAAAGACCAACAAAATACGGAAAGAGTGGTAGCATTATGATGCACACATTTTTTGTGACAGTTTCCTGCGTAGATAAGACAGGACTTATCTAAATCGTTTAACAACTTTGGTTTAAAAAGATCATTTTAGTTGAATGTACATTTTTGATGAAGTCATTGTAGTCTTTGTAGATAGTGAGGTGTTTCTAATAAAGCTGTCAAGACTTGCCACGTGCTTAATATTGAAGAGTTAAGAAAGAGAAAGACGGAAGACTTGTTGAGATTGATGTTTCGTATCTTCAATGAAATTGTTGGCCCAGTGGTAATGGCTCCGATTTACGAGTTGTAGGTCGTGGGTTCGAACCCAGGAAGACGCTTTACTATGCGTAAATAATTTCATCACCACTGCTCTCAAAGGAAAACATCGTGACGAAACGGGCATGTCCTAGAACCAAAATTTCGAAGACATGTGTGACATCTACCAACCCGCACTGGACCCATTTGGTAGATTATAGCCCACTCCCTCTGTAAGAGAGGAGGCCTGTCCCAGCAGTGGGAACATTATAGGTTGATTATGCAACGAAATATTGACTTCATGGTTTAATATATCTATCTGTTCGTATAGCATACTATGTATTTAGAATTTTAATTAGGCTAGTTTAGATTCTAGTACAAATCTAGTACTTCCCAAACTTGGGTGATATCATGCAACAAACAGCTTTGTGCTTCGGGCCTCCATTAACCTTAATACAAAGGCAAGATTCTGCCAAAGCTAGAAAACAGGTCTTAGACATTTCAAGACCTCCAGTAATGCTGCATAGATTAAGATAATAATTTTGTAAAAGATTCTTAGGAACGATTAAAGATACGCAAAAGTTTACTATCTCTAAACACGTGAATGCCGCGGTATCACACAGAGCAATGACATATCGGTTGTACGCTGGATCGGCGCACGCATGACGGTTCTAACCATCGCTCACTACTGTCATAATAACGGGAAATACTGCGCAGGATCAGATGTAGTAGATACTTTGTTTTTATTTTTAGAAATAGGAGAAAAATTGTCTTGGTTAGTTGTTACTTTTCTGGTCCTTCGATACGAATTAAAAACTTTTTGGTCCTTCGATACGTATTTATAGTGTAGAAAGGTGGCCTTTAAAACAAAAATGAGAGATAGGTACTAAGGTAACGGGTAAAGGGATGTGTACAATTGTAATTTTTTTACTTCAAAGAAAGTATAACTATTACTTAGCTTTAGCAGGAAAGTGAACGCGATATATATTTGGTCACGGACGCTACGGAAAAGTGATAGCAAAATTGGTGGTCATCCAAAATGAATAGCTATTGAGTATCGTCCTGTTCTTGAAACTATGTCAACTATCTTGTTTGCTGACATAACCTAAATTCTAAAGCGATCACGTATGTCAAGGTCGGTATCCAATCAAAAATTGGACCATATTTCCGGCCAAAACACTCTTATAGTCAAGTGTCTTCCACTGGAGAGCGCTCGTTCGCTTCGTAACCTGCCTTTGCAGGTTTTTTAACCTTTTTACCCACCCTCCAAACAAAAAACTGCCCTAAAATGATAAGGATAGGGCTTAAATTGTAACGGGATACGGATTGCAACCACGCTCACTCTTATTTAAATAAGGTAGTCGGTGTGTGAAAGAGATAGGTGATACTAGGGATGTGCAGGAAAAGGATGGGAGATGGCGATGTTGCCGCGCTTTTAATAGTGATGGGATTTTTGGGTTTTGTAATTTAATACACCAATAGGTATACTTGAGATTTCAGTACTACAAAAGTCTTCAGAAAACAAAATACTACAAGCAATTAATTTATTCTACTAATGGTTGCATATTTTTCACTCATTATATTAATTTCATGGTGGTCTTAACATGATACTTTAAATAAAGTTATAAATTAAACTGTTTTGTAATTTTAATGGCCACCATAACCATTCATGTCTTAAGATGTAGTTTGATACTTATAGGTATAAATAATTATAGCATTTGCGGTACGAACGATATAAGGTTGTTGAAACATTAATACATAAAAACCACTAATTCAGTAAACACATAATGAATATTTAATTGATATAAATTAGGAAATTCTTGTATATATGAAAGTATTAAAAAAAATATTATAATGAATTTGGTATAATAAAGCAATGATTCATAGTTAATAATGTAAATGAATTCTAAAGTATAAACGTTTTTTATTTGCAACTAAATAATAATTAATTTAGGCATAAAAAATCGTTTATACAAAAAACTGGACTAATCCAGTTTTTTTTTCATTTTGTCTCATAATGTCTAAAATGTTGTTGAGATATTATGATGTATTGAAATATATGCATTTCAAATGTGTTATGAAGAGCTTCCAATTTAAGCAATGTACTCGTATATTAATGCTGTGACTAAAGAAGAAGAATATTTAGATATTATTATTATTTTTTAACGTTTAATTTATGTTATTCCACACAATACACATGGTAGTCAAAACAAAATATTTGATTGATTTATTCTGAATGGGTTTAATTACTGTATTTATAATTTATAAAATACCTGGTTTCAAACATAAAGACTAGCTGTCTAAATTCCACGATTCTATGGAAAACCAGATTTTAGCAATTCAACCATAATAGTGTAACATTGTGATTTAGACTACTAGTAGTTCCAGTTTATTTTCACGTTAAAATTTGCAGTCCGATTAACACGGTACAATACACAAGACTTACCTAGTTGCTGTAATTTTTAAATATTGGATTATACTTCCTTTTCAGTCATATGTGTGACCAAGTAAATCACTGAGTTTCTAAAGCTCATAGAAGAAACTCAAAAAAAATCTTGAGTCCTAATCCATATCGATACACGAGTGTCCCATCCCTAGCAGCCAGATGGCGTCGACAGGCACTGCGAGCCGACAACTCGAATTCGGCCCGTTCGGAATTCCTCGCGTCGCCTCCGCCCCGTGATGCATGCACGCCGCGAGTTTCGGGGATTCGGCCGAGCTCGCCGGGATTCTAGCGAGACCAGGCAGTTTACGGTTCAGGATTTTAGGAGCAATTTTTTTTGTGGTGTAAGGCTTTATTGCGAGGCTAGGTTTTAGCGGAGGGAATGAATTATCATGAGGGATTGAGGAATCTATGCATGGTTTTGGGAAACATAGCTTAGAAGTTTTTCTAGCATTTAAAAGGTACAGAATGGGTCTAAAAAAAGATGAAAGTTGATATTGGATCTGTTACGTATAAAAAATAAGCTTTATTGACCATTGGCTTTCTTTTTGTCCTGAGGAACTAAATACTGAGGGTGCACTATTAATTTTCTAAACGCTCATTAACATGAAATGTACCGTCAACCCTTCAAACACTACAGGGACAACAAACTTACTCCAAAAACACCATATGACAAAATAAATTGTCATTGGCTGATTATTCACGTCATTTTGCAAGCAGACATGTGTACATTAAATGAAGGATGGAATTTCGCACGAGCGCTATTGCGAATCATGTCTCGTTGGCGGTGTGCTACGAATACAAAAATTGGGTTTTAACATCAAAATATAGACGGTTGTGACTGCTCAAGTATAATGGTATAATCATTTTAAAGATGATTGTTAGTTTTTTTTGATAAAAGTTTGTCTTGATCTCCACTATATACATAACTAAATATTGCACTATTAAATTAAATTACTTAATTATTTTGGCTCTAGTCATGAAGGCAGCGGGGTAATTGGTAACACACTAATAGTAGCAATTTTAAAGGCTTTCATTTTGGCAGTTCAACAACATTCATTGCGTTATTATTTACGTTGCTGAGCAGTCATTTTTCTAACATATGAACCAATGGATTAGCAAAATGATTCAAATTGATCATGTGTTACTCAATTAGGGTGCTAGTCTATCACACTAATATTATAAAGGCGAAAGTGAGGGTGTGTGTGTGTGTGTGTGTGTTTATATGTTTGTTACTTCTTCACGCTCAAAAGGCTGCACCAATTTTGATAAAATTTTGTATGGAGGTAGCTGAGAGGATTAACATATAGGCTACTTTTTTCCCGATATTCCGACGGGATCGAAACGTACGCGGGTGAAACCGCGGGGCGCTGCTAGGAAATTAATAAAACAATCCAGAATGACTTTCAAAACTTTCACCATCAAAAACTTAAGATTTAAATTCCAGTAAAAGTTTAAATTCCACGTGTTAATTGTTCTCGTGCGTGTGTGCAGCGAAATGTCGGGGGCGCGGGATTGTGTAACTAATTCACACTATTAGGTTGACCAAGATTATACGGGACCTGCGGGATTTTAGGAAAAAGTAGCAGGCGAGGGGTTAAGATAATTTTTATATCAAAATTGCTGATTGTTTTATACTGAAGAAAACTTAGAAAAAAACCTAAATGACAGGATTCTTGAAATGTGTGATTTTCTGCAATTTTTTATTTATTTTTAAAGACACTGAGAAAATCAAATTATAAAATGGAAGCAGAAAATACTTTGAATAACCCGGGAAGATGAAATAATTTAGCATACCTACTAAGCATTTCTACTACATCGCTAGAAAATAAGAAAAACCAATCACAATTCTAACATTCTTCTATCCCACTCCCATATAACTATCAAATCACATAAACCTCGTGTCCCGTTTCGAAATAACAAACACAAATACATAGCATAGCCCACAGTAGCCACTGTTTGTCGAACCATTAGCACTGCAGGCTCTAAACGTGGATATGCCGCAATAAAAACTGTTTTAACGCATCCAGTCCGCTCCTGCGCATTGTCTTATAGAGTACGTTTTAAAAGAAAAGGTTTTACTCTAATTAGAAGTGATCTAATTTGTATCGCTTCCAATCGTTTTGTTTTTTGTGTTTTTGATTAGAGGAATCAGGTAATAGGGTATGACCCAAGTGAAGTACGATGGAGATAGTACAGTCAATCTGACTGATAACCATCAGTTGGGACAATATGACTTTGACAGCACTGTATGTCGTAGCAGTAAGGGTGGTATTCGTAGTGCAAGTGTCATTGTCAGTGTGACAGCTATCAGAGTCCTTTTTGTGGACTCCAATATGTTTCAAATTATGTCGCAAAGTAGTGATTTTTTCCCCCTTATAGATACTAAAGGTTTACCTACTTAACTTACCAGTAGCCATAATTATTATATCTATTGATCACTTGTGTTGATGTGTAACTCTGCTAAGTTTCCGATCTTATCTGGGTTTCATAGCGCATAAAACCAAAGTAGGTTGTCTACTTATTAAAATGAATCGTCCTTGCAAACTACTGCCTTTACTTATTCAGATAAATCTTCACAGAAAGACTTCACTTTGTACAGCTCAACTTGAGTACCTTCACAGCCACATACCCACATAAAGTTCTTACACATATCTGTCGTTAAAAAGGTACCGTTTTTAAGAAACATTTGGTACTATCCTCCCACGTATGGTCCGGGGCGCGGACGGAACACGTCCGGCTGAATTACGATTCACGGGAGACGCCTTGTGTCGCGTCGTGCTACAAAAATGTTTTTATAAAGAACAAAAGATTTTTTGGTAAGCCTAAGTTATAAGTGACAGAAATAGCGATTTTGAAGATACAAACATGAAAGTGACTGATATTTGGCAATGCCTGTTATTTATTGTATAGGTTATGCTTATCATACATCCTATTTCTTTTTTTTAAGTTGGTTTAAGTAAACATAACATAACTAAGTTAACTTTAAAGGATAACTGCCATGAACATGATTTAGTGATATGACACGATTTACTGTTAGATTTTGTTTGCCTAAAATTTCGTCGTTTCCAAGGCATTCTAATCGATCAATTCCGGTACTTGCCCGTGGTCCCCCAGTCTAGTCCCCCTTGGGGTACCACGAACAAATAAATGAAAACAACAAAATTGGACACCATACAATTTTAAAACATTCTATTTGCATTTCCTCAACCCACTACTAACCCCGCTCAGCTTATAACTTGCACCACACACCACGGAACAGTTCCCAGTAACTGGTATCTTAAGGATCTATCTTCCACGTTCATCTCACTTTGTGGGCTCACCACTACGTCTAGGTTATGAGAGAATTCCGACACGGTGATGACATCTTACCGACTTTACTAAAGGAGGGTAATGTTTTAAGACAGATCTGGAGCATGCTTAATGTTAAGGTTGCGAAGTCTAACAACATAATGAAGATAGATAACTTTAAACGGCTGCATTGACTTTATAAATAAAAGTAGGACTAAACTAAAATCTTCAATTTGGTGTACAGTCTCGAGCATAAGTATGTATACACTTGGCTTTATTCAAAGACGATTTTCTCCTTTAGTTTTGAATGAAATTTTATGTTATTACGAACAAAGTATTTTCGAACCCATAGGTTTGTGTAAAGTGTCGTATTTCAACGTTGAATTCGTTATTTCACGAAGAAATCGCAATTGAAAGTTGCCAAGTGTCAACATATTAGTGCTCGTGACGGTACCGTCTAGCCTTAGATATATATTTATTTTATTTATTTGTTCAGTAGCACACATACATTTAAGTTGATGCAAAGTTTATGTTTGCACCAACTTAAATATTAGAGTCAACACTAGTTTTGCCGTCCACCAAATATAGCAAATTGTTAACTGCACTACATTACAGAGTGGGCTGTACCTATTATATTGAAATGTGTTAGAGAAAGATGCAAGAATACCGTGGAATTAGTAACCTTTTCTGTGAAACCTACCTTGTGTACCTAAGAGACAGGTAACATAAAATAATGGTTGCAAGCTCCAACTATGTATGTCATGTTTTTGTCAATCTTTATTCATCATTTTCAAAATATGGTCCTTCGGTCCGAACTTCCCTAGAAAAGATAACAACAATGTTCCCACATGTTCATAGAAAATAAAATTGCATGATGTTTTCAAATACTAATAAAATGTGTTTTTTTTTGCAGGTAAGTTCGTGATATCATCTGGTAGAGGTAAAATTTACGATATAAATTCTCGATAGTCCACACAAAGGATGAGACAAGCGGGTGGATGAAAAAAATCCTTTATTGCATATTCTATGCGCGTACGCATGCATGAATCATTCGTCAGTTTTTATAGGAAATTGTAAGTTTAATTTGTGTATCACGTTTTTATCATATATTTTTTTCGATGAATTTGAGATTTCATTAAGTTCGGTTTTGAGTATAATTCTTCTTCATATCTAAATAATTTCTTCAAAATCATGAAAATATGCGTGATTTAAAAGGGCCAAATGTTAGGTTTTGGAAAGTCAAAATTGTTGTATATGTAACTGCGAAGGAATCTATTAAAACATATATTTTGTATTGTGAACAATACTATTTCCTGTTATAGGTACCTATTTTTTTTTTTATCACATTTTTAAACTTTTCACAATGATCGCTAACTTTTTACGTCAACTGTATACACTATACAGTCTTAAAAATAATTGGTCGTGCACTAATTTGCACGCCAAACACTTAATCTATCCAGACTGTAAAAGCGTGACATTTCTTACTTTTATTTAAATACATTTCAAATGTAATGACACCCTGTGTGGTCCTTGCAAAGGCTAGATTACCCTGTAGGTACATAAATGGATGAAAGGAATTTTCTTCTTTAACAAAATTAACCCCAGCACTAAAAACAGGAATTTGCTTCTAAATCGTGTAAAAGAATGGTCGTGCGTCTCTTTTGTGGTAAAGAAGTATGAATATGAACAGCTAGCTGCGCCCCACGGTTTCACCCGCGTAAGTCTCGATTCGTGGGAATATCGGGATAAAAATAATAATTGTGTGTCCCAGGTTATGGTCTACCTATGTGCCAAATTTCATCGAAATCAGCTCAGCCGTTTTAGCGTGAATCTGTACATACAAACATACGAAGGATCAAATCTTTTCTCTTTATGATTATTAGTTTAGATTAAGTAGCAGAGTGTAACTTGAAAATATTTGAAGAGATAGTGACATTTTATGAAATTGGTATTTTTTACGAATTTTAATTTTCCTGTACTAAAAGTACCAGATATTTTGACACCATATGCGATAATTAATTATTATTTTTTAACTTCTATGAAATATGATTAGAACAATGTTCCATTTTAAACTGTCACTATTATTTTTAGACTCGAACCCTACATAATTATGTATGTACATAAACTAGCTTCCATAACAATTATTATAAAATTCGGAATAAGTAATTTGAATGAATAAATAGGCGATCGTTCCGAAACCATAAATCCTTTTATCGATATCTAAAATCAGTTAAATGACATCACTTAGAGAAAACGCTTCTTATTTTAGGCTATCTTTATACCGGAATACTTAAATACTTAAATGTTTTATCCAACAGAAAAATATCACTACATAACGAGCTATAATTTTCTGACATCTTTAAAATGGAAAAGGTAGCTTCTTAAATTTAGCTTTTTACCTTCTTTAAAATGGCAAAATCTTTTTGGGACCTCTTAATAAATAATCATTTATAATATACTCGCATTATTGGCTCATTTGTAATGGCCCCCGACTTAGAAGTTGTAAGGTCGTGACAGGCGTTTCATTTTGTGTAAATAATTTCATCACCACTGAAACCGGCATGACCTCGACGCATTAAATTCGAAGACATGTGACATCTACCAAAGTACCAACCCGTACTGAACCTACCACGCGGGGTGGTAGGTTACAGCCCACTTCCTCTGGAACAGAGGAGGCTTGTGTCCCAGCAGTGGGAACATTATAGGTTGACTATGCTTAATATGATATGCTTGCAATGAGGTCCCAAAAAGCTTGTCCATACGCAACATATTGATCCTCTCGAATTTGTGAACTTGTTTAAAATCTGTGTTTTTCTTCAAAATATTCTATGCGAACACGATATTCGTTTGTAGGATAGGTGAAGAGATAAGGTTTACGAAAGAGGAATTTTGTAAATTATTTATGTCTTTTCGCACACAAAAAGATAAAAAGGCGGACTTCATTATTTTGGAAGTTTTGAACAGCGCAGCGCAGCGTCCAGACTAGTCTAACGTATTGAAGTCCAGTATGTAACCGGCCTTACAGTTTCTTATCAAACGAATTATAATAAATGTTTAGGAACGACTATGATGTCTTCTCTTAATAGGAGCTTTGGTAATTTCGCGGCATATTTGCAAAGTATAGACATTAAAAAGTATATAAACGACGCTAATAAAGACCAGGTTTAATCTCTAAATGAGCTCAGCGATGGCAACTTGTGTTTTTTTATTGATTTTAATCGGAATGAAATATTCTTGCAATAGTTGTTTGGTAGTGTTAGGCTGATTCACACTGACTTATTATGGGAATTTAATTTTATGAAGGAAGTAGTAGCCCGGGTAGCTCGCGAAATTCAAATTTCCTTACGTTTTTTGCAATTTGTAGGTCAGTGTCAAATAGTATGTTGAACAAAATATGATTTGCGACCGTAACAAGTGTGTATTTACAGAATTATAATAATTAAAGTCATAAATACAACCCTCTAAGTTAATATAACCCTATTGAATGACTACTTCAAGCACTTCACATAAAACGGTAAAGAAAACATCGAGAGGGAACCGGCATGACCTAGAACCAAAAAATCTAAGACATGTGACATTTACCATCCCGCACCGGGCCCGCGTGGTGGATTAGAGCCCACTCCCTCTCACAGAGAGGAGGCCTGTGTCCCAGCAGTGGGAACATAATAGGCTGATTATGAGCTTCAAGTGAGGCTTCAAGGCAATCGTGTCAATCATTAGGTAAGTGGAATGACAACTCACTCTAAGCTCACTTCACCTAAGTTTTTACGATGAGGTTTTACGAATTAGACCGGCAGGCTTATTTTATGGGTGAGTTTAATACGAATGTGATTTATCTACTGATTTAATCGATTATTAATTATATCGTTTTGCAGCGAACAACCATTCTGAGACATGTTCAAATTGATAAGCATCTGGTACATTTTATGTTTCCTTAAACCACACTTTAAGTCAGAGCAAGTTTTATAACATATCCGTTTGGCGATTGACATTTAAACCGAGATAAAAATTTCCTTTCTGTTCTAGTGGTCGCAAACGCCGCCGAGATCCTGGGTGCGATTCTCAGGTTAAGCAAAGAAGGGTTATTGAGTTTTTATATTAGATATTTCGCGGTAGCGGTCCAAAGTCTGGATGTCTCACCCGGTTCATGGCAATAGGCTCACCCGAAACTGTCGAATTCTCCCAATCAACTTTGATACTTATGGTTTGGCGATAAAGTTGAAAATCTATTAAAGAAATTTGACAGATTGTAGTAGCTTGATGTGCTGGCGTCTGTACTATAGGTACACCTATGTGATGTCTAACTTTTCAGGGATCCCAGGCGTTATGTTATTAGAATTTCAACCTAAACTCAGGAGGACCAAAGTCACATTTGTTTTCGAAGTAACTGCGAACGAAAATAGTCCTAAATATTCTACGTAACAAATTTACAATTTTCAAAGCATTATTTACTGAAACACATCATCCCATAGACGCTACCACATAAGCAAACACCATTTTATTAGCCGTGATAATAATATAACACCACCACACACTTCGAACTGTCACTCAAAGCTTTTGTTAACAGAAAGAGGTCAGGTTATACTGGCCACGTATTTTTGTCTTCTAATACGCCGAAAGACGAAACAAAAACTGTATATCGTTCCTTTTGGGGACTTTTACGTGTTCGGAATAATAACAGAGGAGACAACTTTAGGTTACGTTACGATATTGTTACGTATGAAGAGATAGGGACAGTTTCCAAGTTCCATTTGTTAGGGATGTATTACTTAATCAGCCTATAATATTCCCACTGCTGGGACACACGCTTTCTTTCTGTGATAGGGGACGGACCGTATTCCATCATGTGGGCCCAGCGCGGGTTGGTAGGAGTCACATGTCTTCGAATTTTTGGTTCTAGGACATGCCGGTTTTTTGACGATGTTTTCTTTCACCGTTTTGCGCTGTATGTTTTTGGTAAAATCAGCGACAGGCCACGGGATTGCCCATGATCTTGATTTGGCTTGGCGCAAAAGGAAATCAGGGAATTAAATAAAAAAGAGAAGAATGTTCATATCTTCTTTATTGTCATAAAACAACGATCACCAATAAGCGTGTTGATTTTACGATTAACCGCAAAATGGCAAGAAATCGCAAATAGCATAATACAGTTTACAAAAACCCTGGTCCTTCTGTCCGCGCATTTGGTCCTTCCCCACTTAACGTCCCCCAACATAAGCTAACTATAAACAAGCTATACGAAGTTCTGTCTGTTTGTTTGTTTGTCTACTTTGAAGTGTTAATGCCAGTCTTAACACGTATTGAAATTATGAATTATTGAATAGACGCCGGCACTATACAGTGTTATAAGAGGAATGTTATATAAATGTACCGATTTCGTAATGTTTTGGGACAAAAATTTAGATTTTTTTGGAGCGGTTTTGGTAGAGAAAGTACTGTAGTGTTTTCATATAATCGCTTGTTACTGAATATGTTTGCGCATTTTTGAGATGAAAAGGACCGAGTGGAAGCAAGATTTTTTTGTGAGAGATTCTTCGAAAATGTGTAAAAGAAAAATTATGTTATAGAGGTATGAGGAACAGGGTGTAAAGTTCACTCGTACTCCATAGAAAAGGGAGGATCCTCCGACCAGGCGGGTGTTGTGTCTGACAGGCAACTGCCCTATGATTCATGTCGGGCCGTTGTATATATGCTAGTTGCGCGGTAAACTCTGCCTGCGAGATGCAAGTTTTTTTTTTTTTTGCGTAACGTCAATATGACGTGTTGTTCGCATGTGGCGTTTTAGATACCGCTACGATGTAAAGACTTGCAACATTGCGTTAAGAAGCATTTTGGGTATCTTAAAAATGATTGAGTTTTACAGGATATCAGAGATATTGACGCATCACCATAGATTCAGTACTAGATTCTGGACTCTCCTGCGGTGAAATTTTACGTCAGCTATAGAAAAAAAATCACCTGTAGGACCGACGAAAAATTTCAACGCAAGGGTAATCTTCAGAATCATGTACCGTATCTATGGTAACAGGTCGTGTGTCGATGCCCTGTTACCCTGTCTTTAATTGGTTCTGGTTCACATTTCGGGAAACTCAGAAAAAGAAGACCTCTAACCGCACCAACCAGTAAAGATCCAGAAGCGTATTCTAGCGAATAACGAAATAACATCTAGTTTTTATATGACCTTAAACTCTGAAACAGATTGACACACAAAATTCCACAAACACAGAATATGCAAAACGTATTCAGAAACGGACAAAAAACACGAAATTTATGTGTGAATACAAAACAGCTAAGTAGGTGTCATACGTTTGACCTTTACCACTTTTATCTAGATCGATCAATCTTAAGCCTAGATAACACGTTTCTTAATAGCCTGTATCATCATCTGCCTAGCCTTTTTTTCCAACTATGTTAGGGTCGGCTTCCAGTCTAACCGGATGCAGCTGAGTATCAGTATTTTATATGGAGCGACTGCCTATCTGACCTCCACAACCCAGTTACTGGGTAATACGATACCCCTTGGTAAGACTGCTTGTCAGATTTTTGGGTTTCTGACTACCCGTAATGACTGTCAAAGATCCACGCTTTGCTCGCATGCTTTCTGAAGCACGGAGAGGTCTTGGTATGTAAAGATGGTCACCCATCTACGGACCAACCACAGCAAGCGTAGCGCTGTTATTACTTAGCCACAAGCCCCTCCATAATAGCCTATATATATGATTGCAGATTAGAACTGTGATCGGAAAACCATTAGTTTTATTGTTGAAGCAATATATTTAAGGCATGACAGGTTTTTAAGTATACCATTTTACATATTTGATTTGGTTTTAGCATTAACTATTAGTCTGGAATTTAATAATTAATTTAGTATCAGCTTTAAATTATCTATGAATTTAAATGGAAGGAGAGATTAGGTACCTACCGTATTTGCTCGCGATTTATTTACCAAAAATGTAAACAAATATGAGTTTATGGATAAATAACTTTAATTCCTATACAATAAAGTTCAGTTTACGCTACAACTTCAAACGTTTTTAAAACTTTTCAATAGTGCTAGTTAGAGACAGGAAAAAATGGAAAGATGGAAGGGAGGCCTTTGCCCTGCAGTGGGACATAACAGGCTCATAATAATAATAGCCCCACCGCCGTATCTCTACGTTGACGTTGTGGTGGGGCTTGCGCGCTCCGAACTCTAGGCCTGTGCCGGAAGAGTTTACTTTGCCGGAACAGGTCTAATGTGAGGAGCCAGACCAAGAGGGATACAGAAACCCGCAGGGCAGCATGTGGCGAGCTGTTGGGCAGTAGCGACCCCACGGACCCTATCTCTCGGGAGAAGTCTTGTTCCTCACCTCTGTCTTGCCTTTATTGGCCGGCTGGAGTGAACAATGACGAGGAACAGAGCTCCCACCTCATTCTTGCCTTTATTGGCCGGCTTGAGTGGAGATTCGCAAGAGCAAACGTGCTCGGAGGAAGGAAGTATTCCAGTAAGATGCTGGTAGGGATCTTGACCGTACTTCCGGGATTGTCCTGATAGCCGTGGAATACCTCTCCACTCCTCATAAGCACCTCAGGACGTGTTGCCCCCTTGTCGCTACGTCACTATGTGCTAGCGGCCGTTTTCGGGGGCCCATTATTGAGTGTGCAAGTACCCCCTGCTATTTTATCTGTGTATATATAAAGCATTGATCAGGCAGGGGTCATAGTTTTACCATAGTTCCTGGAAACCGGTCCACCCAAACCAATAGTCCAACTTTTTATTTTTCCATATCCTGCAATAGTCCTACACCAACCGGGGGTTATCCTTGGGTGCACTTGCATAGTGCATACAGGGATAATCGTCGGTTAGTGCCGCATTTCTTTAAAATTTCGTAAGGGGCCTCTGCGAGTTGGCTTCGGCCCCTCGTACGCCTTCCAAAGGACCGGGACCGCATGGTCCCGAGTTATGTAAAATAAAATAATAATAGTGCTAGTCATTTTGAAATCAACTTAATTACGATTAAAATAAGGTTGATATTTGTTTAACTTGAAATAACATCAATTTGAAACATACATTTGAATAGACTTTAGTAGCGTCAATTAGTCTTCTTCTATAGTCTGTTCGCTGAGAGTTGATAAATATTATGATACGCCTCCGAATAGCGACTGTCGCTTAATATGCGTTTCGAGTGAGTCGTTTGGGTGTTCGTGTGTTGTTTTCTGTTTTATACTGTTAAGGTGAATAATAATAATAAAAAAAGACTATAAATATACAGTTTTTCTTAAATCTATGTCGAGTTCACCCATTATCTGAATGGTAGTTGAGACCGCAAAATTAAAATTTTCCTAGGTTTTTAGCAATTTGCAGGTCAGTGGCAGGTTGTATCTTGATCAAAATATGATTCGCGACAATAAGAGGTATCTACATATTTAGAGAATTATTATAATAATTAGAATCATTAATACATCTTTCTAAGTTAGATTTCTACCATTAACACTTTTCCTTATGAGATTGGTGGTTGGTGGTAGAAATCTAACTTAGAAAGATATGTTAATGATTCTAATGATTATAATTCTCTTAATATGTACCTGTTATTGTCGCGAATCATATTTATTTATTTCATCCGTCCAAGCCTGGACGGATGAAAGACGGAGTTAGAACTTTGTATGCAAATGAAAACGAGCTTCAACTGTTAGTTTTAGTATTTAATTTAGTATACATACATTAGGTACAGTTCTATGTCTACACAATATATTACTGTAATGATTTACAGCAATGATTTAAAGCCATCGTCACACTAATATTATAAAGGCGAAAGTTTGTGAGTATGTGTGTGTGTTTATATTATGTTTGTTACTTCTTCACGCTCAAACGGCTCGACCAATTTTGATAAAATTGTACGTAGGTAGCTGACACCCTGGATTAATATACCTATAGGCTACTTTCATCCCGATATTCCCACGGGATCGAAACTTATGCGGGTGAAACCGCGTGGCGCAGCTAGTTTTTTTTAATATTGATGAAAAATGTCGACGCAGGGGTTCAGGGGCCAAGTGTTGAATCCATGTTACAGGTTGCGGGTCGACATCCTTGTATGGAGGTAGCTGACACTCTGGATTAACTTAAAGGCTACTTTTTATCCCAATATTCTCACGGGATCGACAGTTATGCGGGTGAAACCCGGGGCGCAGCTAGTTATTAATAATAATAGATAGTAAAAATTAAACAATATTCAGGAATGTTTTGTAATATTCATAAAGGCAATAAATCTCTCTGTGGTCCTAGCGTACTGACCACCCCACTACTCCGAAAGATGAGCAAGAGACAATAACCACATAATATGTATAATTATCTGTTAATTAAATAATAGGGTCAAATTAGTTTAGCTAGCGAAGCTTCGCAGACATGATGGGTGTAGTTTAATGGGAAATGTTGTTAAAAGTGATAATACACTTACGAGGTCGACTTTACTTCCCACATGTAACTAAGGGTACTAGTGGGGTAATTGCGTAACACAATATAGGTAGGAATGGTTTTCATTTTGACAGTTCAACAGCATTAATTGCGTTATTTACGTTGTTGAGCAGACACATTTTTCGAACACATGAAGCAATGGATTAACAATAGGTATCTTTCAAAATGATTCAGATTGTGATTGATAGTGCCACAGGACACAGTTGCCATGGTTATGTCTCAGAATCCGCATATCCGTTTCCTGTTGTTGTCATTGCACATTTAGAAATTTCATGCAGAAATAGTGTTGTGCAAATGTCGTAATGCCTATCTGATATCGACAGCTTCAGTCACGCCTCTAATATTTGTTGTTGCCGGATCTCTAGTGACGTGTGTCATACAAGAACGCCTTATCGATGATTATGAAATACTTTAGTGACATACTTAGTTATTATGAACCGTTAAGTCCGGTTTTATTGAGATGTAAATTGATTATTTTCAATGATGGCATTTAAAATATCCTTATTGATTTAGTGCTACAGAAATGTGTGGTTTTTATATCGGCAAATTAAAACAATTTGAAGCTATGTCATCTAAGTTATAGATCATCTAGTACAAGAGATGTTAGACATGTCAAAACCAGTTCCGAAAATTGATTAGTGCGTGCAGTAAAATACGTGTAAAACTATGACACAATACGTTAATTTCATAAAAACTTTATTGCCTTAAATTAAATGTGAACTAAATTAAGCGTTTTTGAGATAAAACAGTCGTAAAAATGACAAAGGTTTAACCATGTTTCTTACTCCAAAAATACATTTATGCAAATTGTACAGTAATAAAATTATTTTAAGGAGATCACAAATCAAAGTGAAGAAATACGACCTGAATAGAAACTGACTCGTATGTTATGCATTAAATAAATTATATTTTAGACAGTGATGATTGAAATTAAACTTTTATGATCAGTCTAATTTCTGTTAGGCAAAACATAGCGAGATTAAACTGTTGAATGACTGTTATTAAGGATTATGACTGGCGCGATCTCAATTAATAGTTTAATTTGTTTTAAATTACAGTATAGTTGAAGAACGAAGTGAAGATTGAAATCAGTATAATAAAATATGCAATGCAAATCAGAGTGGTTCAGTCCATAAAAGCTTTAAATGAATCTAGTCATAGTCAAACAATAAAACCTCTACTACACACGAAGACATTCCTCCACTGTCATTTAGCATGTTAATGTCATTGTAAAATGAGCATAGAAGTAATTAAAGTTCTGCTTATCCAGAAAAAAAATATGGGAAATATATTTATCTCGGAATAAAGTACCTGTTTACCTTTAATTTTCTAACCTAATCGAAGCACATTTCCGTGTAAATTAATTCTTAAACGAGTCCTTCAAACCCAAAAACACAATATTTAAAGCTAAACAGACAACGAGAACGATCTGCTTAAAACGAGAACCGTCCTTAATATGGTTAAATCACATATTTATATGTTAATGTTTTTCGGTAATTGAAACGAAAAATATCGTCGCAATACTTTCTTTATTAATAAAAAAGGAACCGCATCACAACACGTCGTATTAACACAAAACTTACATACCACGACCGTAAAAATAAAATTATTATTGCCCCTATCAAAATGTCGGGTGGATCCATTTGACTATTTAAGTTCACGTATAATTGCACCGGCTTTTAGCATCGGCTTGATATAATCCTGGGAGGCATCCTTTTATCCAGTCTCGCTTCGTATATAGTAATTGCTAATCTGAAAGTTTTTTTTTTTCGCCAAGACCGGTAACTCGACACTGTAGGATGCCGCTTAAAAGGGAAACTTAGTAATGCCTTTACGCCAGTCGAGTCGTGTTATGTCAAAGTGAGAAGTGTATATTTTTTATCGATATCATTGGGGCAACACTAGTTGGTTTTAATTGGCGTTAGTGGGTGACATGTGATGAAGGGTGTTGTTTTTTTTCTAGGGAATTGTAATCGAGTTCTAGTTATTTTTAGTGGGCTGTAAAATGTTATTGGATGCTAGAAGTTGAACCGTCTATAAATGAGGGCGTGAATAAATGGATGAATTTAGTTAGGTAAGCTGCATCGGTTAAGATAAGATCTGATTTTTATCTTCTCTCAACGAAGTTGTTCTTCTACATTGTATGGTTATGTGGGTCTTTATTGGGGATTAAAAATATAGTTGTTTTACCTTTAATTTTTTTCATGATACCTACATTACTAACTTATATGTATATCTATCATAATATTTAAGTTAATAAAAAAAGGTATTCATTTAAATTATCAACGATTTATAGCTTGTTTTTTTGTTGTCACGTAATTTTCTTTTCATTAATACGTTTCTTACACTTAATTTTACTATCAAACGGTCTCCCATTATCACTAACTTGTCGATGTTAGATAATTCTATAAATTACAGCCAACTCAGCCGGTTAGGATTAGCATACACTAATATGATTTGGTTGCGATGCGGCTATACGAGGATATAACATTATAGACTTCATTCGCCTTTAATGCGATTAAACTTCCTACACTGCACCCAGCGACACAGTTTATGTTGATAATCATAGTTTATCGATATGCTAAGTGAGTGTTGCACAGCACTAGTGTTTAGTTACCTACGTGTTGCAAAATATTATGTGGAGTTAAAGTTAAATTGTTGTAATAGGAGCATCGGTTTGTTCATTAAGTAGTTGCAAATGGTAATTGCAAGTTTTTATGAGACCAACCTATATTGTAAATGCATTCGTATCATACAAACCTGCAGCCTAATGTTATATTTTTAATCCCTAGCTATGCTTATCATAATTAGTCTATAATGTTCCCACTGCTGCGAAACAGCTGAGCTATTCTGTTGAAGTGAGCTGTCAATACTGTCAATCCCAAGCATCTAGCACGGTGGGATGACACTGACAGCTCTCTTCACCTAAGTTTTCACGGTGAGATGGTTACAGAATAGCACTGTTGGCCTCCTCTCGGTGAACGGAAACGGGCCGCAATCCACCACGCGGGTCCAGTGCGGGTAGTTAGATGTCACATGCCTTCGAATTTTTGGTTCTAGGACATGCTGGTTCCCTCTCGTTTTCCTTCACCGTTTTAGAGAGCAATGGTGATTAAATAAATTACAAAAAGTAAAGTGCCTGGCTGGGTTTGAACCCACGACGTACAGCACGTAAGTCAGGGCCGTTGCCACTAAGCCACCACTCTCTCAATTTCTAGGCAAGTTTGTAAACAACATCCAACTCCAGTCACATACAGCCAAGATTTTAATTTAGATATGTAAACACCAGGACGATATCAATTGCAGGATACGAAAACAAGAAATGTGGGGAAAATCTAAAACGTCTTTTTTGATCTGGTACTAAAGTATAAAGTAATACATGTTGTGTATTGCCTGCTGTAGGTGCGAAAAGTAGCATAAAGGAAGATTTTTATTATTGTGATGAAATAGGAACCTGTTCTTGAATGTGTCTGAATCATCCTCAAATTCTGAGTGTTTAGCTGCACGATTTTTGACAAATGCGTGCACTGATTGGACAGGTCCACTCAATCTGTGTGGTTCTTTCCTTAAAAGATCATTTCAGACACCAATCTACATGGTCTTCACACGATCTGACCAAGATTTTGTCTGGACTTTAAAAGAGACTGTGACCTCTGAGTTTGTTTCGGCCTTTCTTCTCAGAATAGTCAGTTAGGAAACGCCGACCTCATCTAGTTTAAAAAATATATGATTGACGTGTAAAAGTGTTTGTACAAACCTACTTACAGAAATAAATCATTTATCATCGTCTATCCAGCTTTATGGTCTTCTAGGGCTTAGGGCTAGGGCCGATATGAATCGATTCATCAACATTATCAGCAGCCTTGTTCTACCCAGTGCTCAGTAAAAGCCTCCTTCTTGTTCTCAACAGACCAGGAGACTTAATCAGTTTCTGGAGGGAGGTGGGCTGGTTGGAATAACCACCGACGGCCGCCATGGCCCACGCATAATGGTCTATTTGAAGGAGTAGATGCGGAAACCAAACCAATAACATAGAACATAGAAGCCTCCTTCTTTTAGCGACATACTTCTCTGGTCTGTGCGTGTTGCTAGATAGACACTCCTATACCAATAGGTTACCTAAACATGACCAACATCAACCACTATGTACTCAACTCTGAGCCATATTGCATACCATATCACACGACCATTAAGTATACAATCTCGTGTCGCTCATACCTCGAAACATTCTGCGGCTCAATTCGAATTAAGGCAACATTGTACACCACAGGCCTGAAACAATTTAGGAAATCATTTGCGGTGCATCTGCAATTGTACCGGGTTATACCGCTGCGGTGTATCTCTCTGTGGTTATTTTGGTACAAGGGGGAGAATGTAGCGTGTTGAAAGGGTTCGTGATTTCATTTGATTTGGACATGTTTTGATTTTGTAAGGCATTCAATTTTAGTAATAATAGTTAAGGCTTAAAAGAACTTTTTAGGGTTCCGTACCCAAAGGGTAAAAACGGGACCCTATTACTAAGAAATCACTGTCGGTATGTCACCAGGCTGTATCTCATGAACCGTGATAGCTAGACAGTTGAAATTTTCACAGATGATGTATTTTTGTTGCCGCTCCAACAAATACTAAAAAACAAAAACAAAATTATAGGAGGCTCCCATACAACAAAGGTGTTTTTTTTCGGCATTTTTGCCTCGTAGTACGGAACCGTGTATGTGTGCGAGTCCGACTCGCACTTGGCCAGTTTTTTTGGGTTTTAATTGTGTTCAAAAACTTTCATAACAAGGTTTTAGATTGCATTCTATGTACATAATCCGTTGCGAATTTGTACGGTCCACAGCTAGTGCATTGTCAACCTGAAGCTATTAAAAAAACTCGAGCTCTTTTTCGTATCATTGTGATTTGACAGTAGGTAATCGTCATACCAATTACTAATAGTGCTCATATATTATTTATTGAATTTGGGGTCTTAAAGAAGAAATATACTCTAACAAATACTCAGTTAGTGTCTTATGATACCTATGCAACGCTCCCACGACTAATGGCGGAAACATACTTACGTGTTGTGGCATGTCGTGTCCGTGACGCCTTCTGACGCAGTGTTAGCCAATCAAAACTCGTTGTAATTTGACGCAGTCCTGAACAGATTCGTTTGATTGGTGTATCCCGAGTCACGACACAACACGACACAGTAATGTGTCTCTGGCTTAATTGCTTGCCGCAGGGACGACACAAGTGCGTTGGGTTAACGCATCATTTCTCCTTTACTTTGCACCCTTCCGCTCTAAACTTAGACCAACCACAAAATAAAACCATATCTATGCAATATGATTTACGATTCAAATACAAATTTCTCTATTAAATAATATTATGGAGGGTATTACGTGTTCACACTTACTTGTTTATCTGTTTTATGCATTTGTGGGTAGGAAGAGAAATCAAAAGCCAAAGGTAATCTGTACCTTCCAACTTTTATTACTTCCTTAGGGGCTTACCGGACCTACACGCAAAAAACGCAAGGTTTAGAAACAATAAAAGTATATGATCGACTACAGTCAACAAAAACAGAAAAATATATGCTAGGTAGATAGTGTGTTGAAAACATAATATAACTAATTTGATACTATAGAAAAAAATCATGAAGATACCCCTAAAAACTTTATTTTTACAATGAGAACCATACTAATATACTTACAATCATTCTGATTTTTTGTCAAATTATTCTACAAGCAACATACTAAAACACTAGTGTTTAATTTTTTGCTCAAAATTTGCAATAAATTAATTATCAGCGTTGTGTCATCGCGCTTCTCTTTCTCTTCTATGCAGTCTGACAAAGACCACGCTTTAGGTCATGTAGTCGCCTTTAATATTATCGTAAACATTTTAACTTCGTTGATTTGAAAGCTGTCTGTTTTTGTTGCCCCAGCTGGCTTTACTTCAACCATCATTCGATAAATGATAATTTATTCCTGTAAAGTTGGTTCAAAAAACGTTTTTACACGTCAAAATTATAACCTATTGAGCTGCGCCCCGCGGTTTCACCCGCATAAGTTTCGATCCCGTGAGAATATCGGGATAAAAGTAGCCTATAGGTATATTAATCCAGGGTGTCAGCTACCTACGTACAATTTTATCAAAGTTGGTCCAGCCGTTTGAGCGTGAAGAAGTAACAAACATACAAACACACACTCACGAATTTTCGCCTTTAAAATATTAGTGTGATATGGTTTAAAACTAGATGAGTTCTGCGTCTCTTATCTAACTACTCTGAGAAGAACAAACCGAAAGAAACAAACTCAGACACCATTCAGGTGCTAAGTTTTGTAACATCTTACTTAGTGCACCTCTAATACACATTCAGACATTTTAGAAAAACAAACTGCACAATCAATGGTTGAAAAATATAAAATACGTAAAATGGGGTCTTGAATTTAAATTCGCGACTACATGAAACGTTTAGCTTCATGTTTTGGCATTGGGTGCAACAATATTCAAGACAGGTTTGGCAGGAAAAAGGGGAACCTCCCCTTTTTCCTTCCAAAGCTCTTCCCCAGCAGTGGGACACAATATAATTATGTTACAAAAAAAAAAAATTGCCTGTCTGGGTTCGAACTGTCGTTCTACAAGTCGCGGCTACAGGGCCGCCAGTGCTCTTAAGACTGACTTTTGCCTAATTATCGCGTAGTCGCCATGTCTTTACCATACGGAACCATATCATTCTTTAGAACGATTTACAGCTTTTTCTACCATCTTTTCGAATTTCCGACTAATCAAACCACAAAGTTACGACCTGTACGCATTAACTAGTAGGTGCGATTCGTTTCTAGACCTTACGAAACAGGCGTTAGATTTGCATTCACGTTGTTGTTTCTGTTTCAACTTTGCCCATGTAATAAGTGGTTCGTTTCATTTAAGTACTCGCGCCTACGCTGGAAAGGAGATCGATTCTAAAAAGAATTCTCTATTCGACGAGAAATGATCAGATTTAACGCTTTTGAATCGAAACCTCGTGATGTTGTCTAATTCTGAGTACATTTTTATGGCCAGCTTTGTTTTTCAACTCGACCAATCACAGCTTATTACATGTGATTTGAATTTGGGTGAGTAAGAGAGACTAGACCGCTACAAGGATTTTTCGGCGCCTAAATGAGATTGACACGGGGGCGTTGTTGGTAAACAGTTGTGAAATTAGTTTAGAAATGTAGACAAAACAAGATGGCGCCGAATTTGGCCACGCGCCAAAATAAATTTGCAGCGTTCTACCTGCCGCCACTTACGAGTTGTAGGTCGTAGGCTCGAACACAGACAGGCGATTTACAGGTGTAAATTATTTCATTACCACTGCTCTTAAAACGGCGAAGGAAAACATCGTGAAGAAACCGGCATGTCTTAGAATCAAAAATTCGAAGACATGTGACATCTGCCAACCCGCACTGGGCCCTCGTGGTGCACCTGTGTCCCCAGCAGTGCCCTGATTATGTTGTGCATGTTATGTGACATATTAGGACTTAAATAGCCTTCCAGTATAAAGGAAAAAGAGAGAGAGATACACTCTTTTCTGTCTCTCTTGCACATAAGCCGTTATAAACAAAAGGTTTCGAAAGCAAAAGTCCAAAAGGTCTGTAATTAGAATTAATGTGTTTAGTGGAATCTTTGGTAACTTAATTATATGCTTTAAAGAAGCTGAACCTTAATATGTTTTCGAGAATACGGTTACAAAGTATTTTAGTCTATAATTAAATCTTCTGAAATGTCTAATACTTTTGTTTTTAACTAATGATAAAGATTTTGCTGTCTTTATACGAGTATTAAATCTTTGGAGCTTGTAATTTTGGCCGGATAAGATTTTTGCATAACAACGAAATCCGTCGTCGGCGTCGGTCGAAAGTCTACAACGTCGGGGACAGATCGATGCGCTTCAAATGGAGTTGAGCAGGACATCTAGCTAGACAAAGAGATGGTCGGATGGAGAATGGTGGCCAAGTTTAAGCCAAAGAAACCAGGACCGTCGAAAAGAGCGCTGGGTTGACGATATCGTTAAAGTCGCGGGGAACACCTGGACGATAGACTCCCAGAACAGGGAAGTATGGAAGAAGAAAAGGGAGGCTTATACCCAGTAGTGGGTGATTCCGAGCTAAAACGATGATGGTGAACATTTTCGAGGTGATCGAAGGTTTCGGATCGATTTTTTTAAGCTTGTGGGTGAACTTAGCTTGAATTGTTACTTGATATAAAGGAGTGAGTAAGCATTGTTTACCATAGTATAGAGGTATGAGGAACAGGATGTAAAGTTCACTCATATTCTATAGAAAAGGGAGGATCCTCCGACCAGACGGGTGTTGTGTCTGGCGGGCAACTTCCCGATGATTTATGTCGGGCCGTGCCTCGGAAAGCACGTTAAGCCGTTGGTCCCGGCTGTCATTTGTAGATCTTTGACAGTAGTTACGGGTTGTCAGAAGCCCGAAAGTCTGACAACCAGGCTTACCAAGGGGTATCGTATTACCTAGTAACTGGGTTGTGGAGGTCAGTTAGGCAGTCGCTTCATGTAAAATACAGGTATTTAGCAGCATCCGGTTAGACTGGAAGCCGACCCCAACGTAGTTGGGAAAAGGCTAAGCAGATTGTTGTTTGTTGTTAACTAGTAGGTACCCCTCAACTCCTCATTTTCCCACCGCCTCTAACTCTGCCTACCCCACGAGATATACAAGCGCGTGTCTTCACAAAACAACACTATCCAGCATCCAGCCCGCGGTTTGTTTATTACATTATGCGTACCAACGAGCCTGGTAACCATGGCAACGGCTAACGGTCTGCGCAGACGCACAGAATGTATAGTAAGAGATTTAAGACGAAACTACCAGTGTATTCTGAGCTATTGATCTCGATAAACGGTTTTACTGTTGGCTGAATGCGCCACCAATCAAATGTAGACTCTAAACGAACGAAATAAAGGTTATAGAGCCTTGAAAATTTAGTTTTTCATAAGCAAAATTAAGTTGGTAATAGTGTTTGACTGAATTTAGTTGGCTCGTTAGAATACTAGAAGTGTTCGTGTATTAAATGTAAGAGCTGAATTATTACGAAGTTATTAGGTAATAGCTCCATTGATACGGTTTTGCAGGAATTTGTTCGATGATAAGTACAGTTAAGTACTGTTCTGAATTGGAAGGGATATTAAGAAATTCGTAGGTCTGGCTAAGTTATAGTCTAAGTTGTGATAAAGACTGACAGTTTGTGCCACTTTTCATTGCTTTGGTAACACTTAAAGCGGGAAATAATCGTTATGTTTCTGCGTAAAGCTTAACTTGAAACAGGTGTTTGCTATTTTCGTAAACACAAGAATTGTTGTGATCGTGATCGACGATTTTTCTTTATAGAAATAATGCCTAGTAGATTAATTTAGTGTTTTTCATTTGATTAGGTATAGTGCGTGAACTTTAAGTTTGATTTAAATTGGGTTAGGTGTTCCTTATATTATCCACTTTAGTTTGTTTCAACGTAAACATTTATATTTTTTCGTGAGTGTACAGTGTACTATACTGACGATTCAACGAAACTGTCGAACACTGTCCATCCAGCTAAACTGACCAAACAGAGAAACTGACTATTCAACGAATCTGATGAATTAAATAAACTGACTAGTAAGGAAAACTGACCAGTAATACTGGTACTCGAGGCATCATAGTAATAATCATCATTATTGCCGAAAGACGTCCATTGCTGGGAAATATGTCATCGCATACTAGCAAACAAAAGACGACATCGTCATACCCAAGTCCAATAGAAAATAAACTGCTATTATACTCGATTTGCACTTTAACATCGCTTTACCTACAACCACATCTGCCTACCCCCTTTCAACAATGTCCATACATTCAGCGGTTATGTGCGCAGCCGCAGGAACACGCACCAATTAGCACAGTCGTCGCTTGCCGATACCGACTCATAAATCGAATGGACCGTTACTGTGGGGCCTTGAAAACAGCGGGTTTGAATCGTGACTGGGTAAACAAACAAATTACTGCTGACATGGGCAGATGTGTTGTTATAAGCGGGAGCGGGGTAAATACAACATACGGCCTCTATATACTAATAATAAGCTGAAGAGTTTTTTTTTGTTTCTTTGTTAGAACGCGAAAATATTGAAAAAAAAAAGTATTTGATAACTATTCTTGATATAGGCTATAGGCTATTTTACATAACGCTACGACCCCCAGGAGCCGAGCGAAAAAAAAAGTAAAACCGCGGGCGGGCGATGCGATGCGACGTAAATTAAAACAATCCGTGGTGTTAAGCTTGGGTTTCCTGTAGTCATGCATATTTATTTATAACTAGCTGCACCCCACGGTTTCATCCGCCTAAATCTCGTTCCCGTGATTTCTAATATAATTCAATCATGATTCGAAAGACACGTGGCGCCATCTATACTCATAATAAGGTTATTGTTGTTTTCCTCGGGAACAGCACTTTTTTTTCGGGATGAAAGGTACCCTATGTCCGTTTCTGTACACCTGACAACGTATATGCAAAATTTCAGGATGATCGGTTCAGTGGTTTAGGCGACAAACTTACTTTCGCATTTATAATATTAGTTAGGATAAACAAATTATAAATAAATAATGAAGGTCGTCCATATTTGACATATTAATGCCAAAACATTGGTATCTGCCGTAAAGCGTTAACTTTTTTTAAAACTCATGCATAAGCAAAATTATTGCCAACTAAAAATGAACTCTGAAGCACTAATGCAAATGCTATGAAAATTGGAAAGCTTAACACGGCAGGAAGTAAAATAACACAACCCGTTGGTTTATAAAGGACGAATGATTTACTTTATGGGAAGAAATATCTTATTGGTGACGCCATAATAATTAATGAGGTTTCTAATTGTCCCGTTATGACGGTGCAGGGATTGGTCAGTTCATTATGCCTGTTATTCGTTAAGTTATATAAAAATTCTCGCAACTCGGGAAGTCTTCTTGCGCCTCTAGGTGTAATAAATTCTGATGGAATTCTATTAATTACTTATAGGAAACATAAATTGAACGTTTCCAAGTTTATAAACTATCACTGTTTGCCAATCCAATCTTCGAAATAACTGAATGACATTATTGGCTGTTAACATTGTGATTATAGGTGCAGCCAATTTTTACTTCCCAACCCATGAAGCAATTAAAAGGGTTACTGAAACTGCGTTTTAGATATCATTCAAAGATAGTTCTATTGTTAAATCCATGTGAACTGGAACGGCTGGAACGGCCTCAAGATCGATCGCCTACGATGCAATGGTGGGAAAGAGAGTTAGATTGGGCAAATCTTTGAAACTTAACAGCCTGGTCGTTTCATGTATGTTCATGCATGTGGTGAGGCTGATCAGAGGGCCAATTCTTGTAATTTAAAACGGCGACAAACAATTGTAAAATACTTGACAAATGTAGGGAAATTAGAGGTATTTTTGACAGGTGGAGACTGAGATCATATTGTGGACGTTGTTATTAGAATTTCCCCTCTGGTCAGATTCGACCGTTCAGATTGATCTCTTCATGTACATATCCTTCAAGTATTCATTCTTTTTTATTCATAAAAATAAATGCTTCCTATTTTTAGCCGCTTCCTTCGTGGCCTCACCTCGTAGGACCCCCGCTGCTTCGGCAGTCTTCGACGAAGGTACCCGAAAGAAAGCGCGCCTGCGCATCCAGATATAAGAATTCCATGTATTAAACGTAAATTATCATAGTTTTGTGCAACATTTATAATAATGTTATATGAGTTTAAAATAGAATTTTTGTGTCAAACCTCGTAATGACAATTTGATGGTAATTTTACTTTTGTCTGTAAGGCGACATGTTTAATTAATGGTCGTTGTCCATTATGGGTACGATTTTAAGTAAATGATTGCTTGTTAAGCTCCATAAACGTTTTGTCATATATTTTAAGAATGAAATAAAACAGATGTTTATCGCCCATTTTGTTACGAATCTGAAAATATTCAAATTATTTTTTTTTTTACAAAATGGGGATTTGTGAAGCGTGTGGTGGTGTGACGTATGTTATGGTATGTTATGGTAACGATGCGGTTTAAAAGAAGATGTGACAAAACTTGAAAAGAGTATGCTTTTGGTTTCGTCGTGTTGAGAGGCAGTGCTCTAGTCGCTTCGTATTTTTCCAAAACATCGACGAGCGATTTGTATAGATTAGCGCACATCTCTAGAGTGACTTGCTATCTATGTCGAGACTGCAGGCCCGTCTTGCAATATCTTACTGATAAACAGCCTCGCCATTCATGTGCTAGCAAATACTGTTTCGGTGCTGTTTCTGAATTATGGTGCCCCCCGAGACGTGATGTTCCTAAGCAATTCCTTAATTTGCTTATGGGGTAATCCGAGAAGATGAATGAAAGTTGACTAACAAAAGGTATTTACAAAGCAGATGTGAGTGGAGACGCCGGGAGGGGGCGCCCTAGGAGGACATATTCACACCTTATAGGTGATGATCTTCAGAAAGGTCAGGTGGAGGCAAAAAGAGTATGTAAGAATCGTAGCAGGTAGCTCACCGTCCGATCAGGACAAGGCCCGTGCCGGACGGCGCGTACGTGTTCCACGCGCGCCTCAAAGAGATGTCAGCAGCAGAGAAGGGGCCCCTTAGGGTCGAAGCCTGCCGGGTCAGCGGGATTGTCCGAAAGGGTTACCGCTGGCCCGGAACATAAAGGGCGAAGGAAGGAATATGGGTGGTTTTAGTCAGTAAGAGTCTGACACTCCCATCCGCTCCACCCAGAGCGGGAGGGGTCATTTGATGATTTCCCATCCGCAAAAAAATAGTTTCAGAAGGCGTGAGGTTTTGTATGTTAAAGGAATTTTAAAAATGGCATTTTATTTGGCGAATTAATCATTAGTCAAATATGACAAAATACCAAAAAAACTTGACTGTAATTTATGATATTAACAATACGCTTTTATAGCACATTAGAATATACTTTCAATAAATCATACGAATCTAACATCCGTAATCAACGCTGCATAAACATGTAACTATACCTACCTATACATGTTCCATTGAATACAGCCAACAAAAATGTATGTTTTAATCTTAAAAAAATACCGTTGAATAATTTTAAGGTATTTCACAGTTTGTCGTATTAAGTTTATAAAATAAAAATTACTTCGACACAAGTTTGCCTCCGACCGCGTCTTGTCATTTTAATGCAATCTTACGACCGATATATTGTCTCTTTCTTCCGTTTAAAAACTTATATTTTGTCCCTTTCTAACGTATGAATTATGCGGTAGTAGTACCCTGATACTCGTAAGTACATATATTTACTTATTTGGTTCGATATTGTTAAATAAATTTTGCGTTACTTTTTAGAGTCCTGCGAGTTTTATTTTTGGTCGTTTGTGCTCCAAATCTGGTTGGTGTACGGGTTATATTAGGTTATTGTGTCGTAGTTTATTATTATCCGACAGTTCTAAAGTAGTTATATCTACTGATGATCATACGACCACGGTAGACCATAATCTGCAGATGATAAATAGGTGCTAGCCAGCCACTGCGACGCCCAGATCCTGCCCAGATACTGCGACGGGTCTTTTAGGGGGAAGCGCTAAAGTAGCCCGCGAAATTCTAATTTTCTTATGTTTTTTGCAATTTGCTGGTCAGTATTAAGTTGTACGTTGATTAAAATATGATTCGCGACCGTAACAAATATGTATTTACAGAATTAGAATCAGTGATACAACTTGTTAAGTTAGTATAATCCTAACTTTAATGACTGATGACTGTAAATACATATAGTTGTTACGGTCGCGAATCATGTTTTAATCAACGTACAACTTAATACTGACTAGCAAATTGGAAAAAACTTAAAAAATAATTGAATTTCGCGGGCTACCCAAGCGCTTTCGCCTTAAACGACCCAAAAAATCATACGTACGACATTCATACGACCCCTATATTAGACGGGCCTTTTAAAAGGCCACCTTTTCCTGACTTTCCTGGAAAAAACAGTTGCAGTAACATCTGGGTTAAAATACAGATTAATGATAAAAGTACCGATTTTTATGCCGCCAAAAAAGAATGAGAAGTATAGCTTGGTCTCAGTCGATACGGAAGCAAGCATGAAAATATTAAAACAACATTCCACCAATCAAAACACACACCAATAAAAATAAATTGTAAATTAAACTATAATCGATAAGCTGATTTACCGATTTCATTATGAATCCTTTAATAAAATTGTAATTTATCCTGGCAGGGGTTGCCATAAACAATTGTTCGCAACATTTATAAGGAACTGGTTGCAAGAAAGAAACAGAACTGGAGATTGGAACATGTAGCTTCTTTGTAGAACAATAACCAATTATGTCAAGATTAAGTTTAGTTTAGTTAACCCGTGTGTAAGAAACGACATTCGGAGCGTAAATATCTGTTGCTTATTTCTCCTGTTTGCGTTTTGTGTAGCGTATTTTCTTTAGGTATGTTTTGTGGACTAGTTTTTCTTATGCTTGGTTCGCGTGATTTTAATACCTTGATTTTATTTATTTTTGTAAAATAAAAGTAGCCTAAGTTACATAATATAATATTATATAAATTTTTGGTTCTAGGACGTGCCGGTTTTCTCACGATGTTTTCCTTCACCGTTTTGAGAGCAGTGGTGATGAAGTAATTTACACAAAGTAAAGCGCCTGTCTGGATTCGAACCTACGACCTACAACTCGTAAGGCGCGGCTGTTACCACTAGGCCACCACTGCTCTCACGTTAAAAATATATTAAAGAAATTTGAAAGATTGTAGTAGCTTGATGTGCTGGCGTCTGCACCTTATAAGGTAATATAATCATTTTTTAATTTTTGTCTTTGCCTCACCTGGGAAACGAACCCAGGACCTTATGCTCAGCAGTCCGCTTGCGACCACTACACCAACGAGATAGTCTAGATGAATAAAATATTTTGCAAAGAGATATTTTTTTTGCAAATAACCCCAACTATCGCCCTGTTTCGTTTGATCCACGATTTTTACCCACCGTATATAATGAAATATTTCACCTTCCAACTAACATTCCAAGATTCCTATTCACCTGGAAGAAGGTTTAGCGTTCAGTAAAGTTAATATAAGCAGCCGTTCAAAGACTCGCAGTAAACCATAATCGTGCCTATAGTAAAGAACAGAACGGGCGATATTTCTGACCCCGCTAACTATAGGCCTATCTCCTTGGCGACTGTTACAGCTAAGATACTGGACGGTTTGCTTGATACACATATGGCAAGTCGTATAAATATTCACGATGCCCAATTCGGTTTCAGACCCGGGCTATCGACGGAGACTGCTATTATGTGTCTTAAGCAGACTGTTCAGTATTATGCTGACAGGAAAACACCGGTCAATGCGTGTTTTCTGGACTTATCGAGGGCATTTGACCTGGTGCCATACGATATCTTGTGGGATAAGCTACGAAAGGAAAGCAGCGTTGACTGTGCTGTTATTTCTTTATTTAAGTTTTGGTACGAGAATCAGACGAACTATGTCAGGTGGGGTGGAACTCTGTCTGATGTGTATGGGTTGAAGTGCGGGGTGAGGCAGGGGGGTATTACCTCGCCTCGTCTTTTTAACCTTTATATTAATCAGCTTATTGTTGAACTCAGCAGCACCCGTATAGGCTGTCACATAGACGGAGTTTGCGTTAACAATATAAGTTACGCTGACGACATGGTGCTGCTGAGTCCATCAATAAGTGCACTCAGGCGTCTTGTTAAGATCTGTGAAGACTATGCGGTCAGTCAGGGACTCAGGTACAATGCAAAAAAATGTGAATTATTGGTATTCAAGGCTGGCACCAAATGTTACTCTAACGTGCCAGTTGTGACCATAAATAATACTCCGTTAACTAGAGTAACAAAATTTAAGTACCTGGGTCACTGGGTCACTCATGACCTGAATGATGACCTGGACATAGAGAGGGAGCGCAGGGCGATGGCTGTCCGAGGTAATATGCTGATCCGCAGATTTGCACGTTGTACGACGCAAGTCAAAATAACCCTTTTCAGAGCATACTGCCAGTCTTTTTACACGTGCAGTCTGTGGGTCAGGTATACGCTGAGGGCATACAACGCCCTGCGTGTCCAGTATAACAATGTGTTCAGGATGCTGTTGGGGCTACCACGATTTTGTAGCGCTTCCGGGATGTTCGGCTTCGGCGGATTCGGCTGCACACGTAAGTGTCAGTCATTTCAATTTTGTGTTTTACTAACATTAGGTTAAGATTTTTTACTAACAGCTTATTATTATTATTATTGTTATTATGGATTTTTAATCTGAAATAAATTTATTATTATTATTATAATAAAGGGCACAAGTTAAACATGCAGATGATTTGATGGCAGCCCGCGTCATTTGACATTAAGCATAATTTAGCTCAGCCATTGTCCGAACAGTTAGGCTAGAAGTGAGATGTTTAGAGCCAACATTATCGGCAAGATAGGAGCTGATTCAGATTTAAGACCGGATTGGATACCGGTTAATAAATCATCTATTTGCTTTAATAGGGTTTATAGAAATGACGGAGTTTCGGAATCGAAGGCATTTAATACCTCTCGTTAGTGATCGTAGACGCTTTAAGATTTGTCATTGTCACTTGCTTGGATCTACGTTCGACAAAGAGTTGATATCATCTCTTCCGCCATTTCTCTCCGACCACTGGACTATGCTTAAAAATATGAGACAGTCTTTACAGTAGAAATAGTTTTGTAGCTCTAATCTAAATTCAAATATGCATACTGTAAAGACCATTAGTCATTAAATGCTGCATATTTTAGCACCGTCTTTCCTTGTACCGTTAGGACATAAGTGAGATATTTCTTCCTAGGGCTGGTCCTTGAAACCAATGTTGGGTTTGGTCCTTTTGTACAAACGTTGGCTTCAAAATTTCATGTTGATATATGGTTTTTTTTTAAATAAGATTTCATCAGAAACCTTTTTAAATCAGGGCTTGAATTTATTTATTTTCCCTGTCACATGATAAATTCCTGACATAAATATGATTCATATAGACCTAATAAATAAGTCGTTTATACAACCACAAAGCAATATCCCTTTAAGGGTCCAATATACCATTGGCAAACACAATTGACCGGAACATTTTAGTGTACTTTAAAAAATGCTTTAAATAAATGACCTCAAAATCGAATGGTCTCGTAAATCAATCAAAAAACTAATTAAAATCAACTGTAAAAACTGTAGGATGAATTGCACTTGAGCGTGTAACAATACTTTGGTTATTTTTATTTGAAAACATGTAATAACCGTCGGAGTGATTACAATTCTTGAATGTACACGTTTGTTGGTTTTGACGAGCCCTTGATCATTTTTTGCACGACTGTAATTGACTTGTCTGTTTTTATGTTGCGACAGAAGAACCTATCTTTAAGGATTTTTACTTCAATCTGAACTAAAGCAAAGTACATCTCTCTGTTTTCGGTTTGACATTTAGTTTTGGTCCTAGTAAATTTCATGCTATTTTTGTTGGTCCTTAAGACTCTCGGCATTAACGGGTTCTATGTCAAACAGAATGCTGATCACACTTCGTTAACAGTAGCAGAGAAGACGGTGTCACGTCTCCAATTCGTCGGGATCAGCCATGACACACGAAATTTTAGAAATTAATGACATTTAGGCAAAGAGGAAATCAAACCAATTCCAGCATTGAAAGTTTGTCAAACGTGTTTACAATTTATGGCAACTTCTAAACTGTAAGAGAAAACATTGAGGAAATCTACGCAGCAATCAATAAACGTGTGTAATGGCCTGAAGGTAGATATCAGCAGCCGTGTTAATAACGGTGGCTAGTTAGTATTGCCAGTAGACTTAGCTCCTTAATCATGAAAAACTTGTCATTTATAAATGCTTTATTAGTATACAGGGTGGGTAAAAAATCGTGGATCAAACGAAACAGGGCGATAGTTAGGGTTATTTGCAGTAAAAAATCGGTCAAGAGCGAGTCGGACTCGTGCACCGAGGGTTCCATAAAAAATGTTTGAGAATGTGCAACTGCGCTCTTTCATATGATACCCCACATGCTCTAGTAGCCCCACTTCGAATTTTTCAGACCCCCTTTCAGTCCCTGTTGCAAAAAATATACATATATTTATATTTCTTTTTTATTTGCAAAATAGTTGGGCCTACGTCATCTAAAACTGTTCTAAATTTCAAGTTGATAGCATTAGTAGTTCTTGAGATATCCAGCTGTGACAGACAGACAGACAGACTGAGTCTCACCATAAGGGTTCCGTTTTACCATTTTGGTACGGAACCCTAAAAATAGCTCTGTGGCAGAGCCCTAACTAGATGTCCTTAAAAGTCACGACAATTTGAGTGTTTTCATTTGTATTCAATAGGCAATTAGAGTATGACCCTCGTTTTATTCGTCATTAAATAGGCAAGCTTTTCTAATACAGGGTAATTTTTTGGCAGTACATTTTTTTTACGGTAAGGTTCTAAAGTTACAAGTAATTGTTCCTGAGACTTAAAATATATTGAAAAACGTACCCATACTCGTAAATCATGGTACCCACGACCCGGTTTTTGGTAACACATTTTTACACAATATTTGTGATTACTTGTTGATTAAGGATTAAGGGGTAACTATGTAGACCTTTGTAGCCTATGTAACCTCCCTCTAATAGAGAGGAGGCCTGTGGCCCAGCAGTGGCATATTTTCGGCTGATTTTGCGTTGTAGACCAATGTAGCTTATGGTTTTTAATGGCTCCAGGAACAATATTTTTATTAAATATTGTTGATAGTGTAGCGGTATCTACAACGCCACATGCGAACAACGCGTCATACTGACGTCACGCAATTCCTGCATCGCGCAAGCAGACTTTACTACGGAACTAACATAGATACAACGGCCCGACATGAATCATCGGGCAGTTGCCCGCCAGACACAACACCCGTCTGGTCGGAGGATCCTCCCTTTTCTTTAAAGTATGAGTGAACTTTACACCCTGTTCCTCATACTTCTACAAAAGTTTCCAAGTAAGTTTTCGTATTTGAGGTACAGTCAGCAACAAAAGTCGATTAACACTTCGGTTTTTTTAATCTCATTTATTGAGCAAAATATTCGTTCAAAATTGCATTGTACTTCTGCTGCAATTTTGAACAAATATTTTGCTCAATATCAGAGATTAAAAAAAACTGAAGTGTTAATCGTCTTTTGTTGCTGACCGTACATCACTAGGGGGTATGGAACCTTGTTTTTTTTTGTATGTGCAGTAGGTATAATGTTTAAAATACCAAGTTGGCTTTTGTAACTTCATCATTATCCATCTCTCGAACCTTCAGTCGCCTCTGAGGACCAAGTTTTTGTTATCTTGAAACCTTTCGCCTATCTTGGGCACTTAATTAGATGACAGAAGATACATATCTTCATATCGCTAATCCCTTTGTCCTTATAGAGTAGGGAGACTGCTAAGTGGAACGAATCAAAGATGCGAATAAGATGTGCATGCGCATTGAAACCGTCTGCAAAGGCAAGTAATTATATTTTATGTTCCGAACACCAAAGAATTATGAGAATAACTATAATAATACTGTTCACCGGAATCCACAATTTGCGCCACAAGCACTCCATTCCTATTGTTGAATACAGCAACCAACAATCTCAAGCCACGTTACGTTCTGTTTCATTTTAAATAACAATAGTACACGGAAGAGCTTACCTATTCAGGGAAAACATGTTATCCAACATATTCCATATGCCAGCACATTTCATCAATCTTTTTGCATACGTATCCCGATCAAGAACGGTTGCTCGACGCATTACAGTCCCGTGTATCCACAATAAAGGGACCTCCCGTAAAAGCAGGTTGATTTTTATGATCATACTAATTGGCTATACCAAATAAACGTAGAAATATGAAATGCATAAAACTCGGTTTCGATTCCGTGCGCTGTTGTAGTGTGTAATGGATTTAGCGACATTTAAGCTGTAAAATGTTTTCTGGATTCTCATTAGTTTTGTTGCGCTGCCGCCGCGAATTATATTACGTGTGTGGACTGTGGTGCGTCTATTTTTACATTTTTACGCTTGTGTTTATAGTTTTGTGAACTTTGTCTCTTGTCTGGAAAGGTATTTTAATAGATAGTGAATTGCGAAGGTCTGTATGAAAGAGTTGAGACGTGTGAAATGTAACGCGTAGTCCTTTTGAAGAATGCTAGAATATATTTCTTTGAAGGTTGATTTTTATTGCATGTGAAAGTTTTGGTGCAATTTTATCAATTACATATAATCTGATTCTTAATCCAGGTTTATTGGTGCCGACATTTTTTATTGTTAGTCATTGCGGAGCCTCTTTATTTTTGGCTTACTCGAAAGCTTTTGATAAGTACTTGTAACACCTATATCTATTGGGACAGCTTGGTCTAGAGCAGGAGCGCATGGGACGGGGTTGCCTCCTGTTGCGAGGATGTCATGTTTGCAAAGGAGGCAGCTGAGCGGGAGAGAGAAGCCGCATCATCTCTTCCCTTCCGCAGGAGACGCACCGGGCGCCCGAGAAGGGTGCAAAACGATCTGCGACCTCCATGAGAGGCGGCCTGCGGGCGGTGGACAGCGGCGTCCGTCGTCCGACCAGGCAGGCCCGAGTTGGCGCCGCAGTGTTCCACGCGCGCCACTCGAGGGTGGGTGCGGCCATTATGGGAATGGCCGCACGGTGAGGTGGAACCCGCTGAGGAATAGCCGGTCAAGGCCTGTCGGGGGAGCGGTGAATGCTTACGCGAATCCCGCACCCCCGGCCATAGGCAGAGGTGGAACGCCGCGGTGGTTTTAGCCGGTAAGAGTCCGGCATGCCCCTCTGTCACCCCCACGATGGAGGAAGTCCATGAGGATTTCCACCGCGCTACAAAAAAAAGTATATTTAAGCTATTGGTAGGTTATTTTCAGCCAGTTTGTCTCTGTCACCTCTGACCTAGACTAGAGTCAAGAGCCAGAGAGCAAGAACTCATTTCAAATAAAAAAAAAAAAAGTAGGTATTCAATACAAATCTATGTCAAGGGAATATCGTCCCGCTGCAAGTCGAAGACTTCCCTCTCCCAACACACACGGCCAGTACTTTCGTTAGGAGTCTCGCTCGTCCCGCTATCTTCACCTTGGTCTGCGACAGTGTCGCATATAATTCAATGGGGAGAAGACAACCTCGGTAACTACCTAGTAGGTCCCATTGAAGGCTAGAAGACATGCACCATAAAAACACAAGCACATACCAAAAACACTTCGAACTGCCCACAAATCGAAAACGTAATTTGTTTAACAGAACTTAACAATAGTTCTGCATATAACTCATAGTTAAAATGGTGGCTAACTTTACGAGGTAACGGAGCAAAATAACCAATGAGTTAAGTGTCATTGTTAGTGCACATAGGTCGGAGATAAACGTCTTAGTAGCTGGCTAGTTAGACTTTTGTCGATTTAATCATATGCAGTGTTAAAATTATACGTTGTAGACAAGAGAGGGGTAAGAGGTGTTAATTTTAACTGAGAAGCAAAGGTATTTCTAATTAAGAAATAGAAAACGATAAATCAATATACCAGCTTGCAGCCTAGACTATCTTTTCATCCTTGTGTAAGAATTCATTTTAGGGCAGGGCTTTCACCTCATTTTACTCATTTTTGACATCAATCTGCTGCGTTCTGGTTTGAAGGTATATTATCGGGTTTTTCAACAAGAACTTTGTTTTTTAAAACAAAATAAAACAAATAATTTAGATGGGTATGATTCAAATTTTTATTGTAATAGGAAGAGTAAGGTTTGGCAATTATGAATGAAAAATGATATCGGACAAATGTCCACCACAACCACGCTCGTGATGGACAGTTGTAAGATAGTGATTGAAAATTTTACTTTGTGTAAATTATTTCATCAGCACTGCTCTCAAAACGGTGAAGGAAAACATCGTGAGGAAACCGGCATGTCCTGGAACCAAAAATTCGAAGGCATGTGACATCTACCAACCCGCACTGGCCCAGCGTGGTAAATTATTACGGCCCACCCCTTCTCATAGAGAGGAGGCCTGTGTCCCAGCAGTGGGAACATTATAGGCTAAGTATGATTATTATTATATTATATAAAACGAATCAGTTTTTACACTATGGCCCATCATTGTTGTATAGAACATACATACTTACAACCTCACTTAACTATCAGCAATCGGTAAAATACAAAATCGCCTACTTATTATAATTATTTACTCAGTTACTTCGTAGGCGTAATGCTTGTCCAGCGTTGATTCTGTTTTGTTTATCGATACTTATTGATTCGGTAATCGATTTATTTATCAATAAAGCCTGAAGAATGTCGATGTGGGCACGTCACTTCACTATAATGATGCAACTGCATTATTTGAAGAGAGATTTTTGGAATATTTATGTAAAAATTCGATTAGTTTGATGGGTTGTGACTTGTATACAATGGTAAATGGACTTTAAGCCAGTGCTACAGACTGAATACGTTAGAGTATTGGAATCAAGTACCTTTTGTTAGCTGGATGAAGACACACGGACTATAATTAGAACTTTAGGTACAGACTGTCAAATTTCTTTATTAGATTTTCAACTTTATCGCTAAAGTATAAGGTTCAAAAATGATTGGAAAAAATTTACAGTTTGGGGAGCTTGTTGTACTGGCGTCTGTACATATAAGTTCAAGGATCGGCTTCCAGTCTAACTGGATGCAGCTGAATACCAGTAGTTTACAAGGAGCGCCTGCTTGTCTGACCTCCACAACCCATTGTCTATAGGTTATACGATACTCCTTGGTAAGTCTGGTTGTCAGACTTTCGGGCTTCTGAACACCCCGTACCGTAACGACTGTCAAAGAATAAGCCGGGACCCACGGCTTAACGTGTTTTCCGAGGCACAGAGTGGTCTCGGTATGTAAAGATGGCCACCCATCCACGGGCCAACCTCGGCAAGCGTATTATTAGGTACCTATATAAATAATTTTGAAAAAGAAGACGGAATACTTTTAAATTAACACAAAAGAAAATTTTAATGGCGTCTGGTATGTTTGTAAATTTATGTACCCTTAAATAAAGGACAGTTGTGGACGTTTGCCAATGTTGTAAAAAAAATTACCAGTTTATATAAAAATGCTATCAAGTCGACCATAGTTTGTAACAAAATCCGTCCAGCAGTTTACAAGATAACCTCGACCAAACACACAGACCTGACAGATGCACTCAAGAACTTTGTTTAATAATACGTACACAATGATATAAGTTGCTTGTCGTCATGCGCGCGCGCAAGCTGTAAATCAAACAAGAGCAATGGGTTGTAGAGTACCTCTGGGCAAATGCTCGCAACTTATTAATATTTACGCACAATTGTAGTCACCTCACTAGTCACTGGTTTACACTAGTGATGTGCCTTAGGACCACTAATGGTCCTTGCTTCCGGATGAAACTAAATTGAATAAAATTTGGTAAGACAGGGTCTAATTTTAATTGCAGTTCATGTTTACTTCTGTTCTTGTCTTATTTTTGTAATTATACATGTAACTAGCTTCACCTGCGACTTCGTCCGGGTGGATGTCAGAAAATATCTAATGATAAATAAAAGACATAACCAACCAACCAGGCACTTACCTTGTACAGACTCTAGCACATCACGCTACTACAATCTGTCAAATTTATTTAATAGATTTTCAACTTGATCGCTAAAGCATAAGGTTTAAAGTTGATTGGGAAATTTTGACAGTTTCGGGTAGCTTGATGTGCTGTCTGTGCAAGACACAAGGTCAGTATTCTGTAGGATGTATTATAAACCAATAGTCCATAAACGGATGCAGTATTCATACATAATCAAAGGAATTAGGCACTATCCAAGAATTGCAGACAAAATTTTGTTATTCAATTTACATTACTGCCGATAAAATTGGACTCAAAACATACTGTACAATTTCTAACAACAAAATGAAAGGTACCTAGAAACTAACTCTATGCCAAACTAAAGATACACCCACATTTCTTATACTGATCTCTCAGATACATTTTATTGCAATACGTGACTCACCTTCAAGGCATCTCATCTTCATACATACCTGGACATCTAAGGAAAAAGTCGTGACATTACATAGAACGCGCCTAAATTCAGTGCGCATACGCACTTATTGACAAATTCAGTAAGCAACGCTAACAGGCTGTATAATGCGTGAAAACATAAGTGCGGACACAACACCCTGTATAAGGCCTCGTATAACTAGCTAGGCTTGTTAGTTGGGCCCGGCGTGTAACTCAAAACGAGCATAGTTACTTGTAGGGCTGGCAGGAAGGAATATGTTTGAGTAGAAAAAATATCTATAGAATAGTTTGACTTTTGTAGAGTAGAAAAAAAGATAGAATAGTTTGACTTTTGTAGAGTAGAAAAAAATATAGAATAGTTTGACTTTTGTAAATAATTTGGAAAGAAAATAGCAACATAAAATTGAGCATAATGAGCAGTGTGTTATTTCATTCAGGTCTATAAAGGCTTATGTTAAATCTCCTATTTCAGGCTTTATGATTTATGCTGGTATTGTATTAAATTTCATTAACAAGAAATTAATTAGAAATTAAATTATATTAGTATTGTTGTTATATTAATTGGAAGACTTCATAATAGACTAAAATGTTAGTTACAACGGAATTTCAAAAAAAATATTCCCTATATTCTCCACGTTAAAGATTTTCTTTAAGCCAAGATAAAATTTCCGCCAAATTTCGTTAGATACTGACTTCCGCATTTGTTAATCCTAAATCTAAATTCACATCAGCAGGAATCATTCACACTAATCCTTTTTTTTACTTTTCAAGCACATTTTTGGTCCTCCGAGTCAAACTCATCCTGCCAGCCCTAGTCCTAGAGGTAGTGACAGATTTATTCTCAAAGAACAAGGCAGAGATCAACGCGAGGCACATTGTAGGTTATTTTTGATGCCAAGCTCAATATGAGCTGAGATTACTATCCGTTAATTAGGTACGAGTATATTACCTGTGATGTAATTACTTGTAACAATGTATGACTAACTCGTTTCTATATCAACATGACAAAGATAATATACGACTTACTAATATCGTTGAGTATTAGTAAGTCGTATATTATCTTTGTCAAAATTGTTGTCTATAACTTAATATTGGATACGTGCCCTTAGATCTAGATTTTGGATTCTTTCATCATCATACTCAATTTAAATGGTGTCCATGTCACATAATGTTGCGACATAAACTAAAACAATAATTTTGCGCTTGCCTCCAATAGCAATCATTTCTTCCATAAACATTTTTCTATGAACTAATAAGCCCATAGCTAACAGCAATTTTTCACAATCAAGATATGCTTGAATTACACCTTAAGTTTTCATTTTATTACTAAAGACATTCATGCATACGGTATGGCTGCTCTAAAGAATTACTATTTTCTCTATATTTTTTTCTTAAAACTTTTAAACACATCCTGGTGTTTGAAAGACCATTATGATTTGTTGGTATACGTCATGTCAAGTTTTCGTTTTCACTTTTGTCGTCAAATAACAACAGCTAATCAACATTGAAGACAGTTATTTAATTTTCCAGGATCAACTTAGACTAAAGACGAACATAATCACGATCTTACCATAAATCAATCCCCTCTTAGACCCAAGAAACTTAATCTAACTGCTCCAGGCAAAAACCTAGTCCTTTAATTAGTCCTGATATATTTTTTCCTTGACATGTAGCAATATTCTTTTAAACAAACGACCCCGGGTCTAGCGTTACAACTTGCACCATTAGTTAAGGGCGAAGAAATAAAAGTTGTGCTGATATTATTACTGGCTGAACAATTTAAGGATGGTATTATTTTAGAAATATTATACGTCTAATAAACTGCAGCGGATTGGATGAGGTGGTCTTTAGTGTTATGTAGTTCTTGTTTTTGAATGTGAGTAGTCAGTATGCGCATTGTGAATAGATTGTGGTGAAGGTCTTGAGAGATAAAAATATACAGGATGGAAATAATCCAGTCTCTCTGATTGAGGCTTAGTAATAACAGCCGCACAGGTCGATCGATCAGGTTAAGCTACGATGGCCGCTGTTGGTCCGTGGATGGGTGAACATCTTTACATACCAAGAACCCTCCGTGTCTCGGAAAGCACGTTAAGCTGTTGGCCGCTGTCAGTCGTGGATCTTTGACGGTCGTTACGGGTTGCCAGAAGCCCGAAAATCTGGCAACCAGTCTTACCAAGGGGTATCGTATGACCCAGTAACTGGGTTTTGAAGGTCAAATAGGCAGGCACTTATATTTTATTTTTTATGAATTACTGGCATTATCTATAGTTTTAATGGCAACAATTTTATTAATGTTAAACTAATGATGTAAGTACAAAATAACACATACAAAATAGCACTTTTTTTAATAACACTTTTACAAAATAACACTTACAAAATAGCACTTTTTCAAACCATGCATATTACTTCACACTTCCGGAAATCTGTTGTAAATTTTCAATTATAGCGCCGGGTATACACTGTACGTAGGTCCCGACATTAGAACAAATGCGTCGTTAAAGCGGGATATAGCGTGTACCCTCGCCTTGTTACTTTGCACATACTGCTAGACTTATTCCTTAGGTCTGTTGTTACATACGGACTGGTGGAGCGGCGAGCAAGTTTGGTTTCTTGGGTGTAGCAATTTGTACGTTTTGAAGTGTAATCACTTGTATTTGAATAATAAATATGTAAATCTAGTGAATTGGTAATAGTGAAAGTAGTAAGTCAGCATTTCCCGCAGAGAGAGTTATAATTGCTGTATGAATTCATTAATCTCGTAAGTAAGAGATTGGAAAAAATAACTGCAATAGCATTCTTTCATTATTCAATTAATTATTGATTTTGATAGAAACTGTAATAATTCAATTGCAGTAATTGTAAATATTTACCAAACTGTACATTAAACACATGAAAAAAATCGTTGTCAAAAAATTCTTAATTTTATGGTTTAAAATTAGAATTTTTGACAAAGATTTTTTCTCCAAATCTAAAACCAAGCCATTCGCTAACCATCCTTCCATCCCGTAGGTCCGCTAACACACACCCTTTGCAGATAATCCAGAGATCCAGAAACATTCAGATCCCATCGGATACCGCGATATAGTTACAATAGTTGTCGTTTAAAGGACAAAATCTTGTTATTTGGACGCCTACGGCCACATTTTACATCGGCCATGGGTTCTAAGAGAGGTACTATACAGACTTGTTAATGCATAGATATTGCATATTAATAGTTTCGAAGTTCATGGTGGAACGTGTTTCCTTGTTCAATAGAGCTAGGCATTGTCGAATAAATATTTTGTTGAATTGAACATTGGGGCTGTTTTGTGAATATTGCTGTGATGGTTGCTCTGTTTGCAGCATTGAATATTTGGTTTTATATTGCCGTTTATAACTCCTGAATTCTCTTTCGTAATACGGATATTTTAAGGACCACATTTGCTCACCTCATCATTCTCTTATCATTATCCCAATTTATTTGCGCATTTCTTCGATACTTCTCTATTAGTCGTCTTCTCGGTAGTCACTTATCTGCTCACCTGGCACTACATTATGGAAAACTTCATCATTCATCATCATTGAGCTTGTCGCACCCACTGCAGATTCCTCCTCATTAATAAGGGAATTGAAAATTTAGCTTATCCTACTAATATTATAAATGTGAAAGTTTGTGAAGATGTTTGGATGTTTGTTACTCCATCAGGCGTAAACCGTTAAACAGATTTTGATGAAAATTGGCACATAGATAGACCATTTCCTGGATTACCATATAGGATACTTTTTATTCCGATATTCCCCCAGGATCGAAACTTACGTGGGTGAAACCGCGGAGCGCTGGTAGTTGATAATAAACAGATGATTACCTATTTCATCGTCTGTAAAAACGTCAAAGTCTATTTTTTTTTTAAATCCGTACACTAAAAACGGCCATCTTTAATACTCTTTAATTTCAAAACATAACCCAAAAGTACCCAAGCACCTGGAACCTCCATACCTTCTAAACTCTCCACCAGTATTCCACAGCGTATGTTCTATCCACAGTGCGCTCTATATCACATTTTATCTCGCGCGTCGAACTTGCACACGCGTATAACTCAACCCTCCGGCCAGTGTTAAGTGTTGCAATTAAATATTGCCCAGCTTTGTTTCTGATGTTGATTTTATCACGATTCTTTTGAGGGTAGTCGAGCTGGGCTTAATGTGGATGTTCGGACAAAGGATCGCGATGTTATTGTTGGAAGTACTTGTGTGTATGGTGATGGTGGAGATGGAAGAGAAGAATAGAGAGATAGGATATACATATATAAATGTTATATTGTGTTTAAATCTATTGACAAAATGTTCTGGAATTTTCTTTGTCATTCATGAAGAGTCGTTACAAATTGATTTGTCCAAACAGAAAATTCTGAAGAATTTTTACCCTTTTGATGGGTTCTGACCTCCAGACACTTGTTTTAAATGTTACACAATAACATTTATTAGATACGCCATCCCTCCACAAACCATGACAAAATCTACAAAAAAAACTTGTCTTCTTTCACCACAAACATAGACCACTCCATAATTCCATCCTATACATACTTTAACACATAAAATTCCACGATGACGTATTTCAATAGAGTGGCACAACGCGACGAATCAGGAATGCTACTGGTATCAAAAACACTCGACACAATACGAGACAGGTTAAAATCATTACCAGTCAACAAGGCATAAACACATATTAGCATAATAATACGAGAATGACGGTGTGGCGATGAGAGAAGCGGGAATAGAAATTATTTAAGTTATAGAGGAATTAATGGTAGGAAAGAAGAAATGATTACGAAGGAAGCTGACGATCAGGTGACGACTGACATTCAAGATTTAGTTTATAGTAATTGATGAATGGATTGTGTGAGGAATGATATGAAAGAGAAGGGAGTGAATGATAGCGTGACGGTTGATAGGAAGGAATGGATATAGAAAACGTTTTGCGCCGACTCCGACGGAGTAACATGGGCCAAGGGCAGAAAGACGATGATGATGATGAAGAATTAATGAATTTAGAAGATAGATGTAGAACGGCTGATAGAGAACAAAGATTATTGCATAACGATGATTGAATTTAAGAAGAAGGAAAGGTTATAAGTGAGACATGTTAATATAGTCATGAAGATATTAAACACCCTGTTGACGACTATAAGAAGGATGGATGAAAGAAAAGGAATGACTGAAGTTACATAAGGATTAGAAATAAGTGGGATTGGTGACATGCGAACAATTAGGTACCCAATTAAAATATAGTATCTGGTTAACCGATGAAAGTTCACGTAACTAACTGATCGCTACAGGCTATAACTCACGCACACCCATATCCAAACTCCATTTAAAGGGACTCATTTCAATAGGCGCCGAGACCACATAACATAACTTGACCTCTTTACCCCCTCCCTTGCCTTACAATACCAACCAAAACGGGCCCGAAATAGGCTTAACCAAGGACCTTGCTACACTGGCCGTTGATCAGTTGACACTTCTAAGGTCGCGTCAAGTGACCTCTCACATTGTGACCCCACCCTTATAAGTGCGTTCGTGCTTTCACTTAGAAATGTTATGTCAAATTAACATATTTTAGATATACATGCTTTTTGTATCTTTTACCTAAGTATGTTTCGTCAAATAAAGTGTGTATTTTAGATCTTGTTGGGTTTGATGGAAATGTGGGTAGTTTGGGGTAGTGATTATTAAGTTATTGCAACGGTACTACTATATACAATTGGTAGAAAGGGTGAACAGTAGCGTCTTCATAAAAACGAGATGCAAACTATAATTACAATATTTCTTAGACACCATTTTTGTTGGCTAGTGCAGGACAAGCAACAGGAGTTTGAAAATAGTTATACAGATTTGATAAACCAATGAATTGGATTGAACTGGAAAGGTTTCACTCTTCTTACTTACACTTCTTCTCCACAACCCAGTTACTGGGTAATACGATACCCGTGGTAAGACTGGTTTTCAGACTTCCTGGCTTCTGACTACCCATAACGACTGCTGGCAAAGATTCACAAATGACAGCCGGGACCACGTGCTTTCCAAAGCACGGAGAGGTCACGGTATGTAAAGATGGTCACCCATCCACCAACCAACCGCGGCAAGCGTAGCTTAACCTAATCAATCGACCTGTGCGGCTGTTATTATTTAGCCACGGGCCCCCCCCCTCCCATAAATAGGTACTTATCTAATGTTTAGTCTTGGTGTAATTTTTTTTGTTAGCCTTTACTGTCCCACTGCTTATAATTGAAGACAATTTATAACAGTTTTTTTTTTTTAATTTTTTTAATACATTGCCCCACACTAGGAATTTCTCCTGTATTGTGGGTGCGTTCACAAACATTTAAATTCACGTACACAAACAGCCAACTGCTGCTGGGCAAAGGCCACCCCAAATCTTTCCAGGAACTCTTTTCCCGTGCCACCTTGAACCAGCCCTCACGGTACATGTCCAGGTCATCTCACCATCTCTGTCTGGGCCGGCCTCGGCGGCGCCGTCCATGTCATACAATTATTTAAAAACTGTAAATTCCGTTTCTTCAAGTCAGTATGGATTTAGTCTCTATTAGTCATGAAATCTCAGTCAGTAGCCAAGTCGTTGACCTCACTAAAAAGAAGATTTTATTTGTTTAAAGTATTTTAATTAATGCGAACGAATGCATCTAAACGGATGGGGTTATAAATTCTGTGATTAAGTATTCCGGTATTTCGCAAATGGCTTTATGAATGTTTAATAAAAGTTCTGATGAACTGTAAATTGTTCTCTTTATATTTAAGAGGAAATGCGGTAGGAGAGACCTTTTGGAAAAGCCTAAGTAAAGAGTTATAATTCGAGGTTTGGCTCTCGCATATTTTCTCCTCCAATATTGGACCAATATATAAGATATTTCATCAACAGAATAAGAAGGATATATACTGTGTCCCTATGTTTTCCTTTTTGATGATACATTATTTTTATAAGCACTAGAACCCTCAAAAAATGCTCAAAATTGCCGCTGTCAACAGAAGCCTAGTGTACAAATTTGACGACTATTAATGAAAAAAGAAAATCTTATTCTGTTTATGAAATATCTTTTAAATCCAATATTGGAGGAGAAAATAGGCGAGAGTCAAACCTCGAATTATGACTTTTTACTTAGGCTTTTTCAAAAAGTCTCTCTGACCGGATTTCCTCCTAACAAAGGAATCGGAGATAGATTAGTAAAAGGTAACATAATATAAAATAACACCTATTTTCCCTGAAAGGCTAGGCAGAGATGTAGAATAAATAGTGCACGCACATTAAGTTAAGAAGTTCCTAATTACATAAAAATCTAGGTTTATATTTAGTTTGAGAGCAGCACTGGTGGCCCAGTGGTAATGGCTGCGACTTACTAGTTGTAGGTAGTGGGTTCGAACCCAGACAGGCGCTTTACTTTATGTAAATTATTTCATCAGCACTGCTTTCAAAACGGTGAAGGAAAACATCGTGAGGAAACCGGCATGTCCTAGAACCAATAATTCGAAGACATGTGGCATCTACCAACCCGCACTGGGCCCGCGTGGTAGATTATTAGCCCACTGCCTCTATCCCAGCAGTGGGAACATTATAGGCCGATTATGTATAGAAAGAAAGAAAAAGAAGGAAAGAAAATACGTTTATTTGCGGTAAACATGACGCAATAAAGAACATAAACACAAAAAAAGTTATGTTAATAATATCTAGTTTATAAAATCGTGGAATAAAGATTATATATTTTATTTATCGAGCTTAAAAAAGCTATTATTTATAGCCTTCTTCATTACTTCAATACCTTGACAATCAATAAACCTCCCTTTTCACAGAACACACAAATCGCACATTACTCGAATAAATTGCATGTTATTTTAATGTCACTGAAAAATGAAAACAAGAACAATAACGAAAATTGAAAAACAATTTTTTAATAAGCACAAAACGATTGGACTTTCGCGCGAATTGTAATAATCGAAAAACGCGCGTTCCGAACGCGTCTGGCATTCTACAAGACTCTATTAAAGCCTTCATAAAAACTGACAATGGAAACACGACCTTATTTTAACAACAATACGGTGCAAAAATCGAGGTGACTAATACTTCAGAGTCCCCATATTACTTTTTTACGTCGCATCTCAAAGAAATTGAGATTCATTTACGTGTTACGACACGATTACGATACGATTTCGTTTTATAGAGGATTTTGTGTTTGATAGTAAGTATTGTGGCTTAATATAGTTATTTTTACGGTTCAGGGCTAATAAATGTGGCTATATTTTGTTTTTTATTTGTATTACGGTGTTATATGCCGATTTTCTTGAATACGAATGTGCTTATATTGATTAAATGACGGTTTATCGTAAGCCCTTTTCATAAAATAGCATTTTTGTTGCAATTCATTTAATAAGTCATATCATAAAATGCTAATACGGAAGTAAATCTCTAAAGAAAGCATGTTTTTGCCTGTCAATGGTACTGCATCCATACTTTTAATATTATAAATGCGAAAGTGTCTGTCTGTCTGTTACCTCGTCACGCTTAAACCGCTAAACCGATTTAGATGAAATTTGGTATAGAGATAGTTTCAGTCCCGGGAAAGGACATAGGATAGTTTTAATCCCGATATTCCCACGGGATCGAAACTTACGCGGGTGAAAGCGCGGGCCTCTGCTAGTTATGTGAAAACTTTCTTCAGGTTTTATCGTCTTTGCGTAACAGTGACTGTAAGAGAGGGTTTATTTTTAATTTTATTATGTTATGTCGTTAATCATAAAACTTCCCATCTCTTGTATTAGCAAAAACAGTCGATGGGCTTCTACATTCCGCCTGTTGTAATTTATATTGCGGTAAATCCCTCACTCGACTTCTTGATCTACCACTTCAGCAATAAAGTTTACAATTGATTGAAGTTGACGGGCACTTATTACCTTTTGCTAGAGTCGTGAGCTGGTCATATTACATGACAGAGAATTAATTGTCATAGTATTGTATTTTGTATAGATACAAGTACTTAATGACGTCATTATTTCTATAGCATCCACTAGTGAGAATTGGATACAGTTGTTGAAAGTAATTAGTATTTTTTTTCTGAGAGCAGAATGGCTGGTCCGAGAACCTAATTATGTCGCACCAGTTGTAAAAGCTGAATAAATCCTATCAAACGTTCTTAGAATAAGGTTTTATAGCACTAGGTGTGGTCCATGGCGAAGAATAATCCAATATAAAGTAATCTAAGTAGTCCCTTATGTCATTTCCCGGTCCTTTCAGGTCCACGTCGTAAAAGGCGAAGAGTTATGTCTCGGATATTGGCAGCATTGATCTATGAGGTTATTTAGTTATTGCTTACTACTTTCAATCATATATCGTGTGAGGCGTCAGAGATGTCTGCACAATAAATCATTGGGTGAGGGATTATTTTGGTGAAATGGTAGCAACAGCTGACGATGGAATGTAAAGAGACTAGTATACTGTTAATCTTCCAGTTCTAGTATACTGTTCTAGTCCAAGGATTGGAAGACGAGATGACGAGATGATATTGTTGCTAGCGCGGGAAATACCTGGATGAGGCTGGCACAGAAGGTGGGGATTGGCACAAGAAAAGGGAGGTTTTTGCCCTGCAGTGTCTGAAGTAGAGCTGTGGATGATGATGAGTATACTGCTAAAGTAACCCGCGGGGTTCCTAGCGTGCTCACAGCTAGTAACATCAGTATATACTACTGCTTAAGAAAACCGTGGGTTTCCTAACCTGCTCTCAGCTAGTAACATGCAATAAAGAAACGGTGATATTAATATTATAGCCATAAGAGAGTTTACATCTGTAAATGCAGCTGATGTCAATACTATCGTTATAATTAAGGAGTAAGAAGTAGCTAAACTGATATAATCACATATCGATGAAGAGAAAATATTGTTTCTAGATCGAGAATAGGAGATATTGTAACTCGAAGACAAAAAGCTCTCAAAACGGTGAAGGAAAACATCGTGAAGAAAAATATAATAAATATATTAGAATCCAAAATTCGAAGACATGTGACATATTCCAACCCGCGCTGGGTCCACGTGGTGGATTACGGCCCACTCCCTCTCACCTAGAGGAGGCCTGTGTCCCAGCTGTGGGAACATTATAGGCTGATTATGCTTATGCTGAAAGATAAAAAGAGAAACATAAACTTATACTGTATCTGGGAAACAAGGTATAGTATAAAAGCTGGCAACTAACTAATTAATACAATTTCTAATTCCTCGATAGAAGTGATTAATAATTCTCACAGAGTGGAAACCAAATTTTAACACAGTAATTATAACAGCGAGTCTTAAGAACAACTGGTAGCTATAGTCGGCATATCAAAGTTAATCGACACGTTAATCAATACAGTTACTGTTATTTAAAAGGTTTTTAATAGTTGAGTTATGATGAAAACAGTTTACTGATTAATCAATGGGAGTTGGAGCTGAAACTAATTAGAAGATCATATAAGGTGTAGTGATGTGCTTCAGGCTGTTGAATTTGTTTGATGAATTCAGTCACTGATTATGTAATATGCTTGAGTATAAAACGTGTTTTGGTACTGTCAGTATCAACAATGAGAGTCATACGTGTAATAAAAAGATTAAAAATTAACATTTTTTTAAATTGTTTCTATCACTATATATTTTCAAAAATTTAAGAAATTCGTGTTAAACTTCAAGAGAAAAAATAACCTTCCATAAAGAGTTTAAAAAGACAGTAAAAATAAATGAGAATTATTCAAAAAGTTTGCACTTTTAATCAATTGCCAAATCGCTGTCCGTTTTCCATAAAACTGGTTGCCAACTGTCTGACTACGGCTATCGGTACAACACTAAAATGTCTTGATTTATATTATCTTTCATATTTGTAATCGGTAATAAGTGGCTACTGATTAACTGATCGTAATATTTTTATGTGGATCATAAATATTGAGCTTAATTACTCAAACAAACTTTTATAAACCTCATACGGTATCAGGGTAGGCAGAGCTAACGGGTTTCTCTTAATTTTACACGTGTCAATCAAAGCCTCAGAGATTTCACTTTAATTTATCATGTTTTGCATTTATAGTTATAGATGTCGTAGTCTTTCCTTTAGTTATCTTTTTATCTATTTCAATAACTGGCAGCGTCATCATCATCATCTTCTATTGCTAGATTTGGTTTTTATTATCTAGGTAGTTTTGTTTAAGGAATATTGCCATTTTTGCTATTCACGAAATATTTTGTCCTTCCCGTGAAATAAAATAATGCAATACATAGTTCATAGACTTTCCATTTCACGGTCTTACTGTTTCAGACTTGATCTAACATTTATTTGTAAATAAAATACTTTATCCACAAAACAGTGAGCTTCTGGTTTTACTCACGGCGACTGCCGACTGACCTTTGCAACTTAGGGAACCAGATTTTAGTAGTAAGATATTATCAAGATACTCTTTACATAATAACGACATTTGCATCACCCCCTGAGAATTTAGTGATATTTAAGTAATTTTTACAATTAAAATAATTTAACCGAAATTTAATAGGCATTATTATTGTTTTATAAGGCTTAATTATTCAGTTGTTAATTGAGATATCGTGTATGCAATCTATTCTCAGCTTTAGGCTCCTGTCCATGTCGTTACTAAAGATAAGGATACGAATTTATGACGATTATAGCTAGACATAATTTTAGACTAAAATCTAGTTTATTGTTATATTATGCGAATGGACAATATCGATGACATTGTTGATAATTTATGGATGTACTGGGTTTTTGATGCTACGTTAGTCAGAAGCATGGACGATGAATGTATTAATCAAGATGGTGTGTTAAGATACTAATTCGTGTAATGTGGCAAATCAACCCGCTTGCTTGTATGAACAGATAATTATCAATTCAATTCAATTCAATTCAATTTATTTATCAAGTATCATGACTCACTTGTTAGTAAAAACACTTATCCTATGTTAGTAAATTATTGATATTCATTTTACATCCTAAAAAACAAAACAAATGCAATTCCTATGTACATACACAAAAGCGGCAGTACTGTCCGACGCTTCACCGCGGCTGCACCATTCCATGGGAAATAGCGCAGCAGCGATTCACGTACGGACAGTCCAGCCTGCTCGAAATTAGCGACAGGATACTGTTGCTGCTGCCCCACACCCCACGCACCAGGGACGCACAGCGCTTACGCATTGTGGCAAAGAAACAGTCCACATGTGCGTCCGCGAACATCCCTGATGCGCTGCAGTAGCGGGGCAGCCTCAACAGCACCCTGAACGCGTTATTGTATTGCACGCGGAGGGCACCGTACGACTTTTGAGTATATCTAGCCCACAGGCTGCTCGTGTAAAACGTCGTGCAGTACGCTCTGAAAAGAGTAATTTTGACGCTGACTGTACAACGAGCAAACCTGCGAGCCAGCATGTTCGCTCTAATCGACAAGGCCCTCCGCGCCCGCTCGATGTCGTCATCGTCTTTGAGATCAGGGGCGAGTATGTGGCCAAGATATTTGAACTTGTACGCCCTAGCTAATGGCATACCATTAATTATTATTATGGACCCAAATAAATAAAGTCGACAGCTAGGCGAAAAATCCACATTTTTGAATCATCTTAATAAAACAAAACATAAACTAAATGTAATTGAAATAATGACTAACTATGTATATATTTACAACAGCAATGTTATAATCGTAAAAACTCCATATTAACTTAATATCGGTAATTAAAATAAGGAGAGTCCCCGTTTTTATGGGCAAGTCGTTGAAACTCACCGACGGTCACATGATATGCAGAAAGAGCTGAAAATACTGAGTATTAATAATTTTATTGACTACAAAATGGATTTTTATTATCTTTTACTGTCCGGTGAAGATTAAAAGTAGGTATGATTTTAATAAAGATAGGCATAATAACATAACTTAGGACCCTGTCAGAGCATTCTTTTTGCTCTGAAATTAGTTTGGCTCCAAGATAGGTCCTTGTGGGATCCCATTTTAATGGGAGCTCTTTTCACGACAAGAAAACAATGGTTTTCCTAATATACCCATGATACGTGAATATGAGCATCCTTCATTAATTTAAATTATTATCTACTTCTCTCACATACAATATTCTTCATAAAACCCACCTATCACGGTGTCGAATGCTTCTTTCCATTTTGATTTAAATATAACATGTGTAAGGTAAGTTTAATCCAGATAATTCTGAAATAAAACAAAAACATCTGCCTACCGAGCGACTAGTTGATAAATGTGCTGTTCGTTTTATTTTTTCTTGCGTTAAAAGGATCACTTATCGTAATGTCTTGGTCACGAGTTTGTAAAAATTAAGATGTGACTGTATAGGTGGAGGAGACATATTTGTTGAATCACTTTGTTTAGGTTTTTATTTAGATTTAAAAGGAAGGAGATTAAATAATGATTTATTGCGGTGAAACAGAAGTTAAATCTCCATGTAAAAAATTCAATATACAAGTAGTAACTTCTGCTTTAGTACTACTTACTATAGTTACTATACGTCCATTTTAAAATATTTCTAGATTGTTTATGTTGATATTCCTTTACTAATGATTTTTTTATTTTTTTCAGGTAAGAATCACTAGTGGCTGTCTACATACTCGTAAGGTATTTAATATTACATTAGAAACACTTCTCATCCTTATTATTTGTAATTTCTCTTTGTATAGTACGATTTTCTGTCGTTTCTGTGTTTAAGTACTGTAAATTGCAGAATGTTTACCCAATTACAATTTGAAAGCAACAAACCATGCATGTTACTTCAAAAATCTTTATTTCGGAATTCTTTCACACACTTCCTATTGTCATCAAAATATTTGAACAGCAGGAAACACTTTCTTAAGCCGAGATATACGATGAGTCAGTCAGCTATCCAGTTATTCTTTAGATTAGGATTAACATTATCAATAGAATGCATTACACCGCACCTATTCTCTTCATGTTAATAAGACCGTACCTTCTTTGTAAGTCAGTGCCGTGGTTTTCATCCTTTTCTAACTTAACATGACAGACAGAGATAGATGTATGTCGCTGGACCAGCTAGGCAGGCGTGTTGAAATACTTACACGAAGCATGGATTAAAACTTGAATGTTTGATGTACTGATTGCATAAAAAGCTTTGGAGAATGTTGGGTTGAAATTGAAATGATTCTGAGTGTTTTAACTGAGTGAATAAATTAGGTATGTAATGTAAAGTTGTGTTTAGAAATAAATTCCTTTCTAGTGAGTGCTTGGAATTGTAGAATTTATTTGAGTTTAATATACTGTTCCTTTGACACAAGACATGCAAGTGAAGGTTTTTATTTCATCGTCAATGCTTTATCAATTCGTAAGATTTAACTTTAATAAACAGTAGTTACTTACCAGACATAATATAATTAATAAAAACTAAGAGTCATTCAATAATATGTTCCACATTCAGCCTGGTTAATGTGAGTACGTCACAAAATTTCTGAAATTACTAATGGATTGAAAGCTCAAAAGCTGAAAAGCATAGACCAGGGGGCCTAAAAAGGCCACTTTGGCAGAATCATAAAAGGATAACATTATGAATCATAATATGGCGAAGACAGTCCATGTTTTTCTTTTTTCGCTGCACTACGTAGGTATAATCAAACAGATTGGATTTGGATTGGATTGATTGGTATTTCAACACAGACAAAAAAAATAACTGAAAAATCCTTCAATAATGGGATTTGATACGATTAACTTAACAGTTAACTGTCCATTATGATTCACAATGTTATCCTTTTATGATTTTGCCAAAGTGGCCTTTTTAGGCCCCCAGATGTCTTATCCTAGTTATGGTTTCCATTCCCACTAAAATCGAGTAATTTCTCAAGGCGGATTAATGTTTTTAGAATTTTTTCGTCAGCTTCTTTCTTTGTACACCCTACAACCGGCTCACGGGACGCTAATGCCCAAAGTAAAACTGTCACAATGGGTACTATTTAACACTACGTATCGCCGGGATCAGATAACGCCATGTTGATAACACTGATGATCGATGACGTCAAACTGTTATTTGAACGTGTTATACTTTAATTTGTTAAGTTGGCGTGGGAAATTGGGATAGAGAGGAAATGATTTTTGTTGTAAGAGTTCTTATTGGGTGTTCCGTGTCCATTTCATGAACATCATCGTTTTTCGTTATGTTAATCCAGTAAGTTTTTGACAGGAGGACTTAAATAGTGGACTTAGTAGTAGTTATTTGTTGTCCTTCTGTAGGCATTATTTTCTCCTTTCCACTGCTCTCTGTCTTAAGTATTATCTATTCGTCTTGGCAATAATTAGATACAAAAGCTTTAATTCAGTTTGATTAAATTTCAGATCAGAAATCGAACCCACAGCCAAAAAATCCGAAGAGAAGTATGAATTCTTCTCCCTGAAATCTCCAACGTTCTAATAACTGTCGGAAATTATAGCGGTAGAATTCCAATAGTCTATTGTTAAATATAATGTAGATAGTTCTGATCATAATTCAGCTAGCCAACAGGACCTACTTCTTATTTTTTAGCTCGTCAATTTATAATACCTAAATATTATACTAACCAAGCTCTTCATTAAATAATATCGAATCGATCCTCTAAAGCCTTACATGAAGGGTTAAGCGGAATCACAAGCAGCTGATATCTTCAATACATTGCGATCAAAAGCTTCAAAAAGCTCGCACCAAATCCACGAGAGCATCATCCGTACTTTCACTCAGACAAAAAACAACCACAAAAAGAGAATCTACCCCAAACACATGCCTTTTCATACATTTCGAACTAAAATATAAAAAAGGAATGCACAAAGAGGTCCCTATTCTGTTAGCGCGCGTTTCCTCTCAGTTTTTATCAAGTTCACACTACGTAGAACAAAAGTGAGCAAAACAAAGCAACGCCGCCAGCGACACCTGACGAAGTGAGAACGAAACTTGATACCCCGGGACAACAGCCCTCTATTGAAAATCCACCTTTACTCACTCCAAAATAAAGCACAGAACTCCTCGATGAAATCAATATGAGGACTAAAGGGCTGCAACAATTGAATCTGGACTCTACACTAATTGAAATTGAGCAGGTTTCACGATGCACACCAAAATAGTATTAAGATTCCGACCGCCACGTGATACGGTCTACCTTTCGCCAAGTAGTTTTGTATTGGAATAATTTTATAGTTATTACATATTAGAATGCTATCGCGGGTTCATTTGAAACTGAACCGTACCACATTGTAATAAAATGTGATTTTAAATGTGGAGTAGTGAAAGAAGGAATCGTCAATCGAAGTAGAAATACATGATTCAAAATGAATTGTCAATCAAAAAGTTGGATGTTTAGAAATTTGACCAGTGCTACCAAATTAAAACTTTGTATAATAAAATAATAACGGGTGTGTCCGTCGTTTGAATAATGTTGAAGTTTGTAGTATATGTAGTGGTCTGTTCTGGTTTTTTATTTGAAATATTATCATGCCTATAGTTATTTGCTGGGCGTTTTGTTTGTATGGTCACAGAGTGTTTTTGATTAAAAATTTTGATTTATTAGTGCTTGTTCATAATTCTCGATTAATGAGCTAGGCTTGAAAATAAATCAGACATTCTTCATAAAGGAATGTAGAAAATGATATTAATATACAAAACCAGGTTATCATACACGTTGATCATTGACAATGACGTGAGTTTAAAGCACTAACTAAGACAATCAAAGAATCTAAAACCGAAACATAATAATCTGATAATTTACTTATACACAGAGTTGATAATAGAACTAGCACAAAATATAGGCGAAACAACATTAAACATAACCTTAGCCAATATACTGATAAACCAATTTGCAAACCACCCCTTGGACTCGTTAAGATAATAATAATAATAAAATAATAATAATAATATTCCACAACAATCACACAACGCCGTCTAGTCTCAAGCTAAGCAGAGCTTGTGTTATGAGTACTAGACAACTGATAAACATACTTATATATTTCTAAATACATACATATATAGATAAATTACACCCAGACACAGAACAAATGATCATGCTCATCACACAAACATTTGTCCTGTGTGGGAATCGAACCCACGACCTCCGGCATAGCAGTCATAGTCACTGACCACTTGAGATAACTTACTATGTAAAAGATTAAGGTTTTCAATAAAAGAAACATGTAGACATGTCTTATTCTTTGCATCATCTTACCATTTATGTCCAGTTAAAAATGCATAAGGATAAAGTAGAGCCGTTGAACGGGTTCCTAGATATAATATGCGTAATAAATATTTCCAATGCTTAATCTTAATTACTGCTTTCGAGGAATACTAAAGGTATTTTGTTATGTTGCTGCCTGGGGAAGAACTTGGTGGGTTTGTGAATTACCCATAGAACAGAATAGAATACTCTCACTCCCTTTGTATCTCTTGCTCTCTCCTTCTCTATCTTCCTTCTCTGTCCCTCTTCTCGATCTCGCTCTGTCTCTATCTCTCTTCTCTCTCTCCATAGATACTACATATTTGCTGAATTTTTCTATTCTTATAAATCATACCAGCCTATTATTGTCCGACTACAGGGCAAAATCCTCTTCTCATACAAAGAAGACAGAAACATTGATCACCCTGCGTGTGCAAGATGGGTGGGCGATTTCTATTTTTAAAGTGGTCGAATGAGACGGTATCATTAATGCTAGAATATTTTATGGAGTTCTAAATGCATCCATTCTATTCGTTTTTGTTACTCACATAACAATTTCTTGAGCGTGTTTTTTAGCGAACCGTATCTTCTCAATGAAGAGTAGGAAACAATACAAATTATTATAAATTTTGTGAAAAAATATTTCACTTATAAAGTCGAGAATAAAATCAATAGCTTGAGATGTTTTTCTATTCACAAAAAAGTTTATAATAATACCGAAGACTTGATGGCAATAAAACCATTATGATCCTTTTTATAACATCAATGTAATCAAAGAACTGAGCAATCATCGAATTCCAATTGATGATTATTTGTGTAAAAATATTCAATAGATCTTAGAAGAGGCTCCAATAAATGTTTACCATATTTGCTGAAATCAGATGATTAACTTGATAACTATAACAACAAAAAATCAACAAAAGAAAATATATATGATTATGAAACTAAATACAATAAATGCAGTTATAAACATCGTCTTTTAATATCGACTGGACAGAGAGAGGTGGAAACAGAGAAGGGAGATCTTTGCCCAGCAGTAAGACATAAATGTCTAATGTCTAAAAAAAAATGATCCAGTAGACATTTTTCTCATCGACTAAAACGGAATCTTACCAACCACATAAATAATGAATAGTTTTAAAATTCCTTCCACAGAAAGAACCGGTTAATTTTTTACGCCAATCTGAAACTCCGAATCTTTTCGACGATATTGACGATTTTTAATCGGTATAATAGGTCTATGTGTCTCCATAAATTATTATTAATATTGTTTTAAATAGCTGAGAACTTGCCAAAATGGACTTTATTACTTCGTCATAAGGTTTTCATAATAAATATGACAAGTCGATGAAATAGCGATTTATTACAAAAATATATATAGGCATGTTTCGGTTTAGTGCTACAAACCACATATTTATTCATGGATCATTATTTATAACTTTATGTAAGTGAATGAGTTACAACGTGGACATTTTTTTGCTCCTACATATTTTGTGGCACATAGAGAAACATGACAATTATTGCATATCCATTGTGCTCAGTTGCTTTTTTTCTTCTCCATAAGAAACTACTATAAACTTGTGTAAACTAATCATTAAAAAATTCCCTTGGAAGAGATCCTCAAACTTGGTTCCCTTTTGGTGAAATCGAAACTCATTATGATGTTGTTCATAAGTATGTGATGATAGATATTGACATCCTTACACATCATCCTCATCAATCTTCTCCATTATCACAATTTATTGACGCAACATGTACTTTTCTTCCATACTTCTCTATTAGTCGTCATCTCGGTAGTCACCCCTTACTAACCATATCATCATAGCCACAGTCCATCCATCGGTTTTGGTCTTCCCCTATATAAACGTTAAAATATCTACAAAGAAACACTGTACTAAGAAACTAGATCAAAATACAAATTGAACTATCATAACCGCAGTAAAGAAACTTGTAATTAATAATAATAATAATTTACTAAACAATGCTCGCGGTGACGGCTATAAATTGTGCGAACATGAACACAATATGCTTTCCCATGAAGTTATGGGAAAGAAAAACACGCTCTGCATTACTGGCTTGTCATCCGATGTAATTAATATGGTACATAATGTTTTAGGTCAAGCTGAAGCTAGGCTAATGAGCAATATTAATTATGTAGCTTCCGGAATTGATTATGATATAAACTAGATTCCTACGCGTGATAATGATCTTGTTGCAGAGCAATCACATGTAGATAATGTTAACTTTAAAGTTTTGAAAACAGAATATTAATTTCAGAAATAGATAGTGTCTCTTCTGGTCACAAAGTGGTTAAAGATATAAACAACTTACTGCAATGTGAAACAATCGAACGCATTCGAACCAAACAATTCACCAACACCAATACCACCAACCAAGATCGTATTAAACTTTAAATTTATTCAATTAACCCCCAAAGAGCAAAATAAACGTTCACAGAATATATCAAGCTTGGAACAACGGTAGCTGGACTGAACTTGCTACCGATAGCCCTAGGTCACACGATAGGATCACATCGGGACATTCTCCTCTCGTTAATTGTGCGCGCACGGTTTAATTGACACCGTTGTAGCCTTTGCTTTTGATGCTCGATTGTTTGTTTTGTTTTGGTGGTTGTGAGGCCCGAGGTGTGAAGGGAATGCGGCTATGGTTGCGGTAAGTGCAAGGGTTTTTGCAGACAAGTTTTCCTGAAACGATCTTACCAGAATTTTACTAAGACATGGCTGACTTGGCTAAGGCTTTATTATATATGTAGTTAAATGTTTGGGTGTAGCTATTGTACATCCGCATTTCGCCAGTTATGTTTAAGTCCCATGTAATGGGGGGCCAGCCTATTACCTTGAAACATAGATTGAAATAAAACAAACCATAACAGTAGCCTTCATTAAAAAGAACAGTATATCAAAGTAATTTCAGAATCACCAAGAAATAACGGTAATAATAGATGAAAAATAATAATCATCTACGGTCAAGCAAAATTTATTTTTTATCAATGGCACTTGTCCATGCGTATCTAATCGTAATCACACATTATTTTTGAAGTTTTCAATTTCATGCTCTTTTTACAAAGGAAATCAAACAGAATTTGAAGTATACCTACTACATAGTTACGCACTCTACCTTGTCTTTGCCAGTCTCACGGTTTTAATTTTGGCGAAAAATTACGGAGGAAGCACCAAATGGTCTCTTTGTCTATGCCAGTCTCACGGTTTGAAATTTAGCGAAAAATTATGGAGGAAGCACCGGGCAACCAAAAGACTCCTCAACTGCAGTTACGTTTGGCACTGTTCGTCGGATGTTTTATGGAGCATTATTTTTTGTTTAAAGTATACGTACTTTTCGCTTGTTTCTCGCCAGCCACTATTATTTCCAATGTCCAACGATTTCCAATCAATTCGATTCGAATTCGGATTCGATTTTTTATTTTTTTGCACTCGATTTGCAAATTAAGTTTCTTTTGTATCCATACATTTTTGGTGTTCGACTCTGCAGTGATTTCTCAACCGTAATCTTGACCTGGCCTTTGTCTTGTAGTGGGACAGAGCAGGTTAGTAAAAAAAAATCTTGGCTTTCTCGCTAAATAGCAACTGGATACGTTATTCCCAGAATCTGCGTAGAACCCTAACAAAACGTTTCGAATTATCAATTCATTCGAGTTTCGGTAACCGGCAATAAATAGGGCTCCCGACAGACGAAAAGCCCGGTACATGACATAAATACTACTTCCCAACATCCATGAATGTCGTAACCCTCTCAGCTCTACAATCGAATATCAATCCTATCTTCTGGAGAGCAGAGTTGAAATTCCAATGTGGTAGAATCAGGAGGTACATAAAGGGTATCAAGTAACCGACTTCAAAGACAATGGTATATCGCTTTTGGAGACAAGCGAAGGTGACAGCTTCGGTTTCGGGTTTTAATTTGCGAAATTTTGTGTACAATGGCCAAAGAATCGTGAATGGGTGACGTTGACTGATGAAGGGCTTGAAAAGACTAGATTTCCAGAAATTCTGGTGATAAATATGGTGGGTTTAAGTTATCTGACATGACATACTGAAGTGATCAATGATTGCTTTGGTTAGTATTATTATATTATAAATTATATTAAATTATATCTTGAGCTAAAGGAAAACAATAAAGTAATACTGTTTAGTCATAAGGACTTATATTTATTTATTTATATTTACTTTATTGTACCTATAGCAGAAATACATTAAAAAAAAAACTACAAAACGTACTAATGTAGCGGTATCTACAACGCCACACGCGAACAACGCGTCATACTGACGTCACACAAATCCTGCATCGCGCAAGCAGAGTTTACCGCGCAACTAGCATAGATACAACGGCCCGACATGAATCATCGGGCAGTTGCCCGCCAGACACAACACCCGTCTGGTCGGAGGATCCTCCCTTTTCTATGGAGGATGAATGAACTTTACACCCTGTTCCTCATACCTCTATACTAATATACATACATACAACAATCATACATGCATAAACATACATTTTTATTGGTACTCATTCTTTTTTATTAAAAAATCTAGGGTATAATTTCTTCTATTTTAGAAAGGCGATAGTTCCCTTTTAGAAAATCATTCAATCAAAATCAAAATCAAAATATTTTATTTCACATAAGCCTACATGGGCACTTATGAAACGTCAGAAGCTAGGTGCACGGTTCCAATTGGTCGTTTCCTATGGAGAAGAACCGGCAAGAAACTCCACGGTTACTCTTTTTAAAAATAATTGGCTTTTACAATATTTTCAAATTACAGTAGGTATGGGAGGATAGCGTAGGCCTGTCAACAAGTATCAGGTACTTGATAAGATAAAAAATGGTCTACAGATCTAAAGTCTACAAGGCCTACAAAGTCCTCACATTTACAAAATAAGAATCTATCAAAAGGATAAAATAAAAAATAAAAACCTAATAAAACCTAGTGATATGATTCCCATTACAACCACTAATAAAGAGATGAAAAATTTGAATTCTGTGCTATCAATGTACTAAAACCTCAAAAGGATTCGTAAATCTGAAAAACCAAATTCCTTTTCAAGTAAAATAAAGTTCGCCTCCCGTATTTAGCACTTTATAGACATTCCGATGTATTGTCGCGAACGCGAATCGTTTGTTCGTCGATTTGCATAAAAACTAACTTATCATGTTAATAAAAATGTTAAGAAGCCGCAACTATTTTGTTTTATCAGCAAGCTATGATTATTTATAAACGATTTCAACCTTTGTTTTATTAAAATTTGAAACTTAATATCCCTTAATATATTTTTGGCTTTTAGGTATATAAAAGTAGGCGTTTTGAAAGTTTAATACTTTTATCGTTCTGAATTAATGAAGGTAATAAAATAATAGGTATCAGAGAAAAAGAGGTCCAAATATAAAGATTTTCTTGATCCTTAGACTAATACACATAATATTATTTATGGCACTTGTTTCGGTGACTGTACCAACGAGTAGCATATCATCAGATCGCGGATGCCAATTCATATTTGGTTTAAATTATGATAGTCGGTACTAAGTCGTGTTTGTGTTCTTTGTAATAATACTGTAAGTTCCCTGGATGAACACAAGTCCCTTCGTATTTTCCCTTTGAAGGGAATTAGTAAGAGATACCAAAGGATTTGGAAAAGGACAAAAATCAGGGGGATTCACTGCAATTTCTGTGGATCGGATGGTCCGTGGATGGGTGACCATCTTTACATACCAAGACCGCTCCGTGCCTCGGAAAGCACGTTAAGCCGTTGGTCCCGGCTGTCATTCGTGGATCTTTGAAAGTCGTTACTCGTCGTCAGAAGCCCGAAAATCTGACAACCAGTCTTACCAAGGGGTATCGTATTACCCAGTAACTGGGTTGTGGAGGTCAAATATGCAGTTGCTCCATGTAAAATACTGGTATTCAGCTGCATCCGGTTACACTGGAAGCCGACCCCAACATAGTTGGGAAAAGGCTAGGCAGGTGATGATCATATTTATTATCATCCACATACATTACCTAATGATTATAAAACTATTTTCTTTTCCAAGCCTTCCGGTCCTCATTGTTTTGACACTGTTTATGTAATAAGATCAACGGAGGACTGAAATGATACGGTGTTAATTTATATTTTAACTTACCCTGACAGAAGGAGCAGCATATTTCCCATCACCACCTCAACCTGGTGATATCCACTGCATCAAACAAAGAATTACCACACGCTACAAAAAGGATTTAAATTCATAAAAATGCTTTATCACACCCCATTACGGAACAATAACAGGAATCCTGCACAAAAACAAAAAAAAAAAAACAGCCAAGTCTTACATAACGCATATGTGGTACGGTCAGCACAATAAGTAGCCAACATTTATTCAGAATGCCGGGCGAGGCAGGAATTATCTGGCCGAGTATCAAAAAAGGCCGACCCAACTTAAGGAATAATAAAAAAAAGACTTAAAACCCGACAAGAAGTTATGATACTACCAAATACGCGGGTAAAAACTCGATTGTATATACTGTTGTAAGTTCTACAGTGGATTCCGATCCAATTATCTGGTTTTCGGTCGGCGGATTGCATTCGTTGCGAAATAATTTTGTCTACTCACTGTTTTGCTGTCTGTACTTAAGTAATATTGCTCTGTTGTTTTCGACACTTGGCTGGTTTTTTGTTGCAGTGGTTTAGATAAGTAAAAAAATAAAATAATAAAAATAAAAATGTTTATTTCAATTAACAAATTTGGTTAACATTATAAGTGTTGATAGATTTTCAGTTAATAGAATATCATATTATTAAATTGTGATTGTTTGTGAAACAAAGTCGAGAACTTTACAAGTAAATGTATCTAAGATATTAGTCGTAGAAAGATTACAATATAATTGGCATTAGAAAACATTTTATGTAACACGGAACGATCGTCCGTTCTTGGCAATCGTGAAACCTAATTTAACTTTAGTTCTTTTAGCATCTTAAAATGCTCCATTTCATCATTTAAGGGCTGAATTATAAATTAACTTATAATGTTTTCAATTCGTAATGCAATCATTCGATTCTAATTCACGCAATCGTATGAATGGAAAATGAAGAACAAAAAGCAATAAGAATATACAATTTTATATAAAGTTATTATTGAAAATTAGATACTTGGATGATACCTTAATAAGCAAGAAAAAAATTGATAGATTTGCCGTTTTGATTATTAAATTAGCACTAGTGGTGCCCCTGCTACGCGCGGTGTTCACGACTTTACAAAACATGACGCCTATTAAAATATTATAAGTAGTAAGTACACATAAATCTTCCAGATTAAAAACTCTAAATGATGGTTAAGACCGCATCGTAGTTGCGTAGTTTATAAGAACAACGTGGTCACACTGACGATCACGAACCGCCAATTTTTAATATATAGATACTAGTCTATTTTATGACGGGCCCGTGGCTAAATAATAACAGCCGTACAGGTCGATCGATCAGGTTAAACTACGCTTGCCGCGGTTATTCTGCGGATGGGTGACCATCTTTACATATTGAGACCCCTTCGTGCCTCGGAATGCACATTAAGCCGTTGGTCCCGGCTATCATTCGTGGATCTTTGACAGTCGTTACGGGTAGTCGGAAGCCTGAAAGTCTGACAACCAGTCTTACCAAGGAGTATCGTATTACCCAGTAACTGAGTTGTGGAGGTCAGATAGGCAGGCGCTCCACGTAAAATACTGGTATCGAGCTGCATCCGGTTAGACTGGAAGCCGACCCCAACATAGTTGGGAAAAGGCTAGGCAGATGATGAGTAGTCTATTTTATATGTTTAGCAACTGACGAAGAGCTTTTCTCATATCGAGTCAAACCAAATATCTACTCAAAGCCTTTCTAGACATCAAAAAAAAATAAAAAAAACTGGCCAAGTTCGAGTCGGACTCGCACACGAAGGGTTCCGTACCACAAGGCAAAATCGCCGAAAAAAACACGTTTGTTGGATGGGAGCCCCTCTTAAATATTTATTTTATTCTGTTTTTAGTATTTCTTGTTATAGCGGCCACAAAAATACATCATCTGTGAAAATTTCAACTGTCTAGCTATCGCGGTTCTTGAGATACAGCCTGGTGACAGACAGACGGATAGACGGACAGACGGACGGACGGACAGACAGCGAAGTCTTAGTAATAGGGTCCCGTTTTTACCCTTTGGGTAGGGTTCCGTCCTAAAAAGCACGATGCTATAAGTGCTGCCTTAATTTCAAGTTAAACCTCAGCTTTTCCTTTAATTCCCTTTCATTTACACCGTTAGCCGTATCTTAAGCTAGATTGTAAGTACGAAAAATCACGTTTCGCATTAGACTGAAGAGCAAAAAGTTTATAGAAACTCACATACCACCAATTAGCAACAAAAAAGCGATTTGTCGTTTTAACTAAACACAAAACACCTCATTATACTAATTAGCTGGAAAAAACTAAAGAAGAGACGTCGATCAGTGTGGACAATTCCGGGTAGCCCCGGTAGTCTTAGATGTAGGGTTGGCGACGATTACTTGCTAAACATTGTTAAACGTTAAATAAATTTTATAATATTTAATACAACTACTTAAGTATTTACACTACGTACTAAATTAACCTTTTGACCGCCACAGTCATGTATAGATGACAAACCAAAATGTGTCCAGCACGCCACGGTTCGACTACATGACAGACTTTGACGCCGAGTGTACGTTTTTGATTTTAAAAACTAAGGTGCTTTGTAGAAACCATGATACAAGTAGGTTATACTAGAAGAAAAGGGATGGCCCTAACAAAAGCCAGAAAAAGGGCAATCCATCCTATTTCGCTTTGCAAACATGATTTGTAATATATTTTATGAGAACATACCTCTCCTATGCTTCTGCAATGTTGGCACGAGCCATAGAACAATAGCTCATATTATGGTAAAAATATTACCTAGTACCTAAGCGAGTTTTCCAACTCCTGCAATGTTCTTCCAACATTCAGGCCAAGAATAATTAAAATTACTTAGCACGCGCACGTCCCGTCAATGTCACACAACTGTCAAACTACAAGTGCAAGTTAGGGCGCTTTCCGAATTAGCTATAATCGCTCACAGCGCTCACATCATCTCACATGCGTTCCGATTTAGATGTCACGATTATGACAGCTGAGAGCTGTCAACAATTCGGGACGCCCGTGAGCGCGCTCACAGTGCTTACTCAATGTAAAAACGATATTATTACAGTATTTCTTTGTATAAACACCACATTTCTTCTTCTTTGGTTAGGTGGCGACTATCAGCCAAAAGCACAATTTCGAAAATGCAACGTTTGTTTAATTTTATGATAAGATGCAAATCAAAACAAAACACACACTGACACATCCTCACACACACACTGTTATTTTTGACAGCGCTCACGGTGATATTATTCTAGGGCATGGTCGGCGTTATCGCAAGATGGCGCATGTCATGACGTCATCTATGACGATTCACGGAACGTCGTTATCGCGCTCACGCTAATTCGGTACGGGTTTAAGCACGCTCACATCGATTATTTCCCATCTCGGAACGCAGGGTTAGAGATGGGAACATAATTCAAAGCTAAAGTTAGTGCTAAGTTTCCTCTGACCGAAATCTCGTCAGGACGAACTTAACTGCGTCGTCGTGAAATCAATTGTTGTTAGGTCCCACAACCATTTCAGCAAAATGCCAATATTATGTACACCAAAATAACTTGAAAATTTTATTTTTCTAATTCTACAAGTCCTGTCACTAAATTCTCCTCACCTACCAGCCCTGCAGTTTCAAGCACCATCAAGATATCCCCGTGGCTTGCTAATGAAAAGAACTCGGCTCCCTTTATTAAGTCTAATGTATTCAACTGATCGGTTAGAGGATTGCGAGCCAAATGTCAGTGTGTGTTTACTTTGTTACCCTGCATTTGTTGATGACTTCTAAGTTCTAATATCCGTTTTTATGGTACATTGGTGGTAATTGAATTGTAAGTAGAAGTTGTGTTTTTCTATGTTTTGGGTTTGCAATTTTTTTTTGCACCATTTCATTTTATCGTCATTATTCTTTTTGGCCGAAATCCAAGAAAATCCTTTAAGGCCGATTCTATAATAGAGAAGAGAGAGAAGTATTTTAACCAACCCAAAAGTTAGAACACGGTAAAATGTTACCTACGTGAGCTTCATTTTTTCCATTGACAACTAATTCAGCCTTTCTTCAAATAATAAGTCAGTAAACCAAAAGAGTATCCATGGTTATTTTGGTGTCTACAAAGAATTCAAACTTCCACAAGATGTTCTAAATTTGCTCTCCATATTTTATTACCAACCGTCTTCCATAACTTACCCCTCAAAAAAACTAGTACGCAAAGGAAATCGAACGAATAAAATGTGCAAAAAGTATAAGAACAACATTCCACCACCGTCAATCTTACTTTTATGGTGTTTAGCAGTCCAGTGGCGAACCCCATAGGCTTAGAAAGGTTAGCACCATAATAAATCGTGATTTTATGGCGCCTGCAATGACTCCTGAATTCAACCTTTTATATCAAAGATTGTGCATTGATCTTCCATAAAAGTACATGGCGAAATAAGACAGTGGTAAGGACTTTAGTTTTTTTTAATAAATATAATTTGAACGTTTATCGTGGTGGTCGCCTGTGTGTATTATGTTTGGGAGAGGTTGTTTCCATAATGCATAAGTCCTTGTAAATCACTGTCTATTACTTCTTCTTTCGTGTGGTACCTGTTGGTACCTGAACAGCACTCCTTACAGTCACATTGACATCACCCGTTGTGTAGGTGTTCCCTTGCGCACTAACTAGCGTGGATACTCAATGAATAACCCAAAATCAAAATATTTTATTTCACATAAACCTACATGGTCACTTAGGAAACGTCAGAAGCTAGGTGCACGGTTCCAATTGGTCGTTTCCTATGGAAAAGAGCCGGTAAGAAACTCCAGGATTACTCTTTTTTTAAATAATTGCCTTTTGGAATGTTTTCAAATTACAGTAGGTATGGGAGGACAGCGTAGGCCTGTCAACAATTACCAGGTACTTGATAAAATAAAAAATGGTCTACAGATCTAAAGTCTACAAGGTCTACAAAGTCCTCACATTTACATAATAAGAATCTATCAAAATGATAAATAAAAATAAAATATAAAAACCTACTAAAACCAAGTGATACGATTGCCATTACAACCCCATCAACTCTAACGATAAATCTACGAAAGCCCCATTACCCCAAAAGCCCACACTTAATTAAAAAATACGCCTTCTTCACAGAATTCCGTTAAACAAAAACTTAAATCCTAAACCCCTAATAGGAACACAGCAATGCCGTTTTATCACGTTAACAAATTGCGATCGTTCGCAGTCTCCTGCGCAGCGGTGCCATTGGTCGGCAAAAACTCGCGCATGCGCGGCAGCCGACCCATTAGTCCGCCATTTCAACCTGTATCTATTGGGTAAATTACATGTTACTTTTCGGCAAGTCATTTTAATGTTAGTTGTTATTTCCTGGTACTTATGTATGATTTAGTTTTGTTAGTAGGATTGTGACATAGCCGGTTTGAACTCATGATTTGCGGAAATCATGTAAGGTAGGTACTTGAAAGCAATTAGTTCTGGTTACTTAATGTGGTCTATCCAAATGTCCTTTCTTTGGTATTGTTCGTCGAAGCATTGAGCTCCTTAATTCTTGAGTTGAGCTGCACGATTTATGACAAGGCGTACACTGACTGGACGGGTCCTCTCAATCTGTGTGGTTCTTTCCTCAAAAAACCATCTCAGACATCGATCTACATGTTCAACATATAACCTGACCAAGATTATGTCTGGACTTTAAAAGAGACTGTGACCTCTGAGTTTGTTTCGGCCTTTCTTCTCAGAGTAGTCAGTTAAGAAACGCGGACCTCATCTAGTTTAAAAAAAACATGACTGACGTGTAAAAGTGTTTGTACAAACCTACTTACAAAAATAAAATCATTTATCATTTATAATAGGTACTTATATTTTATCCTATAGAGGTATGAGGAACAGGGTGTAAAGTTCACTCATACTCTATAGAAAAGGGAGGATCCTCCGACCAGACGGGTGTTATGTCTGGCGGGCAACTGCCCAATGATTCATGTCGGGCCGTTGTATCTATGCTAATTGCGCGGTAAACTCTGCTTGCGCGATGTAGGATTTGCGTGACGTAGTATGAAGCGTTGTTCCCATGTGGCGCTGTAGATACCGCTACATCACTCCCCCCCGGAGACCGGAGGTCGATAGTGGGCTGAGTCTTGTATCTTGCGATGCTTGCCAGGCCAGCTGAGGTTCCAGTGAGTCGGAACCGGTTGCCGCATAGTTCACGGTGAGTCGGAACTGTCTGCGGAGATGTCCCCAGTGAGTCGGGGTGGCGCTGCGTTATGCTCCAGTGCGTCGGATGTGGTACAGCGCCGGGTTGAGGCTGACTGCTGGCGTCGACCAGGAGAGCGTATTTCAAGGGCTCTGCTTGTGGACCGGCCGAAAGTGCAGTGTGCTGTGCCGAGGTTGCTGATGAGGCTGAGGGTGATGACCAGGAATGCGCGGTCGCTGCATGCTGGTGGTCAGGATACCCGTTGAAGCCGTGGATGCTGGCTGGCTGGGTGACTCGCCGCTAAAGCTTGCGGGAGTGATGATGATGACGTCACGCTGGAGTAGGTGCACGAAGGCTGCGCTGACGTTCATGTTCGGGGTCACCAGTATAGAGGTACAGCGCCGGGTTGACTGAGGTTATGAAGTGATTCAAATACTTGACGTCGAAAGGTAGAAGTAACGTATGGTCGAGGATTAGCTGTAGAAGTGTCACAGTATACTTGCGTTGTGGCATCAGGTAGGGAAACCTTATGCAGTTGTAGACTGGATCCGTCCACGAGTAGTGCTTGTAGCTCTGCGTCTGTCTCCTGGGCTCGGGCTAGGCTGTGGTAATCTAGGGGCGTCGCTATTTCTTCGATGCGGGAAAGAGCGTCAGCTACTACGTTGTCTTTACCTGCGACAAACCTAATGTCAGTTGAAAATTGTGAGATAAAATCCAAGTATCTGAATTGTCGCGGTGAACATTTGTCCCTTCGTGTGGTGAAAGCAAACGTAAGTGGTTTGTGATCAGTCAGTATGATGAATGGTCTCGCTTCCACCATGTAGCGGAAGTAACGTATGGCGTCGTATATCGCCAGCAGCTCGCGGTCATATGGACTGTATTTTCTTTGTGACTGGCTGAGCTTTCTTGAGAAAAATGCCATAGGTTGCCAGTCTGTACCCTTCCGCTGCTGTAGGACAGCCCCGATAGCTACGTCAGAAGCATCGGTCTGTATAGCCAGTTCAGCACTGGGATCAGGATGCACCAGCAGAGTAGCCTTAGAAATACTTGACTTACAGTCTTTGAAGGCTTCCAGTTGTTCAGTCGTGAGTTCAATCGGCTTTGAACCTTTGCTCTGTCCGGCCAGCATAGAATTTAGAGGCGCCTGCTTCGCTGCTGCGTCTGGAATAAACCTTCGATAAAAGTTTAAGGTTCCTAGGAATCTTCTAAGCTCTTTTGTGTTTTTAGGTGTCGGGAAGTCGAGTATTGCCTGTGTTTTTGATTCTAAAGGACTAATTCCTTCTGCAGAGACGCTGAAACCTAAGAATTTTACTGTGTTTTGTCCGAAACAGCATTTCGACGTATTTATTATGATGCCGTAATCCTTCAGGCGTCCGAACAGTATACGGAGGTGCTCTAGGTGCTGTTCCTCATCAGATGAATAAAGGAGGATGTCGTCAAGATATCCATAAGCAAAATCTAGGCCGGTTAACACTTCGTCCATAAACCGTTGGAATGTTTGTCCCGCATTCCTTAGACCGAAAGTCATGTACGGGAATTCAAACATCCCGAACGGTGTTGTGATGGCAGTCTTCGGTATATCGTCCTCAAATACCGGTAATTGATTGTAGGCTCTGACTAAGTCTATAGTAGAGAAGATTGTTTTACCTGTAAGGTCGTTTGTGAAGTCGTGGATGTGTCGTACAGGATAGCGGTCCGGAATTGTTCGGGCGTTCAAGGCTCTGTAATCCCCGCAGGGTCTCCATCCGTCGGTTTTTTTCCTAGCTAAATGAAGAGGAGACGACCAGGCGCTCTATGACCTTCGCGCGGTGCCATTTAGCAGCATTTCGTCGAATTCATGTTTAGCTATTTTCAGTCGTTCTGGATCCAAACGGCGCGGGCGACTAGAGTTGTACGGATATGATGCATGGTGGTGTGTTTAAGCGTTTGTGGCCAACTGCCCAATGATTCATGTCGGGCCGTTGTATCTATGCTAATTGCGCGGTAAACTCTGCTTGCGCGATGTAGGATTTGCGTGACGTAGTATGAAGCGTTGTTCCCATGTGGCGCTGTAGATACCGCTACAATCCAATGCTGATTTCGGCTATGGTGACTGTTTTTGTTTCCGACAACTACTATAAAAACAACTGTAAACATGAATTCAGTAGATAAATAATTTTAGACCTCCCCTTGCGTTAACATTATTCGTCGGTTATCAAAAAATACTCTAACTTTTCATAGAAAATTGCAATAGGTATCTGCGGTCAAAACAAATGGAACAATCCCTTTTTTTTCAATAACCGACGAAATATTTCTAGACTACCTGAGCCCCTCGGTTTCACCCACATAAGTTTCGATCCCGTGGGAATATCGGGATAAAAATCAGCCTATATATATTATGTAAATCCAGGGTGTCAGCTACCTCTACACCAAATTTCATCAAAATTGGTCCAGCCGTTTGAGCGTGAAGAAGTAACAAACATATAAACACAAACCTGAAGTGTCACGGGTATATCAAATAAAAACTCACTTCAGATAAAATAATCGGTTGTATTTCTGCCTACCTCGGCACTTCCTTACAATATATATAAGCTAACAAAAGTTACGACACACTACTACATTATAAAAACTAGATCAATGCTTCAATTTATAGATAGGAGTAAAAATGAATTTTATAACAAAATTCAGAATATTCTTGAAGGAAAAAGAAATGGGAGGATCTAGAACTAGAAGCTATAACGAACCGTTGGAATAAGGGGCGATGAAAAACAAAAGTTGCCTTTTATAGTAAATCATCATGTGTGATCCATTTCACTTGTTCAATGCCCATTCCTTTTTACAACATATGAACCTATCTAACTAAATAGATGTGAAGTGTAAATAATTGTTAAAATAGCTAAATATGTTTGTAAGTATTATGTTTGTTGTAAATATAGTAAATAAATAATTGTCGTGGATATAATATATTATTTTGTTAGTCAAGATTAGATCCATAGATAATGTTTGCTTGCATTCTCGTTCGTTGACTATGATGGTTGAACTGTCATGTGACAGTTGACATGTTGAACGAGAAATTATTATGTAAGGTTATGAATTATGATACAATGTGTTTGTGTACTGTGTAGTGTTTACAAAATGTTTCTTTATTGTTTATTTACATAATGAATAACCGCTACATTACTCCCCCCCTGAGACCGTAGTTACAAAATTACGGGCGATAGTAATCCGGGAAATGTACAGTTCGCCCGGTGCGGGTTTTTCTCTCGGCGGTGATGCTTGCTGGCGGGACTGTGTTTGTAGCCGATGATGTTGCCGTTGAGTCGTGAGCGTTGTCGTCTTCGCTGTTAAGGTAAGCGGGCTTCAACCTATCTATCGTGACGGTTGTTTCTCTACCCTTAACCTCGATTTTAAATGTTTTGTCGCCCTTTTGCAGCACCTTGAATGGCCCCGTGTACGGCGGGTCGAGTGGTCGGCGCACGGCATCCTGACGCAGGAAGACGTGGGTTGATGACGCCAAACTGTTGGGCACGTAAAATGGCCTCTCGCCGTGCCGGCTTGATGGAGCTGGCGACAACTTCGCCATTTGATGCCGGAGTCTCGCCGCGAAGTCTGTGTAGTCTACGGTGCCGGTGAGTGTTGGATTGATGAACTCGCCCGGGAGTCTTAAGGGTTCCCCGTAGACCAAATCGGCTGCTGACCCGTTTATGTCTTCCTTCCAGGCGCTGCGAATGCCCAGCAGTACCAGAGGAAGTGCTTCTGACCAGCTGGTGTCGGTGTGGCATCGAATAGCCGCCTTCAACTGACGGTGTAGGCGTTCGACCATGCCATTGCTGGCTGGGTGGTACGCCGTGGTTGGTCGATGCTGACTGCCGAGGAGCGCTGCGATGGAGTGGAACAGCTTGCTCTCGAACTGCTTGCCCCGGTCGGTAGTGATGCGATGTGGGCACCCAAAGCGTGACACCCAACCAGCGATGAAGGTGCGGGCGCATGTCTCAGCCGTGATGTCGGCAATGGGATATGCCTCAGGCCAGCGGGTGAAGCGATCGATGACGGTGAGGCAATATCTGTAACCATTATTAAGAGTAAGTGGCCCTACGATGTCCATGTGGACATGGGAAAAACGCTCGGAAGGAACAGGAAATGGGGAGGTGGGAGAGCATGTGTGCCGCGAGACCTTGTTTCTCTGGCACTCTATACACTCTCTGGTCCAGGCCCTGCAGTCCTTCTTCAGGCCAGGCCAAACGAAGCGAGTGGAGATCAATTTGACCGTAGCCTGCCTGCCAGGGTGGCTCAGCTGGTGAAGTTTCTGGAACACCTGCCTTCTGAAAGGTTCTGTAACATAAGGGCGGGTGTTACCGGTGGACATGTCACAAACCAGTTCCGTATCAGCATCAGGGAAGTGCACCTTCTGTAGCTTAAGCGATGTGTTGTTGCTCGTCAGGAGACCCTGCAGCCCTGGATCGTGCTCCTGGGAATGTGCTAGAGCCGTGTAATCGAGCGTTGACAACTTGATTGCCTCCACACGCGACAGCGCGTCCGCGACTATGTTATCCTTGCCTGCGACAAACTGGATGTCCGTAGTAAACTGTGCTACATAGTCGAGGTAGCGGTATTGCCTTGGCGAACAATTCTCCCGGCTATGTGCATACGCGTATGACAGGGGTTTGTGGTCGGTGTATATAGTAAAGTGCCTTCCCTCGACCATGTGCCGGTAATAACGTACTGCGTCGTAGATGGCTAAGAGCTCCCTGTCATACGGGCTGTACTTCCTCTGCGACGCGGACAATCGCCTGGAGAAAAATGCAAGTGGTCGCCATGACCTTCCCGCCTTCTGCTGGAGCACTGCGCCTATTGAGGTGTCTGACGCGTCTGTAAATATAGCTAGCTCAGCATTGGGGTCCGGGTGTGCTAGCAAAGCTGCCTGGGCCAAACCATGTTTGCATGCGTCAAAAGCTTTCTGCATTTCTTGAGTTAAGCTAATTGGTTGATTACTCTTGGTTTTAGGCCCGGTGAGGACGACATTAAGCGGCGATTGTAAGCGAGCGGCATTTGGGACAAAGCGACGGTAGAAATTAAACATACCCAAGAATCGGCGCATTTCCTTGACGGTCTTGGGAGCTGGGTAGTCCTGGATCGCATGCACCTTCTCCGGCAGTGGACGTACACCTTCTGCAGACAGTTCATGCCCTAGGAAGGTGATGGAAGTCCGCCCGAACTCACATTTTGCTGAGTTAATCAGGATTCCAAAGTCGGACAGCCGCTTCAGGAGCTGGTGCAGGTGTTCAGTGTGCTGGGCAGTCGACTTTGAGAACACGAGGATATCGTCTAAGTAGCAGTAGCAGAACGACAACCCACGGAGCACCTCGTCCATAAAACGCTGGAATGTCTGCGCTGCGTTCCTGAGGCCAAACGTCATGAACGGGAATTCGTAAAGGCCGAACGGTGTGGTGATTGCGGTCTTGTGGATATCAGCTGGCTGGACAGGTAACTGGTTATACGCTTTAATAAGATCAATTTTACTATATATTCTGCTGCCGGCCAGCTGATGGGAGAAATCCTGGATATGTGGTATAGGGTACCTGTCCGGAACAGTGCGGGCATTCAGCGCCCTGTAGTCCCCGCATGGCCGCCAGCTGTTGTCTTTCTTGGGAACGAGATGAAGTGGGGACGACCACGCGCTCTCGGACGGTCGTGCCGTGCCATTTGCCAACATTGCTTCGAACTCCTTTTGAGCGACCTTGAGCTTGTCTGGTGCGAGTCGGCGGGGTCGGCTGAAGATAGGTGGCCCTGGTGTGGTGCGGATATGGTGTACCGTACTGTGCCTAACCTGTTTTTGCTTCCCCGCAGGCCTCGTGATCTCCGGGTACTGCCGAAGAAGCTCGTGGTACTCTGTGTTACCCCCAACTGACTTCACGGAGGCAATGTCTGATGCTGAAGCAGTCACTGGCGCCGCCGACGAGGACAGCTGCGTCAGCCCGTCGATGAGGCGGTAATGTTTTAAATCAATTAGTAGGTCGTAATGTGCTAGAAAGTCTGCCCCTATGATGGGCTTTGTGACGTCCGCGACCACGAACTTCCATGTAAAAACACGGCGGAGCCCTAAGTTCAAATGGAGCTCGACCCAACCGAACGTGTCAATGGCGGTACCGTTGGCCGCGAAAAGCTGATACGTCGTCTTGCTGCGCCGCTGCTGTAGAGCCGTGCGTGGGAACACACAAAGATCAGACCCCGTGTCTACTAGGAATGTGGTTTTAGTGGTCCGATCTGTCACGAATAGGCGGCGTGGTTTGTTGGGGCAGCCATTTGCCGCTACTTCCGGCTGCCGGTGGCATTTCCCGCGTACGTGCACGGCGCGGTGCACCGCGTAGCCCTATCGCCGAAACAATTGTGATACCAACAGTACTCCTCGTTCCACGCGTCTTTGGAGCGCGATCTGCTGCGCCGGCTTGGGGTCGGACGCCTGCCTCCACGCCTAAACTTATCTGGAGATCGCGAGCGGCGTACCTGACCACGTGTATGTAATGCCGCCACCTGCCTCGTTAACTCTGCTATACATTGTTTCAGCTCGCTGATCTCGCTGCAGGTGCTCGTGCTTGCCACGGCGGGAGGTAATGTGAGCGCCGGAGCGGGCGCTGGCGCGATCTCGTGTACGCGGTCGGCTAAATCTGCAACAGACTGGAGGGCAAGATTAGGCTGTGACGCGATAACTGTCTGTATGTTGGTTGGCAGTCTGCTCGCCCACAACGTGGCCAGAAACGCCTCTGGCACATTTGGTCCCGCCAGGGTCTGAAGGTGTCGTAAAAACTGTGAAGGTTTGCGGTCGCCCAGCTCCTCATGGGTAATGATCTGCTGCACCCTTTTCTCACGCGAGTCTGACAGTCTACGCACTAGTTCAGCCTTCAGTTTCACATACTTGTCTTGTGCTGGCGGGTTTTCTATAATGTCCCTAGCTTCCACCATATAACGGTGGTCCAGCTGGCCCACGACGGTATAAAATTTTGTAGAGTCGGCAGTGATACCGGCGATCGTAAACTGACCTTCAACCTGGGCGAACCAAAGTGCTGGCTCCTCTGGCCAAAATGGCGGCAACTTTACACTGACTCTGCAGACGTCCTGCTTCTCTGCTGACGCTCCAGTCGACATGATGGGTCTTTCAGGCTTCTGTGTTCTTCTCGGGGTCACCAATGAAGTGTCACGGGTATATCAAATAAAAACTCACTTCAGATAAAATAATCGGTTGTATTTCTGCCTACCTCGGCACTTCCTTACAATATATATAAGCTAACAAAAGTTACGACACACTACTACATTATAAAAACTAGATCAATGCTTCAATTTATAGATAGGAGTAAAAATGAATTTTATAACAAAATTCAGAATATTCTTGAAGGAAAAAGAAATGGGAGGATCTAGAACTAGAAGCTATAACGAACCGTTGGAATAAGGGGCGATGAAAAACAAAAGTTGCCTTTTATAGTAAATCATCATGTGTGATCCATTTCACTTGTTCAATGCCCATTCCTTTTTACAACATATGAACCTATCTAACTAAATAGATGTGAAGTGTAAATAATTGTTAAAATAGCTAAATATGTTAGTAAGTATTATGTTTGTTGTAAATATAGTAAATAAATAATTGTCGTGGATATAATATATTATTTTGTTAGTCAAGATTAGATCCATAGATAATGTTTGCTTGCATTCTCGTTCGTTGACTATGATGGTTGAACTGTCATGTGACAGTTGACATGTTGAACGAGAAATTATTATGTAAGGTTATGAATTATGATACAATGTGTTTGTGTACTGTGTAGTGTTTACAAAATGTTTCTTTATTGTTTATTTACATAATGAATAACCGCTACACACACACACTCACAAACTTTCGCCTTTATAATATGTGTCCCTGCCACTCTGCATAGTAGCAGCACGGCAACATTGTATGGTTCAAAGGTGGGCAGTCTTTACTTTGTTATGGGCTATATATGCCAGTAGGCTTTTATTACTTAAAGATAAAGTAGTTAGTTGATAGCTTTTTAAGCTTTCATGTAATTTTGCATAATATTAATGTGGGTAAGTAATAACAGCCGCTCGGGTCGATCGATCAGGTTCAGTTACGCTTGCCGCGGTTGGTCCGTGGACGGGTGACCATCTTTACATACCAAGACCCCTCAGTGCTTCGGAAAGCACGTTAAGCCGTTGGTCCCGGCTGTCATTCTTGGATCTTTGACAGTCGTTACGGGTCGTCAGAAGCCCGAAAATCTGACAACCAGTCTTATCAAGGGTATACCATCCGGTTAGACTGGAAGCCGACCCCAACGTAGTTGGGAAAAGGCAGATGATGACATCTTTTTCTTTCTATTTTATTAAGAAAAGGACAGAAGATGAATTATAGTTTAGTTCTGTCAAATTAATTAGCGCCTGACGTAAATTGACGTAATTTTAGTATTGGCAAGTTTTTAATAATGTCTAAAATTGTATTGAGTAGTGTCAGGCCCTGATTAATTTGACAGGACTAAACTAAAATTTATCTTCTGTCCTTTTCTTAATGAAATTGAAAGTAAAAGATGCACTGGACTTAAATTTAGTTTAGTTTCTGAACAAGGGAGTCGAAGCGCAGGAAACACCTAGATGAGGGCGCACGGAACCGAGCCCTACTTGGGCAGAAGAAAGCGGAGGCCTGTACCCAGGAGTGGGTGATTCCAGACTGAAATAATTATGATGACTTGATATTAAGAAACGGAATATGCAGCTTCGATCTATATTCAAACGTGATAAAGAATATTTTTTTAAATGGTTTTACCTACAAATCAACTTGTCTTGAACATCATTCAGTGAATAAAACGGCCTTCGCTTATAATATTTTCAGTACCAAAAGGCTTCTGTCAATTAAAATAAAACCAGTAACACAAGAAGCCAGAAAGTACCAGAGCCTTATAAAAACGTTATTTAAATTAAAAACAAAACGAACTTTTACAGTCAATCCGTATCAATTCCGTTGTATCTGGGTTCAGATATTACGAGTACCGCAAACATTTTTATGAATATTCCAAGAATTTGGGTTGTATGTTTGTAATTTCTTTTGGTAAAAACTTGTCCACACTGGCGACACAACATCAAATCGTAAAGTGCTAAATGTGGATATTGTGATACGGAAATGAGCGTGAAAAAAACACTACAAATTAAAAAATAACTTTAATTTCGGAAGTCGGTGTCAATAAACGAAAATGCGGAACCAAAGACACTGACTTCCGAAATTAAAGTTATTTTTCAATTTGTAGTGTTTTTTTTGGAAGTCGGTTGTTTTTTTTTTTGTAAAAAGTTTTTATTTTTCACTTTTTAGTGGGTCAGTTTGTAATTTATCTAAGTTACAATCGCCTAATGTCAGCTGCTCATCACATGTTACAAAAAATTGCTTTTCCCGATGCTGGGACGTTAATTGTTGAGGAGTTCTCCTGGTAAGAACCAGGAGAACTCCTCAACAACCACTCAACATACGCATTGTGATGAGCATAAATTACTTAGCAACCATATTAAAGTAATCGAATTGCAACCCGTGAAATATTTGTCATTGAGTAGTTCCGATGGCCATCTGTGGTCTTCATCATCAGCTCCACTTTACCAAATGACGATTTCCAAGAGCAAATGCTCAAGTTACATTAAAAAATACCCATATAGGTTTGCCTATAAAATTTGAAGGTTTCCTTCGATTTCCATGGGATCCTCTCATCAGATTTCAACTTGATAATAATGGGACCACCTCGAGAGTATACCCTTTCAAACAAAAAAAGAATTTTGTAAATCGGTCCACAATTGGCGGAGTAATCGCGTAACAAACACACAAAAAAAAAAAACATACCGTCGAATTGAGAACCTCCTCCTTTTTTGAAGTCGTTTAAAAATGTAGCACCTCAATGTTCATCATCATCATCTGCCTAGCCTTTTCCCAACTATGTTGGGGTCGGCTTCTAGTCTAACCGGATGTAGCTGAATATCAGTGTTTTACATGAAGCGACTGCCTATCTGACTTCCACAGCCCAGTTACTGGGTAATACGATACCCCTTGGTTTGTCAGACTTTCGGACTTCTAACGACCTGTAACGACTGTCAAAGATCCACGAATGACAGCCGGGACCAACAGAAGCACCGAGGGATCTCGGTATGTAAAGATGGTCACCCATCCACAGACCAACCGCGGCAAGCGTAGCTTAACCTGATCGATCGACCCGTGCGGCTGTTATTACTTAGCCACGAGCTCCTCCTCCTTTTTTAGGTTTTGGTATAAAATTTAAATTTAATAATCTAATGAATCTAAAGGTACCTTTAAAATGGACAAAGCTTTAGTTTTAAGAGCATTTTTATAAGCCCACAATCGGGCAAATAAATGTTACCGATTACAAGTTCGATGAGGCGATATCATTACTTGAACTTTTATTGCTAACAATAAATTTATTTTACGGACACTTTTTATGATTGCGAAAAAGGGAAATGTAATTAACAGTTTCGGTAAAAGGCCGCCGAAACAGTTATTTCTAATTAGGGACTACAAATTAAGTCTGGATTTTATTGTCTATTAATGTATGAACTTTAATGCAGCATGTGATTTCCTGTCTGGATCGGCTTATTTTAATGTATTTGAAAGTGAATAAGGGCTGACTAATTCAATTCAATTCAATCATTTAATTCGGCATCTTAGTACCTATTAGAACTTACAAACTATATTAGTGTTAAAATCAAAATTAAAATCACAATCAAAATTATCTTAAAACTAAAATTAAATTAAATTCAAATCAATTAAATCAAAATCAAATTAATTTAAAATCAACATTAAATTAAAAATAAACTAAAACATGACTTATGCAGCACTACCGCTTTATCATTGTTTTAAACAACTCTGTTTTATTTGCTAGCGTGGTTATTGGAATTCGTCGTAAAATTCTAATTAAATCAAATCAAAATTAAATTAAATCAAAATCACATTATATCAAAATTAAATTAAACTAATGCAACAGTTTCTGCTTTAACATTGTTATATACAACTCTGTTTTATTTGATAGCGTGATTATTGGAATTCGTCCCAAGAGTCGAGGCCACCCACATACAGGGTGATGATGTGGCTTAGCCAATCTCCGGGGTAATTGTGTAACACACTAACAGTAGCAATCGCTTTAATTTTTGACAGTCCAACAACATTAATTGCGTTATTCACGCAATTGTTGAGCAGACAAATTTTTCGAACAAATGATGCCAGCAATATCCTTCAAAATATCCTTGCTACGCAATCAGGGTGCTGTTTGCTAAGCATGGTGATTTTGGAGGTTTTTAATCACAACCATTGACTTTCGGCAGTTTGAGAGTCACTTGGTCAGTATATAAAGAAGGCGATAGATTGTTCAACATGGTGTATTATGAAGAATCATGTAGGTAGGTACTGCGTCTGATTAAATATCAGACCAGCCTATTGTGTTCAGTGCCGGATTAGCCCATAAGCAAATTAAGCAATTGCTTAGGGCATCACGTCTCGGGGGGCACCATAAGGCAGAAACAGCACCGAAACAGTATTTTCTAGCACATGAAAGGCAAGGCTGTTTATCAGCAAGATATTACAAGATCCAAAAGTCACTCTAGAGATGTGCGCCAATCTTTACAAATCACTCGTCGATGTTTTGGAAAATTACGAGGTGACTAGTGGATTGCTTAAGGCATCATGTAGTCTTAATCCGGCACTGATTGTGTTCAACAGGACATAAGCTGTTCCCTATTGCTCGAAATCATCATGTTCTGCCAATGAGTTGATATTTTGGTGTTTTTGATAACCAGTCTCACAGGTTTCTGACTAAACCTTCAACATTTACTGTTGGGATTACTAATGAGTGCATGATCATTACTTGTAACTTTCTCTGGTTGACTTTTACGACGTTTTCAAGATAAGCAGCAATAACTTTAATGGAATTTTTATTTCCATTTTAGCATTGGCATCTTTGGTTGAGAATCAAGTTAAGTACCTACATAAAATCCCAAAATTTAAAATTATTCCAAGAAAAATATGAACTCATCTGGGGTCGAAATCGGGACTTCAAACTGTCATAACAAAACCTGACAAAAAAAATCTAGCATGTTCTGACCCACTCCTGAGCAAAGGCTTCCCTCCACTCTTTCCATAGTTTGCGGCTCCACGCTTCATAACAATATTAAAACATATAAACTGATACCAACGGTAAAAGAAAACATCGTGAAGAAACTGAAATGTTCTAAAACCAAAAATTTCGAAGACAAGTGACATCTACCGGACAGGGCCCGCGTGGATTATGGCCCACTCCCTTTCACAGAGAGGAGGCCTGTGTCCCAGCAGTGGGAACATTATAGGCTGTAAACTGTTACCAAGAGGATTGACCCTATGACCTTTAATACAGAAAACTCCCTCATTTCGCTACACTTTACTATATTCCCCTTTATTCCCTAGAAACCAACCTATTATTAACACAAACACAATATAAATTCTCCAATATCTGAGCAACTGCGAGCGAGACCTTTATTTCAAACGAATGTGTCTAATTAGTATTGTTTTAGTTCATAACAAATTAAAGAAACTTAATGAACAATGAACATTAACAGCCGTGGCAAATAATAACCTGCGCCTGCGCTTCGTACTTGCTCTATAAAGCTTGCACAAGGATTGGGGCCGCGAGAAACGGGGGTAGTAACGCAAGACTTGTAGTCCTTCAACGCAAATATCTTTTTGATATTTCATAATTATGATGCCGTCTCTCAAATCGGCAAGAATGCTACAAGCCCGTTATATGAGTCAGTCAATAGGCTGGAATTAGGACTGATCACTACACGTTTATCGCGTCATTGAAACTATTTTACGCTGTAAAGGCATAACGCAAAGACCTTTTAACAAAAACAAAAACACTACAATTGCACCTGACTTTCGAAATTTAAGTAATTTTTCACTTTGTAGTGTTTTTTTTTTTGAAATCGCTTGTTTTTTATTTTGTATTAAAGTTTTAATTTTTTAAGTTTATTTTTCGCACCTACTTGCAATGTAAATACCAGTGACAGGAAGTATCAGTGATAGGAAGGGAAGGGAAGGGAGGTTTTTATAACATCACCAATATACACTACTTCTTCTACTAAATGAAAAGAATTTTCAAAATTAATAAAATAGCGAAGAAACAAATGTAACCGTTACTTTGACTTTTGTAACGTAACTTTGGCTGTTACTATTGATGAAGAAACTGGCCGTTAAAGGGTCTCTTATAAGGCTGTTTTAAAAACCAAAAGTAGAGCGGAAGTCAATAATGAGCAATAAAAACCGAATAATGTTTAGCAATTAAAAGTAAAGAGCACATTCATTCTTCGTGTAAATCTCGCCGTTAACACGTTTATTATCGCTTTATATCAGCCCATAATTAAGCTGTGATTAATCCCCTGAAAATAGCAATAGTAAAACTGGAAGGAGACTTTTTAATGTCTATAATAAAGTATTTTCAACATTAGTAGGGTTAGACGTCGATAAGAACCGATTAAAATTCAAAATTGATTGGCTACATATCGATAGATAACTATGACGGCGCAGCCTAGCGCAGTCTAGTTTTGTTACGAGGTAACTGGAATCATAGAAAATCGAAAAGGTTGTAGCGGTATCTACAACGCCACATGCGAACAACGCGTCATACTGATGTCACGCAAATCCTGCATGGCGCAAGCAGAGTTTACCGCGCAACTAGCATAGATACAACGGCCCGACATGAACCACCGGGCAGTTGCCCGCCAGACACAACCCCCGTCTGGTCGGAGGATCCTTCCTTTTCTATTTCTATGGAGGTATGAGTGAACTTTACACCCTGTTCCTCATACCTTTATAAGGTTGAATAAGAGTGGCACTGGCTGGTGACTCTAGCAGAGCGTCGTCGCATCGATAGTTGTGTGGTGGCTGTCTCCTGACGACAGATCATGTTACGGGAGCTGCTATCGTACCACGTCCACTATAACCTGCTATATTCTCGCACGATCCTGATGATACTGAAGCTGCTGAAGCTCTTGTGCCGTTAAATATTATAATCAACTCCGTTATGGCTCCAGTAACATCTGCATTCGGATAAAAATATATCGATAAAATAACAGCACTAGGGTGCCAATAAACTCTCGTTATTATAAATAAATCTTAACAAAATATCGATTATCGTCGCTCTCATAGCCGCAACTTAATAAATAATAAACAATTTCTTACAATAGAAAAAACGAAAAACGGAAAATGTCAACAAAGCCTTCTGAGACCGACTTCGAGTTAAAATAACTATGCGCCTTTTCCTACCGTTATTTTAAAGCCACAAGGTTTACATTCATTTGATTCGGTAGCAAATAAAGTTGGCAGTCGTAAACCTTACTGCATCAGCCGAAGCTGTGTTGCAGTTTTAAAAATATTTTCTCTTAAAAGTAATTTGTTTGTTGGTTTGAGAAACTATTTCGAGAATTCAACACAATTTATTTAAAGTTTTTTACTTTATCGTTTTTTCTTTGAAATGTATACTTTGAAACCCGCAGAAAGCGGGTTGGAATAAAATGTAGCAGAACAAATATTATTTTCTTTGTTGTAGTAAGTTTCAGAAGAAATCTATAATAGTGGGTCATTTGTAGAAATGTTTATAACTCTCACATCAAAATATATTCGCTCAGAAAATCTTTGACGAATTGTTGTTTTCCTTAGAAAAAGTAAAGCAAAGTGCGGGCCGCAGTTTGAGCATATCTGTGCAAGCCTTTATAAATTCTTCTCTGGCTTCATTCAATTGTTTTCGTAAATAAAGTCGGCATTACTAGCAGTAGCAAATCTCGTCGTGCCCATTAGTATCTTAGTTCCTGATATGGATGGCTTCTTGTTTTACGCTTAGAAACTGACTTTGGACGCTTCAGACTATTTGTTTTTTGCAGATTGTAATAAGTAGAGAAGAAGTCATCTAGGAATAATACTGTTGCTAAGTAAAAGTACCTACTGCGGGTAAAATATAAATTAAGCATTGAAAGCTGACAAGGGTATCAAAAATGAACCTTTTTTGAAGCTAACTATTGCAAACAACGTTGAAGAAGAACAAATTTTAGTCTATCCAGCTTGCAGCTTGCTTTTTTACTGCTTTTTACATGCCACTAAACTTCATTTTGAACCACCACAGACCAACCCTTCCCTAGGTGATTTAAGAGAATAGGCCACAGGCTTTCCTTCCATCCCAGCCAACCTTTTACGTAACCCTCTCAATCCACCATTTAACCTAGAACAAAGATCAAATCTTCCAGATAAGATCCTTTACCAATTACTCCCGAATCCGAGCCGTGATGAATATTCTTTGATACCGTTAAAATCCCTACTCGAACCCCTAAATGGGATCTAAATAGGATTTAAATAGGCTGAGGTCTTGTAGATGTCGCATTAGAGCCGAACGATACATGTTCGTGGCCTGCGATGGTGTGCATTCCCTAGAATTTCCAATTACAGCCTTATTGGGCCATCGGCTATTGTAAGGCGCGCTGGTAAGCTGGGTGTGGAGGGTGCGATTTTTTAGACGCGATGCAACTGATGCAATTTTACAAGGATTTAGTGTTAAAAGAGATGCTAGTTGTCAATGGTTAGTAGCTGTCAATGCTCTGAATTGATTGTGAATGATTGCAAGCTAATCACAGTTTTGTTGCTGATATTCTGTATCGATTTAGTTTAAGGTTGCAGAGCTAGAAGTAGGTACCTACAAAGGATTCCTAATATGGAGACTTCGTTGGTTGTTTTTATTACACACAGAATTAATAAGTGTTAGCTTGTGAATTGTAATTGTTAGGTACACTTGATTTGAATCTGTCTTGAGGAATATTGTCTCAACGTTCACTGTCAGAAGCCTTGAGAAAACTAGATTTTCATAATTATGACCTACTTCGTTCATGTCTCAAACACCTGAGCATCTACTTTCTATAAAATGGCATTTTATATATGCAAGTACCGTGTAGGTACCCATTAAAGCAGTCGCATTAATAGCAGAATAAGAAACGAATAATAGCATTGCGAATTTGCGATTAGTCGCAGATATGTACGCAGCCTAACTTTCAGATCGCCATTCAATGAAAGGTATAAAGTATTAGTTGGGAACTGATTAAATCTTGTTTTAGTATTAGAGTCTAGGAATTAAGACTAGTATACATCATCAGGGGAGATGCAAGTCGATTAAACGAAACATTTATTACTTGAAGACAATAAAAAGAAGCACACTTTAATTATAATGTCTTGTTGTTAACATTTTTTATTGGTGTACGTTAGTAGTTATTTCTTGTTCTTTAGATTGGTGTGTTGTTACCAACAGTACTTGAAAATAACTCCTTTCTATTTTACCAAGTTTCCGCGTTACAGGTACAAACCCACTTGGTAACGATTGAGTTGAAAATTCTCTTGTGACTGTAATTTTTCTCGCGTAATAGTCTTCAAATCAATGGTACTTATTGACAGTAATAGAAGCTTTCCCACTAGTATGGGCCGTTTTTACAATCTTCATACAAATTTTATCGGGGTATAGAAATTCCGTTTTGACAGATTTCGTACAGTAAATACATAATTATGTCAAACCGCCAAATTTGTTCTTCAGATAAAATTATTTGACGATTGAAAAATCGGACCTTAAACTTATAATTCTTTATTTTACTCCCGCTTTCTTTCCCAATAATATCAGGTACATTATCCTCCGCATTAGATCCCCAGACCCAAGCATTATCACTTAAAACCTTACAATACCTGGACTCATATAACGAGAATTTTCTACTTCTAAAACTTAAAATTCCTTCTCTATTTTATTCCCGCTTTTTTTCTCAATAATATCAGCTACATTACCCTCCAGGATATATCCCTATAAACACTTAAACCCTTGCAATACCTGGGCCCATTATCAAGAAGCTTTTCTACTTCTAAAATTTTAATTAATGGTCGCTGTAGCACCATGAACATGAGGCGAGCTAGTGCGAATCTTGGGGTTCATTCGATTAATCGAGTCTGGTTTAACCACGCTGGGATCGGTGCAATTCATTCATTCATTCATTCTAAAATGTATAATTCCTTCTTTAGTTTATTCCCCCTTTCTTTCCCAATAATATCAGGTACATATCCCCATAAACACCCAACAATACCTGGGCCCATAATCAAGAAGCTTTTCTACTTCTAAAACTTAAAATTCCTTTTTTATTTTATTCCCGCTTTCTTTCCCAATAATATCAGCTATATTATCCAGTGGGATATATCCCCAAACACTATCACTTAAAACCTTACAATACCTGGGCCCATATTTCCTACAATCCTTAACCCAGGGCGTGACTCCGTTCCCTCTGGCGGCCCATATTAGGCGTTAGGCAGGGCCCATTTAGCAGCAAGCGACAATTAAGGCCTTCCCTAGTGAGATCACGAGCGTTATTAGCATGCTGGTTTTTGTTTCTCGGTTTTTAGAGTTATGGTGTGCTATCGTATATTGTTGAGGGGTTTTTGAAATCGTTTTTTTTTTGTTATAATTTGGCATAGGATTGGATTGTTGAAGCTAAGCTAATTTATTCTATGTATATCTTGCTAGTTTGTTCTGTAGTTTAATGGGCTATTTTTTTTTATAAAATCAATACTAAAATTTCCTCAACTATGCGATAACATCAGACCTGTATTCATCGAGGGGTTGGGTGGAGTTGTACTCTCACATTTCGCCAGTTATGTTTTAAGTCTCATGTAGTTAATAGGCGGCGAGCCTATTACCATCAACTGGGCACAAATCCAGACTCCAGAAGAAACAAAACTATAACCTATAATTACTACACCTACTACTACTACATTACTATACTACTACTATTACTACACTACTACTATTACTATACTACTGTTACTATACCTATAATTTATCAGAATATTGGTTTAGTGGATAAAGTGTACCTAACCGCTAATGATTGGGGCCGGAACACTGCGCATGCTAATGCGTAGTTCATACAAACGTATTACCAAAATAATTTGTAAATCAAAGATATTCTTAAGGTAGTGTGTATTTATTCCGATAGGGTTACAGAATATCTAGGTTCCCAAATATATTTTTTTAAAGGACTCGGTTATAAAGACGAGATATGAAGAATTTTAAATTTCTAATTAATCTTTTTCATAACTCGTCTTTAATCAGTGTCCATTCAAAATATATATATTTGGGAACCTAGATATTCTGTAATCCAATCGGAATAAATACACACTACTAGAATATGTTTGATTTACAAATTATTTTGCTATTACGTTTGTATGAACTACGCATGCTCCGGGCAGCCTTTACGTTAAAACTTTTTTTCACAGGTTTTTTTTTCCAAGCTTTAAGTATTTTGTTTGTCTCTGCCTGGTAACTGGTAAGAAACGATATCGGTTCCGTGAAAGCTCTTGTTTTTCCTCCACAAAGATATTATCGGAGTTAGAACGAATTCATATAGTAAATCTAAAACTTATGTTTATGCTAAAAGGTGTATAATATAGTGCTTTGTATGCACCTTTGTTCCTTAGCTATTGGCGCAGGGAAGTAAACGCTGTCATCCTTTAGGAATTAGTATTTTATGGGAATTGTATCATTTTATGGTAATAAACGGAGTTATTTTTAGAGTTGGGAATATTTTGTGAAAGAGACTTATAATTTCTGTATAAAATATCTTCAGTATGACCAGCGGGGTAATTTTATAACACTCTATCAGTAGCAATGGCTTCCATTTTGACAGTTCTACAACATTCATTGCGTTATTTACGTTGTTGAGCAGACAATTTTTCCGAACATAAGGAGCAATATGCTTCGAAATGGATTAGCAATATGCTTCAAATTGAGAGTAATAATGTGTTAAGCAATTACGGTGCAGATTACTGGTCTACCATGACAATTATCACGACTGTTCATTAGGAGATCTTCATTCTACAGTAATTGTTAATAGGTTTGTACACTATACTTCACTCTTATTCTTGTCAACTACACCTTATATTTGTCATCCTCAGTATAATGGATGGTCGTTTCCTTCAACATCAGCAATGACTTGGCATCGTAAAGCCGGTCTCCAATTAACATGAATAAATTTTTATTACATATAATTCAATTGCTACTTGCATTGAAGATAAAAATAGCTTAAGGGGCGCGAGCAATTTCATAGGTACGTTATTATTGCAAAAATTATATATTTTTATGATTATTGTTTTCTGTTTTAGTGAAATAAATAGATATTTATGTTTTAATTGTGCTGTAAACTGATTGTTTATAGTTTTTTGAGTATCATTAGTTTTCATGGCAGTATTTTTCACAGAAATTACTGTTAATGACGGAAGATTGAAAGTTTTACAAAGTCATTTTGTCGGTTCTTCTAAAAAAGAATTTATATTCGGAATGTAGGTGTTTTATCATAGGGTCTCTTTTTTTTTAGATTGGAATGAAATATATCTAAATAAATCAATTACGTATATAATAAAAAACCTGGTATAATAAAATACTGGTACAGTCACCAAAAGTGATAAGTAACCAGAGTCGTCGGATATAGTTGGAGTTTAGTAAGAAACCGATGGAAGTTTTCGAATGAAATTTAATTTGGTAAATGAACTGTTTGTTTTCTAATAGCTAAATTAAATATTCCAAAACATTTCATCATCATCGTCTGCATCTAGCTTTTTCCCAACTATGTTGGGGTTGGCTTCCAGTCTAACCGGATGCAGCTGACTACCAGTATTTTACATGGAGCGAGTGCCTATTTTTGACCTCCATAACCCAGTCACTGGGTAATACACCCCTACCCCCAAGGGTTAGGGTTAGGGGTCCCCCAGGGGTTACACCCCTTGGTGAGATTGGTTGTCAGACTTTCGGGCTTCTGACTACCCGTAACGACTGTCCAGACATCGACTGTCAAAATATTCCAAGACATCTATCGGTTGGATAAAAAAAAAACACGTTTTTATTTTTGACTAACTGAAAATTCGTATGACTATCATCGAATCATTCGATTACTCATTCACCTTTGATCATCGACATCACGTGTAACAATAATTCGAAACAAGTTCAAACCCGAAACATGCGCTTAGCCGGCAATTACTCTTAAACTCGACTTCCAGGTACACAGTATCCAAAACTCAAGTAAATCAACCCTGTAAAACTCAGTGAATCAACATAAAAGTTTCCCTACACCAATATAATAATTGGCAGTTGCTGCGTCGAAATGATGATTGGAAAGGGACGGAACATACAAAATCCTGATGATGAAGATGATTAGAAAGAGACACAAGATGCGGTAATAAACGCGGGGTAACGTGAGAGACTGGGTTCGTTCGCAAGCTGGGCATTAGCGTCAATAAAAATCATTTCGTTTTTTTTTTTATTTTGAAGTAAGAAATGTGTTATTTACAACTGTGATTGTGCTGCTGACCCTTTGATCGATGAAAGTCAGTCTGTAAGGTTTGTTTTGTTTTTTCATGTATTGTGTAATGTTGAGTTCCTACAACTTAGCGATCATACTTGGTGGACGTTACTCGTACTTACACCATGAACCAGTTTCCATAACGTTTTTTACCGTGCTCAAATATTTGAAATGAACTTTGTATTTATTCTGTAAATAGAATATTGGAACCGCTTTTACACGTCATATTATTATTAAAAATAAATAAACTACATAGATAAGGTCAGCGTTTCCTATCTGACTATTCTGAGAAGAAAGGTCGAAACAAACTCAGAAGTCACAGTCTTCTTTAAAGTCCAGACATAATACGGTAGATCATTTCATCTGTTCGTGGCATCAATTTTAGTATTGTAGTCATTGTAATGCAGAAATCTGTAAGTAGAGAAGCAAATCACGATTAAGTATCAAAGTCAAAGTATTTATTAATGCGATTTTTGGTGTTGTAACAGGTCTTATAGACATCTTATAGAAACTAAAAAAACTACCCTTTACACACTATTATTTAACAATATTAGAAATTAAATGAAACATTTTAAACGATACAATTCTAATAAAATAAAGGTCTTTAGATAGTAATATTACATAATCATAAATACAGGATAGGTCACAAGAAATTTTGTTATTAGGAAATTCGTCAATGGTTGCATAGTAGCATTTGTCTAATAAAAAAAATATTTAGGTTGCGTTTAAATTGAGTCAAGTTTAAATCTTTTTTGTCATATATGGAAATTAAAAAAAAATCGGATCCATGCAAAGTATGCTCTTGTACTTACGTAAGAGCGGTTTTTGATCTTCTTCGGCATAATTCCAGTGTTACCAACCCATAACAAAATTTGCCCCCAAGATTTTTTAAAAATCAAGTACATTTCACTTAAGGTAAATTTCTTTGATGCAGTGCCTTACTCCATAAGTCGTTCGTAACTCACAAAATAAAACGCATAGGTACATAGTTTGTAAAAAAAAAAGACTAGGTACCTAAATACCTAGGTATTGCTAAACTACTAACTAAATTGTAATATTGTTGATCAGTTCCAGAACGGCATCATCATCATAGCCAGTGGTGCTACTGTTCAAGGTCGATGTATTTTTGAAATCATACATTCGCACTTCGCACGCTAAAGGCTTTTAACATACATATTTGCCGTAGGTTCAAACTTAACGCAAGACCCATATTCTCTGATCAGGTAAAATCTTATCATCATTATGCTCTGAAGCATATTCAGGGATAAACGATTCCTAAGTATTTTTAAATAATGGCATAAATAGAAAAGGCACGCTCCACGGAGGCGTTGGATACGGGCAGCGTCAATAACGCCAAACGCCACAGCAAACTTTTAGCAAGCCCCTAAAAATAACCCCAAAAAAAATCTGTCCCTACAAATATCCCTTTTAAGAATTCTTCCCCCTAAATCTAGGGGGAAAACCCCAAAGTTGGAACCACTGCATAATTCATGTCGGTATGTTAGTCTTATGGATCGATAACTTTGCTCTCTAAATCTTTTTTAAATAAACCACCGTTTTTTTACGAACAATGCTGTCTTGTAAATTTAAAGAGTATATCATTAGCGTTTAAGTATTGATTTGATACGCCACCTAAAATGAAGATCACTCCGTAAAATGTAGGAAGGAACTGCTCAGCTGTCGGAGCTGAACAATTCAAAACAATAATTAGGCGTTAGTATCGAACAAGTTGAACGAATCAGATCAATAGGTTAGCATATTTCTTTTATACTTGGAGCCAGTAATTTGATGTTATAAATCTTGCACGAACAAGCATTATGTAACATGAACCACAACTTTTTTACTATCAAACAAAACCTAAAATCGATATAGAAGAAACGCTAATTTCACATACCTAACAAATTAACAAAAAAAAATCTACAATTCCTCATAGTTTTAAAATGCGTGCGTCATTCTTCGATGACTCCTACCACACTTCAGCAATCAAAGTTGGACTTTAGTTCCGAGAAATTAAGGTTTCAATTAAATTGTATTTTGGGAACCGTCCGCTATTGGTTGCGAGGATGACTTTTTTTTCTGCTCAGGCCTTTTTATAAGCTTGGGATGATGGTTAATGGGAGGCTTGGTAATTTTGGCTGCAGGAGTGTGGGGGAGGGAGGGGTAATTATAGTGGCAGCCTGTGTCATTGTCTGTCTGTATAGCTCTGTTCTAACTCGTAACGAAATTGAAAAAAATATGGAATTTTTTGATTCTCAGTTTCTCTCTTGATTGAAAATGAGGTTTCGGGTGAATTTTCGGTTTTATGGTTCTGTCTCAAGGTTTTGTATTATAGCGATTATGTTTGTGTTATTTGTGATGCGTAATTACTGTCTCCTGGGGTTTTTTATCCTCACTGAAATTATGTTTGTGTGTTTCGGAGAAATATTGACGTATAGCTGTCCGATGGGATGACGAATGGCTGCCATTTTATGGGCCTATTTCTGTCCTTCGGCTCTTAGGATCAGCATTACTATTCATAACCATCCGACTGGCTATCGTATCGAAAATGACACCATTTTGATAACCTGATTTGCCTTACTCCCGACAGCCAACAGCTGTCGGAACATTGATTACAATTAATAACATTGATTGATATTCGGATTGAGGTACGGAAGCATACCGAGTGGTTGTGAATAGCTTTACAGGACCAACTTCTGAGTAATCTTCGCGTGTTTCGAACTTTGCTATCGTGTATAGGTATATGACGATGGTTTAAATGAACGTATTGTGTACCGCATTCTTGGAAGATCAATTTATATAGCTACGGAAAATGTCAAACAGCTGATCATAATGTCAAAAAATTAATAATTTCCTGAGAGCTACTGCTAGCCTGTAATACGGAACCTCCCTCAAGACTCATTATTTAAAACTAGTTGATTGCTTGAAACTAGTTTTTAGAACTGCTTGGGTATTGAGTGAGGTTCTGTATTACGAACCTAATTGTTTTTTATTCAGTTACAGGAGATAATTTATGTTTGAGATTTACAATTGTACATAGTGCCTTCTAAAAGTTAGTTGACATTTTTTCACTTCAGCTGATGCGCCTTATTATGAAAAAATGAAAAATGTTTATTTGTCCCAAAACAGTTACATGGATTAGAAATGAGACATCCCGGTTACAAGTAATTAATAATACTTGTGTTGGGGATAGCCCTCTCTTTCCCTTAATTATTACAAAATTGAGACGATTTTTTACAAGAGGAGACTAAAAATAAAATATAAAATTTAGGAATAAAAGGTAACAGTAAATGACTTATAAATTAGTTAACAGCTCTTTGTGTAACTGTACTTGTATGCCTATTTGAAACTATTATGTGCGTCTTATTTTCAAACAGTGTTTGTGATATTGTGTGTGAGTGTGTGTGTGTTATGATTTAAACATTCTCGTTTCCAATGTTTGAACTGTACTATAACAATTTTATTAGAATAGAATAGACATTTATTTTGCAAATATGCGTATAACACATTTTATTTTATTTTAAATAATAATGTGGCATCACAGATCCCTCCGAGCTTCGGAACCCGGCTGTCATTCGTGAATCTTTGACAGTCGTTACGGGTAGTCAGAAGCCCAAAAGTCTGACAACCAGTTTTACCAAGGGGTATCGTATTACCCAGTAACTGGATTGTCGAGGTCAGATAGGCAGTTGCTCCATGTAAAATACTGGTATTCAGCTGCATCCGGTTAGACTGGAAGTCGACTCCAACATAGTTGGGAAAAGGCTAGGCAGATGATGAATGGCTTCACAGCTGAAGTGGAAAACTGCAATTAACTTTTGGAGGGCACTGTGATTATTAAGACGCACAGAAGAAGTTAACGTTTTCAAAGAGAGGAAACAAAAAAGCACATTAAACTAAGCCATACCTACTTAGAAACATATTTATAACCTAAGGCTTACTTCAAAATCACCCATTACCGTATCATTTTTCATGGAGCCAAACAAATCCACACACATTTACTATTAAAGGTATTAAAACATCACTATGATGAATAAGAACGATTACATAGATGCTGCCTCTAAAATTAACCTCAAAATATTCTAACGCCCAAAGCTTTTACTCATCTTTTTCAAAATTAGTAATGAGTAATAGTCGTAGCGTATGACTGATGACTTCAAAAGTCTCGAATAGTGGTGATAGATAGATCGAATTATGCTCTTTTGAAGTTTTTTTGGTGATGGCAATCATCTAATCACTGGTCCTGTGGTTATTAATTAGTCTCGATCTTTGCTCTAGTGGTAAACGAGTTTCGCCGCTAATGTGCGTTTTGTTCATGCTAAGAGAACTAGATTAGGCTGAAGTTTATTGCAGTGTTCGAAGAATTTCTGTTTGTGAGTCTGTATTGTAACTGTAATTATGTGTCTTTTAATAAAGCAAAAAAAACCGTTTCTATTACCACTGTTGTCAAAAATATTACATCTTCTGCCCTAATTGCCCATGAAATTTCCACTAAAGAAGTTTGCAATAGATGTTTATATTCAAGTAAAGATTATAATTTTCAATTTGAGTAAGAAAGAAAGAAAATGTATTTATTGGGGCTCACGGGAATATTACAAACTAAGCTAAACACGCTAATAAAATAGAAAAAAAACACAACAGTAAAATAAAAACAGAAACTCCTGTACCTACGTAAAGTGTCTGTGAGTATATAAAACCGTATATTTATTTTAGCAGAGACTCGGAATTCTTCTACCAAGTGCGAAATACACATAATTCACAAAACAAAAATTGTAGCCATAAAAAAAGAAACAAAATAATTGTGACGAAACGTCATTATTTGAGAACCGAATGATACATCGCTAGGTATGTTAATAGGCGGCCGAAACCCAGCCATGTAATTTTGTTTCATATCATTATTGTGGCCATCGAGGGATCCGAACGGATAATGGCAGCCGAGAAAAAAACAACAATAATTACTTTAAAAAAACTACCCGCCATCTTTGTCTAGCGGTCAGTTCTTTTTTTGAAAGTTTTTCTTTTATTAGAGGCGATGACGGTAGTCGTTGCATTGTTATTTGTCATTTTGTTATGGGCTTATGAGATCTGTCGTCGGTATAGCGGTGTTTGTTTAGATTTACCTATATGGTAAGTTTTCGGTTATTTTTTATGAACTTTTGATCTTTGACCACGTGCTATATTTATCAACGATTTCTGGCCTGTCAGAGTATGCTGTCAGAGATCTTTTTTAGTGATCCTAAGTTCCGAAGAAACGGAGTAGCTAGTCTTAAGTTACTTTAGATCAAAAGGAGTCCGCTGTACCCACATAATAGGTAATATGTAATAAACTAATAACGAAAGAATGTATTTTATTGATGTTAAATGTTTTCTTATAGTTTCTAACATTATAAAGTTCACAGAAACAAAAAAAATATCCAGCCTGTATCTCACGCATCTAATCGCCTACTCTATCGACTGACGGACCTTTTTTGTCCAACCTTCACAAAAAATGAACCATGGACGCTACTCCGAAACTTAATTCGACAATAATAAACCACTAATTTCTTTGTAATGACACGTTTGAAGCCAATTTTGAGGTCCGAAAATCAGAGGACGATGGGACAGGGTACGTTGAGGTCAGATATGAAAAAATGGGAAATAAGGTAGAATTACATAGGTAAAGGTTTCAGACAATCACAATAGGATTGCTTTTGGCTGTAAAGATACTATGGCATATAAATGATTGTGCATATTGCTGGATGTACGAAAGACAGATGAAAAAAAAAAGAAGTAATTTTGCAAAAAAAGCGGACAACTACTGCCTAATGATTGACACTAAGTATTAATTGATTTATCAGATAAAATAAATACGAGATCAGATAAGATTGACAATAACGTTGAAAAAAATAAAACTCCAAGAGTGTAGGTTGTCTTTGACATCGCTATGAAATTTGTTAGATAAAAAATAAAAGCTTGACATGGTATGTAACTTCTATCAAGTCACGCTTGTGATCACAGAATGGTAAAACACAGTTATGTACCATTTGGAACAATACAATACTAAGCTTATGGATAAGTTATAAGGTTAAGCTACACTTCCCGCGGTTGGTCTGTGGATGGGCGGCGATCTTTTTTTTTTTGCGGATTGGAAATCATCAAATGATCCCCCCATCCGCTCTGGGTGGAGCGGAAGGGAGTGTCAGACTCTTACTGACTAAAACCCACTCATCTTCCTTCCTTAGCCCTTTATGTTCCGGGCCAGCGGTAACCCTTTCGGAGAAACCCGCTGACCCGGCCAAAAAAAATGTGGTCAAGATGTGCCTTAACCATATTGTGTGTTCCATCCTTGTCAAGGGGATTGCTAACCGTCTCTTCTTTCAATAGACACAAAGAACTAGGGTTGCCTGTGCCTTTAGTCTACATAGACGGAATGTTTCCGGAATGCCTAAGGGAAGAAATTTTATTCTAAAAAACCTTTTGGGTACAGTCATTTTTAATGTTGAAGACCCAAGACCCAAGTCCAGTCAAGGTATATCATTATCCCACATGGTATGCGACAAGCTACCCAGGAAGAAAATTAACTCAGCAAAAAGAGCTAGACATACTCGTTCGTCTAACATACTAGTCTATAATTTAAGTATTATTTACTTTAATTCAAGCATCGCGTGATATGGTAGTCATATTTAATAGCGTCATTTCGAGAAATGACATGGTTATTTCGGTCATTTGTTGCGAATGTAATTTTGAGTACGACATTTTTAATTCGTTGTCTGATTGTTATTGAAGTACGGACTGGCTACCTACTTTATTCTTTATGGGTGATTAAGAAATAAATGTCGAGTAGGCAGCGGTGGACTTCATGTATATCTATATACTAATAATAAAGCTGAATAGTTTGTTTGTCTGAACGTGCTGGAAATAGCGTTCGGATTTGAAAAAATATTTTTGCATTTGATAGTCCAATGCTTGAGGAAGGTTATAGGCTATTTAACATCACGTTAAGACCCTTCAGGGGCTTACATGACCTAAAGCGCGGTCACTCGGTCGGTCGGACTGCATAGAAAAGAAAGAGAAGCGCGATGACACAACGCTGGTAATTTATTGAAAAATTTGAAGCAATTATTTAATTACAACAAAAAAAACTATTGTTTGGACTAAAAAATTAAAACACTAGTGTTTTTGTATGTTTTTTGTAGAATAATCTGACAAAAAATCAAAATGACTGTATGTCTAATAGTATGGTTTTTATTGTAAAAAAAGTTTTTAGAGGTATCTTCATGATTTTTTTTCTATCGTATCAAATTAGTTGTATTATGTTTTCAACACACTATCTACCTAGCATATATCCTGAAGAATATCGTATATTTTTCTGATTTTGTTTACTGTAGTCGATCATAAATACTTTTATTGTTTCTAAAACTTGCGTTTTTTGGGTTTATGTCGTGTAAGCAAAAAAGGTTAGAAAGAGCGCAAAGCGAAAACGAAGTAATAGCGCGGGAAGGCGATGCGATAATGCAGGAGACGGGGTGGATGGGGGTGCAAGAGATTTTACACGGACGAAGTCGCGGGCAGAAGCTAGTATCACAATAATAACAATCTTCAGAACGTCATGCTATCCATCAGTGCTATGCAAACGAGCTCTAGAAGCTAGGGAAAATCAGGCAATAAAATTAATATTTCTAGCACAGGACTTGAAACGACTGGACTGTCGACTCAAGGGTGGTGATTATACCTAATAAAATAATAATTGGAGCTGTATGAGATGATTGGTGGTGTTTATGGCTAGTAAAAGCACAAAGAATATAAGAAAAATAAGCACACGACACTTTTTTATTTCACTTAACGTATTTGTCAACAGCAAGAGCAAAGATTATTATTTAAATTAATTTATATGCAAATTGAATATGAGTTTTGATGTGTTTTAGCTGGATGAATAAAATTAATTTCATTGCTCTGTGATTGTTTGAGAATAACAAGTAGTTTAGAAGTTATGAGGGAACAGATGAACATACGTAACATAGGTACAGGTCATAATCATAACCCTCCTTTTTGCTTCGCCGTAGTCGGGTAAAAATAGTCGAGGATTTAAATTGCCGGTTAATAATAATTGTATGAAAAATTACTCTTTTCAATTTGCAAGGGTTTTAGTGCGTTTTTGAATGAGGCTTGCATCCACCGTCATCAGGATGTATGAAAGGATGTATTCATCATTTATTGTAAGTTTTTGTCTATTAATTATTAGAGGGGTCCGTGGCTAAATAATAACAGCCGCACAGGTCGATCGATCAGGTTAAGCTACGCTTGCCGCGGTTGGTCTGTGGATGGGTGACCATCTTTACATACCGAGACCCCTCCGTGCCTCGGAAAGCACGTTAAGCCGTTGGTCCCGGCTGTCATTCGTGGATCTTTGACAGTCGTTACGAGTAGTCAGAAGCCCGAAAGTCTGATAACCAGTCTTACCAAGGGGTATCGTATTACCCAGTAATTGGGTTGTGGAGGTCAGATAGGCAGTCGCTCCATGTAAAATACTGGTATTCAGCTGCATCCGGTTAGACTGGAAGCCGACCCCAACATGGTTGGGAAAAGGCTAGGCAGATGATGATGATTGTAAGTTTTTGTCTAAGCTTTTAGTGTATCTATGTGAGTTAAAATAAATCGCCAGCTTTACGCTGTGTGTGTAGGCTGACAAAGATAATTATAATTCATAAGGCGGACTCCGAAACGTAAAGGGACTTTCCTTATTGATTCTTAGAATAATATTACTTAGCTCGTTTTCAAATTGCTGTCTAACCTTAGAATTATTTGTTAATTTGCATTTTTGTGTAGTTGAACACGTCATTAATATGCGTGTAGACATTGCCACTTACAAATTCCTATAATTCCTCACCTTTTTCTAAAATTCAGCTGAGACGTACGTCATTGGCGCCGATTCTGTTGTTCACAAACTAAACTAAATTTAAGTTCATGCATCTTTTTCTTTCTATTTCATTAAGAAAAGGACAGAAGATAAATATTAGTTTAGTCCTGTCAAATTAAGATACTCCATTGACAACTTTAGACGAGATTAAAAAATTGGCTACTAAAAATACGTCAATTTACGCCAGGCGCTGACTAATTTGACAGGACTAAACTAATATTTATCTTCTGTCCTTGTCTTAATGAAATAGAAAGAAAAAGATGCCTGAACTAAAATTTAGTTTAGTTTGTGAACAACAGAATCGGGGGCATTTACGTCATCATGGCAACATGATCCCCGTCCATTAAAATACAAAGTGTTCTACCCGATTCCGCGGCACAGAGGTCCGAAGATTACAAACTTTGCGAGTCAATTACTTGGCCGTATTAATACGGTTTTAATATTCAAGTTTAATAACATTACGGCTCTTTACGATGGTACATTTAGAGGCTGAGCACGGATGGAGGTAGAAGTACGGACCGGTTTTTTAATTTTCTTTTTTTGTCATTTCAGGTACGTAATTGCTATGGCGATAGTGGAGAGGTTTGCGAATGTGGACTGTAATTTGTTGGGGTAAAAGCGAGAATTGATTGGTATGTATTATATTTGTTTATGTTTCAAGAAGTATATTATAAAGAATCGTAATGTTCTTTGGATCAGTAGCGCCTCTTGTCTCGTCTGTAATAAAGTATTTTATTAACCCCCTTACTAATAAACGTATTATAATAAATGAATAGTTACACACCGATTCCTCTCTTTCAGTCGTCAGTAATTTTACTTTCGAAAGAAGAAGACAAAACGTTGTGATTGTAACTATACAGACGCTATACAACGTTTATTAGTAAGGGGGTAAATGTTTTATTGTGTAATAGAGAAATTTGTCTACTTAATTCAATATTCTTACCGTCAGTCATATCGGTTATAAAAGTGGTTTTCTTTTGTTTTCTGCTGGCATAGCTCGCTGATGTGAAATTGAAATGTTTTATCTAACGCGTTGAAGATTCTATAAAACAGCTATTACATTATACTCAAAGCTCGATTGAACATATTTTTTCTCTTTTTATAACTAATAACCGCATGTACGTATAAAACCTTCGACTAAATACCGTGTCATCATCTGCATAGCCTTTCCTCGTCTATGTTGGGGTCGGCTTCCAGTCTAACCGGATGCAGTTGAATACCAGTATTTTACATGGAGCGACTGCCTATCTGACCTCCACAACCCAGTGACTGGGTAATACAATACCCCTTGGTAAGACTGGTTGTCAGACTTTCGGACTTCTGACTACCCGTAACGACTGTCAAAGATCCGCGAATGACAGCCGGGATCAACGGCATAACGTACTTTCCGAGGCACGGAGGGGTCTCGGTATGTAAAGATGGTCATCCATCCACAGACCAACCGCGGCCAGCATAGCTTAACCTGATCGATCGACCTGTGCGGTTGTTATTATTTAGCCACGGGCCAGTCCGACTCAAAACCGTGTGACTTCACTAATTAACGAGAGAAATCAAAAATCAACCGATTAGTCACACACCTTGATTTAATGACTAAACCCGTATATTTCATGGTGTACAAAAATATCTAATTACCTTTTGTATAGATAGTATTACAAACAGAGATTATCGATTCAGTCACGGCATTTACTTAAATATTTCGACTCTAACAAAATATGTTTCATGGGAAACCAAGTAACTAATAAAATGGCCGCTGTCGGATAACGGTAACGTATTCGATTGATTTCTTTATGGCCAAATTGTTTTTGGTATGTTTTATGATTTGTTAAGGGGAAGTCGGTGTGATTCTATGATTGCTATCCAAATTGAGTATCAACTTTTCGGTAAATAATCTATTTCATGGAGTTTTAAAATCTTGTCATACCAGATTATACCGAAAGAAATAAATTATTATTGTTTGAAAGATTTATTATGGGTTATTTAAAAATAAAACAGACAATTCAAAAGTTCCTACCTACCTAATTATCATAGTGCTATAAAAATGTCGACGAAAATATTTCGCAAGAAGTACAGAAATACCTTTACGATTACGAATCAGAGTAACCCGACTAGGAAACCCCAAATTTACCCCAACACTAGACCCGAAAATAGTGCCGGATTAGCCCATAAGCAAATTAATCAATTGCTTAGGGCATCGCGTCTCGGGGACCATAAGGCAGAAACAGCACCGAAATAGTATTTGCTAGCACTTGAAAGGCAAGGCTAGGCTGTATATCAGCAAGATATAGCAAGACCCAAAAGTCACTCTAGCTAGAGATGTGCGCCAATCTGTACAAATCGCTCGTCGTTGTTTTGAAAAAATACGAGGTGACTAGTGGATAGGAGGGCTACAGGCGTGGATTGCTTAGGGCATCAAATAGTCTTAATCCGGCACTGCCCGAAAACACAAACCATCGCCTTAACAGAAGCGGCATGCTCAAACGCGTAACACACATTATAAATTCGTTACCCCTGTAACCTAACTCAGTAATAGATCTGTGGTATACATCGTCAATATAATTGCTACAAATTGCTTTTAATGATTGATACTGTGTTGATGAACTCGATAGTTGTTGAGTTGTTGGAGTTGTGTAATAGGCTGTCATTGTGAGGGTTGAGTGTTGATTGGGCTTTTAGCATTCTTGTAGAGGCGCCGTTGATTAGGAGGATTTTGCTTGGTAGGCCTCTAATTTTGGAATTCGTTTTTTGGCAGTTTGAAGCGTGGTGTAAAGTTATACAAAGCGGTGATTTTTTTTGGGTATTCTTTTATTTAAATATTACTAGTGTTATAAGATTTAACAAAATGCAAATATTAGGAAGACGGCCTTGGAAAGCATTATATATGATTAATCACAGTGTGTTATAACATACGATTACTGATTGAGGAGATGTATTTGGTAATAAAAAACATAAAATAGGTAAATTTTAGAACAAAACGAATAATTATAGGCATAGATTAATAGTTTGACAATTATAAATATATAATAAGGCTTTTATGAAGTCATGTCGATCGTAGCAGGTGGCGTTCTGTAGTTTCTGCCTACTTTCCATTGGAAAAAGGCGTGAGTTTATGTATGTATGGCTCATATAAATATTATCATTAACTTCGTTTGAGATCATCGGTGGACACACACACACTCAGGATTCAGCAACAAAGTGTCATTCTACGTTCATTTGTCAATTGTTGTTGTTTTTTGTCTACTTGTTCTTGTTGTTTTGTCATTTGTTTGTTTGTTTGTCGTTATTTTGTGTTTTTGCACTACGAAAAATATCGAAACAGTGGCTTCAGATTACATTCAAACCTAACTACTAAACCAGAAGTCATTATTCACGAAACTATTCATTGAAATTCCGAGGAATTAGCTTAAAGAGCCGATACAGTTTCCATGTAAACACATAATAAGACAAAAGTCTCCTGTCGTACATGCGATAAATTTCAAAATTTGCATACGACTGTGCCGTTCGCAAACCTCCACAGTAGTGTTTGCGTAATCGAGATTGTTGACGTTTTAGAAACCTGTTCGTATTTGTTTTTACCCTGTATGGATTTTAGGCTTATATGGGTAACCCTAATTACGGTGAGATCATAATTGGGGTTACCTTTATAAGCCTAAGAAATTGGAAACATATTTTTGGCCCCACCCCTATATTATGGGGTTACCCTTTTTTTTTTTTTTTCGGATGTGAAATCGTCAAATGACCCCTCCCGCTCTGGGTGGAGCGGTAGGGAGTGTCAGACTCGTACTGACTAAAACCCACCCGTGTGCCTTCCTTAGCCCTTTATGTTCCGGGCCAGCGGTAACCCTTTCGGACAATCCCGGTCGCGCCCGTTCGGGTTACCCTTAAAAGCCTAAGAAGCAAATGGAAACACATTTTTTTGGCCCCACCCCTATTTGGGGTTACCCATATAAGGCTAAGGCGTGTTAAGAAATTAACCCAACAAACTTTAAGAGGTGCCTTAGACCATCGAACTGAACAACTTTCACTATGGGACCAACTCTGAAATCACGAAAAAAATCAGCTGTTTCATACATTTTGGTCAAGTAGGTATTGAACTTTTGTATTAAACAGCTAATTTTTTTTTCGACAATTTCAGGTTCGAACCTACGACCGTGAGGTCGTAGGTTTGAACCTAGACTGGCGCTTTCCTTTGTGTACATTATTTTCATCACCACTGCTCTTCAAACGGTGAAGGAAAACATCGTGAGGAAACCGGCATGTCCTAGAACCAAAAATTCGAAGACATGTGACATCTGCCAACCCGCACTGGGCCCGCGTGGTGGATTACGGCCCACTCCCTCTCACCGAGAGGAGGCTTGTGTCCCAGCAGTGGGAACATTATAGGCTGATCATGTCAATGCGAACCACTATCCCGAAAATTATACTTGTATAGGTACCTGCCTCTTCTGCAAACCTAGGAATAATCTACGTTGGATTTGATTAAACGTAAGATATATGTAATTTTTTTTTTTTTTTTTTATTTTTTTTAACTTTGCCCCACACTAGGAATTTCTCCTGTATCGTGGGTGCGTTTACAAACATTTAAACTCACATACACAAACAGCCAGACCCGGAACAACTACTTGTAGGTCATACAAATATTTGTTCCGTGCGGGAATCGAACCCGCGACACGCAGCGCAGCAGTCAATCGCTTAACCACTGCGCCAACCGTGCCGTCTAAAAAATTAAATGTCTTCCGTATGCGTCACTATGGGAGGGTTACTCTCATCCTACATAGTAAATATCTATGAGCCGTTGTAAACGTTTGAAGATTTCCCAATCATTAATTTGCATGGGTACCTACTTACTATTTAATTGCTTAGTCGCATTCTTAAGAAAATATAGGTATTTATATCCATCCTGTTCATATTCTTGGCTGTTCACATTGCACTGTTTCATTCTAGCATGACATGTAATATTATTTCTAAAATAGTAGTTAAATTATAATAATATAATAATAATATAATATTCCACAACTATCAACATATATATTGATAGTTGTGGAATATTATATTTTTATCAATATTTCACAACGCCGTCTAGTCTCAAGCTAAGCAGAGCTTGTGTTATGAGTACTAGACAACTGATAAACATACTTATATATTTCTAAATACATACATATATAGATAAATTACACCCAGACACAGAACAAATGATCATGCTCATCACACAAACATTTGTCCTGGGTGGGAATCGAACCCACGACCTCCGGCATAGCAGTCATAGTCACTGACCACTAGACCAACAGGCCAGTCGCCAAATTAATCCGTTTTTCTATATTATCCGACTAGCAGTTTGCCCGCGACTTCGTCCGCGTGTATTTCGTACTTTCCTCTAAAAATTTCTAATATGTATGTTTATGATCTTTATCATTTATTTAGATTAATAAGTATTTGGGCCAATTTTTAAGTTTGTAGATCAAAGGAATCAGATTTTTCAAATAAACAGGATCCTCGCTTTTCACCCCAACAAGGGTGGATTTTTGAAAAATCGTTTGGGATGACGTGTCCATAACTTGACTCAAAGACCGATACCTACTCATTTTCGAGTTAATGGAAGCAAGCAGTAAAAGCCACCCTTTCTTCTTAGCGTGTCGATAGCAATCTAAATGGACTCGGCCCAGAATTCAGCTACTTGTTTGGCGCCATTAACAGCGTCCACCAGTTCCTATAACGTGCAGCTGACAGGACATGCAGGACACGATATTAATTGTCCCATCGTTTGTGGAACAGCACCACATTTACACTCCAAGGCGGAGTTATCTATGAATCTCCACCTGAACAGGTTTTCCTTGCTTCAGCTAACCTGGATCCGGAGGCTGTTTAAAGACTTCCAGGCTACCCAAGGTTACTCATGTCCAGGTGGGAGGTCTTCAGCGGGTGGGACGAACGGTTTGGGTAAGGAAGGACTGTCTCGCCACAGCTTCAGTCTTTCTTGTCATGGTTCACCTGTGAGTGGGACGACACACTTTAAAAAACTGTTTCGGCTTTTCAGCCTTTGTGGCACAAGGATGTTGTCGTGCAAAGGGTCATGTGTCGGAGACCATTTTGACTCTTTCGCAGGAGCCAGTGCTGCGAACCACTGGTGGCGCTATTCCTGCTAGTGGATACAGCATTTCCTACTATATTTCTCAGCAATCCACCCCTTCAACTTTATTACCCTTTTCCACCTTGGTAGGAGTCGAGTTTTGAAAAACCCTAAAACTAACTACACCTTTTCACCCCGTTAGGGGTAGATTTTCGAAAAACCCTGATACGTGTTATTCTTTATTTTTGGTCTTAAGTATAAATACCGAGTTTCGAGTTAATCGGACCGCGCGTTAAAATTCATCCATACAAATTTTGACACCCCCCAATCCCCTTTTAGGGGGTAGTTTAGAAAAACAAAAAGTGTCAATCTTCATAATTTACTTTCGTGCCAAGTTTCAAGTTTATTAACCAAATGAATAAGATTTTTCATATAAACTGTATCCCCGCTTTTCACCCCCACAGGGGTGGAATTTCGAAAAATAGTTTGTGATGTGTTCATTACTTGACTCAAAGATTATTAATACCAATTTTCGAGTAAATCAAGTCACGCAGTAAAATCCTCCCCTGTAAAATTAACTACCCCTTTTCACCCCGTTAGGGTTACATTTTCGAAAAACCCTGATACACGTTATTTTCTATTTTTGGTCATAAGTATAAATACTGAGTTTCGAGTTAATCGGACAGCCCGTTAAAATTCTTCCATACAAACTTTGACACCCCCCAATCCCCCTTTAGGGGGTAGTTAAGAAAAACAAAAACTTAATAATTTACTTAGATAAGTATTCGTGCCAAGTTTCAAGTTTATTAACTCAAGGAATAAGATTTTTCATACAAACGAAATCCCCCCTTTTCACCCCCTTAAAGGTTGAATTTCCAAAAACCCCTTCTTAGTGCTCCCCTACATTATAAAAGGAAGCCGTGTGCAAAATTTCACATTCCTAGACCCAGTAGTTTCGGCTGTACGTTGATATGTCAGTCAGTCAGTCAGTCAGTCAGTCAGTCAGTCATTCATTCAGTCAGTCAGTTTCTTCTTTTATATATATAGATATCCGTTGGTAGTTTATTAATAATAAACTAAATATCGATCATTTGATTATTTATCTTGTAAATAATCAAATTAATGCAAGATAAAACAAGACCACTATTTTTTTTGTTAAATAAATCTATTAAAAAGCCTTCCTACGCAATTCCTTATTAATATGGTAGATTTGTATTAAATATTGATATAAAATTTATACCTCCTACTGACCTTGAAATAAGATTTTTGGAAGTTTCTGGTGCCAATGTTAATATGTTTTTATTCTGCGTTTGTTAAAAAAAACACTTACCGAAACTTTCCTTGAGTTGATTTAATAAATAACAAATTGAAATTAATTTTCTTCGTTTTGCTTGTATTTTAATTTACTATATTAGAATGCATTGATTCATGTAAAATAAAATATGATTGTCTGGGTCATAAGAATCGCGTCTGAATTTCTGATTTTTACTATTTATTTTTCAGTTAGACATTTTTTCATCATTTTTTTCAATTTAGACTGTTTTAAAGCAAGTTAATCCGCGTGTCCACATAGTCAAACAATAAAAAATCCATTCACAATAAATCAGGCACATTAAATCAGATATTCCACATAGATAATACTCTAGCTCGAATATTTTGTAGTATAAAGATTGTCTTAAGAAATTTTTATAGCCTTTTTACGACTAAGATTCTATGATCGTCTGATTAGTTGTCTACGGAATAGAAGGTCATAATATTATTGCTGATATTGAATATATAAATGTATTATCTATACTTGAATATCCTTTTATTAGGTAATTATTACATTTTAATTGACGGTTTTTGATTTTAACACGCAAAATTTAAAAGTTATGGTTTAAAAATTATGTTCATGACTGTCTTTTCGCTTTTGTTGTAGAAACTTTTATTTGGAAGTAACTACCAATTGAACGATTTCGGTAATTTTATTTTAAAAGATAAAGAGCTTACCGTCTTATTCTCTTTAAGTGTGTTACAATTCCATATACGCCAATCTTAAAAAAAGACAATATTCAAAAAATAAAATCCTAATTTTTAAACACTGTTAGACAAATTCTCGTTTATTTTAAACACGATAAAAGCTGTTGTTTGATTAGATTTTTATCTAAAAAACCACTTGCAAGATGGCGTAGGTTTTGGAACGTAGAATTCATGCATCTGATGTAAGATTATCAAAACAACGAAATAAGTCCTGACTTTATCAAACAATCTAGCATTCGTTTACGACCAAATTAAATCGATGACTAAATGATTATGTCATGCAGTTTTAAGATAAATGTAGAATAAACCACTGCTTCGACAGATGATATTATCATGGATAGCAATCTCCAGATGGGCATTGTAACATAATCTAACTTCACGCCGGATTTTCCCCGAACGGTTAAGCAGAGAAGACCTTAGTTCAACCACATTTAGTCAGTAATGTTTAAGTCCCAGGACAGGGTGATCCTATTGCCATTAACCGGGCACAAATCTAGACTGGGCTGGTAATAATAAATTACGGATAGAAAACCCAATAATACTTTGCTCGGCCCGGGAGTCGTACACTGGACCTCATGTTTACCAGTAGCGGTTGCAACGACTAGAACAGCGAGGCAGACGGTATGTCAAGTACCTACACATACCTACTATGATGAAATAACTGCACTTATACTTTATAAAAATCATAAATTCATTCATTGAGGAAATGCGGGTGGTCGTTTCTCCATAGAAACGTTCTCGCCTGTTTTCTTTCTGGTTCATGACCATAATGCAATGATTTTTTACAGAATAATAAATATTAACTACTTGTATGTCCATATGTTTTCCTTTTAGATGATACATTATTATAATAAGCACTAGAACCCTCAAAAAATGCTCCAAATTGCCGATTTAAACCGCTGTCAACAGAGGCCTAGTGTAAAAATTTGACAACTATTGATGAGAAACTTAGGAACACAGTATAATTATATCCTTCATATTCAGTTTATGAAATATCTTTTAATCTCGAATTATGACTTTTTACTACAACGTAAAGCCTAAACTGCTGCGCTTGAAATTTTGTACAAGAGCTTCTTATGAAAGGGAGCACTATTGTTGAAAATTCGTTCCCTAAAGGGGTAAAGAGAAAATGAAAGGTTGCATGGTACTTCGTCATTTTCGCCGATGATAAATCCCATCGGGCACACGACTTGTACCATAATAAATTAATAAGCCAGGAAATATCGTAAGACCTCATTTTCAAATCCCCCCTATTAGGGGCAAAATGTATCTTGACTATCATTAATTTAGCCGACTTGAGTGGCAGTGTAATGAGTTCGGTTACCAGCCGTCAACCCTAAGTGGTTGATTGTGGTGAAATTAACCTACGGATTACCGTTAAGTGGGAATTAATAGCCTATGTTAGGTGTTGAATATTTTCTCTTTAGATATTGTGCAAAAGATGAAAGGAGGATAAATATAATAAAGTCTGTTTTACTGTACCAGGATGTTGTACTATGCAATCATGTGTTGTAGTTCCAGGAGCAATAAGCTTAGGTACCTATTTATCCAGCCACAAATCCATTTTACAACATAAACTTGTAATATTCGTTTTGAATTGCTGGGACTCGGGTTTTCTCTTTGTGAGAATCTACTTCCCATGAGAGAAACTGAACTAGCTTCATTTTTCTGACCGACTGACTATTTGACAATTCAAAGGCGCCTGTAAATGGTTTGAGTTTGTGTTTGAGTAGTCTACAGTATTCCTAGGCCTAGTGCGGGCAATTGCGTAACACATTATCAATCGGAATCGGTTTCATTTTTACCGACTTCAAAAAAAAGGAGGTTATCAATTCGATACGTATGTATGTAATATTATTGGAATTGCATTATATTCACATATGACAATCTACTAAGGCTTCCAAACAAATATACAAAATTTCATAGACGTAGGTATGTATGTATGTATGTTTGTCCACGCATTTCTCAGCAACTATCAGAATCGAATATAACTCAGAATCGGATCGTGACCATTTTTTTTTGTATTAGCTTACATTTACTTCAACTTAGGGAACAGTGCAAGTTTCATCAAAATCGATTCAGTAATTTTCAAGATATGGACTAATACGTGTAAATGTGACGGTACGGGCGTATTGATACGAGCTACGGGTGTAGTGTCAAAGGGAAAACATCTCAAAACCTTGGTCAAATTCTAGTGCAAAAACTAAAAATTACGAAATAAAAGTAATTTAAAAAAATTAAACCGACTTCAAAAAGAAATCAACTCAAAATTATGAAATAACTTTAATTTCGGAAGTCGGTGGCAAAAAACTAAAATGCAGATCCCCAGACACCGACTTCCGAAATTAAAGTTATTTCATAATTTTGAGTTGATTTCTTTTTGAAGTCGGTTTAATTTTTTTAAATTACTTTTATGACAGTTCAAAAACATTCATTGCGTTTTTTACGCGTTGAGCAGATACATTTTTCGAACTTATGAAGCAATGGATTAGCAATTTGCTTCAAAATGATTCAGATTCCGACTGATAGTGTGTTACGCAATTAGGGTGCTGGTTGGGTGTTAGTTTTGTCTTATTTTCTAATGCTTAAAACTAATATTATTTAATATAAAGAAAAATATTTGATTTTTTGTGTGTTTGTTAAGCTTTAATCAAAAATGGCTGAACGGATTTGGAAGAAATTTGGCACATGGATATTCCATGACCTGGAGAAGGATAAAGGATCCTGGATTGCAGACGAAGTTGCGGGTAACAGCTACAAACGGATATTTATTTATGGAGACTTTAGTTCAGCAGAAGATGCTAACTACCTTTATATTTTATCAAGGACAGATGACAATATGGCGCCGCCAAACGACCACACACCATCACATCCCGGATTGACACAAATACTCATAAAAGCTTCCACCAAGAAGCTACTTATGTACAATGTTCAAAGGCTTTAGTCATCGTCATTCTGGCAACGAAACTCTATAAATAAGACAATTTGAATGGCGCTGACCGACCCTGGTTTATTGCTAGTGGAGTCACGATCCTTGATATGATGCAAACGATTATTGTGCTACAAGCCTACAATGTTGTATGTTTATTTGCGCTATTTTTAGGGAGTTGCTAAGTTTCTTGTACCTTCTATAAATTATAGAGGTTATAGGGTGATTAGAAACGACAACGGCGAGGAGGTTCTGCTGCTGATATCTCTGAAGATGCAAAAAATACAGGGTGGCTCCCATCGACGCTCAACCAGTAGGTACTAATAGTTATTCTGTGGCGCAAGCTTTTACCCCATGATTCAGTATATGATTCTGAACCCGCCTGCGTTACTGCGTGCGAAATTCTTCGTCGGTTATTAAAAAAACAAATTGCTGGTCCATACATTTTGATCGAGTAGGTTGTTAGTAGTACAGACGCCAGCACATTAAGCTACCCGAAACTGTCGAATTTTCCCAATCAACTTTGAACCTTATTCTATAGCGATAAAATTTAAAATCTATTAAAGAAATTTGACAGATCGTAGTAGCTTGATGTGCTGGCGTCTGTACCTACCTTAGTCATTTTGAAATTACACCCGAAGAAGTAAGTCTTCTTATTTTAGTCTGTTCACTAGTGTAGTCTTTAGTTCTTTGAAACTGTCATATTATGGAAACAAAACGTTACTGAAAGAGAAACACAAATGAACCTACTTATAATTCAGTTCATGTATTAGGACTCAAATGTAGCAGAAATTCGTGATAATCGTGAACTTTTAACTCAACACGTTTGTGCTGCGACCTCGAGCGATCCTTTGATAGTTGACATTGATACTGCTTGGGACCTGAGCTTAAACTGACCTGGTAGCTAAAAAAGCAGTACTATAATACTCTGAGCAGCTACTGACTATCAAAAGGAGATCGAATACACACGAATATTGCGGCTCCGTCCTGATCGGCTAATATTTTCTTGTATGGACCAGTAACTCAACTCGCAGGGTAAATAAAGAAAGAAAGATAAAGTATTTATTTCGACTCGTACAGGAAGATCACAAACTAAACTAAACACAGTAAAATAAAAATCCAGGTTATATAAAAAAAAGTAACAAAAGGAAAGTCCTTTAAGAGGCCAAAAGGCTCCTATCTCAGGATGATGCTGCGACATTTAAAAAAAAATAAAGGTCGCAGCGCTGGTATTCTGATAGGGCCCGGTGTGATGTCACGGGCAGTTATTTAAATAAATATGTAAAATATTAGCAAATAAAAAAAAAAGTAAATAAATAAAATAAATTCATTTTACAATATAAACTTTACTTTGCACAGATTTCCCTGCTAACAAATAAAGATCGAATACGTGTGGCCCATGTGATTGGATTGAGTCACGGATATCTATAGGTTGAGTGTTATACCGTGGGTCCATTTCGAGTGGGTCCAGTTGACCAAAGACTCCCCTTTTGTAGCTTAACGGAAAAAATAAAATTGAAAGCGTACCCTTCATAGCTAAACTACAAAAGCCTTTTTTCTTCGTCATCTTCAATCGATTCTTAATTTTATATTGCAAGAGTTCTTTTATGGCCATGAAAGTAACTCATGCAGTTATAAAAATATCAGCTAGTCGGCAGGGTGGTAGCCGGGTCAATTTCCTATGTTATCGATTTTCCTCCCTTTACGCTACTTTCCTGTATTATTACCTGTATTTATATGCATAAGCAGGATATAAAGGTTTTAAAGTTACGTAAGAACCTTTTCGAAATGTGTTATTTAAAAAAAGATAATCTCTGTTTCTATGAAAAATCGGTCTAATTTGGCTGTAGCACTATTTTTCGAAAATATTCTTAAGTAAGTTTTTAGACCTTTGTATCCTGCTAATGCGTATGCAGTTTCATTAAAATCGGTTTATTCATTTCCAAAAACAAGGGTTTGAAAGTTTGTACTAAATGCCGTACGGCGTAAAACGTATCAATATTGTCTTCAACTTTTAAAATAGCATTATTAATTAACTTTCCTAACTATATATAAAAGAAACAAGGAAATAATATGAACCTGAGAAAGCTGACTTTAAAATACCCTCAACAAAACAGGGTGTGAACACAAAAACTGTCTCCGCCCGGGCCAGTGACACGAGCGCGTGCGCGCGCAACTCCTGCGCATATAATTGAACCGCGCGCATTGTTTGCGACCGTCGCGTCGCCAGCGCATGTGATTTGTAGTAGCAACGTTTTTTTGTTTGAAACAAATGAGTTTTGAAGTTGTCTGTGGATTGCAGTTGTTTTTTAATTGAATTTTGAATTTAGCATGGTTACATTCTTATTTTTATCAACCTACACGATTTCGTCCGCGTGAAATTTGTTTAAAACAATAAATTTCACAAATATTATTATATTCTATTACACTCAGCGATACATTAGCTTCACATTAGTGAAATAATTAGTTCCGAAGATTACCCCCTACATACAAATACCACTTTAAAATATTACCGAAGCCGACCCCAATATTGTTGGGAAAAGGCTAGGCAGATGATGAAGATTATTATTTTCTCTATTTCCCCTTTGGTTTGAACGTGCACTACAAAATACCGTTCGTTAAATTCCAACTGGAACCTATTACTTCTGACCAAAATCAGTAACCCAGTAAGGTTACAAAAAGTATTTCATAACGGCTTGATATAATATACGACAGTGTTCCCGTCATCGGTTCACAATATTAAATGACCATTTTAGCAGTAACTGTTTAATAAATTACCGAAGCACCGTGAGAGGATCCGAGAGGAGGAGAGGTTCTGTAGCTTTTGTTAAGGTTTTATTTATCACAGGTATTATGTAGATGGATTTTAGAGTTAAATTACAGATTTCAGACTGTAACATTAAGTTATATTTTGATAATAAGAAATTCTAGATATCATCTTCAGTTTCGGTATTTCCTTTAGCATTTTCTAGCAGCCCAGAGTATAGATTGTACCCGGTTGAAGGCAATAGGCTTGTTCCTATTACATGGGACTTAAACATAACTGGCTAAATGTGGGTGTTACTATAACTGCACCTCTTCCCAACTCTTTGAGAAATTTTCTCCATTTCATTTTTGGTTTTTCACTTTTTCCACTATCACAATCAACAAAACAACAACACACAACAACAATCAACAACAACCAATCAACATTTTTTTTTTATATATCTTTTTTTTTATTATCCTTTTTATTATGTTTTATTGTGTGTGTGCACTCTACATATAAGTTATGGTTGCTCGAAATAAATGTATTTTTTTTTATTTATCTCTTTTCTTTATTAGTGGTTTTCAAAGTCAGTAATTAGGTTGTGGAGGTCAGATAGGCAGTCGCTCCATGTAAAATACTGGTATTCAGCTGCATCCGGTTAGACTGGAAGCCGACCTCAACATGGTCGGGAAAAGGCTCGGCAGATGATGATGTTTTCAAAGTCAAAAGTCCCAAAAAACAAATCCCCGGACCCCGCTCTGGGTGTTCTTGAGTTCATAATTTTTGACCGATGCATCATTGGACAAATTAAACTTGGTGCCAAAAATAATTTATCAGTCCTCGCCCCGGTCGATTATTCACGCTTATGACAAATGGTGGCGAGGTGGCCAGTATATTTCACGGATTTGTGATTTGCAATATATACGTTCGGCAATGGATATTGTTCGGCATTTTTTATTATTTATTACTTTATTCTTTTGTCTGGTCGGATTTGTAATTTTTGTGAGAGTAATTTTTTGGTATTTTTTAGGGTTCCGTACCTCAAAAGGAAAAAATGGAACTCTTAAAGGATCACTTTATTGTCCGTCCGTCCGTCTGTCTGTCAAGACCCTTTATCTCGGGAACACGTGGAGTTATCGAGTTGAAATTAAAAGCATATTATATACCTACTCATATATTTCGACACTCTCAAGGGGATCAAAATTTATAGGGTACTTCCCGTTGACCTAGAATCATGAAATTTGGCAAAAAGCAAGATCATATAGCACAAGTAAAGCTAATTATCCGAAAACCGTAGATTTGTAGGTACATTAAAAGAAAATCCCGTGATACACTATTTACATACCTACAAAGTACGGAACCCTCGGTGCGCGAGTCCGACTCACACTTGACCGGTTTTTTTATTTTATTAATATTTTTAAGGGAGTACAGTGAAGTAAAAAAAATGGATTCAAATTCCTAAGTACTATAGAGGTCCAGACGGGACCTCCCAAATACCTATAAAAAGAGCTTTGACTTGGATCAGTTGGATCTAATCTATACTAATAATAAAGCTGAAGAGTTTGTTTGTTTGAACGCGATAATCTCAGGAACTACCGGTCAGATTAAAAAAAAAAACTATTTGCATTTGATAGCCCAATTCTCGAGGAAGGCTATAGGCTATTTAATATCACGCTATGACTCTTAGGAGCCGAGAAAAAAGAAAAAAAGTCAGAATCAAATTTTAAAAAGAAAAAAGAACGCTAAGCGAATACGAAGTGTTGCGACGGGGTGGGGGTACAAGAAATTTCACGCGGACGAAGTCGCGGGCAGAAGCTAGTATATTTATAAGAAGACTACAGTTTCACGTTATTTCTAGCACTCCTTCTACTAAACAAAAAAAACTTATTAAAATATTTGACACTGTTTGAACGTTCGAATGGAACACCCCGGCAATTATGACTAGCCAGTTTTTATTGTTAAAGGTAGGACTACACAGACTACAGTACCTGTACGGTGTAACAATTCAAACCAAAAAAATCTTAATCAATAAAACTTGGCGCGAAAATAAAGGTACAAGGGCACTAACAACCCATCAATCAGAACATGGACTCTGAAACGAAAGGTCGTGACTTCAAATCCGATCCTATTACACCATTACGATAAACTCTAGCGAATATGGCCCCTATATCAAAGATGCAACGCGAATTGCCATAAAAAAAAAACTCAAAAAAAAAAATTGTTCAACAACATCGGTAAAATACTTCAAATTTGCGCTTATTTATTTATTAACATATTAATATACGACGATCTTCTAATCACAAATCTGATAAGTCAGCCATTAATATAATTACAAGAGACCGAAATATACTGTATACGAAAAGTTCACAGTAGATATTAATTAATTGAACGCTCACATCAACTTAATAGATAAACGTTGCAATATGAACGATTACTAAGAACCAGCGTGAATCCATTGCAGGTTAATTGTGGATTAAGTTTATTAAAATGCGTACATAATCTTCAATGGATGAGCGACGCAACGATAGCATCTCGGCGAGGATAAGATGAGAACACTAATTATGTTTCTATGGTGCACGGACGCGAGGAGGGGCGGCATTCCGTCAGAGCATTGACCTCTCCCACAGACCAACACATCCATAGAACGAACGAAAAAACATAAATTGAATATATATATTAATGATTTCTATTAATTATCGCAACGTATAATAAATTATTCGACGTTTTTGAATTATGTGAATTTCTTCGATATGGAGTCCGGTATTAATTGAAGTTGAAATGGCGCTCCTATTTTTGTAATCATTACGTTATCGTTTAATTGATGCTGCAAATTCTGACAGCTGATTAACTGATACAGAAGTGATGTAGTTAATGTCCAATTAATGCTCTGTTAAGTTCCTAAGTGACCTAAAATTGCTTGGCTTTTTAAAAAGTACAATTTTCTATGTTGAGTCAATTAAAGTTTAAGTACCTAATTTTCTTGCTGCCGTAAAATGGAAACATTTTACTACTTAAATTAAACGATTCACATCAATTAGTTTTACAGTTTTCAGCACTAGAAACACTAACTAAAGTATTTCCTCGTTAGATATCAGAAGTACATAAAATTTAAAGAACAATGGCAGGTTCCCATACATTGTTTTAGTTGTGATTAAAACTCTATGTCTTTAATTGAAAAATATTCTGTTTGACTCAGCTTCAGCCCCTGACACCATATATACAAGAATTTTAATTATAAAAGGCCGAGAAAAATAGATATTCAAATATGAACTTATACTTTTTTATAGGTTATCCGTTACAGAGTAAGGTGGTAACTCTGGTATCTAGTTCCAAAGCACGATATCGACGTAGTGTATTAACACAAATGTTACAGTTAACACACAGGATTCGTGTTATTCCGCTACGACGACGACCTTCCATTTTAGCGGTAACGTTGAGGCAAAATCGGTGTCCAGTAAAAAACAGCACAATGTCGCAACAGCAATTCTCGATGTCCATAAACAAGCACAGGGTCACACAGGGCAAAATCAGAGTCCGTTAGCAGTCCAGGTCAAAGGAGAATACAGAAAAGGAAACACAATCGAAAGCAAAACACAACAGCCAAGAACATAGCGCAAGCGTCTGTGTCATCAATGTCAACCAAGCCAAACTAGTGTTGCCAACCTAAAACTATACTTAAGCTATGCTATTTTAGACATAAGTCTTTTTGCTGCAACCATCGTGAAAAAAAGTTCAGAATAATTTTATTATTTCATGCCAATTATTATTACCACCGTGCTAAATTAGGCATACCTATTTAAGAAAAAGAAATTGTTTCATTTCATTTATATCTAGAATTAAAAATGATTTCATTATCACGACTTACAAACTCCGGCATTTAATTTATTCTAAAGTGGTGTTTAAAAAACTTAAATGGCAACACTAAATTAATAAAAGTTCACAAAAATAATCAATTAATTTTTCATTTAAACTTATTTTCATTAAAACTAATCCACTGATAAAATTATCTGACTTTGGAAAAATCAGCCCTTAAAATAATAAAAATATTTTTTTTTAGATTTGGGAAATAGCCTTTTCTATTTAGTAATCTGTGCTTTTTGCCAGTCATTAATTGAAAGTAATTCATTTATTGTTACACTACAATATTTTTACCTCCTTGCATGGAATACTTCCTCTTAGAAAGCTAAACAGTATTGTTAATTAATTAACACCGTTTAATTACAATAACAAACTAAAACTGAATACAATACAATAATGCTGTACACTTGGCAGAATAAATATAAAATGGCAACACTAAATGTCAATGAAAAAATCAAATAACTTTTCATTTAAAATATTTTTTTTATCCGGCCTTATCTCGTTAATGTGATACTTTGAAAAAACGTAGAAAAATAATCGAACTTCCATCGTATATAAGTCACTTTTAGACGCTCAAATTAAATTCAGCTAAGATTTCGCCATTGTTCTTTATGTACAAAAATTTTAATGGTCTGTTTCACTACTGAAGGATAGATAATTTCCGGTAAACATACTTGTATCTGGTAGATAATTTCTTATAAATTCTGTTGCATTTTTAATTAATCTGTCAGTGTCTAATCATTAATTTTTGTTAAACAGAGGGTTTGTTTATTTTTTTTTTGTATTATTCCATAAGTCGCTTAAAATATGTTTAAGTTTTAGCTTTAACGTCATTTTTTTACAACACAAGAATAAAATATATAAATACACATTCAGTCCAATTCATTGAATGTTTTCTGGCATCCCACAATTTTTGCTCTGATATAATTATTAATTATGAGCAGTTTTTTCACCTTAACTTTCGTATAATTATCATATCAGTCGCCATTAAAAAAAACCTAAACTCGCATGCAGTTTAATTAATTAAATATTTTCTAGCATCCCACAATTTTATCTCTGATATAAATTTTATAATTATAATTTTTATATCAGCCGCCATTTTTCTTTGTTCCTTGATCTATGGCGGCTAGCAGATGATATACAGTATCACAGTGTGCGGCGCAAATGTGCTATCTCAAGCTATTCTGTTTAGAGACAATCGTACGTTTTGTGAGGAGCCTTTTTGAGCACCGAACTGACATTGATGTAGTTGGAGGCTGAGTGACATAGATCTTTTGAGGTCTTCGAGGGGTAAGGAGGCCGGTTGATCTATGGGTCGACGGGGGGTTTTTTAGTAATCCTATGTGAAATTCTTATTAGGTCTAAATCATTATAATGATTTTGTTGGGTTAGGAGAAAATAAAAAATGGAGGCAGGGTTTCGAGGGTGGAAAAAAAATGTCAGTCATTCAGCTGCATCCGTAGGTCTTGACTGTCATTTGTAGATCTTTAACAGTCGTTACGGTTAGTCAGAAGCCCAAAAGTCTGACAACTAGTCTTACGAAGGGGTATCGTATTACCCAGTAACTGTTTTATGGAGGTCAGGAGGAGGAGGAGGCAGTCGCTTTAAGTTAAATACTGGTATTCAGCTGCATCCGGTTAGACTGGAAGCCAACCGCAACATAGTTGGGAAAAGGCTAATCAGGTAATGTTGATGATTATATTTTTGGAATTCGTTTACCTGTAATTAATTACAAGTAGATATTTTAAGGTAAGATTTAATTTCACAGCTATCAGCAAGCTATAATGTTAGCTTGTAATTGATTTTCTTAAACTGAGTTTATACAATTACTCAAAATGCAATTATTATTTTCCTTACTGAGGTTTAATAACCTCCTCCTTTTTGGAAGTCGGTTAAAAAGTAACCAAAGCTGGAATTGAATTCCTTAAAAGAGGAAACCAATTTTCGCTAAAGAATCCAAAAATTGGCGGGAAAGAATTTGAATATAAAAGTCCAGGGACGAAAAATTAAATAAATATCTAATACACACAAACCTGTATCTAATCATTTTCGTCTATCTAAATAATATTATACCAATGTCGAGTATTTCAATCTAAACTCTTTGATTTTTTACAACACTTCAGTGGAAACAAGTTTTTATATCAACATGAAATTCTAAGATTGTTTTATATGAAGTCTTAGAAAATATTTTATTGTTCGTCATGATGTGAATGTGAAGACTGTGTGAAGTGTGGTTAGGATATAAGAATAAATATTAATATTACAATTATATTATATTACAGCTTTATTTATCCTTATGTACATTAAAAAAAAATGTCTTTCTGTATAGGGGCCATACAATAAAACAACATTACAATTATTAAAAAAGTAATATCTAGTCGCTGTGTGGTCTTGGTATAAAAAGCAATAAGGACCTTTCAATATATAAGTATATGAAGTAGGATCGTCACTTGAACGACTCTTATTCAACAGAGTTGCAAGCAATACCCTTTTTTTTTTTTTTTTTTGGGTGGGAAATCATCAAATGACCCCTCCCGCTCTGGTCGGAGCGGAAGGGAGTGTCAGACTCTTACTGACTAAAACCCACCCGTGTTCCTTCACTTGCCTGTGCCAGGGGCCACGGTATCTCTTTCGAACAACCCGCGACCCCGGCGGGGGCAAGCAATACACTAAGTTACAGTTGGTATGTCCCTTCTCATTCAAATCAATCTAAATGGGGTCGCGGCTATTATTATTTAGCCATGAGCTCCTCTCTCAGGTGAGCGCTTACGCCAACTTAAATCCTATTGTTAAAATCATTGCAATGGGATCATGTCCCTTCTGACTCTAAACTGTATATAATTACAAATAGAGCAGCTGTCCAGTGTCCATGTCTTTTGGCACGTTTCCTGAAACAACAAAACCGGGCAAGAGCGAGTCAGACTCGCCCACCGAGGGTTCCGTGCCGTACATTTTTCATCAATAGTCGAAAACTGTGCGGCCTAAAAAAAAAGAAAAAATGTTTGAGAATGTGCAAACTGCGCTCTTTCATATGATACCCCACATGCCCTAGTAGCCCCACTTCGAATTTTTCAGTCCCTTTTGCAAAAAATATACATATATTTTTATTTCTTTCTTATTTGCAAAATAGTTGGGCAAACGTCATCTAAAACTATTCTAAGTTTCAAGTTGATAGCATCAGTAGTTCTTGAGATATCCAGCTGTGACAGACAGACAGACAGACTTAGTCTCACCATAAGGGTTCCGTTTTACCATTTTGGTACGGAACCCTAAAAACAACAGTACCTACATAACTTGACCAACTTACAAGACAGCTTACAATTAAAAAACCTCCATTAAACCCATTCTATTCATACTCTCAAATCTAACAACACAACCAATCATCAAGTTCAGGCTTGCTTTAACTTCAAAAACTTCAACAATTCATGTTCTCGCTGCATGCAAGACCAATTACTGAACGGTTCTTCTAATTAAGCTTGTACCTTTTACACACTTTAATATTCGTGGGATTTATTAGTAGTTTTTGAATGTACAGACGCCAGCACATCAAGCTACTAGAATCTGTCAAATTTCTTTAATAGATTTTCAACTTTATCGCTAAAGCATAAGGTTCAAGGTTGATTGGGAAAATTTGACAGTTTCGGGTAGCTTGAAGTGCTACTGGCGTCTGTACCATCGCGGACACTGGCGGTGGAACACTTTTCAACATTATTACCAAGGGCATATAAGGGTGAAAAGTGGTCGACCGCCATTGTCCGTGGCTGTCTCTGTATGTTCTGTTCCTATTTTAGGAGATGAATACTTTTGCTTGATTGTAATGGTTATGTGTATTTGTAACGATAGATACGGTAGAGGGCGCTCTTTGCTAAATACTACTACGAGTTACATCAACCATTAACGGTCAGTTAAATATGGAAACGGGGTAGATACCTAAAGGTGGGTCTACGCTAGACGAGCCGAGCACGAGCGGAACACGAGCCGAGCATCGTGTTCGCAGCGTCAAGTGTGGACGTACAATGAACCTACAACGATCACTGTCCTTGAACGAAATAAATCCCTTTGTGTTCGTCAATAAACCGACAATTGGCGGAGCACACAGTCGAGCACGAACCAAATGCTCGAAGCGCGCTCGTTCATGGCTCGTAAGTCAGTCCACACTACATGAATTTATGCTCGGCTCGTGCTCCGCTCGTGCTCGGCTCGGCTAGCGTAGACGCACCTTAATAGCGATGCGATCCCACGCGCAGCATCTTAACCCGTTTACCTCATTTCAGATGAGCCCTGTTTCCTAGATTGGAGCGCGAAAGGGGAATTTTAGATTTCGATGCGTGTACCGTATTGAATCCGTTATGCGTGAAGGTAGATACGGCTGTAATAACCGTCCATGCTAATAAATACTCGTAAGTCCTAACATGTTAATAAATTAGTTTTAGTACTGATATATGATATTTACGGGGCAATTAGAAATTACAATGGATTTTAAACGCGGGGGTTTTGTATGACGACGACGACCCATTTCTCTATTTTCACATTTTGCAACAATTTGGCCCATAATCTGAAAACAATCTAATTCTTACCAATCTCAGAATGACCTTATTTAGGAAGGTCTAAAATATTACGAAAAAAAAATATTCATTCCCTATAGAGCAGTGGTCATCATCATCATCATTTCAGCCGAAAGACGTCCACGGGTGGATATAGGCCTCCCCCAAGCACCTTCACTTCGACCGGTTCCGTGCTTCTTGCATCCAACGGGTTCCTGCGGCCTTCACAAGGTTGTCGGTCCACGTTGTGGGAAGGCCTTCCAACGCTACGTCGTCCGGTACGCGGTCGCCACTCCAGAACCTTTCAGCCACATCGGCCATCTGTTCTACGAGCAATGTGCCCTGCCCACTGCCACTTAAGTTTGGCAATTCTTCGGGCAATGTCAATTACCTTGGTTCTCCTGCGGATCTCCTCATTTCTGATTCAATCACGCAGGGAAACTCAAAGCATAGCCCTCTCTTGCCCTTTGGGTGACCTTTACCCTTCTAATAAGGCCCGAGGGAGAGCAGTGGTGGCCCAGTGGTAAAGCCGGACTTACGAGTTGTAGGTCATAGCGGACAAGCGTTTTATTTTCTGCAAATTATTTCATCACCACTGCTCTCAAAACGGTGAAGGAAAACATCGGGAGGAAACCGGCATGTCCTAGAACCAAAAGTTCGAAGATAATGTGACACCTACCAACCCGCATTGGGCCCACGTGGTGGATTACAGCCCACTTCCTCTCACAGAGTGGAGGCTTGTGTCCCAGCGTTGGGAAAGTTATAGGCTGATTATATTATTCCAAATACATACATTCCTTGGCACTAAGAGATCAATTACATGCCCAATATAACCTAACCCAATATTTAGTAGGTTACGAACTTTTGAACCTGGTCGAGGTTGAAAAGATCACATCGTTAGAAGTCAACTCAACGTCAAAAATAAGCACACTTCCAAACAGCAGAATTTAAAAAAGGCCGCACATTAAAAGTATTTAATCAAAGTCAAAATAAAAATAAGGATTAAAAACAAAATACGTGGACCGTCGCCATTCGGATTATGTTTAATATTTTTTGTCATTCGACTGAGTGACACTTTACAAAAACTAACCATTAGATGACATCTAATTTATAATAATTTTATTACTTATGACAATATTTCAACAGATTACTTGTGACAAAAAATATTATACAAGCTTATGCAAGTTGCCTTTTGCATAAACCCGTTTTTTGGCATAGTAATTGGTTTTTGTTTACTGCTAAATATTGACACTTTAATTCGTCATTCAATCATTTCGCGACTTTTTTATTCAACGTTTTAGGCTAATTATTATGTTTCACTTCTAATACAATGTACTAAATAGTACCTTATAATTATAATTTAAAAAAAAAACCGGCCAAGTGCGAGTCGGACTCGCACATGAAGGTTTCCGTATCACAAGACAAAATCCCTGAAAAAAATACGTTTCTTTTACGTTTTTTTAAATTTTATTATTTGTTGTTATAACACACACACACGTTACACACTCTGTGAAATTTCAACTGTCTACCTATTACAGTTCATGAGATACAGCCCGCTGACAGACGGACGCGGACGGACGGACAGCGGAGGCTTAGTAATAGAGTTCCGTTGGCACCCTTTGGAACGGAACCCTAAAAATCTTACAATTCTGTCACCTCTGACCTAGACTAGAGTCAAGAGCAAACCCATTTCAAATAAAAAAAAAACTAACCTGAAAACAACCGACTTCCAAAAAACTCTATAAAGTGAAAAATAACTTTAATTTCGGAAGTCGGTGTTTTTGGATTTGTATTTTAGTTTTTTGCCACCGACTTCCGAAATTAAAGTTATTTTTCACTTTATAGTGTTTTTTGGAAGTCGGTTGTTTTTTTTTGTAAAAAAGTTTTTATTTTTCACTTTTTAGTGGGTCAGTTTGTAATTTATCTAAGTTACAATAGCCTAATGTCAACTGCTCATCACCTTTTACAAAATATTGCTTTTCCCGATGCAGGGACGTTAATTCCATTCACCATACGCATTGTGACAGGATAAATCGTTTAGCAACCATATTGGAGTACCTAATGGAATCGCAACCCGTGAAATTTTTGTCATTGAGTAGTTCCGATGGCCATCTGTGGTCTTCATCATCAGCTCCACTTTACCAAATGATGATTTCCGAGAGCAAATCCTCAAGTTACTTTAAAAAATACCCAAATCGCTATAGCTTTGCCTATAAAATTTGAGGGTTTCCCCCGATTTCCATGGGATCCTCTCATCAGATTCCAACTTGATGATAATGGGACCACCTCGAAAGTATACCCTTTTGAACAAAAAAAGAATTTTGAAAATCGGTCCTCAATTGGCGGAGTAATCGCGTAACAAACACAAAAAAAAAAAAAAAAAACACCGTCGAATTGAGAACCTCCTTCTTTTTTGAAGTCGGTTAATAATAAAAAAGCTACACTCCTATTCAAAGTTGTAATCTTGTTCTAACGTCTTCAACGAAATGTAAGAAAAATATTTTTTTTCGAATAGGTGCTTCGAATTACAGTAAATTTGAATTAAAAAAAAAGAAACTATTCCATTTTACATGTTATGCACAACTGTCTTACTGCCAACAGCTGCAACATTCGCAACTGTTCAATCGCCTGCGCACACTTCAAATTGAATCGTTTTAAAAGGAAATAATAACATCGTCCACGTAGTTTGATGTAGCGGTGATTTGTATGCTTATTTGTCAAATGTAAATAAAACAAAATGGCGGCGAATGCTAAACAATGTCCTTTATTCACATTGCAACGACAGTGATTGTATGCTAAAATATTAGGTTCGATGCTCGGATAATGGATGGGATGGGTAATTATTTTTGTTTATGTTGCAAAGTACGTCAGGGTACAAGGTTAAATTGAAACAATAACCTGTAATTTTTTAAATGAGGTACTAACATAATCTTTGCACAGAATCCTTATGTACAGACGCCAGCTGGCACATCAAGCTACCCGAAACTGTCAAATTTTCCCAACCAACTTTGAACCTAATGCATTAGCGATAAAGTTGAAAATCTATTAAAGAAATTTGACAGATTGTAGTAGCTTGATGTGCTGGCTTCTGTACTTACAGTGTCTACCAAAAATTTGTTGACATTTTTCCACATCAGCTGTGATGCCACACTATAATTTAAAATTCTAGTTTCAAATGTTTGAACTGTATACTATAACGTTTTATATTGACCAATTCATCTACATAAGACTTATTATAAAAAATCATAATGTATGCATTGCATCATCATCTGCCTAGCCTTTTCCCAACTATGTTAGGGTCGGCTTCCAATCTAACCGGATGCAGCTGAATAACAGTATTATACATGTAGTGACTGCCTATCTGACGTCCACAACCCAGTTACTGACTGGTTGTCAGACTTTCGGACTTCTGACGACCCGTCACGACTGTCAAAGATCCACGAATGACAGCAATGTAATGTGGCACATTACATCTGAAGTGGAAATATGTCAACTAACTTTTGGAGGGCACAGTATATCTTTTTGTTGTGGAAAAGTATTAAATTACCCAAGTCATTTGTTGTTTATTGTCAACAATAAAATTCTAACATTTTTATTGTTGTTAACCTGAAAACTTCATGTTATCTTATAAAATACTAACTCTACACCGCCACTTATCCAAAATACCCAATTTGTTAACTTCGCACATAGTTGCCATGACAGCCAAATACAGGCAAAGTTAATCACATCATCCTCAACATTTATTTCTCGAGCCAAAAACACAAATGTAATTTCATTTGGACTCGCACATGCATTATAAAGGACACCTCATAATTTTGTTTCTCGTTTATAAAAAAGCGTGTTTAAAACAAAAGCGCGTTTTAAAAATATCACTTGTTCCCATCGCCGGTCGTTTGTAATTAAAAGTATTAAAGGCAACTTATGGTGTCTTGATTAAAGATTGCTATAATACAAGTGTTCGTGAATTATAGTGTGGCTGTTCGGAAATAAATATGCTGCTGCAAAGGACACTGATTGGGGGCAGGAAATCGTGATACGAAGGTCTTGAAGTAACTGTAAGCTTGGATTAAGTTGTACGTTGGCTTTAAGTTGTATAGGCGCTTTAATTAAGCTAGAGGCAGGAAAGAAGAAATAAATAAGTAAGAAAATAAAAAAGGTGTGCCAGTTATTTAGTGTTATGTGTTGCACTGTTAGGTAGATTGTGTTGAATTATTTACACGCCATCGTTAATGGTATCACTTCTTCGATTCTCACAGTTATATTTAAAATCAAAGTACCTGCCTATGTGCGCAACTGATGAAGTATAAAACTAACACAAGTAAGGTGGACAGTATATATAGTACGCTGACAACACTAACGATGGAGTAAGTAAACGGATACAAGCGTACAATTTTACTAATTATTTTTTTAAATAAATATACAGCTTTACTTACCCCCTTACTAATAAACGTATAATTACACAACGCTTTGTCTTCTTCGTTTGAAAGTCAAATTACTGACGACTGAAAAAGAGAAATCGGTGTGTAACTATTCATCTGATATAATGCGTTTATTAGTAAGGGGGATAGTGTTTTAGTTGCGTTAAATTGGAACTCATGCTTATGCTACACGAAATGAAACATTGCCTGGATACTATCTTATTTAATTTAATACCATAATATAACATCACACCCGTAATCCATGACGGGTAAGGCAGAGGTGTACCTATTACCACATTTCGCTAGAGGAAATGCGGTCGGAGAGACTTTTTGAAAAAGCCCAAGTAAAAAGTTTTTACTAAAGTAGTAACTCGAGGTTTGGCTCTCGCCTAATTCCTCCACCAATATTGTACGAATTTAAAAGATATTTCATAAACAGAATAAGAAGGTTATATACTGTGTCCCTATGTTTTTCTATTTTTCATTAATAGTTGTCAAATTTGTACACTAGGCCTCTGATGTCAGCGGCAAATTTGAGCATTTTTTGAGGGTATATAGTTTATATTCTTCTTATTCAGTTTGTGAAATATGTTTTAAATTGGTCTAATATTGCAGGAGACAATAGACGAGAGCCAAACCTCGAATTATGACTTTTTAATTAGGCTTTTTCAAAAAGCCTCTCCGACCGCATTTAAGTCCCATGTAATAGGGGGTGAGCCGATTGACATCAACTGGGTGCAAACCCAGACTCAGGGCTGCTACTGAGCAATTCCTGATGGGAAAACCCAATAACACTTGGACCGACCTGGGAAACGACCTCATGCTCTTGCGACCACTCGACCAACGAGGCAGTAAATTATAGCGAATAGAATAAAAACCTGTTTAATATTATTTAGAATACAGGAAAATAATTATCATTCACTACATCTATTTTTTTTTGTAGTAGACTTCATAAGCACATTATCAATATTCGCTATCGCTTATGATTCACACGCGATCGGCGAGCGAATGATCGCTCTTTGAAAAAGTGATAAACGTCCAATCCAGGCGTTATCTGATTTTACTAATTTCAAATAATTATAGGCGTAAATGCCGCATTACTGTGTAATAAGCTGCCGACCCGCCTAATTAAAAAAACTTAATGGAACTGATAACTCTATTTTCGTGTCTTCGCACAATGTGTATGAGAAAATAATTATGAGAATAATTTAGAGAAGATTCTTCGTTACGGTGAATTAATGGCAGCCATTTATTTTAGTATGAAAGGCAGAAATATATTTATTTTATTAAAATTGAGTCATTATTTTTTGCAAAGTCAGAGGATAAATGATGCGGAATGCAATTAATTTTAATAAAGTTGACAATCGAGTGTTTTATTGTTCAATTAATTTAAATTAGCGTTATCGGCCTATAACGTTTCCACTGCTGGGACACAGGCCTCCTCTCTGTGAGAGGGAGTGGGCGGTAATCCACCACGCGGCGCGGGCCCAATGCGGGTTGATAGATGTCATATGTCTTCGAATTTTTGGTTCTAGGACATGTTGGTTTTCTTCACCGTTTCGACAACAATGGTGATGAAATGAATTGCACAAAGTAAAGCGCCTGTATGGTTTTGAACCAACGACCTACAACTCATAAGTGACCCGACCCGACTTACGATTTGCGCTACCACTAAGGGGTCGTCTCCACGAGCGAGAGAATCGCGGCGATATTATCGTCGTGCCACGTATATATAGAAATACGTGGCACGACGATAATATCGCCGCGATTCTCGACTCTCTTAGAACGTGTCTCCACACGGCGATATCATCGCGGCGAAAATTTGATGGTACGGTGAGACTATCGCCGCGATTCTCTCGCTCGTGGAGACGGCCCCTAAGCCAATTTATAATTATGAGGCGTTGATAACACTTAAAATAATGTTCAACTCACAAAAACAAGTCACTCTTAAAAATAACAGTAAACCTTTATACTTAGACAGTAACAAAATTAATATATCATTTACGCTTGACCAGCTTAAAAAAAAAAAACAAAAGAAGTCTGAATGAATTTTTAAAAGCGTGCTAAATAAAAAAAATGAATGGTGTGCGTTGAAAACGGAGTGTCATCGATCAAAATCATCTGCATGTGTTTGACCTTGTGTTAGCACTAATACTAAATAGTTTTTGTTATAAGAGAAGTGTTACAAAAACTCTATACAATAAACAACACAATGAGAAAATTCCGTTTGAATGTTAAGGCGACGCGCATGCGTTGTAAGGTGAATTTTTGAAAGAGGTTCGTCAACATTGTCATTATATACTTTTTTTGTTATGATGAATTGATTTTATTGATTTTTGTTTTTTTACATAATGCACCTAGTTTGGTATGCGTGTCTAGTTTATAGATTACTAGCTTCTGCCCGCGACTTCGTCCGCGTGAAATTTCACCCTCCCCCCATTCACCTTCTTTGGGGTGGAATTTCGAAAAACCCTTTCTTAGTGGATACCTACTCTTCACAAAGAACACACCCTCCAAATTTCATGTCTCTAGGACCAGCGGTTTAGGCTGTGCGTTGATATATCAGTCAGTCAGTCAGGACTTTGAATTTTAAATAAATATAGATTATAGATAATAATGTTAACATAATATTTTTTGTCATCATTATAATTTGCAACCACTGCTATTTTTTACGGTAGGTAGCTATTTTTAAATCAATCAACCTTCGGGTGAACAACTTTTTATCGATCCTTTTTAGGATATGCAATCATGAACACTTTCCTTTACAATACAATAATTATGCAGAACCGTTTTTTGGGTGTAAATGTAAAATTAAATCTTGTAATTCCACATTGGATGCGCACGCTATTTATAAGCATTTTTTATTAGAGGGACAGTATAGGTCACTCTGCTCCAGGAACTCGCCATCCCTTTCTGGGCCGGCCTCGGCGGCGGGACCGTCCGTCTTCAGGCATTATATGCATTACTAGCTTCCACCCGCGGCTTCTCCCGCGACGTATGTCGATAAAAACTATCATATCTCCTTCTCCAGGATGCAATCTATCTCTCTGCCAAATTGTATCGAAATCGGTTCAGTAGTTTAGGCGTAAAAAGGTAACATACAGACAGACAGGCAGTGACTTTCAAAATTATAATATTAAGTATGGATTGTTCAAAAATGTTTCATTCGGCCCGGTGTCATACTACTCCTTAACAAACAGCTGTGCCTTGTCCAAAGCCTTACAAATCCACGATTGAGCTGATAAAAACACCATTAAATTAATATTACACATTTTTTACTGACCCGCAATGGTTTTATATTGATGAAACAGCATAAAGGTAGTGCTAACCTTGATGAGTATTAGATGACATAATTTTCTATGAAGAAGGCGCTATGCGATTAAAACAGCTGAAATGGCAATGGACCGGCCATATTAGCCGTAGACAGTGCCGGATTAAGACTACTTGATGCCCTAAGCAATCCACGCCTGAAGGCCCCCCTATCCACTAATGGCCTCGTATTTTTCCAAAACATCGACGAGCGATTTGTAAAGATTGGCGCACATCTCTAGTTAGAGTGATGTTTGGGCCTTGTAATATCTTGCTGATAAGCAGCCTTGCCTTTCATGTGCTAGCAAATACTATTTCGGTGCTGTTTCTGCCTTATGGTGCCCCCCGAGACGTGATGCCCTAAGCAATTGCTTAATTTGCTTATGGGCTAATCTATGGGCTCACTGGCCGTAGAAACGATGACCGTTGGGGTAGACGTGATCTTAAATGGAGGCAGCGAATCAGGAAACGTAAGGTAGGATGGAGCGACGATCTTCGCAGGGTGGCTGGTAGCAGCTGGATAAGAGTTCCCATTGGAGAGGCCTATGTCCAACAGTGGACTGCTGTAGGCTGATGAAGATGCGATTAAAATAGGGGGTAAAATTTACTTCTCGCCATGTTTTTTTAACATTATTCTGTGGCAAAAAAAAGCAAGCTACACATCTGATGGTTACTGGATACTGCTTCCTATGGTCACAGCAATGCGCAAGCGTGTTGCCATTCCAAAGACAAAGCTGAAATGACTCATATCATTATGTCCGTCCTAATATTTTTATTGCTAATTTATTGTTAAACTTTTTGTTTGTTTACAAATCAATTGCTTGGTTCAAAGAAACCAAACAATTTTTCTGATAAAGAAGAGCTTTCAGTATTAGATTACCTTGACAGTTACCTTGCCGCTTAAATGACAGCTGTTTAATAAAACTGCAATGATTCAATAACATTTTATTATCTTACCAGTCGTAACTTTAAAATCTCAAGACGATATAAAAGTAGAGAAATTCTAATTTTACTGCTAATGAAATTGTGACATATCAATTTTTATTCGTAGGCATTTCGTTTAGGTACCTAAAACTACTATTTTATGTAAATATCTGTTCTTGCCGCCCATAAACTGCATTTGCCAATAAAACTCCCTTTTCCAAATTTATTGCTCCACAAAAAACTTGCGCAAATTGATTATAATTTATTATCTCTTTAAAAATTAATGTCTGCTGTATAAACATTGGTAAATTAAGCTGGTTTCAGTCTTGTTTTACGACCTAGGATTTACTTTGAGCACTAAATTATGGAGAACTAACTGTGAGTTGTGACTTTGCCTGGTTTCCAAGATTTTTTATTTTCCGTGATATAAAAAACAGGCTACCTAGATCAAGTTAGATGTACATACCAGTTTTACATGGATTGTAAATCTGTGTCTATGGGTTTGCATTTTGAACGTGGTTCACAGTGGTTCAGGCTCCTTTTTTTCTAACTGAACAGACAGCTGTGCTGCTGGGAGTTTGTTGCGCCACTTCTTCTACCCAGCGAAAGCACTAAGAAGTGTTGGGGGGGGACTGTCTTATATATAATTTTGACTTTTTTAAAGTGCTGGTTCTCAGCCTATTTTGAATAAATTGTTTTTGATTTTGTATTTCAGGTTTATGCTGGGGAATATGTTTTTAAATTCTAGTTCAGTTCAAAATCAATTTTATCAGACAGAATAGTATTGTCCCGTTCATAGTATTTCTTACGAGTGGTCCTTAGTTAATCTATAAACTGCGTTGGTACAATCAATTTGCAAGTTTGATTAGCACTCTTTGATTTTAATGACCTGAATAAGAAAACATCAATAAATCATTCCGCCTCCGGCTTTCTCAGTGTATTTGAAAGTTTCGCAACTAATAAAATGATCAATCACTTATTGATTTAAATCGCTTACTGGACTTGGTATATCTGCACCTACCGATTCTGTACTGACTAATAGAACTGTATTCCTTCTACAGAAAGGAAGGTATTTGTCCCGAATAAAACAGGGCATTTTGGTTTCTACTACGGAGGATCTTCCACTTATCTCTGGCAACTTAATTGTGAATTATTCCTATCTGTCACCCTGCTTTGTCCCCCCTTAGGGGGTCAGATCGAAAAAAGGAGTTTGACCTGTCCCCCTGTAAGCAACATGACATATCGAACTTTATTCACTCCTATCTTTAAATTTTGTATTCCTGTTTGACCTACATAGAATTTAATACTTATATTCATTCTTAAAAGTAATGCCACACATTATAAGCAACATTACAGTAAAAAAAAGACTAGTGGTTTGGGTTTACAATAATCTGTAAGTATTTAATTAAATTACAATTTATTTTTTTGTTTTTGTATCAAAGCCACAGTCCCATAAATCACAGTAGGTACTCGTATTGCAGGTATAATAACAAAAAGTCTTCGGATTTGACTTCATACTTTAATTTTTTTAATTAAATTTCAGTCGACAACATCCATCGGTTTCTTATTAAACTTCAACTATATCCGACGATCCTGCATACTAATCTCTTTTGTTGTCTGTAAATATTATTATTTTAAATGTTAGCTTATGTTAAGTAAATATTATTTTGATTTTCAGAAATAAATAAATACAGAAATATCTTCAACGAAATCAAAAAATCTGCGAACACAATCTAATCATAATACCATCATAACCAACCATCTTTATTCTTAATCCAGAAGCAAGCACAAAAATTCCAAGGTAAACACTAAGAATGTATGATTAAATACGAGTTTCTAAGCCTATCCTATAATCCTAATGCACAATATGCGATGAAGATACTCATTTTTTGTTCCCCCGTCCATGTCAAGGATACAGGGTGTAATTTTCTTAATTCATATAATCTTGTTGGATGGGAGCTGAGCTCAGGAAGTCGGGATATTGTGTGTTGCAGGCAAGCAGGATTCTATTCGACTTTGTTGATGTAATTAAAATTGTTTTAGTTTCTGATTGCCTTTGTCGTGGATTGAGATGGATTTAATCTATACATAATTATATATAAATAAATAAAATTTAAGTTTAAATTTCTAATGTCAAAATAACAACTAATCTTCGAAAAGACTGGGCCGATTTAAATGACATTTGGTATGGCGATACCTTGAATCCTGGGGACGGACATACGTTACTTTTTATTTACATACCACGCAGTTGCTGGTGACATTATTTATTTTTTAATGGTGTCATTATTTATTTATGCGCCTTTTGACCAAAGTGAAACTATTTCGTTAAACCGTGATATTTTGGTATTATTCAGAAAAAAATCTGTTTTTTTTTACGAAAATATAAAACAACAGAGATTAAAACAGAAGATGAACTAGCAGGGGATCGAGGAGGGGGGGCTGGAGGGGGACCGGAATAAATCGGTAAAGATATTTTACAGAATTTCATCCAAATGGTGAACAATAAAGCAACATTCCACTCATAAGTAGTTTACACTTTTACATCCCACACGATTTTCTACGGACATTTTCAGAAACAGATCTTGCTGAGGGTAATCTCGGAGATTTTCCCACGTCAACGTAGGTAATAACATTGATATATTCAAAGAATGCCTCTTAAAGGCGATACAGAAACACGGGTCAACTGATATTGTCTTCAGGAACCATTTAAACTTGCGGTACTTCGCTATATTCTGATATGTAGGTGATGTCGATGTCGAGTAGGGATCAGGAAAATATATTGATAACTAAACGTCACTTTTCTTATACTAACGAAATTTTAATGTCAAAAACTTTTTGAGCAGGCTAATATAGCTAATCTGCATTTGAGATTTGTTTGCCAAAAATGTAAACAAATATGAGTTTAGGGAAAAATAACTTTAAATCCTACACAATAAAGTTCAGTTTATGCTACGACTTCAAACATTTTATAACTTTTTCAATAGTGCTAGTCACTCTGAAATCAACTTATTTACCATTAAAATAAAGTTGATATTTGTTTATTCATTTGTTCATTAGATACTTGAGCAGTGGCGGTCTAGTGGTAACGGTCCCGACTTATGACTTGTAGGTCGTTGTTTCGAACTCATCACCACTGCTCTCAAAACGATGAAGGAAAACATCGTGAGGAAACCGGCATGTCCTAGAACCAAAAAATAGAAGACATGTGACATCTACCAACCCGCACTGGAGGCCCAGTGCGGGTTGGTAGATGTCATGGTAGATTACAGCCCACTCCCTCTCGAAGAGATGAGGCCTGTGTCCCGGCAGTAGGAATATTTTAGGCTGTTTAGTGATTATGCTATTCGATACTTGAACCTTTTTCTCTTTTTGGAGGATCTTCAAATGGCTGTATTTTAAATCTTTTATTATACTCCCTTACCTACTAATAAACGTTGTATAGCGTCTGTATAGTTACACAACGCTTAGTCTTCTTTTTTCGAAAGTCAAATTACTGACGACTGAAAGAGAGAAATTGTTTATTATTTATTAGTTTTATCATCAATATAATAAAATTGTTGCAATTATTAAAAAAAAAATTAAATACACTTTACCAAAATATCGATACATATTACGGCACTTGAACTTGTATCGATAATTTTGTTCCGATACTAGCCTGTAGGTACGGTTAGCAAAAGAGTTCAATAATAAACGGTCATAGTGGAGCGTCGAGTAATGGACAGGGCTCTGTCGTGCGTACATTGCTGAGGAAATTAATTAGATACGGTGCGCGGAAGGGCGGAGTACGGTTGGAGGAAAAGGCTTTTGAACGTTGTAGTGTTCAGGTTCTAGTATGGTCGGAAACAGTGTTTCTAGCTATAGTCTGACTTTTAATTAGCTGCAGTAAAGTGACACTTCTTAGTAACTTATTTCGGACTGAGTTTTGGAGGTACGCATGTCAAATAAGTTTCGTTTGTTACACTATTCTGTACTAGAAAAACATGATTTGGTTGATGGCCGCGAAAAACAAAAAGACGCCAATTTCAGTCATTTAAGTACACATAAGCTGTCATTTTACTGCAGCTAATTAGAAGTCCGACCATAGTGCTAAATTGAAAACATTGTTGTGACAGAAAATATTGGTGGATGTGGATAGTTACATTTTTGGCTTTTCCAAAATACGTGAAAATGAACATTTCTAACCCTGTATATTGAAATTGGCCAACTATTGTAAGTCATATTACTAGCGATGCAAGTATTGGCTGTTTTCTAGACAAAAAATATATAAGTTACTTGCTTCTGCCCGCAGCTTCGCCCGCGAGGTATGTCGATAAAAACTATCCTATGTCCTTCCCCGGGATCAAATTTTATCGAAATCCGTTAAGTGGTTTAGGCGTGAAAAGGTAACATACAGACAGACAGACAGACAGAGTTACTTTCGAATTTATAAAATTAAAGAATGGATGGATTTTTATGTTGACAAACTCATACATTTTTTTTTAAATCGGATGTGTATTATTTTAGGGTATTACATGTAATACAATTTGAAACATTTATCGTAAAATAATTATTAAAAAAAGAAAACATAATGTTTCTGCTGACCGTACCCGGTAGAAGCGGCACAGATAAGTGTAAAGTTATTATTAAGTAACCTGGAGAGGAATGACTTGAATTGAAAAGACCTAGGTCTCTACAAGTCCTAGGTAGTCTAGATGTCTATGTAAAGAACGTCTACTATGTTACAGTAAAATTAAAACTAAGTTTTGTAGCTTTCTGTCTTCCATTTTGTACACCGTTTAAATATTATTGTTTTTTTATGTTAGTTTAAAGGGGCTTGTGGCTAAGTAATAACAGCCACACGGGTCGATCGATCAGGTTAAGCTACGCTTGCCGCGGTTGATCCGTAGATGGGTGACCATTTTTTAATGCCAAGACCCCTCCGTGTCTCGTAAGGTCCCAGCTGTCATTCCTAGATCTTTGACAGTCGTTACGGCTTGTCAGAAGCCCGAAAGTCTGACAACCAGTGTCTTACCAATGAGTATTGTATTACCCAGTAACTGGGTTGTGGAGGTCAGATAGGCAGTCATTCCATGTAAAATACTGGTATTCAGCTGCATACGGTTAGACTGGAAGCTGACCCCAACATAGTTGGGAGAAGGCTAGGCAGATGATGACTGATTATAATAATACAATCAAAAGCTAAGATTATTATTTTAACCAAAATACCTACATAAATACAAGTAGGTATTTTAGCACTTAGCACTACCAGTATAATTATCTAGGTGATGAAAATACAGTTTCACGTTAATTTTAATAGCAAATAGTTAATAGTTTGATGGTCCTCGCTTTATTTGGATTTTATAGCAAATAAAATACCGCAAACTCAGTTATTATATTATAATAACTGAGTTTGCGGTATTTTCTCATAATTATCTATGTACAGACGCCAGCACATCAACATTGAACCTTATGCCTTAGCAACCCGAAACTGTCAAATTTTCCCAATCAACATTGAACCTTATGCCTTAGCAATAAAGTTGAAAATCTATTAAAGAAATTTGACAGATTGTAGTAGCTTGATGCAGGCCCCTCTTTTCCATTGGTCACTCTGGGCCTGTGCCCAGGGCCCCGCGATCTTCGAGGGCCCAGGCCTGCTCTCATAAAAAAACATTATTTGCAGTCACCCCGTTCCATTCTACGCATTATTAGTAGGTATTCGTACCCCATTGATTGACAAAATAAGTTATTTGCGCCCCCAGTTATGAAATACTAGCAGTGCCCCGCGGTTTCACCCGCGTAAGTTTCGATCCTTCGGGAATATCGGGATAAAAACTATCCTATGTCCTTTCCCGGGACTCAAACTCAAATTTCATCTAAATCTGTTCAGCGGTTTAAGCGTGAAGAGGTAACATACAGACAGACAGATAGACACACACTTTCGCATTTATTATATTAGTATGGATTAGTATGTTTCTCTTATTGTCTCTAATCGGGCAGGGGCCCCGTGCTCCTTATGTGCCCAGGACCTCCAATATGATAAAGACGGCCCTGGCTTGATGTGATGGCGTCTATACCTACCGGTTCTCTCAATAGGGTTTATCTTACAGGAAAACAATTTTACCTTCTCTTAACATAACATCACGCCTGTAATCCTCGAGGGGCTCAGCAGTGTCGTAGCTATAGTACACCCACATTTTGCCAGTTACGTTTAAGTCCCGTGTAATGGGGGGCGAGCCTATTCCAATCAACTGCACAAAACTAGACTAGGCTGCTACTGAAATGTTTTCGATAGAAAAACTCTTTGCCCGACGAAAGATCATCATCATCATCATCATCAATCCCAGGACCTCATGCTCAGTAGTAGCGACCACCAGACCAACGAGGCGGTATAGCTTGTCCACTCTGAAATGACGCGCCCCACTCCTTATGGTGCCACTAGTCGATATTTTTTCCATACAAATTTCGAGAGAGTATTACTCCACTGTTTGACATTTTGCATCCAAAGTTAAACATGATATCGCTTTGACTTTTTTTTTTGATTATTAATAATGTCTGTACGGAAACAGAATAATAGAATAAGAAGCCATTAAAAATGTATGCAGTGGTTTTTTCATAAAACTCGATTTTCCAAAGCACTTTTCGATTTTTTTTACGCGCCTATCAGTTCGGAACGGTGTTTCTGTGCGTGAGAACTAGACGTTGTGCGTGTAGACTAGCGTCTAACTGCTCATCACTGATACTAGCTCTGTCGGACACGAAGCCAGGTGAGTCAGCGTGCTTTTTGGCCATGGCCACCAATGAGTTCGCGCTCGCGACTAGTTTACTCTTAAGTATACGTAGGTACACTACGGTAAATGCGGTAGTAGGGCCCGTCATTTCAGAGTGGACAAGCTCTACTTTATTTTACGTATTGCCCGAATATTTTTTAACTAGCAACACTGATCTGATTGGCTGGTTGATATAAGATCCATAACAAAATGCTTCGCTCAGAATGCTCTTAGATCAATGTTCTTTTATATATACCAAAAAGAGTGAAAAGATATCATGTCAATTCGCTTAGCTTATGCATAATCAGCGCAAAATGTTCCCACTGCTGGGACACAGGTCTCCTCTCTGTGAGAGAGAGTGGGCCTTAATCCACCACGCGGGCCCAGTGCGGGTTGCTAGATGTCATATCGTCGCTCGCATGACTAGCTGTCCTATCTCATTTTTTATGATTTAAGTTAGGACAACTACATTTTTCTATTCGTGATTCTTTCCATTTTGTTGCCTTTCCAAATGGTTATATTTTGAGATCCAAATAACAGAGATATGACGGTTAGTGAAAAATGTAAAGAGTCAATAAAAATGTAGGTAGTTGTTCTAACTCAATCAGCAAAAAAATGAGATAGGACAGATAATCATGCGAGCGACAATATGTCTACGAATTTTTGGTTCTGGGGCATGCCAGTTTCCTCACTATGTTTTCCTTCACCGATTTGACGGCAGTGGTGATGAAATAATTTAAACAAATTAAAGTTATTTTGATTAAAAGGGTGATAACACTCCATGATAATGTAACAGGCCCGTTATTGTTTATTTTTAAATAAAAGCCCAAGTCTTATTCCTTATTATAAAACAAAGGTCCTTTAAAAATTATCGCGAAAGGAGCCAAAGTGCCGACGTAAAGTCGCTTAAGAAAATTGCGGTCGCTTCGATTCGACACGAAAACTTCATCAACACGTGCGTGCGCGCAGCTTTCAAGATGGCGGCTGAGGAACGGCGCAGACTATCTTTCCTTATAAATTATGCCATAAAATAAAGGTTTACGAAATATTTTGAAACAAAATTCATATTATATTATTATAGTTAATATTGTGATAAATATGAAAGATCTGGCCTAATATGAAAAATGTGGAAAAGACATTATTCATTTTAAAATTAATTTTGAAAATACATACCTACTACTGAAAATTCAGTTTCAAAGATTTTTAAGTCGTTTGTTGAATATTTTATTTTTTTATTAATATTTAGGTATATGAATTAATGTATGCGCTAACGGTAATTTCTTATGTTAATTAAATTGTACGGTAAAATATTCCCCAACATACCTTCTCAAGTCTATACCAGGATAAGCACTTATTAATTTTAAAACACATAAAATAGATAATACGCCATTTCGCTGAACGAATTAACGTATACTAGCTTTAGTCCGCGGCTTCGCTCGCGTTGAGGTAGGAAATTATCCAACGGGAACCAAGTACGGGTATACAAAGTATCGTATGTCCTAATCCAGGTCATGGCTTACGCATGTGCCAAAGGAGAGGTCAAACGTGGTATATTATTCCGAAGATTTTTAAAAGCTAATGTGATGTAGTAGCTTCATGTGCAGGCGTCTGTAGGTTATTAAAAAGCTTATTAATGGAGCTACTCGATTATATTATGATTTTTTCAGGTACCTGTTTTAAAAAAAAAATTAAAAAAGTTTAGTAAAAAAAAAAAACGCACATAGCCCATATTTTTATTCATTTCTATGCAATATGACTATTTTAAATGTGGCTAAAGTTTCCGTTTCTAATACATACTTTGAGATTTTATTATAATTCTAGCTGCAGCTCCATGAAATTGAGACAAAAAGTATTGATTATCATGACAATGCAATTTCTAAACGAAAAAAGGTGAAATCTGTAAATGTCAGAATGACGTTGAAATAAAAAAAAAATACTTTCCACTGGTACGTCAAGTCCGCGAGGCGGAGTCAACTGTCATTGTCACGTCATTTGCCACAGGGCTGCCAACCCTAAAATATAAATAATGTTTGTAGTTAGTGATGCAAGCATTTTATTTTTCAACACTTATTTAAAAAAACCGAGCTGCTGTAAAATTAAATTAAATGCCCAACAAAATAATTACCCTCTTTCAGCCTCTAGAGCTCAGAAGGCGGTTTAAATTTGCAATTATTTTAGTACCAAGCCCCATGCATTTATTGAATGTGTCCTTTCATCATAATCCGTTCAGCCTTGGACCTATACTATTGAGCGTGTGGAGGGAGAGTTTTGTTACTACTGAGTCCGGTTGACAGTACCTACAAATATTGCTATCTGTCTCTGTATTTTATTGATTATAATTACAAATTATTATTATTTCGACGACGCCTGTTATGAGGACTAAAATAGAAGAAACCTTTTAGTATTCAAGCGAATTCTGTGTATAAAATGTCTGCTGGTGTTTAAATGTTTATTAATAATATAATGTCTCCTTGTTTACAGGTAAGCACATAGCGCACTATATTGAAAAGCCATGGAAGCTTCAAATGATTGCGGATTAGGTAAGTGACATGGTTTTACTGTATGTACGCACGACGCCACATCAAGCTATACAGGGTTGTTGGAAAAACACCAACAATACTCTTAAGAGGTCATTGTACTCATCATTATGAACTTAGGTAAGAAAAGTTTCACCAAAAGCAGTCTACCTTAGGTAAGAGAAGTTACACTGAAAGCAGTAGTTACCTTAAGTAAGAAAAGTTTTGCCAAAAGCAGTCTACCTTAGGTAAGAAAAGTTTTACTAAAAGCAGTAGCTACCTTAGTAAGAAAAGTTACACTAACAGCAGTAGTTACCTTAGGTAAGAAAAGTTTCACCAAAGCAGTAGTTACCTTAGGTAAGAAAAGTTTTGCCAAAAGCAGTCTACCTTAGGTAAGAAAAGTTTCACCAAAGCAGTAGTTACCTTAGGTAAGAAAAGTTTTGCCAAAAGCAGTCTACCTTAGGTAAGAAAAGTTACACTAAAAGCAGTAGCTACCTTAGGTAAGAAAAGTCACACTAAAAGCTGTAGTTACCTTAGGTAAGAAAAGGTTCACCAAAGCAGTAGCTACCTTAGGTAAGAAAAGTGTCACTGAAAGCAGTAGCTACTTTAGGTAAGAAAAGTTTCACTAAAGGCTGATTTTTCAATCGACAGATAATTTTTGTACCTAGAATAAAATTGACGTCTGACAGATTTTCTATGGAAGTACTGTCAAAAATACAAAATTATTCCTCGGATAAAATTATCTGGCATTGGGAAAATCAGCCCTAAAAGGAATAGTTACCTTAGGCAAGAAAAGTGTCACTAAAAACAGTGTTTACGTTAGGGAAAAAAAAAATTCCCCAAAGCAGTAGCTACCTTAGGTAAGAAAAGTTACACTAAAAGCAGTCTACCTTAGGTAAGAAAAGTTTCGCCAAAAGCAGTAGTTACCTTAGGTAAGAAAAGTTGCACAAAAAGCAGTATAGTTACCTTAGGTAAGAAAAGCACAATATAATTTATCATTAAATGGCTACTGTATTCTCAATGACTTTCTACATCTTCGCGGCCTCTCACAAGTTCGCAACCCCTTTTATCAGCCGATATGATTAGAATCTAGGAATAAACCAGTAGAATGACAGAGAAAGAAGACGTTTCAAACATTTAGTGCTAATAAAAGAGGTATAGGCAGAGATCAAACCAACCGATTAGACGACCGAACTGTGATTGGCTAGCTTTTATAATAGTTGATAAGTCGTAAAGACCACGTTAACCTCTTTCTAGGGAACTGTACGGTACTTCCTCCTTGGTTAGAAGTTAGATTAGTTTCTAGTCTTTTATGTAAAATACATAATTTGCATTCGCGATTTATTTGCCAAAAATGTAAACAAATATGCGTTTATGGAAAAATAACTTTAAATCCTACACAATAAAGTTCAGTTTACGCTCTACAACTTTAAATCTTTTATGTATATAAAAATCTCGTGTCACAGTGTTTGTTATCGAACTCCTCCGAAACGGCTTGACCGATTTTTAAGAATTTTTTTGTGTATATTTGGTAGGTCTGAAAATAGGTCGTAGGCTCTCCAGATTTTTTTCTCCAGAGATGAATATAAAGTTTAATTGCAACCAATTTAGGACCATTTTATAACAGTCACACAAAACTCTCTCTAGAATACAAAAAAACTAAACGGGTAATTGTCAATTGTCTAAGATTCTGACTTCAAGTACTCGTCAATATTTTTACACAGTCACATATCTATTTCATATGACTATCAAGTCTTAGAATAACAAACTCAGTGTCATACCAGAAAAAAATAAAATTTTATTACAACCAAGTTAGGACATTACAAAATTATCACACAAAATTCAACATTGACTACACAAAGCTAAGGTTGCCATTTCTTCAAATGTCAAATTGCCAAAGATTCTGAATTCAAGTATAATAGCTCCGTCTTTAATCGTAAATAATTTTACACAATCATATTTTTAAGCTCATCATCTGCCATCTGCCTAGCCTTTTTCCAACTATGTTGGGGTCGGCTTCCAGTCTAACCGGGTGCAGCTGAATACCAGTATTTTACATGGAGCGACTGACCTTCACAACCCAGTTACTGGGTAATACGATAAGACTGGTTGTCAGACTTTCGGGCTTCTGACTACCCGTAACGACTGTCAAAGATCCACGAATGACAGCCGGGACCGACGGCTTAACGTGCTTTCCGAGGCACGGAGGGGTCACGGTATGTAAAGATGGTCACCCATCCACAGACCAACCGCGGCAAGCTTATATCACATTTTTAAGCTATTCTTTAAATAAACATGGATCTCTCAAAGACTATATTCAAACATCCTAAATACACTTTATCACTTCACCAAGACAAAAGCCGTCCAATCAGCTACCTATCCGCGAAATCACCATACTAGGAAGCATGGTCAGTCAGGAGCTGTCGTTGAGCTAAGATAATCCCCAAAGGGACATTACTCATAAATATCTGCCCACAGGATACAACCACCTTTTAATGCTAAGCTGGTATAACCGATGAAGGCTTTCGTCGAAAGATTGTTGGAGGAAGAAGGCTGTATGTGTCTTGTGTGGGTCTATTGTGGTGACTATTTTTAAATGGGGCGAAAAATCTTTGATAGTTCAAAATCTTGAATGGATTTTTATGGAGTTTGATGTAAGTTTCATTCAATTGCACTAGGTTTTAATGGCAATCTAGTTAATCACACTAATAATATAAAGGCGAAAGTTTGTGAGTGTGTGTTTATAAGTTTGTTACTTCTTCACGCTCAATCAGCTGCACCAATTTTGATAAAATTTTGTATGGAGGTAGCTGACACCCTGGATTAACTTATAGGTTAATTTTTATCCCGATATTCCCACGGGATCGAAACCTATACGGGTGAGACCGCGGGGAGTAATTAAATAAACTATCAATCTTAGAACAACATGCGTTGCTTAGAGCAAATATTTTATGCCAAGAAAGTACAGTCCTTTCACAGTTGTCAGTTGTTGTACGTCTGAAAGCTGCAATCAAACTCAACCTTATTACAACAAAAATGAAGATCACTATGATTTTGTCAGACTTGACAGTTGCAGCAACTCAACAGCAACCTTATTGTCACGAGATTAAAGATCATTGTGGTACTGACAGTGATGCAAAACCAGAGGTAATGGACTATTTAAAAATAACAATTGTCAAAAATATAAAACAGGCATGTTACAATTTTCTTACATGATTTTGTTATGTTTACATAACACATCACATCATTTAAAATAGAACTATGAAAACCATATTTAATTATAATTTTCATAAACACTTACATGAATTTCCAGACCAAAGTACAGCAAGATCCCTTAAGCCCTTTCGCTTCTGAAGTCGTCTAAATAAATATGTATATCGCCGCCATAAGGAAAGCCTGCGACAGTGACGATAATAGTGCGATTTCAGTATATATTGTTAGTCTGCGGTCGCTTCCCTGACCTTTGGCTCGCGAATCCGACAGTCTAATAACTAGGAGTAATATCGGTTAGGCTGGTCGCAAGCTCTCAGTTAGTATTGACAGGTTTACTTGAGTAAGGCTTGAAGTTATGGGTTGAGTGTTACGGTATTTTGTTTTAACAGTCCGTTGTGATGAACCAATTTTGAACTCACAGGAATGTTTGCAACTTTGAAAAGGCGGGTAATAAATAATTTATGCATTTGACACGTGACTTTTCTCTAAGCTACCCTAAGTTGCACGGTATTAAGAATATGTAACACCCACTAAAGCCACGGTTTCCTAGAAGACCGTTTCCGTCATATTTGTAGCGGACGTCATCAACATCATTAAGGTGTCGAAACACGTTTTGTGTTGCTGACATTACGGCCGCATATGGCGGTCAACACTGTTCTAGGAAACTGTATCTTTAGGTTTCATTTAATCTGTACGAATATTACAAAAAATAAAATTATTTAAAAATAACATAGGTCTCAAACACAGCTATTCAAACCAACTAATAATATAAATTGTCAATCTCACATTATAATGTGTAATGAAAAACGGTCAGACACTATCAGTCGCCGGCTCACTCGTCACGCCACAGCGTAGAGGAATATGCAAATGTGCAGCTTATCAAGCCCCCTGCCTAGACCGACTTTATGACGGACACGCTCGCTGTCGACTTTACGATGCATACGCAAAACAAATAGCTGGCCGTGATTCATCTGCGAAGTTTATGTTATTGCTAGACTGTGGGCTGGTGCGGTACACGTTGAGAGTATGACAATAAGTGGTGGTTTATTTTAATTTTGATGACGTTAGGACGTATTCCTTCACGAGGAGAGCGATTAACGGAGTATCGATTTCAAATATCGCAGAAATCTTATAATGATTCATTGGATATGGGTTGAAGAGGTGAGATGGGCAGTAAACAGGCTCCATATACAATTCTAGTATTCGATTGTATCTGGTTAGACTGGAAGCCTAATCTATCATAGTTGGAAAAATTCTAGGCAGATGATGATGAAATGACAGTCAAGACCAACGGGTGCAGCTTTATGCCAGGAAAATATAGTCATCATTATCTTAACCTGGGGTTAAGAGCGGGCATTTAGTAATAAAAAAAAAGGAATGAAGAATGAAGAAGAAAAAAAAAACAAATGTCCGTACATAAAGGGTAAAAACGGGACCTTATTACTAGCTCCACTGTCCGTCTGTTGATGTCGGTGAAAATAGGTTGAACTCCTTTCCTTTTTTTATGGAGAAAGGGCCAGTCTGCAAAATTTAAATTTTCTTTCGTTTTTTGCAATTTGCAGGTCTGTGTCAGGTTGTATGTTGAACAAAATATGATTCGTGACCGTAACAAAGTATGTATTTACAGAATTATAATCATTAAAATCATCGTACATCCCTCTAATTTCAAATAACCCTATTGAATGAAAATTTAAAATTTTAATTTTGCCGGCTACCCGTACGCTCCCCTCCATAGGTATTGGTGTTTGTCAATTCCTCTAATGGAACTTTATGATGAATATGCATGTAAACAATGGAGGCAGGACTGAACTTACGACCTCTTTAACGTCAATCACCGCCTTATTATCATCGCTATAGACTATTGTTTTGTTGTTTAGAACTTTCCGTTAGTTTGAAAACTAATATCATATTCTTAATTTTTTTTAAGTAAAAACTTCTTTATGCACTTTGGGATTTTTTTGAGACGGGAAAAACCATTGAACTCGCTCCACTGTTACCGTAAGCGACACCGCGCGTGTTTTGTTTATAAGACGATTCAAAAGTACCCGCTTCGGATGTGTTCGGCTGTCCTCGGGATGTACTCGGTTTTAATGTATATCCGATATATTATTGAGATTGCAAAGTATTCTCTTTGTGTTTTGTTTTCACTTCTGTCAATTGCATTCTGGATTTGTATAAGCCCGCTTCGGGCCACTATTAATAAGAAATAATTAATACCTCTTGTCATCAAATACGCACATTCTTACTTCAACAAGCCACAATCGCGAATCTCAAACTCACGCGCAGCCTTACGTCGTCGCGCGTCGCTAGATTTTCACGCAGCACGCTGAGCGCAAACCCATTATACATATTTCTGTTACCCAACTGCGCTTGACCAAACAAACCGTTACCCATTACAGTGTTAGGTACAGACATTCTTCCGGCTGAGGTTTGAGTCTTTTCTCCGCAAAAGCCACAAATCAGGAGTTGATGTCAAAATTTTACCGCGTTGTGAATTTGTTGGACACATTGTACCTACTTGTAACAGCTGAACAATCTTAAAATGGTAAGAAAATTAAAATTTATGGTTTTGTAAGTAGAGATAAACAAGAGTTCATCTCTACTACCTACAAACTACTACAAAACCATACATTTTAATTAAATTTTAAATAAAGACAAGTGTCAAAGCTAAGATAGCTTTGATACTTTATTTTCACTGCATGTTATGTTTCCTCATTCGTATCCAACGTTGTTTAATAAGATGGCCTTTGGCTGTCAATAAATTAAATCTAACTTATGTCTCATAGCACTAGCTTCTGCACGCGACTTTGTTCGCGTGAAAGTCGTAAGATGCCTATATTAAAATAACAGCCACATTTTTATAAAACTCCCCGTCGCTAAGACTTCGTTTTCGCTTGACGAACACAATACGAACACAAACTTTTTTCTTTTTCCTCGGCTCCTAGTGGTCCTAGCGTGATTTTAAAAATAGCTTTTCTCAATTAAGCTATAAAATGCATAAAGATTTTTTCAAATCCGACTGGAAGTCCAAAGAAACCAATAAACTCTTTAGCTTTATTATTAGCTTAGTTTAGTTTTACAATTTTCAATTTTATACATAACGGTGTATATCTGAAATAAAAATGATTTGATTTGATTAGTATAGATTCTTCCAGAAGCTATCGCATTTTGACAAAAACCGTCACACATTTAACATTAAGGCACACATTTAACGTATGACCTATATCCATAGGTTGTAATATAAGTCGCGTGTTAAGTCAGTCAGCGCCGCAACCACCTTTAAGTTTCGCGAATATGTTTCATCTCAGCACGAGTTAGTCTCATAAACTTACTTACTTAGATACGAGTTAAGAATGTACTTCTGACATCCTATTGGCTAACAACGCTATTATAATAGATAACACAGCAGCGTCACACTTCCTGAGCATGTAACAAATAACTAACGTCCCATGTCCCTCGTCGGTTTGAAATTAAATGTCCCTTGTATTGCTGTCAGGTTTGCAAAAATATTGCGTTGTCTTTTTGTTTTGTCTTTGAAGTCAGGGTTTATTATGATACTAGCGTCCGCCCACGGCTTTGCCCGCGAGGTATGTCGATAAAAACTATCCTAGGTCCTTCCCCAGAATGAAATCTATCTCTCTGCCAAATTTTATCGAAATCCGTTCAGTGCTTTAAGCGTGAAAAGGTAACATACAGGACAGACAGAAGACAGACAGACAGAGTTACTTTCGAATTTATAATATTAGTATGGATTTTGGGATTTACAATATAATTTTGGGATCACATGTCAGCTTCATGCGTCATTTGTTTTTAATCCATCAAACGATTGCCTACTAGCAGCATGTAAACGCTCACCGGTTTTCAAGATTAGGAGTGATGTATTTTTTTTTTATGAACAATCACTGGTTCATTCCACATTTGTCAGGTTAACCGTATGAATTACGGATGTTCACGTGTGATCCCTCCTTTTTATTCTAAAATATCGTACCTACAAGACAGCGTCATGTTACGGAGCCTAAGTATAGTGTAAAAAAGACGGTAGTAAACACTGCTTTTACATTAATCATATTTTTACATAGCATCTTTTTTTTCAGTCTTTTATAGGTACACTTTTTTTAAAGGGGGCTACCTATGTGGAGCAAAGGTCTTCGCAGGGTGGCTGGTTGTACCTACATGAGAGTAGAGGCATGCACTTGGAGAGGCCGTTGCCCAGCTACGAACTGTTATAGTCTGATGATCAAAACAGACCGATAGTTAAAGTTCTTTTGTAGATCACTCACCGCATAGTTAGTTTTCTCAGTCACCTATAACTAAGACATTGAATAATGTAATTTTATTTATTTATTTATTTTTATTAAATAATTATTATGATACACAAACCTACGTGAAGCCTCATATACATCTGCATAAGTTGTAAGTGCAAAATACGACAAAACGCAAACGCAAGACAGTAAATTAATGCCTAGTTTGGTAAAACGTGGCGCACTCGAGGGGCCCGTGGCTAAATAATAACAGCCGCACAGGTCGATCTATCAGGTTAAGCTACGCTTGCCGCGGTTGGTCTGTGGATGGGTGACCATCTTTACATACCGTGAACCCTCCGTGCCTCGGAAAGCACGTTAAGTCATTGGTCCCGGCTGTCATTCGTGAATCTTTGATGGTCTTTACGAGTAGTAGGAAGCCTGAAAGTCTTGACAATCAGTCTTACCAAGGGGTATCGCATTACCCAGTTACTGGGTTGTGGAGGTCAGATAGGCAGTCGCTCTATGTAAAATACTAGTATTTAGCTGTATCCGGTTAGACTGGAAGCCGACCCGATGGTGATGGTAAAACGTGGCGCAGCAGTACTCCCAGTGTATATTGAACGCGTAGGTCGGTGCATGCCCGCTGAGTGAAGTTGACCCACCGGCTGTACAAGTGTACACTTAATACATGAGTTCAATTTACTACTTAACTAAACCAATAAACTACAAAGTCTTCAGTGTCACTTTAGCGACAAAGTTTTATTCCCCATAAAAAACAAAATCACCATCTCTATCATTATGGGTATCTAAGAAACTTGTAATTTTTCGTCTATACGACCAATAAATGAAATACTTTTAAGCAGGTATTTATTTCAAAACCCAAAGAGCAACAACTGTATATTTACGATTATTTTTTACGATCGCCGCTCTATGGACGAAAAAGTACGGTTTACGGTGCCTACGGCGCGGCGTTCGGTTTTTCTTCGGCAATTTTCCGCAGATGGTTAAGTTTTAGTAAGTTTTTATGCGAAAGTGATAGTAAAAGATTAATAATTTAATACTTAATTTACCCAAGGGCTGGCTTTTACCTTGGCCAGAGGCTAAGCATTGCCATACAACGTGGTAATGCCACCAGTCTCTTGGGTACCAACATTACGAGTCGACAGCGATGCGGATGAGTTTTACGACGCTATTTTTAGTTTCTGTATAGTTTTCGTTAAGTTAGGATTTAATTTTGTTATTTTTAGATTTGGATTTGGATTTCCTTTTTTTAAATTAATTAATTAATTTAATCTATTTATTTATTTGTAAAATACTGGTATTCAGCTGGATCCAGTTAGACTGGAAACCGACCCTAACGTAGTTGGGAAAAGGCTAGGCAGATGATGATGATGAATTAATCTATTTATATTTACATAACCTAAAAAGCTAACAGTCTCAAAATAATAACATCACACTAATATTATAAAGGCGAAAGTTTGTGAGTGTGTGTGAGTGTGTGTGGGGTGTGTTTATATGTTTGTTACTTCTTCACGCTCAAACGGCTGGACCAATTTTGATAAAATTTTGCATCGACATTTACGCGGGTGAAACCGCGTGGCGCAGCTAGTACATATAAAATAATAAATTAATTATAAATTGGCATAGATTGATAGAATTAATTATAAATAATAATATTTTTATGGTTAGATCAATAAATCAGAATGAACAAAATCCAATAAAATTTAACAACCCATAATTATCTCAATAAAATTACAGTTCTTCTACAGCTTCGTCATCTGCCTAGCCTTTTCCCAACTATGTTGGGGTTGGCTTCCAATCTAACCGGATGCAGCTGAATACCAGTATAGTAGTAGTTCTTCTACAGCATATAGACACTTATTCAATAGGACATTTTTTAGTTTTATTTTGAAAGCGCTACTCTAGACAGTGCTTTTTATGTCTTCAACAATACATAAAGGCAACCTGTTGAATAATTTTTCAGACTGGTATCGTGGAATATGCTTAACAATTCTTAGGTTATGATTAGTACATTTTTTATTCTTCAAGTTCTTCTACTGTCTCGTAATCTTATTATGTATTTGGCCAAATTACATAAAAGTACTAGTACATAAAGACTTGGTACTGTAAGTATGCCTAAATTGATAAAATGTCGTCGGCAATCCGCCCTCTGTGAGATACGGACGAATACGAATTGCACGTTTTAAATAAAACCCGGAACCAAAAATTTCTTTCTGGGCGTACCTACCATGCAAGTAAAATATTTTAATGACGTACAACACATTTTAAAAGCGCTGGAACCAAATAGGCTAGCCAGTGAACTGGCATTAATTTTATGCCAGTGCAAGATCCAGTATAGTTTGCTGAGCGGCAAAAACACTATGTTTTTGCCGCTTAGCAGACTATACTGCAGCAAAAAGAAGCGGCAAAACACTATAACGTTGTGTTTGTTAATCACCTACCAACTATAATAAACCTTATGTATTCTCTAAATCCTTTGATCCTTTAATGTGAATCAATAGAATTTCTATGTTAAGTGATAAACTTTTGTTAAAAACTCACACTTGTGCTTAGCTATCACTCTTAACTTGAAACTTATGAGTTTTTGTTAACGTGCGTTTGTTTCTAAAGGATCTTAATGCCCGTTTTTACTTACTTCTACACTAGACGACACCTAAATGCATATCTAAATAAAAGCGCTGTTGCTGTTGGATTTTTAACCTTCGGCGCTGAGTCGAGCGTTAAAATTCCAACAGCGCAATTTTATTAACGCATTCGTTTAAGTGTTGGCTAGTGTTAGTTATAAAGGGCCTTAGTGTTCAGGACAGACATTTGCTAAAATAATAAAAGAAAAGGAAGTCTTCGCAATAAAATATTTATAGATAATAATATAAATAAATTGATCACTTTCCGCAGGCGGTTGCCTTCAATATGGTAATATGATGCCTTGTTACTAAAGCTGATTATTAAAAAATAGCTTCTGTCTGCGACTGCGCCTGCGTGATATGGCTCATTCTCCCGACCTACTCCATCGCATCGTATCGCCTACCTGCGCTATTATTTAGTTTTCGCTCAGCGTTCATTCTGACTCTTTTGTTTTTTCTCGGGTCCTGAGGGTTCTAACGTGATGTTAAGTAGCTTATATCCTTTCTCATGAATCGGGATATCAAATGCAAAATATAAATAATATATTTTTTTAATCCGACTGGTAGTTCCAGAGATTAGCGCCTTTTAACAAACAAACTCCTCAGCTTTATTATTAGTATAATTATGTATAAAACATTTACTACTTATTTAATTTTTAACCGACTTCGAAAAATGAGGAGGTTCTCAATTCGACTGTAAGATTTTTTTTGTGTTTGTTACGCGATATCTCCGAAAATTGTGAATCGATTTCAAAAATTCGTTTTTTAATGGATAGGGTATGCGTCAGGGGTGGTCCCCTTCGATCAATAATAGTACTAGATGAATGATTAGGAACAAAAATAAGTCGCTAAAGTGGCCACGTTTGCACACAGATAAACATTTATATTTCTTACTACGAACTATAGAAAAAAGTTTAATAATATTAACAACTTCAGATTATTATAAACCTTAACACTCTAACATAAAGTATAATTACGATTGCAAATGATTAATATTTAAGTCCTTCTGTCATCGAAGCAATAAATTTAAAATGTCACTTGAAAATAAAAAGTCATTTTTATAATAAGTACAAAAATATTTATTCTAAAATGAAACTTAACGTCTAAGCAATAAGGTTAAAAACATTTTGTTGACAATTTCGTACTTACTCGAATTTGGAACTAGACGTAGTTCTTGGAATTACGTTTCAATGCTTCAATGTTTGTTAGAGAGGTTGGCGCGTTGTCGCAAACATTGGCCAAACAATCATAATATTTGCTAATTGATTTATATTTACTATTTAATTGTGTTACTATTTTATGAAAAACATTTAATGATAAAAACTTACCGAAAAAAAGATATTCCTTCCAAAATATTGGTGTTACGGTGGTTATTTACACAACTTTTGAACGCGCACTGAGGCATTTTGACGTCTTAACATTGGCTATGATTGGACCATACTAATTTGAAATAAGAGCACAAAAGTATTCGTGCCCGTATTTTTCGGGCCGTTTTTGAAGCGCTTATCGGGCATCTAGTACTATTATTGATCGAAGGTGGTCCCACATAAATTTCATTAACTTTGTTTGAGTAGTTTTTGAGTTAGCTTCAATAATACGTATTTTTGCCTCTTAGTTTATATTGATGATGTTATAATAACTTCCTGTCACTGATATTTACATAGCAAGTAGTGTTGTACGAATTTGTGTGGGGTAAGTAGGTACAACTTAAAAGTGAAAAATAAAAACTCTTTTTACAAAAAAAAAACCACTGACTTCCAAAAAAGACACTACAAAGTCAAAAATAACTTTAATTTCGGAAATCAGTGGCAAACAACGAAAAAGCGAACCCATCGACACTGACTTCCGAAATTAAAGTTATTTTCGACTTTGTAGTGTCTTTTTTGGAAGTTGGGTGTTTTTTTAGTGTTGTTATCTGTCCTATTATATTCACGAAGAAAGTACATTACAAAACATTTCTACATCGATCCTAATATTATCATAACCGTATTTTCAGCTGTTAAGCCTTAACCAAGTAGCAAACAACCAAACACATTTCACCAATTACAAATTAAAGATAGTACACATAGATCAATTTGCGAGTTCATGACTTAAACATAAAAATGTTCGCGCAAGTAGACTCCTGCGCAGGCTGCGCGTTTTTTATAGAACTCTATTAAAATAGTAGTGGATATTTAGCGCAAAAGCTTACGAGGAGTGACGAGACACCTGCATGAGATATCGGGCCAACAAGTTAATTACATCTAAGCGTGGGACATACGGGTCGACAGGGTAAACAACTGACGATCGAACGTTTTTGCTCGGTGGTATATCGTTTTATGTACCTACTTTTAAATCTTAGTTTTAGGCTTGCGAAAACATTTAGCATTACGTAATACAAAACCGAGTGTCTTTGAAGCTTTTTAAATAATGTTGCCCAGGGTCAGCCTGCTTCCAACTTTTATTTAATTTAAAATGGGCTTGTTTTTTTTTTGTTGATTTTTTAGTCTTTATGGTTAAATATTGGGTGCGGCTGCTTGGATTAAGGGGCCGGCGAACTACGCATGCTATAGCATACCTACGTAGTTCATACAAACGCAATAGTAAAATAACTTGTAAATCAAACATATTCATAATGTAGTGTGTTTTTATGACTTAATAAGTCATAAGTAAACTTTTACTTTCTTATTTATTAATATGTTTAACATAGGTATAATACAAATGGTACCTATTCAAAACTAAATAAGTACCAACTCAAAGTTGTAGTCTAGTTGCTATACATTTTATTAAAACTTTTATAGCCAATCGTAAAGTTTTAACAAAGATAAAAAGTGTGTAAAAAGATGTAGATAGTAACTTCTAGTTACATTTTATTTTTATCTCCCTAGTTTGTTACCAACTCAACTAAGTACTCAACTGAAACAAACCGACGTTGATTAGTTAAAGAACAATTTCCCAAGAGTACCTTCAGACAAGGAAATAATTATAAGCTTTTATCACCGAGCTTGCTTACTGTGTGTTGCTGTTTCAGACTATTTAATTACTCACGATCTTTTTCCTTGCATATATTAGAGGTTTCTTTTTTAAAACATGCTCAAATCTTTGTTAGGTCCAAGACAAAGCAACCTTTAATCAGCGAGAAGGGTACCTAATAGAAAAGTCAACAACCGGCCAAGTGCGAGTCGGACTCGCAGACAGACAGACGGACAGGGGAGTCTTAGTAATAGGGTCCCGTTTTTTCCCTTTTGGGTACGGAAGCCTAATAATGTATTAACTTTATCATTTGTATGACGGAACGTGGATCCACGCGAGACACAATGACTTTTTACTTATCTCTGTATTTACGGCATTTAACCAGTTTAGGCATCAAAAAGCTTCTACCGATCCTATTGAAAGTCGTTGAAGAAATACGAAATGCTTTGAAAGCGATTGCCACTGTCTTGTTTAGGCCCTCTTGTGGTTTCTTAAGGGCTTATTTTTCAATCGATTTAGGGATATTTTTTATTCGTGGAATAAAATTTACGGATGACAGTTTTTGTATGGAAGAACTGTCAAAAATTCAAAATTATTCGTCCGATAAAATTATCTGGCATTGGAAAAATCAGCCCTTAATCAAATAAACCATAACCTACTCAGAAGTTGGCGAACATGTTGGCCCAAGTATTAGTCCATACATCCCAACTTAAAGACCATACAAGCTTGGTATATTTATAGCTAGTTTTAACACCAAGTGTGGACACCATACATCACTTTCAAACAGTTTAACCAGTTTTAAATAGCTTATTAAATCGTCTCTGCGGTCTTTGCGTAAGAGCCTGATTGGCTTAGCAATTGGCTGTATATAAAGTTAGTGTATTTTTTTGTATATAGGGCTACTAATTTGGCATTTAATCAGAAAGGCCTTTAATGACGGCTTCAGGTTTATTCTGAAGAGGAACTGCTTAGTGACAGAGCTTTTTAAGGGTATTACATGAGCTAAACGCAAGTTATAGAAGCAATAAAAGTATTATGATCGACTACAGTAAACAAAATCAGAAAAATATATGATATTCTTCAGGATATAGGTACTAGGTTTGAAAACATAATACAACTAATTTGATACGAAAAAAAAAATCATGAAGTAACCTCTAAAAACTTTCTTCTTACTACTTTTTTATTCAGTTTAGAAAAAAATGATATTAGAAACCTCAATATCATTTTTGAAGACCTATTCATAGATACCCTACACGTATGGGTTATATGAAAAAAAAAATGAGTTTCAGTTGGGGAACCCCCAAAATTTATTGTTTTTTTTTCTATTTTTTTGTGAAAATCTTAATGCGGTTCACAGAATACATCTATTTACCAAGTTTTAACAGTATAGTTCTTATAGTTTCGGAAAAAAGTGGCTATGACATACGGACGGACAGACAGACAGACATGACGAATCCATAAGAGTTCCGTTTTTGCCATTTGGCTACGGAACTCTAAAAATAAGTAAGTGCAACTTATGATTAAGAATAGTACAGGCTACATTTATTTATTTGCATACAATTTTGAGTAAACGATTACGAACGAAGGTAGAATGCTTTTCGCGCGTATTTTTTCGCAAAGTTTTTTTTTTTATTTGGCTTGTGCGCGTTTTACTTTGTCGTACAGCCGGTTAGTTGTTCAGACAATGTTCGTGATTGATCTCTTTGGTGATTGGAACTTTTACTAACAATATCCACATTCCAAATTCAATTCACTTTTAGTCCCTAGGGATTAAAGAGCTATTTTAATCCCTGTTTACGAAGAACACACTAGCTCTTTTTGAATAGATGTGATAAAAATTAAATTATAATTTACCATGTTGTGTCAGCTAGCCACGCCAATATACCAACAAATACAATAAAAACTATACTCAAGAAAAAAGACATAACTAAAAATTTAAAATGTAAACTAAAGCACCATTTTTCCACATAGGTACATTTCTCCATCGGGCATCCGTGAGCGTGTGAAAAGTTCCCTAGGACGGAAACCTTACCTTAGTTACCAGTCTTTTATTATCACATAACTCTATGTACCGATGTTGATAAGACTCTGAGACCTATAATTGCTTGATATACACCCGATTAGACCAACCAGGTATACGAATTACGACCAATAAAAAAATAATATAGACTAACTGTACCCGAGCTACCGTAGATCGCGGGCGAAATAAACCATTTAAATATCACATTGCTTTATGAAGGAAACTCAGTGATTCCAGCCTAATGAAGGTGTATTATAATTTTTATGGTTTCAAAGCCTATCTTACTTGAAAACCAGCCTCTATTGCGATTATAAGATAAAACTTCTTATTGCTTGAAAGTATTTAAGTGGAGGTACGTCAATGAGGGTGTATAAAGGTAGGGTAGGTGATTTGATGGTGTATGTGAGGGTCTATGATTGATGCTATAAGCCTCAAACTCAAACTCAAAGCATTTATTTCAATTAAACCATTTTACAGGCACTTTTGAATTGTCAAGAAGTAGGTCAGTCAGAAAAATGTGAAGCTAGTTGCCCATTCCAAACCGTAGGTACCTATGGAGAAGAATGGGCAAGAAACGCCATGGACAATCTTTTTAAATTGTATTTTACAAAAATATTAGTTACAATATTACTTTTGAATTTATAATTAAATAATGTGAGAACGATGTAAAAATAAACAAGACGTATGCGTTAAAAGCGTCCAGAGTACAACAAATAGTACTAAAACAACAATCCAAAAATAAAAATAAAATAATTAAAAAAATAAGCCGAGGCAGCTAAGTGATGACCAGCCCCAACTGACGGCGCCCGTTCACGAACATGACGCATAGATCAGCACCATTCAGCTCAACCATTTTGAAGGGAGCTAAATGATCCAACATACACGCCACCGTCAGCGAGACATTTGTGTGAGTATGACATACTATCAGCCGCCAGCGCACATTCAAGTCAATGAAAGACATTACCCGGTAAATGGTAAATAAGGTATAGTACTTACATAGAACTCACATCTGTGCTATGCAATTATACAATTATAACCTGGTTTGACAAGCTGTGTTGATTAATACTGGAAGCTAGATAGAATAGGTTCTCTTTATTGCACACCTTGTTAAGTCGGGTGATAATATGGGCGGTTTTATAGTAGTCTGCGATTTATGCCGACAACTGCAGTGCGATTCTGTAACCATCTCACCGTGAAAACTTATGTGAAGTGAGCGTGGAGTGAGCTGTCAATAGTGTCAATTCCTAGCAAAAACAAACTCACATCACCTAAGTTTTCACGGCGAGATTTTTACAGAATCGACCGACTGAGCTAGTAGGCATACCTACTTAGGTTCTAGTAGCTAAGAATCTAGTAGGTTTTCTCGATTCTTTTACAGCATAAACATACTATATTTTCCTTTAGTTTTTGCCGATACGAGACTAGTAGAATCTAGCAATAAAAATCAATCAACTAAGCAATCTATCAACTGATAATGGAGATAGTAAGCTCCACAATCGAACGTGAGTGAAAAAACTCACACTAAGGCCACTGTATGTATCCTGCGGGTCAGCGGGATTGTCCGAAAGAGTTACCGCTGGCCCGGAACATAAAGGGCTAAGAAAGGAACACGGGTGGGTTTTAGTCAGTAAGAGTCTGACACTCCCTTTCGCTCCACCCAGACCGGGAGGGTCCATTTGATGATTTCCCATCTGCAAAAAAAAAAAAAAGCTCCACAATCGCTGTGGTCCAGCGCGAATCCACTTTCGTGAAAGGACAGTTGAGCAAAAAAGTTGTGGAAATGCGCGATTCTTTCATAACATCACGCCTGTATTTGTCAAAGGGTTGTGCAGGGGTTTACCAGATTCTCTGTGCTATTTATAGGATGATAAGTGAAACGAGTCCTTAAACCAAAAATTCGAAGACACCCTTAGAACCAAAGATTCACTGGGCCCGCGTGGTGGATTACGGCCCACTCCCTCTCACCGAGAGGAGGCCATGGTCCCAGCAGTGGGAACATTATAGGCTGATTATGATATGATGAAGTGAAACGTTGGGAAGACGACGTCAAAAGAGTTGCTGGTCCAGAATGCATTCAGAGGGCAACATAAAGAGAGTGAGGAAATTCCATCTTTAGAGGAGGCCTTTATCGAAGGACAAGCTGTTTAAAAGAGCGCATCGAACGTCAAAATTTAAAGGAAAAAAATTGAGCAGGATAGGCCTTATTTTATTTTATTTTATTTATGTATGCAATTTATCTTGGTAAGCCTTCTAGTAAGCTTTAAACATAAATTGCTACATTGCTGATGACGTCATTAGTTTCTGTTAGCAATAAGCTTATCTCCGTTTAGTCTAGTACATCAAGGTCTTAATATGATAATGCGAACTACTCAAACCAAGATTAGTAAAACTAATGATATCTACAACCGTTTACCGATACCACTATACGAATAAGAATAGAAGGTTTACTTTGTACTAGGACTTGAATCCTAGAATTTCCTAGGTTCCGTTTAAGACATTCTCCTAGAATTCCCTAGAAAATAGACTGACTGATAACTCAGGGCGAAATTAACCAATGCAACCGAACGCTATCGGCACGTGTAAACCGCGTTCAAGACAACCGCGCTGTATCTTTGTTGGGGGATATTGACAGTGACAGCTCTTGAACGCTGTTTATTTAATTGGTGAAAACAACCCTCAATTTAGAGGCACTAGTCATAAGCTGTATATACTGCAATGTCGCAGGTAAACTTGTTGATTTTTTTAGTCTTTCGTAGGTATGTCTGAGATCTTTGAATGATGAAAGTATTAAGTCACCATTGCTTCGTGTTTTGAATGATGAAAGTATTAAGTCACCATTGCTTCGTGTTTTGAATGATGAAAGTATTAAGTCACCATTGCTGCGTGTTTTGAATGATGAAAGTATTAAGTCACCATTGCTTCGTGTTTTGAATGATGAAAGTATTAAGTCACCATTGCTTCGTGTTTTGAATGATGAAAGTATTAAGTCACCATTGGTTCGTGTTTTACTGGTGCCCTTTACCTAGTACACATTATTAGTTATCAGCTAAAATATAGGTATAATTCAGGCCCCTCTTGTCCATTGGGCACTCTGGGCAAGTGCTCAGGGCCCGCTATCTTCGGGGGCCCCGGCCTGCTCTCATAAAAAAAAAATTTGCAGCCACCGTTGCATTCTACGCATTATTAGTAGGTACCCGATTCAATGACAAAATAAGTTATTTGCAGTGCAATTTACAATAAGTTTCTAGCCTCCCAGTTATGAAAAATATAAGTAAGTTTCTCTTATTGTCGCTTATCTACATAGGGGCCCGTGACCCTTATGTGCCCAGGGCCTCCAATAGGATAAAGACGGCCCGGGGTATATTGGTAAAATTCCTCAGATTAATTCGATCATCAACAGCCTGCAGCAGTCTACTGCTGACGCCTCTCTAACTGCACGCCATTCAGCTCGATTGTCGGCAACTCTCATCCAGGTGCTACCAGCCACCCTGCGAACCCCGCTTCATGTGCGTTTCCCAATTTTTCTTTTTTTCCACTAGAACTTTTGTATTCTACTACTAAAGCTTCTGCACCAACTTGTATTGACTAATCAGCCTCCACGTGATCTCATATTAAACTGCAAATTGCTGATAAAAAGGCGACTATAAACCTTATCGCGCTTTTAACATCGGGTGGGTAGGCAGGTAAGCTGGGTAGGCGAGAACAGGTATATTATGGAGTACTTGTGTATTGATTGTATCGGTGTATCCGCTAGGGGGCGGGGTTAACTGTGCGGTAGATTATCAAGAACCTACCTTCCTTAGGGGTGGCTAGGGAACTGTCATGAACGTGTTATGGGGTTTTTGTCTGCCAATTAAAAGTACCTACATAATAGGCTATTTGACTGGTTTCTGATAAACATCTCAGATTATTTAGGTGTCTAACGAGCCCACAAAAACCTATTACTTCAAATTGCATAATGTATTTCTTTTAAAAAATAGTAAATAAAAATTTACTGTTTAAATAAGCCGCCAAAACGCTATCTATAACAATACGGCGTCGTGACGTCACGGTTCACGTAAACAAACGTTGAAACGGTCGAGGTACTACTACAAAAGTCATCAATCAGTGTTCTGTCAACGATAGACAGAAATTTACTAAATCATGACGTCATCTTAAGTTCAGCCAATCCAGACCGTTTTCGATTACGTGGCGCCAGATTTAAAAAGATGAAGTTTTTTCGGGGTTTTATTTATAAATAATACATTGTTTTGTAGTAAAATTAATGCAAATCGATTTTAAAAGCGATAATCTATACGAGTGTCAATAATTATGACCTTATTTTTTACATTGTCAAATAGCCTATTATGTTTCTATTTATATGTTTTTTTTAGTCGTGTTGCAGCCCTATTTTGCTAAGGTTGGCGACTCTTAGGAATATTTGCATGGATAAATTAAAAACATACGATTTTAAAATTCATCAAAACAGAAGACTAATTCCCGTAATTAAAAACGTTCGAAATCTAGTCGCTCAGCGACAATTAATGTCACAAACTTGTCAAAAATGTAGGGAAATTAGGGGTATTTTTGTCAGATTGAGACTGAGATCAGACTGTGAACGTTCTTGAAATTACGAGAGTTTCCCCTCTGTTGTTGAGCAAAAACAAGAAAGAATCGGCCGGCGGCTTCATAACATAATAAATATTAAAATAATATATGCAAAATATCTCATTTAAAATATGATTCATATATTTCAAAGTCAGATTTAAAATATGTAGCCGACTCGAAAGTTGAATCGCTTACAAAAAAAAACTAAAATATCGACATATTTTTTTTCATGAATAACGAACGAAGGCGTTGATGTGACAAGTACATGACACTAATTAAGGACGTAATTCTCAATACGAAAGAGGTTTTGTTCGTAAATACCATCCATCTTAATCATTCTCTATAAGTCTTATCTCAATGAAATAAAACCCAAATCGGAATACCACAACTGAAATATAAACTTGCATCAACTACCCATGAGTGTGAGGACCTTAATTGGTACGAATAAGGTCGAAATTTGAATAGGGAAAGTATGAGAGATGTCACATGGATACAACGTTGACAATGACCACCGATTGAGCGATCTGATCAGCGAGTAATCGATAAGAGATCGGAATCGAGAGGAAATCGATTCAATCGATTCGTCTCGTTATTTCAGACGTTGATTATTGAATATTGGTTTAAGGATTATACTTTGTTATCTGATGGTAATGTTTTATCTTTTGATGATAAGGGTGTCAATATAATGCACTGATAAAAACCTGGCCCAGATCCATTACAATGTCGGTTACACCTCTAAAAAGCTGTGATACTTGTTTTTGACAAATCTTGTAAACGACTTGCCAAAAACATTTCGGGCTTAAATACATTTGTTTCGAACATGTTGTTACTGTTTGGTTCACCTTTTTGACATTTTTAATAAGTTTTTTTTACAAGTTTTGTATACAACAGCTTGTCTTTTCAACTTGTTTTAAGAGTAAACGATAAACGAAAACAGTAGACACAACATGTAGAATACATGCTCTACTGATTACCTACACGAAGTAGGTAATCAGTGGATTTATTATTATTATTATTATTATAATTGGTACCGTGACGTCTGTGCCGAACTTTAGTATACTTAATTTATTTTAAGCTTTGTTCTCATGTACGTAGGTATATAAGTGAATTTGTACCTTTTTATCTTTAATAAACCTAAACCTATTTCTTATCCTTTCTTATCCCCCGTAGATATCCGCTGCTGAAAATAGGCCTCTCCAAAGCTTTGCCAGCGCATATGGTATCTTGAAAACTTTAGATAAAACAAATTGTACCTAAAGTTAGTTGTTTTAAATACCTACAACTTAAATAAAATAACACCAAAATCTGACATAAACAAATGGTTGCCTCGTAAAGGCATCTTTAAGTTTACCTGGCAAATTAACGTCTTTTAACAGAGTCTAGACAAAGCTTTAATGTGTTTCTAAAACCAATTAACTACTGAAAACATAATTTACCGTAAACATTTTATAATCCTTCTACAATTATGTTGTAACTTTATTTCCCTAGGTATTTTATGAAAATAACACAAGGCCCACTGCGTTTACGAACACAGTAACAAAACTTACATGTCAATGCACATTCCCTTCAAGAAAGACAATATCAACACCGACACTTAAAAACCAACTTAAATCCTACTACCTAAAAACAACAAAACAAGGAAAATTTTACCTTACGGCTTTGGAACAAGAATGAAGGTAAAGCAAGTGGTGTGGAAGTATACCTGGTTGCCACAAACCGCTGAAACTCGATGCTATGTAACCAAACTCACTCATATTTAATATTTATAAATAATCAGACAAGCTTTTGTTGTTTTTCGAAGTTGCAGGGTTTCTTTATAGTAAAAATATAAAGGGAAAATATATTACAAAAGATGAATGTGGTATGTAGGTCTTTGATGGTTTACTACTCAAAATTAGCGACCATTTTGTTCTTTTCCAAACACATTTTTTTTGCGGGCAGATATTACTTATCATCCCCATACATATTTATTACACTACAGGGTAAAATACTTCTCCTTTCTACGCTATTCTGCCTTTTCTAGACTGCTCTCCGGATTGGGTACCCACCCACAGCTATTTTCCTCTATTCTATGCCATACATACATAAACACACGTCTTCTTTCCATGGGGGTAGGCAGTAAATAAAGAACGCCACCTGCTGCAATCCTTACGTCTTCTTTTGATTCGTTTACGTTCATACATATGACCAATGATATTATACTAAAGAGGTAGAAATGGCACTAGCGCGCGCAAATTGTTGCAGACAAATTCAGACAATTGTTGTAATTTCATTGTTGCTATCTCTTTCTGTGTCACACGTTCCGTATTTATGTATCGCAGTTGGAGTTGTACTTAAGTCTTTGTAATAACAACGCAACAATACAGAACGTCGCTCATTATGGACGTAGCATATCTTTCCTTTATAATATCATTGCATATGACCATATTTTCTTGATATTACACTGTCTAATTTCCCTTATAATCATTTCCCCCACTTTTTACCAACAATATCATTCCACTCCTCACCGCTAATGTACCAAAAATTCTTACACCCATAAAAAAGCATTTTCGTAATTCGTCGCAATTCCCAAAAACACTTCGGCAACTTTTGGCACGTTACGTCATCACCGCCATGTTTTACCGCGCAAAAACCGTGTCGTGCGCCTGCACATGTTCCAGGCATGTCTCGTCGCCTAATTGGGTAGTTCTACCGCCGCGCCTGCTCATTGGACAAGGGGCGGCGCGTAATTATTTTAATATCCCCACCCTCTTTTAATTAAAGCGAATTGCACGAACGATGTAATGTGAGGGAGTTTAGTTATGATTTTTTCATGTTTGTGTTTATGAGAAGTCGGGTAATTTAGGTAAGTGTGTGATAAGAGGCAGGCAGGACTATAGGTATATGGTTTTGATGTAAATTATCTGTGATGTTTGAATGAAAGGGGGTGGCACATGCAACTGAAGGAACACGGGTTGGTTTTAGTCAGTAAAAGTCTGACAGGGCGTGTCAGACTTTTACTGACTAAAACCAACCCTCCCGCTCGGCCCAGAGCAGAAGAAGTTATTTGATAATTTTCTACCCAAAAAAAAAGGGGGTGACTACAGTCCGTCTCACTAAAGGAATCTCGTAGACGCAGAGCCTCTGTCATGCGACGGAATCCTACTATCCTACTAATCCTACTAATATTATAAATGCGAAAGTTTGTGAGAATGAATGGATGGATGTTTGTTGCTCTTTCACGTAAAAACTACTGCACGGATTTAGATGAAATTTGGCACACAGATAGCTAATAACCAGGATTAATAACATAGGATACTTTTTATCCCGATATTCCCACAGGATCGACACTTATGCGGGTGAAACCGCGGGGCGCTGCTAGTTAACTCATAATAGACTTATTAGGTACTCGACATAATAGACTAATTACTTTTTACAGAAAAGCAATTTAAAGGCACGTCTATCATACGGAATGATATGAAACCAGCAGAGCAGACGGTACAGCTTCATCGATATGTGTCGTTAAATTTTATGTTTCCCAAGAAAATGGTTTTACGTAATATAAATTTGTGTTGAATATAATAGTTACCGTTGTTGTGCAGTGAGGAACGGGATTTGATGTCACGTTATTTTCTTGAAAAACACTCATGAAAGTTAAAGAAGATAGAGATATTAGACAAAGATTATCTTCAACAATAATCCGAATCGCTTTTAGTATCTCATCCATATTAATCCATACTTAATATTATAAATATGTATTATTATAAATAAGTGCTGTGTACGCCTGTAAGTGACTAATTCACCATAATTCAATGCATATTATTTATTATTATGTCTATATTTCCAGTGAATAGGTCGTTGGTGTACCATTTAAATAAATAAATGCAAAAGTAACTCTGGTCTGTCTTTAGCTGTCTGTCTATCTGATACCTTTCCACGCCTAAATTTCATTGAAATCCATTCCGGCTGAACGGATGTCAATGCAATTTGGCACACGGATAGACCATGACCTGCAATGGGTCTAAAAAGGGTAGGTACTTTTTATCCCGGTGGTATGTTCCCGTGGGGTAATCTCCGACATCCACGCGAGTGAAACCGCGGGCGAAAGCTAGTATCTTATGATACATAATCTCAGAAATAATAATTTTTTTTTAGTAAATAGACAATTGTTTTCATTCATCAAAGGGAAAATAAAAAAATTACTTATATTTTTTTAAGATTTAGAAATTAAAACAATATTAGAAAAATAATGTTATAATATTGTTTTAATTTCTAAATCTTTACAAAAAGATTATTTTTAAGACCATTTTTTAAGTTTATAAAGTTTCATGTGCACCCAGCTTTACCAGGGTTGCGTTCGCGCATCGCAATTGATCGAACACGGTATTTCATATATGAGACGGGTGTGGTCGGATGCCAATGGTTGCGATTACCATTACATTGTGGTAACCTTAACCTGTTGGGTTGCTCCGGACAATCTGAGTGATTTCGGGTTCTATATCCTGTTTTTTTTTTTTTTTTTTTAGTAGGAATGGCTTTCATAAATCAATTGCGTTATTTACGTTGTTGAGCTGACAAATTTTTCGGCAATATGAAGCAATGGATTAGCAATGTCTTTTAAAATGATTCCAGGTTGTGGTTGACAGTGTGTTACGCAATTCGGGTGCTGGTCTGTGTTAGTGGCTTTGCATCAGTCTCCCCCTTTTCCCTCCAGTCATGCCCTCAATCAAGTGCTCGAAACTATGAAGTTCTAAGACGTTCCACTTGCCCAACCATAGATATCCGATGCCCAACAGTAGGCCAAGCCTAGTACAACTTCGTTATGCCAATAGTATAACCAGGTTACAGTCATTGGTTGCAAAACGACTGTTTTGTTAGTATCTAAGGATATTTATAAGGAACTATAAATCAAATTGTAGTTTTGAATGAATATTTATCAGACTTGCGTTGGATCTCTTCATTGCACAAACTGTTTTATGGTATTTCCTCCTAAGACGACTGTATAGTTGACTTCGGAATTTGTATATCACTTTTGACAACATCTTCATTGCCTTTTTCCCAACTATGTTGGAGTTAGAGTTTAGTCTAACCGGATGCAGCTGAACACCGCTATTTTATATAGAGCTGCCTAAACTGCCTGACCTCCGCAACCCAGTTACACGATACCCCTTGGCAAACCTGGTTGTCAGACTTTTGGGCTTCTGTCTGGTAACGATTTTTGATAACTAAACTCACAAAATTGAAATTTTGCTACGGTTGAAAGTGTCTAACTGTCACATCGACAAAAAGACTTTGTTGTTATATGAGGTGCAAGTGACATTCAACCTTATGATAGTAAAGCAACGCGAGGTCGACTATATAAAGTCAAAAAGGACCGATAAACTGCCATAATTATTTGAAAATAGAATATCATCATTTTCTAGCCCCCGTTTTCAGAAAGCTGTGGGGTAATTGTGTAACACACATTAAATGACAATTGGTCGCAATGTTATTCATTTTGACAGTTCAGACACGTTAATTGCGTTTCTTACGTTGTTGAACAGAAGAAGTTTTCAAACCCATGAAGCAATGCTTTACGAATTTCCTTCAAAACCCTTGGATTATGATCAACAGTTTCTTGTATTCTTGGTTTCCTTTAAGCTCAGCTTTCACTTTCAACATGTCGACAAGGAGTATCTCATTAAACATACCTTCAAAAACTTTAGGAATCCCATCACATACCCTGTCCGAACATGCAAAAGTTACATGACAGTCCAAATAATCAGGTATTAGTATTCTATAGACCCACCTCATGGTATTTGAAGTCGTTGGCAAGAATTGTAATAGGTGCGCATGGGTCTTCCCGACGGTTCAAGGTCATTTTATTCATATTAGGCATTGTTCTATTATGGCTAAAGACGTATTAGGTTAAAGTCTAGACGTGTCTATATTATAGGTTAGTTGTTTCCTGGCAAATATTATTGTTACAATAGAGCGTCGATTATTCGAACTTTGGTCAACCGAACGACTGCTTCACCGAACTACTAGCAGTCAATAAATTCCATACTTGCTCATCATTTCCCTACTATATTGGGGTCAGCTTCCAGTCTAACTGGATGCTGCTAAATACCAATGTTTTACATGGAGCGACTGCCTATCTGACCTCCACAACCCAGTTACTGGGTATTACGTTACCCCTTGGTAAGACTGGTTGTCAGACTTTCGGGCTTCTGACTACCCGTGACGACGATCCACGAATGATAGCCGAGACCAACCGCTTAACGTGTTTTCCGAGGCACGGAGGGGTCTCGGTGTGTAAAGATGGTCACCCATCCACAGACCAACCACGTCAAGCGTAGCTTAACGACGTACAGGCACATAAATATAATGCAAAAACAAAAGCGCACTGCTCGATTTTCAACGCTTGGCTCAGCACCGACAGTTGAAAATTAAAAGTGCAATCATATTTTGGCATTTCATTTTGGATTCCCCTAGTTTATGTGTATATAAGCATAAGTCTCTTTTGGTCTAAACTGTCTTCCTGAAACAGATTAGGGGGCCTAAAAAGGCCACTTTGGAGAATTTCAAAAGGATAACATTATGAATTACAAAATGGCGAAGACAGCGAAAAAAAGAAAAACACGGACTGTGTTTTTCTTTTTTTCGCTGCACTACGTAGGTACAATCAAAGAGGTTGGGATTGGATTTGGATTGGATTGATTGGTATTTAAGCACAGACAAAAAAAAAACTGAAAAATGCTTCACCAGTGGGATTTGATAGGATTAACTTAACAGTTAACTGTCCATTCTGTTATCCTTTTATGATTCTGCCAAAGTGGCCTTTTTAGGCCCCAAGTAATGATTCTAGTCACTTCAGAAACCAATATGGCGGCAGCCTACATTCTGTTAAACTTATGACAGCTGGATGGATGATTAACCTGTCATCTTACTTCCATAACAGACAGTAGCTTGACGCGTCGTTTAGTGCGTGAAATTTAGGTCTGTTCGAAGTAGGACGTCAACAAAATGGACCAATTTAATCCAAACCACATAAAATAGATCCCGGTAAGCAAGTCAATCAGTTATTTCACAACAATATTCAAATTCTATGGCTACTTTGTCGTCGTTTGTTAGTTTAGATAGGCCACTTATCTATCTCGGGCTGTAGGTGTTACCTGTTCTATAAGCTGCAATGAGTGTCAAGGGCTACGGGTGGAGAACCAGGTGTAACTTCATTAGTTTGTCGATACCTTCGTTTTGAATTATCGGTTGAGTAATTACGTGCATATAAAAATGCGTTTACGACGTACCTACGGTATTTCATACAAACTTTCAAGCCCTTGTTTCTCGAAATGAATGAGCCGATTTTAATGAAACTTCATACGCACATGGAGCATACAAAGGTCTAAAAAGTTACTTAAGAATAAATGGGGTCGGCTCAACATGTCTAGGGTAATATGTAACTGAACTGTTAAAACAAAATTCTATGAAATGCAAGGTTCTAGATTTTGGCTTTTCGTTTTTTTTAATCCAATACTTCCTGTATTGCGAATGTCTTTCGCACGTGTTAGTGTTAAATTGTAGACATTCTATGCCTTAAGTTTGTCAAAATAAATAAATAAGACAGCTGACGTGACACCCAAAATATCTCCCAAAATATACATTGTTAAATTCCGTTAAAAGTTCATTGTTTCTCACGCCAAATCACATCTAGCATAACCCCAAAAGTATAAAACAATTGTTTCCAGGCGTTGTAATCTCGCATAACCACGTATAACTACCTAATCTAAAAACCAGAAAAAAAAGAACAAAAGAATCCAAAACGCATCAGCAGACTGTAATGGAGATCACGTAGCGTCGGATCTCTGATTACCCCTCTCACTTTAATTTACGACCGTTATTCGAGTGCGAGTGAGATAGAATTAATAATGGTCTAACCGCAACCCGGACTATCATTAGGTGGTATTCCATTTAGGAACACTGTGTCTCTTGGGCGTCCGGAGTGAGAGAGTTTTCTTGTGGGTTGAAACACGGTGTTGGTTGGTTGGAGGTGGTGTTGAAAGCCTCTAGAGGTTGTTATAGTGGCGGAAACCGTGGTACGTCGGTACAGTAATCGTACAGCCGACAATCGTAAGAAATAAATGAATTTTTCTTTTTTTTTCTCTGAAGCCTCAAATTGGTTTTTATATGTTTTCCATAAGATTTTTCGAGACAATCGGCCGTGGTTGGTGTGATTATGTATAATTTAATCGGTGGTTATCGTTGCAGCTGTTGTCAATGCGTGATGCCATTATAGTTGGCTTTAAACGCAATTGTTTCCTTTATGTAAGGTGAAAAATACCGATACGCATTATGAAAATAAAAAATAAATCTGTAATGGTCAGTCGTTAAACGTAGTACAGTTGAATACACAAGTATTGTAAACTATTAAATTAAAATTACGCCTTGCTATATTTGCTTTATATTTGGCCCTTTTTTGAAATTGGTGTCCTGACGACGGGGCTCCTATCTGAAACTTTTCAAATATATTTTCAGTGTTCTCTCGTCATGCCGCACTTATCAACTTTTAGCCCTGCATATGCTTGCTCAAAAACCCTCTGGGCTCCCCACCACATTATTAGAAAAATTTAAAACCGCTAGCTTGTGACCTTGGGGACATAAAATCTTAAACGTGAGGTTTGCTAAAGCGGCCATTTTGTTTTTATGATCATTGTAGATAGGAAGATAGGAAAAAACATGTAATTCCTTTCCGCAGGCATCCGTCAATGGTTTTCTTTTCAGTGTGTTTTTGCGCAGTGTTCATCAGAAATTCTTTCAAAGGCCTTTTAATGAAATATCAGTGACATCATTATTCCGATGCAGAAAAGCGTCTTGTACCGTATTATTTATGTCCCTCTCTCTCCACCTGACATATTATGACTATTAAATCAAAGATACAAGACGGTAATGTAGGACTGATTAGGTACTAAATAGGAGATGATGGTAGTGAAAACAGAGAGTGGTTAGGAAAAAATTATAGCTGCAGTTAGGTACCTATACTTACCTATGTCGAAATGTAGTCTAATCTAGTTTGATTGAAAGTCAAGCTGAAATAGAACACTCTTTATAATGTACAGACGCCAGCACATCAAGCTACCTGAAACTGTAAAATTTACCCATTCAACTTTGAACCTGATGTTTTAGCGATAAAGTTGAAAATCTATTAAAGTCATCTGACAGATTGTAGTAGCTTGATGTGCTGGCGTCTGTACGTCTTATGGAAACGTCTTGATTAATATTTAGCCATGAATCTATCACATCCTAGAAGAAATGCGTCTAATTACAAGCCACTCTGTTTCCTAAATGTAAAGATCGATCACCAGAAAAGGTAATACCATAACTCAGTTTCAATAAAAAAAAAACGAAGTAGCCAAGCGTTAAGCATTTATCAAGATGACTGACATTCAATTAAAATAATTATATGTACGCCAAAGCTACTTACTTATGATTAAAAATGTCTATTTTTAATTTCCGATACGAATCACAATTAATTGGAATAATCCTTGGTACAGCATCGGTAGCACAATACGCTTATTTAGCTTGTCATTTTGCGAGCTTAAACTTATAGCAAGCATCATTCATGCAAAGTTGGCCTATGCAGCCAATATTCTACAAACATTATTCTACCTTCCCGAAACTACCGGCAATTGCATTTTGAACCTTATCATTTTCACCATAACGTCCATATGTATTGGTTTGTACATTTTCAGGGTTGTAGCAAAGCAATATTTTATCCTTATTGTAGGCTGTCATAATAATCTCCTTTACGTTGTTATCGTATTGCAAAAGAGTTAAGTGAGCGCGTGTTTAACATACGCAATCGTACTAATATTGTGAATAAACGTTTATTTACTTTATGTTCCTTGGGAGGTAGAGTGGCATTTGCCAATGGATGAGTTTGAACTTCTGTAATTTTCTATGGCAGTATGTGGTCTGTGGTAACTGACCTACTGAGCGACCCATCGATTGTTCAAAGGAAATTTATTAGGTATTTCATGAACAATTTCTTTTTTTCCGTTGATAAACTGGATTGTTGGGCTTGGGTGCACATTTTTGCTATAGTCACATATTTTTGTTACCGAATTTATGACAAATTTTATAAAAAAAAAAAACATCTTAAAACATTCAAAAATAATCCTAAAAGGACTTATAATGTTTGACATTGAACTCGACAGTACTACAGACTTCGTTAATGTTCGTATCCCCGAAGATGCCCAACGGTTTTTAATTTGAAAATCGTTATAGTGTTAATAAGTGACGTCATAAAGCGAAGATTGTTTAATTGGCTGATATTTTTATGGTGTTATTATGGGATGTTGAGTCCATCGTACTTGGTTTACGGTTTTTCTGATGTAATATTTATTCGAATCTCATATCTAGAGGTTAATAATTAGGGTATTGTAAATGAAATCATATTTTTTCACAATTATATTTTTTCACAATTATATTTTTTCACAATTATATTTTTATAGAACCATAAGAACATGCTTCGGAAAGCACGTTAAGCCATGGTTCCCGACTGTCATTTGTAGATCTTTGACAGTCGTAGCAGGTAGTCAGAACCAGAAAGTCTGATAGCCACTCTTATCAAGAAGTTTCGTGTTAACCAGTAATTTGGTTCTGGAGGTATGCACTCGCTCAACCTGAAATACTGGTATTCAGCTGCATTCGGTTACACTGGAAGCTGACTCCAACATTGTTGGGAAAAGGCTGGGCAGATGATGAAGAAGATTCTTGTCTCCTGATCAAAACGTTTGCTCACTGCGAGTTGACAATTTCTCATTAAGTTTTATCACGACCTTTTCTTTCTCCGTAAGTGTATGACGTCTTAGGGAAAGTCCAGGCGCCTGTTTTAAGTGTTTACCTCCTTTTCTTAGTATCTAGATAGGTACTGTTAACCGTACCTTAGTGTACACTTTAACAACAAAAATCACCTTTACTGCTGAAGAGTGTTGCTGAGAAATAACCAACTGATTATCCTCAAGTTCGCGAGCACATTCGTAAGAAGCTGACAGTATCACCCATTTTTTCTTTTATTTATTTTAGAAAATGCGTGTATTTATTTTAAATACGATTAGGCACTTAATATAATATGTATATTATATAAGTATATGGTTTTCTGGAAGGAGGACCCGCAGGCTCGCGAAAGATGGTAAAAGTGAGAAAGCTTAGTTTAGTAAAAAAAGGGAACTGTTTAAGTACATATCTTTTTTTAAAATAAATATTTATTTCAAAATTTTTCGTAATTGCACCTACCTTTGTTTGTCTCTGCATCACCCAAAGGTTTACTAGTAGAAAATGCCTATGGCATTAAGTCCGCCTATGAACATTTTGTGTGCTTGAAAAATTAAATAAATAAAAGCGCAATAAAAGTCAAATAATTACCATGGACATGTAGTTGGCTGTACCTAGTTAATAACTACCATGGACATGTAGTTGGCTGTACCTAGTTAATAATTACCATGGACATGTAGTTGGCTGTACCTAGTTAATGCAAGTGCACACAGAAAGCGAAAAATTCCCGATTGCTTCTCACCAACAAAACTAATTATCTAATAAATAATTAATTATACCAAGTACCGTTTAACTCCGTCGTCGAGGAAATGGCGTGCCACATACGAACACAAATTACCACGAGTTAGCCGTCCTGTCTTAGCTGTCATTAATACATCATGGCTGATCTGAATCGTGCTTCATTGTGATCTGAAGCTTATTGTTTCCCACACTAGTTAAACACGCGAACTTGCTTGTAATTTCTTTCAATTATGATATCAACGGATGTTGTTGTTGTCATGCAAAGTTGGATGCGAAAAAAAATATGGATGAAAATTGTTGTGTGGACGGATTGCCACAAATAATTTCTTCGGCTTTTCCGTTAAATAATATAGGTTTCATGCGTGGCCGCCATTTTGTAAAAAAAAACAAAATGGCTGACAGCTACCTTCAACGCCCTTTATAGAAAAAAAAAATGGTTTCTTAATACACTGACCTATTTGCATTTATTAGATGGCAATTGTTTCTATTTATATTTAATTTCATTCAAAGGCAGTGAAACTTAATGAGGTGATAAATTAAATGCTACTGCAATGACTTAGGTCCCTTAGGTCTCGAGCGTAGAAAACAATGCTTGTTATAATAGTACCTAGGTACCTAACCGTTCGGCGTGGAGATTGGATAACTTATTTAGTGTCGCTCGGTGTCCAACTTTTAACCTTTTTTAAATATTTTTGGAATAAAATATAACATGGGGTAAAAATTATTGGAATCGATTCAGTTACTTATTCTGAACAAACTATATTCAGTTACTAAAATTAACGTTGTCTATCTGTTTCTTAAGGAATCGCTGAGGTCCCTGCTCACCTGCTTATGCACTCTACAACTCCTTTATTGACTACATATAAGTAGTTAATATTGTGATGCACGGCTGAAACAAACAGTACCCAAGGAGATACATCTCTCTGTTTCAAAAACACAATAGATATTATACAAAAGATCTCTCTATTAATATTATTTCCGCCAACAGACGAACATTGTAATACCATTGTTTATGGCAAAAATGTGGTCGTGATCGCGAACACCGTGGGATCTGTCTCCCAACGATATATGGCGGAAAGCTTTAGATGAAAATTTAATATTTTGTCTCACAATGTGGTTTAAACAGGTACACGATAGTATGTTATTGTTAATGTATGTCTGGCTGGTGCAGAGATTAGGGACCATGAAGCTGTGGATAAGGCTTGAGATTTTACGAAAGATGTAACAACATCGTCGGTTTTTAAGCGCAGTCTATTGGTTTAATTTGGAAAATGGTTCCATGTGGATGGAAGAGAAATGGAGTAGTAAATAGTACCTTATGAACGAAAGTAAATACCAAGAAATATTGTCCAAATAGGTAGGTGCATAATGGTCACTAGCCATGCTGTTAAAGCTGTTAGGTAAGGTTCATAAGAATATTGATAGGTAGTTTTATTTCATTGGAACTTAATACCCTTAAGGCTTTTACAGAGACTTATGAATTATCCAATCAGCTACGTAAACATAGACTAATGCGCCATCTCCACGAGCGAGAGAATCGCAGCGATAGGCAGTAGTCTCACCGCCGGCGAGATAGCGACTAACTATCGGCTATTTTCTCGCTCGAGAAACGTACAATAGATATAGGTACATTCCGCGTAAACAAAAGAGATGCAAATAATAATAGTTGATCGCTGACTGTTCACACTGCCGGCGAGGACGCGCTCCACTGGTTTGTCGCTGAGCGACAAGACCTATCATAGATAATACTCGCTCAGCGATGCTCGCTTGGCGGTCAGAGCTCACGCCGAGAGACCAACCAGACAAACCCCTGTGGGACTAACCGCCCCGAGCGAGTGGTGCGAGTAATCGCCCGTCGCACTCGGACACTCGCTGATAGCCCAGCGACAAAACTATCGGAACTACTATAAAAACATCTGCATTTTTTGTACCTATTTTCTATGCAAATAAATAATTATTCTATTCTACTCGTACACGCTAGTTGTACTTGCTACTCGTTCACCGCCTTTGGTGGGACAACTGCCATTAGTCTCGCTGTGCCATCAAATTCAATAGAAACTTTATGAATCAATCTCCTCACGGTATCATCGTGGTGATAATTTCATGGCGCCACATGACTATCGAAGCAATTTTCTCACCCGTGGAGAGTCTAAACATATATTTTTCTAAGCATTGTGTCAGTCAAACTATTAGAAAAATAAATTTGGAACTAGAAACGCCGCATCCGCTTGATTCTAGCTTTCCCAACTCCACACCAACCAAGTATTTCATAGATCTAACGCAAACCTCACAGTTATATTATGATTTCACTATTCACTAGCTGAACCGACCGTAGGGCACCATCCTGAACTTGTACTCAACGTGTGTACAACATAACTTCACAGCGAAATGTTGTGAGACTCTCTCCTTCAAAATTATGGAAGTTTCTCTTTAATATACGCCGTGTTTTAGAGTTGGTTCACTTGGAAGTGATGTTTAGTATGAGTTATTTGGATCCGGGCTTTGGAATTATGTAATCGGCATTGGCTTTACGTACCTCTGGTTGCTGCAAGCTTATTTAAATTTTATTAAATCACTTGTAATATGATTTGATTGGCTATTGTTTTTTTTTTTACCAAAATCATAGCATTTGACCTGAGATTCGATAATGCTCAAGTTAACTTTCGTATTGATTAGCTTTTTAGAAGCTAGGTTAAAATAGATTTCCTATATAGGTACACAAGGTGGCAGGACATCGACACACAAACTGTAACTTTGAATTCAGTACATGATTTTAGACCCTGTAGCAGGTACAAAATCATGTAAAGTCCTCCAGAAGTCCAGATCGTTGTTCGTTTACGGCGGCCAATCTCAATTGAGACTTAGCGTTCGGCGCGGGAGATATTATAGTGCGCAAGTGTGCGCGTAGACTCAGATGCATTCCCTCTTCCCTCACTCTCATAGTCCGATGGGACGGCAATCCGACACGACTGGAGAGAGATCAGGCGCAGGACCAACGGCTTAACGTGCTTTCCGAGGCACGGGGAAACGGGAGGGAGGCAAACGCTGGGGGAATTGTTATTGAATTTTTCCATTAGGAATTTCTTAGCAACAACACGGAGTTTGGAAGTTGGCGGTGTGAGAATCATGTACTGAAACAGGTTGCGCGTCGATGTAATTCTAGTCTAATTGCGTAACACACTATTACTCTCAATTTGAATCACATTTCGGGCAACTGCCCGATGATTCATGTCGGGCCGTTGTATATGTGCTAGTTGCGCGGTAAACTCTGCTTGCGAGATGCAGGATTTTGCATGACGTAAGTATGACGCGTTGTTCGCATGTGGCGTTGTAGATACCGCTACAAGATATTAAAAGATGAAGATGGCGGGACGAGCTTGGCTCCTACCGTAAGGACTGGCCGGCGCTCGCAAAAGCAAGAATTGTGTGGAAAAGGGAGGCCATTGCCCTGCAATGGAACAATACGATAGTTAGATTAGATTAGGTACTTATTTGAGTCCATTAATTACTTATCGAATTTTATAAACTGTTAAAGTCTAAGCTAAAGCCTGCAACTCAACAATACCGATAAGATAAGATCTGGACTTTGACTGATCTTAGATCTAACTGAAATTCTAGTAATCGAGGGTAACTTACTAATTATAATAATTTATTGGGTCGTAATTAATCAAGTGTCCCTTTGTTACATTATTTGCTACCTAAGATTGAGCCGGCGGCGGCGCCAGAGCTTCGAACATTTTGATCACATGTTTGAAGACTTTGCAAGTTATGATGGCAAATTGACAATTTTGTATGAAAAGTTTGCACATAACTATTATTTGTGTACTTAAATTTTGTTGCTTCGTTCTACGTAAAAAAAACTCACTGGACAGTGAATTTACACCACTAGATTCACACTATACAGCAATGCGGAACATACTATCAGTAGCAATGGGTATCATTTTGACAGTTCAACAACATTAATTGCGTGATTTACGTTGAGGAGCAGACACATTTTTCGAACATATGAAGCGATGGATTAGCAATATCCTTCAAAATAATTCAGATTGAAATTGATATTTTTTTTGATCAATGTTGTTTAGATATCGGTCCCATCCCATCACGTCTACGGAGTTTCCCTAGCTTATTTAATTTGACCTTGTACATATAAAGTGCCCAAAAATGGTGTATCATAAAACTGAAGCGTTAACATTTTTTTGTTGCTGACCCTACCAACTAATATAGTATAGTAGAGGATTAGATTTTACTAAGCAAGTACCTACATAAAGTAATATACATAGGTACCTACATATTGTCCATCAGTGGTCACGACTCTGCCAGATCCCCACGATTCCCATAGGCACCGTGATATCACATAACGTATGGAATATTTTATTGCACAGGAAATTCCTCTTTGAAAGACATACTAGCTATTTCCTGCGACTACGATGCAACGTTGAATTACTCAGAAGATTATGGTTACGAAAAAAAAAACCAATAATTTTTCAGATTATTAACACATAACATATCATTAATAATCGCCTGTAATATCCGAATGATTAGGCAGAGGTCTACACCCACACTTGACCAGTTATCTTTAAGTCCCATGTATTAGGGGGCGACCCTATTGCCATCAACCGGGTACAAATTCGACCCGGAATTCGAACCCGAGTTCGGACCTCATGTTCAACAGTAGCACTTGCGATTATTGGACCAACGAGTCTTTAATTAGCAAAGTAGTCGAAACATCTTTATTAGGGATGCATGAAGAAACCTCCTCGTGCAGCGCAGTTTGTTTCACCAGTTACTCAACTGAACCGAGCGCTCGGCGCATGCTGGACAGTCACACCCAACACCTTATTTGAACTAGCAAATTCTTCCCTAGCGGTGGTAGGGCTAACGCCCGCCTGGTTTGCAACCGCCCCTCCCACCGGAGTCCGGCGTCAAGCAGCCTGCTGTGTTTCGTCGATGCGTGGGAGTTCCAGTGCCTTAGGCATCTTCTGGGCACGCTCGTTCTATCATAGACCTCATCCATCGCTTTCCATCAAGCGTGATCGAGGTCAAAAGCTCGCCCATTCAGTAATAAAAAATAAAAATAAAATCTTTTCTAACTGCACCCTGACCTTCCAAGGAAGTTCTGAGTCTTCAACTTGTCGACGGATAATAATTGTTATATTTTATTGTTTTTACTTAGTTCTTAGCTATAAATAGGAGTGTCTACCTACCCATTCGTGTCGTTAACAGAGTAGTAGCTATGATTTGTCGCTAAAATGGCCAGAGGATCCTTATAAGGGCTTAATTGACCAATAAAATGGCTGAAATTACCAATTAATTTAATAAAAGGTAAACCTACTACACCGATTGTTTGTAAGGTCAATACAAGCTTGAGTAATAAAAGCTACAACTTATAACGGGATAAATCTTTAAAATGTTAGTTGTGATAAGGCTCTCTGGGGCTCGTTTAAAGTACACGCTGCACATCAAGCTACTACAATCTGTCAAATTTCTTTAATAGATTTTCAACTTTATTGCTAAAGTATAGGGTTCAAAGTTGATTGGGAAAATTTGACAGTTTCGGGTCATGACACACTTCTGAGTTTCGAGAATCTTAACAAAGAGTAAGAAACCTAGACTTTACAGTATTATATTGATGCGTGTGAGCAAGAATGGTGGTCAATGGTTCTTTGTTTGAAGAAAGGAATCTTGTAGCCGGGTGTTTCAGGCAAATGACTAATGACGTTTTTCTCTCATGAATTAATTATGAATTAGTTAAAGATAGTCTGCTGGTAATAATGATAAGCCAATCAGTGCGACGGATTTCCACATTTTAGTTCGTATTCTATCATCATCTGCGTAGCCTTTTCCTAACTATGTTGGGGTCGGCTTCCAGTCCAACCGGATGCAGCTGGATACCAGTATTTTACATGGTGTGACTGCTTATCTGACTTCCGCAACCCAGTGACTGGGTAATACGATACCCCTTGGCAGGTAAGACTGATTGTTACACTTTTGGGCTCCTGACCACTCGTAATGACCGTCAAAGATCCACGAATGACAGCCGGGACCAACGGCTTAACGTGCTTTCCGAGGCACGGAGGGGTCTTATGTGTAAAGATGGACACCCATCCACAGAACAACCGCGGCAAGCGTAGCATTCTAATTTATCCTAATTATTTAAAAAAAGCAGCAGATATCACTGGCAAATGACAATTGCCTTAAGAAATCATAAATGTAAAAACAACAGCAATTTACGCAAACATTTCAAAGGTATTATAACAAAACGTACAAACAGACAGCACAATTTGAAACCACAGGAAAAACAAAAAAGTATCTCACGTTCAAAACTGCTTTTGACGATGTTATAAGTATTGTAATGACGAGAGATTTTGTGTAATCAAATGTCGAGTTTCGACGATTCAAAATGGCTTTTTGTTTTATTCGGTGCTTATAATTTTGGTCATGGATTCTTTTTGTCGGACATAAAAAAAATTGGTAGGTAGATGGCGAAGTAATATCCGAGAGGTACCTACCTATTTAATAACCACACTTCGCAAATAGTTTTTTTTTTCAGTATATAACAAATAAAAAGATAGCTAAATGTAATTATTACAAAGTCCGGTAGAGCCCACAGGGTTTTTGGAGCAAGCATTTGCAGGGCGAAAAGTTGATACTTGAGACCTACTCAACTGCATGATGAGATAACACCGAAAATATATTTGAAAAGTTAAAAAAAAAAACAGGAGACCATTTTGAGATCTCGAAAATATGCATATGCTTGATCAAAAACCCTCTGGGCTCCCCCCTACCATCTGTTTATAAATAAGCCGAGTAGAAAAATTTTAGCGCAATAAAAACTTTCCACGACTTCTAATATTGAATGTTTAATGCCATGGTAAGCATACTGCCAGTCAGCAAGGTAGCAACGGTGAAGGAAAACGTTGGGAGGAAACCGGCATGTCCTAGAACCAGAAATTCGAAGACATGTGACATCTACCAAACCGCACAGGGCCCACGTGGTGGATTGTAGCCCACTCCTTTGCACAGAGAGGAGGCCTGTGTTCCAGTAGTACCTACGTCATAGGTTGATTATTCTTATGCTTATATTAAGGTGGCACCAGGCTTAACTGTTCAGGGTGCGCCGGACGCATACATAAGCTTCGTTACTCGTGAAAGCTTTCCCTAATGCAAACATTGTTAACACCGCACACTCCTGTCTATCCCTTTATAAACTAACAGCCATGATGTTACTGATTATTTCCCCATAAGGTGTCTATTGTTTCATAATTCACTGTGCATTAATAAAATGAACAATGCCAGACAATTCGCGGCTTGCCACCTAGTTTACTTAATAAGCCATATCAAATTGTGCAGTCGTACAGTAGTGTTAGGGTTGCGAAACATTTCTGTGATGTGCTTAGGCATGCTAGTAACAGGTACTCGTCTATGGTGTTGGATATTGGCATATTTCGCATAGTGTTGTAGTTTCAGTACGGACACCTTCACTAAATCGGTAAAACTTTCATTTCTTAAGTAATAAATAGCCCCTTTATTTATAAACGCTGCTGATTACAGCTAAGTAATGATTAGCGAATGATTAACCATTTGACATTTAACCGTTTCATCACTTAGCAACATTTATAAATAAACCCCTTCACGTCAAGGCTTTTGGTAATTATAATTTTCAGTCGAAGAAGAGTACTTAGCATCTTTAAGATGTAAAAATTAGGACTAATTGTGTTTTTTTTTCCATTTCAAGTTGGACTTCCAGACCGTTTTCATTGTTGAAAGTTGTCATTCTTTAACATTGCCAACTAATGTTTTCACCAATGTTGCTGGTAACTAATTCATTAGGTAACTGCAAGGTTATCTCTCTATCTATTTGACTAAGTTTTGTTTTTACTCACGGAAAAAACATTAAAATAAAACATCTAGACAGCAAGTCAGCAACCCTATAGTGACGTAACGAAGTCACGGTGCGCATGCGTCACGTGCGACGCCATATTATATGAATATATCGTGATATTTCATCATAATAAGCTCGGACTTACCTACCTTCACGCTCGATCTGCTTGCTATGAACGAGACTTCATGTGAGTAAGGTGAAAGGGTGACATTTATGTATCTTAAAGATAGAATTTGACAAATTGCAGTAAAATAAACAGTTGTTTTGTTAAATGCTGTAAGTAGGTTTGTACAAACACTTTTACACGTCAATCATATTTTTTTTAAACTAGTTGAGGTCGGCGTTTCCTATCTGACTATTCTGAAAAGACAGGCCGAAACAAACTCAGAGGTCACAGTCTCTTTTAAAGTCCAGACAAAATCTTGGTCAGATCATGTGAAGACCATGTAGATTGGTGTCTGAAATGGTCTTTTGAGGAAAGAACCACACAGATTGAGCGGACCTGTCCAGTGCACGCATTTGTCAAAGATCGCGTGCAGCTCAACTCAGAACTTGAGGATGCAACTTTGTCTCTAATGCTACGCAACTTTGTCCCTAATGTCAGAAATGCATTGTGTTGATGTTGCAAGTGTACCTAACATTAATAGGCGGGGGGGTAAGGTAGTTTAATATTATTGACCAACCAAAAGTAGCCCAAAAGTCTGACAACCAGACTTACTAAGGGGTATCGTGTTACCCAGTAATTGGGTTATGGAGGTCAGATATTCAGTCGCTCCTTGTAAAATATGGTACTCATTTGCATTCGGTTAGCCTGGAAGCTGACCCCAACATAGTTGGCAAAAAGCTAGGCAGATTGATTGATACTCCACAAACTTCCACCGCTAGTTTTATCTTGTATTTTGGCAAGGGAAAAGCAGCTGCGAAGATTAAACTTTCTAGAAACACGACTGAGTGTTACAAACAATAAAATATATTCGGTGATTAATCTGTAGGTACTAAATTATGAACTGCCTGTTCTATTTGCAAGCCAGTCGCCATCAGGCATAATTCTACTGTCTTCAAGTCATTAACAGTAAACTCAGGAACTTAAAATTAACATTTCTCTCCACCATCAATCCTCCTAACGCACAAACAATATCCAACAAGCTAAAAACACCCGACTTCTAGTCGCACCTCGTCCGCCATTTCGTTTCGCGAACGCAGAACAAAATGGCTGCCGCCCATTTCGGTTACAGGAAACGCGTATCTGTCAACACGGCTGCATCGCAAGTGGGCATTGTATGATAATCGTGAGCGCCGACAAAGTTTTCGTGCGTGGCTAGGAAGTAAGCGGGGTGATGTCGGGCTTTTTAGGGTTAAGTGGTGGGTATGTGGGTTTTGAGAATGCGGAACATAGAATGATGGAATGTGCATTTGAAAATTTTGACGAATTCTAAAGGAGTGACTAGGTAATCTTTTTGAGGAAAAATTGGGGGTAAAAAATAGTGAAATTGTCACAGAAATTGAATTGAAAAAAAACAAGATGGCGGCGTGAGTTCTGATTCTGGCCACGGGCCAAAAGATCCTTGTAGGGTTTTACTTATCTGAAGACGATTGACATTTGTGACGCAACATGGGTGAGATCTGATCCACCAGCCCAATTGCATCCAGCGAATTGAATATTATACTTTCACTATTCATAGAAATATTTGCGAAATAACTTATTTTGTTCCTATTTCACATCATTCCTATACCTATCGATATCAAAGGAACCAATAACAACAAGAACTCAACATTAATTACCCTATAAATCAATCCAGACAATTTCGAATTACCCAAATGTTTAGAAGATATATTTACCAACCTGACAGCGAGCTGAGAAAACATTAATTCAGTTAACAATGACATAAATAAACCCGGGACTCGGTTAGGTAATGCTAAATATAAGGCCTTTCTATGAAATAGTTACATAATTTTAAAGGCCTAAGACCTGCGATGCGGATTCTATGTAATCTTAGGCATATTCATGTTTCCTCAATGATGCTATTACTGAGCTTGTGAATTGTAATTTAAGGGGTAAGGTGTTATGTAAGCGTTTAACTACAGTGTATTGAATGGTACGTGCACTCTCCAATGATATGATTTAACAAGAACTGACTATATTTACCTACGATTCTTCTAGGTACTACAAAATGTTGCCGAGATCACGATGTCACTATCCTATCCACCATCGTTTCGACTAAAATGAAACGTATCGAGGAAGACCTCTGCAAACGTATAAACAAATTGGGAAAAATTGTCATCACATGACATCTTCTCATCGACCTTTCGTTTTGGTCTCTTGCTTTTATCAAATGACCCCTCCCGCTCTGGGTCGAGCGGAAGGGAGTGTCGGACTCTTACTGACTAAAACCCACCCGTGTTCCTTCCTTAGCCCTTTATGTTCCAGGCCAGCGGTAACCCTTTCGGACAATCCGGCTGACTACAGTACCATCACTTATGTCAACTTTTCAAGTGTATTCTTGGGGACAGGCCACAACGTAGTAATTTCTTCCGTTTCGTCCCTATCGCCATTCTCAGAGCCCCATCCTAATTCGCGTCTCGGTTCGCGTTATTCCCTTATTCGCAGCGAAATATGGATATTATTGTTATAAGAGCCAAGTTCGTGACGAGTTCAGTGATTATTGGCTGTTTCGAATATAACAAGGTGTTAGCTAGTCACAAGGGACGCAGGATCTGTGTGTGCTGATGTTGATTTTACGAGTAACTGCTGTGTAAAGTAAGATTTACGACCGCGACTTGTATAGTGTATTGTCAATTTAATATTGAGATTAGGCTGTGTTGTAATTGGAGAATGGACACGTTCTTTTACTGTTAGGTAATGTTAGGAATTTGTAGCGAAAAATTGTTTTTATTACGTGCTGGCGGCAGCTGGAAAAAAATACTTACATACGATAAAACTGCATCAACATGAAGTCCTAAGAAATAAGTATCAATGAAAGATTATAAATGACTATACAGGATGGAGGGACATCAACGCGCATACTGAAACCATTAAAACATCAGCACATGATTCTAGAGTAGAAATTTAAGGTCGGTTACAAAAAAAAATCTGCTGTTTCATAGAAAAGTGAGACCTACTTGGTCAAGATGTACTGAACAGCAATTGTTTTTGGTAACCGACGAAAAATTTCGACGCAGGGTTTTTAGAATCATGTACTAAATCCGTGGTAACAGGTTTTGCATCGAAGTCCCTGCCACCCTGCATGTTTCAAAAGCTACAAGAAGCTAAACTTCTTGGAACTCGCTGACTAAAGTGACAAAATTATTGCCTAGTGACTTTGGCTCAACCAATTTAGAATACAGTGCCTACATAAGAAAGTTAATTTCACGAGTAACTGTCTTCATTTCACATTACGAATTAGAATGACATAATTTTTTACTCGATATTATTGTCTGTGCAATTCATTTGTTAAAAAGAAAATCTTTGCCATTTTTTTTTCAATTGGTGTTATTTGGTATCTAAATAACTTCGCACAAAAGATGAAAATGAATTAAAATATTCTAAAGCCTTGATTCTGTATTTAAGGCGCGGTAAGAAGCACATTTTTAGGTAATTGACTACAGTGCATCGCGGCAATAAGATTCAAAACAGCGACGCGTTTGATGATTGAATCGATCGACCACCAAAATAAAAGTAATTTTGCAGTTTTAATATATTAAATTTAAAAAAATATTTTTAAATTTAATAAAGCTTAGTGGAATATTTTTTAGGAATTTATTTAGTTGATTGAAATCCTTTTATTATACTTACATACAGTATCATAGTTTACGCTCAAAATTTTGAGAATTTTGCGAAGAAAAATATATTTTGAACTCTGTCTTACGAATGTTTTTTCATGATACTATTTTATTTTTATGTAATATTTTTGAACAAGTCCTTTCTTTAATCATTTGAAAATACACTAAAACATTTTTCTGTCTTGTAATATGTACACAATACATTTAACTGGATGCGGAAGCCGGAGGACAGGGTGCTGTGGCGTAGTCTGGGAGAGGCCTATGTCCAGCAGTGGACTGCGATAGGCTGAGTTGATTGACTGACTGACAACGCCTTAAAACTTGGCTACTTACATTGGAATTACACAATACCCGCCATCTTGGATAAATTGTTTACTAAAGTAGATAATAATTGTCATTTAATTATATCCGTTTGTATTCGAAGAATGCTGATAATATGTTAATTTTATCAAGAAGTAATAGGCCGACTATTATGTTATTGACTACCAGTCCAAAACAGGCAAATAATTCTATAGATTTTGAGTAATAAAGCTTTTGGAAATATTACGATAAAACTTGCTTGGGACACGAAACTGATATGGTGGCTTAGTTTAATTACTTATTATTGGTTTGTTGTTGTTTTCTGATTTGATATTTTAATTTATTATTAGTTTATTTGGCCAGTAGTTGACTTTACTATACTATACTGAGTTGATTGTTTAATCTATCTACCTATATGTATAAATAAAACAAAGCCAGGTTAGTTACACCATTTATAACTCAAGAACGACTGCACCGATTTTTATGTTCCTTGATTTGATGGATTTGTCCTCGCCCCGAATAGCAGAATAACTAGTAAAGCACGGGAAAAACTCGCAAAAAAAAATGATATAATTTATTTTCTCACACATTTTGTGTTTATTGATTCTGAGGCGGTACGAAGTTCGCCGGGTCAGCTAGCAGAAAATAAATATGCTTAGCCACGAGACTTACTGACAGTGACGCAATATTTAAAAGCGATTTTCTCGAAAAATAATATTAGCAACTTTGAGAGAATACCAATATAATATAATAATGTGTGAAACACCATAAAATGTATATCAATACTTTAGGAGAAAATTATTTTCCGTTTCGAATCTTGCTTATGTGTAAGGTTTTTATGCTCGTGTGTTTATCTAAAAGACGAAAAGTGACCTTACCTTATGTTAAAAATGACAGCAGATTCACAGCTATATTTATTTTGGCGTTCGAGTAAGACGTATGCTCGTAAATGAAGTAAAAGAATTTTGTGAGGATCGTAGTAGGTGGTGTTTTGTAGTGGCTGCCCCCCATGGGAAAAGGTGTCAGTTTATGTATTCGATTTTACAGTAGCCAGTAAAATTCCTCGCAAAGCGGAAATCGTGTCAAAGTCAAACAACAGTAAAGTAATTTACCTTTCAAAGTTTTCCCGTGACACCTAATCTATTGTATACTTAAGTTAATCACTTACATATGTAACGAGCCCTCAACATACTAATGTTGACATCCGGCGTCGCGTAGTACCGTGCGCATGCGTGCCCGCGATTTGATTTGCAGATGCGTTTGCGTCTTAAAGGTTGTGGTGCAAGTTGAAAGTTTGTTGGTCTTGAACTTGAACTTTCATTGTTAACTTTTTTTATTGTTTTAACATTTTATTAACATTATGACTGTTATTTAAAAGATTTAAACAGATTAGATACGTACCTAAACGTAAGGCTGTAATATATTTTTTTTTTAAATGCTTCTATTATACAGGGTTATTGGTAAAAAATTCACAACCTCTTAAGAGGTCATTGTACTCATCATTATAAACAACTTTTACTACGGGACCAAACCTGAAATCGCGAAAAAAAATCAGCTGTTCCCTACATTTACGTTCGTATAACTCGTCAAAATGTAGGGAACAGCAGATTTTTTTTTCGCGAATTCTGGTAAAAGTTGTTAATAATGATGAGTACAAGGACCTCTTAAGAGGTTGTTAATGTTTTACAGATAACCCTGTATAAATAAATACATTATTAACCCGTCCAACGCTCGCCTACTAGAAACTGCTTGCTCTTAGGGTTTTTTCGATTATATTTACCGTCGATAAAGTGTATTTTTCTTATAAACGATCGAACGCTGGTTCATATATTAAATTACTGTTTTCTTTTTTTTTGTACCGACAAATGAATATTTGAATCCAAGACAGAATAAAAAAAAAAAGAAATAAGAAATCTTTTCATCATTGGTTAATGTTTATTTTCTGTAATTGATAGTCATTTGCTAAATTGGCCTCAGATTGAACAATGAAAAATTCGTGTCGTCGCGTATGGTCAAATTCACAATCGGTCAAGTAACTGAAAAACTGCCAAAATTGCGCTCGGTCAAAATAGCGACTGGTCCATATCGCGAATGGTCAAATTCGAAAAATTATGTAGAATGTGGGAAATTAAAAAAAAGACATGACATACAGATGAGAGCCTTACAAACTTAAGCTGACTTCTTCAGAAAGTACCATAAAAATAGTAACTTTCTTTTCCCTTACACCCCACGCTAACCAAAGTTAAAACATGTCTCAGAACAAAGGCACTAAATTTCGCAGTCCACGCCCTCTAGAAGATTAATTAACTGTATTTACTATACCAATATGAATTGCAGATGCGACAGTCTTGTTCGTTGTATCCGGTGTTTTTAGCGACTCCGCCCGTTTTAGGAGATGACAGAATTAAGGGAAATTTTATTCAAGAGTTGCTCGACTGTTTGAGTGGTGAATTATGACTGCGGGGTAATTGCGTAACATACTAACAGTAGGAATGGCTTTCATTTTGATAGTTCTACAACATTCATTGCTTTATTTACGTTGTTGAGCAGACAAATTTTTCGAAAAACCCTTTCTTAGTGGATACCTACTCTTCACAAAGAACACACCCTCCAAATTTCATGTCTCTAGGAGCAGCGGTTTAGACTGTGCGTTGATATATCAACAATCAGTCAGTTTACCATTTTATATATATAGACTAGCTGTGCCCCGCGGTTTCACCCGCGTAAGTGTCGATCCCGTAGGAATATCGAGATAAAAAGTAGCCTATAAGTTAATCCAGGGTGTCAGCTACCTCCATACAAAATTTTATCAAAATTGGTCCAGCCGTTTGAGCGTGAAGAAGTAACAAACTTAAAAACACACCCCCACATGTTTCACTAATTATCACTATTTTTCTTTTATAAAATAATGACCATATTTTTTTTTGTTTACAGGTAAGAGCACGCCATTCATACTCCTATGTATTGCAGCGCATAGTAAGTTTACATCTTGTCGTATTATAATTTACCTACCAAGTTTACCCATATCCGTCAACATAGAACACGTAACAAAAATCAAAAATACCCATTTCAATATATTACAAAGATTTTAAAAGAACTTGGCGGATGCACTGCCGTGCACACGCCCCGCATACTAAGCGATAACCTCACTTGTTCGCAAATTCTTCGCAGTTCGTCGACATTACGCAACACTATTATAAACTGTAGATCGATTGACGAACGAATGCTGGACGAATCACATGTACAATGCATACAAATTTAGAACAACACTACTGCTTGTGACTTCAACTGCCTTCTTTTAGGCTCAAATCACACCGAGATGGAAGCGAAGCAGAGCGCAGTTTCAGTGTCATATGAATTTTAACTTTATCTTCATTACTATAATACATGGTATCGCTTGAGAAACTTGAAAGGTCGCGCGGCCGCCCGCGGCGCCGCGTGCACTCCGATGACTCAAGTTTCTCATGCGATAATAAGTATTATAGTAATGAAAATAAAGTTACAATTCATATGACACTGAAACTGCGCTCCTGAAAAGGCTACTATGTTCTAGGGTTTGCTGTCTAGGCGATATTCTGTTCTGTAAAAATCTTACTGTGATATCTTAAATGTTTTGAGGGGCCCGTAGCTAAATAATAACAGCCGCACGGGTCGATCGATCAGGTTAAGCTACACTTGCCGCGGTTAGTCTGTGGATGGGTGACCATCTTCACATACCGTGACCCGTCAGTGCCTCGGAAAGCACTTTAAGCCGTTGGTCCCGGCTGTCATTGTCAGAAGCCCGAAAGTCTGACAACCAGTCTTACCAAGGGGTATCGTATTACCCAGTAACTGGGTTGTGGAGGTCAGATAGGCAGTCGCTTCATGTAAAATACTGGTATTCAGTTACATCCGGTATGTGTGGGGAAAACACACACAGCTCACTCCAATCTCACTTCATCTAAGTTTTTACTTTGAAATTTTTACAGAATATACCAGTAAGATCAAAGTGTTGGCAAAGTTAATTGAAGACCTCACACCAAAAGAGCGGCGAAGCGCCCTGTAGAGAAGGCGCGCGGATTCCAGCGACTGCCCGAGAAGTCGCGGGAATCCGCGCGCCTTCTCTTCTTCTTTCATGTGTTTATCGCTGTAATGCCTTGATTTGATATTGTATAGGCAGTCGTACATTTGCACCAAATAAATAAACTTTTCTTCATCCATTTCCATCACTTTTGTATTCGTTGCACTGCAAGGAATGAATGCGAATGCTAGCGCGCAACAGACGCGCGCGGGGAGCGGGCGCGAGGGGCGGGATATTGCCAGCGGCCGCTCGCGACTGCTCGAGCATTCTCGGGACTTCCCGCGCCTTCTCGCGCAGTCGCACGGCTAATTCGCTGGAATTCCAGCAGCGCCGCTGGCATCCGCGCGACTCGTTCGATTTCTCATGCGATAATAAGTATTATAGTAATGAAAATAAAGTTAAAATTCATATGACACTGAAACTGCGATCCGCTTCGCCGCGCTTCGACGCTCTTTTGGTGTGAGTTGAGCCTAAAACTTAATACTTAACCTCTCGATCTGATGCTGCTGCTCTCAAATGAACTTGAACTTAAAGGAACGCTGCTTGAAAACGAAGCGATACGACGCGGTGGGTCGGGGGAACAAGAAATTTCACGCGGACGAAGTTGCAGGTAGAAACTAGTGACGTATAAGTTACTAGCTAGCAAAGGAGATCGGACTAGTCATTATAAACAAACTAGTGAAACTTTTCGATATTAGAAGGAATCTGAGTCTAAAGCATTTTACCGTTATTCTATTTAATGCACTGGTCTATTTTTGCGTCTCATTTCACTCGAATAGAATATAAATGTAGCGATACTAATGGTTTTAGATTGAAACGCAGCTCTGCTGGAGACAATGTTACAAAAACTCCATAAAATATTATTTCGTTTTCAGAGAAACTGTATTAATATCGGCTGGAAAAAATGCTTTAGTTGCACTGTGCATTTATTAAAAATTGTTTTCGGAATTACGAAATCTTACTTAACGGTAATTTTGAATTTTGTGATGTTTCGGGGGTAAACATGTTGTGCGATGGTGTATTGAAAATATCTCTTTCACCCTCTATATAACGTCAAAAATGTATGATTAAACAGTCGGTAACCATTACTTTACTTTGAGCAACGTTTATAAATATCCCTTTAAGCTCATACTGAACAGTTACCTTTTTGATCGCCATGCTTATAAAAGACTAGCTGCGCCCCGCGGTTTTCACCCGCATAGGTGTCGATCCATGGAAATATTGGGATAAAAAAGCCTTTATGTTAATCCAGGGTGTCTACGCTACCTCCATACAAAATTTTATTTAAATTGGTTCAGCCGTTCGAGCGTGAAGAAGTAACAAACATATAAACACACACACTCACAAACTTTTGCCATTTTAATATTAGTGTGATTAGTGTGATGTGGTAGCAAAACATTTTGCTATACGAGAATTAGCCCACGATCGGTGGATCCCGGACAAGATTCAAACCGATAATGATGTCAATGTCGACAGCTGGGCCTTTCTAGCTTCTATAAAATAATCGCCACAGCACTTCGTAAAACAGTGACGTCAGTTAACTGGCGGTTTGCCTATAAACGACAGATTGATAACCGTAAGACTATACATATAAGAAAACTATACCCTCTGTTTAATACCCGACACCTAAATGTAAGCTTATATAAAAGTTCGCTGTTGGATTTTCAACTTTCGTTGCTGAGTCGAGCGTTGAAAATCCAACAGCGCATTTTTATTTAGACATTCATTTTAGGTGCTGCCTAGTGTTAGTGAAAAAGGGTATGAGGCTTCATTGAGAGACTTTATAGTCACTTCCTATGGCAATTACAACCTATTGTAATAATGTACGCACTGTACGCAGTAGGTTTATGGCAGTTTGATCATAAATGAAGGCTGTAGGTACGTATTATCGATGATGACATTAACGTCCTAGAAAAACTGGCCAAGTGTGAGTCGGACTCGCACACGAAGGCAAAAATGCCGAAAAAAACACGTTTGTTGTATGGGAGCCCCCTTAAATATTTATTTTATTCTGTTTTTAGGTTTCCGTACAATTTTGTAGGTATGTAACTACAAATTTACATTGCTACTTGCCAAATTTCATGATTCTAGGTCAACGGGAAGAGTACCCTACCTATACATTTTAATTCCCTTGAGAGTGTCGAAATATACGTTTTTTCAGCATAAACGGCCGTATCTTTTAATTACGTTAACTTAGAAGTTTGATTTTTTCACAGCTTCAAGGGACTGTAGACCTGAGTATATGATTTTAATTTCAACTCGAAACCTCCACGCGTTCCCGAGATAAAGGGTCTTGACAGACAGAAGGACAACCAAGTGATCCTATAAGGGTTCCGTTTTTCCTTTTTGAGGTACCGAACCCTAAAAGCCGAGTAATTGTTGAGAAAATCACGAGAGTTTTCAATAAACGTCAACCGAACGATGTCTATGGCGTGAACTTTCCAGTGTCGATTTATTTTACTCACGACTGAGGAAAGCAAACCAATGTGTTAATATAACTGTTGATAGTCAACCTTATGGCGGGTTTCACCTGGATTTTAGATGAAAGCGAGCTATTTTGTTATGGTGTACGTAGAATCCAACCATACTTTATAATAAGATATTGATTGTAAGTACCTATAATTTGTTCAAATGTTTGTGCTACGTCAGGCCAAAACAGCATGTAAGTAATGAGGATAGAAAAATATATACACTGGATAAACTTCTTATACCTACTAAATTAACTAATAAACTATTAAAATAAATTATAATAACGTACTCTTAACTAAATAAATAATGGTACATTATCAGTCGACAGCGATGCGGATGAATTTTTCGACGCTCTATTTTAGCTTGTGTATAGTTTTAGTTAGGTTAGGATTTAATTTAGTTGTTTTTATTAATTACGTTTTAGTTATTTTAATTTATAGAAATAAATATTGGTACACCTAACTAAAACTATTAATAAACTAAAAATATGGCGTCGAAAATTTTTTTCACATCGCTGTGTTGTTATGTATGGTCGTGGGTTCGATTCCCACCCAGGACAAATGTTTGTGTGATGAGCATGATCATTTGTTCTGTGTCTGGGTGTAATTTATCTGTATATGTATGTATTTAGAAATATATAAGTATGTTTATCAGTTGTCTAGTACTCATAACACAAGCTCTGCTTAGCTTGAGACTAGACGGCGTTGTGTGATAGTTGTGGATTATTTATTATTATTATTATTATGTATGTATGTGTTATTCATAATATTTATTTTTATGATTTTACATATTATTATCTCGGGACCATGGAGTCCCGGTCCTTTGGAAGGCGTACGAGGGGCCGAAGCCAACTCGCAGAGGCCCCGTACGAAATTTAATGAAATGCGGCACCAACCGACGATTATTCCTTTATAGGCAAGTGCACCCAAGGATAACCCCCGGTTAGTGACTGGGACTATTGCAGGATATGGAAAAATAAAAAGTTGGACTATGGGTTTGGGTGGTTAAAGTGGACTGATCAATATTAAGGCTCCTTGAAACAGACGCGACACGCAATAAAATCGCGCGCGACACAAAGGCACCGCAAGTCGCGCAACGAGCGGTGCCTTTGTGTCGCGCGCGATTATATCGCGTGTCGCGCCTGTTTGTAGGGGGGTTCCAGAATTGTTCTTTTAAGAGGAACCGGGACCATCCCTATGTGCTGATGGTGATCACCGGGGTGGTTTTAGTGAGGTAAAAATCCCACACTCCCCGACCTCCCGCCCCGGAGGTCTGGTGCCTTTTGAAATTTTCCACCAGACAACAAAGAAACAAAAAAGGAGTCTTTATTCATCATCATCATCTGCCTAACCTTTTCCCAACTATTTTGGGGTCGGCTTCCAGTCTGACCGGATGCAGCAATATTATTATTATTGTCAAACTAAAGGACACTCATACATACTAAGGAGAAACCACTAATTACCACGCTTGTTTTTGCGTTTCGTGATTTTTGTCTTCAGTCAAAGTTTTTATTCACTAAAATAGTATTTCGTTATTTCACAATCTTGCGTTACCTTATTTTTCCGTAATCTATTTAGCAATTATTGCTTATGACGAGCTAGTGGAATATTCCTATCCAGTGAAAATATTAATCAAAAGCATGTCATACAATCCCAAAGAATTCCATTTTACACCACACACTAAACGAATTCTCGTAGTTTTAAATTAACACTTTTCCTTTTTGCTCAGCACTTTGAATGCGCAGACACATAATGCTATTGTGTCCAATAAAACGGAGATTATGCAATAACACGCGGCTCGTGAATATTTATGTCTGTCTGTGTGTTCCTGAGGGCAAGGCGTGCGGGTGCAGGGAATTGTATGGAGTAGGCTTGTTTCTTTAAAGATGGGTGGGAGTCGGATTTGTTGTGGAAAATGCATCAGTTTCTGTGTTGTGAGATTATTATATTAATAAATTATTCGTCTAAAAGTTTCTCAGAAAGGCAAATATTAAGAAAAAAATACTTTTTAATAGGAAGACGAAGAGGAATACGTATACAACGAGGTCCGCTTGTAATGTTGGCTTTCGCTAAACTTTGTAAACGGCCAGTGATCCACATTACCAGGGCTAATATGAATCACTGGCCGTTTACAAAGTTCGCTTCGTTTACAAAGATCGGAAGTCATGGGGAGAGGCCTTTGCCCAACGGTGGGATGATGCAGGCGAACAGTAACAGGAAGCTTCGTAAAGGTATAAGAATAACACAAGGCAAGACCCAGATTCATTAAATTACAGAAGTTTATTGTTGATAGTAACCGCTTTAATATATCAACGTTGTAATTATCACAATCACCACCACTGGTTACTAGTCTTACCAAGAGGTATCGCATTACCCAGTAACTGGGTTGTAGGCGACTGCCTATCTGACCTCTACAACTTGTAGAGGTCAGATAGGCAGTCGCTCCATGTAAAATACTGGTATTCTGCTGTACCCGGTTAGACTGGAAGACCACCCCAACGTATTTGGGAAAAGGCTAGGCAGATGATGACCACGACTGGTAAACAAATTGCTTACTCACTGCTTCCAACTCCTTAAGACCACAGGGCATGCGATTCTCCATACAAAAGTATTCCCCTGTTTTCTTCCTGAATAATGCCTATAGAGCAAATTTTTTTTCATAAAATCAAGGTCAGCTGTAAACATGTCCCTGTTATTTTTTTTTTCAGCAAATAATCTGTAAATAAAATATGACCCTCTAAAAATTACAAAAAATGCCCTGTTTTTATCGCCCTGATTAGAGGACTACCAGACAAATTAGAAAAGTTTGAAACAAATATTATGCACGGAACAAATATTTGTATGACCTACAAGTAGATCTTCCGGGTCTGGTTGTTTGTGTACGTGAATTTAAATGTTTGTAAACGCACCCACAATACAGGAGAAATTCCTAGAGTGGGGCAACGAAAAAAAAAAAAATTATAGGAACATAAACAATTAAACATACTCTTTTTTAAAATGTCAATGTAAAAAATAATTGTATCAGCTCAGTTTTCGTGGAGAAAAAAGGGGAATACGAAACATCGATCTCGTCAAAAATTTTATGGATAATTTAGTTCTGTGCTGCAGCTGTCCCCTATAACACATTACGGGGGCAGACTTGAGGTAAGGCGACGGCAATAGTTTCTTCAAATACTTAATCCTTTACGCCCTCTCCAGGGTTGGGTCTGTTAAGTAGGATTGGTTTATCCTTTGTCATACAGAACAAAAAAGACACCACAACCTACAAATGCTATAGTAAACCTCAATGAGCCAACCCACACGTCAATACTATGCATAGATCCTATAATTTAATGTAAATGGTTTGCAACAGTTGCGCCATCTGTCACGTCAGATAGTTCATATCTGGCGTAACGCGGATACATTTTACTACCATTATAAACTGATATTATGTAAGTTGGTATTTATATCTGTTAAGATAGGAGTAAAGATATCAGATAATCCAGTGGTTAAAGCTATTAAATACACTCAGAATATTGCAAAGGGCTACCAGCCTTCACTATACACATATAGTATTTGTGATAGCACTTGTAATATATACGCATTCAATCTGAATCACAAAAAAACGGTTCAAAATCAACATAATTCATCTATTCATCTATCTATGACTGAATCATAATCATGTCAATCATACCTACTTATCATCATCTACCTAGCCTTTCCCACTGCATTGTAGTGGTACTTGAAGTAGAGTATTTGAGGAACCTATGCTCCTAAAATTACACCACCTAGGCCGATAAAATTATTTTTTTTGCCTTTTTTTTTAATACTAGCTGTTGCCCGCGACTTCGTCTGCGATCCAGGATAAAAAGTAACCTATGTCCTTCTCCAGGTTATGGTCTACCCACGTGCTTAGTTACATCCAAAACCGTTCAGCCGTTTTAGCGTGAAAGCGTAACAAACAAAGAAACTTACTTTCGCATTTATAATATTAAAAAATGTGCTTCCGCCCGCGGCTTCGCCTGCAAGGTAAGTCGATACAAAACTATCCTATGTCCTTCCCCGGGATGCAATCTATCTCTCTGCCAAATTTTATCGGAATCCGTTCAGTGGTTTAGGCGTGAAAAGGTAACATACAGATAGACAGACAGTTACTTTCGAATTAATAATATGTAGTATTGAGTATGGATAATAGTTTAAAGGATGAGTTCTACGGTCACTAATGAGACACAATTAATTTTTTTATTGTTACCGAACTTAATAAGATTGCCTAACAGACAAGGAGGATATTAGTGTTAAGGCCGGCTTCCCCTTGCGGTCAGCTTTCAGTCTAACCAAATATATCTGATACTAGTATTTTACATGGAATGACTGCGTATCTGATGGGCCCTTCTTATATAACTACAGATCCAAATCCGTATAGAAATCGCACCATCCTTATCTTATAATTATGAAAGTGAATCAATTTCCCACAAGCGGTGAAAGCGGAGGTCACACTACAGGAACCGTTGCCTAGCAACGCGTAGGCTCGGCTAATTTACGCTACGATCTGTAAATCATCGCTAGAAAGTGATTGTATACCATAATACGGCCTGACCTCTGCTTTATGCCTAGTAGTGTAATCATGTAATTTCAATGGTAATGGTTGTAGGCAGGGACTTGAAACGTTACTTAAAAAAATAACGTTACGCGTAGTTCCGTACCGATTATTTGTACCGTTCTACCAGGATCGGAACAAAATTAATTCCTTGGCTATAACGATACTGACATAAACGGAACGAAATCCTAAACTGTTCACTAACAATATGATCAACACATCGTTATTAGTATAAAAACGTTATTTATTTCGATACTCAACTTTGCCAGCTTCATGACATAAAAGATGACTAAAAAGGCGAAAAAGTATAAAGAATAACGTTACAAATGAATCTTTAACGTTTCACCCGTAACGTTATTACAAGCGGATAAGCTTAATGTTACTGATACCTATAACGTTACTTATAATATTGTTCTACGAAAATGATATTCTATAACGTTTTTCCTTGTAACGTTATTGATATTTTTAGGTTTTAGTATCGTTACAAATTTTGGAACGTTATACGGTAACATTAGTGGTAACGGTACGAAATTCATTTCGTTTTCAAGTCCCTGGTTGTAGGTACAGGTTCGGTTTTCTAGATGCTATGTTAATAGGGAAGGAAATAAATAGAATTTTGTTAACGTTTATCATCATGGATTGAGCGTGAAAGTCGGGAAGAAAGGGTTGTCTAGTATGAACGTTAGGAGGAAATTATATTTCTAAAATTATTACTACCACGGACAGTATGATTTCCGTGTCTTTTTTATATGCACGTGTTTCTTTAATAAAACAGTGTTGTTTCCTTCTTTTTGTAACACAAAATCCACAAACAAAATACGTTTGTTCCCACTAGTACCACCGAACTGTACCACCGCCGGTGGTACTAGCGGGAAATTTCATTCTTTACAGTACCACCATTTAATTAGTGGTACTGGAAAACACAAACAGAATACTTTGCCAACACTCACTGACATATCGGATATACATTAAAACCGATTACATCCCGAAGACAGCCGAACACATCCGAAGAGGGTATATTGCAATGATTGTATATCTAGAGGTATGAGGAACAGGGTGTAAAGTTCACTCATACGCTATAGAAAAGGGAGGATCCTCCGACCAGACGGGTGTTGTGTCTGGCGGGCAACTGCCCAATGATTCGGACCGTTGTATCTATGCTAGTTGCGCGGTAAACTCTGCTTGTGCGATCCAGGATTTTTGCGTGACGTCAGTATGACGCGTGCTTCGCATGTGGCGTTGTAGATACCGCTACAATTGCAAAAAAACTTTCAAATATCTACAAAAAATAAAAGTGTTTTACCGTGCTAAGTTCGTTTGCCATATGTTAAGCAAACAACCCTGCTTACAAACTAGCTGAATGACTCAGTATTCACACTACCCCCATAAAGCTCTAACTGAAAAGTGCTTTATCTACTGCAAGACGTTTTACCCGGCCAATTGGATAACTGTCTTACTGCAAACACACCTAACACCTCATTATATCCAAGAAGCTTACAAAGCAATCACTTAATAATTTCTCCACCACTTCAATTAGCGTCAAAACAAAAAAAGCCTTACCTAATCAACGCTTTACAGTATCATAGTAAGTGCAAAGAAGCCATTAAATATACGACACAGAATAATATACGACACAGAATAATACACGACACAGAATAATACACGACACATGCGGTACCGAAGGTCTGCTCTATGCAATGAGCGAGAACGCACGCACACATACGCTTCACATACAGACGCCAGCACATCAAGCGACCCGAAACTGCCAATTCCCAATCAATCTTGAACCTTATGCTTTAGTGATAAAGTTGATAATCTATTAAAGAAATTTGACAGATTGTAGTAGCTTGATGTGCTGGCGTCTGTACAAAATCAAAATCAAAAGTCATTTATTCCAATTATGCTGAGAATCAGCACTTCGAACGTCAAAATTACAAAAGACAGTCCCCCAAAACGCCCGCCCTTCACCACTTCCTAGTGCTTTCGCTGGGAAGTAGTAGCGCAACAAACTCCCCAGCAGCACAGCTATCTGTTCAGTTAGAAAATACTTGATTGTATACAATACTAGTTATGTAAAGTAATAAACATTACAAGACACAGAATATTAAATTAAATTATTTGCCATATGTCAGCTAGCCATAGCGACTAGTGAGTGAAACTAACTTGTGACTCGCATTCGACCAGGATACCCTAAAGACTTGGTTTCATAGTACAGACGCCAGCCTGCAAGCTACTACAATCTGTCAAATTTCTTTAATAGATTTTCAACTTTATCGCTAAAGCATAAGGTTCAAAGTTGATTGAGACAATTTGACAGTTTCGGGTAGTTTGATGTGCTCGCCTCAGTACAACTATAGACAGCTCCTGCTTCTATTTACTCGCACTACAGTAGCTCGACTCGCATAGACTGGACACACGATTAGAGTAGCTAACATGATACTGGCTAGTAGCTAGTCTAACTATCCGAGAGGTTAGAACGAGAAAAGGCGAGTGGTGAACAAAACTAAAAAAAAAATGTTGCTCTCGGGCTACTGATCAACTTGCACAGGACAGTAATTTGTATGATGCAGTCACATGGACAGTCAGACTGGATGACTCGATGCGGAAGGCGGGGGACAGGGTATTATGGCGCAGCCTGGGAGAGGCCTACTTCCACCAGTGAACTATAAAAAAACTATGATGGTGATGGTCATACGGTGCGAGTAAATGTACTGCAGTAACTGACTAGTTCAGCTCACACGCTAGCTGGTACAATGTAACCAAGCCTTGAGATCGCCTCCGTTTGCATCTATGTATGTGTGCGTGCGCCCGTTTTCAATAGTTGTATGAAGCCGACTGTCTGTCGGTACTATTCTGTGTTACGAGTGTTACGACGCACAAGATTGAACCGTTAGTTTTTCTCGCAAACACACCGAAGGAAACTCATTCACAGAATACCTGAACGATTATGTCTTGATTCAGACTTTTTTAGGACTACTACTCGTTAAAATAGTTACGAACGGTTTTTATTTAACGCTCAATAAGTAGTATTTGATCGGCAATCTTGTTCTTACATAAATCTATGTTCGATAGTTAGATACTGTTGGAGCTGTCTGTATGTTTGTGTTGATGGTGTTGGGAATAGCGGGATTCATTTTGATGGAATCATTAATTATATCTAGTTGGTCATTTAATTTACTATCTAGTGTAAATATTTTATTGTTTTAATACAGACAAATTAGCGAATTAGCGAATTTCACCAAAATTTCATACCTACAATAAGTCGTATCCTGAGAATTAATTTTAATTTTTTGACAGTTTATCTATAGGGGAACTGTCAGACGTCTATTTGTAACGTTTTAATTTACGGATAAAAGATATTGACTGTCAAATCAGCCCTTAGTTGATTAAAATATCTGGCCTAATCATCAACTCTAAACACCGGCCAAGTGCGCGTCGGACTCGCACACGAAGGGTTCCGTACCACAAGGCATAAAACGCCGAAAAAAACGTTTCTTTTATACCCCTTTATATTTTAACTTCATTTTATTTTTATTATTTGTTGTTATAGCGGCAACAGAAATACAACATCTGTGAAAATTTCAACTGTCTAGCTATTACGGTTCATGAGATACAGCCTGGTGACAGACGGACAGTGGAGTCTTAGTAATAGGGTCCCGTTTTTACCCTTTGGGTACGGAACCCTAAAAATTGAGTCTAAAACTAGAGTAGAACGAAATATAGTCCTAAATATTTTATCAAAACAATTGTGAGTAGCCATCTCACGGTTAAATAAAATGAGAAGCATTAATAGATTTGTTACATAAATCCTACCTTCGCTAAGCATTTTATTGCATGTAATTGAATTGTTTGAAAATAAAACACTTACTAATAAAATAAAAATATTAAAACGCGTTTTACAGTCATTCAAACAGAAAAGGCAGAGCTTTACTTAAAGCTAAGCTACGTTAGCGATGCTATCTTCGTAATTCGCAAACAATCAGCTCTTCGTGTGAAACTAAGCTTGACTACTTCAGAATAAAAACTCCACAATTAGTCACCTATGGGGAGAAAAGTAGTCATCATCATAATTTATTAGCCAAATTATGTGCTTTGCTGGACATATTTCTCCGCAATAATGGCCACATGAATCGCATTTTGACAGTTCGACAACTTTCATTGCTTTATTTACGTTGCTGAGCAGACACATTCTTCGAACATATGAAGCAATGGAATAGCAATATTCTGCACAATGATTCAGATTGTGATTGATAGTGTGTTACGAAATTAGGGGCCAGCACCCTAATTGCGTGACACACTATCAATCGGAATCTGAATCATTTTGAAGCAAATTGCTAATCCATTGCTTCATAAGTTCGAAAAATTTGTCTGCTCAACACGTAAATAATGCAATGAATGTTGTTGAACTGTCAAAATGAAACCGATTCCGATTGATAATGTGTTCCGCAATTGCCCCGCGGGACTACCTTTAGTTAAGATAATGTTTCTTAAAGTGCACAACATTCTGTGGTAATTAAACCATTTATCTTTTTGCGCATCCAGCTGATTTCCACGACCTTCTTATTTGTTCTTCTAAGTTCCATCATAGCCAAGGTTTACGCACGGGCGAATTTTCAACGCGACGACTTTTTATCACGCAATGAATTTTCAAATCTGCGTGTTGCTCGGCTCAACACATTGAGAATCCAGCCGACGGATGTTGTCGACTGAAATTTTATTTTATAAACGAGCTGTTTATTTTCTATTAATAAAATAAAATTTTATTCGAGAACATCCATCGGTTTCTTAATAAACTTCAAGTATATCCAACGATCCTGCATACCTATCTCTTTTTTTGACTGTACATCACAGTGCGCAAACAAAATATACATCGTTCGATTTTCCACTCTCAACGCTTCGCAGTGCGTTGGAAATGCGATAAAAAATCGCCCGTCGATACGTGCGATTATCGGTCACACTGCACCTTCCACTACGAAAACAAAAATACAAAGCGAAAAATCTCCGCGCATCGCTTACACCTTAACACCAGCCTTACTCAGCAGAAAATTCCTAGGCAATTTAGATTTATATCCAGACGGTTCACATAACACGGTCACACGCAATCAGGGGGTAAGCAGAACACTATTATTAAGAGCGGCTTCATAATTGTGTTCTTAGAACTGGTATCTAAGTGATTTTATTAAAGAATACTGGGAAAGGTTTATTGATTTTAGTGTGGTAAAGTGTGAATTTGCTCGTAATTGTGGCTCTTAGGGAATTTGATGAATAATTGTTTTTTTATAGTGATGAGGTGGTTAGGACATCGCTTCTGGGCTTGCATCTAGCTTCTGATGTTGCATAAGTGTCCATGTAGGTTTATGAGAAACAATCTTCTGCCCATCATGTCATGTACAATTCGAGTAAGCAAACTGAAGTGGCAGTGGGCTGGCCATGTTTGTCGAAGGACCGATGGCCGGTGGAGCAGACGAGTCCTTGAGTGGAGACCGCGTATCGGCAGGCGTAGTGTTGGACGCCCCTCAGCTAGATGGACGGGCGACCTAAAGACAGTGGCTGGGACGGACTGGATGCGGAAGGCGGAGGACAGGGTGTTGTGGGGCAGCCTGGGAGAGGCCTATGTCCAGCAGTGGGCTGCAATAGGTTGAGTTGATTGATCTTCTGCCCGCGGCTTCACCCACGTGGATATACAGGCATACTAACTTTCGAAACTATAATATTAGTAAAAACACATTACCCTCCTTCTGTTTATGGCAGTCGGGTAAAAAATTGAGTTTGTCGTCCCACTTACGAGGTGTTAGCTCCTTCCTGTAGCAAAAGTAGTTGCAAATGTTGGTCACACTTCGACAACCAATATAGGCAATCACTTTAGAAGTTTTTTTGACGAATAAATCAGAGGGAAATATGAAATGATTTTCAGAAGAACTTTAAGTAGTGCAATATAAATGTCCATGTTCAATTAAAAGAAACTGCAGTATAAACTAGTATTCATTTAATAAAATGATTCGTGTCAAAACTAAATAGGCTTGTCTGTAATCACTATCGTTATAAAAATGGTAACAAATTTGAAAAATTCACCAAAAAAAACTTTGCTCCAAATATTCGAACCAACATTGACTATTTGTTAATTAATACATAACTTGGTCTTAGTAAAAACTTGACTGGAAGCGGTAATTGTCCATAAATTGTATTTTAACGAAGTTATATGTGCCAGGTATTTCAAGTATGAAGCTGAACCATAATTATGACCATAAATATAATACGTTGTACACTTTAGTATTATTTATTTATTTGCTCTCATGTTGTACATCACACATTTTACAGAATAATGACTAAGTATCGGTTTTTGTACATGAACCCTGTCAGGGCGCTGCAAAATAATGTTGGTTGTTTGTATTAACTTATAACTCCATTCAGTAGTCTTTTGAACTATAAAGAGTACCTACTTACAATATTGATGTGAATCCTCTCGAACTTTCACATTTAGCTTCGATGGAAGAGTAATCGTAAAAAAACAGAATAACAGTTATAATATTAGAATATGATATCTGTACTAGCAGCACCCCGCGGTTTCACCCGCATAAGTGTTGATCCCGTAGGAATATCGGGATAAAAACTATCCTTGCGATGCAATCTATCTCTCTGCCAAATTTTATCGAAATCCGTTCAGTGATTTAGGCGTGAAAAGGCAACATACAGACAGACAGACAGAGTTACTTCGTCTTCTGTTTTAATCTCTGTCTTATCCACTATAAACTTTCTCATTCCGGTTTGATCCGCTTTTACTTTTGTTTTTGATCCTGAAGGATCGTCAGCAACAAAAATAAGTACAGGGTTTATTGAAATACACAGGTGTACTTGACACTTCTGCATATTCCTTCGAGTACTACAAGCGTGATATTAATTAGCGACCCCACACAGTAACGAGAACTAGACCAATGAGATGGCTAGAATATCTTAGTCGGTCGTCTCTCGACACTCTAATTAGAACATTCTATTAATCGAAGAACACTTTCAACATCCTAGCTTTTCAATCAGAATCACTTAGCCAGCTCTAGTAACGACTAATTATTATCTAAACGCCATCCATCGTACGGAATCACTTGACCACTTTCATGTTGCAAACGTTGTGAGAATAAAGGGTTAGGCAGGAGGGACGATTGATTTTTGGAGTTCCGTACCGAAATTGTAAAAAAGGAAGCCTAGAGGTGTGACTTTGTCCTAAGGGAAAATAGGAGAATAATTATTTTTTTCTTATTTCGTATATACCTACAGATTTTACGAATGGGCTTTTGCTAAATTGAATAATTTCCTGTTCACCATGTCTAACAAGTCATTGGCTACACTACTCACTCTCTGGAACACCCCACATAATCACCAGCTCAGGGTCGCCACTTATGAAAATGCAGGTTAGCTCAATCTGTAAGAAGCTAGAATCTAACCATAAAATTAAATACACTGACACACTAACTGACCGCTTTCCTTCCGCGCACTCAACAGCCTAACTAATAACAGTACGTACCTGTCACATCATCACTGACAGCCAATCATCTTCAGACTATCTATGTACATGTAGGATTTATCGCATTTCCATTGCTCCACTTCTGTCTCCACCAAAGCGATAATAGGTGCAATGATTTCACAATTTATCAGGCTAGAGTGACTGATTTATTTATGCTATGTAGATAAGCGAGTTTAAAAGCGTGTTAATGTTAGGTTGTGGCAGACGTAGTGCCGAAATTGATTGGGTTTGTCGCTTTACATCGATTTTGGAAGGTTGATTAGTTTATTCTGTCAGATTGGTAATTTGGATAGATGAATCCGAATGGGACTATCGAAGATAGAAAAAAGTAGCTCAATTTAACGTAAAGTGTCGATGGTTGTAAGTAATTTGGAAGCTTGTTTGAGACCACTCGAGAAAAGGTTAAAATTATTAATTATGATGAAATTATAAAATACATTAAAATTTATTTGAAATTGTTGCCAATAATTCAAAATTTCCTCCAATCAAAGATATTTTTTTAGGTTTAAACTCAGATAAACAGTCGATCTATTCGGTTTGCACCGTTAAGATTTAGGTGAAGTGAGTTGTGAATAGTGTCAATCTCTAGCATCAAACCCTACAAAAAAAAAAAAAAACAGCTCACTTCAACTATGAAAGGCAGGCCTAAGAATCGCGGGCGTGACGATTTGGATTCGTTCCTAACCGATTGGACGGAGAAAGCACAGCACAAGGAATGGTGAAAGAATATAGGGGAGGCCTTTACCCAGGAGTGGAACAAAAAAAGCTAACAAAAAAAGAACTTTATTAAGTAATATTAACAACTACTCGTATGATATTATATTTACAATAATAATAATAATGAAAACAGTAAATTTACAAGCTCAACGAGGGTTCCGGTGTGCAAGTCCGAATTGCACTTCGCCAGTTTTGGCCCCCGACGTGATAATAATAAAACTTCAAGATGTAGAATGTTACATGTCTTCGAATTTTTGATTCTACTAGTAAGTAGGTGACATGCTAGTTTCACTCACAATGTTTTCATTCATCGTTACACGTTCACAGATCTGGCCTGGCCGACAATTTCCCATTTTCTTTCTAATTTCCTCATAAATACCGATAATTCTTCATCCTAGGATGCATAAATTAAAGTATCGATGACGGTCGGCTGTCGACTACCTCCAATGACAAGCTAGCAGCTGTTATTAATACTAACAAGCAAGTAAATGATCCCGTTTAGTAAATATACAGTTTCTAGGAAGACTGGTTGCTATGCGAATATAAATCAGACCTGTCTTTGGTCGGATTTTTTCGAGCTCTTATATGGTCATATTGGTGTAGAGTGTGTTTAATAAACTGCAAAAATGGTAAAGAAAACGAAGGTAATTGTTTTGTGAATAATTATTTTCATTCTGTTTACAATATTTATTTTATATACTTTATTGTACACGGCTCGTCAGATGCCCGAAACTCTGACAACCAGTCTTACCAAGGGGTATCGTATTACCCAGTAACTGGCTTGTGGATGTCAGATAGGCAGTCGCTTCATGTAAATACTGGTATACAGCTGCATCCGGTTTGACTGGAAGCTGACCACAAAATAGTTGGGAAAAGGTTGGGCAGATAGATAAATATACTATTGTACACCACAAAAATACGTACCAAAAATAAATAAAAAACTACAGAATATGACAATGCAATACAATGTTTTGTTTCATTCTCAGATCTTTGACGTACATCAAACTACTGTAGAATGAAGAAGAAGATTAGTTATTCATTTAATATAAACACATATACGTTTTGTGACGTCATGAAGCCTTTTTAATTAAATAAAATGCTGTCAATAACACTACACTATCATATTTTTTTCGACAACGTACAGAAGTTATCGAAGGTATGTAGATTACAGGTATACAAAATAAAATTATTTTAATTTTCACATAAAACAATTGCGAATAATCCTCATAAAATGACAAGATTGAAGTAAAAGACAATTAACTTGAAATTAATGTTATTTAATGGATAATTTTAGTATTGTAATTAATGTTATGCAAGATCGTATTTTACCCACACAGGTCAAACGTGAAGTCCTATAATAATGATAAATCATTTTAGTGTTTATGAATGAAATGATAAATCATAATAATAACTGATAATGAAGTAATAAATTATTTTCATGGTGAATGTTGGTGTGAGACTTTTGAGCACGATTTCAGATAAGAACTAAGTACATGCTAATATTTACTTCGGAACTTGGCTCTTGAATTTTGATTCTCGAAAATGACAATTTGATGTAAAGTAGGTAATAACTAGAGATCGGATATTCGGATGCATATTTAGCTAAAGTGAATTTTACTATGAAAGTATGGAAGCGGCTTTTTAAAACATTATTTCTGAAAAAAAAAATCCCGGGTTACCAAGAACACCGGGAATGCATGGAAGGAAGGAACTACCTAAATAAAATTATTCTAACTGTATGTTCTCCGTTATCTTATCATGACGTTGTTGACTTTACAATATTAGGTAAGAAGATATGCATCCGAATTCCGAATATCCGATATCTAGTCATATCATAACATAGAGCTCCTTACGAGTTATAATTGGGCAAGGCCGATCGGTGCTTCCTGAAAATGAAAAGTGAAAAGCTTATTAGATAGAATACTCTTTAATCACACTAATATTATAAAGGAGAAAGTTTGTGAGTGTGTGTTTATATGTTAGTTACTTCTTCACACTCAAACGGCTGGACCAATTTTGATAAAATTTTGTATGGAGGTAGCTGACATCCTGGATTACATATAGGCTACTTTTTATCCCGACATTCCCACGGGATCAACACTTACGCGGGCGAAACCGCGGGGCGCAACTAGTAGTCTTATTGTGTCTTTTCCTCCACGTGCTAATCAATTGGGAGATCCCTACGCTCAAGTTTAGTCGCGTAAGCTAAGTTTATTTAAACCTCAAAATCAACTAGGTATTTCAAATAATCCCATACAACTGATTCTACATTACAATTTAATACATTGTCCTTTACTACACAAAACATAGCTCATCTCACTCTAAACTAAACTAAACCTACATTACCTAACAGCGCCACAATCTATACCACCTGACGCGCCCTACATTCCGCTCAGATTTATGTCTGCGCCTGCGCCGCTTAGATCTCTCGCTTTGCTACTAGCGCTCAATGCAGGGAAATGCTTAATTTTATGTGTACTAATACCATGTTTACCCTACTTTGCAGATTGATTTAGACCTTATTTTTGCTTTTATAATAAGTTTTATGAGTGTTGCGGCTGCGGTGACATTTTTTGTTGATGTTTTTATTTTTAAGACAATTTCAGTAAACATTTACATTGAAGTTCGTATTCGAGATTCGTTTAGGAGATAGACATACAGTCACAAGCACTAATATGTCAACACTTGGCAACTTTCAATTGCGATGTTTTCATGAAATAACGAATGCAACATTGAAATACGACACTTTACACAAGCCTATGGGTTCGAAAATACTTTGTTCGTAATAACATAAAATCTCATTCAAAACTAAAGGAGAAAATCGTCTTTGAATAAATATAATAATATAATAATAATAATATTCCACAACTATCACACAACGCCGTCTAGTCTCAAGCTAAGCAGAGCTTGTGTTATGAGTACTAGACAACTGATAAACATACTTATATATTTCTAAATACATACATATATAGATAAATTACACCCAGACACAGAACAAATGATCATGCTCATCACACAAACATTTGTCCTGGGTGGGAATCGAACCCACGACCTCTGGCATAGCAGTCATAGTCACTGACCACTAGACCAACAGGCCAGTCAAATATATATATAAATATATAATAAAGCCAAGTGTATACATAGGTCGTGACTGTACATATACAGGGTTGCAGAGACATCAGCTGTTTCGTAGAGAAATGCAGTACCTACGCGGTCAAAGTGTATGGGAGAGCATTTTTTTTTTAATCATCATCATCATCATCATCATCAGCCTATAGCAGTCCACTGCTGGACATAGGCCTCCCCTAATGAGCGCCATAGCGCCCTGTCTTCAGCTTGACGCATCCAGCATCTGCCTGCAGTCTTTCGCAGATCGTCATCCCACCTGGCCGGAGGGATTATTATTTTTTTTAATAACTGAAGGAAAATATCAACTTCACCTGCGTTTATTTATTGAAGTGAAAACTTCTTTAGGCGTGTAAGAAATTTTTTGAGATGGGAAAAAACCATTGAACTCGCGACACTGTTACCGTAACAGATAGAGGTATCTGTTACGGTACGGTTTTAAGTTTTGGCCATTATAAAGACATCAACGCGCGGTACATTTTCTTTGGGAAGAATGACCTATTATAAAATTACTATGCTTTTTCAAGTTTTCACTTCTTTCGGCACTCCTGGTTTATTTATACTTTATTGTACACCACAAAAATATATAACAAAAAAAAAATTATAGAGCATTAAACATATACAATGGTACAGCTATACCTCATCATCATCATCTGCCTAGCCTTTTCCCAACTATGTTGGAGTCGGCTTCCATTCTAACCGGATGCAGCTGAATACCAGTATTTTACATAGAGCGACTGCCTATCTGACCTCCACAACCCAGTTACTGGGTAATGCGATACCCCTTGGTAAGACTGGTTGTCTGATTTTCGGGCTTCTGACGACCCGTAACGACTGTCAAAGATCCACTAATGACAGCCGGAACCAACGGGTTAACGTGCTTTCCGAGACACGGACGGATCTTGGTATGTAAGGATGGTCACCCATCCACGGACCAACAGCCTACCTATAGTTATAACTAGAAAGCATAAAATTATTATTGGTACTTGAACTAAAAGGAAATACTACACTACTATAATGAACTATTTAAATCGATCAATCTTTGAATGCGAATATTAACTTGTTAAAAACAATGATGTGACAAGTCACACCTTGTTCAAGACTATTCATCTTAGTATTTTTTTTCAATTTTTTAAGCGATCTATTTAAATCTCACATCTATACATATAATCAATCTCATTAGCAGTCTAAATTATCACTTAGCCACAAATCAAGATGGCGGCTCGCGTGACTAATATATTTTTTAACGCCAGCCACATTTTGCAACGGTAACCTGACATTTAGACAATTTAATTTATAAATCCGTTGACATTAACCCAATACTGATACTTTAATTGAAATAGACTCCTATAAATATTTATATCTTTTATCACGATTTCTGTTGAAACGCTCTGAATGACTGATTTTATTTCTCAACACCTTATTCGGTATACTACGAGTAGAATATTGATTATCATTGATAGGTTTCCCTAGTACTTACTTTAAAAGCCTAGTACTCAGATAAGTTAACATAGGACTATTAGCATTATCAAGCTTCCTTATAAGCATGTGGATTAAGGCTAGAACAAATTTTCTGGTCGGTTCAGTTGCACTTGCAAGTTGGATGTATGGGATTGGGTAGCATAGCTCCTACAGTACAATACGACAGACGTAACTTGGCAAGACTGAGTATAGCTTTTGCGAACTTCTCTCACTCACACTCGCCTCATGCCACTATTTGATTCCTAAAAAACGTTCGTGCGCAGCCTTCTGCGCGAAGTTCAGGCCCGCCAAGTTACGGTGGTGTTCACGGGTGTACGGTGGTGGAGGTGTCCAGCTGTTTTTCTCTCGTACTCTTTCTCATACTTCGAAATTTCCCTCATACATAATCAGCCTATAATGTTCCCACTGCTGGGCCAGTAGGCCACAGGCCTCCTCTCTTCGAGAAGGAGTGGGCCGTAATCCATGACGCGGGCCCAGTCGGGTTGGTAGATGTCACATGTCTTTGAATTTTTGTTTCTGGGACATGCCGGTTTCCTCACGATGTTTTCCTTCATCGTTTTAAGAGCAGTGGTGATGAAATTATTTACGCAAAGTAAAGCGTCCGCGTTGTCCACTACCTGATGCAGCTTTCTCAAAAATTCTGCATTTGCTTAGATAAGAATGCCAAACTACCATTGACAACGCCGACGCAGAAACATCAATCTACCCTAAAAACAAAATCTCCTTAGGAGCATGTCCCACAACCACATTACTGCACAACCTAAGCGTTAATTCAATTTATTAGCTTCGAAACTAGATCGACCGTTTAGCGTCCAATCTAAGTTATGTCCACGAATGTATGAGAACTTGTTAGATTGCTAGAGAACGAGTGAATGATTTGGCAGTTCGCAATTAATCGGCCGTTATGGGAATTCAAGGACGAACTAGTGAATGGTTCGAATGATTGAAATATAATGAGTGTTGGGTTTAATGAATGAGCTTGTACCTGTCACTGATTGGTGCAGTTGTAATTTTTAGACGTTGGCTTAAACTAGTGTTGCTTTATCGATTTGCTTTGCATTTTGGAGTTTTCGAGCAGGTATTTAGGGGCTCGTGGCTAAATGATAACAGGCGCACGAGTCGATTGAAGGTTAAGGTACGCTTGTCGCGGTCGGTTTGTGGATGGGTGACCATTATGTATCAACACCCTTTCGTACCATGGAAAGCGCGTTAAGCCGTTGGTCCTGGCTGACGTTAAAAGATCTTTGACAGTCGTTACGGGTAGTCCGAAACCCAAAATATCTGACAACTAGTTTACCAAGAGGTATCGTGTTACCTGGGTAGTGGAGGTCAGACAGGCAGTCGCTCCATGTAAAATACTGGTATTCAGCTGACTCCGGTCAGACTGGAAGTCGCCCCCAACATAGTTGGGAAAAGGCTAGGCAGATTGATAGAGCAGGTATTTAGGATTTTGTTTAAAAAAACTGGAATAGATTAGTTACTTCTAAAGCATGTTCATTGTTCAGTCTTAACATTATCTATTTCGTTACGTAGGTATCTTAGAATGTGTCTAGAAGATTAAATAGAAAGAGATACAAAGATGGCTGCCTGCCGGTCGATTCTATAAAAATCTCACTGCGAAAACTTAGGAGACGTGAGTTTGTTTTTGCTAGGAATTGACACTACTGACAGCTCACTCCACGCTCACTTTACCTAAGTTTTCTCGGTGAGATTTTTACAGAATAGCACCGCTGTACAGAATAGAAAACAGTCGACTGTGCTTTTTGTTTTTTTAATCTGTTGTTTCATAATTTCTACGAATAAAATTAACTTTGTGAAGAGAAAATCTTGGTCTTTGTCAAAAGAAGCCTTCGAAAGTGATGTACTCGTATCGATATCGGAACAATCTATATACTAATATGAGGAATTTGTTTGTTTAAAAGCGCTAATCTCTGGAACTACCGGTCGGATTTGAAAAAATATTTTTGCATTTGATAGTCCAATTCTCGAGGAAGGCTGTAGGCTTTAACATCATCCTAAGACACCTAAGAGCAAAAAAAAATCTGGAAGAACGCTAAGCGAAAAAGTCATAGCGGGGGCAGATGACGCGATGCGACGGTGTGGGTCGGGGGAACAAGAAATTTCGCACGGACAAAGTCGCGAGCAGAAGCTAGTTATAAATAGAGACGTCAAAAACCCTCAACACAACACCGTAAAACCCAAACCTTAATTTTACAACTCCCAACTAATATTTATGTTCGTTTCTAATGAACGTAAAATTCCCAAATTTTCTTGCACGCACAATAATTTTATTATAAATGATTAAACAATTACAAAACGCAAAAATAATAACTATCTACAATTAAACTAACTAAGATCAGTGGCTCAATAAAGTACGGGCAGGTGTTGTGGATGTGTCGATAACTCGTTATCGAGTAATTGATTTATCGATATCGATACGTTTCGATTCGGGTTTTATTAGCCGTGTTCGAGATTACCGAACATTAGACTGAATCGGATTCAGGTATTTACTTAGATAGGTGTAATAAGAAACTGATAATGTTTGCTTGTATGGTAGAGATTGGCTGGTATACTGTGAAGCTGGGATTGGTTAAAAATAAAAGGATTTCAATTCGATAGGGTTGAGTTTAAAGAACTTTCGAGAAATTACTCAGGAGTTTAAAACCATGTACTTCCTCGATCTGTAAGTACATGAACTAGCTTCTGAAGGACAAAGTAAACATTTTCATCTGGAATTTGATGTTCTTTATAAATACCACAAATAAGAGCATTTGTGACCGTTCACTGTCACAAATGAATAATTACTTTTTATCACATCTATCCAAAAAGAACTAGTGTATTCTTCGTAAACAGGGATTTTTTTTATCCCTAGGGATTAAAGAGCTATTTTAGTTTCTGTTTCTCCTTTTCTCCTACTCCTCGCTGCGCTCGGGATTCTACGCTGGGATCCTTTGCTCCGCTCTGGATTCAAAGATAGACTCTCGCCTTAAAAATGGTTGTTTGCTCCCTTGGCAAACAATCTACTATTTCTATTGTTATCGTAATTATCAAGCTTGCCTTTAACAAACGAGGCGATGAAATAGTTTCTTCCTTATTAGGGAGTGAAGGATAACATCTTTATCACCTTCCATCCGTTATACAAGAAACTGCAGTTCCAATCTTTATAAAATAACAATTGAATCACGAGTATAAAAATCCAAAAATGGTCGATTGCTGTAATAGGAATCTGTTAGTTTCCTGTTTAAGGTAATATAATTCAACTTTATTACATCGCTGAAATATTTTCATTCTAATTTCAAACTTTATCTCCAACGTCGTGGTCTATCTAGATAATTAACGGAAACTAGTTCCAGTATTCTATAACACAGTAACTTGCAAGTAAGAACACAACCCACTTTTAAAACTACTTAGATGCTGATATGTACACACGTCAATTTAAACTTTCACACGAGCGAAGCCGAAGGCAACAGTTATGCGGAGCTTTATCAAAACTATTACCATACAAAGTCAGCGGTCGTGACGTCAGATACGAACGTGCGCAGGAGTTGAAAAAAAAAACCAAGAAAGTTCTAAGATTCTGCCAAATGTATGCAAGATTATATCTGGCTGGGGAACTAGAAAATGGGTATTTTTCAAGTCGTGATTGCGTATTTTGCACGTTATTGTGGCGACAAGATGTATAAGGTTGGTAGAACGACGTGGTTTTTGGTTAGAAATAGGAGTCTGTGACCAACTTTGAAACAGACACGTACATACATAAACTCACGCCTTTTTCCCATGGGGTTCAGCAGAAATCACAGAACACCACATGCTACGTCACTTACATAATTAACACCAATTGTTTCGTTGACGTACGTTAGAGGCAGATTTCTAGTAAAATTCACAGATTACAGCTATATATGTCTATACAGGGTTATTGGAAAAACACCAATAACCTCTTAAGAAGTCATAGTACTCAACATTATGAACAACTTTTACTATGGGACCAAACCTGAAATCGCAAAAAAAAATCAGCTGTTCCCGACATTTTGACGAGTTATACAAACAGAAATGTACGGAACAGCTGTTTTTTTTCGCGATTTCAGGTTTGTTCCCTTAGTAAAAGTTGTTCATAATGATGAGTACAATGACCTCTTAAGAGGTTGTTCGTGTTTTTCCAATAACCCTGTTTTTAATAACATAAAAGACTGTACTTACAAAGTGATAGGTATTCATACATATACTTTTCCTAAAACAAACTAAACAATCTTCTAGTTGAAAGCTCACAACAACAAAACTTTCCATCAAAAAAACCCTATTCTAAACCTAATTCTAACCTCAAAAAACCATTACGCAATTCTCTTACTCGACCACGATCCCAATTTAAAGTTAATATAAAAAATACAACATAGGTATTACTTTAGTTGAAATTCCAAGAAAGATCACGTTGGAAAGAGGAACCGCAATTTATCTGCCCTCCCCCTCCTCTAAAAGTTAATACTTTATGACGGCACAAGCGCACCGAACTACTGATGTTTAATTAAAAACGGGATTCAAAAAGATGCAAGCTTTATTTGTAAAAGTTAATTTTATACAACTGTGGCGGTTTTTTTTTCGTTTTGTTTGCGGCCAGGTTTGTTGTCTAAAATTATTTTAATTATTCTCTGGTCTATTTTTGCGTTTATGTCGCTTTTATTATGGGCTTGTAACAATTATTTAAAGATAATTGTGTTTATAGTCGCTCTGTGTTTTAAACTTTTAATGCATAAACTACGCCTTGCTGTCATAAAGTTATTAATGTTTCAATAAAACATTCGAAACGTAAAAACGCGTTCTTTTTCAAAAACGCGCAAATTGTCATCAAAATCTATTTAAAAATAATTGAATACCGAAAAGGCTTGTTATTCTTTTTTCAAAAATGCCTCAAGGTGATGGGCTAACAGGCATCCTTCCCTTTCCGAACTTGACGGGACGTATTAAAACGTAAAAGCCAACAAGACAGCCCGGTAAACTCTTGACATGCAATTTTCGGATATCCATTTATCAAGTAAGCTCAACACTAAATATCGATAATTTTTTGTCGATAGTTTTACTGCACCGTTAGGTACATATTGATTTTATTTAAATCATTTTGTACGGTAGTCTCAGTTTCAATTAAAAAGAACCATTTAAATAACTCAACTTGTATTTATAACAGTTGTGTGCAAATGATAAATCATACAAAAACTCTTTACGCATGGAAAAAAAAAACAATTGGGTAGAGTAGCTCCATAATATTTTACGAGTTAAAAAAAATAAGTATTATTGATACTGACATAAAACGTTAATCATAAAATTCTCGAATGCTTAATTTAGGGACATAAATAGTGATGGGACAGTCTCACATTTATATTGTCTGGTATCGATAAAATAAAGAATGGTATCGGTACCAACCTTGTTCCAATCTGAGGTGAGATCAAAACAATTATCTTTGTGTTACCAGATTGAACCCGACCTTTTTGGAGGCAGCTAATTTAATCAATTTGCGAACGATACCGGCTGTCCTTAAAAATAAGATTGGATTATGCATTGTTCTCAAAATTCGAATCTGCCTTGTTGATTGTCAAGATTATAATTTGTGTGTGCGTTCAATTTCAATGCAATGTCAAAGAGGCAGATGTTGCCTTGTTGTCATGTAGTTAAAATTACATGTTATTTTGCTTATTTACTTATACATGCGTTTAATATCGCGCCGTTGATCTCTAACGGGCAAATAAAACAGATATACCTGCTTATTTATTACTAAAAACATGTTTTGCATACATGTTATAGATAGTTTACAGTACCTAGAGATCGCTTGTCAGACTTTTGGCTGTCTATAGGTAAGTAACCTTGTGCTAGTATTTCTTAAACTTTACCTAAAATCAACAAAATTCTATCGCGCATTGAGATTTTATCCCAATTAAGTTTCTCAGGCAAAAATGTTATATGTTTTTTTATATGTTGAATACATACCTATGGTGTGTCTGAATATAAAGGGAACAATCATCCGCGCCAACTTCAGAATCCAAACTGGGATTAATAACGAAAATGTCAAAATAATTATACACTAACCGAAATCCGAGCCCAACTTCAAACATTAAAAACGAAAAATCCCTAAAAAGTACAAAAAAAAAAACTAACAAAAATAATGACTCCGCGAGGTTACGCTTTGTAATACATTAATAATAGTTTTATACTTACACAAAATGACTCATAATCATATGGGATAGAAAATTGTTTTCAAAATGATGTCGGAGATGAAAAAAATTGATGGAGCTTCGCATTACCGCGCGTTGATGAGACCAAAAAATAGCAAATGTGAATTTGGTCGCAGTTTGTTGATACATTCGGTTTCTTTGATTAGTGTTGTGGTGTAGGTCGATGAACCTTCATTATTAAGCGTCCATGTGAATGGTGGGAAGTAGTGACGTCACTACTTGATAGTGAGCCGTTGACTCGCGGTAATTATAAACTGTTTATGTGCCACGTAGTGGCGGTTTCTTTGATTGTAATAACTGGATATGTGGAAATACGTGCCTTTTAGATATGTGTCTGCCTTTTGTAGAACATTAGTTTTGAGTAATTTGGCTTCTTTAATAAATGTACATTTGCAAATCACGTTGTTTTTCGCTTCTTTTCTAAGAAGCGAAAAACAACGTGATTTCTTTCTAGAAAGAGAGAACAAAAGAAGTCAGGAACATTTACAAAGTCCCGAACAATATTTCTTTACTAACATCTTCTGGACGCGTGGCGGGAACAGAACGGAACTGGTCGAGATGGCACGGGACAAGAAATCTTCGAAGGACTTGGGCATTTGCCCAATAGTAGGACAGTATTATAGGCTAAAAAAAAACAAAAACGATATATATTTCTATGCCAGCCTATGGCCTATGTTTAGCAGTGCATTGCGATTCTCCGAGTTGATTGATTGAACACCTAATACAGAAAGTTTATTTATTTGGGCTTAGCCAACAATTGTTTACACAATACATTTTACAAATATTTCCATAAATAATACATAATAAAAGTGCAACAATTGCTTAAAGGCACATGCACCATTTACGGTTTTACATAGTAATACAAAACAGACCAATAGCTAACATTTAAAAATATAAATTATTTAATTCACATTCGTATTAAAATAACATAAGATTACATTAATAGCGAGATCATTGGTTGGGAGAATAATGCTCAATAACGAATTTATAAAATTTTCCGATGCTGTCATGGTGTATATCCGTAACATCGCTGCAAACATTTAAATTTTTAAACATGCATGAAATCCGTGAGTTATAAGGTCTACCAAAATCGCATGGCAAAAAAAAAAATGATTTTCTTAGGGATTGACGTTGCCAATGTATGAAAACCACACTTTTTTTTGCCATGAGATTCTGATAGACCTATAGCACCCAGGACAGTTCTGCGCAACGGTGGGTATCAAGTTCAGCCTATTTCTGCATGAGACTGTCGGTTTCTAGACCAGCAAGTCCTAAGAACATCACAACATGAAAACACAGGAGCTCTTCTTAACACTATCCCTAAAAGCACGACTATCAGTCCCACAAAAGAAAATCTATAGAACCTATTCATAAAACATAATCATGATGACGAATTTAATTGTTCAAGGTTTGGTGAAAGTCGGTAACAATGGGAGCATTCCATCTGAGAGACGGGAACTTTTCAATTATCTCCCATCATTGTGTTAAAGTGGACCATAGCAGCTATTATTTTGTTTATGGGGTATGATTGTTTTTTTTTTTGTGGTATCTGTGGTAGAGTGACGTAATGTTAAGGTTTTTTGTAAGGTTGGCATTGCGCATCTGGCGTACAGGAATCACAGCCGCACAGGTCGATCGATCAGGTTAAGTGACGCTGGCCGCGGTTGGTCTGTGGATGGGTGACCATCTTTACATACCGAGACCCCTCCGTGCCTCGGAAAGCACGTTAAGTGGTTGGGCCCGGCTGTCATTCGGGGTTCTTTGACAGTCGTTACGGGTAGTCAGAAGCCCGATAATCTGACAACCAGCCAGTCTTACCAAAAGGTATCGTATTACCCAGTAACTGGGTTGTGGAGGTCAGATAGGCAGTCGTTCCATGTAAAATACTGTTATTCGGCTGCATCTGGTTAGATTGGAAGCCGACCCCAACATAGTTGAGAAAAGGCTAGGCAGATGATGACATTTTAAAAACTTGTAAACCACCCTTATTTAAATTTTATAAAACCATGTTAAACAAGAAAATAAAAAATGTTAAGCGCCATAGACAAGAAAACTACAAATTTTATACTTTAGTGCATAACATTTAAAAAATATTCAAATCGTATTCTATTCTAAATTCAAAAAATATCTTGTTCCACATTTAAAAAGTCGTTTATATGCTGATCTGTGGTTGAAAAAAAGTGCATCGACCACTTATCATCCCGCACAGGTTGAAAATGTAAAGTGAGGTTAACTATGTAAGTACTAAAGTGATCGTAATTAATGGTTGAAAACCTAAAAAAACTAGGATACGAATATTATTCGATCAATGATAGATTTAATTTAAATAAGCTATCGAAACTACAGAGACGGGATGGTTATCGATATTTTACCAAATAAAACAAAAAAAAATATCTATGCTTTCCAGCATAGGCCTCCTAGAGCTAGTTCTGTGCTTAAGTTCTGCGAGTAATACCTGCTATTCTTCTAACTACGTCCTCCCATCTACGATGCTGCCTCCCTTTCGCTCTTTTGTGTTGTCTTGGGCACCACTCTGTTACATCCCTACACCATTTATCTTTTTATCTCCATTCCCGGAATAATGGTTAGTGTCATATAAAGGCCCTGAAGGTGTCACTATGCAAACATGAGAAAATGCCCTTAGAAGCGGTATTTCCTCATAAAGCTGACTCCATCAGTATGCAAACCTGGCTGAGTTTCCTACAATGCACATGACCTTTAAGGAAAGCGGCCAGCAATGGTCAAGGAAGACGATAGGATACAATAGATATGTAAAGGTTAGTGTATCGATATCGATCTACTGGCGAAATGATGAGGGCGCCGCCATGTTGAGGTCATTACTACGTACCTTATCGTATTGGAGCTAGGGATGGGACATCTTATCTATATCAAAATAGAAAGTATCTACATTTTTGAGCTGCTTAGAATATTTTTAACAGCAAATGAGCCTGAAATGAAGAAAAAGGCGTTGTTAGTCTATTTTCATACCGGAATCCGAAAAGAATTCCTGAAATTTAATAAAAATACACAGCCCGTTGAACAGGTATTTTTATTGCATCAAGGCTAAAGCCATGCTATCTTATTCATAAATATAACAGGAACTTTACGACAGACATATATCATCTACTTACAGAGCAGAAAAATGTAACGAGACAGTCTACACGTTCACAATAAAATCTAACAAGCGTACCTCGAAAATTGCACATAAGTAACATTACTTACAGACACATTACAACAAAACAATATCCCGAACTATCCTGTCGACATTTATCGATATTTCACATCACTGAGCCGGCCACCCCGCCGTGTCAATATAAGCCAGCCAATTGTGTATGAGTCGGCTACAATTCACGGCTATTCAATAACCTCTTCGCTCACCACAGATTGGTATCAGTAAATACCAAGCACATCCCTAGCACACGGGAAATAAAACTTTATTTTTATCCCACTAAGGACGTTTTGAAACGAAAATGCAAAATTGTTAAAAGAAATAGTGTATGAGCGCAGTGAAATTCTCTATGTGCGAAGGTAAAAAATTGGTGAGAAAACCTAATGACTTGGAAGGAGCTGTTTAGAAGCAAAAAATAGAGTATCGATTTATCAATTCAAGTTTTGGCCGACTTCTATCGGTATCTATCTATTTAGACCGTCACTATTTTGATAGAAATGTAACGCCTCTTGCTATTGAAATTTTTGATATTATATTTTTTATATTTTGTAATAACTTTATATTGTGTGAAGTGAAATAATGAGCGCATGACTGGTGAATTGTAATAGGTAAATTGCAAGTTTTTGTTATAGCTTTTGCCTTAACGATTCAACTGTGCCTATTATTTCTGTACCAATCACATCACTTTTAGCTTCTAAGAAAACAGTCCCACCCACACCTGGGCCGAGATCTATAAACGTTATTTAAGTACTTTGGCTAACCATAACTTCTGTCACTGTCACACAACTGTCAAACTACAAGTGCAAGATAGAGATGGCAACATGTCTAAGCCGAAACACAGGCTACACGTTTTCAAATCTCGGCATTATTCGCCTTCAAATATTTTTGTGCTAAAACATCTGTTTCCAGTTACCAGTAAGTCACCACCTACACACGACACAAACCATAACCCTTCACTTCCAATCAGATAAAACTAACCGTTAAACTTACTGTTCAAACAATATAAAAATAAAACAGTTCTTGAAACAACTATTATAACTGCTATTTTGGTCTTAGGTTGAGATTTATAAACGTTACTTAGCACGTACTTTGGTCAAGCGTTGTTCCTGTCACTTTCGTACAACTGTCAAACTATAAGTGCTAAATAGAGACAGGAATATTACTGAGTCAAAGCACGAGCTAAGGAACTTTTATAGATCTTGGCCTTAGTTACATACAATTTCTGTGTTGGATAGTGCTTTTATTGTTGCTATGTCAGTCAATCAACTTAGCCTATTGCAGTCCACTGCTGGACATAGGCCTCTCCCAAGGTGCGCCACAACTCTCCGTCCTCCACCTTCCGCATCCAGCCTCTCCCAACTACCGTTTTAAGGTCGTCAGTCCATTTAGCTGGGGGGTGCCCCAAATTACGCTTGCCGATACGCGGTCTCTACTCCAGGACTCGTCTGCTCCACCGGCCATCGCTCCTTCGACATGGCTAGCCTATTTCACCTTGGTTACACTACAAGCTATGTCGGTAACTCCAGTTCTTTTCTGGACAATTTCTTATGACAGTAGCATCCGAGGTTTTTTAATTTGTTTCTAACCAACCCAGCCTATTGCAGATCACTGCTGGAAATAGGCCTCTCTCAAGTTGTGCCACAAAACCGGGCTCTCCGCCAATTTGAGTCCGAATTATACAAATAGGGAAAAACCTTATTACATAGGACTTAAAACCGTCACCACTGTAGTATGCCCAATGTTTATGACTATAATAAAAATGTTCCCAGATAAACCTTAACTTAGATTTATTTCATCGAATGTCACCAAGTTTTATTCCTAATTGTTTCTGCTGAAAACAGAGAGAGATTGGCGACTCTCCAATGTTAAGTATCTCATTCGTAAACTTGAAGACCCATAGAGTAATTAGTAACCTTTTATGGACATCTGGCTGACATTAGCCATTTATTATTTGGAACGAGACGCTTTATCTTATGGCACAATGCCAATTTTTCCTGTATATTTTGTTTCTACAGGGCAATCAAATTCCATTTGTGTTTTGCTTAATTTAGAAACCAAATTCTTAGCTGCAGCTGCTTGATATCACTTGGCCATAAAACTTGACCAATGAAGCGATTATTAAATATGAAATACCATCACACAAATTCACTTCGGAAACAAAAGAATCAATTTTACTTTTTCGAACGTTCGGAACACGTTTTCTTTCAAAACAGCATTCCATTAGTCTATACCTCGTGTTAGTGATGTGCGCATTATCGATAACACTCGCTTTCGGCCGCCAGTGCAGTGCCCCGACCTCGGCTAACGGTACCAGCCGTCAATCTAACATCAACCATTTTACGACTGCTGTTGCACGTCCCTATTATAAAAACATAACCTGTAATTCTTATGTCATAAAGTTCAAATTAGGGACAATAAATATTTTTGAGCCGTTCTTCTATTGGTTCGAATGTTTCTAGGTGTCAGTTTGACGTATCGGATGTACCTATAAGTCTTTGATTTGTTCCTTGTTTTTACGGCGCAGATAACGAAGGGTTAGTAATAAAATCCCACAAGGATATTGGAACGGTTAATATCATTTCATTACCCTCTAAAGATACCGCCTCGTTTGAAAACGGTGGTATTTAATTTTTAACTTCCTCTCGAGCGCGCTAAGTTGATAGGTTATATTGTAATTTACTTCGTAGGACCGATGGCCAACATTAACGGTAATCGGTCCACTTTAATTGGTGAATGAAAACGGACTTTTCTTAATGAAAACTTTAACTGGTTCGACTTGTTGGAAGGATCGATGTTACTAAGTACTTGGAGTTGAAGCAACTTTGCCACCTTCAAATGGACCAAGCTATCATTTCCTGTATTAATCGTAAAGGTGTTTATATTATCAAGTGGATAGACTGCATACTACAAACACACTGATTAATTCTTGCATCCCAAGGGATTAACAAAAAAACAGCGTAACGGTTTGAAAAAAAATCTTTCCCTCCAAACAGATCATTTAAAGATTTTAATTTATAGAAATGCGTTAATAAAGAACTACTATTGAGTAGTGACGTCCTTATGAGTTACAACACACAACAACAGTGAGAATAATTTTATTACTGAAAAAAAAAATGGTTGCCTGTAAAGTCGGTTTTACGGGCGAAGATTTTACGTGACAACGACCGATCATCCGATCATAGTTGAGTGGGAGAGAGACGCAAGGCATTCGGCGGGCCTCTCTCTCGTTCGGTGACTCATCGTAACGTTACCGAGCGTTACACTTTTTCATAAGTGACTCCCAGTCGCAACCTAATTTAAGACGTTGTCACGTCAAAAAAACCCCTGATATCACCGAGGATAACGTTACATCAAAGTCAGCGAAAAGTATCAAAACTGGCCAAGTGCGAGTCGGACTCGCACACGAAGGGTTCCGTACCACAAGGCAAAAACGCCGAAAAAACACGTTTTTTGTATAGGAGCCCGCCCCCCTTAAAATTTTTATTTTATTCTGTTTTTAGTATTTGTTGTTATAGCGGCAACAGAAATACATCATCTGCGAAAGTTTCAACTGTCTAGCTATCACGGTTCATGAGATACAGCCTGGTGACAGACGGACAGTGGAGTCTTAGTAATAGGGTCCCGTTTTTACCCTTTGGGTACGGAACCCAAAAAATAAACATATCTAGCCCTTAAAAGAAAACTGTGCTTATGAAATATCATGATGACTTTTACCATTTCGTACCTACTTTCTAGCAAATAATTGGAGAGTAGATGGGAGCCGCTCGAGGCGATAATAAGGCACAAATGAGTACGCGTGCGATTACACCCGACAGGATGGCGACAACTTCGCCCGGCGCCCGCACATTTTGTTAAGGATGGCTTGACATGTGCGATTTTACGATTATGTGAGGGCAGGGTTGCAAGGATTTTCTGTTTTCTTTTACGTGTGCATGATGATAGCCATATTAATAATCACCTCCTTTCTACCCATAGAATGCGGTCGATCACAAATAAATTGGAATATCCATACAATCACGCTAATATTATAAAGGCAAATGTTTGTGTGTGTGTTTATATGTTTGTTACTTCTTCGCGCACAAACGGCTGAACGAATTTGCATGAAATTTGGCACACAGATAGTTTATAAACAGGATTAACACATATGCCACTTTTTATCCCGATATTCCCACGGGATCGACACTTATGCGGGTGAAACCGCGGGGCACGGCTAGTAATATCATAAATACGAAAATGTGTCTGTCTGATACCTTAAACCGCTTACGCTTACGCTTAAACCGCTAGACCGATTTAGATGAAATTCGGTACAGAGATAGTTTGAATCCCGGGAAAGGACATAAGATATTTTTATCCCGATATTCCCACGGGATCGACACTTATGCGGGAGAAACCGCGGGGCACGGCTAGTAATATATAAATTAGGGCAGGAGGATGATGACAGTGCTAGTTAGTGTTCACACTCCTTACAACTTAAGATTTAAACTAATAATGTTTTTATTTAATGTACTTCATCAGCTTAGAAATAAGGAGTAATCCTCGTAACGCACCAACTTTGAAACGCACCAAATGAAACGTCTATCGATATCATTTATTACGAATCCTTCATGCTCTTCTCTATGTTTCATCGTTGATGCATTTCGAGGAATAAAATCATAATATTTTTATTATGTTTTTTTTTTCGGGTAGGTAATACTTTTGGTGCGTTTCAAAGTTGGTGCGTGTCGAGGAATAAAATCATAATATTTTTATTATGTTTTTTTTTTCGGGTAGGTAATACTTTTGGTGCGTTTCAAAGTTGGTGCGTGTCGAGGAATACCCCAGAAATATGACGTCTTGAAAAAACCACAACCCACCTAAAAATTCGTTTAAAACTTTAATTCAAAAGCCAACATTAAAAGTCGCACCAGTATAACCAGCCTTAGAACCTGGCTTGCGGGTTCCGTGTGGGCCGTCCGCTGTACCGTTAAGGATATTCTCTTAATCTTTAATCGTACAACTGTTGCCGGCCTTAGACAATGTCGGATGAGTAATGTCCCTACTATTTGCTAATGTCACATCTTGTTATGGAGCCAGTCTGTGTGAGTGAGGGCCTATATGTTTTGATTTAAATGTTTTGTATGTGTGTGTTTTGCGCGTATTGATTTTTGGTTTGGGGTATTTATAGTTTCTAGTGTCTTATGAGTTAAGGAGTGGTTTTTTTTTTCTGCGACTCAAACTCAAAGCATTTATTTCAATTAAACCAATTACAGGCACTTTTGAATGGTCAAGAGGTCGCTCGGTCAGTCAGAAAGATGAAGCTAGTTGCTCCCCTGGAAAAAGGTTTCCACGTACCTTCCCATTCTTCCCTGTGAGTTTGCTAGATAAATTATGGATACTACTTCAGCCAAAAGTTGCCATATATTTTGGTGACCCAATCAAAATTACCCAGATCAAAAATAGTTACAACTGTTTTAAGACCTGAAATAGGGTTTTCCAATAATGCAGGAAGGGATTTGCAAACATGAGAGACAGAGGTAGAATGTCCTATTTGGCGCCCGTACCTTTCAGACTGAATGCAGACAAACGACGTCAGCAAAGCTTCTTTGAAGCAGAACTTAGCATGTGGAGGGGTGGAGGGGGGGTTCAGGGGATCTGGTGCTTACCTCTTAAAGCAGGGCAGAAGTTGAACTGCACTACACTACTACCAAAACCTACTACTGTATGATGACTATCATAAATGACATTTTGCCTAGGACCTCGAGTCGTTTGTCTGCACTTGGTTTATTGCCACGTTTGGGCCCATCATTATCAGCAATATTATGACTGCCTTGTCTTTGGAAGGTACTGACAGGCGTGCAAATTAAGTAGGCAGTTACCTACTTAGTGAAATGCTTTGATTATACGTTCAGCCTTTAACTTCTCATAAACCGTGCTAGCGTGGAAATAATAAGGAGGAGGTGGCGGAGGTGTCCTGAACTTTCGACTTATGAAATATCATTATGTGATATTTAGAACTATGTGCTTGAGGTAGGAAAATATTAAAGTAAGGCTTCTATCGTACAGGATTTTATGAAAGAGTATTGTTATTTTTTGGATGACTATACTATCATCTGCCTAGCCTTTTCCCAACTATGTTGGGGTCAGCTTCCAGTCTAACCAGGTGTAGCTGACTAACAGTATTTTACATGGAGCGACTGCCTATCTGACCTTCACAACCCAGTTACTAGGTAATACGATACCCCTTGGTAAGACTGGTTGTCAGACTTTCGGGCTTCCGACTACCCGTAACGACTGTCAAAGATCCACGAATGACAGCCGCGGCCAACGGCTTAACGTGCTTTCCGAGGCACGGAGGGGTCACGGTATGTAAAGATGGTCACCCATCCACAGACCAACCGCGGCAAGCGTAGCTTAACATGATCGATCGACCTGTGCGGCTGTTATTATTTAGCCACGGGCCCCTTTTGGCTGACTTCACTACAGCGAGGTTATTGCGTAACACAGTAACAGTAGCAATAGCATTTATTTTGACAGTTCAACAACATTCATTGCGTTATTTACGTTGTGAGCAGACAAATTTTTCGAACCTAAGAAGAAATGGATTAGCAATAGCCTTCAAAATGATTCAGAATGTTGGTAGGTTGATAGTGTGTTACGCGATTAGGGTGCTATCTATGTCAAGATGTAGTTACAGTAATTATTTAAACCCGCTGGCAACACATCACACTTCACACTAATATTATAAAGGCGAAAGTTTGTGAGTATGTGAGTGTGTTTATATGTTTGTTATTTCTTCACGCTCAAACGGCTGGACCAATTTGGATAAAATTTTGTATGGAGGTAGCTGACACCCTGGATAAACATATAGGCTACTTTTTATCCCGATATTCCCACGAGATCGACATTTACGCGGGTAAAACCGCGGGACGCAGCTAGTTAGCAATATTCTTCAAAATTAAAAATTAGGGTTCAGATTATCTATGTCAAGATGTAGTGAATACTACAGTGATTATAAACCCGCTGGCATCACATCACACTTCACATGTCTATTAGTTTGTTAGATATTGGTAATCAAATAGTGATAACCAATATATAACAAAATAATACTGACACAACAAATTCGGCGAAATTTGAATGTGATTGAGTCGGGTGATCCCGTGGGTCCATTTCGGGTGGGTCCAGTTGACCAAAGACTTCTACAGAATTACAAACGTGATTTGTACGTATCTAACAAATTGCAGTCACCGATCCGTGTTTCCAAGCACAGTGATTATCGAAATCCCCATTTGATCAATCACTAGTTGATATTACACTAACATTTTGATAAAATGATAACTAACCGTGGTTATCTAACTGTCGGTATGTTATTACAATCCAATCCAATATTCATTTTAATCCCTGTTTACTATTTAACATTCCAGTATAAGCACTGGCTTCATTTGTAAAACCTACGCAGGGTAATTTTATTAATCACTTATAAGCTAATCGGAGTGTAAACGGACTACCAAACAAGATAACTTGTTTATTGCCTATGAACGGTAAAGCCTAACGATATAACTAATTTATCGTGTCATGCTGAGTTACCGTCAGGTGGTTGGTTAATATTGGTGTAGTTAGATAAACCCATGTTTTTAGATCGTCATAATTAGCACTATTTAACACTGTTGAAATGCCTGTACGGAACTTCTTTTAAAAATTTTTTTGCAGATGTGAAATCATCAAATGACCCCTCCCGCTCTGGGTGGAGCGGAAGGGAGTGTCAGACTCACTGACTAAAACCCACCCGTGTTCCTTCCTTAGCCCTTTATGTTCCGGGCCAGCGTAACACACTATCAATTACAATATGAATCATTTTGAAGGATATTACTATTGTTAGAAAAATGTGTCTGCTCAACCACCATTCCTACTGTTATTGTCGCAATCACCCCGCTTGTCGAAATCACCAACCTTGATGCCTGGAATGAATGTTACCATTTTATAAATAACTAGTTACGCCTTGCGTTTTCACCCGCGTTAATGTCGATTCAGTGGGAATATCGGGATAAAAAGTAGCCTATATGTTAATCCAGGGTGTCAGCTACCTCCATACAAAATTTTATCGAAATTGGTCCAGCCATTTGAGCGTGAAGAAGTAACAAACATATAACACACTCACATACTCACAAACTTTCGAATTCATAATATTAGTGTGATAAATATTTAGAAGATTTTTGTATCTTATCGTATACTGCACCAGTTGACGTCATCACGTCAATGCAATCACGTCAATGCGCTGGTTTTCAGCGACGGCCTCAGCATAATGCTGAGACCCTATGCGAGACCTAGGTCTCGCTTAGGGTCTTAGCATTATGCTGATTATACTCGCTGTGTTCTGCTCCTAAATTACCCATCCTCTGACAGTTATTCCCTCTGCATAAAACATCCATTTAGCCATTTCAACTAGACAATCTCTCCCGTCAACTCCTGTCAACAATTTATTATTAGGAAGGAATACCACCCAAGTGATGGGCGGACCGTAGTATACCGTAAAATTTACGCGCTAGTGATGCACCTGCGAATCGATACTAGATAATTATCGATGTATCGAATGGTGCAACCCTTTCCTTGTTTGATCTCCGGACATAGCGGGCCGCAGAATTTATTGCTGATTTTAATTGGCAACACTGTGTAAACGGATAGTTTGTTAGGGGATTTATTGAGTGCTGCCAGACTTACGGTTACGGTACGTCAATATTTCCTTTTAGTGTTGCTATGACTGTTAAATGTTTTTGTCGTGTTACTTCTCGTTTTCCGCGGTTATTATCAGCGCTTGGTTTGTTCCCAACTTGGTAATGGTTAGGGTTACTGCTTAGTTCATTTATCGAAGACATTCGCAGTGTCAGCTTTTTAAACGGCTATTATTTTCTAAAGACCGTGGTAGCCAAGAGGTTACCAAAACTTCTGGACCTGCCGGTCGATTCTGTAAAAATCTCACCTTGAAAACTTAGGTGAAGTGAGTTTGTTTTTGCTAGGAATTGACACTATTGACAGCTCACTCCACGCTCACTTCACCTAAGTTTTCACGGTGAGATTTTTACAGAATAGCACCGCTGCACGCTAACTGCGTATCTCACTATCAATCTCAATCTGAATAATTTTGAAGGATATTTCTAATCCATTGCTCAAAAATGGCCATGCTCGAAAAAGTCTGCTCAGCAACGTAAACAATGAATTAAAGAAAGAACGAAAGAAGTTTATTTGCCCACATTTCCTGAAACTCAAAATACAAAATTAACAAAATAGAAAATATGTTTCAACAACAGTAGTGTGTGCCTCACGGCTGCGCCAAAAAGGTTCATTTCGGCATTAATGCCAGACAGATGCTTTCTGACGCTGGTTTTCTAAATGGAACTGAATGGATGAATGGAATGGAACCTTTATGGAAAAGTGACGGGGAGTACACACAGTTTCAACATTGGGACCTAATACGTACTTTTTATACTTCTAAATAAACTATTAATCAAGTGAATGTTTATGAACTGTCAAAATGAAAGCCACTGGTATTGCATTGTTATTTTTGCATAGTGTGTTACGCAATAACCCCGCAGGTTGTTAGTTAAACTTTATTTTTATTTAAGAATTGATAGGTAGGTACTTATATAGCAGGGGTCCGTGGCTAAATAATAACAGCCGCACAGGTCGATCGATCAGATTAAGCTATGCTTGCCGCGGTTGGTCTGTGGATGGGTGACCATCTTTACATACCGAGACCCCTCCGTGACTCGGAAAGCACGTTAAGCCGTTGGTCCCGGCTGTCATTCGTGAATCTTTGACAGTCGTTACGGGTAGTCAGAAGCCCGAAAGTCTGACAACTAGTCTTACTAAGGGGTATCATATTACCCAGTAACTGGGTTGTGGAGGTCAGATAGGCAGTCGCTCCATGTAAAATACTGGTATTCAGCTGCATCCGGTTAGACTGGAAGCCGACCCCAACATAGTTGGGAAAAGGCTAGGCAGATGATGATGAGGTAGGTACTTATACACTGCGACGATTTCCGATCATCTAATATTGGAGCAGTAGCGGCCAAGTGGTAACGGCTGCGACTTACGAGTTGTAGGTCGTAGGTTCGAACACGGACAGGCGCTTTACTTGGTTTAAATTATATTATTACTACTGCTCTCAAAACGGTGAAGGAAAACACCGTGAGGATGCCGACATGAACAAAAAATTCGAAGACATGTGACATCTACCAACCCGCAATGGGCCCCCGTGGTATTTTTTCTTTTGTTTTTAATAAAACGTTGCCCCACTCTAGGAATTTCTTCTGTATTGTGGGTGCGTTTACAAACATTTAAACTCACATACACAAACAGCCAGACAATATTTTGTTCCGTGCAGAAATCGAACCCGCGACACGCAGCGCAGCAGTCAATCACGGCCCACTTCCTCTCACCGAGAGGAGGCCTGTGTCCCAGCAGTGGGAACATGCATGTGTGGCTGATGTTCTTCACTGTAGCACAAACAAATCTAAGAAAGTACAGACGCCAGCACATCATGCTACCCGAAACTGTCAAATTTTCCCAATCAACTTTGAACCTTATACTTTAGTGTTAAACTTGAAAATCTATTAAAGAAATTTAACAGACTGTAGCAGTTTGATGTGCTGGCGTCTGCACATTATGACATTGCTATTCCCATTGGCACATCCAATGCGAAATAAGTATAATATTATTAAGTCGTAAGTTCAGTTTATAAGACAATGTGTGTTTTGGAGAACAATGGCTCGTGTGCGCACAATTTACAAGTACCTACTTAGGGTAATATAACATTTTGTACCGTATTGAAGCTTTGGATGTTGAGTGACGACTGTATTTACTTTGGATTGGTTCTGTTTAGTGCACAGATGAGGATTGAGTAGCTGTATCTCGGTTTCTGGGTTAAAAAAACAGCGGTTGTGGCTTTCCTTTAAAATACTTTTTTTTTTCGTACCTCAAAAGGAAAAACAGAACCTTCGTTGTCCGTCTGTCAAGACCCTTATTCTCAGGAACTTCATTCTTCAGTCATCATCTGCCTAGCCTTTTCCCAACTATGTTGGGGTCGGCTTCCAGTCTGACCGGATGCAGCTGAGTACCAGTATACGAGTACTAGTATTTACTTCAGAACTTCATTCTTCAGTCTTGGGATATAATTTCCTATCCTGATTTTCCAAAAAAATCAAACCCAAAAAATGTTCACCAAAAACAAACAAGAAACACCACCACCACCACCACCACCAGCACCACCACCAGCACCATCACCACCACCACCACCACCACCATCACCACCAGAGCACCGGAGCATCACCTTTGTACCTATTTTTCTGCTGTTTTTTCTTGACTGTTTATATATGTGTGTACATAAATGGTTAAATAAATAAGATTCCAATATCGATATAACGGCACCCTTAGACAACACAGTCACTGACAAGCTAACAATGCTGTTAGTACATTTCCCGATGACGCAAGCGCAGCGTTGTAAATAATATTAACACATCGCGGTTGGGCCGTGTTCGTCGGCATTTGCAGAAAGCACGATGACGGTATTTCGGTATTGGGAGCTGTGGTGCCAGTGTTGGCGCTTGATCTTTTAATCTGTTGTAGTTTTAGCCTATTTACAGCTCTTTCTATCCATACTAATATTATAAATTCGAAAGTAACTCTGTCTATCTGTAAGTTACCTGTTCACGCCTAAACCACTGAACGGATTTCAATAAAATTTGGCAGAGAGATAGATTGCATCCCGGGGAAGGACATAGGATAGTTATTATCGATGTACCTCGCGGGCGAAGCCGCGGGTGGAAGCTAGTCTAGTTCAACTTATACTTTTATATGCACGTGTTTCTGTGATAAATAAACCTTTTTTCTTTTTTCCTTTTCTCGAGAGGCAAAGCACTTGAAACGTTTAAAGAGCCGTAATATTGTTGCTTACTGAATCTTGAACGTCTGTGTGTGTCAGAAAAGACTCATATAAAAAATCACGTTCTGTTTCCATGCTGGGAAATGAAAGTATCTTTTGAACAGCTCGAACTTTTTCTCAGACATTTTAGCTGAGCTTTTCTGCTCAAAATCTGTCAACACTCATCAACCGCATGTCTCAAATTCTACAACCGTATTTAATATTACTAAATCAATTTAATTCAATAAAACGCTACAACTAAAGCCCCACAAAGTACACGACGTTGTTTTCCTTTGATTACAGACGAAAGGGGCTGCCCTTTCGTTCGCTCGCTCATACATAGGGCAAATATGAGTTAAAATAACAATTTTGTAATATATTGTCGCTTGTAAACTATACGATAAACATTTTGCAATATGGCGTTGAATTTTGAATAGGGTAGAAGTGGGAGGGAATGGGTATTGTGTATTTATGCCCATAATTAAATTATATATTTTTAGTAACATTGTTCTTAAAAACTAACATTATGTATTTTTTATCATAAAAGCAGCAATGATATAAATTTCATGATTGCACCTACCACTATTTGTCTCTGCATCACCCAAAGGTTGACTGGTAGAAAATGCCTATGGCATTAAGTCCGCCTCTGTACATTTATGGGCATAAAGTATTAATAATGACGTGTTTTTTGGCTATTTACTAGCCATACTTTTTTAACTTATTATAATATTTACTTATATAATACTTTATTATACACCACAAAAATATATAACGTAAAATATACATCAAACACTACAAAATATATAATCACTGTTAAAATGGACAGTGATTTTCCTGGACATAAAATGGGGCTGTCGTTGGTGCAAAGTGCAAATACACTAAAACATATAGATAAATATACATGCTTTGTCTGTACACAATACATTGTTGTATCAACAGCATACTCTACCATACTCTATACCTTAGCATTGTTATTTTATTAAAGAAAAATAAAACCAATAAAGCAGCTTTTATGGATATCAACAAAACTACCACCAACAAATAAATTTATTCCAGCATTTCACTAGATGTTACAAGCAAAAATTATATCGATAATAAAATCGAGTAATTCGATCTATCGATATTGATGGGCCGCGTCGCGACCCTCACGACACTAAAGGCGCGTTAGAATTACTACGCTCATTTACTTGGCCCCGACATTGGAATTTTGCGCTAGGGATGGGCAACTTTTGTGGAATTAGTCGACTAATCGACTGTTCGTTGCATTTCATAGATTTTAATGGCTTTCACTTAATAATATATTACTTGGTTATCTAATTATACACTACGTAGTCGGTAACTGACTTCAATGGAAAATGTTTTAGATATTATAAAATGCTTTTTTTTAATGCTATCATTTACGTTATTAGAAACTGTTAGACATACCATACCATAGCCTGACCAAACTCGGAAATTAAACGATTTGCTGGTTTATTGAAAAGTATTTTTTTTTTTTTCTTACATAGTCAATCGTCTGTCGAGGTATTCCACTCAGAGCACTGATTTGAACCGCACTTGGACGAACGGCACCTGCGCACTTCCACTAACCGCACTGAAACAAAATTTCGTAACTGATTAAATAAGGTAATTAAAAAAAAAAAACTTAATAATTTTTAATACTTTTAAAACTACCGGGTTTAAAACTATAATTGTTTTCAATAAAACTGTTAGATAGGAAGATTCTTAATTGTTAATTAAATAAAATGGTTAATTATAATAAACCATTTTATTGAAAACAGACACATATAGTTTAAAACCCTCTATAAAAATAATAATGCAGTAACCCCACATTTAACATGCTATAATAAATTAATGCTCACATAACTACCAACCGATTATTATTCGATTCAACATAATCGACTAAACTTAATCGACTCTAATTCATTTTCCAGCATGTCTAGATTTATTTTAAAACAGTTGTATAAACGTCAGCACTAGTAGTTCCGAGGAAATAATTTAATCTACTCGAAGTCGTAAATATTAAAAAGCATTCACTTTAACAGCTGCTTAAGAAACGGTACGTTTTAATGGTAATACAAGATATAGTTATGTTTAAATTATGTCATTCGGGAGTCAAAGATTCAATGAATCTTGAATCCCACAAAGGAGGTCGGTATAAATAATAATGACATCCTATTATTGCCCCACTGCTGGGCAAAGGCGTCATCTCATACGATGATATAGATGATACATGGCATAGATGGCATGAGCATTGATCACCATGCTTACTCAAGACGGTTTGCAGCGCTCCGCGGTTTCACCCGCATAAATGTCGATCCCGTGGGAATATCGGGATAAAAACTATCCTATGCCCTTCCCCAGGATGCAATCTATCTTTCTGCCAAATTTTATCGAAATCTGTTCAGTGGTTTAGGCGTGAAAAGGTAACATACAGACAGACAAGAGTTACTTTCGAATTTATAATATTATAGTATGTATAGGTCCAGGTTTCCTCACTATATTTTCCTTCACCGATGTCAACAATCAGATTGAGGCCCAGGTTCTCAGCCTATAATGTTCCCACTGCTGGGACACAGGCCGTCTGTCTTCGAGAGAGAGTGGGCTGTAATCTACCACGCGGGCCCAGTGCGGGTTGGTAGATGTCACATTTTTTCGAATGTTGGGTCCTAGGATATGCCGGTTTCCTCACGATGTTTTCCTTTATCGTTTCAAGTAAACCACCGGCCTGAGCTCGAACCTACGACCTACAACTCGTAAGTCGAAGCCGTTACCACTGCGCCACCACTGCTCTCCTCCAGTTTAGTATACAGACGAGAAATAGTTCCACAAAGGCAATATTCATTTACATTACGTGCATACTATTTTTTTAAATAAAAGAAAGACGAATGATTTTCACTGACTCGGCACACACTACATGGGTCAATGAGGTCAAAAAGACCTTTGTGCTTAACTACATGGACACAAATCTCGTTTGTTGACTTTACAACGAATAAAGAAAATAGTAGTAACAGTTTTATTGATAAGGCTCCCGTGGTGGATATCATAAAAGGTGGCCAAGGGAGCCAATTAGGGTGGACAATACCATCCTCCTGCGTGCCAATAAAACAAAACGCGATCATCAATCCGTGTGCCAAGCGATCATGGCACTTATTCCTTTTTTAGGGTTCCGTACCCAAAGGGTAAAACGGGACCCTATTACTAAGACTTCGCTGTCTGTCCGGCTGTATATCAAGAACCGCGATAGCTAGACAGTTGAAATTTTCACAAATTATGTATTTCTGTTGCCGGTATAACAACAATTAATACTAAAAAAAAACAAATTATTTAAGGGGGCTCCCATACAACAAACGTGTTTTTTTTCGGGGTTTTTGCCTTGTGGTACGGAACCCTTCGTGTGCGAATACGACTCGCACTTGGCCAGTTTTTTATTGATTATTGTTACAGCTAATTTGCACTTTTATAATTTCTATCGTGAAGATATTATTGTGGACATCCATGTAATTAATATAATACGTGCTATACGTGTTATAACGTTATCGTGGATGGCAAAAAACTTCTTCATAATTATTATTTCCCTACATTTTACTTACCAGTGTCCTCATGATACCGTGACGTAGACTTGGACGTCCACCATAATATCGTCACGTTAGATATTATAAAAGTGTACATTAGGAGGTTTAAGTTCAGCAGTAGAAGTTCACTGGTTATGAAGATGAACATCAATTTCACGTCGAAGTTGTGTGTGCCTCCTCTAGCAGCTTTATGAAGTTTCCTGGCAACATCTTTGGCATTCCAAAGAATGGGTAGGAAATGTTCGCTTTTATAATTTCTAACGTGACGATTTAGCCGTGGACGTCCACGGAATCACGTAAACACAGGGAAGTAAAATGTATAGAAATATGTATTACTAGCTGCGCCCCGCGGTTTCACCCGCATAAGTGTTGACCCTGTGGGAATGTCGGGATAAAAAGTAGCCTGTATGTTAATCCAGGATGTCAGCTACCTCCGTACAAAATTTTATCAAAATTGGTCTAGCCGTTTGAGCGTGAACAAGTAACAAACATATAAACACACCCCCACACACCCCCACACTCACAAACTTTCGCCTTTATAATATTAGTGTGATGAAGACGCTTTTAAACCGTCCACGTTTACGTTCGATATCGCGCACATATTTCTTTATTTTATTTAAGCGCTACGTTTAATATATGATCAAACGAACTTCTTAAGTGAAGTTCGATCGATATAATATGAGTGGTTTCATTTGAAGATATAAATAAACAGGTAGTCCTTTTACCTACAACTCGCACGCTATTTATAGTTATTTATAATTAGAATAAAGAATCGATTTCTTTTTAAATAATAATCGATTAAAGTATCGACTCGTCTACCCTACACTATACGAGACGGTGACAGCTCATTCTTTTAGAGTTGCGACTTGAGTTCAAGTCCTCTCGTGTTATAGTAAAAATGAACTGGGTTTTGGGTGGGTTGGGTATTTATATCTTCAAATGAAACCACTCATATTATATCGATCGAACTTCACTTAAGAAGTTCGTTTGATCATATATAATATTTCGTGGTTTCATTTTCGATATAAATAAACAGGTAGATGTTCAGAGACTGTGATATTTTTACATTTTGTTTTATGCCTCTTGGATAGGTGTCTAACAATTAAAACACGAGATAACATAAATCATAAACTTCTTATATTGATAAGGAATTATTCAACAAATAAATACATTACAATCACTTGATTCGTAACTATTTCGATAGGTATTAATAATTAATCATGGGTATAGTTGTGTAAGCAAACGGATTTTGCAAAATTAGATTTTTCTACGATAGGCCGATTATAAAACTTAGCAAAGGCCTGGGAGGACGCAGTCCAGCCGGCAGTTTTTCGGATGAGATCAAGACTTAGCCCAGCCGCGCGCGCCGTTGACGTGGCAGCATGGCGGGTGCTGTGTGCGCCGTAAACTGACACGTCAATGCCGCTCGCATACAACGTCTGTTTGATCCACCTGCTTATAGTCTGTGCTGTCGCGTTCTTGTAGGGACGCTTCACAGTAATTAAGAGGTGATCTGTGTCTGAAGGCCTTAAGGCCTTCGTTGCAGACATATAGTCGACTAGCGTTGTGGCTGGACAAATAGAAGGATTTTCTAGAAAATATGGTAAATACAAAACCGGCTGGTCCCGTCCTATACCAGAGGTTTTAATAATATCCGTTATAACAATCTCGATACCGTTTGAATTGATTTTAATGTTACTTATTTTAATGAGGGAGAAAGTTTGTACTCTGTGTGCAGTGCACAGACCTAGTAAAACAACAAGTTTTTTAGTTAATTTTTCTAAATTAAGCTGAGTATGTGGGACCCATACCGAAATATGGTCCAGCACTATTTGAGGATCCCAAGTAGTTGAGTATTTAGGCAGGGATGGTCTCAGTTTGAATATCCCTTTAAGGAGGCGTTTAACGCATTCATCTGAAGCTAAGTTGTTTCCTATGAGCAAGGATAAGGCTGAACGGTGGCTGTTGATCGTGCCGTAAGACGCACCTTTATCGTACTGTTCAGTTAAAAAAGTGACTATGTGAGGGATGGAACTTTCAAACACATTCCGATTATGGTCCGTACAGTACTGCCACCACAACTTGTAACAAACGCTATATTGCTTTAGTGTACCTTCTGATAGTGAGGCGAGCATCAAGCGCAGGGCGGCTGGCGGCGTACCGCGTCGAGAGAACGCGAGCCTGAGAGCAGCGCTGCTCCCAGGGAAAGCGTCTGGTGGAGCGGGTGTTGTTGTCTGAAATGCGACAATAATAATTTTGGGTGCGGTTCTAAGACAACGATTTCTCCAACTAATAGATCCATTAACATAGGATACCAAGCCTGTGCAGGCCACATTGGGAAAACCAAGATACCGGTAGCTTTGTCCTGTATAATTTTTTGTATACAATTTAATAAGAGAGAAAATGGTGGGAAAGCATAAAATAATTTTGGGAACCAACTTATCGTAAATGCGTCGACGGCTATCGCATCTGGGTCCTTTTTCCATGACACATATTCGTGACACTTGGCATTGATTCGAGAAGCGAATAAGTCAATCTCTGGTTGACCTAAACATTGTACAATATATTTAAATGCCGGTTGTGATAACTCCCATTCGACGTCGGGGTTCACCCTGCGTGATTCTTCGTCAGCCTCGACGTTGTCTTTTGTGTTTATATACGAAGCGAATAACCACAGCTTTCGCATCTCGCACCATTGCCAAATATCACGAGAAAGTGCGCTTAAGTGTGGGAATTGAATACCGCCCATGCGGTTTATATAACTTATTGCGGTAGTGTTATCCACACGAAGCAGGATAGCACAATCAGTTTGGTCCCGAGCAAAACATTTAAGGGCGAAAAATACGGCTAGTAGTTCCAAATAATTAATATGAAAAATAATTTCATTTTCTTTCCAAGCACCATTGACTCGTACCCCGTTACTAAATGCACCCCAGCCTGTGCGTGACGCGTCAGTATAAATTTCCAGCGCATAGCTTTGGGACTTTAGTGGATTATTTACTTTGTAAATATTTTGAGACCACCAGTTCAAATCACTTAAGATGTTATGAGGAAGTCTAACTTTTACGTCAAATATACCGTGTTGTTGTAGAAACAAGTATTTATTTCTTTCTAATATCTTTGTATACAACCAACCGTAACGCACAGCTGGGCACGCTGCTACGAGTACTCCTATCAATTGGGAGAAATTTCTAATTGAAACTGTGGGTAGATTGGAATACTTTTGTACTAAACAGGCTATCTTGTTGCGTTTGTCTAGAGGTAACGATAAAGTCATATCAGAAGTATCATAAATAAATCCTAAAAATTTGCATGATGTTTGGGGTTGCAAATTACTTTTTTCGTAATTTATTACGAATCCCAAACATTCCAGTAATGCTACCGTTTCCTTTACGTTACGAAGACATTCTTCGTAAGTGCTCCCTAAACAAAGCAAATCGTCTAAATAGGATACAGATAGAAACCCGCGATTACGTAAAAAACCTACAACTTCTCTGACAATCTTAGTAAAACACCTAGGAGCTATAGCGAGCCCATAGGGTAATGCGTTAAACTCGTAAGTTATTATTTTGTTTGAGTTTTGCGCGGTATAATGGAATCGTAGGTATTTACGAAATTGCTTAGCAACAGGAATAAGAAGGTATGCTTCCTTCATATCTACGGTCGCCATGTACCAGTTTGATTGTACTAACTTACAGGCAGTTCTACTATCCTCCATTTTAAAATGTGTTTTAGGTATGAATCTATTTAAGGATTTTAAATTCAGAATAAACCTTTTACCACCGTTGGACTTTGGAGCTAAAAATGTACTAGAAATAAACTGATCTGAACTGGGCTCAACCTGTGAAATAGCACCTAGTTCAGTTAAATTCTCGACAGCTAATGACATGTCACGCTGTTCACTCAATGACCACGTAATTCGAGGGATACAAGTTTGAAACGGCTCACATACAAACGGAATAGGTATTCCCTTCATGATCCCATTGAGAATACTGGTATTATTAGTAATGTGGGTCCAACAATTGTAGAAGTGTTGTACCCTACCTGCATGTACCTGTGTTACTGGCGTGCAGGGGCACGTGGCCGGTTCTGGTTCGCCTTGGATAGCGACGTCGCTGTCGCAGTCGCCGTTGATCGACGTGCTGACGTGGGGAATCTCCTCTGACCCCCTCGCCCCCCCCTGTTCGTTGGGTAACGAGAAGGTCCGACCCAGTTTCCCTGGAACTGATGGCGCGCAGACATTGTGTTCTGGGACTGGGCATTATTATTAGATTTCACAGGCAGTGTAACAGTCTTCTTTATCTGTAGACCCTGTTTTTCGATGGTTTTAGACGCCTTTATTTTATCGGGTAAAGTGGAACCGAACAACGTCTCATCTCTCTCGCTGTCCTGTATGACATTGAGAAAGGGCTTCGCTAGCCCGGGTGTAACCATTTTTATCCGAGCCTGGGTTTCGGAATTATGTAAATCACATAAAATGCGACAACCATCACTTAGTGTTTTGATCGCTTCGATCTTGTTGTCACTGGTTATTAATGACGTCATCGCCTTGCTAATAGCTGTAATACCTGCACCCAATTGTTGTTGAGATGTCTCAACTTTTTTGTCGCGTAACCTTACCATCTCTGGAACAGCGGCTGAGATCTCAATATTTAGTTTTGGAGCTTGCAGTAATGTACAATTACTGGGTATGAGATACTGTTTTAATATTTTGTCTCTCATTTCTTTAGCCATTCCCTTTTTGAGTAATGGTAACCATAATTGGGTTAGGTTGTTATGTATTTCCTGGCCCCATATGGGGCCTTCATCAGTTGCCTCGCCAAGAGCGGACAGGATCTCTGGATCCAATGGAGGTTCAGGAAGCGCTGCTGGCGCCGGCGGTGCCGGTGGTAACGACTTCAAATCATCCTGTTGAGTCGAAACAGACTCCAACAAAATGTCAGGCCGAGGCTCATCAGGGTCAGGTATTATGACTGTGTCTTCAGGTCCGAGACCAGGTTGCGGCTCAGTTTCTACGGGTTGTTGGGATAAATCCCACATCGCCGTTTCGTCTCCTAAAGGAAAAACAATAAACGTAACTCAACTATATGTATGTAGGAGGTACGTCAAAAGGTAACAGTTCTAAATTCGAATCTATTACCAATTTATTTGTAACGCCTCGTTCGCTTATGGAATCTATGGCGGATTGCATACTTGCCGTGTTCAAATTTGAATCTATGGCAAATTACCAGTAACAAGACTGTCACTTTGACCAGTACTTGTACGGTAGAAGTAGCAGAGATTAATAGTAACTAACCTTGTGGGTTATCGTCGTCCGAACATGAGAATGAATCTTCTCGACGCCGGCGTTTGTGACGGTGTTTATCCCGTAATTTTTCCATCTTCTTCATATAATAATCAATTCTTTCTTCATAGGACCTTTTAGGCATCGAGAATGTAAAAAATACCGATTTATAGGATCGGAACACAGAACAAAAACAATCCAAGGTAGGAGCGCGTGCACTCGTTGCCTCGCACGGAAAAAGAATGAGCTGTCACCGTCTCGTATAGTGTAGGGTAGACGAGTCGATACTTTAATCGATTATTATTTAAAAAGAAATCGATTCTTTATTCTAATTATAAATAACTATAAATAGCGTGTGCCTTGTAGGTAAAAGGACTACCTGTTTATTTATATCGAAAATGAAACCACGAAATATTATTAATGTCTGTGTCTCATCAACTGTCACTTGTCAACGAAAGTTCGAAGTTCCATGGAGTTTCTTGCCCGTTCTTCTCCATAGAGATCTACGCTTTGGAATGGGCAACTAGCTTCAACTTTTTGACTAACTGACAGACTATTTAATTTTGACAATTCAAAAGTGCCTGTACAAGGTTTAATTGAAATAAATGATTGAGTTTGAGTTTGAGTTCGAACATGCTGTACATACCTAACGTTAAAATCGATCGCATTATTAAAATTGTTAGAAATCCACATATTTCATCTAGAACTACCGTATATTTAAATTTTACAGCCTAGGACGTTATTGAACCTTTGAATAATAGAATAGAATAGAATAGAATAGAATACTCTTTATTATGTACACCATATACATTATAATGTTCCGCATTAAACCTAGATTCTATTGAAAATGAATCCAACTGTTTTACAAAAGTACTTTAAATGTAGCACTTTAAGGTGTGAATTCCTTTGTGTTTTCCAAAAGCTGAATTCCACATAACGAAAGCACAAATCCACATTTTCCTCCCTAATAAGGACCAAAAACATGTAATACTTATTTATAGTAATAAAACTAAATAACCAAAGAATATAACTTGCTATTGTTTCCTACGCAACATAAAGTAAATAAATAGTAAGTACCTAACTAAAGGAGTTAGGTCAAAAATGTAATAGAAATTGATATGAAAGTGTCGGTTTGGCCGTAGAGGTTATAAATTCTTATTGTTTACCCCGTCGGCGTATTGGCGTGAAATCTGACTGCTCATTGGAGGTCTTGGCTTTTAATACGGCTGTGCGCATACGAGGTGACGTGCGTGGTATGGTCGCGTTGGTCGCAAAATTTTTGAGTTGGTAGAACTTTTTTGCGACATTTTGATTGACGCGTCAAATATTATTATTTATTATTACCTTTATTTCATTAAATATCACATATAAATTTTATTTTTAAATATTAGTTTATAAAAGATATAAAAACATTTAAAAATATTAAAAATAGTAGCCCACCGGTATCGGGGACAGGGTCCAAGCTACCAGCGGTCAGGGCTCCAGAGATAGGAACCTCCTTATTATTATTATTTTGCTTTAAACCATATTATTAAAATGTTGGTCTAAACTATTTGTCTGTAATCTCAGACTGGCTTGCTAGACTATGGTTATAATACTACGATATGTAGGTACATTGATTATTAACGTGGCCGCAGATATTTGGCTTAGGGCTGATTTTTTAATTGACAAATAATTCTTATTCGTGGAATAAAATTAACGTCTGACAGATTCTGTATGGAAGAAAAAGCCGTCAAAAATTCAAAATTATTCCTCGAATAAAATTAACTGGCTTTGGAAAAATCACTTATTAGTAGGAAATATCGATCAGGTTAAGCCACGCTTTCCGTTACGGGTTGTCAGAAGCCCGATAGTCTGACAACCAGTCTTACCAAGGTCAGGGGTATTTAATTGTAATACCGGTTGTAGAGATCAGATACTCCATGTAAAATACTGGTATTCAGCTACATCTGCACCATTATTGCGTAACACAATATCAATCGCAATCTGAATAATTTTGAAGAATATTGCTAATCCATTGCTTCATTATTCGATAAATTTGTCTGCTCTACTCCGTAAATAACGCAATTAATGTTTTTGAACTGTCAAAATGAAAGCCATTTCTACTGGTTAGTGTTTTACGCAATTACCCCGCCGGTTAGACTGGAAGCCGCCCCCAACACAGTTGTTTAAGGCTAGGCAGATAATGAGTTATATTGGTCGCAACTTTTTAGCTTTTGCACAGTGAGAGAACACCCTTACCCAAACAAACCTCAGTTAAAACACTGACCGTGTGAAAAGCTTTCCAAGTTTTATAGAGTTTTATTCAACAATATAGCAACTTGGAAGGAATTTATTTTATTTAATGGATATTGGCTTAGATTTATTAGTTTATTATCTGACTGACTGATATATCAACGTACAGCCTAAACCGCTGGTCCTAGAGACATATAATTTGGAGGGTGTGTTCTTTGTGAATAGTAGGTATCCACTAAAGGGTTTTTCGAAATTCCACCCCTAAAAGGGTGAATGGGGGGAGGTGAAATTTCACGCAGACGAAGTCGCGGGCAGAAGCTAGTCACACTAATATTATAAAGGCGAATGTTTGTGTGGGGGTGTGTGTGGGGTGTGTGTGTGGGGGTGTGTTTTAATAATAATAATAATAATTTATGTATTTGCCAAAAAAGATTGTACAAAAAAAAAAACAACTTAAAAACTATTACGCTATTATAAAATAATACAATACAAAATGGGAGCATCTGCAACCGAACTAGGTGAAACCTGTGTCTCGGTATGCAGCGCCAAACCTCTCATATCTGTTTATATGTTCATATGTCTGTTTATATGTTTGTTACTTCTTCACGCTCAAACGGCTGCACCAATTTTGATAAAATTTTGTATGGAGGTAGCTGACACCATGGATTAACATATTATATACTTTATATACCGATATTCCCACGGGATCGACATTCACGCGGGTGAAACCGCGGGGCGCAGCTAGTTGTTTATAAATGGTAAAATATATGTGCAAATTCTAGTTATACTAACAATGGTAGGAACATTGTACTCTTACTCAATTACATTAGTAAAGGCTTAACACTTAAAATTCCTTAAGGGGTAAGCAGAGTTCAAGTTGTGTTCCTACTTTGCAAATTCTCGTATACGTTTTACAAAATAAATCACATGTTTTCATTTTAAATTCTATATTAATATATTCTTTTTAAATTCTAAGGTTTCTATTTATATGATAAATATTATTGTTTCTGTGAGTAGATTTGTACAAACACTTTTATACGTCAATCATAATTATTTTGACTCTATGACTTTGAACTAGATGAGGTCTGCGTTTCCTATCCGACTGTTCTGAGAAGAAAGTCCGAAACAAACTCAGAGGACAGTCTCTTTTAAAGGACGTATTCCACATTGGGCACCCGCTTAAATGGCACCTGAGTGAATGTGCCGCTGTGTGTCAGGTGCATTTATTCAGGTGCTAGTTAAGCGGGTGCCCAATGTGGAATACGTCTTTTAAAGTCCAGACATAATCTAACTAAACTAAGGAATATGTAGGTTTGCTCACAATTGTCAACTATCATAATATTAATTATTAAAATTTTCTCATGCCACAAAAATATAAAGACATTTTAAATACCTTTAAGTACACTTTTGGCCAATTTATTTGAAGCACGTTTTATATGAGATAAGAATGGCACGACGCGGGCCACATCAAACGTTTAAGGGATTTTACGACGGATGCATACTTAATTTGGCTTCCAGTGTATTTTTATATTCACAAAAGTGTACTTACTACTTAGTAATCTTATTAACTCTTGTTCACTGTTCAGTAAAAAAGAAAGAAAGAAAAAGTATTTATTAGTAATTTTTTTTTTTTTTAAAGGATCTGTTAAGGTGTATGGATAGTGGTAGACCACTAAATTAAAATTTTCTTACGTTTTTTGCAATTTGCAAGTCAGTGTCAGTTTGTATCTTGATCAAAATATGTTTCGCGACAATAACAGGTACATATTTAGAGAATTATAATCATTAGAATCATTATTATATCTTTCTAAATTAGATTTCTACCACCTACCACAAAGTGTTTATGTATACCGATTAAGGTCTTTAAAAATCAGGTTTGAAACTAAGTTGAAGTTCCAATCGAAGTGCTTTAATTCATAAGAATCAGCCCATAACGTTCCCACTGCTGGAACACAGGCCTCCTCTCTGTGAGAGGGAGTGGGCCATAATCTACCACGCAGGCCCAGTGCGGGTTGGTAGATATAACATATCTTCGAATGTTTGGTTATAGGACGTGTCGGTTTCCTCACGATGTTTTACTTTACCGTTTTGAAGCAGTGGTGATGAAATAATTTACACAAAGTAAAGCGCCTGTCTGGTTTCGAACCTACGACCTACTATTTGTAAGTCGCGGCCGTTACCAATGGGCACCACTACTCTATTTTACTCATTTACATTTAAATTACTAACTTCGAACTATTTTTAGCGCCAATTTTTGAGAGGTGCACTGCATAGCAGCTTTACGGACTCAAACATAAACCATAATTTTAAGTAAATATTAAAAACTTTAAGTTAATAAAACCTTCAACTCCGCAGGTCAACATTTTGACATTCAGGCAACACGATCCCTTACCGTGACGTCATATATTCACGACTTTACATGCGGTATGCACATGCACTTGCGATGAGAATATTTGTTATCATAACCATCGTTGTCATAAAGATATTTTGATGATACGTAGGAATTTTTCAAGTTTTTTTTGTGTGAATATAAGTTATTATATCCCTTTGAGTCTACCTATTGTTTCTACATGCAATATAACATTCCTACATATCTTGAGACTACCCATGAATTTACAATTCCAATCCTGGAGTACCTAGTATCCTGGAGTTGTGAACAAAAAATAAAAAAAAGGTTCTTTATTAACTTCAGTTGTACAAAAACACTTATCTAAATACTATGCAGCGTTACAACTAAGGGAATAGTGATTTTGATGAACTCTGGCACCCAAAGTAAGATTTAACTGGTGTCTAGGTGCCAGCGTCCTCGTCTATAATTGAACATAGTAGGTATAACAGTAGTTGTAGGACGCGCACAGTATATTATTATTATGATAACTACTTAGGTACTAGTAAATGCATAAATGTGACCTATTAAAGTACAGTTGATCTATTTTGTAAACATCTCCCTAAGAGTGAGCCGTCATTCTACTTAATGCTAGGAATTGACACTACTGACAGCTTCAAGCTCACTAAAACCTAAGTTTTCACCATGAGATTTTAACATAATAGATGCAAGTTTCACACAATACACACAATTTTTGATATAAGCAAGCAATAATATTAATTATATAATATATTGCATGTAGTGTAGACAATCAGTTCGATCGAGTCAAATTTAATAATTCGGAAACAGAAAAATGGTCTACAACTAGGTCAAACATTACGTGCAGTACATCGAATGAAATTATTGTTTGTACAAAGCAAAGGGCGAAGGCATACATCGAAAAGTCATAAACGCCATTGATTCGTACAGCCTGAGGTTATGACGAAACAGATGCACAATGGCCAGAGGAGGCCAAGACTGACCTATCACGATCAAATTGAACGTACTTGTAAATTACATCCAATAATTGTGTACTTAGAAATTAGGGAGTTATGGAATCGTAGACAGAGTAAGCTATAAACTCATGGTATCCGTGTTACCGAAAGGGACAAAAATTTCCGGCAATCTTCATCATACTATCATTTTTACAGCTTATTGCATTGCACCTTACCATTGTCACAGTTGCGCAAAAGTACTATTATTGAATTATGCACGAAAAAGATCTTATTTTCCGTTTAATCGCGGTGTAGTTTTTATTATTTCATTCATAAACTTCAAACTTGTTGTGCACATTGATGTGCTTAGCCGACACGCAGCAAGGGACAGAAATATTCTTACTCTGTCTCTTTTCTATGCTAGTGACATTAATTTATTTATCTTTTTCTTGTGCGAATGAAAATGAAGATATGCGGCAGTCTATAGTTTACTCTGCCTACGTATGGAATAGAAGCCTAATCGCCTGCTTACCCTGTTTTCATTCTATGTCAAGAAGTAAGATATTTGACTATTTTGACTGTAGATTGTCATGTTCATTGTAACAAATGAGGTGGGTCTTTTTTTTTTGGTCGCAAGTGTTTTTTTGTGTGACGTCATTATTAGCAGGTTTAATTAAAATAGTTTTAGATACTTATAACCAAGTTCTGTTTAAACCTTATCAAAATGACTAATGAATAACTAATTCTTGTTTCAGGTATGCAAATGCGAGCAAAAAAATTAATTCATTTTACAAGAGGTCGTCGTAAGTACAAAAAAATCGATAATTTAGTCAATAGTAATTTATCTATTGGTTTAGATATATTTATTTATTATTTTATGAACTGTTTAATGCTCTAAAATGTGTATAATGAACAGTTAAGATGTAAATAATAGGATTAAGTATCATCAGCCCGTTTTAATCCGTTTTTAAGGCCTTCGTATCTATGGGTAACGATCTTCAGACGGACAGGATATGTAATTTATTTGTTGATTTATTAATCGTAACTTTCGATTGATGGACATGCTCGAACTGTCTGGGGAAGATTCTGTTAGGAAAAAGCTGCAGGATGTTTTAAAAATGTTGGGAAAACTATATTTTATAAACGCTGTTTAGTAAAAACCTTTTCTTTCGAAATAAATTTTTTCGAAAATTTAAAAGTGTTAAATAAATTATATTCTAAAAAGACAATTACCTTTGCCAAAGTGCAAAGCAGTTTGTTGGGAGACGTAGCTCCTTTTTTACATTTGTACATAATTTATAATGTACCTACACTCTCCAGGGATGTGCCTTACAGGCGTTGCACGGGGGGGTTCCGGAATTGGTCTTTTAAGAGGAACCGGGACCACCCCTATGTGCTGATGGTGATCACCGGAGTGGTTTTAGTGAGGTAAAAAACCCACACTCCCCGAACTCCCTCCCCGGAGGTGCCTTTTGAAGGTTTCCCCAGGACAACAAAAAAAAAAGGTATCTATGCTAAACTACTCGTATTTATGCATTCCTTAAATATTATGCTGTAGGATGTAGAATGAATTTATATAAAATTACCATTTTATACATTTTAGAAGATAATGTACAGTTAGTGGCAGTGGGCATGGCACATTGCTCGCAGAACAGATGGCCGATGGGGCCGAAAGGTTCTGGAGTGGCGACCGCGTACCGGAAGACGTAGCGTTGGAAGGCCTTCTACCAGGTGGACCGACGACCTTGTGAAGGCCGCGGGTACCCGATGGATGCGAGAAGCACAAAACCGGTCGAAGTGGAGGTGCTTGGGGGAGGCCTATGTCCAGTAGTGGACGTCTTTCGGCTGAAATGATGATGATGATGAATGTACAGTTTTGAAATCAAGGAAGAAATATTTGGTTCAGCAATGGGACACATACCTAAAACTGTCATTGTATATAAAAAACCGGCCAAGTGCGAGTCGGACTCGCATACGAAGGGTTCCGTACCACAAGGCATAAAACGCCGAATAAAACTTTTCTTTTAACGTCCCTTTAAATTTTAACTTTATTATATTTTTATTATTTGTTGTTATAGCGGCAACAGAAATAATCATCTGTGAAAATTTCAACTGTCTAGCTATCACGGTTCATGAGATACAGCCTGGTGACAGATAGACAGTGGACTCTTAGTAATAGGGTCCCGTTTTTACCCTTTGGGTGGGTACGGAACCCTAAAAAGTACTTCTAGAACCTATACAATATGCCCGACAAAGAACTTTCTCTCAATCATTCACCCTACATCGATCCAAATTCTCCACCAGACGATCACTTAACAACAAGACTGAACCTCGAACGAACCACCTTATCTGTCTATTTCATATTTGACAACCGAGATAAATGTGACACTCCACGACACATATGCGCCAAAGCCGCTTATCTAAATGAAACACGTCAAACAAAAACAAGTGAATGATTTATAAATATAATGTCTTAATTAGCTAAAATAAGATTAATTAGATACCAGATCGCGGATGTTTGTGAAACTCTTAAAGTGTTAGTTGATAAAAGGAAGTTATTAATTTGAACTGTCAATACTATGCCGTTGAACTTGGCCCAACGTGTTGAGGCCTAAGATGGTGGAGTATCCTGCTTGCATACCTACCTACTTGTAAAGGGCGTCTGTACCATCCATACGAAAACTACCTTTTGGAAGGGCCGACTATAGGCCGACCGCTTAACTGAGACGTTGCCTGAGGTAGCAGCGCGGTGCGGGAGGGGTGTGGTGACGTGATGCGAGAGCTCGGTGATTCGTCAACTTGTGACAACTATCACCCCTCCCGCCCCGCGCAACTACCTCAGGCAACGTCTCAGCCTAAAGAATCAATTCTATTTTATTTCTTGTAATTTTTGACGTTCAAAAGTGCTTTTTTATGTGCCTATTTGAAATAAATGATTTGACTTTGTATTATCTAAACATAAGTGCTGATATTACCTCTGCTAAGTTGTAGAAGTCGCCACTTAGGCCTTTGTGCACACAAAGTTTTTGTTGCCGTGAAAAACTACAGTTTATGCGCTGTGTGTAGGCACGACTCGTCCGTGTTGTATGGATCACTATGGAAGCTTGGTTGACAAACACGTTTTTTAGTTGATGAATTTCCTTGTCCATGCTTCTAGCTAGACCCAGTTGTATAGGTAGCGTGTTATCTGTCAGTGAGTATCCAGATAATAAAATTATGACACAATGGTGCCAATTCTGTTGTTCACAAACTAAACTAAATTTAAGTTTAGTGCATCTTTTTCTTTCTATTTCATTAAGAAAAGGACAGAAGATAAATTTTAGTTTAGTCCTGTCAAATTAATTTGCGCCTTACGTAAATTGACGAAATTTTAGTATGCAAGTTTTTAATCACGTGTCTAAACTTGTATGGAGAAGACTGGCTGTGGCTGATTAATTTGACAGGACTAAACTAAAATTTATCTTCTGTCCCTTTCTTAATGAAATAGAAAGAAAAGCACTGATCTTAAATTTAGTTTAGTTTGTGAACAAGGGAATTGGTACCAATGACAAGAGATAAGTTATTTTTGTTTCCCAACAAAATATAACATTGCTTTACGAAATTCCAGAAAAAAGAAACTGCCATTTTTCAGAAGCCACAATACTAAAATAGTAATTTTACTTTTCTGTGGAATCTTGCATATAAAATGTGTTGAATGCCATTTGTATCAATTCACCTTTTAAAAACCAGTCTACAGAAGTAAATAAACATACCATTCCCAGTTAAACAGCCATTGGAGTATTTTTATTCTGCCATTATTAGCAATATTGTCTCCCATAGAACATGGCAGTTCACAAGGACTTACGAGTACCTAAGGGATCTGCCCCACCGCAGACGAGGAATCGACGAGCTATCAACGATTTCCTGATTTCCTGGCACGGTCGGCAACAAAACTCCATCAACACTGTAATTTTTACATGGCTTTTCACATACTAGCAAACAGTTTATGTTTTAAACATTGTACTTCTGCTGCAATTTTGTTTTTTTTTTTTTTTTATTTGGAATGGGTTTGCTCTTGACTCTAGTCTAGGTCAGAGGTGACAGGGACAAAGTCGACGATGGAGTGAGCTTACCCAGAAGATGCCTGTTCACTCTTACTTTGAAGAGATTCGGGTTGTATGAGCTAGGAAACACAGACGCAGGTAAAGAGTTCCACTCTTTTGCTGTGCGCATTACAAAAGACATTTGAAAAATTTTGCTCAATAACTAAGATTAAAAATACTGAAGTGTTAATCGACTCTTGTTGCTGACTGTACAGTGGCTTCCAAAAGTTAGCACATCACACCACATCACCTGTGGTGTGGTGATGTGGTGTGGTGGTTTTACACTCGCTGCTCGCCAACTCGTTTTCAGTTGCTAGTTCTACTCGCTACTCGTCCATCGCCGGCGGTGAGACAACTGCCTTAGGTACCTCGGGTTCGCATCTTGCATCCCACACTACTACTTGCCGTTGAGAGCAAACTTCAAGAGTACCTACAGGAAAAAAGATTGTGACAGGACTCAACAGGCAGCCCTGTGTAAAGATGTTTATGATTTACGATATTTCGATTGTCAATGACAAAGGGGATTACAGCAGTCTGTTGTTTTTGTTGCAGTTTCTCATTCTTTCTTGTTGGATAGGTAGGTAATATTTTTAAAGACTGGTCCATGAGTACAACATCATTCTTAGAAAAGATTAATAAATGCAGGGGTCTATTTACGGACACCATCAGATCGAGCTACTACAATTTGTCAAATTTCTTTAATAGATTTTCTACTTTGTCCCTAAAGCATAAGGTTCAAAGCTGATTGGGAAAATTTGGCAGTTTCTGGTAGCTTGTCGTGCTGGCGTCTGCACATTTATCCTAATAATTTAAGAAGAAAAGTTCGATAAATGTATACTCCCCATGTTACTAGTATTAAGTTATCCCTGCGTGATGTAAAATACAGTCAGGAAAACTAATTTAAATTGACACACAACTTCAACCAGCCTTGTTATAGCCATTTCCAGCTGTCAAAGCATGACATTTATGATTTCAATATAGGTACCCACGGGAAATTGAAGTCGGTAGTCACTTTGGCAAACAATTTCCTTGGCTTTACGAAGAAAACCTAGTTATATCTATTAATTTTATATTTCTCTAACAACCGACAAATTTTAAAATTAAAGTGATCTAGCGTCGTCGGTCGACATGTATTTAACTATACGACGTTAATACTTTAGTGTAAAATTTTCCCAATCAACTTTGAACCTTATGCTTTAGCGATAAAGTTGATGTGCTGGCGGCTGTAATTATTTCCATAGCCTCGTTGGTCTAGTGGCTGCAAGTTCTACTGCTGAGCAAGAGGGTTCGATGCCCGGTCAGGTAAAATGTTCTTGGGTTTTTACATCAGTAATTTCTCAAATTCATCTTCTTTTTGAAACTGGTTTGAGCCCGGTTGATGACAATAGGCTCGCCTCCTATTACATACGACTAAAGGCTCCTACAAACGGGCGCGACACGCGATATAATCGAGCGCGACATAAAGGCACCGCTCGTTGTGCGATTTGCGGTGCCTTTGTGTCGCGCGCGATTTTATCGCGTGTCGCGCCTCTTTGAAGGAGCCTTTGAAGATAACTAGTGAAGTGTGGGTGTACTAGGCATAGGTACACATCTGTCCAACCCTATGGGGAATACGGGCGTGATGCACTCATCCATACTAATATTGTGTCTGCCTGTCTGTTACCTCTTCACACTTTAACCGCTGAACCGATTTAGATGAAATTTGGTATAGAGATAGTTTGAGTCCCGGGAAAGGGCATAGGATAGTTTTTATCCCGATATTTCCACGGGATCGAAACTTACGCGGCTCAATAAATATCAAAGTCGTTAACGTCTCGTCACCGTCACATGTAAGTCCTAACACAGAAATGCTAATAGATCGCCATTTAAAACTTCGCCTACAAATAAGTCCAGCAAATACATTTTTGCATTCCACTTAATGAACTGGCTTTGAACTTGAGAGAATCTCTGGAATATCTTTTAAATATCTTAGCGAGGTGATAAGATACCGACGAACTGGGTTATGTAGGGATCCTCAGAAAAATTAAATTCAGAAAAATAACATCCAGCAAAATAGAGCTTTTAGTAAAAAATATATTATGTATATCGTAACAGCAACATACACGACACCTCAAGTACATAGGTTATCTAAATTACAGTGAAAAAAAATCATGTAAACTAAAAAGAATCCCTCGAGCGTCAGCAAAAAAAAAAAAGATCATCTTTCTTTACAAAAGTAAAAAAAACTACTTTAAAGATATTTCCTATTCGAGTTTATTTCAAAGGTTATGAAAGGTAGAATTGAAAAGATTATATTTATAAAATATTACGAGTTTGTTGTCTGTTATACTATATTTTTAAGTGAAGTTTAGTCTGAAGTCCGGAATAGTCTTTTAAGAGTCCATTTTACAAAGTCAATGCAGCTAGCTTTAAGTTGATGTGTTAGTTATAAGCTGTAGCGATACTGGCAACAATTGAATAAGTCATTGCGTTTTTTTTATCAATATTGATATGGCAAATACCTAACTTTTTTTAAGGCAGTTTTGGCCCCGTGGTATCGGCCCCGATTTACGAATTGTAGGTCGTGGGTTCGAACCCAGGCAGGCTCTTTACTTTGTGTAAATTATTGTAACACCACTGCTCTCAAAACGGTAAAAGAATACATCGTGAGTAAACCGGCATGTCCTAGAACCAAAAATGCGAAGACTGTGACATCTACCAACTGGGCCCGCGTTAGACCCGCTCACTCCCTTTCGAAGAAAGCGGGTCAGTGTCCCAGCAGTGGGAACATTATAGGCTGCTTATGAACACAATAGGTATGCAACACACAAATAAAGTCTTATAGCATCCATACTAATATTATAAATTAGAAAGTAACTCTGTCTGTATGTAAATTTTTCACGCGTAAACGACTAAACGGATTTCGATAAAATTTGGCAGAGAGATAGACTGCATCCTGGGGAAGGACATAAGATAGTTTTTACCGACATACATCGCGGGCGAAGCCGCGGGCGGGAGTAAAGTCTTTGATATTATTAAAAGTGTATCAAAGCCGTGATATAAGTATGAAATCAGCAACCCGTCTTGAGTAAGCGTGGTGATCAATGCTCATGCCTTCTCTATAATGAGAAGAGGTTTTTACTCTGCAGTTGGAAAAAATAGACTGGAGTTATTTTTGGCGAAATGTGGTTGTATTATAAGTCTACCTCTGCCTGACCCTACGATACAGGCGTGGTCTTAGATTATTTTATTCGTAAGTCCATAATAGGCTATTTGACTGGTTTCTGATAAACATCTCAGATTATTTAATGGTGTCTAACGAGCCCACAAAAACCTATTACTTCAAATTGCATAATGTATTTCTTTTAGAAAATAGTAAATAAAAATGGAGTGTTTAAATAAGCCGCCAAAACGCTATCTTTAACAATATGGCGTCGTGACGTCAAAATACACGTAAACAAACGTTGAAACGGTCGAGATACTAGACAAAAGTCATCTGTTCTGTCAACGATAGACAGAAATTGACTATATCATGACGTCATCATAAGTTCAGCCAATCCAGACCGTTTTCGATTACGTGGCGCCAGATTTAAAAAGATGAAGATTTTTCGGGATTTTTTTAATAAATAATACATTGTTTTGTAGTAAAATTAATGCAAATCGATTTTAAAAGCGATAATCTATATGAGTGTCAATAATTCTGACCTTATTTTTTACATTGTCAAATAGCCTATTATCTAAGATTGAAATCCATTTTACAATTTAACACTAAAATATTCAAATATATATCTGTAAATTATATATACATTATATACTTACAAGTATATAATAAAAAAAGGAAAAAAAAAACAGGAGCTAGTATCAAAAAATTCGTCCGCATGGCTGTCAATGGCATAAGTTCCCAAAAGGCTGGCAGCATTACCACGTTGGATGGCAATGATTATTCTTTGGGCTAAAAATAGGCCAGCCCTAATAAGTTATGTTAAGTATGTTAGAAATTTAATTAAATAATAAATTTACTAGATTGAAACTAAAAATATCTATTAAACTCGCTTCCACTTATAACACGCACCACAGTCAACAGCAGCGGAGTAACAGCGGTCATAAAAACATGCATTTACAACGTAAATACAGAAACGAGGATGCCTGCGCAATACTCGCCATTCTCATTCGAACACCGCTGAAATATTACATTTTAAATGTACCTATCTACAGTCTGCAAGTTTTAAAAAGTTGCCAGTAATAATAGTTGTGCGGTTGCTAATGGTCAGGTTTGTACCATGGACAGTAAGGATCTTTTGTTGGTAGGTAATGAACATGGCGACTGCGATCACCAATCCGCCAAAATGTGGTGATTTCTTGTAACAACATCGGTTCTTCATAATAAAATTGTACAGGCCCTTGCAGACCATAGTTGATAAATTTCTGATGTGCAGACTAATAAGGTGTTTCACACTTGTTACGGGTAAGCAGAAGCCCGAAAGTCTGACAGTCATTCTTACCGGCAGCGACTGCCTATCTGACCGTCACAACCCAGTTACTGGGTAACATTGCCATGTACCCAGTGACTGAGTTGTGAAGGTTAGATAGGAAGTTGCTTTGTAAAATTCTGGTATTCATCTGCATCCAGTAAGATGAGGAGGCAACCCCAACATAGTTGAGAATGGGCACTTGATGAGGCTGATTAGGTAGGCCGTTGACCTGGTTAAGGTTGCGAGAATGAATGCTGGTAGCGGAGGATTGGTTTTTGTAATAGTGGGGGGAGGTCTTTGTCCAGCAGTGAACGTCTTTCGGCTAATATATGCGATAGTCACGACGATAAGGGTTCTTTAGGAAGAGTCATCATCTGCCTAGCCTTTTCTCAACTATGTTGGGGTCGGCTTCCAGTCTAATCGTATGCAGCTGAGAACCAGTATTTTACCGCAACGACTGTCAAAGATCCACGAATGACAGCCGGTACCAACGGCTTAACGTGCTTTCCGAGGCACGGAGGCACTTTAGGAAGTCTGGAATATCAAAGTTGTCTTTTAAGAATCCGTTCTGAAACTTGGCTTTTACAATTGAGTAATTAAACGAGCGTTCCACTCGTAGTTCTAACCTTCATACACAACCTCACGATCCGATGAAAATCAGCACCTCAATTTCCGAAGCCGCGTTCACAAACTCCAGATTTCTAACTCCACGCCTCTACAATATTATTATTGTAACAAAGTAAAAGCCTCCCTACACGAAACCCAACAAATCTCAAGTCTATGTTATCTCTATTCATTCCTAACAATAGGAACAGTCTCAGAAATAGCCGTTTCTCAGCATAACATTAGCTATTTATGATTGCTTATCTAGACTAACGGTCCAGCCAGTCTGCAGTTCAGCCTAGAAACGTAACTTGGGCCTTGATATAGACATATAATTTTCTGGGAGTAAAAATAACAGTTTTTGATTGGGATTGTCAACTGGGATTACGTTTTTGGAGTAGCTTGAATGTAATTATTCCACAAGAAGGTACTATATCTGGTTGATGAAAACTTCTAGTTTTCGTTTCAATATTATGGACCTATAAAAGACCCAATCAAGTAATTAATGTTCTTAGCATAATCAGCCTATAATGTTCCCACTGTTGGGACACGGGCCTCTTTTGGTTCTAGCACATGCCGGTTTCCTCACGATGTTTTCCTTCACCGTTTTAAGAGCAATGGTGATGATATAATTTACACAAATTAAAGAGCCTGCCTGGGTTCGAACCCACGACCTACAACTCGTAATTCGGGGCCGTTGCCACTGGGCCACCACTGCTCTAATTTATTCTTATTAATTAATTAATGTTCTTACCTTTAGGTAAGCACCACGCCTTATTTTAATGAGAACTAAAGAAGCAAAGGTAGTTAGTCTATGGTCAGCATTTACAGTCTTTTTCTCCTAACGCTTTAAAATTACTTCCTGCTATTTGTGCTTTAACCTTTTATTTCTCAATCATATCCATGTCTTAATCAAGACATTACATTGATCTAACCAACAAACACTAACTCCTGTGTCCCTTTAAAAAAATATTGTCCAGAAAAGAGAACCAGCCCATCTTCACCTCTGTTAATCCTTTTTACATTCACTACCAAAAAGCAACACATACACGACAATTCGTAAGTGGTTGGCACACAGGACTGTGGACACAAAGAGAGGTAACACGCGCAAAATTCCGCTATAATCCAGTTTAAATAACTTGAAGCAATTACTTGGCATAAACGTCTTGCAGGCGTTATATCGAAAACGAAACGAGGGGACGATGTGTATGTTGTGGGGTGTGGTTCCGTAGAAGGTATTTATCGGAAATATGCGTCATTTAACTTGTTTAAAGTTGGACGCAACGTTGAACGAAAGTTTATGGTTGTTTTTTTCTAAATTATGCATTTTCTTCCATCTTTATATCACCACTAGCTGCACCCCGCGGTTTTAACCCACATAAGTGTCGATCCTGTGGGAATATCAGGATAAAAAGTAGCATATGTATTAATGCAGGGTGTCAGCTACCTCCATACAATTATTTTTCAAAATTGGTCTAGCCGTTTGAGCGCGAAGAAGTAAAAACTTATAAACACACCCCCACACCCCCTCACAAACTTTCGCCTTTATAATATTAGTGTGATAGCGTTTGGATGAATTTTGAATTAAACACCAACTGCAGTTTTACTGACCGAATAGGTACTTTACTTTGGCAGGTAAACCAATATATCGCGTTGAACTGTGAATGACTGTTGATGATAATGAGAACAAAAGTACAATATTATTCAGACTAATAGAAATTAAATGATCTACTTTGTAAATAACATATCAGAATCACTTTTAAACGTCATAATATACAAAAAAGTAAAAAGTCTACCAACTCGCCGGGTCATGAGTACTCTCTGTTTCAAGATTTGACATTAGATAAGAATAATATTAAATTAATACTATTAAAACCCAGAAGCTATCACCGTTACCATTTAATTTCCATTTACCAAAGTCTCACTCGGTAAACCTATACTGACAAATTATCTCCAAACGCCATTTTGAACCGCCACACCTCATCGAACGTGACTGCAGAACCCTAAACAAAAAAAAACCTCAAAAATCTCGATAAGACCCGCGTGGGGCGGTGACAACAGCAAGTAAACAAAAATAATCCAAAAAAGCCTTAAGTTGGACCTCAGAGGTGTCGTTGGGACCTTGTCGCCTTATCTCTACTCGGACCCAGATCGATCAACGTACCTTTGAGGAAATTTAAAAATTCAACAATGAAGTGTGTAAAGTTTGATTGAGAAAGTCAGTGTTATTAAAATGTGTTTATTATTATCTTGAAGGTACAAAGAATAATAATAATGTAGATGCGACGTGTCCTGTTTGAGGTCTTTGGCAGGCAGCCAGTGAATTCGACGAAATAGGTCTGCTGAGTTAATGTGGAGCCGTCTGCTTCCGGGATGGGTTAAATGAAATCGAAATTAGAATACAGTAGATGATAAAATCATGAAATCACAAAGAAAAGTGGACGAGAAAGTTATAATGCCATCGCCCAATATACGTTATGTCGTATCATAAATATCACAGTTATATTCCGCATCAGAAATGACAATAACTCTCCAAAAAAACAAAATGAAAACGCAACTGTTCCCATACCATTACACTTCACATAGTTTTCATAATAAAGCGCTAAATTTTAATTAAAAATCACTTGCGCCCGCGACGTGCGCGCAAAAAACGGCGAGGATCAAGGTTCCAGGATGCCCGAACGTCGACGATGTTACCCGAACACTCGTCCGCCATTACGCGTAATTACTCAATCGCCGAAACGTGGAATGCTTTCGGCCAACTTTGAATGCGATGGGTTTTGTGTTTAACGCCTTATACGGGCAAGAGATTATACTTGAATCATTGATAATGCGAAAATTGGGATTTCGTTGTGATGTCGTTAACGGTTGGGAAGGATGGTGTGAGGATATTTGGCTGAACATTTATACCTTTTTATGCTCATCTGCCTAATAAAGGTGACCAAAGGGATCGTCAAAGTCAATATAAACGAAATATTTACAATTTTGGCGACAATTCACACTGCTCCGAGAGTAAAGACATCAAATATGTAGTAAATGTCACCGTAAACCGAGAAAACAACACCAAAACCAAGAGCAAAAGGTTGCATGCGAAAATAATGGTAGTTATAAACCTAGTATTAGCTTTAAAAACTACTCCAGCTAATATTGCAAATAACTTAACTTCAAAAGATCTTTACCCATTGATAAGTAAGCAGCATAATAAGAACTTTAAATACTATGTAGTCCTTATTATAGCAATGACTTTGCATGGAATGTAGGCTTCCAAATGCCAAACAAAATTAACCAACCAACAGCAGAATTCCGAGTTTGCGTCAAAATTACATACAATTTGCAGTAACAACGTATTATTAGGGAGCTCTGTTGAGTCGTTGACAAGTGTTCCGCTGGAAACTCCTGATATCATCAAATGTATGGTAATTTATGCAGTTCTTAATTACTTAACCGCTGTTAGACTCACATTTTATTGTAGATATGAAATCATCGGAGCAAAGCTGAGTGGCTGTTGCGCTTAGTCATGATCTTGGTTTAATAACTGTGCAGCTAGACGCAGGTTTGATGAAAAGCAATTAGGGTAAGATAGTTTTGGATGATTCAGTCAGAAATTTTAAGAAAAAAGAAAATAATACGGATCCCTGTAGAGTCCAAACCAGAAACCACAAAGACACTGAATAAAAATTATCCGCTTATTCATATAAATAAGCATTTTATCAATGGCACCATACAACACAGGGTTGACTGTGACAAATCGCGCAAATCGAAGTGCCTTCGTAACTGGTTATTAGAATTTATCAAAACCAATGTTACTGACGTAAACTATAGTTAAACGTCGGCTTAAAAAATGAGCCAGGAAAATTGTGCAATCGAACACTGTTATTGAATTATGATTCAGGCTTGTGAATGTTATTAATTTTACTTGTAACTTTAAGAGGTTTTCCGTTATGAAGATGACTGCAGGAAACGTCTCTGGATGTATCATTTTCAATTATGGGTGGTTTTTAATTATCAGTGTTGTTAGAATTAAAAGGTAGTGCAGGAATTTCAGATATGACTACAGTATCTAAACTTAACATAATAAAGAAAAAATACTTGATTTGGTTTATTAAGTTTTCACGCTGAAACGGCTGAACGGATTTGGATAAAAATTTGTTAAATGGATAGACCATGACCTAGGAAGGAGGATATATATAGGATATATACCTACCTGAAGGACATAGGCTACTTTTCATCCTGAATTGCAGACGAAGTCGCGGGTAACAGCTAGTCTTTTATATTGGTCACACAACTGTGAATGAAAGAGACCCATGTTATTACGAACGCTTGTTGCCATTCGATTTGCATACAAGTGTAAAATTATTTTAGGTTTCTAGTTTAATTCGAGAAATGAAAGATCACACAATTGGTACTATGACTGATCTTCTTTTATTTAAATTTTTGGTGGAAAAATACCAAAACCAGTCTTTTACTAAACTTCATTATCACCATCATCATCATTGACTCCGGAATCACCATTTCTTCTGCCGTACTTCCCGGTTCCGTGTTTTTACTACTAAATTTGTTGGTTAAAATGAATCCCACACTAGCTTCGTTCATAGACTTTCAACAAGGCTCAAAAACACAAGCACCTTCACAACACACAAAAGGAAGTTCTAAACAACTAACATTAATACCGGGAACACACTATAATTTACTTCGTAAGTACTGCAGTATAATTGAAACGGCTTTCTGGCCATAATTCTGTTGGTCCAGTCTAGCTGTCATCGAGCGAGCGTCGCATAATCCCTTGAAACCAGTAGTGAAGGGAAATAGTAATACATCGTCTGTTTTAATTGCACATTATTTGATTAGAGGGAAATGTTTTTGTTGGTTAAATGATAATAGTGATGTATAATGTAGTGAATATTTATTGGAATGACGTATGGTTGCTTGGTGGTGGTATAATTGAATAGTGAATTCTTTAATGTTTTTTTTTGTGCTAACATTGTAATAAATGCAACATTTATACTAATATTATAATAAAGAGAAAAGATTGGATTTTTTGTATGTGTGCTCGTTACACTTTAGCGCAAAATTTCACCCAGCGGTCATGTGCCACATTTCACTCAGCTTTAGCGCTAAAACTGGGTGGAATTTGGCACATGACCTGGAGAAGGATATAAGCTACTTTTCACCCTGGATCGCAAACGAAGTCGCGGGCAACAACTAGTTTTAAATACTTCTGCCTAAGTAAAGTGTGTGAGATATTTTTGAATTTATTGACGTCAATAATGAACAAACGACAAGATTAGCTATTCACACTTTGCAATTAAGAAAATAATGAAGGTATAATACATGTATCAGATACAATTAGTACTATTACTATTCTAGACTATGCATCTGCTATCGAGGACGTTAAAGACAGGTTCTCAGTAGGATAGAGCAGGAAGCAAGGCCAAGCCCAGACGATTTTTTTTTTAGTTCGCGTAATATTCAACAGCTTTGATATCATTTTTATTTGACTCTCAGATCAAATCAGCATAGAAACTAATTACATTTGATGCACACAATAAAATTATAGTGGCCATCTCGATCGCAATATATTTTATTTGAATGCAATAAAATTAAATATAAACCTTCTCTTAATGGCATAAAGTTTGAAGTTGCTTGAGGAAAACAAAGACTGGATGGTAGAGGGGTGGGCAGTGATTGTAGCAAAGATAGCGATATTTATGTAGATTTGTAAGTGTCGATTTAATCTGGGACAGGTGTTAATGGGTCTTTTCATTTTAATTGAAAATGGATTTACTATTGCAAAACTGGGTAAGCTTTTATTTAAATATCAGCTTAATTCGTTTTAATGTTCAAATATAACACGGCCAACTCTAATAAATGGTTTAGTAAGAAGTGCTAAATGCCTGACGCCAATTTATAAGAGACTGACTATAAAATTGTAAAGAAGACGAAAATTATTAACTTTAAGCAATCTTACCACAGACTTAAACGTCTTAAGATACCGAATCGATCACTAAAACAAATAATCGAAATAAAAACCCACAAATCGATTCTCTCTTTCGATTCATCCTCTCACTACAAACTCGTGTCTCATCACTACGCTACCCGTTCTTACAGAGAATGCGCGGGCGTGACGAAGTCTCTATCTGCCAATAATCTAAACTGAATAACTAGTACCTCCACTCGGATGCGCTCGCTATTGATCTCTGTCTTCATATAACTGGAACGTCCTCCCACAGTGGATTGTATTTCGTTTTTATTTTCACACTTATGTTTTATGAGTTAAACAGGGGTGTTGGTAGGTAGTTCAGCTGTTTTTGTTTGGCTGTCTGTGTTTTTTCTGATTCTCTCTGACTGTCAAATGCCGATACAATTTTAGCTCACATAGTCACACCTTAAAAGTACTTCTCTATTATAAAGATTATTATGAAAAAGCTCCGTTAAGCCACACGATTAATTTAACAAAATTACTAGGACAATCGTGATTGCATTTTCAGTTTATGATACCATACTTTTCAATTAGCTACAGATTCCCACCGGTCAGTCGAAAATAACATAGAATTATATTCATTCAAATATTTCTGGGCAATTGAATTATATGACCTCATATAAACTCTAGTTCACGACCGCATGAGGAAACCTTCACAAAATATCCTAATTATCTATTATTGACGCCAAATTACAGTACTTAATCATTTAACTATCTTAAATGGCAGTTGTTATGTAAATTGAATATTAAAATTGTAAGTAGCAATAGTGGGAGATTTAAGAAATACCGTTTGGTAGATTTTTTTAAATATGGTTCTGTTTTATTCTTTGTGGCTGTAGATTTATTGGCTTACTATCAGCTTTTATTGCTTTGTGTGGATTTATTGATGTTATTTTTATTAGTTTTGTTTATCATACTATTAATGCTTCGCTTTCCATAAAATTAATAATAAATGATAGAGGATCTATACACAGTACACAATGCTTCTAAACAGAATAAAATTGTAGAGTCTCTGTCTAAATATAAGAAAATAGATTTAATTTAATTGAGATACCTTTTTCTGAATGTTATATTTTCTTTTTTATGTCCTTTAGTAATGTATTAAGTTTTTCCAAATCTTAACTATTATTCATACTTTACCTTTGTTAGCTTAGTTGGGTCATTATTTGAGGTGGTGAAATTCTGTTCAGGCGTAATAATTTACAAAGCAGAATAGAAATGAGTGTTATTGATTCAAATTATAACTGAAATTAACTTTATTTATTACTGTATGTTTGTTTAAATATTTATTTTTATTAAAAACTTTGTGAAATTTAATTTTTTTTAAATAAAAATCACGTTACGTGGTCTGTTCAGGTGATATACACTGGACTTCTTGCGTTTATTAAAAATATAATTTAAGTGAAAACGGACCTTTTCATTAGGTTTTTGTAATGAATAATGTATATTACTATATCTTAAATGAATGACAAAAAATAAACAGACTTATATCCTTAATTTTTTTTACGATTTATGTTGTTCCGAAAACCATCATCACCTTCGTGGTCACTCATATTTTATACTATTTTTAACTAAATAATGGTCAACCCAAAATATACTTGTTAGTAGCAATACTATAATTGGCTGTTTTAACATCGCAAAAAAATTTAGATTGAAAATATTAACGGTTTTTGTTTAAAAACATATTCTGTGTGTTAAAAATATTGTGTCAAAGATCGTGCATCACTTTCGTGACAGCTGTATTTTGGTAAGTTGGAAAAATATGCCATTTGCCTTAGAAGAAGACAGAAGCAGCGTTCAATTTACATAACACCAGTGCAGCAAGCTCGCCATCTACATCTGAAATGGCTTCTGCGTTGGATTCAGATACCACAAGTGCTGCAGGCTCGCTATACCTTCTGAAACACCGAATTCAGGCTAAATATCCACATCGCGTGAGCTCTGTCTTGGTAAACTTAGACCTTCTTCAACTGATACTGTGGTATGCTGGAGCACCGAATCCCCGTAAAAACCGTATTTTTTTCTTTGATTCGATTTGAGCCAGTGCTATACTGGCTCAAATTAAGATTAATTTAGTGAGGTAACTAAGGTGACATCACTTTCGTGGTCAAAGTGTTTTATTTTTTTTCCATGACTAATTATTATTTAAGTTCATTGTTCTCTAAGTAATTATTGTTCTTAGTTTTATACGTACCTTTGGTTAAGGTTCAACAGAGGTTTAAATTAAGAGACTGATTATGATTCATATAAGTGTTATTTTTCGTGGTCTTTACGATCACTTTCGTTACCTACAAAAAACGTTTTACTGAGATTTTTTTAATAAATAAGCTGTATCCATCTTTAATTCTATTTTATCTGTAATTATTATGCGTGTTCTCGTCCATAATAAAGCAAATTTGATAAAACTATCCAATTTTTTTTTTTTTTTTTTTTTATCTAGCCCTAAATAATGACCCAGTTGTTAACTTTTTTGCTCATGATTTGGTCTCCAAAAAGTGAAGAAGTACACCAGGTAACTACTGCTTAGAAACCGAATTCTAAAAATGATTGATATCATCCTCTGCCTAGCCTTTTCCCAACTATATTGGGGTCGGCTTCCAGTATAACCGGATGCAGCTGAATACCAGTATTTTACATGGAGCGGCTGCCTATCTGACCTCCACAACCCAGTTACTGGGTGATACGATACCCCATGGTAAGACTGGTTGTCAGAGTTTCGGGCTTCTGACCACCCGTAACGACTGTCAAAGATCCACGAATGACAGCCGGGATCAACTGCTTAGTGTGCTTTCCGAAGCACGGAGGGGCCTTGGTATGTAAAGGTGGTCACCCATCCATAGACCAAACGCGGCAAGCGTAGCTTAACCTGATCGAACGACCTGTGCGGCTGTTATTATTTAGCCATGGGCACCTCGTAGGTCTAAGAATGATTGACAGTTCAACACAAAGTGTAATCTTAGCTCCATCAAACAATTGACTGGCCACTGTAAGTGCAGGAAAAGAAGCGCTTTACATAAAAATGGAATTAAATTAACTGTCAATTACAAAAAAACGCCTGTCATTATTTCGTGTACTTACTTGTTCAAACATATCCTGTAGTAATTGTTTAAGTAATTGCCCGTTTTAATGTGTTTTAGTTCTGATTACATCAATAGGGGGCTCTTTATTTTCATGTTATTATACCGTGGGAAACATATTCTTTTGATCTGTAGATATGCTTGATAATACTGTTGAAAAGACTTTTTGATTTAGTCAGAATTCTAAAACAATGAGATGATTAAAATTATAATAGCAAAATATTCATATTTCGTATCAAGCATAGTAAAATGTAGGTAGCTAAATCAGGAAACTAATATTAATGTTGTTTTTAGAAATGAATAAAAGTTATAGCCTACAAATATCTTACTAGACAGACAATGTTTCCGTCTAACAAGATATTTTTTATAAACTGACAAACTAGTAGAACGCTGTAATTATAAATGTCATGCAAGCTTCTGTAAAATTTTACAGCGCGAACTATAACATCAATGTAAATTATCTTCAAGATCACTATAAAAGTCCCGGAAGCTACTAAACACGTCTAAAGACAGCTTTCAAAAAGCCTAAGAACCAAACAACTATATAGTTTAATACTCTATAACCGCCACATCTACATAATGTCATACGAACTATTAAAAAGACCTGGCTGTATCCATAGTTTGTGTCCAATCACCGCAACTATCTAGATTTTCTATAGAAACCTTAGTTGATTCAAAGTAGGTTTTTAATTAGGTACCTAGGTTAAATAAACCCATTTCTATTCAAAACTTGTTTCGTGCAATGTCACTAATGTTAAGAAGTTATCAAAGTACTGATTTCAAAGATAAAGAGAAAATTACCTAGAGGGAACGGAATATTTTCTCACAGGCGAAAGGAGAAATTTTGTGCTTAAAACCTCGCGGTTTGAAAGTTTACTAAATTAATGTTTATGAATTATGTAATCTTACAAATAAGTGCGGACACTATCATATCAAGATTAACGTCCATAAATTAATAAAAATATGATTTACAATATTTTCTCATACTAGATTAATTTGAAAACACCTAATACTTCTAATACCTTACCCAATCTCCATATGTCAAGAAACTTAATAAATATTAGCGTATCACGCTTTTGAACGCCCACTGGCAATTCTCATTTCCCCCACATTCAGTGGATCAACAAATAAGACACGCCCACAGTCGGCACTATAAAGTTCTAATTAGCACAAGCGCATAATGTTGATAAGGCTGACAGAAAACGAGGCCGGAACGTAACTGTCAATGTCCACACCTTTAAATCATTTATCGATTTCATTTCATGCATATGCATCTTCTGAGGGGCAAAAACAATCAATTTCCCTCTATAATCAACCTAATAATCAATTTTACTAGTTTTTGAATCTAATAATCAATTTTACTAGTTTTTGACATTGATTGTCGCTGAAATGAGATTGCGACATGAATTTGAACGTTTTTTTTCGTACGTAAATTGGCCTTCTGTTTTACTGTTTACGTCTGACTGCATGTTATATGTGAAATCTACTACTGCTTGTTTATGGCTTTTTGACGTTAGGTATATAGTCTACCTCGTAACTGATCTTCCAATAACCACTTTTGGCAACAATTCCAACTAAATTAAAACTTCACTATGAAACTATCTAACTATCTTATAGACAAATAGACCTTGTGCTTTTATAACGTGCAAGTGAAACTGAACCTGAGGTTAATAAGAGATAAATTACGAGGAGACTATACTTTTTTCATTCCAAATCCTATTTTACTCTTCTGTGTTAACAGTAAAATATTTAATGCCCAATTTACCAACACCTGATTGTAAGCAACAGAAAACAATGAGAATCAGAAAACTGTATTAGTCAATTAACAAAGACAGCTATATTTTACATGAAATAAGTTATGAGAGAAAACAGTATGACAGTAAAAGTCGGGAAGCAGGAAGCTATGAATCTTAGCACAAAAGACAGTAGCACAGAGCACGGTTGACCGAGTTCAAGAGCTAATAGTGCGTTATTAATCAGAACTGTGATCTTAACACCCATTGTAATTAGTATTGAAAAGGATTGTGAACAGGAAGGCAAAAAGCACAGTAAGTGAGCAGGTGGAAGACAAGTGGCTAGCTCTAACATTATTTCAATAGGTAGGTACAGACGCCAGCACATCAGTCTACCCGAACCTGTCAAATTTTCCCAATCAACTTTGAACCTTATGCTTTAGCGATAAAGTTGAAAATCTATTAAAGAAATTTGACAGATTGTAGTAGCTTGATGTGCTGGCGTCTGTACCTCTGAAGTCATTGCAATTTCTGTGCTCGTCAATTATAACTTTATCGTTATCAAATAAGTAATTCACACCCAGGACTTCACAACAAGACCAGATAAATAAGGCACTGAAATCTGTCTATATAAAATTGCCACATAAAGCTAGAGTTTATTAGCAATAATTGTGCCCTTAAGTATAATAGAAATACGCGCATTTAAACTGTTAGAACTTACAACATTCGCAATTCAGTCCTATCTGCACTATCATTTACAACCATTTTCTATCATGAATCATTAAAAATACTCTATTAAGACCAGATCATTTACTAGTATATTTTGAACCAGGCTAATTCCCAACTGCCTCAATCCGGAGCCCACAGTAAACTGGTTTCCTCATACCATTTTATATAGTAAACTATATTTCACACCTACAGGACGGATGCAAACCGTATCTAGAACACCCAGTGAATATTAAACTTTATACGTGCTAGATAAAGTTTAAAATAGATTGCAGATTGACGACAACATGTGATTTTATGAGGCGATAGTATCGTGTGTGGAAATTGACTTTTATGGGACTGAAGATAAGGTTGAATGTTTTGAGTTCGGAATGCAGGTTGGTCCTATCTTTATGTCAATTTCTGAAAGAGACCCAATATTAATTGTTGGTCATTATTTCGTAGTGTAGAAAGCGGTGAGTCGGTAGGAAGTTGGTCGCCCTCGCATTAGGTATAGGGTCGCAATGCTTTAGGGATATTTGTGACTTGTATACTGTAGCTTAGTTATTATAGACATTTGTAACACTCTGTGAGAAAGTGTTGGAGAAATCGTAAATAATGGAAACTATTTTCTGAACAATATTATAAATGGCGGGTGGAAGAACTGGAAGGATGACATTAAAGATGTTAGTAGAAGCGATTGAAGCTGAACTAAGCTTGTAAATAAGGAAGTAAAAGACGATGGAAATGATTTTGATAATAACAACAATATTAAAAATTCTTTGAAAGGAAAAGCTCATGTTTGACTTAGCATTTATACTTATAAACATGGCATGCATAATAATTACCCAATAGAGATAAAAACAAAACCATAACAAAATTAAAATTACTTGTTTCAGGAACCACAAAAGAAAAGACACCCTTATTTTCTAATCATGCAGTACAATTAAACAAATTGTGTCAGTGGCGCTCGCTAGAGTTCAATTTCCGACTTCATACGGCTTTTAGAACAGTAAATCTTAAAGAACATTACCTTTCGTATTCGTGGTTTAATTAAGGCCACCGTTCGCATAGGAGAGAAATTTCTACTAACGTCACTGTATTTCTAATTCTACGGGTGGTTCTCAGTGTCATGCAGGGTGACGTTTATCGTCTTCATAGCTATTTTAATGTTCGTCTGATTTACTTCTAGTCTGGTTTTAGTTCCGTTTATTGACTTATCCTCCAACAAATGAGCATGATTTACAGTTATTATAATTTCCACATGATTATCCTAACTAATATTATAAATGCGAAATTAAGTTTGTTTGTTTGTTACGCTTTAACGCTATAACGGCTGACGTGTTTGAATGAAATTTGCAACATGGGTAGACCATGGCCTCGATTACGACATAGAATACTTTTAATCCCGATATTCCTACGGGACTCAGATTTATGCGGGTGAAACCATAGGGCGCAGCTAGGTACACTATATGATCACTAATTCATTCTTTTCTGCATCTGGAATTTCATTAATATCGCTCTCATTAACGTCTTAAGGATTTAGAGAAATACCTTTATTCAGAACAACGCTACATATGGCCACCTTACCCAAAGTACCCATTAACGCTTTGCACTGTTAAGACATAATTGTCAATGGTTAATAGCCTCCATATGTTAGACTTTCTCTCCTACACTGTCCTGTAACGTTGCTTCGGATCCTAAGATAAAGGCACGTTGTGGTCTGAGTGTAGATGGAGCTAGTGCTATACCTGTTTGGTTAGGTAACGTATTTCGTACTGTTTGAAATGAATCACTAGTGAAATGAGGAGTTAAAAGATTATCTGTGAACGATACACAATTTGTAAAACTTAATTAAGGATCTTCCTTTTTATTAATTCTGTTCTTGCGTCGAAAATTTCGAGTCATCCTTAAACAGATATAAAATATAGATTACTTTACATATACCCATGCACAGTATGTAAATACAGATGCCTTTTTAGGAGGTATCCTTATACTTGGTTGTAAACCAGCATATCCAAACCAGTGTCCTTGCAACATTAATCCTGGACGAAACATGTAAATTGTAAAAACCTTTCCGATGTCCTACCATAAAATTCCATTGCCAGCCAGACATTGAGTAGCGTCTGAAGGCAACTCTATTCATAAATCGGTCCACAATCTCCTTTTATATGTAAAACAGATGTTTCAGAATCTACACGAACTTGGAGACGTATTTCTACGCAATTTTTATGCGCCGTCAGACTAAGTTTACGCGTGGGGCCGAGATGAAGGACCCAGCTTTTACAAAAAGTCGCACTTGAATGTTCACGCTTAAAATCATTAAAGAGTTTCATAAAATTGCGGTTCTAATAAGAAATTATGAGACATAATCAAGGTTTTATGAAATGACGTTATTTATTGGTAGGGTAAAAGATTGTCATAAAATTGTTTCTCACAAATATTTACTATTATATGCAGTAGCGGTTAGATAAATAACGTTGTTTTAGAAAACCGTATCGCCATACAAGTGTTTATATAAAGGATTTTTCAATAAGGGCGGGTAGAGGTTGAAATGAAATAAAATAAGCTGTGTGTGAGATATTAACAAAATTCTTTTTTCATTTTAAAGGCCCACATGTGCCATTAAGTGTGGATGCGGATGTTGGCTGGTTGTTTACCGAACCGGTCGTCTCAAATTTGGCCACCAAACGTTGAAGAGTCGACTGTGAAGGGCCACCACGTCTTCCGTAAAATGGGCGCAATGCGCGCAACGTTTGCACTAACGAACGCTCATTTTGATAATAAAGTTTTATCATTTGAACGTGCTGTTCAATTGTGTAACTTGCCATGGTGATTTGGCTTCTGTAACTGAATAATAAACAAAAGATTTGATAGATGTCACCTAAACAAAATGGCCGCAACGGGCCGCCAAAATCTACCCGCCCTTATTGAAAAACACTTTACTTATCTAAGTTAGTAAAATTGTATCCATGTTAGTAAAATTTGCATCTGCAAATTTTACTAACATGGTTGCTATGTTGTATGAAACAGCTCACATAAAGTATTATGTGCTTAATATGGTTTAAGCACATTAAATTGCAATTTAATTACGTTTACTTCTTTACTGTCACATTTACGATTATTACTTTTAATATTAACTATGACAATAAATTTTGTATGATCATTATAAGCTTTTAATGATATTAAGCAAATAAAACTTTTGATGCATAATCACCTGTATTATGTGATAATATTTTTATACCTATAAACATTAAAGAAAAAAAGACCGAACAAAGTATTTTAATATTTTTTCTGCTTCGAGCATCATTTGTTTTGATTATACAGTCCTTATTTCATGGTAGATATTCAAATTCTTGCTTTATTTTTTTAAGTTTTGACAAATTAGAAACAAAATTATTGTAATTTGATTCGTATACAAGGTGGAGACGATAATAAATTAAACTGAATAAATATAATAACGTTCTCAGTCTGCATCCAAAAATTCAATCTAATATATCCAATAGTTTAGTCACTAATATAGCTAGTCAAAAATTGGCTAAACCCATAGTTGGCCCATCAATGCTAGGTATTTAGATTGTTTGAAAAAAAATCACTATTTCAATTTCAAGGTTAGGATTTATTTAATGGCTACTAGATACTCCTATGTATTGCCAGTGTTTTCAATAGTTTAATAGTTTATTTATCATGGTTCCTCTCAACCAAAGCACCCGCCGTCCAATCTCTTCACCACCCTTGGTTGACTGATGGAGAATGGGTACCTTTTTTGTGTGCGAAAAGTTTAAATAAATTAATAAAAATGTGTTTTACATTCTCCATTTTCAAAAATCAATCAAAAATACTAGTACATACGCCAGCACATCAAGCTACTACAATCTGTCAAATTTCTTTAATAGATTTTCAACTTTATCGCTAAAGTCTTTATCGCAGTTGATCGAGAAAATTTTACAGTTTCGGGTACCTTGATGTGCTGGCGTCTGTACATTGACCACTCAAGAAATGATACCAACAGCCAATACCTTGCCATCCCAACAAAAATTACATCCGAAAAAACCAACCACAAGTAAGAGCTGGTTCAATATATTTCACATCAGACTAGCTTCACAAACCGCGCCGCCGGTCCATATCTGTATGTAAATCCGACGACATTTTTGCTACTGCGCGTTTGCATCTAATATTTTACTGTTGCGCATCTTATTTATGCAGCCTATCTTGAATAAGACGTATCTGTCTATCCAGTACGGGTTTCGGTCACTAATGATGTGAGTCTCAACCCTTTTTTGCTGTGTCTAACTAAATAATGTGGACGTGCGGTGGGTTCTTGATTCTGCAACTATGTGTACGGGAAAATTTGATGCGGGGTTAGGTCCGTTGATGGCACTGATGTTGTCTTTAATTTGGTCATTAGGCCTGAATTCCTGTTACGCTGACGTCGTCGGTTGCGTACGGTCGGTTGAGTACGGTCGGTCGCGTACGGTCGGTCGCGTACGGTCGGTCGCGTACGGTCGGTCGCGTACGGTCGGTCGCATACGGTCAGTACCAACATACGCAGTATGGTGCTATATAGAACACAATGTATATTCACACGCGCGACCGACGTACGCGACTGATGGTAGCGTAACAGGAATTCAGGCCTTAGTGTTCCCTTTCCTCATACCTACACTGTAATTTGAAAACATTATAAAAGAGTAACCGTGGAGTTTCTTGGCGGCTCTTGCCCATAGGAAACGTCCAATTGGAACCGTGCGCCTAGCTTCTGACCTTTCATAAGTGCCCATGTAGGTTTATGTGAAATAAAATATGTCTTCTGCTAAATAATACAGAATTTCTAGTAGATTGTTAGGTTTCCTTATTTACTGTTAGAGGAAGATTAGAGTACAGTACTTAAACCTAAACCTGAAACTAAACCCTTGAGCAGTGGTGGCCCAGTGATAACGAGTTGTAGGTCGTAGGTTCATTCCCAGACAGGCGTTTTACCTTGTGTAAATTATTTAATCACCACTGCTCTCAAAACGGTGAAGGAAAACATCGTGAGGAAACCGGCATACCCTAGAACCAAAAATTCGAAGGCATGTTACATCTACCAACCCGCACTGGGCCCGCGTAGCGGATTATGGCACGCCTCCTTCTCACAGACAGGTGTGTGTCCCAGCAGTGGAAACATTATATGCTGATTATATTTATGCTTAAACCTGATGCAATTTTTTTTTTCTAGCCTGCGCTGTCCCATTCCTGGGCAAAGGCCTGCCTCCTTCTTCCATCTTTCTCGAGCCCGCGCGTTTTCCTTCCAGTCTGACGGAACCTATCCAGCTCATCCCGCCATCTCCTACGTGGTCTGCCGCGACACCGCCTCACTGTCTCAGGGCACCAATTCTGTGATATTGGGGCCCACAGTTTGTCCGGCATGTTCGGCAGACATGTCCTGCCCAGTCCTATTTAAGTTGATCAGCCTTTGAGCTACGTCAGGTATCTTTGTTTTGGAGCGCAGTATTGTGTTTCGGACACGATCCGTTAATTTAACGCCTAGTCTACTTTGCTCCATTGCTCGTTGGCAGACCTTGAGTTTGGACTTCTGGATGTTAGTCAAAGACCAAGTTTGTGCATCATAGGTTAAGACGGGAAGAATACACATGTCCATGAGCCTACGTTTAAGTGCCATAGGAAACTCGCCCTTAAATAGATCTGATGCTACATTACAAAATCAAAATTACATTACTACTTCCCGCCTCTCCCTAACATAAATACATACCAAACCAGACAGATGCAATCCCAATATTAATTGCAACTTTATTACGACAAACCCAACTTCACCAACGAAATTCTACAAGGATTAAATCCTTGCATGCCCCGCCTATAAAACGCCCATACATACATAAATATAATATAAGTGGGTCACTGTACATGCACCACAGTGTACACCAATTAAACTGTTTCAAGCAAATAACTTCAATTAAAATGGCGTATTATAAATCAAAATTGGATTTCAATTAAGCATCCCAATGGTTTGGTGGCATTAATCATTGCAGCTAATAGAATGGCTTGGGTACGGTATTGAGCCACCTACGGCTGCGGCAGCTGGGATTTATGTTACTGGATGTGGCTTATTTATATGTTGTTGGTGTTGGTTTATCGTGTGTGAAATTGTTACATTCTCTTCCTGATAAAGGTAGTGGAGAAAGGCATAGACACAGAAATCAAAACTGATTTTAATTTAAATATTTTTTGTATAGTACCTACAGACGCCAGCATATCAAGCTACTTCAATCCGTCAAATTTCTTTAATAGATTTTCAACTTTATTGCCAAAGCATTAGGTTCAAGGTTAATTGGGAAAATGTGACAGTTTCGGGTAGCTTGATGTACTAGCGTCTGTACATTCGCGAGCAAAGTCGTTCAAAAGACAAGATTTTCTCCGTTCTGTCACTCAGTTGTCTTACATGAAACTATGGTATCGAATTATAAATTTTGTTTTAGGCATACTATACGTAAGACAGAATTGTGTGGAAAAGGCAAAGAGAGGCGTTTGCCCTGCAATGGTACAAACAGGCTAGTTAGTTAGATACGCATGCAACAATAGCCGATCAAGGAACATCTATTAACATTTCATTATCATCATCATCAGCCTATAGCCTTCCACTGCTTGATATAAGCCTCTCCTATTGCACGCCATTCAAGTCGATTTTCCGCAACTCTCATCCAGCTGCTACCAGCCATCCATGGGAAAATCGTCGCTCCACCTAGCCTGAGCCCACCTTACGTTTACCGATTATTTATTAAAATTTACCATTCATCATTCCTAAGGTCATGAACTCTTAAACCGATTCCGTTTTATCTGCGCTCTTTTCAACTCATCTTCCACGCTTACCGCTTCCATTTCCCATAACTCTCATTCCATATTCATGGCGAACCAATTTAATAAAACTTAACTGTATAACATTGAACCGGATTTAAATCAATTAACACCTTCGTTAATGAAAATTTACTTTATATTCTTGAAATAACAACATGTTACCTGTTATTAGATCTTGTCTTGTATTTGTGTTAACCTTGGAAGGACTTTGAACAACATCATCGAAACTAGACGTAGTAATTTCTATCTTTAGGTCCATAATAATAAGTCTGGACTTGACAGTTTTGTTTTGGTCATTTTTAGGGTTCCGTACCCAAAGGGTAAATATGGGACCCTATTACTAACTGCCCCGTTGGTCTCGTGGTCGCAAGCGCGACTGCTGAGCGTGGGGTCCCGGGTTCGATTCCCGGGTCGGGCAAAGTGTTATTGAGTTTTTCCATTAGGAATTTCTTAGTAACAGCCCGGAGTTTGGAAGTTGGCGGTGTGATACCCCCGTGCCTCGGAAAGCACGTTAAGCCGTTGGTCCTGCGCCTGATCTCTCTCCGGTAGTGTCGGATTGCCGTCCCATCGGACTATGAGAGTGAGGGAAGAGGGAGTGCACCTGTGTCTGCGCGCATACTTGTGCACTATAATATCTCCCGCGCCGAAGGCTAGTCTCCGTTGAGATTGGCCGCCGTGGCCGAAATACGGTCTGGAGGACTTTTTACTAAGGCTCCATTGCGGCGCGTATATTATAAAGGTTTTGGTGATAGTAAGTACTATACTATTAACCTATTAATAATGCTTGTTTACCGTCTACTTCCTCCATGTAGATTCTATCCGACATCATATTACACGTTCTATTTTTGTATTCAATGTATCGCTTGCCTTATATGGCTGTATCTACATCTAACACCACTGTCCTAGTTTCGCGAACTAACCTTCGGCGTTATTAATTTTCTGTACATCGTCCATTCTTCCGACTAGTGCGGGGAAAGGGTCGGTATTTTCCCGGGATTCATAGAGAACGTCATGCAGGATTAAAAGTTCCCGGTTTATCGAAGTGTGTTCATATTTCATGCTATTTTTTTGTCTAGTAATTTGTAGATATTTTCATTTGGTATTTAGTAGCTTACAATATTTAAATTTCGCTCTATTGTATTAGTCAATAATCCTATTGGCAAATTATGTAGGTATTTATCGTATGCGACGCACCGTAATTACAGTAATTACGTATCAATAAATTCAAAATAATTGTATGTATTGTAAAGGACCAAGCATACGTTGACTTCGTAAGTAGTAGCCTACTAACCTCTTAGTAAGCAGTAGTCGGTCCTAGTAGACAGTAGTACTAGTACAATTGGCACATAAGGCATAACAATTGTGATCTCTAACCTGCCACGTTACGACAGCATTCTTCGGCCGACTTCAAGCGATACACGCACCTAGCATTGATACTTGATACCAACTTGACTGAGATCTGTGGCAATTGTATGGGAAACGCATTGAGATGGTGCAATTATTAATTACTTAGAATATTGTTGAGAGTCTACTATTTCGATCGTCAAGAATCCATTGTTTAATATGAAGAGTTGGCTTTTGCAGTGGCCTTTGATGATCTAAGTAAGTTAGCTATTCTTTTCTTGGTTAAACGTAGCTTGTTTAGCCCAGAATTTCTGATCCCAGAAACTGATAATACCTTCATTCTTACTTTGTAATCAACTTGACTTAAAAACTGCGAGTAAACCCTTTGACTAATCAGATAACATTTCGATTTCTATCGCAATAAATCATCGTATCAAACCGATTCCGGTACCAGATACCAGCACGTCCCATCCCTAACCCGTCCATACGCTCCCAACCCGGTTAGCGCACCGCCTCTGGGTAAAACACTAAGGTCTGTGGGCCGCACCATTCAGTGGGACGAATCGCTCTGAAGAGGTATTAATAATATAACGGAATTAGACTGACTGTATTGAATTAAATCGATGGGGAAAATTTATTATCGCCTCATTTTGTATTAACAAGTGCTGGACTGAGGGTTGGGAGAAGGTAGCCTGGGGGTATCGTGAATGGGACACGTAATTGGAACATTCGTGGTTTATGGTTTAACTTGTTTTTCTGGTGTGGTGGTGATAACTCACGTGGTGTTGTTAAAGAAAACTAAAGTTAACACTTATGTTCGAGCTACGCTGTACATGAGCTTTGTTGATAGTTTGTATGTCACACTCATTTATGCACATCCATATTGTTCAGCTGGGGGTTTCTTTAACATAGCATTTAATTGTAGATATATTATATGCAGTAGCTATAAATCCATCAAGGGAATCGTTTCAAAAATCAAAATCAAAATATTTTATTTCACATAAACCTACATGGGCACTTATGAAACGTCAGAAGCTAGGTGCACGGTTCCAATTGGTCGTTTCTTAAGGAGAAGAGCCGGCAAAAAACTCCACGGTTACTCTTTTAAAAATAATTGGATTTTACAATGTTTCCAAATTACAGTAGGTATGGGAGGGCAGCGTTCGTCTACTCATTATCATAACATAACTTACAAGTTTCCATAACAATTTCACTGTTGGGTATTACACCCCAAGAATTCACATTTATTAAAATACTAGCTGCGCCCCGCGGTTTCACCCGCGTAAGTTCCGATCCCGTGGGAATATCGGGATAAAAAGTAGCAGGTGTCAACTACCTGCATACAAAATTTTATCAAAATTGGCCCAGCCATTTGAGCGTGAAGAAGTAACAAACATATAAATACACACACACTCACAAACTTTCGCCTTTATAATACATTAGTGTGATTACCCAATAGAGTCGCCTACAATTACTAAATTATCAAATCTTGTCGGCAGTTTGTCGATTTCTGAAACAGCTGATTCTAAATGTTTTTTTCAAGATTAACACACATTTTGCACTTACTAAGCAAATGCGATAATTTCAACATAATTAGTATCCTACCTCTTACTCAAAGCAGCATGTAAAATAAATCAACATATCTTGTCCTTTATTTCAAACATTCGCAAGAAAAACCGTACTTATAATAATCATAACTAAAAATTCTACCGTCGACGGATATTCTAACGACACGGAATTACGCACTATCGGGGCTAGAGATAAATCCCGGACTTTCTCAGTTGTACTCATAATTTGTAGATAAGAGTGCGTGCTGGCCTAGTGAGGTGCATTTCACGGGACTGTCGCTTGCGGGGTTAATATTAAGGCCAGTAAAGGGTGATAAATGACAGTCAGATCTTAAGATAGTACGGTGATTTAACTGTAGATGCCACTGTTAATAAATAAACGCATACCGTCACGCTAGGGCTTGCTGTGAATAGTCTAGATATCTAGATTCTCTTGTCGGATTCTGAGAATGTTTTCTTATAATTATGGTTGATTGAATCTGTGAGTGTTTTATACTAAATGGTGTGGATATGGAATTTTGACAACGCAGAGCTATGGAAGAGAAAACTAGAAATAGTTTTAGAATAAAATCTTAACTTTAACTTTTTTTCTTTTTTCTGTAGAACTTTTAAGTGACTTAGCCTCATAGAGTCGAAACATGAAAATTTTGTTTGTGTTTTATACAATATATTCTTATATCTCAATTAATTAGCGTAAATTGTTAGAAGAAGTCATTCAAGTGGCTGTTAACATTTCCTAAAATACACTCAGGTAAAAAGTTTTAATTCATGAAAAGGTTAATTTAGTTAAGTGTTAAGTTTAACATTAGAAACAAAATGTATGGCTTTATTTAACATTGACCATATATGATTTTATGGTATACAGCCATGAAATCGATGCCTCCCACGCATAAGGTCGTAAGGCTAAAAAAACATTAATGTCAGGAGAGCATTTTTTTTTACGTTAACGTATAAAAAAATGCTCTCCTGATATTAATGTGTTTTAGTCTTACGACCTTAAAAAGACGAAAAACAACGAAAAACATTAATGTCAGGAGAGCATTTTTTTTTACGTTAACGTATGAAAAAAATGCTCTCCTGATATTAATGTTTTTTAGCCTTACGACCTTATGCGTGTGAGGCATCGAAATTAAACAATAAAACATATTTCACAGAAGCTATATTGAAAGTCTAGAAATTTCTATTAGCTACTCCTATTGCGAAACGGCGTACAGTCGCCGACAGCATGAATAAAGCCAAGCTTTTAATCCAGTCTCTAATTTATGACTAGTCTGATAGTACCCATCTACATTTCCTTGTGTTTCAAGTTATTGTGTAACGCTAATTAAATATTGTAGTAATTGCCTTCCTGTTTGCCGGTGGTTTAGAGTGTTTGTTGAAGTATGTCGCATGCCGACAGAAGTGGAAACAAAACACAAACAGAATGCTTTGGCATCACTCACTGACATATCGGATATACATTAAAACCGTGTACGTCCCGAGAACAGCCGAACACATCCGAAGCGGGTATTTTTTAATCGTCTTATAAACAAAACACGCGCGGTGTGTTGCTAACGGTAACAGTGGCGCAAGTTCAATGGATTTTTCCCATCTCAAAAATTGCCCAACGCGCCTAAAGAAGTTTTCACTTCAAAAAAAGCTGCAATTTTTGTTTTAAAAAAAGGATTGTTTGTACTGGGTCAAAATTCAGAAGTTTAAAAATACGTTGATTCTTAAGGAGCGGGACAAAATAGCGAAGCTAAAAAAAAATATGGTGAAACAATATTAGTAGATAAGTTTACAGCTCTACGATTACTAATATATCATTTTCTCTCTCACTTTTCGTAATTTCCACTTGCTATATAAATCTGGCAATCTACGAGTAGTTTCCCTAATCGGTGTAAAAAAAAGATACCTACTGCAATACACTGAAACCAGCACCATAATTGCGTAACACTATTAATCTCAATCCGAATCACCATTGATGAAACCATTGGTTCATATGTTTAAAAAAAATCCTGCTCAACAACGCAAATAACGCAATGAATGTTGTTGAACTGTCAAAATGAAAGCCACTGCTACTGATAGTGTGTTACGTAATTACCCCGCCGTTAAATAGTAAAAAACGTTATAACATTACAACAATTTTCCCACAAAATAACATTTAACCAACTGCTGGAATTTCCTAGATAAACAGCTACATTAGTAAGATATCGCTACTAGGAAAAGCAGTTAGCCATATTATTAGATCATTCATTTGAAATCGTTTTGTACCGTTCTCTCCTGAAATGCGTGATCAATCATTGAAGATCTAATGTGGTGATAGCTTGGTTTCCGCATCATATATCTTACGTGGTGATAATGAGAAATGATTTCAGACTGGTTATTAAAAGATGTTACCAAGAATTTAATCAGTATGCTTAATAGAAGGGAATATTCTTGCATTAGCTAAGTTGGTAGGTATTTAATTATTTTGTTCGGTCGCGTTTGAATGGGACTGATGGCAATCGTCGTTTGTATGAGTATTTATGTAGTAATGCTATTTAGTTTTGTGCACATTATCATATTCATTAATCGTGTATTAGATCATCACTGTCTTGTTGTTTTGGTACCGATAGCAGTCAATAACAAAGTTTCAATCACACTAATATTATAAAGGCGAAAGTTTGTGGGGGGGTGTGTGTGTGTTTATATGTTTGTTACTTCTTCACGCTCAAACGGCCGGATCAATTTTGATAAAATTTTGTATGAAGGTAGGTGACACCCTGGATTAACATATAGGCTACTTTTTATCCCGATATTCCCACGGGATCGACATTTACGCGGGTGAAACCGCGGGGCGCAGCTAATTGATGTATAATTTAGACCTTGTTTTGGTTCTAGAGAAAATATGTTGTATTTTTTTCTTATTTTTGGTTTATTACGCAAGACACACCAACGAAATATGTACAAGGATAGACACAATGGGTAATCACGAGCCTCCAACACTGTGTAAATATGTACAGTCAACAAAAAAGATAAGTATGCAGGATCGTCCGATACAGTTGAAATTTAGTAAGAAACCGATGGATGTTGTCGACTGAAATTTAATTTGATAAATGAGCTGTTTGTTTTCTATTAATAAAATTTAATTTGATTAATAGAAAACAGCTCATTTATCAAATTAAACTAAATCTACATCATTTAAAGACATGCACAAAAATCCTAGTAAAAGGTACAACCACTAATCTATTTTTTATCATTACAATAATTATGAGCTATGGCTCTTAAATAATAGGTACAGACGCCAGCACATCAACCTACCCGAAACTGTAAAATTTTTCCAATCAACTTTGAACCTTATGCTTTAGCGATAAAGTTGAAAATCTATTAAAGAAATTTGACAGATTGTAGTAGCTTGATGTGCTGGCGTCTGTACATTTATTTGATACAAATTTATTGATTTTATTCCTACATTAATTAAAATTAATTCCTTATATTTTAATTAAAGTACAAACCTATACCTGGCTGGCCTGTTGGTCTAGTGGTCAGTGACTATGACTGCTATGCCGGAGGTCGTGGGTTCGATTCCCACCCAGGACAAATGTTTGTGTGATGAGCATGATCATTTGTTCTGTGTCTGGGTGTAATTTATCTATATATGTATGTATTTAGAAATATATAAGTATGTTTATCAGTTGTCTAGTACTCATAACACAAGCTCTGCTTAGCTTGAGACTAGACGGCGTTGTGTGATAGTTGTGGAATATTATTATTATTATTATACCGACTACAGTACGTAAGGCCTAAAAGGACAACACAGAACTGACCAAGCTTGGACACCATTATCATTTAGCAATAAAATAGCCCCAACAGTCATATAATACATATTTTACTGTACATAAAACAAAATAAATCGCCAGTTTTGAACAACAATAGCCCAACGGTTAAGGCGTTATGTTATCGTGGGGTCACATCCTACCCCGTTGAACTGTTCTAGCTGCAGCTATGTATTTTTAGCTTAATTGACGGGTTGTACCTATTTGTAATGTGTCTCTGGCTTCCGGCAGTCGATAGGCCTTGGTTTTGGAGGGTGTCAACTAGGGAATTGTTGTTGGAACAGCTAAGAACAACTTTTGACGATTACTTGGTGATTATGACGATGGTTCCTAAACTAGACACTCAGGCAGCCTCGTTTGTCTAGTTGTTGAAAGCGCTATTGCTAAGCATCATATATCATACACCATAATTAATTTTAGTTAATCATAAAACAGCCAATGAACTTTTTTGATAACCCTAAATTTGGAATTTTGACCTTAGTAGGTACATAAAAATCATTTTCTGCAAACCTAGGCCCAAGTTGAAAGTAATATTTTTGTAGGTGATAAACCTTAGCTAAGGGAATCTAATTGTACCAGACAGAGGTTCTACTTCGAACTAAAAAAATTAAAAACTGATTTCGGAAAAACATTTTTTTTTGTGCGTTCTATTAAGATTTCTGATTAAATAAAAACGGGAAAATATGCGTCTAGAATTGCTTCATAAATACGCAATTCAAACAAAACTCAGTCCTATACAGTTTTTATTGTACGAATTATTTTCAATATTTGACCTTCAATGTAACGAAAAGTTAAAGATTGTTTAAAAATAGAGTATACAAAATTGGCACCTGGGAGTTCTACTCGTGCATTTTTTGTAAACCATTGAGTAGAAATTTTCAATAAAAAGCTGATGTCACTTTTTTGGGGCAATAAAAACACTGTATTGTAGTCCTACAAGCACACCGGTTGCAAATACTACGATCATTCTAAAGAAAATCACCAATTAGGTCAAAATATGTCCTTATATGGATGCGAGAAGCACAGAACCGGTCGAAGTGGAAGTGCTTGGGGGAGGCCTATGTCCAGCAGTGGACGTCTTTTGGCTGAAATGATGATGTCCTTATAGCGCGTCCCCCCACCTCCCGGCGCTTCCTCTCACAACTGCCTTGTAAATACCGACTGAGAAAAGGCTCACTTTCCCACTCATCAAGTCAATACCTTTCTCCACTCCGCATAATTGAGAATGAAGATTAAATAATTATATTTATATATTGATCACATACAATTTTTTCTCTAACTATACGCCTCATAGCTGTCAGTTAATTTACAATGAATGGCCATTGTTATGCATTATCTCACATCTGTACAAACACTATTGGTTATTGTGATGATTAGCTGTGTTGCAAATGTTAATACTGCTAATGTTGATAATATGTTGATTTACATTGCGTAAGTGTTTTTGTCAGCTACTGTATGTGGGTGGTTGAAATAAAGACATGATTGTTTTGCGTTGCATATGAGTGTTGACATTAGTCGATCAAGAATTTGACATGAGGTAATTGATTCATTTATTTCTACTGATTAGTTTTTTCTACTTCCTTCTCTCCAACGTGCGATGATCTATCACAGTCCGTGACATTGTCGAGTGGTGAGTCTTCCACAATAGATTTATGTAGGTAATCAAGAAATAACTTTTATTTTATAGTTTGTGTTTTCTGTTGTTTTGTAACAAAGTAATCTCAATGGAGCTCCATCTGAGATGATTATGCAGGCAGGCAATAGGATGTAGTTTATTTCTTACGTTACCTTTTGTGACATTTAAAAATAGAGACAGCAACAGCAGACCAACGTATGGACGAACGCAACGCTCATAGGCGTTATAACAATAACACTTCTATTAAAGGAATGTTACCGAAACTACTAGAGTCCTTCAACCAATTAATTTACTAATAAGAGCCTGTCTTCAAGTAACTCCAACGACAACTAGAAACAAAAATAAAAGGAAGGCATACAAAGTTATTTTTCATCATTGATTCGTTTTCCTACAACCAAATATCACACACATATGCTCAACACAGCTATCTATAAAACTTTTATAATAGTATTATTGAGGCGAGATGAGCATGTAAATGAGCAGCGATACAATAATAGCAGCGATGCTGGCTGCAATGCGACTTCGCCTGCGCATGGCGGCCGCACGCTATCCCTCATACGGTGGTGTAATGTTTCATTGTGGGGGCCAGGAGTGGATAGAAGGATGGTGGATGTGGCATATATGTATATTATCAACTTGAATGGTGTCACCAATATTTTGATTTAAAAGAGTGTCCATGGAGTTTCTTGCCCGTTCTTCTCCATAGGAACCTACTACGCTTGGAATGGGCTACTAGCTACATCTTTGTGACTGACCGACTTCTCAACAATTCAAATGATAAATAAATGATAAATTTGATATACAATAACTTTTGATTCAGGAGAAATTTGATTTATTTCTTTGATGAAAGTTTTTTGTGTAGGTAATAAAAGTAAACATTATGGAGTAGTATGGAGTAAGTTACCTGTTTTCTGAAATCGTGTAAAATATTCTTACCTTCATGTTGCATATACTATTTATGGTAGTGCTATGTTTGATAATATTTGTAGAATAGTCTAATTACGTTCGTAGTTGCCAAAATATTAAATCATAACTATTTTCGATGTGAATAAAATTTAAAGCTCTGATGCCAAGCCAAAGCTATTAACGAAATTTAAAGTGTGTGACCATGTAGATATCTATGTAGGTATCTATACTACCTACCTCAATCCCAACAACAAGTTTAATGAAAAACACCTTCTTCTTATAATAAATCAGCATAAAAGCTTTTCCCATATATTAATTAACTTACAACCAACAAAATGCTTAAAATGGTGAATATATCAATTTGAATAATACATTAAAACATACCACATCTGTTGGCTACTTCTCGGCAACTGATTCTAATTAAGCAGCAGGCCAGAGATTTATAAGATATTGAGGCATTAGGGAGATTTATACCTAGTACTGAATAATGAGATAACACTAATGGTCGCCCGTGTAGCTCATGTGCTATGAAACACTTGGATTCTACTCGTAGATGTGGGTAGCTGTGTGAAAATTTAACGATTTTTTATTGTTTTAGAAAACATATTTTTAGGTAAAGTTCAAAGTTCAACTCACCTTACCTCTTTGACGTTCGAAAAGTGCTAATTCCCAGCCTAATTTGAATAAATGACTTTTGATTTTGGTCTTACGTCATGCAATTAATTTAAAAAAAAAATCGGAAAGGAAAGGAAGTATCTTGGCAGCAACAATATCAATCAATTCGTCTAGCTTTTTCCCAACTATGTTGGGGTCAGCTTCCAGTCTAACCGCATGCAGCTGAAAACTAGTTTTTATACATGGAGCGACTGCCTATCTGACGTCTACAACCCTGTTACTGGGTAACACGATACCCCTTGGTAAGACTGGTTGTCAGACTTTCGGGTTTCTGACGACCCGTAAAGACTTTCAAAGATCCAATACTGTAAAAACCCGACAAATATGATGACTTCGTGCACAATAGTTAGTTTTTATTAAAATATGTATGTTTAGGTTAAGGTATTTATGTATGGGCCTGCGATGCCTGAAATAAATGGATTATTATAAAAATGAAAAAAACATTAATCTGAACTGCTTTAAGCAGTTCCATATGAGCCTAACGTTCAAAACAGTATTTTGTACTGATCCGAAAACAGTACAAGCTTGAGGCAAAATGTTACTGTCATGACAGTAAACTTTTACGTTTTAAGTAGCTAAAAGGTCACAAAATTAACTGTTTTATTCATTTGGTGATATCGTTCAAACCATTGAAATTTACTTAGGTACATTACAGTAATAGTGGTTTTCCTTTTTTTCCAGTAAATAGTATGTTCCATCAATAAAAGTTACTGTTCTGTCTTTTACTGTTTTACAAACATTTCTCCTTACTGTAATAAAGTCAGTTAGTCTTAAAGAAATCGTTAACGTCCAACGTTTCAGTAAACGTCCAAAATTAAAATCGAATGATGTGTTGACTTCTACCATAAAAATTATCTCACAATCAACCTAACGACAGCCAAATTATAAATAAATCAAATTAATCCGACTCCCACAAAAAAAAACGATGACCAAAAATTCTAAATACGTTTTACACTCTAGAAACACAAAAATCGTCACCATCCATAGAAAAAAACATAAATTAAAATTTATTGTGAATTTTATTTAATTTAACTTTTTAACAGGTAATACTTTTATACAATAGTAGGTAAATTATTATGCAACTAACTATTTTATCTAGGTAGGTACTAAGTTAAATAACCCCACAAATACCATTTTTTTTTTGTTTTTTTTTTGTGTTTGGCAAAGACTTGGTCCTGGAAAGTACCTGCTACCACTACCGTACCTATTACCGCTAGAGTCCGACCTATTAGTATATAGGTACATTTAAATATGTATAATTAAATTAAGAAAAAAACCAGTTTATCTAAACTACAGTTAAATCGGCGATTAACAAATAAATGTGTATCGCATTAACGTCACGTTTATCAAGAGAGATTAGGTTATATTATGCGTTGCGCATGCGACTGGTTTTGTATCGGAATCGTGAGCGAGATTCTTTTAAGAATTCTTATGGTTACCTATATTATGGTATTATAGGGTTTTCGTTTTTAAGGGAAATGTGGAGTTATAATATTTTCTGAGCTGAGATGACGCAACAAAAGTATTTTGCATTGGAAAAATAAATACGAGTTTTTTTTTGCCGGATAAACTTTAAGCGATGTAAGAGAAAGGAAGTGAAAAAAGACAGAATTTGCAATTTATGAATTCAGATACAAGATAAATCTTAGAACTTTTACCAGATTCACAATATTCGAATGACTAGAACTTTCTATAAAATTATGAGGTATTGAGAAAACTCTTTAAACTTAGAATTTCCTCAGTATACTTTCATCGCCCCATTACCAAAAAAAAAACAATATAACAACATCCCTTCACTATCACATCCCATTCTTATCCAGTTTATCGCAGCCCTACATCTCCACTAGCGCCACGCGGCCGTACCCGACAACTCGCTGCGCAGACGCAACCCACACAACTAACGTTCATTTTCATAACAGGTCGCGCCGGTAGTTTTTCTTGTCACCATGTTTGTTGCTTTCGAAATATGTTTTTTTTTTATTAAGGTTCAAAATTTTGCCCGGAGGGTGTGCAGTTGTGTAGCTTATATGTTGGTTCTTACAGCAAGTACAGAATTAAAGTGATATGTATGAATGAAACACTGGTATTCACCACCACGGTGGTTTCTGGTTTTTTCCATTGGTGGTGGTTTGGTTTGGTGTTGGTTTCCGGTTGGTTTTTTGGTTTTACTAGTATTCAGCTGCATCCGGTTGGACTGGAAGCCGACCCCAACATATATGGGAAAAAGGCTAGGCAGATGATGATGATGTATTAATGAAAATATTGACTTCAAGGTTATAGTTAGCGCAACTGAATTCTGGGCCAATTATGTCCATTGATGATGAACCTTTTTGCTATCAATACGCTAAGAAGAAGAAATGATTGTGAAACTAATAAAGCGTGTTAATTAATCCTTATTTATGATTGAATCCCTATATGACCTGTCACTGATAAGTTTTATATAAATCATACACCAGTCGCCTTGATATGGAAAACATTATTTGGGTGTTAATCTGATGATGTATTGGGGCCTTAGTCTTCTTCAAGCCAAGAATACTCCTTCTAACATTTTACAAGCTTGCAGCCAGTTTGTTTAACTAAAGGAAACGTTATCGTACGTTCAATTATTGCTATCTGTCCTATCTGACTTCCGCAGCCCATTGATACTAGCTTATACAGACCACATAAGTTGTTAACTATCTAAAATACTTTTCATCGTCGTTTCTTCATGTTTAAGGCGACTACATGACCTAAAGCGCGGTCTTTGTCGGACTGCATAGATAAGAAAGAGAAGCGCGATGACACAACGCTGGTATTTTATTGCAAAATATGAAGCAATTATTTAATTACAACAACAACAAATTGTTTGGACTAGAAAATTAAAACACTAGTATTTTAGTATGTTGCTTGTAGAATAATCTGACAAAAAACCAGAATGATTGTATGTATATTATGGTTTTTATTGTAAGAAGAAATTTTTTAGAGGTATCTTCATGATTTTTTTCTATCGTTTCAAATTAGTTGTATTATGTTTTCAACACACTATCTACCTAGGATAATTATCCTGAAGAATATTTTTAATATTAATATTTTTTGATTTTGTTTACTGTAGTCGTTCATAAATACTTTTATTGTTTCCAAAACTTGCGTTTTTTTTGTTTAGGTCCTGTAAGCCCCTTGAGGCTCAGCGGGATTGTCCGAAAGGGTTACCGCTGGCCCGGAACATAAAGGGCTAAGGAAGGAACACGGGTGGGTTTTAGTCAGTAAGAGTCTGACACTCCCTTCCGCTCCACCCAGAGCAGGAGGGGTCATTTGATGATTTCCCATCCGCAAAAAAAAAAAAAACCCCTTGAGGCGAAAGCCGTAGCGACCGTAACAAATATGTATTTACAAAATTATAATCATTAAAGTCATCAACACAACTCTCTAAGATCAAGTAATCCTACTGAATGGCTATTTCATGACATCTTGACATTTTAGGAGTATAGTAACTTAAAAAGTTGTAGGTATTACTGATTCTAATTCTGTAAATACATATTTGTTACGGTCGCGAATCATGTTTTACAAATTGCAAAAAACGTAAGAAAATTTGAATTTCGCGGGCTACCTTAGCGCTTCCCCCATAACTATCTAAAATACTTTTCGCTGTCGTTTCTTCAAGTTTAATATTATTACAGAATAGCTTTATCATAAAATAACAAGCATAACGTGGGCCCAGTGCGGGTTGGTGGATGTCACATGTTCTCGAATTTTTGGTTCTTGGATTTTATCACGATGTTTTTTCTTCACTGATTGAAGAATAGCGGTGATTAAATAATTAACACAAAGTAAATTGCCTGCTTGAATTCGATTCAACGACCTACAATTGGTTGGTATTTCTAATGGGCCAGCACTGCTCGCAAAATAACAAATTAAACCTTTACAAATTGATATTGCATAGCTTTGAATGCAAAATAACAGTAAGGAATTAAAACCCTTTATTTAAACAACTATAACTATGAGTATTTCTCTAATAACTATCTCTCGTTGTTAACTACTAAAGTGACCTTCGAATTATCACGATGCGCCGAGGCAACACTAAATAGACGAATGTTTGAAGTTCATAGCAATGTACAGTTGTAAGGCTCTAGCTATTATAGTAAAAATGTGGCACAAGACTTGAGAGGTAGCGGGATTGGTGCAAAAAGAGTCAGCGCGTAAATACTTGAAAACTTTAAAGATCATCATTATCTGCCTCAGCATTTTCCCAACTACATATGTTGGGATCGGCGTCCAGTCTAACCGGATGCAGCTGAATACCAGTGTTTTACATGGAGCGACTGCGTATTTGACCTCCACAGCCCAGTTTCTGGGTAATACGAAACCCCTTGATAAGACTACTTGTCAGACTTTCAGGCTTCTGACGACCCATAACGACTGTCAAAGATCCACGATTGACAGCCGGGACCAACGGCTTAATGTGCTTTCCAAGGCACGGAGAGGTCTTGATATGTAAAGATGGTCACCCATCCACGGACCAACCGCGGCAAGCGTTTGATCGACCCACGCGGCTGTTATTACTTAGCCACAAGCCCCTTTAAAGATATAAATAACAATTCTATCCCGTATGTGAGACGTGCGATGTGCAAACTAAGATAGACAAATCATGATTCTGATGTATTTATTTTATTAGAGGAGAATAATAGTACATTGTTTACCGCGGGGAGAAAGTGACCAACTAGTAACGAGGGTTCAGTTTCTGGCCCGAGGGTCAGCAGAGGGCCTTAAAGTATAAATTAAATTATGATTTCCTGCAATTGGACCTGCCAATTGGAATGCTAGCAATCTCGATAAAAGCCGACCATAAAATTTACTTTACTCAGGCATATGGTTTTGCTTAATTTTAGTAATTGCTATGTGAAGAATATGCTTTCTAGTTCTCAAAGATTTTGTAACCAGTAGATTCTTCCTTCATAATTAAAGCACCATTTAATAACACGTAAGCCAATCTAGTTCTTAACGCTGTAAGCTTATGACTTACAGCAAATCACAGCAATTTGAGAAACGGACCCGTCTGTCAATTAGCGGCATGTGTCTCATCACCATGTTTTGAGCAACATTAAGATAATTCGCTGCACCGTTGTAAGTGTTAATAGAGCGCGGTTCGTACTCGCCGGTTTTATGGCCTCTCGTTGCGTTATGCGTGGGGCCATGAAATTAGTGGTTGTACACCGTCGTAATAACGTGCAATTTGTGATGTTGTTTTATTACTTTGGAACAGATTTGTAAATTGGAAAATCAATTAAAATATGCTTCGTGCTTTGAAGTATGAATTCTTCATCTTCGTGTCGCTGCACGCTGGCACGACTGTATTTTAGATCTTGTTGGCCCAACACTTCGCCACTTCCACGGCGTTGTCGGTGGCAGCGCAGAGGTCACTTTGTAGGTAAGTATGTAGGTATTAAAGTCAAATAACCCAAATTGACTAGAGTATTGAGTATCGTCCAAAATCTTAAGTTCTCCGTATACGGAACTTGTGAATGACCAAAAAGTTTAGATGAAATCGTATAAAATTGCCTTAGTTCTGACAACGAAAATGATTCTTTCGTAAGTTATCGGTCATAAACTAAAAATATGGAAATATTAGACGTAATAAATCCATTATTATGAGCCAATAGTAAAGCAATATTACTCGGACATAAAAATATTTTTTTTGCAAAAACCTAGATAATAATATTTTTACTGCGATCCTATTTTATAACCATTCTCACGATTGACAGTCGTAAAATTTCTTTTTAAAACTGAATTGAATCGTTTACATTAAGTTATTGCTTGTAAAAGTCTAAATAATTGTAAAAAAAATAAAAAGACGCCATCTTGAAATTTTTTCGCACGCATGAATTAAGTCAGCACTGGACGTCTAATCACGGAATAGATAAATATCTATTCCGTGCGTCTAATCATTGCGACATAATTAAAGATGTTCAAGTCTTATGATTTAATAACACAATCTGAATCAGCGTTTATGATTTAAAAAGCTAGTTGACCTACTACTAGTATTGTTAGCAGCTTTGTATAATTTAACTTTAAAAAATCGAATAAATATATAATTCTAAAAAACCTGAATCATAAAAAAAATCAAAAGAAACCGAGGAATTGATGACAAATTAATGTTTCTTTTTATTACAGCGTGTTTTTAACTTTATCAGGAAATTGTGACACAAAATGAACATAAAATAATATAGCAAGTTAAGTAGGATAATCCGTTTATTAAGTTAAAAATATCCGTGGTTTTGAAAACTGGATTTAAAACCTTGAAACCATTGTAGTTTTTGCACGCAGATAAATTATAAATTAACGCTAAAGTTATTCCATAAAAATGCAAGGTAATTAAATTAATATAATTCGCGCGCCTACACACAGATAATCATTTTAAATGTCACTTAATGTAAAGTTGTGGTCACACTGAAAAAATACAGATTTTATTTATTGAAACACTGGACTTTAAAATTAAAAGGTGATTAAAAGAAAACGGTCAAAACGTCAAAGTTTTTTGCATAATAAAAAGTTGTTTTTCATCTTGGGTCGCATACTTTAGAAAACAATACCTCATAACTTGTAAATAATAAAAACAAGCAAATTTTTCCTATTAAACATTCCTGTTATGCATAGTTTTGACAGCAAGCTACCTTGCCTTAGGCTACAGAAAGCCCATAAATATCACTAAATTATTACACAGGCATATTAGTCATCACTAAAATAATCTATTTAAGAAAACAAATCGTTTTAAAACCAAGCCTTATTCTCAACAAATAAATGTCATAATATATTTTTATTTTTACGCCCAAGCGCCCATCTTTGTCACCCGTTGACGCTTCCAAAGCGAATGAAACTCGATATTCTTCCCAAAAATAAGGCTTCGTATTCACTCAACGATTTTTACATGTCTTCGCGACTTCGGAAATGTAAATAAATAATTCTTGTACCAAAAAATAAACAAAATGACGCTTACGACGACAAGTTTTATACCTAAAGCGAGTACAGATGAGAATAAAAGCACTTTTGTAAATTAATACTGCTTGTTTTTATTTGACTTTTAATTAAATGAATATGTTTTCTTTTTGTATATTTTTCCGCTTGGTAACAGGCATGAATCAGCTGTTTATCTTGAGTCATAAAATTCGATTGTGGGATATGGATATTGTTGTAACGTAGGCTTTGTACACGCAAATATATTGCATTTTTTCCGGCAAAATGATTACCAAACATGTTTTCATTCAGGTTTAATTTAAACTTTGTTTCTGTGGATGTTCCTTTCCTGTGCATTGTCTTACAATTGAAACTAACCTCACGACAATAATAATTATAATCAAATTAATATTTCTAAATAATATAGGTACAGTTTTCTACCTACACGAAACTCACTAGACTGCTTTCGATCTCACTTTCATCTTCGAGCTACACACATTCAAACACACTCATACTCAATTAGAATCACAATCTAATTCATTCCCACACAACATTAAGAACATAGAAAAAATAAATCAACAAACGACAATGGTTGCGCTCATCGATGATCACCACGCAACCGCAACGTACGCATGGCACCAGTGACACCGCTGACCATCTGATATGGGGGTATCGGGTGTCAATGTTGCTGCTCTTCCGCAAATACATTCACACACCGGCTGTTGACACGGCCTGACACTTCACATGCACCAACTGTAAAATTAACTTTTATTATGGTTGTTAAAGATTTAATTAGTAAAGTGAACGGGAATAAGTTTGGTGAGGTGAAAATTAAAATTTTTGATGTAGACTATGCAAAATATATTCGTGTAAGAAGTAAATAGGTTATAACCATTGTTAGCAGAGATATGGATTAGTTAAATGACCAGTGATATACTGCTTTTTAATTATAAAAGATAGGACATGCCAAAGCATAGCGTAAGCTTGACAGATTTAAGCTTTAAAATAGGTAAAAAGACACCGAGTGTGTATTTTCAATTTGCTAGATGTTAATTTATTTCAAATGTCCATAACATCTGTTAACTAATACACTGCTTTTATAAGAAACTATATAAATTAGGTAGGTACCTGCATTTATTACTTCTAATACATTTATGATACTCCACAATCCTTTCCTCACCGGTCGGTTGCCCCGCGAACTCCCGCACATCCCATTGACACGCCGCGACACCTCACATGTGCACACGCACCATAAAATTCACATGTTTATCCTTCTGGCTTACTCCCACACGATCGTTTAATATCACGATATTTTAATACTTTTGTGAACATTTATAAGTTTTGTGTTGACTGAGGTGGTCTGTGGTTTTGTATATTGGGTAAAATATAAATATATTTAAGAGAATTTAAATACCAGAACCAGTGCTACAGATATTTTGACTAACTGTAGAAATATTTGACTGTACAGACAATATTATTCTCTAATTAGAATGCCCAGCTTTAATTACTGCCACAGTAAAGAATCTTTTAAATGCTTCAAACAATACTCTTCCCGGCCATATATCGCTAATTTGTCGCCTTCAAGAATTTAGCACTTTTATTTTAACTCTAGCAACACCGTAAATAAACTTCCATTTAAGGAACAAAAATACCGCGAAGCTAATGAAAACTAAGAATCCAATCTATTTAAACAACAATAAGATTCCAAAAACTAAAGAATCAGATTTCCACAAAGATACAGAACAGAGAGTTGCTAAAAGCAATAATATAATTCCTTTTAATTCTTTAAAATAAAGCTTCGATATAAATTGGCTGGACAATGAAATGTTTAATGAAACGGAAGGTAAAGGTCAACTCGAGACCGCACCTTCAATTAAAGAAATAAGCGATGAACTGATGTCGAAAACCGTATATTTTAGCGTTTCTGGTATCGATATGCTATTTTTGTTTAATGAAAAACAAAAAGATGTGGATGATAGTTATTGGATTTATTGCGCATGATCTGAATAATTGTTTTGAAATGGATATTTATGTATTTATCTTTTCATTTATTTTATTTTGTTCATTTTAAATACTTCTAGAAATACCGTTACACTGGAGTGTTGAGAATGTAAATCTGCCTCTCTGTGAAATGTGCTACATATATAGCATAAAAAGTAAACATATCTACACATACCGCATTCAATAGAATTTAAAACCGCACTCCAGCTGAAAGAATCGCTTTACAAAATAGTTATTGAAAGTCTTCGCCACTAAATTCAACTGACCATTTATTTCAACAAAAGAAAGTAAAGGCTGTTGAAAATACAGATTTTAAGGTTCGCTCTAAATATCATCAATTAAAACCAATTACAAAAGAAAGTGATAGTCGCCCAAGTATGCAGGTCACAATTTTTGATTCATTTTTTAATTATCCACAGTTTTATTTTCCTGTATTTTGAACTTTATATCTTTCATTTAAAGTTGGGAATTCATTGGTATAAAGCTGTCGCTGTTGAACTAATGGCACTACAAATCCTCGGCAGTCCAGGCCAGGTATTGTCCTCTGAAAAGTTTATTTGCTCCTTACACCACTGTCGTCCGATCGCCTTTTTACTTTTATCCCAGACAATTTTTAAATGGTTTATGTTTGATACCATTATTGTGTGCCAATCAGGTTGAATTACAATGTCCTTTACCAACGGCCGAACTGCGTAAGAATTTCTTTATTATTTTTGTTACAAATCATTTTATTTTATGCCTTTTTTAGTTTTAAAGTAAACAACGCAGATGTTCGCTTTATTTAGATGAGCCAGTCGAATGCGTAAGTTGAATTTAAATAACTCGTGTTTGAATTTACGGATGCTTGGAGAGATGGAAAATTGTTGTGCTTACCTTATTTTTTCTCTCTTTTTACTGGAATTTATGTGTCTTTAGTTTTGACAAGTTTACTTAAAGGATTGTAGGAAGAGGCTACTTGTATTTAGATTTGTGGAGCGGTCAATCTCGTTCGTGCATGTGAATGTTAAGAAACCTCATATATGGCGAACGCTGCATGTCGTTTAAGTTCAATTATTTCGTTTTTGACTTCATTTCCTTCATTCGCAGGTACTCGTATCTAATGTACAAAGTAAGCATATGTCATTGCGTTATTGTCATTTGCATGATAAATTTTTGTTTAAAAAAACATGTATTTTTACAACCTCCTGCAACATTTTGTTAAACGTGCTCTCACTGACAGAGATCCCTCCGATCAATAATCTGAACATTAGCGGCACATAAAAGTCACTAATTGAGATATCCCCAACAATTTGAACTCAACGTTTTTAAAGTGTTAAGTAGTGGCTGGAGTGTGCAATAAATCTCATTGTTGGCACTCTTATCTACCCCACTGAGGTAGCCGATATGGGCGTTGTCAGTAAAGAAAATTTAAACGTAATGTTGCAAGACGATCATGGGTTTTTATCTTCGGACGGTCATATTTTGAAGTATGTGGAGCGGTTGCACTTTGCGGAGTAGGCAGAGTGAGCAAATGATGATGTTTCATGTTTATTACAAACATTTTTTTTTTGACATCCTTTACACCAGGGGATGGACAGTTAATTAATAAGTCATGTCGAGCTTCAAAAGTGGTGTTATTTATTGACCGGATTATGCTCCAGTAAATTAAAGACTCCTGTTTACCAGAAAGGAAGTAATCATACCTTTTAAAACTGGTTTCAGTCTAATGATGACATTTCCTGATTCTAAAATCGAAATGACAATAACTCAGGCAAACCAGACATTGGTCGAATTCCAAAAATATCACTTTTATATCACACAAAACAAGTTATCAAAGCCAAAGCCGATATAAATAAAGATACTAAAGATTACAAAATCACTTTAGTTGAGAAAGGGATCATCGTGTGTGGCTCTAACATACGGTAACGACTTATCGAAGATCTCTTCATTAAAAACTAAAATGTGAGATGATTTCAACTGTTTGAATGTTCTCATTGATGAGAGGCTATTTAATATTTTCGAGCAAATTGTGGTTTTACTTGGGAGAGTGTTCACGCAAAACTAAAATATTTTTTTAAGAAACTATGTGATTACACCTGGTTTCTAATTCATCGCTAACAGTTCATAATATTGGAAATAACCCACAAAGGATATCGTAATTGGTTAAATCACGAGTGTTAAGGAAAGACATTAATGCAAATTATTACATCACTAACCGAAGCGAAGACTCTACAATTGCGAAAATAGTTAGCTTTTATTGTAAATTTAACAACTCCGTCAGAAAACTGTTAAACAAATTCCTGTATTTCCTTATTTGGCTCACTGAGTTAACTACTGCATTCGGTATACAGTTATTTACAGTACGAACTAATAGGAAAGCCAATTTATTATTGACAACATTAACGTGATCAGATATACGGTAAATAAAATAAATCCCACAAAAATATCCGTTGGATCTGGACATGTTTGAGCCAGGATCCCTCACTAGGTGAAGACACGAGGTTTGCATGCAACGTTCAGCGCATCAATCAGCAAGTGAATCGTATTCTCAATAATAATAAAGTAAGCTCATCTGTTTCGGGGATCTGAACAAATGTTTCTCAGAACGTTGCGTGTCCCCTTAATGATCTGAATAAGTAAATGTTTTGAACAAAAGCTTTCTAAGGTTTAATTAGGTTGTATCGATGAAAGTCAGGATCATGCCTTTTGGAATGATGGTGCATGATACTGCTAAAGCCTTTTTTACGTCGCGGGTTTTAAATAATGATTTACTGACTTCGGTGTGAGTCTGAACAACACAAGGAAGTGTTATATACAAGGATACAACAGTAAATCATTTATCAATTTTCTTTTATTACGCTGAATCAGTCAAAATTATTAATAGGTGTTTAAGAAACGTGTAAACATGATTAATATAGGTTAAAAAAAAGATTCCGACGATCAATTGTAAGAAATCTTTTTTGCATACAAGATTTACTGGTCATATGATATAGTGTGCCAAGATATATTCTTCACATTAGTATAGGTGATCCGTTTCGTTGACATTTAGTGCTGATAATACCTGTTATATAACATTAAAATGATTATCTAAACGTCTCAATACTAAAGCAATTTATATCAATGATTGACCAACAATGTTAATAAGACAAGATACAAGAATGAAGCCATTAGCGGAATCGCTAAAACTAACACCGTTTCGCGATCTCATAAATCACGAAGCAATTTGGACCTTACCATTAACTTGTCAGAGTTGAAACTTCTATATCATGTGTGCGAACAATTTATCTTAGCGTTCGACGTGGATGCAATTAATCAAGAGCCAATGTCACGTACGTAATATAGCCGAGGTAAAAGAGAAAAAGATGATTTCAGGCTAATTATCTTTGATGTTGTTATATTTTTATTTTGCCACTTAACACCTACAGAGGCAATTTGTCGCTTGTTACGTTACGCTATTGAATTTTCGGGTTCCTGCATTGTGTGACTACCGTCTGTTGAAGCCAGTTGATTTATTTCTCATACGTCCAGTACTCATTTATCATCGTTCGGCTGTATTTAGACTGTTTATTTTTATAATGAGCTCTCGAAAAGGTCAATTTTGCGTTTACAGTTCTTTTTTTCTTGCGCCGAGAGGGTGTTTATTTCTTCTTAAATACGTTTAAGATCAGTTGTCGTGTTTGCGACCTGATCTCATTATTCGGAACATGTAAGAAAAGGAAGGTGTGAAAGCTTGGCGTATAAGCAAATAAATATATTCATTATTTATCGATGCCTACTTTTAAATAAAGCCTTTCAATTTAATTTATGGGTGGCTTCCTTGAATTGAATGACCATACTCTGGAGAATTTATCAAGTTGCGAAAATATTTCAAACATTTCCTTCCTGGGAATAATAACTTAGAATTCCCATTCCATAAGTAACTGAACATTAGAATACACCGGTGTATATTTTGTTTGATACAAGTCTCGTAACTTGCTATAGCTGTGAGACCTCACAGAACCTTGATCAATTCATCGAATTAAATACCTTTAATTAATTACGATTGCTATCTCAGCTTGGTCTGTGGATAGCAATTAGTCGTAGTAGGGATCCTTTGTTACGAGTTACATGACGGCTGTGAGGTTCCTGTTCTAGCAACCTTCTAGGATTACAAGCAGTGAATAGTTGTTTTCATGAACATCTGGGTGTGATAGTGATCAGTTTTTGGATTTCGTCCAATACTTGAGACTGTTGTTTAATTTGCATTTGCTGCAGTGTTCGTTTTCTGAACTTCTGGTTATTTATCAACATCAACATGATGTTTTTTGGAAGACTTTACTAGTGTAGGATCAAAATGTTTGGAATTAGCTTGAAATATTTATGAAAAGCGACTTTTAGATAGGAGTGCTGCAGAAAAGAGTGAATTCTAGACAGTATTGGTCAACCTCTCATCTTCGCATTCAAAACAATCATACCCAGCTACCTTTCTCCAAGTAGGTACTAAAGAGACGAAAGGAGACCGATTACAAAAGGCCTGTAAATCATCTCGTGCAACTTTTAATTTTGAAATATCCTACGTGAACATTCCTCTAAAACATGTAGCTTGTAGGCGACGCGATGATAGCTGACTACTTATGAATTATCGCTACAGTTAGCGTCAACTATTTTTGCTATGAATGTAGAAAGGGGATTAACCGATACTGAATGATTACGGAAGGATTTAGTATCTTTCTATTCCTTCATTGTGATCTTTTATATTAGGTTTGTTTCACTGAGTCATCATTATGTGTGTACAACATCACTTGCATCGTTATTTATTAAAATAGCTAGAACAATAACTATATCCTTCAAGATTTTTGTAATTGCAATATGACTTGCGAAATTTTAGGTCAGGTTACCTAGACTTAGTTTTTATTAGATTTATAAAATTTCGTGTCTTCTATACTTTAATTGATATATTTTAGCCGTATCCAGTAGTCTGTAATCCTACATGTTACCAAAACAAAGTAGGTAACAAAATCAGTATAAGATGTCATTTATTCTATTAAAACTCTGTTCTATGTTTGGCCAGCTCAAGGTCAAAGTTGTTTCAGACGTGCGGTAGACTGTACCGTTTCCTTTTTTGCGCAAACTCAAATCTTTTCCATTTCATCGTACTCACATTCTTCTTTTTCTTTCTTCCTCAGATGTCTGCCATCGACCCTGACTGCGGTGTCAACGCCATCGTCAACTACACCCTCGGAGAGAGCTTCGTCAGGCCACAGTTCTCTGTCAAACCTGACTCAGGCGAGCTCTGTGTATCAGCTCCTTTGGACTATGAAGCACATAGCGACTTTGAGTTTCCTGTCATCGCTACTGATAGAGGTTTGTATAATTATCTATATATTTTCCCTCTTATTGGCTATTTGACTTCGGACCAACGTGTGTTAAACTTGGTAATATTCAAAATGTCTGGTTTTATCTTTTCGGATAAGCACCAGAAAAATTATCTGACTAATAATTTTGATTCAGTTTTTTATTTATCTGGTAGTTACCGTCTATTTTTTTCCTTGGTTAAAATTAATGCATGATTTTATGCTTCTTGTTGAATTGTTTTATAATCTTGTTGGTATAACTTTTGAATGTACATTTTGCTAAACCAATAGCTACACGAACATTAATATGCAGAAAATAGGCTTTGTTCAGATATAAATATTATTTTGTTCGATTAAAACATCGAGGTTAGCCTCGCCCATTAATTAACTCGTACATTCCGAAATGTAATATAAAATATTAATGGTTTGATTAAGTGAACTAATAAGTGGAATTATGCTGTGAACCAAACCCTTTTCGCAAACTATTCTGAAGCAATAACATATAACTTGATATTGGAAATGAATCAATCAAGATAAATATTTCTTTTTCTCATCGTATCGATAATTTTCACCAAGATCTATTTCTATTTGCTTCAATGATATTACATCGCAACTGTTTTCCTCGAAAAGTGGGTCCGTAATTGAAAACACACTCGTAGATGTTCAAGATACTGTGTCTTAGAATGGAAGTAAGGGAGAAAGGATTAGCTAAAACCAATCAAGATAAATTTTATAATTAATAATATTGCTATAATCACACACTACTATCCTAACTAATATTATAAATGCGAAAGTAAGTTTGTTTGTTTGTTACCTTTTCACCCCTAAACCACTGAACCGATCATCGTGAAATTTTGCATATACGTTATCAGGTGTACAGAAACGGACATAGGGGGTACCTTTCATCCCGAAAAGTGCTGTTCCCGAGGAAAACAATAATAACGTTATTATGATAATAGATGGCGCCACGTGTCTTTCGAACGGGATCGACACATGCGGGTGAAACCGCGGGGCGCTGCTAGTAATTTAATAATTATGAAAAGCCAAAAACTGGGCTATTAGCATTACTTCTGTTTCAAAGAATATTATAATCAAGCTTCTTGCCCACTAATATCGAAATTCTAAATTATAAATAGAACACCCTTTAAAATACCTTAGAACCAGGTTTCCACACTATTAGTAAACATGAAACGTCGCTACTTATTTCAGAATGCCGCCATGGCTTCCAAACCTATTTGTGCAATAATGTACCTACCATGTTCATTTGCCCAAAGTGGGTTAACAACATTCCCTACGCAGACCTTTATTAATTTTCTAATAATTAGCCCGATGCAATATTCTCTTAGGCGCAGGTAAATTGTCTTGCTTTAAATTATAAAGCACTCGTATTTGGTGGAGTTTATAGGCTAACAGAGATTTTAGTCCCTTCACTTCAGTAGCTGCGCCCCGCGATTCCACCCGAATAAGTCTCCAACTGGTGGGAATATCTATATCTAGTTATATGGAAGAACTTATAAAACGTATCTTTAAAAAAATTATAATATTCAGATAAGGATATTAAAAATATTGGTACTTACCATATAAAATTAAGCTAAAATATACTTAAGCCCGATTATGATATGTTATTTAAATATTGTAAACCCCTCAAAATGTGAACTTTACCTTTCTGAAATTACCGACAGACAATTGACTCTAAAAAAATTTAATGCAATAGCCCCACAAATCAAAATTTTAGACAAAAGTTCACTGCACCTCCTAGGTTCCCCGATTTTAGAAGATAGTTTTACTTTTTTTTTAAATTTAAACGGAATATTGTAAAATCATAAATGTGTTCGACGAAGTCAAATTGGCTGTTGCCGCAGATTACTCTGTTTTTATGAATAAATTGCAGAAAACAAACAGACCAAACTTTTTCGTAACCTGTCGTACTTGCCTCTGTATATAAACTGCCAAAGATTAATAATGAGTATGGTAAGAGAGCCTGGACGTACGCCTTTCCTAACATTTTAAATAAGTTTCCAAAGGAAATTGCCAAAAAATTAGAAAACAAAAAAGGGCAAAAAATTAAAAACATCATAAAAACCTACTTTACTGTGGGGAAGTTTGGAATGGAGGTCTGCGTGTAGGTTTTTAGCCTTTAACTTTAAGTGAGCAAACTCTAAAATAAGTTATATCATAATCTTATTTCGTATCAAAGATTGAGTGCTATATTGTGATGTAAAGTGTTCCATGACAAGTTGTTTAAAATAAATAGATGTAATTTTTTTTTTTCATTATTGCATTATTATATATTATTATTATTTATTTATCTATCTATTTAGTATCCTATATCCTAATCCAGGTCATAATCTACCCATTTGCCAAATTTCATCCAAATCCGTTCAGCCGTTTTAGCGTGAAAGCGTAACAAACAAACACACAAAAATCTAATATTTTCTCTTTATACGAGTAATATTAGTTTAAATAATCATTAAAAAGTAATTTCAACACGAAGTCGTTTAATGCCTATTAAATTGCTGTCATTAAAGGACGTCTTAAAATAGAATATGTTAAGTTTAGATATGATTATAAGTATTAATAGTATAGTAATGGCATTGCTTACCCAATCTTTAATACTAAGAGTTTAATACTTCCGGGATTCTCGGTATCCACAAATTATAGGTCTTATGGACCAACATAGTAAAGGAGTAATAAACGAACGTGTTAAAGTTAAAAAGAAGCTACAAAGATCATTAAATTTGTCGCTTGAATGACATTGACAGGGTGGCGCTGTCGGTAAACATTTGTGAGAAATTGTCTAGAAAAAAAACAAGATTTCGGCGTTTTTTAGTTCCGAGTTTGGCCACGCATCAAAAGATCCTTGTACAACTATAACTGTAAACACGAAACATTCTTCTCCAAATTATCTAGAAAGCTGTGTAATATATACCACAACCAGTTATACCTTGGTACTTAAATCAAAATAAGAATGTTTAATTGTCTTTAGAACTCATCCTACAATGGTCCATAACAATACATTATAAGCTTTATTGCTACTTACCTTAAACAAGAAATACAATAAGCTCTATCAATAACGAAACACCTACCATTTTGTTTCTAATTTATGTTTCTATTTTAGTGTTAAATGTTTTCAAAATCACTATTTCTTGCTGCAATATTAAAGTCGGTAGATCGCATCTGTCACGCTAGCCTATTAAATGTACCGTGGGTTTATGTCAAATGCAAAGCATTTACCACGATGTCATTCAGGATGTTTGCGGATAAACGATTATTTAATGTTCTGTCATTCGTAGATCTTTGACAGTCGTTACGGGTATTCAGAAACCCAAGATGCCGAGAACCAGTCTAACCAAGAGGTCTATCGTGTTACCCAGTAACTGTAGGGTTATGGAGGTCAGATAGGCTCTATGAAAAATACTGGTATTCAGCTTTATCCGGTTAGACTGGAAGCCGACCCCAACACAGTTGGAAAAGGCTAAGCAGTTTGATTTTTGTATGTTTATATTACAACAGGATTATCTGTACCTACTTAGTCAATCGTAAAATTGTATTGTTACCTTCTCATCTCAGATTTAAACTATTCCTAAGTTGTCATCCTCCTTTGTAACAATCTGTACCACTTTTTTATGAAATAAATTATTATTTAATTTAAAGATGATGAAAATAAAATTAGTATCTATCCTTAAAATATGACTATATAATTATGTGTATTGTACTATAACAAGATTAAAGACAAAGATTCCAACCAAACAACACTCACATCAAACACACACACAAACCACATTCAAACCTTTGAACCATAATCAGCCTATAATGTTGCCACTGCTGGGAAACAGGCTTCCTCTCTTCGAGAGGAAGTGGGCAGTAATCTACCACGCGGGCCCAGTGCGGGTTGGTAGATGTCAGATGTCTTCGAATTTTTGGTCCAAAACATCATGAGAAAACCGGCATTTCCTAGAACCCATGGACAGTAATTCATAATTGAATAGAAATTAAACTTCGATCTCTGCGTATCCATGAAAAGATTTCGTTTTGTATTTTGACCAGAATATCTTGTCTCCTTAAAATAAACTGTCCCCAACAATCGCACGATTGTAAAGGCTGATTTATTTCCAATAATTATATTGTCACGATACTTGTACATTACATCATCAAGGTAAACCGAACTCGGAGTAATACCTATACGAAAATCTTTAAAATATCCACGATTTGCAGCGATTTCGAAGGACCATCACATTGGCGGGCCGAAATAAATTCCACCAATGTCCGTCCGCGGTCCGAAAGCCAAGTTCGAAGATTTATGGGGAGAGAAGAGTGCAACTATCACTTGTTGTTTTTATTTCGTTAGCTTGAGCGGCTACTTTGTCTTTTGAAACGGAATTTTCGAGAACTTTTTCCAGTTTTTAATGCTGTGACGACTGTGTTTGGGCTTCGTATTGGGAAAATTTTCATTTGTTGATATTGAAAAGGAGTTTGTAATCAAAAGATAAATTAATGATTTTCTGTTGGAATAGTAGAGTTAACGGCGAACAAATTGTATGTTACACTGGCTATAATGTACATAGTATCTTTTGAAAATGATTCTGTATGAAGACAATGTATGAAATAATAAAGAGGCACTAGCCTGTCGTAAGGCTAACAGTACTTTATGGGTTGTTATTAATTTTACTATGTCCACGAAATTACATACGTCACCAATATTGAAAATAACTGTCATAAAGTACCAATAAATATTAAAAAACAGATAAAAAAGGAAAAAACAGCCGTTGCACTTTCGTCAGTCATCCATTACATTTCAACAACCAATAAATAATGTAACATTCAAAAGTAACAACAACAAAAAACGACTTACAATCACAAGCCCGCTAAACGCGTTGACAAACGCATAAATCAACCACCTGCCAATTAGACATAGAATTACAAACAATACGAACAATCAATACCAATTATTTATTCGCAGGAGGCCTGTCGACGACCGCTATGGTGAAGATCCAACTCCTCGATATAAACGACAATGTACCAGCATTCACAGTTAAGGATTACAACGTGTCTTTGAAGGAAGGACGGATCTCCTCCGAGCCGATTATAGCTGTATCCGCAACGGACTCAGATTCAGGCAGATTCGGCACTATAACTTACAGAATTGTGAACGGCAATGAGAATGATGTCTTCAGAATAGACAGGAGTACTGGAGAGATTTTGGTTACGAAACCAGCTTTGGTGCAAGCTAACCTGAAATTCGATTTAGAAGTATTGGCGACTGATGGAGGAGGTTTGACTGCTCCTCAAAATGCTGTGGTGCATGTATCAGTGTTGCCTGCAGGGATTGGTTCAGCGCTGTTTGATAAGCCGAGGTACAATTTTCGAGTGAAGGAAGACGTCAGAATTGGAACAGTGGTTGGGAACCTGAAAGCTACTGTTGGTGATAGAGGTAAGTGTACATTGCATTTTCTTTAGCTTTAGAAATATACGAAAATATCGATCAAAAAGCATCCATTTAGCAGATAATTTTAGTAAACGTTGGCAATGAATAAGAAAGTATGAGAATAGGCTTAATGTCGAGAAACACAAAAACGTGATCGATTTTAAATGATTGCACGTCATTAACAATCCATGAAAGAAAGTCAAAAACAGCATTCTATTCGGCCCTCAATTATCGACGTCTTCATCCCCATTTAAAGACATACCGCTTATACACATATTACTCTCTCTAAACTCTTCAAACTTAAGTTAAACAAAACTACCCGGAATCAACGTTTCCGGGAAATCACCGCATAAAGTACAAACGACTCAATGATACAACTACCGTTGACCGGCATCACCTTATAGCTTCATTTCGCTTTAACAAATTTATTGAAATCGTGCCCAAGTGGTTACTATTCAAATGAAAAGCTTTTAGCGTCTTCGTAAAGTCTCTCCAAAGGTAACTGGGCTAGGTGAATAGGTCTTCAATATAAAAGTGCAGTACACTTTACATAATTACGGTCTTATGTACAAAGAATTGTATTTTATAGTAAGCAAGTCGGTGTTTTATGGAAATCGTGGTGAAAGTCTCAGGTAATGGGAAAGTTGGAAACTGTTTTGTAGTTTATTGGTACTGTTAAGGTTTAAGATGTCGTAGATCCTAAATGCACCGTAGCTTTACCCTAAAATAGTTTAACTTACCTATTTTTTTCAAACATTAAGGATTCCACTGTGCTTTACAGTTTAGCTATTAATTCATCATCTATCATGCTAAACTCAATACTAGCAATGTCACATTTTCACAAACAAAGACTTCTTCGAGGAATTCATACAAAAATAAATATTGAACAGTCTTGGCCCCAATATCGCTCCCAGCGAAACTCTTCTCCCTTGGACCATTCCCATGGACGCTAAGATGCCTATACAACAGTACGTAATCGCCCATTGTCTTAGCGAGGATCACGAGCTGATGCGAGCCCGTGGTGCATCCACTTGGCAACTTTTATGAGCCTTTTTGAATTGCTGATGCGTTCCTTAACCCATTTTGAAAAGACAAATAATTTACACGGTGAATGCGACTGAATACATATATTTTTAATGATAGGTTCTTCGATGCATTTCGTGTATGCACGTATAAAATGTTAGGGTTTTGTTTGTAACATTGCTGCATATGTCTTGAGGAATATCATGTATTTTTCTGAATTTGTTTACTGTAGTCGATCTTATGCCTTTATTGTTGTTATAACTTGCGTTTTTTGCGTTTAGATCCTGTAAGTCCTTAAAAATAATATATAATTGTAAGCCCAATTGTAAGCTAGTATTACTACACTATTGTATTAGGTAAACCTGTGATGATAGTGTATGTGTTTAAAAATAAATAAATAAATATTTTGATTTGTATTAGATATTCAATTTCATTTAAAAACGTTCGCTTTTATTAAGAAAATTCTCTATGTTTTGTTTATGATCTGTCAATGTCATTGATATTACAAATTCTGTGTCATGAATATTGTATGCGACATAAACTAGCTCTTTGATGATACGGCTAATAAGCATCTCCACACACTTCGTCTCTCTTAACACCGAAATCATTAAGTAAACATTTACAATCAGCAATCAAACTTTTTATTAAACCATACATCAACATCGTTCTCCCTAAGGCCGTCTATCACACCGTAACGTAACGCGACATGTATGACGATAGTAATTTAATGCTGCGGAAAACCATTCGAATGGCTGCGTACATTCCTGTTTCAATTTATGCCGTTAAAGCTGTAATTATTTAAAGGTGCATTGGGTAATTTTCCCATATCTTCTCAGGTGGAAATGCAATAATTTTGTATCAACGCGCATACGTTTTACCGTGGCTCAAACGGCACCTATCGCAATCTTTGTTTATAGTTGTACTGTTGAGTTTGACCTATTTTGCTTGTTGAATGGTAGGCCTATGTATATCGTTGATATCTTTATTTGAATAATAAAAATATTCAAAATAGTATCTCTTACTGCAACTGCCAGTTCAGTTTTAACTATTAATTCAATATGGACGCTTACTTCAAGAATAATTAGGTACATATTGTAATTTCGCGCACAAAACCCGTTAGACAGCGCAAGCAGGATGTTATATGTTATATAACCGTAATAACCCGAACGTGATTGATTGCTGTTTTATCACTAGTCAGGCAATAACTTATTTCCTTTCAACAATTCTCACGACGCAAGCAGCTGATCGACAACCATCTTTAATTCCCATTTCATCGCGGAAATACGATATCTTGAGAAAAAAATGCATTAAATCTCATCTATTAAAATATGTCTAATTAAATCGATATAGATTGTGATCTGTCAAAATCGTCATTAAATTTTTTAAACATATCAAAGAATTTCAATTAATTAATTAGTTACTTTGTCGGTCACGGAAATCGAGATTTGGTTTTTAAAGGTGCTTTTACAACTTCTAATGATACATTAAAAAGCCATAAAAGTATATTAAGTAAGTGCAAATCGGGGTTATAACACACATCAAACGGTTTTATAGCTATATTTATGTACTATATTTTAAATGCTTATAGATAGGGTTATAATGTGTGATATGGATACAAGAGGCCACCAAACTATGAATAAATTAAGGAAAAATTATGTCACTAATGGATTGTCACGTAGAATTTTGTGTCTTTACGCCAACGCAGTCGTAAATCAATAGAAATAATGTATGTATCTTGTCAAATCTTGTGTGTAGTGCAGCACAAAATATCCCAGCCTTTGGTATTATACATCTCTACCCGAAAAGAGTAACTAGAGGAATTATTAAAAATTTAGTATCCTTTGGGTAGTATCGCCATCTTGTCTGATTATTAACAAAATCATACACTGTGAAAATGGCAACTTGTCTTTTCGTCATAAATTGCGCTGCTACATGTTTAGAAGTGGACATACGAAATGATGACGATCTTCTTCTTTTCGTGTCTATGGTACTCCTCCTTTTCGTTGATTGCGGCGTCAGTTCTTCTTAGGGCCATCGGAGGTACAGGTGAACGGGTAGGTACTCAAGACACTCCAGCAAGTGGGGCATGGTTTGATCAGAAGCACATGATGATGATGAAAGACAGGATACACTTTACACTACCTGTGGCTTTGTCACAGGCAACAAAAGTTATCCAAAATTTTCAGAAAGATTGTCTTCTGTCTAGTCTAATAGTTTATAGACACTGTTTTGGCAGTCTACATTTAACATAGTACCTGCTTGTTCAATCTGAAAATTGCCCTCCGCTACAGGTCTCCGGAAATATTACAAATCATTGTTATACATGCGTTTAGTTTGAAAACAACGGTTAAATTTATTTGTATATCATTGTTATATTACGTTATATGCTGTTATATTACAGTATAGACAATAAAGCATGTTCGGTATCTCACTCGCGACGGTGCGTTTGGATAATATTTATACAGGTAGGTCCCGGGGTGCTGTTACACCGGAGTAGAAAGGTGATAGTAGTGTAATTTAATAAGTTATGATATTATAGGAGTAACGTTTCAAGTAAAAAATATTAATACACTCATACGCTTATGTGCTTTCGACGTTTCATAAGTTATCAAGTAGGCTTATGAGAAATAAAAAAGAATTGAGTTGGAATATATTTTGTTAGTATAATATAAAACACAATGTGTCAATCATCTCTTTGTCATACAAAATATATACTTAGAAATGATTATAAAGCCGTTCATACTTCTCCAAGATAGAACATGGTGTTATGCAAATTATTTAGACGAATTTAACCCGACAAGCACCGCGCGTATCCTATGTAATACGATACAATAGAAAATCAATTGTGTCTCATTAGCGGAGCTTGAGAGGTTTCATTCCTCAAAAATATATTCAGACTAGTGCATGCTTTTGGATTTTAAAAGTAGTGGCCATGATGATACCATCATTTGCCTTTTATTGACAAAACTTCTTTCAGCATATTTCTTAGGGAGTATTGGGAATGCTGAAAGTTCAAAAGTTAAGTTTTTTTACTTAATTTTTTTTTTAAACTTCAGCATTCAAGTTACACTCCAGTGTAACAGTCCCCCACAATACTGGCCCACGTATTCTGTTGTAAGTTCTAGCTCTGTAAATCACTGAATTGCTAACTCTACCGTTATAGTACGCTGTGCACTTGTCTATGGGAATTCTACGCCATGACTTCACCATTGTTAAGACATAGATAGCGGCCGTTTAAGATTCATGGACTTTGAAATACTGTATATGTATGGATATTGAATTATTGTGGTGACCGTTTTATTTGCGCATTTATTTGCTATTAGATGATATTGCTTGGTTACTTAGTCAATGGGTATCTTTGTCGGGTGAGCTAGTATGTTTATACATGTTTTTGTATCTCGTATTTAGTAGCAAATGACATTACCAGGCCTTACATTAATTTAGATTATCTGTCACACGGATAATCCGTTATCACCTTATTCGGGGTTCGGTTATTGCAGTATGTTTCAACATACTGCCTTTTTATAGCAATTAGAGATCACCCGTCTACCTGCTAAAGTATAAAGAGGCTGCTGCTCATCTACTTGACAAAACTAATTGGACAGCTTATGAATACCTACTATATTTTATGATCTTGGCTTCAAGGACCAAAGGTAAACACAACAAAGATCTTTAGTTGAGTCGATGACTGTTATGACTACGTTATAACGTTTAAACAGACAAAGATGAATACTCAACAAATGTCTAAAAGGTTTATTGAAATTATGACAAGCATCATAATTTATATAAAGCTGTTAAAATAGTCATAATAAATAATAGACTGGGAAAACGCGAATAGGAAATATAGGAATCTATACCGGAGTGTACATCTTCACGAATATTACCGATACAGTTAGCATTGATACCGTTGCACTCGTTTCGAGAACATTAATCAAGAAAAGCTTATAAATTAAATAAATGTACTGTTTGACATTCCACAATATTCCATTTTTTTAAATTGGTGACTTATTACAAGCCAGAATTGAGATTTACATCGTGTGAACTATAATTTTATATTCTATGGGAGGTACCATGTGCAGTAGTAATATTAATAAATTTCAAACTAATTAGCTAAATCACAATACTGGTATCAACTACGGTATTGCAAATCAAATCTTTAGATTGAGTTGATTTTATCTTAAAAATCACATTGTATTTTTAGCTCGGCCCCAAGTAATAAGCGATTGTTGATTAACTAACTAACTAGCCTGTACTGTCCCACTGCAGGGCAAAGGTCTCCCTCTCCCTTGCGAAGCGATTGTTGAACATAATAATATTAATGCACTAACAAATAAGCCCTATGATGTTCTAGAAATAGGGATAGGAACCAGCACCCGAAGTTATCAAACTTTATTTTACAATTCGAGGGATTTGGAGGAAATTCCTATTACATTGTTCGAAGGTTTTGAAACATTCGTCAGCTCAACAACGTAAATAACGCAATGAACGTAACTGAACAGTCAATATATAAGGTATTGACATCGATTGCAATTGTATGTGTGTTACTCAATTCCCGCTAAATTGTAGCATACCACCTAATATATAGCGACCTGTGATCTACAGTTTAGTGAAATAGGAAAAAAAATAAAGTGAGAGACATTTTTTAGACTTTTTAATGATTAGTTTTATAGGTGTTTTTTATTAATTAAAAATAAAATATTTACATTAACAAATTCAATATCTTTAATTATGTCTTTGATAAGAAATAACAAGCAGTTTTTAAATATTTTAAGTGGTATAAAATAATTTATAATCAAAGGTCAACAGTTTTAATTACCAAATTATTAAAATTAGTTTTAGCAGTAGCTAAGGATGGAATTTCTAGTGATCAATTTATTGTATTGACGGATGTTGCCTAAAGCGGTTCTAGAACCAACTAGGTTGTGTAGGCCAGATAGGCAAACACTTCATGTAAAATACTGGTATTTAGCAGCATTCAGTTAGACTGAAAGCCAACGCCAACATAAGGCTAGGCAAATTGGTTTTTGACAAAGTTGCCAAAAACGGTCCAAGAACCAACTGGGTTGCAGTTAATCGATGTCGATCAATCGGTATTGATCGCTTCAAAATACAAAATGTAAGCTCATTTGTCTCAAAGGAATGTCACGATGTCATAGATTGGCCGCAATATATTTGTATCTTTACGTTAGTTACCCGCTGACGCTTATGATATAGTTCACACTCGAACCCGCTTTGAGTTTAATTAGAAAGAGCTCCATAACGCCTGTGTTCAATATAGACGCACGCCCCTTCAGATTTATTGCAGCAGGCCCGGAGATAAACGACCATTAATTAAAAAAATATTATATATTGAAGTTTACGGACGAAGCGAGCAAGTTTTTTTGAATGGGCACTTGCCAAATATTGTGATCTCGTGATAGCCCTGCTTGAACCAAAAATGCGAATGGATATTAAGTTTTTTCGTGTTAGGTAAACAGTGCAGTTTTTTTTAGTAGGTGTGTCTTGAGATCCTTATCTTGAAGATGAATCTTCATTCCGGGTCTTAGGTGCATTAAAAATAGGATAAGGGGTTATACTTATAATGTAATACAACATTCATTTATTGATTATTATAATTATGATGAGTACTTCACTTACAATGTTCATAATATTAAAAGTTAAATACTAGGTAGTATTGATAACAAATGGTGGCTTTGAAATGACGTCTGGAATTAATTCACTTCAATTATAATCAAAGCTCATCGACATCGTGTCTGTTTTAATGATAGCATGTAGCTCAATTTTGTCGTTTATTAAATTAAAATCATCAGCACCTACTATTATCAACTCTAGCTGACGTGCCAAAACATCATCTACAAATCTAATTAAAATTTAGATTATCGATACCATAATTAGCGTTTGACTAGCGACTAATCAAATATCGATTTGACTCGCACCACCGTTAGACCACACATGCGTATGTATTATATTAATTTATCACGTATGACAGTTAATCTCGTGAATAATTCCGACCGCCGTTACCATGCGCTTCTGCTAAGAATTATTCGGTCGTAATTTGATGGCGGTCGCCATCGCCAAAGATTCTTTAAAGTATGGTGTAAATTATAGAGAGATATAATACACAATTAATTTGAATATAACTTTACCTGGGGCCATCACATCAAGATCTGGCTTGCTAGATGTTCTGAAACTGGAAACTCGTCCTGACTGTTCTCAAATGTTAAATTAACAAGGAATAAATCTACAAAAATCACAATAAAAGTTAAAATCAAAATAACCTTAAAACTACACAACCATAGAAACATAATATCGTAAATAAAAAAAAGAATTCTCACAAAAAAAAGAAAACCAACCAAGGGACATGGTCGCGCAATAATATGAATAGCATTACGCAAATTAGAACCGATAGCTGGATACAGAGCCTTTTGTGTAGACACCCAGACAGAGACTGTCTCAGTTCTTAGACATAAGCTATAGTGATTTAAAATAGCTTCGGAACATAAAGAGAGCCATAAAAATAGTGTATTTAGAAATAGAAGTTAGACTGCAAAAGGTAATACCAAAAACGTTATAGATGAGATTGAGGGTAAGATAATAAAGAACGCAAAACCAATGGCTGAAAAGACACTCTTAGAGATTTGAGTCAATTTTAATAATGAAGAATGTTTAATCCGTTATGATTTAGACTGTACCCGTCCTAAAAATATTAAGAACAAAAATTACTGGCAAACAGAATAACATATATGACAATAATTTTCCACAGGTAGACACCGCTAAAAATTGCTTAATATATTTTTTGGGATTTCACACAATAATCCTCCGACAGATTTAAACCTACACTTTATGAACATTAGAAGGATTAAAAAAGTAAACACATGGCATTTTATGATAGGTTTAAAAAAATACGTTAAAAAATTTCACGCTCCCGCGCAATCGAACAGTGACTGAAAATTTGAAATTCGAATCTGGAGAAATCCAAGGATACGTTCGGATCTGAGTGCGCCGGCTTCGGGTAGGGTGACCAGTATCACGGGACTAAGCGAGTTAGTCTTTTTGTCATGACTGATTTAATCTTAAAGGTGAAAGGTTGTATGAAAATAAACTCCTGCCTTACCCTTCGCAGACTACAGAAAAGTAGTGATTTAGATAGTTCTTATTTTGTATTTATTTGCTGACAATTGTAAATAGTAGAGCTGTATTTGTTCCTTCATATATTGAACAGTCGTAAATAATATTCTAATGATATTAGATGTCACTAAAGTAAGTCACATACCTTTATTCGACCTCGGGTTATCATGGCAATCCCAGGCGTGATTTAAATCGAACTTCATTAATTAAGTCCCAATTAAAATCAAAGTTGTTGAGGCAAATTCCGTTTTAACAAGGGCAGATCTCGACGAACCTGTAACCTTTGATCACAGAGTACTATTTCAACCTTTCAAAAAAGGATTTGGTGGTAGCCCTACAGGCAGTACACCCAAATAAATCCAGTGAGGTCGGCGAACCCTCACTGCGGCGACAGTTTTTGCCGCGTAAACTTTTAGACCTTCTTTTTTAAAAGTCCTGTAGGTACCTCAATTATTTTCGACTTTTTACGCGTTATTCGGACTTCGTATTTGATTCACCTTATTTTACCGTGTAGGTGTTTAATAGGTGTAATTTCGTCCCTGACAATGTTGTACGTCAAATAACGTGCGATTAACAGATGTTTGTACTTAGATGTGGAAAAAGATTTAGGTTTTTATTTTGAATTCTGTAGTTTAAAAAATATATAATATATATTTTCTTCTCTTTATTATTTCATAAGCGATTTTTAATTCATCATGGTGAGTTACAGTAAATATGTTTAATTATCACAGCATAAAATAGTATGAATTGAGTATAATTGCACCATGCACAAAATTGAGTTTTATAATAAGCTTGTAACGCTTTCCCTCTGTCATCATCCTTATCAAATTTGCAAGCTTTCTACAATCCTAAGAAATATTAATTAAGTTTAATAGTGCGGAGTAAATAGTCGAAATCAGTTAATGTTATGTTCCATTCAGTGTACGTCGCATTCACTAGAGTTAGTAATTCATAACCTACTTTCATTCATTTGCGCTGCTTTACATGCCACAGTTCTTGATGCAATATTTTAAGGAAATTATGCATACGTGAACTGTTTATCTATAATGTATTATATCGGAGGAGGTAAATTAGGAGTAAATGATGCAGACATGATTTTGAATAGTCGAAACAAACAACTTATATTCATAAAAGGAGATATAAAAGACACAATAAAAACACTCCGGTGAAATTGATCTTATCCAAGACAATAGATAAAATCCAACAACAAAAACACTATCTTTACCTATCAAAAGATCTACCAATTATACTGAAACTCCCCACGAGCATTGTCGGGGTGGACTGTATATTTGTTGATGTTGAATTAAACTTCGGGGTGTCTTGTTTCCATAGGTTCTTGATTTATTTTCTTGACTTATTTCCCAGGGCGGCTTGCTGCTTGTTGAGTGACTGGCGAGTGTCCGTTGAATGACCAAAAAAGTGCAGCAAACCACCCTTTTTATACAACTTGCGCTAGCCGTACTCTAGCACAGGTAGCAGGAGGCGGCGGGGTGCGCGGCCCGTTATTCCGGAGCGTTCCTTTGTCCTTTGTCTGGGACCGTGCTCCGCGCCGCCTCCCTCACAATCATACTTTCTAAAATGTAACCGTTAGGTACCTAACGGTTATACCAACCGTTAGGTACCTTATTGTTCTAAATGTAACTGTTAGGTGCTTATTGTCTTTGTTACAGTCTTAGCTTTCTAAATCATACTTAACTTTCTAAACCTAATCGACTACATATCTTACTTACTAGCCCTACTAGAAAATGGTCTTTATTTCATACTTAAAACTTAACATCTATGAATCTACTTTACAATATCAAACTTAAGCTACGTCGTCCGTAACATCCTCCCCCCGGCGCAGGGCTACCGTAGCCTAATCTTCCACGCAGAGGACGGCGAGCTTCGTAACTGGACGTCGCAGGATACCCGCTGTTGTTGTCACGTCGGCTGACCGCACCTTGCCGTCTGGGCCGCTGTAGACTGCTTCCACGACGCCTCGAGGCCATGTGCCCCTCGGAAGTGATGAGTCGACGATGACGACCAGGCTGCCGACTTGAAGGGGACGTCGTTGGTCATCTGACGCCCCTCGGGGTACCAGCGTAGGCAGGTACTCGTCCACCCAGCGCCGCCAGAAATGGTCGGCGAGCGCTTGGGCGGTTCTCCACTGCTTGCGGCTCGCCTCCTCACAAGGCCCAGTGTGGGGAAGGCCTGAGGAAGTTCTGATGAGGAAGTGGTTAGGTGTGAGGGCCTCCGGATCCTTAGGATCAACAGAGACATGAGTCAGAGGCCGAGAGTTTATGGAGTGCTCGGCCTCTGTCAGCAGCGTCAGCAGCACCTCTTCCTTCAGCGCCTTCTGATGCAGAGTCGCCCCCAACGCCGTCTTAACAGAGCGCACTAATCGCTCCCACGCTCCCCCCATATGCGGCGCTCCAGGCGGGATGAATTTCCACTTCATTCGATGTTCTAGCCCAAAGTGAACGAAGCCCTTTGTCCACTCTTTGTACGCCGCTCGTAGTTCGGCGTCCGCCCCTCTGAAGTTAGTAGCGTTGTCAGAGTACATGACTCTAGGCCAACCTCTTCGCGCTGCCATCCGTCGTATCGCCATTAGTGCCGAGTCAGTGGATAAACTCGACACTAATTCCAGATGAACTGCCCTCGTAGTCAGGCAAGTGAACAGGGCTCCCCATCGCTTCTCGTGTCTCCTTCCTATGACTACTGTCATCGGGCCGAAGTAGTCGGTCCCACAGTAGGTGAAGGGTCGCGGCGCCTCCGTTATTCGTTCCACAGGTAGGTCCCCCGTGGTCGGCTTCACTGGAACGGCTTTTCTGACGCGGCAGAGTTGGCATCGTTGGGCAATGGTTCGCACCGTAGGGCGTAGATTAACCACCCAGTACCGCTGTCGTAGTTCGTTTATCACGCTTTCATTATTTGCGTGACCGGCTCTTCGGTGTGCATCTTCCACCAGTAATCGCGTGAACGGGTGTCTGCCGTGTAGGATCACCGGCGTTTTCTTTGCGTCTGGTACCGCTGCGTGTCCGATCCTTCCTCTAACTTTGAGGATGTCGTCCTCTATATAAGGGTCCAGTTTATAGAGGCAGCTCGACCTGGGCACCGGCTTCCCTTTCTGCAGCAACCGTATTTCTTCAGCGTAGTCGTCGAGCTGCGCCTGTTTTAACCAGAGTTTCTCGGCCTGTTCCATTAGGTCGACGGTCATCTGGCTGGTCCTGTCCCTGCACTTTTCTTTGAAGAGGAGGGGCATGGCTGTCGCTCGTAGTAATTTTTGATATGAAGAGAATCTGTTTATGTCGGGCAGGTGAGAAGGGCGTTCTCTCCTCTCTTCGGTTATCACGTACGTTACTTCGTCGTCGGTTGTGTCATACTTCGTTTTTTCTTTCGGCCAGGACTCTTCGTCGCCGTACAGGAAGGCGGGTCCGGTGAACCATCGGTCTTCCGGTTTCATATTCATGACGTAGTCGGGGCGCGTAGCATCGTCCGCTACATTGTGGTCGGTGGGCACCCATCTCCACTGGCTGGCGTCGGTTAGCTCGGCGATCTCACCTAGGCGGTGCGCCACGAATGGCGTGTACTTCACGGCGTCTTTCTCGATCCACCGTAGGACTGTTTGTGAGTCCGTCCAATATGTTACGTTTCTGGGCTTGTCCCTGTGTTCCTTTGTCACAGTCTCCGCCAGTCGTGCGCCGATCACCGCTGCTTGTAGTTCCAGCCGTGGGATAGTAACTGGCTTGAGGGGAGTTACTCGCGCCTTCGCTGCAACTAACCTCACCTCCACTCTTCCGTCCGGCTTCTGGATCCTCCAATAGGCCGCTGCTGCATATGCCTGCTCGCTCGCATCGCAGAATACGTGCAGGTCTAGGAGGTCATCTGGATCTTTACCGTAGCACCTTGGTATGCGAAGCTTTGTTATTGTGTCCAAACTCCGGATCCATTCCTCGAAGTGCTGCGCGTCTTGTTCCGGGATTTCCTCGTCCCACCCGATGCCGTGCCTCCACAGGTTCTGTAGCAGGATCTTGCCGGTGACTGTGAAATGGCTGATGAGTCCCAGTGGATCATAGACCGCCATCACTGCTCCAAGGGCTTCCCGTTTCGTCGGCGCTCTGTCCCTAGTCTTGATTTCAGGTGACAGCCGACTTAGTCCCGTGTTGAAGCCTAGCTCGTCTGAGCCAGTCTGCCACAGTAAGCCTAATGTTTTGTCTGTCTTTTGTTCCTTTTGTCCGAGTCGTACTTCAGTGTTGTGTGCCCGCTCCTCCGGTGTAAGGTTCCTCAACACGTTGGGCTTGTTGGAGCACCAACCTCTCAAATTAAAGTGCGCGTTCTGATGTATCTTCATAATTTCACGTGCCGTATCGATCGCCTCCTCCTCAGTCGCGACGCTGTCCACGTAGTCGTCCATGTAGTGGCTTGACGTTATAGCTCGCACGGCGTTAGGGTACTGTGCTGCATACAGTCTTGCGGTGGCATCTCGGACTGAATGCGCGATGAAAGGCGAACACGATGCTCCGAAGATCATTGAAGTCATCTTATACTTCTTCGGGGGTTTATTTCGTTCCTCCCCCCGCCAGAGAAACATCTGCGCAGCTTGGTCCTGGTTTCTTATCTTGACCTGGAGAAACATTTCTTGAATGTCCGCCGTGATGGCTACTGGGCGCTCTCTGAACCGGAACAGGATCCCGGGTAATGAGTTCAGAAGGTCAGGTCCTTCCAGTAGGCAGTCGTTCAGGCACACTCCACTGTATTGATGTGCGGCGTCGAATACTAGGCGCATCTTGCCCGGCTTATTTGGGTTCACGACGGGAAAGTGCGGCAGGTACCACGCCTTCTTACTTGTATCTTCTGTCCCGTCGCATTCCTGGGCGTATCCTTTGTCAAGTAGATTCTTGACCATTGCGCTGTATTGTTCCGCGAAGCTCGGTGATGAATCCATCTTCCTCTCGATAGTCTTTAATCTTCTTAGGGCGCAGCTGTAGTTGTTGGGCATCGCAGCATTTTCATCACGCCACGGTAACCCGACTTCGAAATGATCACCGACTTTTTTCATGGTGCTGTGAACTACGTCGATCGCCTTCTGATCTTCTGGTTTGATCTTCTTCGCCAATGAAACTCCCAGGGCATCAATCTTGAAGTGCGACTTCATTAATTCTTCCACACGACGTACATCATCTGTCTGCTTCGCTGCAGACACGTCGTATAAGTGTAGCACTACTTGTCCTGCTTGTTTCTTCAGAGTGGCGCGCGGCGCGGTCCCGTGGATTACCCATCCCAGTTGAGTGTAGGAGGCCGCGGGTTCATTCTTCCCGCCCATGCGTAGTTCACGTGTAACTATCAGGTGCCAATTGTCTGCACCTATCAGTACCTTCGGTACGGCTTCTCCGTAGAACGCGTCTCTTTCTATGTCCCGGAGGTGTGGATAGTTAATTAATGTCGACCTATCCACTGTCTGACTATGAAGTTTCAGATCTTTCATAGTTCGCGCCCGCAGCTCCTGGAGTTCACCGTCTTTGCCGCGTATCTGTAGCTTGACCGCTTGGCTGTATTCTTCACGTTGTTGTGAGGTCACACCTTGAATGCTGAGAGTCGAGACCGGCCCGCTTACGTGTAGACGGCGTGTTATTTCTTCGTCGACGAGCGATACCGTTGAGCCTTCATCTAACAGGGCGAACGTCGCTACCTGCCCGCCGGGCCCTTTTAATATCACCGGACATATTTTTAACAATACACGCTGTGGCACGTTGCTCGACGCGGAGACGGTCATTACTGCTTCCTGTGGCTTTGTGTTCTCGGCGTCGGTCGCTTTGTTTGTATCTTCGCTCGGCGACGCCAATCTCTTTGCCGGCTCCTTATGTAGCAGCGCGTGATGCGGGCGGCTACAGGTCCCTTGGCCACAACGTTTAGCTCGGCAATGCTCACGTCGATGACGTTTAGTTACACACTTGAAACATACCTTGTTAGTGCGCGCCCAATCCCATCTTTCGTCGACGTTCATCTTCAGGAACTTTACACATTTAGGTACCACGTGGTCACCGTCACAACACAAACACTCTTGTTTTCTTTCTTCCTGTTTGTCAGACGTTGCGTACACTATTTCACGACCCGGTTTCTTCCTTGAGTTCACTGGTGTGGCACCTTTTATTTCTTTCTTCGAGGCGGGCGCGAGCGTCGTATTCGTGAAGGCGTATTTCATAGCTCGGTCAGCCTCCCGCATCAGGAACTTTGATAACAGTATCACTTCCGGTTCACGTGACGGTTCTACATTTTCCGAAGCGTAGTCGCACCATCTTGATTTTACGTGCGGGCTCAACTTCTCAACCACTTCACGCACTAACATCGGGTTCCATAAGTATCCGCGGACGTCCATCTTAGACAGCACACACACTATGTTTTGCAACTTTACTGCGAACGAATTTAAATCACTGGCCGCACTTGTGAGTCGAGGTAGCTTCTTTAAGTCTTCCATTGCTCGATCCATAAGTATCTCCGGCCGCCCGTAGTACTGCTCCAGTGTGTTTATGATCGTTTGAGGATCAGACGCGGTGTATAAGAGTGCTGACACTGCTTCCCTTGCTTCACCTTTGATACAGTTGCGCAGTCTTGCTAAGTTTTCAACTGTAGTAAACTTGCATAGCTTCGATGAGTCGTCGTACGCTGCTTTGAATGGCAGCCACTCAATTGCCGCTCCGGTAAACGTAGGCAGCTCGGTCGCTTGACGTGGCGGCGGGCGTACTTGAATAATCCTTTCCAACGTGTCGGCCAATAGTTCAATTCCTCGTCGCTCCCCTCTGGTGGGTGAGCGCGAGGCCGATCGTTGTCTTCGGTGGTCATTCCTGGCAGGTGTGGCGGCATTAATGCACGTAGTGGGTTTGACGTAGGCGGCGGCTTCCGGGGCGGTGTGCGTGGCGGCGGGATGCGGTGGCTGCTCTTCCTGTAGCCGGTCCGCGCCTGGAGGATGACTTCGGTCAACATTTTGAAGCCATTCGTCCACCCTATCTTCGCTCATGCGCACCGAGCCCTCTTCGCGGGCGTCGGCCTCTGCCTCAATCGCTGACACTTCGTATTCCAATCGCTTGTTGACGAGCGCCTTTTCCAGTTCTAGTTGCTCGTTCCTTATCGCGGCGATCCTTTTCTGTGCCTCGTACTCTGCCTTTTTCACTCGTGCCACGTCACTGCTATACGACCTTCTGGAACGTATCGTACTTGCTGTTTCCCTCACAGAAGTGTCGCGTGCAGCTGTCATAGTTCTTGCCGAGTCCTGGGTTCGTAGTGCGGGAGACGTCACCGTGTAGTACGACGCGGATGGCGTGGCGATTGTGTTGCCATAGTCGAACGCGGTCGCGGTGGCTCTACTTTCCGGAGGAGCCGGCGCGGCGGACGCGCTACCTGTTGTCGTCGGCGCAACTCTCCCCGTCGCGGCGGTGACGGGGGGTGCGGTCGCGAGCGCGGGGGCGGCGGGGTCGGCCCCAGCCACGGGCGCACTGTACGGAGTGCGCTGGAGCGCGGACGCGATGCTCGACGGCGACCTAAGTGGATCTTCGAACGTGCGTGGGCGTCGACTGTCGTAGCCCGATTCCGACTCGTTCTCCTTGGCACTGACGCTTCTAGTCTTCATGCTTGATTTATTCATACTTGATGTCTTGAATAAATCTTCAATCTTCGCAAATCTTCAACCGGCGATCTTCTTAATTTCAATCCGGCTCGTAGGACCAGAATGTCTTGAATAAATCTTCAACCGGCGATCTTCTTAATTTCGATCCGGCTCGTAGGACCAGAATGTCGGGGTGGACTGTATATTTGTTGATGTTGAATTAAACTTCGGGGTGTCTTGTTTCCATAGGTTCTTGATTTATTTTCTTGACTTATTTCCCAGGGCGGCTTGCTGCTTGTTGAGTGACTGGCGAGTGTCCGTTGAATGACCAAAAAAGTGCAGCAAACCACCCTTTTTATACAACTTGCGCTAGCCGTACTCTAGCACAGGTAGCAGGAGGCGGCGGGGTGCGCGGCCCGTTATTCCGGAGCGTTCCTTTGTCCTTTGTCTGGGACCGTGCTCCGCGCCGCCTCCCTCACAATCATACTTTCTAAAATGTAACCGTTAGGTACCTAACGGTTATACCAACCGTTAGGTACCTTATTGTTCTAAATGTAACTGTTAGGTGCTTATTGTCTTTGTTACAGTCTTAGCTTTCTAAATCATACTTAACTTTCTAAACCTAATCGACTACATATCTTACTTACTAGCCCTACTAGAAAATGGTCTTTATTTCATACTTAAAACTTAACATCTATGAATCTACTTTACAATATCAAACTTAAGCTACGTCGTCCGTAACAAGCATCACATCAAAATCGTGGACGCATTATTCAAAACAAAAGATAATCACATTAGATAAATTAATTCATTTGAATTAAAATCTAACAATTCGCATAGGTGGAGAGTTACAAAGCTTTAATTGAACAGGGTTCGGGCCTCGTGAGTAAGATAATCAGTTTAGCCGTTAATGATTTCAATTTAGAAGGGCCAAGATGCAAATTTATTTTGTAATGCGGAGTGGGACGGTATACCACGACACTAACAGGGCTGTGATAGGACGAAAATGACTCGTATTTTGGTAGAAAAATGTGAATCCAAGGCCAAAAGATAAAGAGAATCTAAAATAGATGGAGAAAGTATTAAGAAAGAAGATAATACTGCTTTATATATATGATGATGCTATGTCATAATGAAACTGGGTTGTAAAAGATTTGAATTCGGTGTAACGTTAATAAAGACTATAATCTATCCACGAAAGTAATCAACATGCCCAACAAAACAGCTCCTCCTTTCGCTTTTACACCTGCAATATGTTATTTCCTGCCAACCCCTCCAGTTAATATAATAACTGTGTGAGGTGTGGGCCTACACTAAAGTTCAAAGTGTTATGATTTGAACTCGCGACCTCAATCGTCAATCAACGCCTTTAGCTGTCAGAGTATAGCCACTCCTAAATTTGCACATTTATATATGAAATTAATTATATTGTGTCCAAATGTAAATGTTCTAGACTTGAGATTATGTGACCGAAAAAAGAAGGTATTAAAATCACGAGCAGCCCTACCCAAGATGCTCTGATCCCTAATGAATTGACTAAACACTTGGCCCAAACTTAAGCGGTCATGACATAACTTTATTGCGATGCTTGTATTTTTGTCGTGTCTGTCCTGTTCCTAAGACATAATACTGCAAAGTGTTGAAGTGTGTCCGTGTTGGACATTTTTGCGGGCTAACTATTCAACTGAAGCCTGTGAAACTTTCATCGATTATTTTATCAGCCTTGTCTTTATAAACTTGAGCATGAGTTGGCTTTGACAAATCAATAAATTTCCCAAGGACATTCTCAAAAACGATTTAATTTACGCAAAGACGCATGCAAAAGCTCGCCAGTATTTCTGCGCTGGCTTTGTAAATCCGTCTAAAGGTATGCTTATGATAATTTAAGAGTCATGAATTTTAGCTTTTAGTCACGGAGAGGCTAAATCAAATAAAGTCTGCTAATCTTCAGTACAAAATGAAGAGTATTTTACCAGATTTCGATGTAATTTTGCATGTTAAGACTGGGTTATCAAGAAAGAGAGTTTATTATTCAGTTTGAGATCAAGCAGTATATTCGATTTTACGCATTGAAGTAAGCTCAGGGGGCCTAAAAAGGCCACTTTGGCAGAATCATAAAAGGATAACAGAATGGACAGTTAACTGTTATGTTAATCGTATCAAATCCCATTGGTGAAGCATTTTTCAGATTTGTTTGTCTGTGCTAAAATACCAATCAATTCAATCCAATCCAATCCCAATCTCTTTGGTTGTACCTACGTAGTGCAGCGAAAAAAAGAAAAACACGGACTGTATTCGCCATTTTATAATTCATAATGTTATCCTTTTATGATTCTCCAAAGTTGCCTTTTTAGGCCCCCAGAGCTGTAGTTCGATGATGGTGTATGTGACAGATTTTTTTCTAAAGTAGTACCTATGATTATGAGATCAAATCTTTAAAAACATCAAAGTTCTATCACTAAATACCTTTACTCAATTGATTCACACTAACACTAAAGCCCACCACTGAATAGACGAACAAATCGGCGCTGTCACCGAAAAAATCCCCGAAAAATAACGACAATTCTCAACAAAAACAACAGTTACGCCAAATCCTGTGAATCCAGCCAAAAATAAGTTACGTTTGCGCATCGCCGACTGTATAAAGAGGAGAGACAAAGGGGCGACGCGGGGACAGGCAGGACAGAGGGGAGAGGGCCGGGACCAGTTAAACAAAGACTCCGGAGCATGTCCACGAATAAGACTGTATATCAATCTCATGTCAGCAGACCTGCCCAAAACGACTGGCGAAAAAAAACGCGCGCCGCCCGCGCAAAAAATACGAAACGCCGGAAAAAAAATTTTTCGACAATGAACCCCTTTAAATTGTTGTGAGAACTGCCAATTAAAAATTGATAGATACAAAATCGTTTTCGGTGGTTGGTATATTTGGGACAATTTTGGGTGTATCTAGACGTACTTAGGTATTGAAAAATGTTGCTTTGCAGCAAATTGTTTGATTACTGAAAATAAATTATATAATTTGACAAGTTTTAAGTGCCTAGCGCAATTACGATAGTGTGGTATAGTATATTGTCATAGACAAGATGACAGACGGGCTACATTATGTTCATGTATTTAGAGGTGCATTGTCACGAATAATTACTTAATTTCTTTGTCTGTTTTCTGACGTTTGTAATAAACCCTTCCGTTTGGCACTGCGTAACTGTGGATTCCTATAATTTACGGTCCGTTATTGGTTAAAATTAAGTCTCCCAGTTTGGCAATAAAAATGCTACCATTGGTAAGCAAAACGATACGTTTTTGTTTATAGGAACCGAGCATTAGTCGTATACAAAGTAAAAACTGTTTAGCCTAGAATTCAATTTAGTTTCTATAAAGTTCCGTGCACAATTTCGCCCTAAAAACAAAATCTATTAAACAATATCAACATTTATTCCACATCATTACGAATTACCTTCCAGCCTACGCCAAAACAACTAAAGAATACTTTTGTATGTAAATCCTGTATCAAACATAACAACGGACAATTAGCAATAAAAACGTTTGGAAAACAAACCAAAACGTTTTGTGAGGGACATTACAATAGTCGGCGAAGAACATGCCAGACATCTCAGTATTAATTTAGTTCATATAATTAGTATAGACTTGATGAAAATAGATCTGGTCTAGATATCGGGACTGGTAGATGTTATTGTTGGTACTTTAGAGAAGGAAGGAGAAGTTTTGGAAGACTTTTTGTGAAAGATTTGGATAACGATGTTGCTTTAGTGAATGTTGCTAGTGAAGGTGCGTTTGAACTAGTTATGACTGTTTCAGATATTTGAGGAAATAATATAATAGTGAATATGAGAATTATAAACAAATTTCCGATTTGGAAGATTGTGTTTGTTGTGTTTTATCCCTTCTTTTTTTGATTGATGGTTTTTCAGATGTTAGTTTAATTGAATCACTTTTAGCTATAAATAGTCATGTAATATCCGTATTTTTTTCACAAAGTCAGCAAGATCTCAAAGCAACAACGTTTGAAGTTCCAAAACGATTTACACGAACAATAAATGCAGTATGAAGTGTAACCCATAAATAGTTATGACGGTCATCGAGCGTTGCCTATGAACATCACGACATCAGCTGCTTATCCGGTTACGAGTCGCGAAACGATAAGCAGTATCTGAAGTTCTGTACTATAATATTGACTGGTTATATTCTATCGCCCACGAGAATATTAACCTTGGTTGCCGAATAGGGTTTTGACGAAAATTCTTGTGCTTTTAGGGTTTCGTTGATTTCATCTGGCTGGGATGTTTGAAGGTTGAAATTCAGAGTCAAATCGGAATGGACTTTTTTTTTTAAACTTAAAAGTTACTTTTCTTTGAAACCTCAGTGCATACATCTTATCATAATTATAATTTGTCTTTTATTTTTTTATGTTAATCATAATATTTGGTTTTAATTTGTGAGTTTACTATTGTTTTTGGCTTCATGGCAATAACCTAGAAACCTTTGTCTTGTTAGATACTTTCATCGAAACAATATTTCATTACTCTGCATGACTTAGCGCAAAAAGGCGCAATTAAAAGTATGAACCAGATATGCTTTTAAATAATTAATATTTTGCATTTGCATATAAATTGCTTGAGCATCATATGTCTAGTCTAGTCATGAAATTAGGAAGCCATTTTGATGATCGACAAAAAGCATCAGTATATAATTAAAGGAGAAATAAAAAAATATTGTTATAACATTATTAAGAGAAAGATTAATTTGATGGAAGTGAATTTTGTTATGGAATTAAGTTAGTTTTAATATGCAGTAGAGCTTGAACAAGCAATTTGTTGTTATAAGTTGTTTGGTTATATAAATTGTAATATTAATTTGATTAAAACTGTTATTGAGAATGCAAAGAATACTGTTATTGATGATAGCATCGAAAGCAATCATATCCTTTATATCTTTACGTTCTTTATATTAATTACCACATATCAAAAGTTAAAAGAATTTCTCAACTATTAAATACACCGTTTCCCACAACATATTTCCTAATATTGTATCTAACATTGAACATAAATAGTTTCCCAGTATAAAAGACAATACGAGTTGGAAAGTAAAATGATACCGATGCATAAATATTTACGAGCTCTATAAACAGACGCGCGTTCAATTTCGCTGGGTTGCCCACAATCTGGGGAAATTGAGATGGTTGAGGTTGACTTTGAGGTACCATGTGTGTGCATCTATGGTTTATTTTATTTTAGAATATTATAGTCTACCGACCTCACTGGTGTCTGCAACTTTATACATTACAAAACGCAGCGTCTCTTTCTATGTTTGTCTTTGAGCTTATAACTTGGATTACTTAATAATACTAATTGGATTTACTTAATTTTACTTTTATATACATATATAGAAGGTAATCCTATAAGATATACCTTCTTTATCCATTATACATTTTCCTGCTAGACTGGAGTAGTTCTGGCAAGAACTTAGTATATTGCAGTCTAAACGAACGTAGCCGTACGAACAGCTAGTCTCTAGTCTAAATATTTGTCCTAAGTCTTACATATTCAGAAAAGGTGTTAAAATGTCTAAACTCATCCTGAAATCTAATCCATCAGGTCAACAACCTCTGCGGTACAGCATCGTCTCCGGAGATCCTGACCATCGGTTCACCATCGAACCTCTCACTGGCGCCATCAGAACTGCTGGACAGCTCGACCGGGAGACCAGCTCTTCGTATCTGTTGAATGTTAGAGCTGCTACTGGAAATCCTTCAAGTTTTGACCAGACACAGGTAAGACTACCAGGTGCACTTTTTTGATCTCTTACCATTTTGTGAGATACTTCATCATCATCTAGCTTTTCCAAACTAAATCTAAGCAGTGTACCAGACATTTGACAAAATATTGCCTTACTATCATCTAGTCTATCAATCTTTCTTTCAAAATGTAACTAACTTGCTAGTATAACTACATATAGTGCTAACTTAACTCTTGCTTCTATCACCAGGTCCAAATAACCCTTGAAGATATAAACGACAATGCTCCAGAATTCGGTACATCATCAGTCAGGGTATCAGTGGCAGAGTCAGCAGCCATAGGTTCTGTGGTCTACGCAGCAAGAGCTACTGATGAAGATGATGCCAAGAATGGGGAGATCAGCTACCATCTGGTCTCAGCTACAGGACCTTCCAATACCTTCGCTGTGAACTCTCAACATGGATTGGTGACTCTCTTGAGGTTAGTAAAATAATGATAATGATTTTTGCACGTAATTATTTAAGTAAATAAGATATATTTTTGAGTCAAAGACTGCAGAGTTGGTGCTGTTACTGAGCTATTGACTGCTTCACTAGGAGTCACAAGTTTAATTCCCATAAGGACCAATATTATTATGCTATTGGCCTACAAAGCTTCTAGCTTTAGCTTATCTTGTGTCATCATCATCATCGTAAGCAGCCTATAATGTTCCCACTGCTGGGACACAGGCCTCTTCCTCCTATCTTGTGTATAAAAGGTTTTTGCAGGTAAACCATTGTTCCTGCTATAATAAATCACAACCAATTTCTTTTCTTCCATAGGTCCCTAGATTACGAGAACCTCGTCCGCCATACCCTCATCATCTCTGCAAGAGACAATGGTATCCCATCCCTCAGTGCCAACCTGACCTTAGTGGTAGATGTCCAGGATGTGAACGACAATCCGCCGGTGTTTGAACATGACTCATACAGTGCTAATGTGCTGGAATCTGAAGCTGTCAACACTAAGGTAAGATTCAGTCAAAATCATCTTATTGAGAAACAAAATATTGGCAGTCTAGCAGTAGAATTCAGAGAAATAAGATAAATTGAATATGTTTAGGGATTTTGATTGCAATAATATGGTCATGTCATAAACGAATTCAACAAGGAAGTTGATGACTTTATTATCATTTTTATAAACAATATCAAGAACATAACATGTTGACGTTTAAAAGAGGGTCGGTTTAGGTATGTTAATAATCACTATATCAAAAGATTATGTGCATGAATATGAACAAAATCTTAATGTATGTGGTAAAAACACCAGATTAAGTTATTTTAAATAACTCTGGATTCAATCCAAAAGTTCAAAAAATCTAGAATCATTTATTGTTGTACTTACTTAAAATAAAGTCTTTACTCATTCAAAATTTTATGAAATAATGCTATTGGTACTTAGACCAGAATGTAAGAGTGTTGGATCAATAAAAATACGTTACAATACGTACATAAATACGGATAAATCTCTATGTAGAATTTATTGGGTATCGTTTAACTGAACGATAATAATCAAAAGGTATCGGGTTCACGAGACCACAACTAAAAATAAACTATATCATTTTTTAAAGTGAATTTGTTGTTAGTTGGGCTTACATGTATGTAAAAGACAGTGAATTTTATTTGGAGTTTTCCTTCAAATTGCTTCGTTTTGCTTATTGATAAATAACAATGAATAAGGGCTGAGTTCACTGACATTCAAACCACCGGTCAGGTATTTAAACAGTGGGTTTATGTCAAATTTCTTAAGGAAATTTTAAATATGGAACTGATTAAATATTGAATCAGTTGATTTAAATCTTGGTGAACACAAGGCTAATAATATCAATTAATCATTCGTTCAAAACCTGATTTATTTTTATACTACCAGTAGGTAGTATATGCACAAATTTAGTTTGAAAGTCAAATTCATGATTGAGATTTAATAGGTGATAATTTAACCTAATATGCTTTCAGAAATAGTCTATTGAAAATTTAAGAAGGTATACTTGCTAGTGTTTAATAATATCTTTGAGTAGGTATATGAAATGTACGAATTCGGGTCTCATGTTGTGAAACTGCGACTTTTGCTCGCTTATCTAATTAATTTGTAAGGTTGTTTTGTAAGTTGTGGGGGGAGATAACTTTAATGGGTTCCGTAATTAATTTGACATTTTATCTGCAATGAGTAATACGTTGTAATTAATGCTAAGATTTAAAGTACTGAGCAATGTCCTGGTTTGGTACCATAGTTTATTTTTAGTATGAATATTGTTCAATTTCATTATTTTGCTGTCAATTATTTTTTGTTAGTCTTTTGTGTTATGTCTTTTAGGAAGAAATCGAGTGAACTTAATACTTTTATGTATCTTATTTACTTGCCCATAATAATCATAAACTTTCTCCCAACAGATCCTAGAAATCCAAGCAATAGACAAGGACACGGGGAACAACGCACGTATCACATATAAAATAGCAGCAGACGCCAATTCTACTGAAGAGTACTTTAAAGTTCAACCAAGTACAGGCTGGGTTTACCTCGCAAAACAACTCGATAGAGAAACAACAGCAAAACACAAAATGGTCATAATAGCGGTCGACAACGGTATACCACCGCTCTCTGCAACCGCTAACTTAGTCGTCAATGTAATAGACGCAAATGATAATGACCCAGCGTTCAGTAAAGCGGCGTATGAGTTCCAGGTTGAAGAGAATCAGAAAGCTGGTGCGTTTGTAGGAAAGATTGCGGCGACTGATACCGATTTGGGGGATAATGCTGTAGTAAAATACAGCCTGTTTCCTTCAAATACAAGTTTTATTGTTAATCCTGTTACTGGTGAGTTTTGTTGCTTATAATTTTAAATATAGTGCATTTTGGTTTTTGTATTATTTTCATATTGAACGCAGCAAAGCAGGTTTGGAAGCATTAATAACCAAGTACGAAGTCGTTAAAAAGACGTTTAGGGTTAAAAATGTAACTATAGGACACACGACTATGTGTAAGACAAAGTAACTTGAATATGACACAATGACAAGCCTTAGAGGATCTAAGTATCTCATTTCTTACAAACCTTAAACCTTACATTATATCCTTACTAATATTACAAATACGAAAGTAACTCTGTCTGTACGTTACCTTTTGACGCCTAGACCACTGAACGTATTTCGATATAATTTGACAATTAAACAGATGGCATCTTGGGGAAGGACATAAGCTGCTTTTTGTCCTGGTAGCACTTTCCCATGGGATAATTTCCGACATCCACCCGGACGAAGCCGCGGGTAGAGCTAGTGTCCTATAAAACCTCTTTGCACTTTGAACTAAACAGATTAATTCTACAACGTTTTTGCATTTAATGTCCCAGCTATAATTCAAACTGAGAATAAAAATCAAAATCTCATTTGTGATTAATAACTAACATTACTTCGTCTACCATTCAATGCTCATCGGGTCTGACGTCTAGCCGTTATTTATCATTTTAATCCTCCAAAAGCTACCGTCGAATGTTGACCCGGCAACAATGACTACTGACAGAGCCAAGGTCGAAAGATTTTTCAAGTGTAGACCACGCTTATTTGTCATGAGATGAGCTGGCTTATAGGGCTTGAATGCACCTGTTGAAAAGAATAGTGGCAAAGAATTTTTTTTCGAGTTTGACAATATGGAGAAAGTATTGATAGTATTGGAAGTTTGACTTGTTGGTCACGTGTCTCACATATTATTGATATTGCCACTGTATGATGAGTGCATGAAGTTCAGGCTAGATCTTGAAATTTCAAAACAAGGAAACTATATTACGAGAGCAAACACTGGCGCTACATGGATCATTACATGGTGTACAGAACTAACCAAGAACAATGATATTTTACCGTAATACCAAATATGTGTTCGTATTTGATCAGGCAAGCAACTCCCAGTCGGCCACTTGCCCTTTGTTTAGCTTGCCGGCACTTTTGAAAGCTAAAACCCAAAGTATGTAAGTCCCTTGAAACTCATTGATAGAGCAAACACGTTGGATAAATAAAGCCATTTTAATACCTGCACAATTTGAACTTATGGGGAGCAGATCCGATGGCTTTATTTGTTTTCGACCTTCCCATGGACCGCTTTCTATGCCTCTATGTAATTATGGAATTATTTCGAGTGTCTGCCTGATGGGTTTGTGGGATAATATTTATAATGAAGGAGTTAAAATGAGAGATGTTGAATATTGTAACTGATCGTTGGTAGCCTACTCACGTTGTCAGGGTCAAACCTAGAAATGTGGATTATCTCAGGTTTAATGAGCCAACAGCCGTTTACTCCGGAGGCACGATCGTGATCTTTGCTCTGGACACTTTTGCATGAGACTTCGAGTAGCGCAGACGCACTGAGGCTGCCACTTAGAACTCCATCCACCCAAAAAGGAAAAACAAGTACGAAGAGTAGCAAAAACTATTCCATGTTTAGCCTTGTTTACACCGACTAAATTTAATAAAATATGCAAATAAGAATCCTCAGCTCCCAAGATCTTATCCAAAACGATGTTTATCGTCGAAATCGTGCGAGTATTAAGCATGGCATAAAAAGGGTGGCTGGCAGTTCGTTATTCTCAATAACTGACTGATGAATGGTGGAGCTTTTCGTCTCAATTCGGCTTATCGGCGATCACACCCGAACACTCCCGAGCTAGTTAGCAAGGACCGAGTGAGGGCTAAATTCGTAAATCATTTGCGACGGCTGTATGTGGCCCTATTGGAAGATTGCGGTCTTCAACAGGTGCACCCACAATATTTCCAGTGGCAAAAACTCTGCCTTTTATGAGCATTGATAGCAGTCGGTTCGTTTGTGATCATTGGGCATTGACATTGATAGAACTGGTTGGTAGATTTGGGCAGTAATTGACCTGAACTGATTGTGTAAACATTTTGGAGATCAAAAACACATAGACAGTTCAACGAACAGATCATACAAGTAACTTGAACTCGTCATGTAGGCTATATATTATACTAATCATTTATCTATACTAATAATGAAGCTGAATAGTTTGGTTGTTACGTGCTAATCTCTGGAACCATCAGTTGGGTTTGAAAAATTATTTTTGCATTTGATAACCCGATTCATGAGTGGCTATTATTAACATCACGCCTATGATGCGCGGGTAGGTGATGCGATGCGACGCGGTGGGACGGGGATCAAGAAATTTCACGTGACCAAAGTCGCGGGCAGAAGCTAGTCTACTTGTATGCATCAATATTGAGACAAAGTATAATTTTATTGCTCCGAGTAAAGGTGCCAATAGATTTGCATGAGCAGTATTGTTGCCATTTCATACGTCACAGATGAAAGCCGGGCACCATTAGTAATGCTTTGCTCGATGTATCCGCTGACTCATAAAGTAATACTAATAACTCTACTGTGACATCCGACAGAAGTTCACGACGACTGAAGGCTTATAAGGATACAAAAACGCTTAAACATAATTAATTGTGGGTGGACTTGGATTGATTTGATCAGTGTTTTTGGATCTCTGGATTTAAAAAGTCAAAAACAAAAGCTTATTATGGTTATCTTTGGTACGTATTTCGCTGTAATGGACTTCAATTATAAGGGAAAGCAGAGAGCAATTGAAATTACCGGGAACAAAACTGGACATAATAATCTAGTTAGCACAATGAGTGCATTTGCAATGCAACCTTCGCCATATACTAGCCAAACCGGAATTAGAGGCAGACTTTCGGAATTTCCCTTGAATCTTTGATAATAATCAATCAATGCAGTGACGGCAAATTTTTATTTAAAAGGTCACGCCACCCGCCGGTCACCATCCCACAACGGGAGGCAACACACAATGAATTTATGCGCGTCAATTGCGAGTTATAAACGTCGTCGCTCGCGCTTGCGCCATGACCCGCCATTAACTATTATTAAAATATTGCTATGTAGGAGCCTTGCTATTCTCTCCCATGTTTTATTACAAGCCCCACCAGTACTAGATACTGTCGTCGGCTATTTAAAGCTCATATGTTACAAATGTACGTGTAGGACGCACTGGGCTCTACAACTCGTTTTGTTGACGTACATCTTTTATTTTCATATGTTCTCAAATGAATTATAGGTGTAAAATGTTGCTGGAATCTTACTGTGGACAGAGTGCTATAAATTGCAGCAATAACAAACAGGGTTGGAACAAAAAAGGTAATTGTGATCGAAGATGACGCGATTGTAAATGATTTGGCCTTTTGTTTTAACAAAGTCACACGGAATGTTTGGGAAAGTTGAGCCGTAAAATTGTCTCTTTATGGTGTAACAAATCTACAAAGATGTGAGTTTAAGTGTGGAAAAGGTATTCGTTTCGAATCGTCCCCAATTTACTGCTGTCAAAAAAACAACATACACTGCTCTTCCAAAACATATAATGATCATCTGTATTTTCACGAAACCAGCAGAAACCCTGCAGATCCCTATTTTATAGCCACTTGAAGTACGACTGTCCAATAAAAACGTCTAACGTCGTACATTACACCAGTACAAGAATACAAATCAAAATCTTGATTTGATAAATTAAACTCAACGATATAAAGCTACCAGTATTTATGACTCTGCCATCATGATCTCTGCCCTCCCGGACTGAGAAGGACTTGAAGATACCTTACACCGCAACAATAATCTTCCTACAAAAACAGAAATCAGCAATCGTGAAGAAAATACCTATTATCGTTTACCACAAACACCGAAGTCAAGAGTGTCCAATATTTGCGGTTGAAATAACGATGGATACTTTTTTTCTTCAGCTCGCTTCCCATCGCTCATTACAGCGGTTTCTGGCACATCTTATTATCCTCCTATAAATCCAACTTTTATATGAATGGAAACTTTAATTGTGTCTACTTTAGGTTCATTTTTGTTTGCATCTGATTCACACCGCGATGTTCATTTCGCTACCCTGTTTCAGTCATCACAATTTTTAGGCTCTCAATATGGAGTTTCGGATAATCATAGTATTCCGTCCTGAGTCGATCTCTTTTATGTACCCCTAATTTTAGGTTGCAGACTTAAAAGTAATCGATTTGAAATTGACAAAATTCTTCGGTCATGTGTTATAAAGGGAATTTGTTAAGGACGTGTGCACGGTTCATTATAGGTTAAGAAATTTAAAGTACATTTTTATATGTATTAAAATTGAATTGCCTTTTCTCCTGATAAGTTTTCGATAAATAATCCTGTTTCAAGGATAAATACCGTTTGACGTTTAATTTAACGACTTCGTCTCTATTTATTTTACGAGTCTATTTATTACTTGCTATCGGATTGAGTAATTTATTATAGCTTTTTATATTTTGTACGTACAGCTCCAGCTGTTTTTTCATTTAAATTCATTACGTGCTTAAACAATTCGTGATTATGTTTATTTGTTTTGTTACAGGAATAATCACAACCAAAGAAATATTAGATAGAGAATTCAAGTCTTTATTCTCTTTATTTGCTGAAGCCAAGGACCAAGGAACGCTGCCTAGATCGAGTAGAGTTCCTATTTCTATTAGAATTACCGATGTGAATGACAACCCTCCGGAGATCATTGACCCTAGGGAAGATGTCGTCAGTGTCAGGGAAGAACAGCAGCCTGGTGCTGAAGTAGCAAGAGTGAAGGCTATAGATAGAGATAATGGCGTCAATTCTACTATCAAATATTCTATCCTAAGTGAAAGAGACATGGATGGAGTTGGTGTTTTTGTTATTGATGCTAACACTGGAGTTATTAAAACTAGCACAGGTAATTTAAATGATTCAGATTATAATTTCTATGATGAGTTAACGAATTTGCATAATAGGAGTACGTTTGAATTTAAAATATAATTGTATGTTATTTTTCTAGTGTTGGACCATGAGGAGAGATCTATTTACCGACTGACTGTGGCCGCAACTGATGGAGGCACCCCGCCAAAGCAGACCGTAAGGCAGCTCAAAGTCGAAGTTTTGGATTTGAATGACAATAGGCCGACTTTTACCAGCTCCAGTTTATCTTTCAAAGTATGTACACCGAAAATAAGTAAAAAAAAAGTCTTGTCTTGAAACAAAAGACTATAGTTGCGTATTTTTACACATTTTACTTACTACTAATGCTAATAATATTATTATTATTTTCAGGTAAAGGAAGATGCCAAAATTGGTCACGTTGTCGGAACTGTAGCGTGTTGTGACAGCGATATCACTGAAAACTTAGTAAACGATGACGATGAGAAACAGATTTCATACCTACTCATGCCTCTCACTACTGATCATTCTCCTGGTACCTTTGAAATTGACCGTCGAACTGGCTCGTTAGTTGTAGCCAGACAATTGGACAGAGAAATTCAAGATGAATATCGACTAGAAGTGAGAGCTTTGGATACGTCAGCAACGAATAACCCTCAAAGTAGTGCTGTGACTGTACGAATAGAAATCGTAGACGTCAATGACAATTTCCCGCAATGGCCTCAAGATCCAATAAACATCGAAATATCAGAACTTACTCCAATAGGTATGATTGTCTACAACTTCACTGCTAAAGATGCTGATGCGGGGCCAAATGGAGAATTGAATTTTCGGGTTGTATCATCATTGCCGGTTACTAAAAACGTTTTCAACTTGGATCCACTGACTGGTTCTCTAACACTTACTTCTGCATTGGATTATGAGAAGTTGAAGGAATATTGGCTTATTATTGAAGCGACTGACTTGGCTACAAATGTTACTGAAAGAATGGCAACTTCGGCTACCGTTCACATTTCAGTTACTGACTCAAATGATAATACACCCACTTTTGTATCTGCCAATAAAGCTACCGTCTCACTGAATACACTATCCGGTACTTTCTACCAAGCGTTGGCAATAGATGCTGATTCTGGTGAAAACGGGAAAATATCTTACTACATATCAGGTGGAAATGAACAAGGGTACTTTTCCATGGAATATGATGTGGGAAAACTGACGTTATCGAACAAATATTCTCAAGACATATCCAGGGTTAGGCCGGGACATTATAAGTTGAATCTGACTGCTTCAGACCATGGCATACCCTTTCCCAGACAGAGTCACATGACTCTACAGTTGACATTGCAAGAGTCAACGAATATACCACCAAGATTTACAGATTCTTTCTATAGAGCTAACATTACTGAAGATATTCGACCGGGCAGTTTTGTAACTAGAATGTCTGCTAAATCTTCAAGAGGAAGTGCAAGTGAGTAATTCATTTCTGTCATGTTTAATTTATATAGTTTCCTATTGTCTAAGCTATTGAGCTTGTAATGTTTATATTATTTGAACATGACACTAATATGCTTTTTTTCAGGTAATCTAACTTACATGATCCCATCTGGAGTGGCAGATGACAAGTTTGCAGTAGACGAAAGGCTCGGCACCATCACTGTCAAAACCAGAATTGATAGGGAAGAGAGAGACCAGTTCATTTTCCCCGTCTACGTTACAGACTCAAGCACTTTCCAATCTGCAACAAATTTTGACGTTGCTACTGTTACTATAAGCGTTATGGACGTGAATGACAACCCACCTAGTTTCAAAACAGGATCTTGCTATCCATTGGTAGTTCCAGAAAATAACGAACCTGAAGTTATACACACTGTTGCAGCAACTGACAAGGATATTGGAGCTAATGGAGTCATAACTTACAGCATTACATCAGGCAATAATGGGAATAAGTTTTCAATAGATTCTACTACTGGAAGACTAACAACAAGGACTCTGGATCGCGAAACACAATCTAAATATCACTTGACGATTACAGCCTTTGATCACGGATCCCCTGTGGCGTTGCAAGGTTCTTGCAATATTACGGTCATAGTTGAAGACCAGAATGATAATGATCCAGTATTTGATACTGGTCATTATTCGGCAGCGATACCAGAAGATGCTATGATTGATACATCAGTGATCAAAGTCAGGGCTACTGATGCAGATTTGGGCTTCAACAAACGTATTGTGTACTCATTGGCTAATGAGAGCCAGGGGCTATTCAGAATTGATAACAAGACTGGCATAATTTTTACTACCGGGTAAGTTTTTGGTGTAACACAAGTTTTGAAACAAAGCTATTTATATTTTTTCCTTTTTAGTTAGATAACTAACTCATACTTTTCTATTACAGAACCTTTGATAGGGAGAAAACCAGCGTCTATCATTTTGAAGCTGTGGCAACGGATGAGGGAAGATACATTACACGTTCTCAAAGAGTCTCAGTAGAAGTCACAATCAATGATGTCAACGACAACAAGCCAATCTTCACAAAGTACCCTTTCAAAGAACAAGTGGCCACACTGACACCACCAGGCCAAAGTTTACTTCGAGTCGCAGCAATGGACAATGATATAGGAATAAACGCCGAAATACTTTATGAACTCCTAGATACTTCGAACCACAAGTTTCGTATCAACCCTACAACTGGTGTACTAACTGCAACACAAAGTTTAGCAAGCGAAAACGGCAGATTGATCCACCTGAAAGTGATCGCCAAAGATAAAGGCAACCCACCCCAGAGCTCCATAGGACTTATAGAAATACGTGTCGGCGATTTCTCAGATCAAACACCTACATTAAATTTCCAAAATGCTACATACAATGTAACTATTGAAGAAAACATGGCGTATGGAAAGGACGTGCTCCAAGTAACCGCAGTTAGGAGCGACGGGCGGCGTCAGAGAATAATTTATGAAATCGGCAACGGCAACGATCAGTACGCCTTTGAAATAGACTCTAACTCAGGCGTTATAAGGGTGAATAACTCAGTGAATCTGGATTATGAGTCGTATCCAGGCCCGCGGAGGCAGCTTGTTGTAGTCGCGCGCACAGAAGGCTCGCCCGTCCTATACGGCTACTGCGACGTTATAATAAATCTGATCGATCAGAACGACCACGCTCCCAGGTTTACGCAACAACAGTACATCGCGAATGTCCTTGAAGGGAACACTAAGGGCGAATTTGTTGTGCAACTCGCGGCTAAGGATGGGGATCGCGGTGTGAATGCAAGGATACTATACCACATTGTCGACGGAAATCATGATAATGCATTCATTATAGAACCGGCATTCTCGGGGTCGGTGAAAACAAATATAGTCCTTGATCGTGAGATAAGAGAGACGTACAAACTGACAGTAATAGCCACTGATGAGGGCGACCCACAGATGACGGGTACGGCGACGCTGAGGATCAACGTTGTGGACGTCAACGACAATCAGCCAACATTCCCACCACCAAACGTCATCTCAGTATCGGAAGGTACGTTTTTACTCGTTTACTCCGTATTCGCATTCGGGTTTTAAATTGCCGTTGTTCGGCCTATCGACTTTTCGAAATAAATTGGTAGAACAAAAAGCGTACCACAGAGAGGGAGGCATTTTACATAATTTGTATTCTCGACTTGGTAACATTGCGACTTTTCGATTCCAACGCCGAGATTAAATAAAAGGGACTCCTTTAGGATCAATATTTATTGGATGGTATTACATTTTTTCCGAGTGCATGTTTTAGCGGTTCACCAACGGTCCGCGGCGTTCGCGTTGCTTTTTATTCGTTTTTTATATCATTGTAAGTCGACAGAGGTTTTGTTTTTAGAGAATTTTTATTTTGGCGGATCGTTAAAACGGCAGTCAAACGAGACCCGTCAGTATATTTTGTTTTTGTTTTTAGGAACGGAAGTTGGGACAGTGCTCACATCTGTTACTGCGAATGACGTTGATACGTATCCGGCACTGAAGTACTCGATAATACAAGGGGACAACAGTTTTTCTATAGACAGATATAGTGGAAAGATTGTGTTGAATCGACCCCTTGACTTCGAAGCGAAGAAGACGTATGAAGTAAATATTACGGCGTCGGATAGCGAACATGTTGCCAAGACAACGCTGACGATAAAAGTTACTGATGTAAATGACAATTCACCTGTTTTTGATGATATATCGTACAACAGAATATTACCTGGTAAGTGGCATTTCATAAACACATAAAAAATACTTTATCATTAATAACCTAATCTAGAAATGATAGATAAGATTTCTAGATTATGTTGTTATTGAATGATAAAAAATTAAGTAGTACAAAAAAATACACAATTCTTACACGATGACAATAGTATGTAGCTCTGACTAATTCAATCTTTTTTCAATTTCAGAAGGCACAGACACTCTAGAAATAGGCTCAGTCAGCGCCAAGGACCGCGATGATGGCGATAACGGCAAGATCACCTACTCAATCCTTCGTCCAACTAAAGGGTATTACATAGATGCAGTTTCTGGGGGCATTTTCGTGAACTACAGTGCTCTACCACACAATCAAAGAGATACTCAGCTGGCTGTAGTAGCTACAGATCATGGAAAACCTAACAGAAGTGCTGTTGCATCTGTCAGGATCAGTACAGGAGCATCATCGGAGATAAAGCCTTTCATTGGACAGGATACTTACAGGTAAATATTAATACGAAATAGTCCTTTTAGAAAAGTGATTGTAACATAGAAAATAAATTATTTCTGATTTGTTTGTAAATGCTGTGCCTGCGTAATGCAAGAGAAATCTGGGAAATCTTGTATCAAACCATGATATTAATTGGCTCTCATTTTAAATTCCAGGATCACCGTAAACGAAGACACCGAAAAAGGATCAACTCTGCTCCAGATTGGCGGTATTAACGACGTTCTCAAGAAATATAACCTAGACATTCATATCACATCTGGTAACGAAGGCAACACCTTTGATGTCACGCTTGAAGGAGCTCTAATTCTTCTCAAAACACTAGATAGAGAAACACAAGATTCTTACGTCCTTAGCTTAGCTGCTGTTGAACAAGGAAAAATGCTAACTCATAACCAGAATAAAACTTCCATCACAGTATTTGTCACTGTAGCAGATGCCAATGATAACCCACCGGTGTTTGCTATAAGTGATTTCGAGTTAACAGTTAGTGAGGATGTCAAAATCGGATACACTCTGACAAAATTAGCTGCAACTGATGCTGATCTCTATGGAACTCCTAACGCTGCTATCGTTTATAATATTACCTCTGGAGATGATGAGAAATTGTTCTATGTACATCCAACAACAGGTCTTCTAACTGTCAATAAAAATCTTGACTATGATATTGGCAATACTGAATACAAACTTGTGATAGTAGCATGTGATCAAGGAGTGCCGTCATTATGCAATGCTGTATACATCAGTGTTGGCATACTTGATGAGAACGACAACGCACCGACTTTCCCCGTCAGCGAGTACTTTGAAACAATTGGTGAGAACGAAAGAGTTGGAACCTCAATCTTCACAGCTAGAGCCACAGATTTAGATAAAGGAAGATACGGCCAGCTAAATTACTCAATAGTGGCTTCACCTAATAACTACAACAGACACGATGATTCCTGGAAAATGTTTCTCATTGATTCTTCATCCGGCTTAGTCAACTCCAATGCAGTGTTCGATTATGAGGTCAAAAATAAATATGAGTTTTCGATCAAAGCTTCTGATTTGGGAGGCAAAAGCACAACTGTGAAAGTCAGGATCGATATAGAAAGCAGAGACGAGTTCTACCCTCAGTTTACGCAGAAAACCTACAAGTTCCGTTTGCCTAAGTCAGGATCTCTTCCAGCAGGCTATGTGATTGGACAAGCTACAGCGACTGATAGAGATAAAGGTATCGATGGAAGAATAGTTTATCAGCTGTCCACATCACATTCGTATTTCAAAATAAACAGAACCACAGGTGTAATTATTTCGAAGAAGAAAGTCGATTCCGTCCAAAACCTTTTTGGCTTAGACAAATCTATAAGCCTCGTAGTCACTGCTAGTTCTGGGAGACAAGGCTCTTTGACAAACAAAACTGCCGTCGAAATTGGAATGAATGATCTAGCATTGGCATCGGATGCAACTCAAGTAAATGATGCTGCTGCGGTCGCAAGTGGAGGCTTGTCTGACTGGGCATTAGGATTACTGATTGTTTTTATTTTCATCATTATAATTTTTGCGGCAGCATTCCTATTCTTACATATGAAGAATAAGAGACACAAAAAAGTCAATAAGCCAGGACTTAGTTCCGAAGGAGTCGGGGCTACCAACAGTTACGTCGATCCAAGCGCTTTTGATACCATCCCGATAAGAAATACTGGTACCGTCAATCCAACGAATCAGTTTGCCCCTCCTAAATATGACGAAATCCCACCATACGGCCCCCATACAGCAAGTTCTAATTCTGGTGCAGCAACTACTTCGGAATTATCAGGGTCCGATCAGTCAGGATCGAGTGGACGAGGCTCTGCAGAGGATGGTGAAGATGGTGAGGACGAGGAGATAAGGATGATAAACGAGGGTCCTTTACAGAGAGAATCTGGCATACACAGACAAGCTAACGGAGTCGACGATGACAATCTTTCTGATGTATCTGTACATAACACTCAAGAATATTTAGCAAGACTAGGTATAGTTGATACTGGAACTGGTGGCGGTGCATCAACGTCATCTAGGAGATGTTCAGAAAACGTAGGAAATAAGGATACCATGTTACATCACGCACCTATTGATTCGATGCACATGTTCGATGAAGATGGTGCTCATGAAAATGATATTACCAATTTAATATACGCTAAGCTTAATGAAGTTACTGGTAGTGAAAGAGCGAGTAGTGCAGATGAAGCAAGCGCAGCGGTTGATAGAGCAATGGCTCTTGGAGCTTTCTCTAGCACTCCGGGAGACAGCAACGCCGTGCCCACTGCAGGGCCTTCAATGACTGGTAGTCTTAGTTCCATAGTTCACTCAGAAGAAGAATTAACTGGTAGCTACAATTGGGACTACTTACTTGATTGGGGACCTCAGTACCAGCCATTAGCACATGTATTTTCTGAAATAGCTAGACTAAAAGACGACGCAGTGTCACTGCAAAGTGGTAACAGTGGCGCTTCAAGTGCGAAGAGTAAAGGAACTTCCATATCAGGAGGAAAGAATGTTCCACCACCATTACTGACGACAGTGGCTCCTAGAAGTTGTCCAGCTCCGTCGTTATCGTGTAGACAGCCTCAGTTGTTATTACCGAGGTCTCCAATAAGTCATGACGTTCCTGGCGGGTTCTCTGCAGCAGCCGCCATGTCACCTTCATTTTCACCTTCCCTATCACCATTGGCGACGAGATCGCCGTCAATGTCACCACTAGTAGGTCCCGGGTTGCCACCAGCACCCGCTAACAGAAAACCACACTCGACTATGAGAATATGAAAATATTAGTTTCGTAGTATATTCAATACTGTACATATGGACGACTGTTTTGCCTATAGTGTAGTTAGTATTATTTATTCGGCCGATCTGATCGGCTTAACTCATTTTGCGCATATTGATATTTAAACGAACTTCACATATATGCTCAAAGTGATTACTAAGCGCTTATTACCGATTTTTGCGGTAAATGTATATAAATAAAAATCGGGTGTATTTTTTAAGTGTACATACTTACTATAAACTCATTGTAAAAAATATATAAAGACTGCCATTTTTTTATTTTTAACAAAAAATACAGCTTTACTCTAAGCTATAAGTATTATTTTTAGGAAAAGCAATTTGTAATGATGTGTCAAATTGATTAATGGATAGCGTGATTGTAATCGATTTGGTGAATCAATGTTACTGTAGGCTTTATTACACGGAAATGTATGTACTATTTCATATTGTAAAATTCTGTCGCAACTATAATGTAATATTAGTTTTCAGTGAATTAAACGTTGATGTTTCGTTTCTCTGTGATTTTGATGATGCCTAAAGAATCAGTTCAGTCTTTTTGCTACTTATTGTTATTTAGCATCAACTGCCTTATTTATAGTTCGGTTATCCATTTTAGTCAGTTATATTACATAATTATATCATCATCAGCTAGTGGATAGTGCTGCAGTCTAATTTTTTTTTTAATATTAATATATTTAATACCGTGAAAGACCGTATTTAATATATTAGATTGTTTTTCTATCATTAACAATAAGTTGTTCTATAAAAAAAAATCTTATTGTAGTTCAAAAATTATACCCTAAAACGTAATTTTGTACGTCATGTAGTATCAAAAATTCTGGACTGATAACTAGTATATTGAATGTAAATACTTATTTTAGCTTACATGTTAATAAATTAGTCGTAGACTCCACCGACTGTATGAATATTGTTTAGGTGGAAATAAAATGGAATTTAAAACAATTTTGTTGATTTTTATTTACTCAACCATTAACCCTGACACACATACCTACATACATACACTCACGCCTTCTTACCATGGGGGTAGGCAGAAACACAGAAACTATAAAGTGCTACTCGCAGACGATCCTTACATACTTCTTTTGCCTCGTTTGCGTTCATACAAATGAAGGCCAAATAAAATGATATGAAGGGGTCATCAAGTATGCAGAAGGGCATCAAAATCCATTCGAGTGATGGATGGATGATGATTATTACTAGAATGATGTTAAAATATATTTTGAGGTGCCGTAAATCGTTTCCTTGAATTCCTTTAATGCTCAAATCTTCTGCAAAATATGATTCGTGCCATTTCAAACTTTCTAGTTACTAGAATGATCGCATACTGATTGTATTCCAAATACAAGTAGTTAGAATTGAATTGAAAAATGTCCATTTATTTATTTCATCACTGGCACAATGTCTTTATCGTGGCCGTTCTTGGACCACATTTGCCCACTACCTTCTGGTGCCAGTAATACAATGATTTCTATCAGGCGTACGTATGTATACTGACAATGTAAGTAAGTATTTTGGGGTCAGTAGATGGACCAAAAAAGTCATAGAACAGTACCCAAGGAATGGAGAGAGGTAGAAATGTAAAGGAAGGAATTTAAAGAGGTAGAGGAAGACAGATGAAAAGGTGGGAGGATGATCTGCCAGAACGTTGGCAAAGAACAGCTCTGGACAAGAATAAGTGGAGGGAAAAAGAAGAGGCCTATGTCGCATGACAGCCTGACCTGGTAGCTGATAATAGCTAACTTGCTAATAATTCCTGCTTGTGAACACAAGCAGGAATAGGATTAAATGTTATTACTTAATAAGAACTTGTTTATGTACATACAAAGGGTCAAAGAAAAAGAAGGCTATTTTTATTTTATATGTAATAATACAGACACTAGGCCCGGGGGGCCCGTGGCTAAATAATAACAGCTGCACAGGTCGATCGATCAGATTAAGCTACGCTTGCCGGTTACGGTTGGTCTTCGGATGGGTGACCATTTTTACATAACGTGACCCCTCCGTGCCTCGGAAAGCACGTTAAACCGTTGGTCCTGGCTGTCATTAGCTGTTGAGACTTGGCTGTTCGTGGATCTTTGACAGTCGTTAATGGTAGTCAAAAGCCCGAAAGTCTGACAACCAGTCTTACCAAGGGGTATCTTATTACCCAGACTGGGTTGTGGAGGTCAGATACGCAGTCGCTCCATGTAAAATACTGGTATTCAGCTGCATCCGGTTAGACTGGAAGCCGACCCCAACATAGTTGGGAAAAGGCTACGCAGATGATGATGATACGACAGACACTAGGCGACATGTTTTCTTGTAACTAGTAGATAATGTAAAAATTACCATATTAATAGAACTAACTGGAAGGGGAACTGAAGTAAACTAAAGCTGAAAGAAAAGATTTGTTTATTAAAATTGATTATTTATTTCATAGTGAATTAATACATTAATATGTAAGAGATCAGTAATTCTGCAACAATAGGTACTTGATAGGATAAGGCTCACTTGCAACAAAAATTCCAACAACTCTCCCAACAAAGTCACCAACACGGTACGCATAGTTTGGACTGGGATTTTAGCATTCCATTTAACAAACCTCCGAAGTAGTTCACAAAGCGTCGACGGGGTGACGGTTCGAGACTCCGATCATTCTTTTATTTCAAAAAAATGTATTAAAGGGAGAAATAAAAGGCAAATCTATATTTTTTCCACTTCAAATCTTAACCATTCACCGCCAAAAATGTATTAAAGAAACACCGTACATGTCATAGAAGTGAAACTTCTTAAAAAATAAAGAATAACCGAAATTTTGTGTGAGAGACCGAGAGAGTTACATCTTTCTTCCCATTCATGTAAAAAAATGCGCCTAAACGTGACGCGTCCTTGAAATTTCACTCTCAATAAATTTATTCTCGTCCAATTTTATCGAATCGCCGCCTAAGAAGTTTCAATTCAAAAACGTAGCAAATACTATTACTACTTTTGTTAATATTTCAGAATTACTTATCCCTATATTAATTACATTACAGCTAAAATATGACAAAATGATAAATTAAATATTATTATCACAGTTGGAGCTACAACTACCAATGATATCATAATGATTACCAACTATGGTAACCTAGGAAAGGAGAATAGTTTAGCAGCTTGCTTTGCAGAAGTCAATGGAGATAATAACAATATTTATAAAAGAATGGGTAAGTATAATAAATGATGATCATCTCGCGTTTATATCTGAAGGAGTAGACAAAACAGTCCAGAACTGCCATTGAAACATTTATAGCTTTAGTTATGTTGAAAATATTGATTGCAAGGCATAAATTCCCATCCCATTGTGAGCTTTTATAATTTCTAACGTGACGATAATATCGTGCACTAGTTAATATTATTATCGTCACGGTATCACGATAACACAGGGAAGAAAATTTATGGAAATATGTAAAATTTACGGAAATTTAATATATTTCCATACATTTTCATAATAAAATTGGAACATGTACGTATTTTTGTGTTACGTGTATGAAATTGTAACAGCCCACATTGTAATCGAGGCTTCAACGAGTTGAAAATTAACCACCAATCACCAATTTAAAAACTAGAGATATGATTTAATGGGTAAATTGATCAAAATTATTCAATATGCTTAAGAATTTATACTTATATATTCTTGTAAGAATATTCAAAATCAAGTGTATAAGGCCGGTTATCACCTTTCTTTCAAATATTAAGAAGTTTCCTTTTAAATTTCTTAGCGTTAGAAGTATTATGGTTAATTTGAACACAAGGATTCTAGTTGATTATTGAATATATTCATAAAAAAGAATCAGTGTTCAGTCATACTAAAATAAGCAAGAATATAAGCGTAGAAAAAACTAGTGTTTAATGAGCATCTCTACTCAACCCCTAAGGGGAAAGCGTATTATATATAACGGTATTATATTATATACTATTTTATATATTAATATAAAATGCCTACGAACACTGTGGCCCTGTTTTAGTTGTTTTATATTGGTGTTTAAAATTGATCAAAATAGGAATGAGTTTTGATATCTTCTTCCCCTATTATAATATTAATCTAATTATTTGTTTTATAATCTGACACAAAGTATATACACAGAAGTATATATACTTATAAACAATGATCAAAAACAGGCTTCAGTTTTTTTTTTCTATATCTAAGTACTGACATTTTGATATACAGCCGGTTATAAGGCAACATTTTCAAGCGTTTTAATGGAGAATCGCCAGGGTAGCCTGCGAATTCATATTGTCTTATGTTTTTTGTAATTTGCAAGTCAATTGAAGGTTGTTAAATTGAAAAAAAATTAAGAAAATTTTAATTTCGCAGGCTATCTAGCCCATTCCCCCTAATTACATTATTTTATCGAAATATTAATTATGTAAGTATTCTTAATACACTGCAATAATGACTACAAAACCCTAAGTTTACATCACACAAATTATGTTATTTTATTATCATTTGTCAACTGATTTTCTCCAAATTTTCTGTACGTATTCCGATGTGGTTTCTCTCGAAATGCCTTTCAAAAAAAGGTAAGGCCGTCTCTGGTCAACCCTGTCTATCTAAACATGCTTATACTCCACCGTTTTTGGTTTAATTATAATGATACTTTTTTTCTTAGTACCTACTGTTAAAGGTGTTTAATACACGGTTTTAGGGATAATGATGCGTAAACTGTTGAAAAACCAGCTGGTCTATACATTTTGACCGTAGCACCTTTGTAACAAACAGCAGATTTTTTTATTACTGAATCTTTGTCTAGAGTCATGCGCTGAATGAATGATGCAGTTTGCGCGTTAATGTCCCTAACTCCCTCTATAATGAAAGCAATACTTTTGGAGTTGACTACACATGTTTTATACAATATGTTTTTGCACGACTCTTATTTAATTGTGAAGCATTAGAGAGTACTTTATGATCGATAAAATATGTTTGCCTCCTTTCTGCAACTGTTTCTATTGTTATACTCCTGCTAGTACACAAAACCTACTTATTTATATACCATTGTTTAGGTAATTTAAGGGAGATTCATTCTGTACTTTTCAAAAATTTATTGAATGCAGTAGAAATGAAAAGAAACACCAAAATATTTCAAAAAAAGTTCCCGTCAATCAATATGACATTGTAGCTTGCGAAAAAATCAGTTAATTGAGTCAAATTTTGTTTAATAGTTTCGTTTCACCCGTAACAGAAACCCTATTGAAAATGGCTCTTTTATTCAAAGTAGTTTAATTATAATTAACAAAAATCTAACTAATACTATCTATATCAATATTTTTTATACGAGCATTATGAGTCGTGCGATTTTGGATTTTCCAAATTTCTTTGATATTTTGCAATCGTATTGATATCAAAACTTTACAATAATCTCATAACATAACATCACGCCTTGTTTCCCCGAATGGTTGGGCAGAGTTGTCCCAGTAGTAAACCAAAAATACACAATAATTTCATCCATAAATATTGCCTTCATTCAAAAAAACACTCGGTACATGTCTCTTTCTCATGAAAAATAGCTCTCCGAGCCACAAGTACATGCCAAACGGACTGTAAACTCTCCGAGCCACAAAGCCAAGCCAAACGGACTGCAAAACTCATTCTACATCATCCACTGCCAGATATAGGCCACTCCTAACTCCCCTAAGGTTGAGTACAGCTGTTTCAAAGGATACATGAAGTAAGGGTCAAAATAATCACTATATTCGCTTTATGGATTTCTCCGTGTGGTTGTGTAAATGCATGTCTATAATGACCTCGTCTGAGCCGATAGACTTTTTACTGGGAGTCACTATGCCAATGTCCACATCTGTGTTCGGGGTCAAACCGTTGATGGGGTCCTGGAATTAAAAAAGGAACTGGTTATAACTGTAATCTCTGTAAGGTTGGGCAGAGGGCAGACTTGTATCCGGTTAATGGCAATAGGTTCACTCCCTATTCCATGGCACTTAAACATAACTTGCGAAATGTAGGGTATATACTATAGTTAGACCTCTGGATATGTCTCCGTTTTAGTAGGTCTTGATCTCCATAATCTTTGATTCGTTCCCATTCGTCGTCTCACACAAGTAAAGTTAATTTATTGTAAAGCGCTTTAAGCTTATTGCTTTTCACAATAAGCTACAGAAAGAAATGGTTGGCAACATAGGATTGGCTCAGTTAAGCTAGACTTGACGTGACCGCGATTATTTTGTCCGAAAGATCGTTGTTAAAAATAGTTATCCAGATTTTTTTTTGCTTTTTCATTATTATCTAGGATGCGATGTGTGAATCTCAAAATTGATCACAAACTTGTTGATTTCACAAAGATTTGCAAGCCTGGTTGGTTTGTTTGTGGTTTGACTGTTTTTGGAATGCAAATAATTATCACAGGATAGTATTATAGTCCTTTATACTGAATTTCGGCCATGGCAGCGAACACTAGCCTTCGGCGCGGGAGATATCGTAGAGCAGGCGTGTGCGCACACACAGGTGCACTCTCTCTTCGCTCGCTTTTATAGGCCGAAGGGACTTCTGACCCAACCCGACCCGACCCGACCCTACCCGACACGACCCGACCCGACATGACCCGACCCGACACTCGCCTCTCTCTACCAGGCACAGCACACGGCGCCGCGCGCGCGAGGCACGGGGGTATCACACCGCCAACTTCCAAACTCCGGGCTGTTTCTGAGAAATTCCTAATATAAAAAATCCAATATCTACTAAACCCACTTTTTCCGACCTGGGAATAGATATACAGAATAGTAGAAGACTCACCGCATTAAGAGCGTCACACGCCATGAGTTCATTCTTGGACATGTGTTCGACTACAGCCGCCGCGTAACAGTCGCCCAACATGTTGTTAGTGGTCCTGATGCGGTCACTGGAATGAGGAGGAAAATCTTTGAGTACCTACAGAAATTATAACCATACTAATATTATAAATTCGAAAGTAACTCTGTTTGTCTGTATGTTACCTTTTCACACCTAAACCACTAAAAGTATTTCGATAAAATTTGGCAGAGAGATAAATTGCATCCCGGGGAAGGACATAGGATAGTTTTTATCCCGATATCCCCACGGGATCGACACTTATGTGGGTGAAACCGCGGGGCGCTGCTAGTAATATTATAAATTCGAAAGTAACTCTGTCTGTCTGTATGTTACATTTTCACGCCTTAACTACTGAACCGATTTCAATAAAATTTGGCAAGAAGATAGATGGCATCCTGGAGAAGGACATAGACATAAATCATGAAATTATGATTTTAACAAATAAAAATATGTATAAAACAATAAACTTTGATAAACAGTAAATGAATATTTTTTGAACATACTGCATGAGGAAGGCATCGTATGGAAGTAATGAATTTTGGTATCTAAAGAAAATCTCAAAAAATCACTACAAAGTTTGGCAAGAATCTGAAGCGTGAAGAAGTCTTTATAATCTTTGATTTCAAATAATAAACCCTACAAAAAATTCAATCATACAAAACCATCACCAGGGCAATTGTCATAATTAAAAACGCTTAAAATCTAGTCGCATCAATGACAATCAATGTCAAAAACTTGTAAAAAACGTAAAAAAATAGAGGTATTTTTGACAGATTGAGACTTAGATCAGACTGTGAACGTTCTTAAAATTACGGGAATTGCCCCTCAGATGATAACTAGCCTGTGAAGAGTATAAGCCGACCGCTTAACTGAGACGTTGCCTGAGGTAGCTGCGCGGTGCGGGAGGGGTGATAGTTGTCACAAGTTGACGAATCACAGAGCTCTCGCATCACGTCACCACACCCCTCCCGCACCGCGCTGCTACCTCACGCAACGTCTCAGTTAAGCGGTCGGCCTATAGTATTGTAACTCCGTCCGTGCTAATGTGATAAAAAGGTGTACTCACACAAGCCAATCAACAGCAAACAACAGCGACACATCATGTACGGGCGCGTCCACTGCAGCCAACACTACCAGCAGTAACACCATCGCCGCGGACGGCACTGAGGCTGATGATACTGACGCAGCCGTTGAAGTCAGACTGGAATCAAACAAGATGTAGGTATTGATAAAGAGTATTGAATAGTGTAATACAAATTAGCCTCCCTATACTGCATCCTTCAACATATGTAGATATACAGGGTTATTGGTAAAACATTAACAACCTCTTAAGAGGTCATTGTACTCATCATTATGAACAACTTTTACTATGGGAGCAAACTTGAAATCGCGAAATAAAAATCAGCTGTTCCCTACATTTATGTTCGTTTATCTCGTCAAAATGTAGGGAACAGCTATTTTTTTTTCGCGATTTCAGGTTTGGTCTCATAGTAAAAGTTGTTCATAATGATGAGTACAATGACCTCTTAAGAGGCTGTTAATGTTTTATCAATAACCTTGTATAAAAGATAAACTCGTGAACATTTAGCGGTCTTAAGTTGGTGTTCCAATTTAAAGTACTGCAGACCGTATTTCGGCCACGGCGGCCAATCTCAACGGAGACTAGCCTTCGGCGCGGGAGATGTTTTAATGCAGCCGTGTGCGCGCACACACAGGTGCTCTCCCTCTTCCCTCACTCTCACAATCCGACACTACCGGAGAGAGATCAGGCGACTGCCCCGTTGGTTTCGTGGTCGCAAGCGCGACTCCTGAGCGTGGAATCCTGGGTTTGATTCCCGGGTCGGGCAAAGTGTTATTGAGTGTTTCCATTAGGAATTTCTTAGTAACAGCCCGGAGTTTGGAAGTTGGCGTTGTGATAACCCCGTGCCTCGGAAAGCACGTTATGAGCGTTTACGCCGTACGGCATTTCATACAAACTTTAAAGACCTTGTTTTTCGAAATGAGCGAACCGATTTTAATGAAATTTCATACGCATATGCAGGATACAAAGTTCTAAAAAGTTAGTTAAGAACATTTTCGAAAAATAGTGTTACAGCCAAATTAGACCGATTTTAAATTTTCTATAGAAACACAGATTTCCAATTATCTTTTTTTGAATAACACATTTCGAAAATGTTCTTAAGTAACTTTTTAGACCTTTGTACTCTGCTTATGCGTATGAAGTTTCATTAAAATCGGATCATTTATTTCGAAAAACAAGGGCTTGAAAGTTTGTATGAAATGCTGTACGGCGTAAATGCTCTTAAACCGTGGGTTTTTTCCAATATATCAAGACCCTGTCAGCCTAACTACGAATGCTTTGGATAACAATGTTACAAAAACTTATTATGTCAATTAAAATTTCGTAAAACATGATATTATATTGGAAAGCAAGAACCAAGAGTTATCAACTACCGAAATCATTAGCTACGTACTTACGAGTACATGAAATCATTAATAAGGACAGTTAATGAGATAGGAAATGGCTGTCGTTTAGTTGACTGAAATATTATTAAAATACGCGCATTGACGTGGAGTTGCGTACACCAGCCCATATTACCTATCTATATAAATAAAAATCAATGTTTCTAAGTCCTCTATGCGTTCCGAAACCATTGGTCAGATTGTGATGAAACTTTGGTAGGGTGTGTTCTGGGGACGCCCGTGAGGGTTCCTAATTACTAAAACCTGGGAGAAAATCTGAGGCGGTACGAAGTTCGCCGGGTCAGCTAATTACCTAATACAGAAACTCAAATTTTTCAAAACCAGGACGCAGTAGGACCGCCAGGGTCGCGGGTTGTTCGAAAGAGATACCGTGGCCCCTGGCACAGGCAACTGAAGGAACACGGGTGGGTTTTAGTCAGTAAGAGTCTGACACTCCCTTCCGCTCTGCCCAGAGCGGGAGGGGTCATTTGACGATTTCCCACCCAAAAAAAAAAAAAAAGGACGCAGTAGGAAAGATGATGATTATACTTACAAAATAGTAGCAAGCTGAGCGAACCCAAGATGGATATTATTCATCTGACACACGAACACGCTGGCGACGGACAGGAACAGAGCTGTGCCGTCCATGTTGATGTTACACCCGATAGGCAGCACGAAGCGCGTGATGCGAGGGTCGATCTGTAGCGGACCTTCCATCGCTCTGAATGTCACCGGGAGAGCTGCTGCACTGGAAAAACAGAAAATTTCGTTATGAAAGGTTATTTGTGGCATATAACATATTACTCTCGCTGCTAAGATAATGCTGATGGACGGAAATTAGATTAGGTTTCAAAAAAAGTTTAAAGGTACCCTATGTCCTTTTCTATACCCCTGACAACGTATATATGCAAAATTTAATGATGATCAGTTCAGAGGATTAGGCGTGAAAAGGTAACAAACTAACAAAGTTACTTTCGCATTTATAAAAAACGCCTGCAAGATTTGAACAAGATGCTGTAGTAAAAAACTGTTGCCTTTCCAAATTATTAGGCACTTCTTCGTATATATTTTAATAAAAGCTAAACATTTTTACCTAATGTATATACGAAGCTCATACAAAAATCCGTGAAAGTAGCAATTAGTAAGCAATTATTGATACAACAAACTTTTAGAAATTATGCGTCCTTCATGCTGAACACAAAGGCCACCGTCCATCCTGACGTCAGAATGGCTGGTCAAAAAAAGTTCATATTTCTCTGAATGTATCATATGTAGTAATAATTAAAGAAATGTAGCAAATATAAGCAATTGGATAGCAATTCTTGAATATACTTTCAAAGCCGCTTGCCATAGGTAACCAGCCATTCTGACGCTATCTTAGAATAACAAACATTTAAGAAAGATTTTTTGAATTATTGTTATTTGGTTAAACCCCACACCATAATCTTCCCCAAGTTATAAAGCCAACGAAGACTTAAAATAGACATGAACGGTAAACACATTGCGTGCTTTAGATTTATTAGCAAAAGGGAACTGAATCTTTGAAACTACCGGTTACAACGACTTGCGTAACCTTCCACAAGGTTTCACATTATTTATAACTAAGTGTTATCCATGTTCTAAGCCTTGATCGCTTGATGTCAAGTTACAAAGCACGCAGGCAAATAAATCAATAATAATATTACATACTGACTGCTTTCTTACGCAATCAACTGAATTGAAGGCATGCTCGTCAATCATGTTAGGCAATAGTTACTGAACTATATTGGATGTGTAGATTGTTTTGATTGAGTCTCTATTATGTCCAATCAAAGACAATGAAGTTCATTCATTCATAGAATTAATTAAAATCTTGTGCCTAAAAATTAATGTTGTGAATGAATGGCAAGGAATTCAGAGCATGTTTCAGAATTGCTCATATTATTGGCTTGTTCTGGGTGGATTAAGGTCCACTCCCTTTTACATTGAGAAAGAGTATGTCCCAGCAGTAGAAACATTACAGGCTGATTCGATGTACAGACGCCAGCACAACAAGCTACTAACTTTATCGCTAAAGTATAAGATTTAAAGTTGATTGGGAAAATTTTACAGTTTCGGGTAGCTTGATGTGCTGGCGTCTGTACCATATGTAGGTACATAATAATGATACTTCTGACGCTAGTTTTCCCTGCTTGACTTCAAACTTCTTATTGATGAAGCTGTAACCAAAATTCTAGTATTTCTGAGCTATTGATTTTTTTTTAGTATCTTGCTTGTAGTATTTAGACATCAGAATTTCATTAATTTATTGTATGAGTTGAGATTTAGCCTTCTGAAAAACTGAGTGAAGTTCGTTTTCAATACTAGTTATATTTAAATAAAAAACAACCCTTACAAAAACATCATTAAACCCCTTCAAAACTTACGTGGAAGCAGTAGCAGAGGCCGTGAGCATAGCGTGTGATAATCCCCAGTAGAATTTGTAGGGATTCCGTCGAAGGAATAGGAAGTATATGAGCTGCATCACGATGAGCTGGTAGAAGAACACTCCGACGGCTACCGTAGCAATGAACCAGGCCAGTTGGGACATCACTGACGCTGGAAACAGGAGACGTATTGTGTCTGTTGCTGTTTTGTGATTGTTGTAGACTAAAGTAATTTGAAAGACAACTGAGCAATATATTACCAAATAAAAACGTCATTCCGTAAACCCCAATAGTTTTGAGAAAAAATGTAATTATGCCAGCTTCACCACCTCTAGATCTACTGTTACCGTTATTATTTTCAGATTTAAGTTGATCTTCTTGAACTTAAATCTGACTCATTTGATGGAAGGAATTTCATCTGTTCAAAATTATTCCAACACCGGTTCAAGACGGCATTTTAAGTAAATCGATAATGATTTATATATTTGCTAAATATAAAAACTTTCCAAGCAACAATTAAGATAACAGTTATTTATGACATTGAATTACGCCTAGATACCAAACGCATAAAAAATTGAGATAAGTGAAATAACCAGTAGCACTCACCCACATCGTTAACACCAAGTATCTTCCCAGCGATGACACTGCTGACACCCACGGGGGTGAACCACATGACCCCCGTCACCATCTTCATGATCACCTCGAAGATCGCCTGGAAGAAGTCTATCACCACCTGACCCTTAGCTCCCAACGTACCCAGAAGACTGCCAAAGACGAGGCAGAAGAATACTAAACCTAAAGTGTTGGTGCCTGACCTGAAAACAGTTAATTAATCTTCTAAATAAACATATTTTTTCAGTCTACCGTAATATAAACAAGTAAACCAGAAAAGATATTCGCTTCTATAATCTTCGTGTTCCGAATTAGCATGAACGTCGCGCCACAGAGTAACAAAATTATAACAGTTTTGTAAATATGGCCAAACACGAATAGTAGTTGGGTAAAAATAGGCAGGTAATTCTATGGTTGAGGCAGCTTTAGATCTCTTCATCGCGTCCTCGTATTTTCGAAGAAAGACGATGATTCCCGAAGCGCATACTTTTTTTTGGAAATGTGTAACTTCTAAAGAAACTAACGCCTTTTTCTTACTAAACTTATGAAACTAAATGCTGGAAACATTTGATTTTGTTAAGAATGTAGCATGTTTAGTACTACAATCAACCTTTCTTACATAGTAACTTGTATTTGTACGGCATCTCGTATTCCTGACTAAACTTATTCTGTTCGGAATAAATTTTGCGATAATGCAGTTCGATAAGCTAAAATGATTACTACTAAATAATAAGCTTAGAAATGAAGCTCATTCCTTATAATATGCAGCTATGCTCGAATCTAAAGGAAGATCATTATAATGGTAGCAAGACATAAAATATACATGACATTGAAAACCAAAATATAATGATCAATGAACAAATATTAAAAGACTCACCTATAAGCCACAACGCGAACCATAGCGGGCACTGTGTCATTGTCGCTAATATTCTTCCCAAAGATAATTGGAGGTTGTGTGTACACCGTGTGCGCTTGCTGGAAAGCGGCCTGCACGATGTTGTCCGGAAAAATGTTCCTGAAACCAATCATAATAGTTGGTTTACTTTGCCAAAACATGGGCTATTAGTTTAGAAGGATTCGCTAAAACTATTGAACTATAATGGGTATCTGGGGATTTATTATTATACTTTTATGATGTTCTTTTAAACCTCTGGGTTTTGGAAAAGGGGACAAAGGCATTACGTCAAGATCATGGACAGCGGCGTCCTCCGGTCTGTTATTAACAACAACGTGCCATCACCGATCCCTCTGTCAAATGTGGTCAAAATTACCCGTTCTCCTATCGCCCCATTGCTCATTTGGAAAGCCTTGTTTTGCAATGTTCACAAGCTTACCTGAAATCACGAAAAAAAAACAGCTGTTTCCTACATTTATGATCGTATTTTGGTCCCATAGTAAAAGTTGTTCATAATGATGAATACAATGACCTCTTAAGAGGTTGTTAATGTTTTACCATTAACCCTGTATATAGGTCTAAAACATACCTGCCAATATCCAAAATGCTGTCCAAAATACTGTGTTCCCTCTTCGCCTCAACATAAGAGCCAAACTGTTTGATCTCCGGTACTCCCGGATGAATCAACATCGCGAGTACTAGTCCCAAGAATGCGTTAAACATCGAAGTCAGGATAAAGTAAAGTAGCGTTCTCACTGCTATCTTCCCACTCATCTTTGCGTTCAAACTTGCCGAGCCAGCGATCAGACTGGCGATAATTAAAGGCAGGATCATCAGTTTGAGGAGCCTCATGAAGAGTTCTCCAGGGTAGGATATTATCATTAACGCGTCTGGGCCTAAGTGGTATGGCCGGAGACCGAGACCTAGAAAAGAAAGAAGTTTAAGAAATAAGGTCTAAGTTATTGTTGTCGTTGAATAATGTGAAATCATGGGCTCTTTGCGAAAAAACGGCTTTTCTCTGGTAAGTCGCAAATAATGATAAGAGCGCTGATTGGCTGATATGAACGCTATGCTCTAACCGCTGGGCTGCTTAGCTGTCGATCCATGTTCTGACCAACCAGTTGATTGAATTGACTCTCGGCTTAGGCGCAAGCAGCGTTACGTCCAAAACAAACTAGGATTATTGTAATGATCCTGATGCTGGATCTTTGCAATGATGAATGGCTCGTTTGTTTTTTGTAGTACCTATACAGTCGTAGTATATAACTCAGGCAGCGATGTACAGACGCCAGCACATCAAGTTACTACAATCTGTCAGATTTCTTTAATAGATTTTCGACTTTATTGCTAAAGCATAAGGTTCAAGGTTGATTGGGAAAATCTGACAGTTTCGGGTAGGTTGACCTGCTGGCGTCTGTACCATACGGCTCTACTTAACCCTACCATATACCTGGTATACCTGTGAGTAGTTATTTTTGCCCCAATTTTGATTATCCTACGACATAACTGTATTATCGTTAATTTGTAGTTCGTGGCTATAAAAGCCTTTAAAAGCATTATAATTGGATCAAGGCTTCAGATGATACCAACCTATCTAAATGATCGACGTGCTTCAATATCAGCACTCAAGGAGATTAGTGAATAGAGTGTGTGCATTCTACTAACTGATCATTTTCCATCACTTAAAGCAATGAATTGTGTAGCTGAGTGGGGACCACGAAGCAGATATTTTAACCCGTCTGCCTTCAAAGCAAGAGTGAACAGGCATCTTCTGGGCACGCTCGTTCCATCATAGACCTCATCTATCGCTTACCATCAGGCGTGATCGGGGTCAAGAGCGGGCCAATTTAGTAATAAAAAAAAACAAAAAGGTAATACCTACGGTCCTACGTAGATACTTAATCCATTTATCGGCAAAAAAATACTCTTTAATATGACAATGTGGTCATCTTTAAGAAGCTCCCACGAAAGAAAACATGTGGTTTCTTTCACTTGGGAGCTTTTTTTCTTTGTCTTCGTATGCATCTTTTCTCTGACTATAGCATAGAGGGTGTATGGAAATCGACGCGCTTTTTGACCAATTGCAGTTTTCTATGAAACAGGTTTTTTTAAATATTTCTACGCTAGAAGTCTACAATCATGTGCTGAATTCATGTCCCTGCCGCCTTGTATATTATCCTAAAGACGAAGCTATTGGATTCTTCTCTACTAGAGAAACTAAAGTGTTTGATATTATATTGAACAATGTATTAATTGAATTAGTTGTTCTTGTTTCCACCACGGACAAATTAGTATCTCCATTTCCATGATTTAATTTACATTCATAGTATTCACTGTATCACTTCTTTATCCACGACAACATCAACTTTATTTTTTTTAATAAGTAAAATCAAAAGTTTTAACTCACCAAGACCAATTCCGGTAATAACTCCAGCCAAAGTCACCACGAGCATCACATTGTCGACCAGAATCTTCCGGACTCCAGTCCGTTCAACTGGAGCTGACCGGTCTTCAGTCGTCTTCGGCCCCCGATCTCCTGGGCCCATCTTCGCGAACAAATATTCTGAAAACCGTTCACCTTTCTCCATTACAGGTGAAATTGGACTTTTCAGCCCAGATCCTTTGGACCTGGTTTGTCTAGTAATACTGATGTCACTTTTCCCACTTCTTTTAATTAATTACTTGTTGTTTTAATATAACAAACGTCAGTGCTAATTTGTTTACTGCATGGTTCTCGAGCGTGATTACTACATGAATGAAATAGGATTCGAATTTTACACACGTAAAAGATAAATATTTAAGGCTTTATTTAGGACGATTTATACATTCTTTTGTGTTATTTTTACGGAGAAATTGCACCGTATGAGACTATCTTTAGATGCGCGATCCCCTAAGTCGGGTGGTACACTAACCCACAGTATTTCCCTTGGCTGTTACTACCCAATATCTACTTAAGCTTTAACATCGTTCTCATCTAACCGTTCAACATTCATTGCTACTTTTCCTCTAAGCTCTTCCCAATCACAATCTTTACAACCAGCCATGTACAACAATGGTAAAAAGTTGTTGTGTCACCGGAATTGATGCAAGAAGCCATGTTGACGGATGCGCGCGCAGCCATCGATTGCACTTCCATTCACTTAGTTATATTAAGTTGCTATAAATAGATTATTAAATTGTGGGCATTATCGTTTTACTAAGGTATTATGGGCCTTTGTTTATCTATAATGGGTTAAAAAAGAACTGTGACATGCGCAGTGCGAAGGTTTATGTCAATATGAGCGACCTTATTTAGGTTGAGCGATTATCTTTTATTTAAGAGGAAATGCATTTCCGAAATGCACATTATACTAGTATGTATAACTGCCTTAAGAGGACCAAAATTTCAATCTTATCACAATCAATCATATTTTTATAATCCAGTAATACAATGAGATAACGCGGATTTTTTTTATCAGAAAATAACAATTTTGTGTTATTTTTAAAGTAGGTAAATATTGGCTTACCAGCTTAATATTAAAATACAGTAACCTGATATAATTATTACTTATCAATTAATAACAAATATTGTAAATGTTTATTTAGACGCAACAAGACGTTTATGTATAGTCGACCTTGTAAATGCTTCATAATTTTTTAACTCTCACTTTTTTTTTTCTAAATTGAAACTTCATTAAGGTTGAAACTGTCGAACAGTCACATAGATAAATAGACTGTCGTTTTACGAAGTGCAAGCGACCTTCGATAACATACCACATAACATAATCCTGTAATCCCCAAAGGATTAGACAAAGGTGTACCTATAAGTACATCCAGATTACGCCAGTTATGTTTAAGTCCCATGTAATAGGGGGCGAGCCTATTGAATAATAATGTATTTATAATAATAATAATAATAATGTATTTATTTTATCCCACAAAGTACAATTACAGTAAAATATAGGTGTTACAAAAATATTGAATCAACCGGGCAGAAATCTAGACTCCGGGCTGCTACTAAGAAATTTCTGATGGAAAAACCCTATAACACATTTCCTGAATAGGGTGATAAAGAAGCAACGAGGTTGACTATACTAATTAGGTGGCAATCAAACTGGCGGCGGTCACCTGGTGGATAGTGATTACCGTCGCCTTTTTATTAATTTTTTTTATTTATATATCATTTATACAAAAGAATACAGAATTATTCATATTAAATAACAACCAAAAACCACTAAGGTTTAAATGATAAATGATTTATTTTTTGTAAGTAGGTTTGTACAAACACTTTTACACGTCAATCATATTTCTTTAAACTAGATGAGTTCGGCGTTTGCTATCTGACTATTCTGAGAAGAAAGGCCGAAACAAACTCAGAGGTCACAGTGTCTTATAGTCCAGACAAAATTTTGGTCAGATCGTGTGAAGACCATGTAGATTGGTGTCTGAAATGGTCTTTTGATGAAAGAACCACACAGAGCGCATTTGTCAAAAATCGTGCAGCTCAACTCAGAACTTGAGGAGCTCAACAATTCGACGAACAATACCAAAGAAAGGACATTTGTGTAGAAAAACTTGCTAAACTCTGTGCTATCATGAGTATATCTCAATATCGACCCTCAATAGAGCATTTTATATGTACGCGTTTTGTGGTCGATACAATTAATAACATCTTTATGTCTTTAAATAGTTACAGTCATTCCTACCTTAGTACTTAGGTAATATTGCTTAAGTTTACATTTGATATTTTTGTGTGTTCATTTGTTTATTTCTGAGGGTTAGACTATTATTAAGTCTCGGTATAATATAACCGGTAGTTCATTCGCCATACGCCTACTTATCGATAGCTGCAATGTAAGACGCATCGCAGGTGTGTTGCCATCCTAGAAGCATAGCTGAACTGTCTCATATGACTAGAGTCCTTTCATAGTTATTTTACTTCTGAATTTGCATCAATGACCAAATCAAAGTGACCTTTAGTCTCGTCACTATAGGGTTGCTGTTAAGTTGTTGCCACTGACTAGTCTGTTAAAATTAGAGTGATTTTTATTCTTTATTCACGTTACCGTAAGGTAACCGTAAGGTTGGGGAGTGCGCAATTTTTTATTTTTTTTATTTTTTTTTACGCACTTTTTAACAAACAAAAATAAGGTATCTGCATTTAACGGACTCCTTCTAAAAGGCCATCATACGGATTTCTTCTAATTTATTTTTGAAGGCATTGAAGACTGACAAATAAATTAAGTTTACCATAGTACCTACAAGGCCTAGCCTTTACTTCTAGAACATAACATTGTCCAGTTCGTAGAACTCTAAACTTAGGTGATATATTATGCAAGAGAAAGAACCACGACAATCAGGCTCGGTTTCAGTAAACGACAGGAAATAATATATAATTCGGTACATAATGACTTTTAAATTACAAATTTATAAGCGTTTCAGGAACTCGAAGACAAGAATGCAAGAATTACTTCTTGCGTTCTTGTTTTGAGTTCCTAAACGTCATTGAACGCCACCTGCTACGATTGTTTCATACCTTTTGAATAACAATATTACTGTTTATTTTTAATTTTAATCATAATGTTTTATTTTTAATTTTGATTTTAATTTCGATTATGATTTTGTTTTTTACTTAATCTTTTGTTTTTTGTTTCTAATTATTTTTTCTATCCTCACTACGAGTAAAAACATTGTTTATGTCGTAACACTCACCTCTGAAAGACTTGCTAGCCATTTTGCTTGTTATTCTCCAATTAATAAGACTTTGTAAGTTTTTAATAGATTTTGTAAGGTTGTCGCTTGCGCAACAGAAGCCATAATTACCATTATTAATACAAAATTATTTTTTCCAAATGACGTAAAAAAAGTTGTTATAACTCCATTTAAAACATCACCTGGATTTTCACACACAACACATTTAACTCAGCATAAAATAAATATTTATAAACTATACTACTTTTATGTACTGTAGCCAAATAGGTTACGATTACGACTATTCGAACCTGCGACTTTGCCTTTACTAAGCCACCAACGTGTCATCAAGCCATTTGGAACCTGAACATTGAACAAGTTGAACACTTAGTTATTTTATTTATAACGATAAATTGAATGGAACATGCAATGAATATCGACTTTGAAAATAAAAGGGAAATAACAAAAAAAAAACCGACTTCCAAAAAACACTACAAACTGAAAAATAACTTTAATTTCGGAAGTCGGTGTCTTAGGGATCAGTATTTTAGTTTTTGTCACCGACTTCCGAAATTAAAGTTATTTTTCAGTTTGTAGTGTTTTTTGGAAGTCGGTTTTTTTTTTGTTAAAAAGTTTTTATTTCTCGCTTTTTAGTGGGTCTATTTATAATTTTTCTAAGTTACAATAGCCTAATGTCAACTTGCCCATCGCCTTTTTATAAAATATTCCTTTTCTCGATGCAGGGACGTTAATTGTTGAGGAGTTCTCCTTTTATTAGTTTTTAGATTAGATGCTGATAATCCTGGCTGCAGCATCAGGCCAGACTTATGTCAACATTGTATTGAACTTAAAATTAGTCCTGTTTAAAATGAGCCCAAACACGACTACGGTGCTGTAATTTAAAGGTTTGTACTTTTTCTGATGCTCCTGGCTTCAGCAGGTCTTCGGTGTTCCTCAGTAACAGTACGTTTATCCACACATCGAGCCCTTTGAGCAATGAGCCTAAACACGATATATCTGCTGTTAGTTGTCGAGCAGTTAGGTACCTACTCTGCAGACTATCCTGACTGCAGCATCAGATCATGACTTGATGATCATGAGACCAAATGTGGCAAATGCCCTATCAAACATCAAAACAATTTACTAAAACAGTCCTTGCCTGTTCGAGTAACTTCTTACTGTTAAGGAGTTGTACCTTCCATCATCAGCCCAGCTACCTGAGATGGTGACAATCATACACAAATACACAAGATACTTCATAAAATATGCGAAAAACAATAAGTGAGCCTATAAAATTTAAGGGTTGCCCTCGATTTCTCTAAGATCCCATCATCAGATCCTAACTTGGTGACAATGGGACCACCTCAGAACTATCTACTTTCGAACAAAAAAAGAATTTTGAAAATCCGTCGACAATTGGCGGCGTATTCGATGAACAAACATACAAAAAAAAAAAAAAAAAAAAAAAAAAAAAAACATACAAACACCCGAACATAGTACCTCCTCCTTTTTGTAAAGTCGGTAAATATATTATTAAATGGTACCGATTCTGCACTCACAGACAAATAAGGGTTGGCGAGAGACATACCTACGCTTCCAGACACCTAAATCAAGCCTGCATTCTTTGTCTTGGCAGCATCTGGATACGGCAGTACCCATTCATTATCAGTGAAATTAGGGAGGGAAATTAGGTTTCTCCTAGTGACCACCAGGTGGCGCTATAACTTCTTTCCATATAAAATTCTAACGCGCTCGCAATCGAACGTGAGTGAAAAAACTCACTAAGGCGTAAGTAAGGACGTCATCGTAATATTAATTTACGCAATTTTCTATCGCTTACATGTGGTACTAGATATTAAAATGTATTAAGTAGCTGTAAGTTTTCCTAAAATTAATAAAATAAAATAAAAATATAGCGGCGGGATTTTATTACTAAGAAAATCCAAAAGTGTGCTTTTTTTAAGCACTGGGATGCGCTCTGTTGGATTCTCAAAGCTCGGCTCAACACCGAGAGTTGAAAATTCAGTGCGCGAATAAAAATCGCCGCGGGAAAAAGGGGCCCATGCAAACCTGCGCTTACTATACGTCATTTGTGTCCCATTGCGAGTAAAGAAAGAAAGAAAATATTTGTGGTAAACGTGACGTAAAAAAAAACTGGCCAAGTGCGAGTCGGATTCGCACACGAAGGGTTCCGTACCACAAGGCAAAAACGCCGAAAAAAACACGCTTGTTGTATGGGGGGCTCCCATACAACAAGCGTGTTTTTTCGGCGTTTAATATTTATTTTATTATTAAAGTAAAAATACAACTGAGTATTTTGTGAATATTTCAAGTGCCTACTTGTTGCCATTATTGAAATCGAGCAAAAAAGGGCAAAAAAATCGCGTTTGTTGTATGGGAGCCCCCCTTAAATATTTATTTTATTTTGTTTTTAGTATTTGTTGTTATAGCGGCAGCAGAAATACATAATTTGTGAAAATTTCAACAGTCTAGCTACCGCGGTTCTTGAGATACAGCCTGGTGACAGACAGACGGACGGACGGACGGACAGACAGCAAAGTCTTAGTAATAGGGTTCCGTTTTTACCCTTTGGGTACGGAACCCTAAAAAGAACATAAACACAAAAAAAGTAAGGAATGGTTGGGGGTAACATGTGTCTCATCCACGCAAAACGGATATCGCTCCGCTCAGCATTATGCTGCGACCCACAAGACAGAGACCCAGCGCTGATTTTCAGCGACAGCTGACGCTGACGTAATGGCGTCGTCTGGTGCAGCAAAAAACTATTAGGACGCTGTACCGGTACAGCGTACTTAAAGAAAAATAATATCATTAACTGTGATACGCTTGGTTTGTAAAGAAAGTGTTGACAGTACCGCCTTAAGCATGCGGCTACCGAGGAGTCTCCGTGTTCTTTGATATACCTTTAGATCTAAAACTTGTGAAATGTTTAACAAAACATATAATATCAACCCTGTAATCCCCGAGTGGTCAGGCATACAAGGTTTTATGACGGGTTAAAGTGATTTTGATATCCTATTTACAGAATAAACAATTTTGTGGCCACAATATTGTACACCCATATTTAGCCAGTTTGAAGCCAGATTATTATCATCAGCCTAAAACAGTCCACTGCTGGACATAGGCCTCTGCGATTGCACGCCATTCAACTCGACTCTCTGCAACTCTCATCCAACTGCTACCAGCAGCCTTAAGTTTGCCAATTCGCGGTCTCCACACAAGAACACTTCTACCCCAACGGTCATCGGTTCTACGGCTAATATGGCCGGCCCATTGCCACTTCATTTTGCTTATTCTGTGAGGTATGAAGCCAGATATCCACAACCATTTCAGATTGTCCTTCAAAAATTATAGGCTGTGCAGTACACAGCTATATTCGGCTGACAAAACAAAATAATGCTAATGATTATATAAGTAAAACCCACCTCACAAACTATGAATGTATTTCCTCGATCCAAATATAAAAGGCTCCAGTCAGACGGAAAACCGATTTCACACGCTAACGTGAACGCTAACTACTCGCGAGCGAAAACAGAATGGGAAGAATAATTATTATGGAGTTTTTTTTGTTATTGACAACTTACAATACCCATATAAAATTATCAAACAATACGATGAGAATGTAGGTATGTGTTTTTATAAAACAACGTTTCAAGTTTCACATAACAAATAATATCGATGTTATAAGGTATGTTTTCAATTCTTCGTTAAGACAAAGCAGTTTACCTATTTTTAATAAATGATTTACAGGTAGGTATTTTGAATTGTAAAAATGTCAATCAGTTAGAGAGAAACTTTGCCCGTTCAAAGCATAGGTTCCTATAAAAAAAATGGGCAAGCAACTCCATGAGTCTCAGATGAAGTTTCTTGCCCATTTGAGGGTTTCGTACCCAGGGACCCTAAGTCCGCTGTCCGTCTGTGTCACAGGGCTTTATCTTTTGAACCATAATAAGTAGGTAGACACTCGAAATTTTCCCGCGGCGGTTTCCAAACAAGATATTTTTTTTTATGTAACGTTAAATACGGAGCCTTTCGTGTGTGAGTAGGAATTACAAAATCTACGTTACGTTATTCATGTTCAGATATACAAAGCGGCATCAGATTTGATAAAAACATTAGATGATAAACCGTTCAATTCATTAAATCACTCCTCTGAGTGATTTCAGATCTGTTTAAATGGAATTCGTGACTAACATGATACAAATTACTTCTTGAACATCTACTATTTAGCCGCCCAGATCTAATTTCAAACCATCTATAGTAGCTCTGTTAATATAAAGTTAAAATATCGTGGATAATCCTTAGAATTTATATCTTGTGAAGCGCAACAAAATCTTAAAGATTTTTACATAACAAATAACGTATCTACGCGAAATTTAGATTCGTAGGTAACCACCTAACATTAAAAGACACCATTTTGGAACTATATCCTCGATATCGAGCCATTTAAACTGAGACTGCAACCACATTTATTTGTAAGCGCGGCTTTCATCGAAATCCTTCAAGAATTATGGCTTCCTCACTGACTTTAGCTCTAGTTCTATCGGTAGCACGTTTCCAACGACATAATCGGTCGAAGGCATTAGCTTAGTTGAACGTAGATCAGATACGTTTTCACATTTACAACAAAATGCATCTCTGAGAGGAGAATTTTTGTCAGATCATGTGAAGACCATGTAGATTGGTGTCTGAAATGGTCTTTTGAGGAAAAAACCACACATATTGAGCGGACCTGTCCAGTCAGTGCATGCATTTGTCAAAAATCGTGCAGCTCAACTAAGAACTTGAGGAGCTCAACGATTCGACGAACAATACCAAAAAGAAAGGACATTTTGGTAGGCCGCGTAAATTACTCAAACTGCCAGACCATGAAAAAAAACTAACAGAACAGAGAGAATAATAAAATATATAAAATGACCCACATCGTCTTCACATTCACAATGAAAAAAGTAATATAATACTTAAAAATTAAGCAAATGTCATTGTTTATAAAAAAAAAGCTTAGCAAAGTTTAGGAAAGCCATTGTATGACACGGAAACATGGAAACGGCAGGGTTATTAAGATCACAATTTCCCTTGAAAGACTCCATTTACTTGTAAGTAGTTCCCGTTCCCGCCTTCATATTGAACAAACTGGATTCGCAGGCCATGATACTGAGCCAATAAATCACAGTCCAACATAAGTGATGTCAGGTTCATAGCCTATCGCAACCGAATACCTCAATAAATTATTCTTTGAGAGTTTTATAACTTGTGCGATATGCCAAGAGTACTTACAGCTCTAAATAATAATAAATTTGGTCAGGATTTATATTGATTTATTTATGGCACGATAAGAAAAGCATTAAAAAAAAAAAGAAAAGACTACCTATATTATAAGAAAAGCATTAAAAAAGAAAGACTATATTTTCTAAGTTTATCCAGATTATTACTAACATCGGTGAAGGCAAAACATTGTGAGAAAACCTAAACTTATCCCGGCGAACTTCGTACTGCCCTGCCAGCCGCTCTGCCCCCGCTTTTCAAATCTATTCATTTTAATTATATGCTGTAAAGGGCAATTTTGATCTACATGAAATGCACAACGTATCTAATGAATTTAATTGGATAAGGAATAATACTGTATTGTTTAAATTAGCTTGGTAAATAACCCATATTTTTTTGTAATATGTAAAAGATAAAAATGTTTACTGTGGGTTATCCTTAGTAGATAAACATATACCATCACGAATCTTTTTATAGATCTTTTTAAGATAAAATTCCGTACATACAGTACATTAATTTGATCTATCGCGTAAGGTTTAGCCAGCGTTTGCAATGTAAGCACACAAAAATATTATGTTTGGTACGACATCACATTACAAATCTTTGAATTTCTCGGCTTTTTTCTACTATAATATACATGTACTATACATATAAACCTTCCTCTTGAATCACTCTATCTATTGCTTAAAACTGCATTAAAATTCGTTGCGGAGTTTTAAAGATCTAAGCTTACAGAAAGCAGGAGCGACTTTGTTTTATACTATGTAAAGAAGATATGTCTGAAATCTCCAACACGTCTTGAGCATCGTGGTGATCAATGCTCGTGCCTTCTCTACATGCCCATGGCCTGCATTGGGAAAATAATAGGTTCGATCTCCAGGATAGGGCAAAGTGTTATTGGGTTTTCTCATTAGCTCAGTAACAGCCCGGAGTTTGGAAGTTGGCGGTATGTTACCCCCGTGCCTCGGAAACGACGTTAAACCGTTGTCCAGTGCCTGATCTCTCTCCGGTCGTGTCGGATTGCCCTCCAATTAGACTACGAGAGTGAGGGAAGAGAGTGCATCCTATGTCTGCAGATACAAGTGTATCTGCAGACATAGGATGCACTCTCTTCCCTCTATAATATCTCTCACGCCGAAGACAGTTCTCCGCTGAGATTGGTCGCCATAGCCGAAATTCGATCTGGAGGACTTTATAAGCTGGTATTATTAAGAACTACTTTCATTTTGTGAAACGCTTTTACGGAGTTCCGTTATCTTTTCAGTTTATTCTATACTCAACTTTTTAACTAGCGTAGGTACGTTATCAGGGTAGTATAGGTAGTGAGGCTAAAACAGACTAACATTTAAATAAAAGAAATGTCCTGTCTGACTATCTTGCAAATAATAAGAACGTAAATGATGTTGATCATGTTCCTAATAACTTTGGCAGAAGAGAAACAGCTAGAAACAAATCCAAAATCATTCCATTGGCTGTTCTCCAACCTCGAGTCAAATCAATTTCGACACCAAACGGAAATTTTGGTAATTACAAAGCGTAGCCTAACGATGGATGAACATCTGCTACCAAACACAAAATGTTCATGCTCTAATGCATGGAAAATTGGCAACAGTTAAAAACTCCGTCCGTCTTCGTTCAGTCTCTCAGAGCCGGGGCCAAGGCTTGTATACTAACTATATACCATAATCGGAATAGAAATTTTGCTGAAACCACGTAAAGGTAGACACTAATTGGGAGAACCAAGTGAATGAAATATTCTTTGAGTTTCGGAAATACTAGGTAGGGCATAAAATGCCGGGATTTTTGGGAACCAGTACCATGAGCCTTGAGTAGACAAGAGTAGTGCCTTTACTTTTGGTATTTGTAATCAGTATCGGTACTGTACCGGTACCAAAACCGAATATTTCTGTAAGTTAGAGTGAGAAAATAGACATAGTAAGTAAAAAAGATAGATGTTAGGCATCTTCAAGGTTGCCGACCGTACGAGGTTCCTCACACAAACATGAGATGTGTGGTATGCGCTCCGTACCTGAATTTGGTACCGGTTCCAAGCCCTGCATATGGGAGGGTGTTCCCTTGTTTCGCAGACAGAAATTTCATAGAATTTCGTTTCCCAGAAAATGTTTCATATGATATTTGGTCCTTGTATTTTTATTTCGAATATTATTGTTTCTGAAGGAAACATATAAAATATCACAGAAACAGAATTCAATGAATTTTTAATCACATTTTTTTTATTTAACAAACTTATTATACAGTAGTAATTATTTTTAAACGAATATTGTTTGTTCGGTGTATTTTTCCATGGTATTTGAATGAACTATAAAACTAATGGTTTCTGTAAGTGATCTCGGGACTTGGGGCACTCGGTAATTAGGTTCTTTCGAAACGAATTTCTTTATAACTATTAGCTATAAAATAACGTAGAAACTGGATATCTTTTTCAATTGGTTTTTTATAAGATATATTGAAATCTGGACAGGATAACAACCGTCGGGTCAGCTAATGTTAAATATTTTAGGATGTATATAAAGCGATTGCAAGACTGTCAGATAGATGCCACATAACATATGATTGAACAATGAAGTTTTCAGAAATTCACAAGATATTAAGACAGGATTCTTAAAAATTCAACCCTCAAGTACCTTATAGGTTCTATGTGGTTCTAATGTTTGAACACAAACAAATTGCGAGAAAGATCTAGAAAAACATTACATTAAAGATATTAAAATTTATTTCCTAGTAGCTTTCCGGTCATTGTATCCAGTGCAATGTCCTATGCATGTGTCACACTGGTCATGATCAGTACCTAATTGTTACCGAAGCGAATGCTCCTAGGTCAATGCATCCAGTGCTGTAACATGGCTACGATGGCGTCGCGGCGACGTACGTTTTCTTTGTCTGTATTATTTATTAAAAAGAGCGACGATATTGAAAAGATGACGTAAACACGATAAAAATCTGTTTACATGCCTATCATTTTGACAAATTGAACAACATTATCAATCAGAGGTATAAATCACACTAATATTATAAGGGCGAAAGTTCGTGAGGGGGTGTGTGTGTGTGTGTTTATATGTTTGTTACTTCTTCACGCTCAAACGGCTAGACCAATTTTGATAAAATTTTGTACGGAGGTAGCCGACATCCTGGATTAATATATAGGCGGGGTGAAACCGCGTGGCGCAGCTAGTAAAATTATATATTACTAGCAGCGTCCCGCGGTTTCACCCGCATAAATTTCGATTCCGTGGGAATATTGTGATAAAAAGTACCCTATGTGTTAATTCTGGTTATAAACCATCTGTGTGCTAAATTTTATCCAAATCTGGTCAGTAGTTTTTACGTGAAAAAGTAACAAACATACAAACACACTTACAAACTTTCGCCTTTATAATATTAGTGTGATATACATTAAGAATGTCCGTCAAAATCCTTCGGAATGTAATAGGAAGTGTGTTACGCAATTTGGGTGCCGATGACGTTTATTTTTGTGAAGGAGTTTTCAAATAAGAGAAAAGTCTAATGCACTATGATGTAGGGATTATAACCTAAACGTTTGGTCGCCGGAACTAGTGGGGCGACCTCTGCCGGTAGTGAGAGGTAACAACATAAATCAATAGATAATCAGGTATGTTTTTCAATATTTATGCTCCCAGAAGAAATAATCATAGACAGCTTCTATATCCCTGGAGAATTCTGTAATTTTTGACTGTGCGTGTTTTTTTCCGCAACTGGATCAACTTTTCATAAAATTCTCGTCGGTGATAGTGCCTCAGCTAATTTATAATTTATCAACATGCAAATCAGCATGTCGATCGTCAATAAATTCTAATGCGATTCTCGAAATCGATGTTACACAAGACACTCTCGGTCAGTGGCCACCTTTAAATGAAAAATTGGACGCAGCTTTATACCCAGCTATTATTATGAGCACGTGCCAACATACATGTGCCAATAATAGACGAAACGCTCTATAGAACGGGTTGTAACACTCATTACAAGATCAATGATCTTATTATTTGAATTTCACTCCGATGTGAATGATTCTAAGTGACTGATGAACAAGATCTGACAGATGACAGTCGGTATACTCATCTACTTCAATGAAGAAAGTGGTGAAGGGCTGCTAAACTATAGAAAGTTTCGACATTGACAAGAATTAAATCTATAATCGAATTGGCTTATTATTAATTGAGTATTAATTTGACTTCAATTGTCAGTCTAAAAATCCAAAATGGTAACGGGTAAGTCGGAAGCTTTCATTTTGTGTCGATGGCTTGATGGACTAGTGACGGTGCTAAGTGACACTGGTGTACTTCAGTTATTTGATTTCTACCATTATGTGAGGTTTCAGGGACCAGCCCATCGCTTAAAATGTGAATGCCACTAGATGCTCAATGATTCTTAATATGATAATTACTCTCACCAACATGAAACTTACAGCTCTCACGAAAATCCTGTTTCTTTCTCCGTAGCAATTCGCTTTACAATAACGCAATATTCTCTTCCGTCACATTTCTCAAACATGTATTATAGGAACGTCCCAGCTTGGCAGCCTCGGCATCTTTATGCAACACTGACAAGCAACAAACTGTTAGTGCTATGTTAATATTTGAATGCCGTAACAGCGTAGAAACAATAGTGAGTTTTATTATTAGGTTATCACGTGTATGTAAATAAATTGTTGTATTTGACATTATGATTTTGTTATCAAGTAATAATTATTGTATCTACGGTTTTCTTAGCATTAGTAAGTAAGCGAGGGTAATTAAAATTTGAGCTCTTTGATAAGGTCTCTACTTCATACCTTCGTAGGTACTACAGTCACAGAATAAATAGTACAAGTACAGAAGAAGCACTTCGCGCAAAAATTAATAGAAATATCGTATATAATTTAGCATCTTCATCATACATATTTACGACTTATCATGAGACTCCATCCATGAATACTGGCATTAAGCTGCATCTGATTAGACTGGAAGCCGAACCCTACATAATTGGAAAAAGGCTAGGTGGATGATGATGACATGAGACTCCATCCTCTGACATCGCAATCAACGTACTTTAGGTAAGCAAAGATGGAAAGGATGGGAGTTCATTCTTGCACGTGCACCCTTAGCATTAAATAATCTATATACTAACGTTGCTGGTTTCGACATGAGAGAATATGAATGTGCGAATGACGCCTGAAGACCACATATTCTTCATCTTAACGTTTCGATGGCAATGTCTTTATTGTCAACCCAGAATTTGGCTACGAGCTTGGCGCCTTAACTAGTCTCGATTAACAACGAAGGGTTGTCACAACTCGCGTCCGGCCCCTTGTGCAAGCCATGGTCCGGGGCGAGAGGGAGTGGGAGGCAATCACCTCCTTCTGCGAAGTAGTCATGCTAGCAAAGGAGGTGGCGGGACGGCTCAGGGAGACAGCCTCCCGTCCGAGCCGCCGCGGGAGACGAACCGGGGGTCGGGAGCCGCGTGACGACTCCCGGCCACCGTAGGCGCGGGCCTGCGGGCGGAGAGTAATGGGTAGCTCACCATCCGATCAGGACGATGTCTGTGCCGGACGGCGCATACGTGTTCCACGCGCACCTAAAAGAGATGTCAGCATCGAGGAGGGGACCCTTAGGGCCGAAGCCTGCCGGGTCAGCGGGATTGTCCGAAAGGGTTACCGCTGGCCCGGAACATAAAGGGCTAAGTAAGGAACGCGAGTGGGTTTTAGTCAGTAAGAGTCTGACACACCCTTTCATTTGATAAATGATTTTTATTTCTGTAAGTAGGTTTGTACAAACACTTTTACACGTCAATAATTTTTTTTTTTTTACTAGATGAGGTCGGCGTTTCCTAACTGACTATTCTGAGAAGAAAGGCCGAAACAAACTCAGAAGTCACAGTCTCTTTTAAAGTCCAGACAAAATCTTGGTCAGATCGTGTGAAGACCATGTAGATTGGTGCCTGAAATGGTCTTTTGAGGAAAGAACCACACAGATTGAGCGGACCTGTCCAATCAGTGCACGCATTTCTCAAAAATCGTGCAGCTCAACTCAGAACTTGAGGAGCTCAACGATTCGACGAACAATACCAAAGACAGGACATTTGGGTAGGCCGCATAAACTACTCAAACTGCCTGCATGATTACCCATCCGGAAAAAAAAAAAAGGTTTCTCACAAGACAAATCAGTAATTCTTTCCGATGTCTACCGCAATACTCACAGCGACTTTAGCGTCCAAGAGACCAATCGAGATTAAACCCAAAGCCAACGACACATCTGTAAACTTACGCTTAGGATCGCCAAAATCTGTTGCCGCATATTAATCTTGAGAAACATATGGCTGTGGACATAGTTGATGGTATTTGTAGCCATCACAATAATTGTCTCAATTCCAAAAGATATTTCAGCATATAAAATCACTTGCAAACGATAAATTATCTTGTCTTACACTAAACTGTGTCTACACCTACTCTACCTATTCTATTTTATGGGAACGTCAAGTCATTATTTTCAGCTTGATTAATTAATGATTATTAAGAATTACTATTTTTATCATCTGATGCATTACCAGCTACTATAATAATGTTACTACTTTTGTGATGTAAAGTTCGTCTTCTGAAGATAAACTGCCTCTGTTAGCTGCTTCTAGCCAAAGGGGATGATACATCCTTAGTGACTAGGTTCAAGCCTAAATAGATGTAAAGTTAAACATCGACAAAAGTTCATTTAGGGCTGACTTTTCAATCATCATCATCATTTCAGCCGAAAGACGGAACCGGTCGAAGTGGAGGTGCTTGGGGGAAGCCTATGACCAGAATGAGAAACACTGGTTGCTTACAAATAAATGTTTCTTGGATCGAGTTTCAGAACGGTATGTTTAAAGTTGAAAGTAAGTACAGACGCCAGCACATCAACCTTCTATAATCTTTCAAATTTCTTTAATAGATTTTCAACTTTATCACTAAAACATAAGGTTCAAAGTTGTTTGGGAAAACTTTTATTTGAAAAACATTTTGACATAATCGATGCAAAAGCTTTCATCCCGCCATATTTATTCCTAAGACAAAATTTATCTGACTATTGAAAAGTCCACTGCTGGAACTTTTTTTTTGAACTTTTGTTTTCAGTGAAAGTTTACAGGCTAATAATCTCATGCTGGGTCCTGCAAACTGCGTCAGCCTGAAAGACGCTCCACAACGTTTATAAAACTATCAACTTTTACCTACTCAGTGATAGTGCATGACTCAAGGAGTAAACACCGGACTTGACTTTTGACTTTGAAGTCAAGGACTACTGGCATTGTTTCCGAAGAAGACAGCTATAGGTCAAAGGTAACAAAGGTACTGAACGAAGAAAACTATATTATGCTGGTGTCGTAAAGCTTTCAAAACTGCAAAATATTATAGGAAATGGTGGATTCGGACCAGAGTTGGTCCTCAAATTCATCACACCAGACGTCATCCTACGCGTTCGTGTCGAGAATTCTAGCTATTCATAAGTTTGTCCGTCTCATGCATTGACAATATATTACTAGCGTAAGGACCGGGCTAACGGCGCGACTAAATGGCACCAACGCGCTGGCCCTAAAATGACGGTTTTAGGGCCAACGCGACTCAGTTGACAGTGGTGCGCGCGAACTTCGAACTTCGAACGAAGAACTTCTATGTAAAATGTTCAGACGGGCGTATCCTTACTTTTGAAATCATTGGTCTCATGTTATACAGTGAACGAATAGTATCATGACTCTTTTAACAAAAACCTCTGAAGCTGTCTATGGAGCATTGGTTGGCAGTATACATACATTTACTTAGAATATTATGGTATGCTAGCTACGGGTATCTAATTTTTCAACGACACTTTGGGTAGCCATTTACGACCTACCTACAGCCTGATAAATTAGTATGTGATGTTCAGTTAAAATGTTTAAATATCTTGCCGTTAAAGTTAGTGGTGATTACAAAGGTATTTGGTTCTGTTGCCGAACTGAAAACGTTCCAGAATCACAGTCACATTATAGATCATACATAATATGTTTTTAAACTGAGTTCCTTGGAACTAATCCACTGTCGATTATAGTTTTGCTTAGATTTTTGTGAAAAGAATTCATAGCTTTGACAATCTCGCGCATTGAAAAACACTATTGCACATACCCACGTAAATATTAAAACCGAGCACTGAGATACATATAATTTAAAAATAAAATTACAACTGACTCACCTTTGATTTGCTTAATTTTGACTGATTTGAACTTTCAACTGCACAAAAGTATTATTTTTCACTTCTTTCCCGCCAAATAAACAAAATACAAAAAACAATTGACACCAGAAATTCTAAATGACCACTTTCGAATTTGGAATGTCACTCGAACGCGCCGAGGAATTTAAAATAGCAAAGGCGGCTTTCATACAGCCTATTTTGGCACTGAACGCGAATAAAATGGTGGAATTTTCATGGCTGCCTTGATTTTTATGGTGTTCTTTCAAGTAGTACTTGGATAAATCTAATACAAAGCTGTGGTGTCTTCCGACTTTTGTTGGCAACTACAACGTTGCATCTGCACCAAGGTTATTTTAATCGTCTGCCATGACTTATTGAACTTTTATTGTAGGGACAATTTATTGGTTCGTTTGAACTAAGGGGCCGCTGGATACTGACGCATTCATGTTATAATTAAAAGCTATGAACCTCTTTTTATTCGTTTGTTGAAGTGCGTTTGTATTGAAAAGTTTGTGTAAATAAAATACTTAGTGCACTTTGAAATTGAATTTGCTTAAGCGTCCTTTTTCGAAACTATTAATGATATTTAATTTATAGACTTGTTACCAAATTGATTTTAATAATTAAAATCATGCATTTTTAATAAGGTCTTTAACTACTAATCTTCCTTCTTATAATAATACTATTATCGTTTATTGCGGATCACATATAAAAATACACACAATCCATATAGAATTAGTAACAACAACATAGTAAACCTAAATAATAGCTTTAAATATTTATTTTACAGTTTGTGTTGTGTGCCATCTATTCAAAGTAAGATGAACCTTTTCTGTATCAAGATATCGTAAGGGACAGACTATACAACTCAGCGTTGTGATTTTTAAAGCCACGTACAGATGTCGCCTGAAACGTCAGTCGTCAGCCAACAACGTGAATCAACGTCAAAAAATTTTTTTTTGGCATGTTTAAAAATAGAGCAGGCAAGCATCGTTTACTCAAATAGGTACAACTGTAGTTCAGAGGCTATGTACAGTATATTTTTTTAATGGAGATATTTGCCCGGCAGTGGGATAGTACCCCTAAGTTAAAAATAAGAAAGTCGTTTAACGATATTGGACATAATTACTTAGAGATAAGGTCGTCGTCTACATTAAGCCACAATATTTAGAAAACGCTTTTCGAACACATATTTTTGCACGTAGTAAGTACAGACGCCAGTACATCAAGCTACCTGAAACTGTCAAATTTTCCCAATCAACTTTGAACCTAATGCTTTAGCGGTAAAGTTGAAAATCTATTAAAAAAAAATTACTGTTTTAAGTAGCTTGATGTGCTTCAGTAAAACCTTCCCATTTCCCAAATATACAGAGTGGCAACTTTCACCTACTCAAGGGAGTGATTTTACCCGTCGTTTTCGCTACGAAACTCCTATCCGATTCGTGAAAAAAATAGTCAAATATTTATACAACAGTAGGCAGACTATTTCGATGCATATAACATTATGTTTTTCTAGGTAGAATCACCCCCTAGACGGACGCAGGTGACTAAATCTCCTCCCTGTATAAAGGCTCCTACAAAAAGGCGCGACACGCGACGCGAATCGCGCGCGACACAAAGGCACCGCTCGTTGCGTGTCTTGCGGTGCCTTTGTGCCGCGCGCGATTCGCGTCGCGTGTCGCGCCTGTTTGTAGGAGCCTTAACATAGAAATGAAAAAGTAACAAAACACCAAACGTTAACATGAATACCCCATTAAAACAATGACCACAAATAACTTTAAGGCATGAAATGAACATTTAAATCCGTGGAATCCCTTTTGCCGTCTTTCGTGGAAATCCCTAAAATTGTGGGATACCGACGAAAGGCATTCAAAATGCATTTTCCGGGCTAACAACGTGTGGGAAATATGGACGTAAGGAACCACCAGTTTAAGAGCTTGATAAAAATTAAATATTCACGATTGTTGTTATAAAAATCATAATATTGTAGAATATTTTTATTGCCTTGTGTTGTAGTGGATAAAATTAAGAAAATATTTTCCCAAGATAACTTCGGCTGAAACGGAGTACTTAACTCAATAATTTTGCACACTTTACTTTTTTAGGCTTTCATACCCAAAGGGTGCCAACGGAACCCTATTACTAAGCCTCCGCTGTCTGTCCGTCCGTCTGTCTGTCAGCGGTCTGTATCTTCTGAACCTTTATAGATAGACAGTTGAAATTTTCACTTTAACAACAATTAAATTAAAAACTAAACGTATATTTTTCGACTTATATTATGACGGTGGTACGAAGCCCTTAGTGTTTTTATCTGGATCAGACTTAGCTGGTATACGTATAGAGATACGGATATCACTTTTCTTAGGTAGGTTTATTCTTTAACCTTTTACTAATATTTTTAACGTCAAAAATATTGATAAGCTCAAAGCATTGAGAGCTGGCGCTTATAGGTAGGCAGCATTATATTGTACAGACGCTAGCCACATCAAGCTACCCGAAACTGTAAAATTTTCCCAATCAACTTTGAACTTTATGCTTAAGCGATAAAATCGAAAATCTATTAAAGAAATTTGACCGATTGTAGTAGCTTGATGTGCGGGCGTCTGTACACTGTTCAATTTCTACCGACAATCTCCATATATTAAATAATTTAAAAGAATGTTAGTCTACAGTCCCGTGTGTCACTTCTCTAGTCGCTTTTCAGGATTTCAGCGATTTTCAGGTTGTTGGCTGCTAAAGAACATTTTTGCTTACACAGCGAAATGCTGCAACACTGAAGCTATTTGATGTTTAACGAATAATTCAGTTTGATCAAATAAATATTTGTTTTCTGGCTTCTCTTTAGTAACGCGAGTTTGGAGTGCAATTCATTGAAGTTTAAATTTTGGATTTTATTTAAATCTGGTGGTATTTGTGGGCGTTTTACGATTTAGAGTCGCTTCTTGAAAATACTATTGGTATTTAGCTGCATCCGGTTAGACTAGAAGCCACACAGCAGCCAGACAGCTTGGCATTTTGGTTGCCTTCTGGCAAACATCTCTGATACTTGAGGAAATAATCAGAGTTTTTTAAAGGAGCGCGGAGACGCGTCTGACCGCTGCTAGATACAGTATTGTCAACACTTTTTCAAACCAAGGGTTACACCGTTTTCTCTTATTACGATATAAATGACGTACCTATAGAAACCGACGGCTTTTGAAGGCGGTCCGTGACAGAACTTGTGCGCTCAACGCACTTTCGGCGCCACGAGCTTTATTAGAACTGCAGTGTCTAGACGCTGCTGGCGGCACGAGGATTCTGGGCTCTGTATTTTTTGGCAAACGGCTATTTGACAATGTAAAAAATAAGGTCATAATTATTGACACTCGTATAGATTATCGCTTTTAAAATCGATTTGCATTAATTTTACTATAAAAAAATGTATTATTTATTAAAAAAATCCCGAAAAAACTTCATCTTTTTAAATCTGGCGCCACGTAATCGAAAACGGTCTGGATTGGCTGAACTTATGATGACGTCATGATATAGTCAATTTCTGTCTATCGTTGACAGAACAGATGACTTTTGTCTAGTATCTCGACCGTTTCAACGTTTGTTTACGTGTATTTTGACGTCACGACGCCATATTGTTAAAGATAGCGTTTTGGCGGCTTATTTAAACAGTACATTTTTATTTACTATTTTCTAAAAGAAATACATTATGCAATTTGAAGTAATAGGTTTTTGTGGGGTCGTTAGACACCATTAAATAATCTGAGATGTTTATCAGAAACCAGTCAAATAGCCTATTATTTCAATAAAATATAAATTGGAAGGCTATGTGACTGGACTATTTATATTCTTTAACTGTTATTGTCAAATTGAAATGATTGCTTTTAAAAATTTGGTCTTTTGAGACAATTGTATTTAGAAATAGGAAATAGACTTTGTGTAACTTGTTTTGTTTACTAACATGACTAATGCGTGCACTGACTGGACAGGTCCGCTCAATCTGTGTGGTTCTTTCCTCAAAAGACCATTTCAGACACTAATCTACATGGTCTTCACATTATCTGACCAAGATTTTGTCTTGACTTTAAAAGAGACTTTAACCTCTGAGTTTGTTCCGGCCTTTCTTCTCAGAATAGTCAGATAAGTAACGCCGACCTCATCTAGTTTAAAAAAAATATGATTGACGTGTAAAAGTGTTTGTACAAACCTACTTACAGAAAAGAAATCATTTATCATTAACAAATTACTAACACCTTTTTATTTTATTATTTAATGTGTACTCTTAACAACCCTACTAACGCTTTCTTTGTATAAATGTATGGATATACGTCTGAAATAAAGATAAATTATTTATTATAAATAAAATACTCACCAGTTACAGTCCAAACAGAAACAGTTTTATCACTAAAAGCAATGCTCCACTATATTAGTTTTATTTTACTTATAAGTATTAATTCACTCCGCACAGTTAGTAGCACTAGGTATTAAAGCTCACTTTATGTATCCGAACATTTTTTTTTTTAACAAATAGAACTTTATCTAAATATCTGTCTACAGTAAATTTAATTACAGTTTAAGGTAGGTACTTAAAATTTTATATAGCACTAAGATAGTTTTAATTACCCGATTACGGCGCAATAACGGGTACTTAATGAGTTTTATTTATAAGATAAAAACAATAGCAAAACAACAAATCGTATGTAGAGTAGGAGGTCGTATGAGAGATAATTAGCTTACACCAACATTGCAATGTTGACACTGGGGGGGACCGTATGTAGGTAGGTCCATTCTGAAAAAAAAACAAAATATAAAAAAAAACTCGCTAAAAAAATCTTACTCAACAATGTTTTAAACAAAGAACGATGTTACTAGAAAATACGACAATGTCTTGTAAGTCAAAGTTAGTAATGAAAATAAAGACGCAATTTAAAACCGTGGAAAGCTCTGTTTTCATCAAAATTATTAAAAAAAACGTGTTTGTTGCTCAAGGAAAACCAGTTGTGATTTTAATTGGAAATTATTATGCAAGGAACTGGTTCCAAACAATATTAAGCCTAAGGAGTTCTCATAAAAATGAATTATGTATGATATATAATGATGATTTTTGGTGCAGTTGCATAATTGCAAGTTAGATCCTAGCTTTGAAGAAATATTCGAAAGAAATCGCTTGTACCGGAATATCACTACGAATTACGAAGGACAAATTATGACGTATCAATTCATTTTTAATTTCAGTCCTACAATCCATTCTATGAATGAAATAATAAACTTATCCTGTAGGCATTATAAGCTAAGACTTCCTGAAAGAGGTCAAAGTATGGAACAGATGTCTTCAATCTATTTATATGTGTGACGTTGTTACTGATAGCCGTGCCGGAGTATTTCACTTTCGCATGGCTATCTTCGTGTCTTTTGTTAAGTTCATCATCTGCCTAGCCTTTGTTGGGGTCGACTTCCTGTCTAACCGGACGTAGCTGAATACCAGTATTTAACATGGAGTGACTGCCTATCTGACCTCCACAACCCAGTTCCTGGGTAATACGATACCCCTTGGTAAGACTGGCAGTCAGACTTTCGGGCTTCTGACTACCCGTAACGACTAACGTAACGTGCTTTCCGAGGCACGGAGGGGTCACAGTATGTAAAGATGGTCACCCATCCACAGACCAACCGCGGCAAGCGTAGCTTATCCTGATCGATCGACCTGTGCGGCTGTTATTATTTAGCCACGGGCCCCTCGTCTTTTGTTAAGTTATACCTTTAATATTCCTAATAAACTTTTAACAGGGAACAGGCGTGCAATTCTCCATACAATTGTGTTCCCCATTTTTCTTCCTGAATAATGCCTTTAAAGCAATTTTTTTTTATTAATATAATCAAGGTCTGCTGTAAATACGTCCCTGTCGTTTTATTTTTTTCAGCAACTATTTAGTAAAGCAAAATATGACCCTCTAAAAATTATAAAAACTGCCCTATTTTTACCGCCGTGATTAGAGGACTACCAAACAAAAAAGAAAAGTTTTTAACATAAAAAGTAATTTAAAAAAATTAAACCGACTTCAAAAAGAAATTAACTCAAAATTATGAAATAACTTTAATTTCGGAAGTCGGTGTCTTGGGATCTGTGTTTTAGTTTTATGCCACCGACTTCCGAAATTAAAGTTATTTCATAATTTTGAGTTAATTTCTTTTTGAAGTCGGTTTAATTTTTTTAAATTACTTTTTATTTCGTAATTTTTAGTTTTTGCACTAGTATTTGACCAAGGTTTTGAGATGTTTTCCCTTTGACACTACACCCGTAGATCTTATCAATAAGCCAGGCCGTCACACTTACACGTATTAGTCCATATCTTAAAAGTTACTGAATCGATCTTGATGAAACTTGCACTGTTCCCTAAGTTGAAGAAAATGTAAGCCAATAAAAAAAAATGGTCACGATCCGATTAATAGTTCCGGAGATGTGCGTGGACAAACATACATACATACATACATACGTCTATGAAATTTTGTATATTTGTTTGGAAGCCCTAATAGATCATCATATGTGAATATAATGCAATTCCAATAATATTACATACATACGTATCGAATTGATAACCTCCTTTTTTTTGAAGTCGGTAATAAAAAAAATGATAGGAACCTTAACATACTCATTCTTAAAATGATAATGTAAAAAATAATTGAATCGGCTCAGTTTTTGAGGAGAAAAAACGGGAATACGAAACGTCGATCTCGTCAAAACTTTTGTGTAAATTTCGGTCTGAGCTGCAGCTGTCCCTATCACACACTACGGGGCAGACTTGAGGTAAGGCGACGGCAATAGTTTCTTACAAATACCTATTTTTCAAATTCCTCGAAGGCCCATCCCCTCTTAAAATTTATTCCATTTCATTAAAAAAAAATGAGGTTTCCTGGTTGCGGAATGGACCTGTTTCAAATTGTGTCCCCCTAGCTGTCAGTGTAATTCCAATCGTTGCTGCAACATAGTAGGTATTGAAATATGCATCCTTATAATTATCATGGTTCAGCAATACTGCGGCCAGCTTTGGTTTCAAAACAACGTTTCTGTTGTATCTCCGTTCCGTCCGTTTTACCATTTTGGTACGGAACCCTAATAGGGTTCCGTACCAAAATGGTAAAACGGAACCCTTGTGGTGAGACTCAGGCTGTCTGTCTGTCTGTCTGTCACAGGTGGATATCTCAAGAACTACTAATGACGTTTGCGCAACTATTTTTCAAATAAGAAAGAAATATATGTATATATATGGTGATGTAAAAAAACTTGCGAAATATTGAGTAAAAATAAATTGCGAATTTTTTTCACAAGTAATTTGACGGCACGGTTGGCGCAGTGGTTAAGCGATTGACTGCTGCGCTGCGTGTCGCGGGTTCGATTCGCGCACGGAACAAATATTTGTATGACCTACAAGTAGTTGTTCCGGGTCTGGCTGTTTGTGTATGTGAGTTTAAATGTTTGTAAACGCACCCACAATGCAGGAGAAATTCCTAGTGTGGGGAAAGGTAAAAAAAAAAAGAAAAAAAAAAAAAGACAATTCAGCACTGACCGGAATATTTTTTAATTTAAATCGTGCAATGACGCTATCATGACAAAGGTCATATTATGTAGGTAGGTAACTGCCATGAATTACTTTGCATTCAACTTACTCTACCAATCTTACAGCTTAACTTTCCACACACATCGTTCATGAGTAAATCTAAATTTCGAGTTATTCCGGTCTGATCCCCTCGTGCCAAACGCTTATCTAAGCAATGACGTCACGGGTAGGTACAGATTTGTGCCAAAACGGAATCTGACGACAAATAGTCGCGGATTCACATGCACTTGATATGCAAACGTCATTTGACGGTAGACTGCGAGCTTGACAATTTGAATTTCGAACGTAATTCGGTTTTGAATTTTTGGACGGAATTGGAGAAATACTTTTCGTGGATGGAAAGCGATGGATGAGGTCTATTTTTGGAACGAGCGTGCGCAGAAGATACCTAAGGCACTGGAACTCGCGATGGATGAGGTCTATGATGGAACGAGCGTGCCCAGAAAATACCTAAGGCACTGGAACTCCGGGGGTCGTGCGGTCCATGGCCCTATACGGGGCCCCGGTGTGGGCGCGTTCACTGCGGCGGCGAGCCGCCCACTACCTGAACGCGCCCCAGAAGGTGGTGGCCATAAGGCTTATCCGGGGCTACCGCACGATCTCTGGCGAGGCGGCAAGCCTCATTGCCGGACTGCCGCCATGGGATCTGGAGGCGATAGTCCTCGCGCGCGTGTATGAGTGGCGCGCGGAGGCACTAAGCCGGGGGGAAGTTCCGCTTCCGCGGCAAATCGCTGCGGAGCGGACTGAGCTCCGGCGCGATCTCATGGCGACATGGAAGGAACGACTGTCGCAACCCAGCGCAGGGCACGCCGCGATAGCGGCGATAAGACCCCTCTTTGAGGAGTGGCTAGAGAGGCGCCACGGCGCCCTCACCTACCGCCTGACGCAGGTCCTCACCGGACACGGAAGTTTCGGGAGGTTCCTGCACATCATCAGGCGGGAGGAAACGCCCGGGTGTCACCATTGCCAGGATCGCCCAGAGGACACGGTGGAGCACACGGTGGAGGTCTGCCCCACTTGGACGGAGCACCGCCGTGTCCTCGTAGAGGCGATCGGCAGCGGCGGCGACCTCTCGCGCCCGGCCCTGGTGCAAGCCATGGTCCGGGGCGAGAGGGAGTGGGAGGCAGTCACCTCCTTCTGCGAAGCAGTTATGCTAGCGAAGGAGGTGGCGGGACGGCTCAGGGAGAGAGCCTCCCGTCCCAGCCGCCGCGGGAGACGCTCCGGGCGTCGGGAGCCGCGCGACGACTCCCGGCCACGGCGCGGGCCTGCGGGCGGAGAGTAATGGGTAACTCACCGTCCGATCAGGACCAGGCCCGTGCCGGACGGCGCGTACGTGTTCCACGCGCGCCTCAAAGAGATGTCAGCATCGAGGAGGGGCCCCATAGGGCCGAAGCCTGCCGGGTCAGCGGGATTGTCCGAAAGGGTTACCGCTGGCCCGGAACATAAAGGGCTAAGGAAGGAACACGGGTGGGTTTTAGTCAGTAAGAGTCTGACACTCCCTTCCGCTCCACCCAGAGCGGGAGGGGTCATTTGATGATTTCCCATCCGCAAAAAAAAAAGGCCCTGGAACTCCCACGCATCGACGAAACACAGCAGCTTGGCGCCGGACTCCGGTGGGAGGGTGGTCGCGAACCAGGCGGGCGTTAGCCCTACCACCGCAAGGGAATAACTGGCCACTCAAATTAGGTGTTGCGTATGACTGTCCAGGATACGCCTAGCGCTCGGTTAAGTTGAGTACCTAACTGGCGGAACAAACTGCGCTACACGAGGAGGCTTCTTCATGCATGCCAAAAAGAATGTATGTATTTAAGTCACATGAAACACACGGTCCTCCCTAATTATGTTTTTTTTTATGTAGGGCATCCAGGTCAACCTAGGAGGTTGTCGGCCATCGTCGCTTGTGATCAACGGTGCTATTCTGTAAAAACCTCACCGTGAAAACTTAGGTGAAGTGAGCTGTCAATATTGTCAATTCCTAGCAAACACTTCACCTAAGTTTTCACGGTGACATTTTTACAGAATCGACCGGCTGTTCCTATAAACAACAACGAATTATTTTGCTTACCAATGCTAGCATTTTTTATTGCCAAATTGGGCATAAACCTACTAATATTATAAATGTGAAAGTTTTTGAAGATGTTTGGATGTTTGTTACTCAATCACGCGTAAACCGTTTAACAGATTTGGATGAAAATTGGCACATAGATAGACCATTTCCTGGATTAACTTATAGGCTACTTTTTATGCCGGTATTCCCACAGGATCGACACTTATGCGGGTGAAACCGCAGGGCGCTGCTAAGTAAAATATAAATCGTCTACAAATGTACAGTCTACAAGGGCTACAACGTTCTCAATTTACAAAATATAAAAGAATCTATAAAAAAGATAAATAAAATAATGAAATAAAAATAATAAAAAGTACCTACCTACCTATTTTAAATGATGAAAAACACCACTATGACCTGCGTAATTTTTCTCTAAAATGTTAAATGTCAAAATTTTAAAATTCACACCGCCATTATTTCGTAGCTGTAGCAAGTTCTTAGTTATTGTTTTCGTAATTACAACCAGAGCGGGGCGCCTGCCGCTAAATATCCGCAGCTTATCCGCCTTCGACGGAACCTGTCCGCGGTTATTGCGGGCTTATGAGGTTATAAGTTCTGTTCTTTCTTGTCTGTCGGATATTTTTTTATTAAAACTGTAGTACTTGGAAGATTTTTTAAGAACATGGACAATTTTCCAAGTACTAGGAGTTGATTAAAATGAAAGCCACGTTTAGACACTGCAATACATAGAAATTGCTGGTTTGTGCCCGGTTGATGGTAATAGACTCGACCATTATTACATGGGACTTAAATACAATAACTGGTGAAATGTGGGTAGATATACTAATCTTCGATCAATACTATTATTGATCGAAGATACTAATACAGTACGGAAACCGCATACCTGCAATAAATTATATCACATATTTGTTATCGCCTTTTCTGACGATATACAAAAAAGAAAGAAATCGGTCGCGAAAAACAATCAGCTTTTCCCTACATTTTGACGAGTTATGCGATCATAAAGTGTAGGGAACAGCGGTTTTTTTGCAATGTGGAGTAACAGGCTGTATGATAGTAATACGCGCTCGAGCCATTTAAAAAAAAAAAACGTTTGTGATAAAATAAAAACGCGCGAAAAGCATTCTGCCTTCGTTCGTAATTGTTTACTCAAAATTGTATGTAAGTAAATAAACGTACCTATTATTCTTATTCATAAGTTGCACTTACTTATTTTTTCATAGAGAGTGATAAAAAGTAGTGTCCACCTTGGGAGCAACACTATTATAAGCTCGAGTGACGTACTTTGTTGCGCTCCGGATTCAAAGAAACACTCTCGCCTTCAAAATCGAATTGAAATATTTTTATTTATTTAGGAAAGTCTGATGAATTAATAAAAGTCAGTTAATAAAATACAGTTTAATTAGATTTCGCAACCATTCTCCTATGACCGATTCGCCATTGGACTGTTCGTCGACAGGATCATTCATTTATTTCCGTTTCCCCAGCAGAGTCTTTCACCTACGGACATTCCGCCGACAGAACATTTCATCTAGGACACCATTTAACAAGATTCTATACATTATTGTTCATTCAATTTGCTTCCCTCACAATCGGACCTATCTCGGCGTTAGACTCAAAGAAACATAGGCACAATACTAGCTTTTGTTACTACCCAACTGGAAGGTCAAAAGGCTTATTTTCCTTTGCTAATTGTTGGTTTGCGATTTTTAACATTTCAGTTAACATTTTTCCCACAATGTTTTCTGTACCCGACCAAATAGTACTAAGTAATGTGACATATAACATTTGTAGAGGGGCCCGTGGCTAAATAATAGCAGCCGCACAGGTCGATCGATCGGGTTAAGCAACGCTTGCCGCGGTTGGTCTGTTAATGGGTGACCATCTTTACATACCAAGACCCCTCCGTGCCTCGGAAAGCACTTTAAGCCGTTGGTCCCGGCTGTCATTCGTGGATCTTTGACAGTCGTTACGGGTCGTCAGAAGCCCGAAATTCTGACAACCAGTCTTACCAAGGGATATCGTGTTACCTAGTAACTGGGTTGTGGAGGTCAGATAGTCAGTCGCTCCATGTAAAATACTGGTATTCATCTGCATCCGGTTAAACTAGAAGCCAATATAGTTAGGAAAAGGCTAGGCAGATGGTGATATGAAATATAACATTTGTATGTACCATAGTTCGATCTCTCAAGTTTTAACCCTACGGCAGATATATCATAAGCCCGTGTTGTCCCAATGCAGGGCAAAGGCCTTCCTTCCCTCTTTCCACATTTCCTGGTCTACTGTGATTGTGGGCCGGAGAAGGAATCCAGGTCATCCCGCCATCTAAAATGGACACATTTTCCACAAAGGATTAATTGTTTTCTATATTTTAAAAGTTTCTCATCACAATAGTTCGAGCATGCAAAAACACAGGCGCTGTACCGTACGAGTACACTGTGCCAAAAACTGCTGTTTAAAAACAGCCTTCAAAAACATAGTAGGTACCCATACAGGCCCATAAAAATAAATAAAATGACGCTAAAAAAATAACAAACAACACAGTGTTGTGTATTACTCGGTCACAAAAGGGAACTTGTTCTAAAAATACAATGGGACCGCTACAATGGAGGCCACGCGCGTTTCATTGTTCCATATGAGGCCTTGGCACATGAGTAGAAACGCGACAGAGACTAACCTACTACTTGCACATGGCATGATCTAGTCATGACAACAATATCATCCGCTGTCTGTTTCGTCCCACCTACATCGCATAAGCCCTTTTACTTCACTCTTCCCATTATTCCTTATTTTGTGTCGATTATAGTCAGGTCTTCCTTACAAGATTAACTGGCTTGGTCTTCTTGGGTTACTCCACCTGCCATCTTACCACCTCTAGCCCATGGGCTTAGTAAAATACCAGTTCGTAATATTTCAGATGTCCGTATTTCGAGCTCGATAGTTTAGTATTGTTAACACAATCCTTTCACAGTTGTTTACTTTTGATAGCAACTAAGCCTTCTGGGAGCAGTGGCGGCCAAATGGTAACGGTCGCTACTTATGAGTTGTAGGTCGTAAGTTCGAACCCACACAGGCGCTTTACTTTGTGTAAATTATTTCATCACCACTGCTCTCAAAACGGTAAAGGAAAACATACATATAACTAAAAATTAGAAGACATGTGACATCCGCCAACCCGCACTGGGCCCACGTGGTGGATTACGGCCCACTCCCTCTCACCATGTGGAGGCCTGTGTCCCAGAAGTGGGAACATTACAAGCTGATTATGATAATTATGATGAGCAACCAACAGAAACCTTATTGCAATGACAGTAAAGATCACTGTGATTGTGACAGTGAATCAAAATCAGGGGTACCTAAAATGTCCACTCACAACGCGTTTATGACGTCAACATGACGACGTATGCATGTCTTTCGGTCTGCTTTGCACACACACATCGTTTCAGCATGCAGTAGTGTAAATCGGGGTGCGATGGAATGATGTTTGGTCTCTGTCAGCTATCTACTCAAGTGACCAGCACACAGCACAAGAGAACAGCAGTAAAATATATCAATACGTTTATTTATTTAGGCAGTGAGAGGTTTGAATCACCTTCACTGACAATTATCATGAACTCTTGCCGCTAAACCAATTTATTTTGGTTCTAGTCAAAGCTATATAAGTTAGCCTCAGCAAACATGACGGAGGCGCCGCAAAACCCCCCGGTAGCCCCATCAGCACCCTGAACACATTGTTGTACTGCACTGGCAGGTCACTGTATGCCCTCTGCAAGGAGGTAACCCACAGGCTGCACGTGTAAAAGAATTGAGAATACGCTTTGAACAGTGTCATCTTTTCTTGTTTTGTAGACCGATTATCACGACACCTTCACCATCATCATCTCAGCCGAAAGACGTCCTTCTGGACATAGGCATCTCGTAAAGCACCTTCCTACCTTCGCTGATATATTTTCTTACCCCCTTACTAATAACCGTATACCTATATCAAATGAATAGTTACACACCGATTTCTAATTTTCAGTCGTCAGCAATATGACTTTCGAAAGAAAAAGGCAAAGCGTTGTGTAACTATACAGCCGCTATACAACGTTTATTAGTAAGGAGGTTAATAAACAGCTTATAATCAAAATATGAATTACTTATTTCGCAATTAGGCTATCGTCAACACGGTAAGTGTCGTCAAACTCCCTGAAGATGATTATAATGGCGGTTAACAGACGTCCTTCTCTCAAATTTCACGCTTCGCCAAGAATCCTCTTTTATTTAACGGTCCCACTTGCGATATTACAGATTACTTGTTCTGAAGTAGCGAGATGAAACTGAGATAGCCTTAGTAGTGCATAACCCAAAACAACTCTAAGCGGTTTATTTATAAACGATGATTAAATTTAAGTGACGTTTTAACGTCAGTTAAACAGTCGCTAATCACTACTTAACTTTAAGCAACGTTTAATGAATTTAAGGGGTCAATGTTTATTTTTCGAACAGTAATGACTCCAATATTTACATAATTTTTAACCAAGGCAGTGTCAAAATAAAAACAATTTTATTTACCTGACACTTATTCAGAATTAAAAAGAAATTTTCTTAAATAACAACGTATATCTAATTGATTAATAAAAAAAAGCAATAATTATTATCATCATCATCATCTGTCTAGCCTTTTCCCAACTATGTTGGGGTCGGCTTCCAGTCTAACTGGATGCACCAGTATTTTATATGGAGCGACTGCCTATCTGACCTCCACAACCCATTTACTGGGTAATACGAAATCCCTTGGTAAGACTGGTTGTCAGACTTTCGGGCTTCTGACGACCCGTAATATGACTGTCAAAGATCCACGAATGACAGCCGGGACCAACGGTAATTAATAATAATCTGCCTTTTATAATTTTGTCAATTAATAAATCCGCCAAGTCGAGCAAAAAGCTTATAATATCCAAACTTAACTAAAACTTTTAACAAACTAAAATATGGCGTTGAAAAATTCATCCGCATCGCTGTCTGTCGCGGGTGGTAATGTACCCAAGAGTATTCTCTTGGGTACATTACCTTATAATCACAGTTCAAACACACACACACACTGGGGGTGTGTGTGTGTGTACCCCTAACACACAGTTCACAGTTCAGTTCAGTTCAGTTCGGTGTTCTTCAAAGTAGCGAACAGAGCTTGCGTTACGACTACGTGTTTCTGTGATAAAATAAAGTATTTCTTATTTTCATAATAGCTGTATCAGTAGGAGCCACAACGTTCGAACTGAATTATTTAATTAATCAATAACCTTTATTGAATAACATAGAAGAAAATGTAGGTTACAAGTTCCAAGCACAAAATACACTGGGACCTATGTACAGACGCCAGCACATCGATCTACTACAATCTGAAAAGTGTGTTTTATTGCGATTATAGTGCTGGTTGGATAAATGATCCTGTCAAAACCTTCCGTCATAGGACAATAATTATGAAATGGTTTTTTTTTTTTTTATTTAGTTTTGTACACATAGGTACGGTAGATATCTGTTCTGCTTAAGAAATAATAACACAACCGTCTGAGTTTCTTGAACTATTTTAAAAAGAAAAGTTATTGTTGTACTCATTAGAGGCTCAAAAAGGCTGATGAGGAGTACTTTTTTACTTTTACCTCCCTTAACGAGGGTTGGAGTGATAATGAGGGTCCAAGTGCTCTGTACGGGCAATTTCTTTAAGTTTCTAATAATCCGTATAAATTGCTTCGGTACGGTGCTGGGCTATTTTTCTGTTTAGTATTTTTTTAGTGTTGTCATAAAAGAAAATACTGAGGTATTGTAGGCTAATAGGTACTTTATAGTTAGTCTAGCTGTGTAAAATGGTGATATTATTTTATTACTAGCAGTGCCCCGCGGTTTACCCGCATAAGTTTCGATCCCGTGGGAATATTGTGATAAAAAGTAGCCTATATATTAATCCAGGGTGTCAGCTACCGCTATACAAAATTTTATTAAAATTGGTCCAGCCGTTTGAGCGTGAAGAAGTAACAAACGTAACAAACTTATAAACACACACACTCACAAACTTTTGCCTTTATAATATTAGTGTGATGTGATTTTAGGCAGAAGCTTGATTTGTATAGGTACAGGAATATGGGAATGTTTGCCTATGTACAGACGCCAGCACATCAAGCTAAAGTGTAAAATTTTCCCAATCAACTTTGAACCTTATGCTTTCGCGATAAAGTTGAAAATCTATTAAAGAAATTTGACAGATTGTAGTAGCTTGATATGTTGGACTCTGTCCCTCATTCTATTGGAATCCTGCTTATCCTAATTCAAAATAATATTAATAAGACGAAAGTGTGTTTGTTACTCAAACACGCTAAAACGGTTGAACGGATTTGGAAGAAATTTAGCACACAGATAGGTACCGTCAAACGGGGTGAATAGGGATGCAGGGGTGAATCGGGACGAAACTTTAAAATGGATTTTAGCATTGAAATAATACAGTTTGTTGCCGAAAAGGACACTTAATCGTTAATTATAATACAATAAACACATTAGACACCTTTTTGGCAACAAACTATATTATTTCAATGTTAAAATCGCTTTTAAAGTTTCGTCCCGATTCACCCCTGCATCCCTATTCACCCCGTTTGACTGTACTTTATAACCTGGATTAACACATTAGATACTTTTTACTCCATTTACCAATGACAGGACTTACGATTGTTATCAATTATTCACACATTATTCATTTCTTTCTTGACCGTCGCGGGCAGTAGCTAGTTATTTAATAAAGGCTCCTTCAAACAGGCGCGACACGCGACGCGAATCGCGAGCGGTGCCATTGCGTAGTCTGTTTGCAGGAGCCTTAAATCGTTCGTCCTAATCCTGTGACAGATAGAAAGTGTTATCAACCGTAAACTATAAACTAGCTGATCGAAATCGAATCCTTTACAATTTAAAAGTTGCAAAAGTTTAATTAGAATAGTTTTGTCGAACACATAAGTAGATAGATGGACTGTCAGGCTTCCAACTACAAAATGAAATCTACATAAATATTTTTGTTTTGATTGTTGTTGTTTGTTTGTTGTCATTTGCCACTATTGCATTTGCAACACAGATCAATATGTATTGTCTTTGGTCCCAGGCACAGACTAATTAGATGTCACAAGCCACATGACCTCTATCAAAAAGTATTATAGAGGTCAGTGCAAAGAGTATAATAATAATACGGGAGAAGAGAGCCCTCTTGTGCCACTTCGAAGCTTATAGATTCGAAACGCCATCTACATATCTTAAAGGGAACTAAGACTCTATGACAGAATGTTTAAATACCTACTTACGTATAGGTTTACTATACTCTTTGTTTATTAAATGTGATAAAATTTTCTTGTTTTTTTAAAATAACAGCTGTGTTTACGTCGTACGAGTATAATAATGAAAATTTTATGGATGTTCGGTATTTATTTCGATGGGAAATACCATCGGGAATACGGCGTGAACCAACCCGCACTGGGCCCGTGTGGTGGATTACGGCCTACTCCATCTCACAGAGAGAATGTCTGTGTCCCAGCAGTAGGAACCTTAGGCTTGTTTATACAGGGTTATTGGTAAAACATTAACAACCTCTTAAGAGGTCATTGTACTCATCATTATGAACAACTTTTACTATGGGACCAAACCTGAAATCGCGAAGAAAATAATCAGCTGTTCCCTACATTTTGACGAGTTATACGAACGTAAATGTAGGGAACAGCTGATTTTTTTGTATAATATGTTTAGTATTTTTCCAGAGAGTTACGAAACCCAAAAAATTAGTTACTTACACACACACGTTTAGACATACTCGGTAAAATTAATTTAAACATATTTGAAATCCTCGCTCAAGTTAAATTGATCACGAGTGTGTTCTAAATAGAAAAGTTTTAACCGTGTTAATGGAACTAGTGCCGAACTGATAAATTGGGTAGCGGCGCAAATCAACTACTGAATGGAAAAGTTGGGTAGAGGTTCCAGTTTAGTCTAAACATACATCACTTGGTTTGGGGATGGTAAGGGTTGGCTAAAAACCATATATATCTATATATATAAAAGAAAGTCTGTTAGTTACACCACTTATAACTCAAGAACGGCTGAACCGATTTGGCTGAAAATTGGTGGGGATGTAGCTTAGAACCAGGAGACGGACATATGATACTTTTTTTTTTTTTTTTATAGTAGGAGTAGGTTAGGAGTAGGGTAGAAGTAGGGTAGGAGTAGTGTAGGAGTAGTGTAGGAGTAGGGTAGGAGTAGTGTAGGAGTAGGGTAGGAGTAGTGTAGGAGTAGGGTAGGAGTAGGGTAGGGTAGGGGTAGGGTAGAAGTAGGGTAGGAGTAGTGTAGGAGTAGTGTAGGAGTAGGGTAGGAGTAGTGTAGGAGTAGGGTAGGAGTAGTGTAGGAGTAGGGTAGGAGTAGGGTAGGAGTAGGGTAGAAGTAGGGTAGGAGTAGTGTAGGAGTAGGGTAGGAGTAGTGTGGGAGTAGGGTAGGAGTTGGGTAGGAGTAGTGTAGGAGCAAAACAACGTTTGCCGGGTCAGCTAGTATATATATATAAAAGAAAGTCGTGTTAGTTACACCACTTATAACTCAAGAACGGCTGAACCGATTTGGCTGAAAATTGGTGGGGATGTAGCTTAGAACCAGGAGACGGACATATGATACTTTTTTTTTTTTTTTATAGTAGGAGTAGGTTAGGAGTAGGGTAGAAGTAGGGTAGGAGTAGTGTAGGAGTAGTGTAGGAGTAGGGTAGGAGTAGTGTAGGAGTAGGGTAGGAGTAGTGTAGGAGTAGGGTAGGAGTAGGGTAGGGTAGGGGTAGGGTAGAAGTAGGGTAGGAGTAGTGTAGGAGTAGTGTAGGAGTAGGGTAGGAGTAGTGTAGGAGTAGGGTAGGAGTAGTGTAGGAGTAGGGTAGGAGTAGGGTAGGAGTAGGGTAGAAGTAGGGTAGGAGTAGTGTAGGAGTAGGGTAGGAGTAGTGTGGGAGTAGGGTAGGAGTTGGGTAGGAGTAGTGTAGGAGCAAAACAACGTTTGCCGGGTCAGCTAGTATATATATATAAAAGAAAGTCGTGTTAGTTACACTATTTATAACTCAAGAACGGCTGAACCGGTTTGGCTGAAAATTGGTGGGGAGGTAGCTTAGAACCAGGAGACGGACATAGGATAGGATTTTTTTTTTAGTTAGGAGTAGTAGGAGTAGTGTGGGAGTAGCGTAGGAGTAGGGTAGGAGTAGGGTAGAGGTAGGGTAGGGTAGGACACCACGCGAACGAAGTAGCGCCGGGTAGCTAGTATTATAATAAAATAATGATAATACCCCTATTATTGTGCCACTGCAGGAAAAGAGCCTCTTCTTTTAGAGAGAAGGCACGAGTATTGATCACCACGCTTGCTCAAAAGGGATTGGCGATTTCAGACATAAATGAATACATTAAGTGCAAGCTTCACACACACGTACACTTGGTTACAACTAGTAAAGCACGTATCGCTTCGCGAGATAAAAAAGACTGTACTATAGAGGCGCCGCAGAAAACTCGCAGAGGCCTGTAATATAACTTTACTCTAAGACCACTTTGGGGTAGTCCTCGAAACGCACCAAAAGTGTTCTTCGAAAAAAAAAGAAAATATTAATAAAAATATTATAATTTTATTCCTCGAAATGCATCAACGATAAAACATAGAGAAGAGCATGAAGGATTCGTAATAAATGATATCGAGGGACGTTTCATTTGGTGCGTTTCGAGGAATACCCCCATTTTCACATTTAGGTGACTTTAGCAGCGCGACAGACGCGCGACAGTTGCGCTGTCAGAACTTCGTATTATAAACAGAAGCGCGGCAGCCGCGCGAGGCCGGCGCGACCTCTGCGTGCGCTCAGTCGGTGATAAGCTATCCAAAGCATAATGCCGGCCATCCACGATACTTCCTATCGTCCAATCGGCATGACGCTACCGATTGGATCAGTTAGAATTGACCGTGTGTGGGAGTGGATTGGCATGACAGTTATACCTTGACGGCACAATCGAATTTCGATTCTTTTGGCTTGATCATTCCGATTGGATCATACCGATCCTCAGTTCAATTTGGTCAAGATTTGTCACCGGTGACGCCATGGCTTCAACTGAACGTCGCTGCCGATTGGACAGTTTAAACTGATCGTGTGTGGTGTATATAGACGAACTGCAGATTGGATCAAGCCTGCAGCGTCATGCCGATTGGACGATAGGAAGTATCGTGGATGGCCGGCGGCCTAAGCAACAATATTTCCCCGTTGGAATCCATTTTTGAAATGAAGTGCGCCACACTGATCTAAACTGCGGCGCGGCAGCCGCACTGCTACCGCGCAGCCTGTTCTTATAATGTGAAGGCCGCGCTGCTATCGCGCTGCAAATCTCCTAATGTGAAAGCGGCCTAAATGCGATGAGATACTAGTTTGTTATTATTATGTCTATTCCTAATAATCAGTTGTTATCAGCCGGTTGACTTGCGACTCCGACAATGTAAACGGAAGTTTGAACTGACTCTTAATTATTATAGTATTGTTTTTAATCTGTTGTAGGTATTTTATTTAATGTGTGGAACTTGGGTTATTTCCTAGGAATTAACATCGCACATTAAATTAGATACTTTAGACTTTATAATCATAATTTAACTAATGAGAATTATTTTTTTTAAATACAAACATTGGGTTATTGATGTAAATATAATTTAAATTGTAGTTAATAAAGTATTAGAGGTAGGTAATAATGATGTACTAGGATTGATTTAAATATAATTTGTAATTAAATGCTTCAAAAAATATACTTAATAATAATTTTACATTTATGAAATTGATTATTATTTATACTAATACTATTATAGTAACAGCCTCTTTGGTATTTTGGAAAGCACGATAGTATAATAACTTAAATAAAAATCATCAATTGCATGGGGTTCAATCGGTTTCATTTTTTGAAGTACAGACGCCAGCATATCAAGCTACTACAATCTGTCAGATTTCTTTTTAGGATTCCGTACCCAAAGGGTAAAAACGGAACCCTATTACTAAGACTTCGCTGTCCGTACGTCCGTCCGTCTGTCTGTCACCAGGCTGTATCTCATGAACCGTGATAGCTAGACAGTTGAAATTTTCACAGATGATGTATTTAGGTTGCCGCTATAACAACAAATACTAAAAACAAAATAAAATAAATATTTAAGGGGGGCTCCCATACAACAAACTAGTTTTTTTTCGGCGTTTTTGCCTTGTGGTACGGAACCCTTCGTGTGCGAGTCCGACTCGCACTTGGCCAGTTTATTCAACTTTATCAATAAAGCATAATTTTAGGTACCTACACTTTTCTGTTACTAACACACTAATAGTTTATGATTTTTGTTATTTTTTTGTGTTTATTATATGGAGATAATCTAAAATAAATAAATAATAATAATAATAGTAAGGTTCAAAATTCACAGTTTCGGGTAGCTTGATGTGCTGGCGTCTGTACAAAATAGGCATCGATGTGTGTTTGAGGATTTTTTTTTTTTCTTAAGGTGATTTTTCAATCTACAGATATTTTATTCGTGGAATAAAATTGAAGTCTGACAGTTCCTGTATGGAAGAACTGTCAAAAATTCAAAATTATTCCTCCGACAAAATTATCTGGCGTTGGAAAAATCAGCCCTTAGTTGGTAGAGAACCAACAAATTTCCAGTAAAAAAAAAAAACTTTAAAACTATTACAAATTGTAACTTTGTAAGTGCTTTCTCGTCCTAAATTAAATTAACTTAAGTATCTGTAACACCTTGTATATTCACACCTCAGTCTTATGAAAATCATTATCATTATTTAAATGTTTCGTCATCAGAATCATCCAGTGGTATATAATCATCCTCTTCCTCATCATGGTGTCCTGAAGAACTGTCACTTTGTTGAATCAATCGCTGTTGACTGCTTTTCTGCTGCTGCAGCATCTTGTGTGTGGTTCTCTGGAAGAATCCACGCTGTAAAAAAAAAAAAATTGGAGTATACTCATCGGTAAGATGAAGAGTTATGGTTTTATTTTAAAATGCTTATTTGAATGGAGTTTGCAAATTAAAGAACTGTAGCAGAAGAGCTTACCTAATCATTAGGAGATTCCTAGCCTAGTAAGGAAATAAAGACCTCTGAGATGTATTCGGAAAAGAAGTAATAAAAAGTACTACCTAAAAAATGAGAACTCTATACCTATAACTGTCATCAGCTCGTTTAAAAACTTTGGGAAGTTTTTGATATTTTGTAGTATTTAACGTAGATTTTTGTTATAAGTGCCAAGACTTGGGTTTCTTTGCCAAGAAATTATGCTTTCACTTAACTACTGTAAAACTGCACTGAAAAAGGAATTTCTTACTACATCACATTAAAGCGACTTCATTAAGACTTACTGACTTTAAACAGTAAGAAGAAATGTTTGTAAAACAGTAAAAGACAAAACAGTAACTTTTAATGATTGAACGTACTATTTACTGAAAAAAACAATAAAAAAGGAAAATCGCCATTACTGTAAACTGTAATATACTGCTGTATATATATTTTATATTTTGTGACCTTTTAGCTATTTAAAAAGGTAAAGTTTACTGTCATGACGGTAACATTTTGCCTCAAGCTTTAACGGTTTTCGGATCAGTAAAAAATATTGTACCTACCTACTGTTGAACGTTCAGCTCATATGAAACTGTTTAAAGCAATTCAGATCAAGTTTTTTCATTTTTATTTACTGCTAATTTCTTTCAGTGTATATACGCACCTTGTATAATATAGTAACAATCACTGCCAGTAGCAACAAGCCAAGTAACACACAAATCAGTATTAATGTCCAGGTTATACTCTCTGGTTCCAAGATCAGTTTAGTCGTCACTTGGAACTCGCTGAAAATATAAAAAAAAACTATTTAAATAACTTCGCGCTTATACAGGGTGGCAGGGACTTCGATGCGCAAACTGTAACCAAGACTACAGCACGTCATGATTCTAAACCCCCTAGGGCAGAAAATTATCACACTAATATTATAAAGGCGAAATTTTGTGTGTGTGTTTATATGTTTATTACTTCTTCACGTTCAAACGGCTGGACCAATTTTGATAAAATTTTGTATGGAGGTAGCTGACACCCTGGATTAATATATAGGCTAGTTTTTATCCCTAAATTCCCACGGAATCGAAACTTATGCGGTTATAAAAAAAACTTCAGCTGTTTCTTAGAAAAAGTGCAATACCTACGCGGTCAGAATGTATGGGACAGTTAACTTTTTTTTTAATAACCGACGGAAAATTTCAAGGCAGGGATCTTGTACTGAATCCAGGTGATGCGTCGATGTTCTTAACCTGCGGGGTATTTGCGTCACACACTATCCAATAGGTTTCATTTTGCAAGTTCAACAACATTCATTGTGTTATTTACGTTGTTGAGCAGACTCATTTTGCGAACATATGAAGCAATGGATTCGCAATATCCTTCAAAATCATATCGTATTACCCAGTAACTGGGTTTTGGAGGTCAGATAGGCAGTCGCTCCATGTAAAATACTGGTATTCAGCTGCATCCGGTTAGACTTGAAGCCGACCCCAACAAAGCTGGGAAAAGGCTAGGCAGATGATGATGACCCTCTATCAACACCTAAAGACATGCTACTCGTATGTTCTATGCGATAGGGCCGAGCATTTTGGCATTTTCAAGGGACAAAAATGACTAGACTGCAGGCGTTATTTAGAAATTCTTAACAGAAAAAATCAAGCTGGGGCGCCAGCGACCACCCCGTTTAAACCCATTGTTGTTATTTTAGACAATGGCGCCGATTCCCTTCTTCACAAACTAAACTAAATTTAAGTTCAATGCATCTTTTTCTTTCTATTTCATTAGTTTAGTCCTGTCAAATTCTAAACTCCATAGCAAGTTTAGACGTGATTAAAAACATGGCTACTAAAAATACGTCAATTTACGTTAGGTGCTGTCTAATTTGACTGGACTAAACTAATATTTATTTTCTGTCGTTTTCTTACTGAAAAAGAAAGAAAAAGATGTACTGAACTTAAATTTAGTTTAGTTTGTGAACAAGGGAATCAGCGCCATTGTAGTATAGGAGAAAGCTTATTTACTTACGTAAAACGATTTTTGCTAAGAACAATTAGGAGTGTGGTTGCGTTGTATGTATTGTTCTCTTTGAGATAACTTCCTGAAAATAAAAATGTAATGTAGTTTTATTCTTATACGAAACCAGGACAAGATATTTATATATCACAGTAGGAATATTAACAGGTTCACTGTCCACAAAGTAGACACAATAGTTAAACAATGAACATGAATCACGCCAAATCCTGCATCTCGCAAGCAGAGTTTACCGCGCAGCTAGCATAGATACAACTGCAACGGCCCAACATGAATCATCGGGCAGTTGCCCACTAGACACAACACCTGTCTGGTCGGAGAATTCTCCCTTTTCTGTAGAGTATGAGTGAACTTTACACCCTGTTCCTCATACCTCTATAGGTTAATTCAAATTCAAAATTATTTAGGTATTTTGGGACAACTAGATCCAAAGGTTAGTATACAACTATTGTTAGTATTTAAATACAATTATATAGGACAACACTCATCATATACTTCTATACACAAATGCACCTGTGCTGAGCCAACCCGCCCCGTCGAGATACCCAACAGGGAGACACCTCCTTAAAAGATCACCACACGAATAAACGGAACGAAATGCCTCAACACAGGTACACGTACTTACATCTTCAGCTATAGTTTTCAGTTAAGTAATGGCCGATTTCAAAATATCCGGACAAATTCCAGTTAAGGGGGAGCGCTAAGGTAGCCCGCGAAATTCAAATAATCTTACGTTTTTTGCAATTTGCTGGTCAGTATTATGTTGTACGTTGATTAAAATATAATTGGCGGCCGTAACAAATATGTATTTACAGAATTATAATCATTACAATTAGTAATTCAACTTGTTAAGTTAGTATAATCTTAAAATGTCAAGATTTCATGAAATAGTAATTCAGTAAGATTACTTGGTTTTATAGAGTTCATAATCAATAAAATCAAAATATTTTAATTCACATAAACCTACATGGGCAGTGGGCACTTATGAAACGTCAAGGTCTACAAGGTCTACAAAATCCTTCCATTTACAAAATAAGAATTTATCAAAAGGATAAATAAAATATAAAAACCTACTAAAACCAAGTGATATGATTGTCATTACAACCACTAATAAAGAACAACATTCATTGCGTATTTACGTTGCTAAGCAGACAAATTTTTGTAACATATGAAGCAATGGATTAGCAATACCTACCCTACAAAATTATTCAGATTGTGATCTAAAGGTTATTACGCAATTAGGGTGCCGAATACTATGATTGTGAAGGGTCCAGGGTAGATAGAAAATGACTCTATTTACCTTCTTTACTGAGGTCCATTTGTAGTGATACATAAACTGGGTATGAAACTTTGGCTGGCACCGACCAAACGCATTTAAGTACGCTCAAATTACTTTGTTCACACCCACTTATATTGCCTGTAAAGTTGGCCTGAAAAATGGAAAATAAAGAGCTTTTAAATAAAGGAAAATCGAAAATGGTTTAAGAAAGTATTAACAAATACAAGAAAGCGACCCTCGAATAGTAAATGGTCGCCGTCACGTCATTATGAATATCTGTAATACCAAAATACAAAGCAGGTGCGTCACAATTCCATTTCAGAGGCATACATAATTATCTTTCTGTCATATGTCAGTCAGGATGACACCATAAAATTCTCCATTTTTTCAATTTTAATTTTAATGCGAATTTTTGAAACTCGATGAATTTTTCAAAATAGAAAAAAACATTGAGTTTAAAAAATTCGCAAATATAGTGCGCTATATGACAGGAGTGATAGGGCTATGGAGAAATGTCTTGACGATGCTGAGTGTGCGTGATCCATCGCCACCCGTTCAATGTTCACCACGGACAGAATAGATAGAAAGCGACACATGAAGTAATTTTTTGCTCCGTTGCGTTGGTGTAATTGCTGAATGGCGTTCCAGTGTGAGGATAAATAAATAAAATAAACAGAATAATAATCGACTCTGCACGAAGAATCAGCATTGCCATACAACGTGGCAATGCTTTCAGCCTTTTGGGCACGTTTCCTGTGTTGTACATATATATATTTTTATTTTACATATCTCGGGACCATGGGGTTCCGGTCAATTAGAAGGCGTACGAGGGGCTGAAGCCTACTCGCAATTTAGCCCTTACAATTTTTTTATGAAATGCGGCACCAATCGACGGTTATCCCTGTATGCACTATGCAAGTGCACCCAAGGATAACCCCCGGTTGGTGTCAGTAGGACTATTGCAGGATATGGAAAGATAAAAAGGACTATGGGTTTGGGTGGCTAAAGTGTACTGACTACCAAGAACTATGGAAGAGCTATGATCCCTGCCTAATATTTTTTTTATATATACACGGATAAAATGGCAGGGGGTGACTTGCAGACTCCGTAATGGGCCCCTGGAAACGGTATTAATAATATGTACAATGTCACTATGTATGTATCTATCGACCGTTTAAGACTGTTAGCTTTTTAAATTATGTAAATAAAATAAATATCTAGGTATAAAATGACTCTTGCGCCTGTAATTACACCCGCGGCATCCTTCAATCCGGAATATAACAACACTGCTTAAAAAACGGCAAATGCATATTGGTAATTTTGTATTCCTCCCCAAGTCAAACTCTTAAAGAGCTTTACACGTTATACAAACTCTTTTGAGAGACTTACTTTTCTCGGTCTTCTTAAATAAACAACTGTAGCTGACGAGTCTGAGGGTCCATGGTTGGTGATCTGAAAATTACGATACAATACTGTCAATCAACTGTCAAATTTAACGTCATAATAAAAAAAAGAACGTCACATTTTTAATGATGACTGCATCATTTAAAAATGTCTACTGGAAAAGAAACTTTGTTCGACCTGCGGATTGAACAAAAGATGTATGCGATACCATGCAATCGTAGCTTGTGACTCCTGTACCAACGAGAGACGATAGAGAAAATACTTACTTCGAAATAGTGTTTGAACGTTACGTTTGCACCAGCTGCTACTTTGTCTCTTGAAACAATTAATGTTGCATTTAGCATTGCTTTCCTGAAACAAACATAATACTCATTAATTTATGTACACTGTAGATCAATCAAATTTTTCATTACCATGATTGTTACAATAGTAGCGTTAGTTACCGTAATGCTGCGGCTACATTGTCGCCATAACGCGAATTGTTGTACAGCGAGGTGTGCGGTGTGCGAGAGACAGCGCGCGAAATGCAGTTCGCGTTATCGCGACGATGTTGACGTAGCTTATAGGAAATTTTGGCCAATACGGAGTTTCTAGCAATTGCTAATTCCGTTTGGCGTAAAGGATATTTTGAATACAGAGTAATATTATGGTCCTAACGCCAATAAATTGGAATGACGGGCTCGTATCAATGATATTGTTTTAACTTACCCATTAACACTGAAATTCGCTTCATGCTTAACATTAACAACCAACTCTTTAACATCATCATTGGTAATATTTCTATACAACGCATCGCTCAATTCCGCTATTATTTTCAGATCTTTATCTTCGGTATCATTGACATTATGGTTCATATTGTAATCTAATTCTATTTCCCATACAACATCTTCATTTCTGAGTAGAGGAGATGGAACATCGCAGGTCATTTCAAGGTCTTGAAGGGAGCAGGCACTTGGGATTCGTTTGGGTGGCATCGGGAGGGAGATGTTCACTTTAGCAGCATATGCTGGTTCTTCTGTATTAAGGATTGTGATTCTGGCTCCTAGAGTTGTGTTTGATCCGGGAATGTAAGGGCTGAAAACAATGTATTTCTTGAATGATTAAGGTTTTTTTTAAATGGGGTACACTTGGAGAGACTTAAGTTTATAAGCGGACCCAAGAAACACAACCAAGTATTTTTGATACATTACTGTATCAAAAATACAGGCAGTTCTGATGTGAATCTATTTGCAATGTTTTGGTTTTTCATTTTAAACAGTTAATTATAGTTTTATTTTATTTATAGATATTTTATTTATAGATAAGAGAAGTAAAAAAAATATCATCTTACTTGTCCAGAGCTTCCAAGGTCATATCCAACCAAGGTGTACAGATCAGATCTTCACCACAATCTCTCACCAGCTGAATGAGGAACGAAGTCTTCAATGTCGACGCTTCGGATAACCTCGCAGCGTTCATCAAAAATGTAGTGGAATTCTCTGTAATTTAAGAAGAAAAAAATACTTCTAGTGAACTAATGTTGTGGCTTTATTGCAAGAACTGACAAAAGTCAAGCTATTCAATGGTTCACTGAGACCCCAAGCTTTTATCTTACCTTTCATTAGTTCGTCCGGTTCTAATTGAAATATCAAAGATATTGGTTTCAACAAGTCGGCAGTTGGCTGTAAAAAGACCATTGCTTTAAAGTTCGGTATTTTAATAGTTTGAGAATTCAGCTTAGTTCCAGCTTTAGGCTGCCTGTCCACCGGAGCGGAGCGAGGCAGTGGAGCGGAGAAACGGAAAAATATTAACCAATAGGAAAACTGGACAGAAGAGGAGCGGAGATTTTGTGCAATCCTATTGGTTAATATTTCTTAGGTTCTCCGCTCCGGTGGACAGGCAGTCTTAGGCTACAGAATAGCACTAAGTGGAACTATCGAAAGAGAATATGTCACACTCGGTTTGTCCCTGGCCCATTAGGCTCCACAAGTAGCTTTTAAAAGCTGGCAGCTATTTAAGCTTTTGAAATAATTCATTACGCAATAAGTATGATACAGTATTAATAGGTATACTTACATTCACTTCAATAGATTGCTCATCACATATTTCTTTTCCTGGCTTTACATTTACAGTATATTTAGAATCCCCAGATAGCATTGCTCTATTGTATTCAGGATCTACATCAATTTTTGCAATCATATCTAAAAAACAATCATCAGCAATATATTAGTTTTGTTTTTCTTCTTAGCGTGTCGATGGCAATCTAAATGGACTTGGCCCAGAATTCAGCTACGTGTTTGGCGCCATCACTAGCGTCCATCAGTTCCTGTAACGTGCAGCTGACAGGACATGTAAAACATGATATTAAGTATCCCATCGTTTCATTTTCGTTACTGTATAATGTGATGACTGACTGTATGACTTGCGGCTAAGTAATAACATCCGTACGGGTCGATCGATCAGGTTAAGCTACGCTTGCCACGGTTGATCCGTGAATGGGTGACCTTCATTACATACCCAGACCCCTCCGTGCCTCGGAAAGCACGTTAAGCTGTTGGTCAGAAAGTCTGACAACCAGTCTTACCAAGGGTATCGTATTAACACAAATATACTTCTGCTCGCGGCTTAGTCTGCGTGGATCGATATCCGTGGCGTGGATGGTGGAATACATCCCACTGTAACGTGCTACCGAAACTCCTTCCCCCGTATGCCATCTATCTTCTTGCAATTTTTTCGAAATCCGTTCAGTGGTTGAGGCGTAAAAAGGTAACACACAGACAGAGTTACTTTTGAATTTATAATATTAATATAGATGGATGCTTTCATAGAACTTATTACCTAAACACAAAGTACTAGATAAAGTGTATAGTTTTCAAGACTATAGATATACTAACTTATTTCCACATCTGGCCAAGACTTGATCGATGGAGCTGACACACAGAACTTTGCTGCAAATGTTGTAATATTCTGAGGCAGGTTTAAGGCATTTGGGACCTTAATACTAGCGAGCACCTTCATAGTTGGAATACACCGGTAGAGGTACGACGTTTGACTGTTGTGGGCCCCGATAGCAAGGTCTGAAACGAAAAGATTTTTTTTATTTTATTGCTTAATGGGCCTCTTGACCTCGATCACGCCTTATGGAAAACGATGGATGAGGCCTATGATGGAACGAGCGTGCCCAGAAGAACTCCCAGACATCGACGAAACACAGCAGGCTGCTTGACGCCAGACTCCGGTGAGAGGGTGGTCGCAAACCAGGCGGGCGTTAGCCCTACCACCGCAAGGGAAGAATTGGCCAGTCAAATAAGGTGTTGTGTGTGACTGTCCAGGATGCGCCGAGCGCTCGGTTCAGTTGAGTAACTGGCAGAATAAACTGCGCTACACGAGGAGGCTTCTTCATGCATCCCAAATATGTGTGAATTATGTTATCGGAATAATAAAAGCGTTTCAGGTTTATGTAAAAAAATATAAATAGTGGTTTCCCAATGGTATCGGCCTCGACTGACGAGTTTGTAGGTCGTGAGTTCAAACCCAAGCAGGCACTTTACTGTGTGTATTTAAGTTCATCACCACTGCTCTAAAACGGTGAAGGAAAACATCGCGAGGAAACCGGCATGTGCTAGAACCAAAAATTTTGAAGACATGTGACATCCACCAACCCGCACTGGGTCGTAGATTATGGGTCACTCCCTCTCACAGAGAGGAGGCCTGAGTCCCAGCAGTGGGTACATTATAGGCTGACTAGCTTCTGCCCGCGACTTCGTCTGGGTGAAATTTCACCCTGCCCCCATTCACCCGCTTAGGGGTGGAATTTCGAAAAACCCTTTTTTACTGGATACCTACTCTTCACAAAGAACACACCCTCCAAATTTTATTTTTATTGTCTCTAGGACCAGCGGTTTAGGCTGTACGTTGATACATCAGTCAGTCAGGACTTTGAATTGTATATAGATTATGCTTACTTAGATGACTACTTCAACTAAGGTAGGTAATTAATCGACTATTATATCGATCTGACTTACCATTACAATTATTTTGGTCCACATCAACTCCTTTAGCTATTGACCAACCAAGGCCCTGCGACCCTGCTGCCTGGATCCGTTGAACGTTATTGGTGTTCAATCCCTTGCCATATCCCTTATAGATATATACTGTCCCTTTTCCATCGTCTTCCCATGGTGCTCCTATAGCAATATCTACAAAATAAGAATGCTGTAAGTGTTATTGGGTTTTTCAACCTGGAATTTCTCAGCAGTAGCCTGGGGCCTGCATCTATGCCTAGTTGCTTATTACATAGGACTTCTGGCGAAATGTGGGTGTGCTATGGCTGCACCGCTGCATAGCCCTTTCGGAAATACAGTTACGCTACGAGTTATGTATTAAAAATATTGTATTTATGAATTCCACGAATTTTAATTAAACTTACCAGAAAGTGCCTAGTATAGTGAGTATTATGACTATAACATGCTATAATATTGTTTTCATGACTGATTGGATACTTGTGTAATTGTGTTCAAATAAAACGTGATACCCTGACATCATAAATGTTATGATAAGTCTCTGATTTTCGGAATTCAGTAGGCAGTTTTAAACCCAGCTTAAAAAAATTAGTAATTATTTTAGTGTTACCTCTAAAGCCATCTCCATCTATGTCACCGAGATCAGCAATAGAGATTCCAAACCACGCTCCGTTAGTACCAGACCCTGAGACATGACCGTGTTCTTCTAAAATAAAATTAGAACCCTGAAAATGCAAAGAAAGAAATCGTTAGATATTATTTATGTAAGACTTTTATAAATTTAACCATCTTGGCAGTTTTGGATTCAACAAGATGGTGCCTAAATTTCATAACTTACGATCGACACTCGTGACACGGACATAAGTCTACAACTATTTGTGGGAGAGGTTTTTGTCTAGCCAGTGGACATCATCCCGCTAAATGATAATGGAGCTGATGATCTCCAAGTTGAAATGCCGAAGTACCTAAACTGAGAGGTCATGGTATCTTCTTAACTTATATGGATTTTTTAATAATGCAGACTCTAGAGACAGAGGCAGTACTAATCAGATTCGTGGCACCAAAAGTGCGTTGAGCACATAACTTCTGTCAGTCTGTGGCCTTCAAATTCGTCAGTTTCTGTACGTCATTTGTGTAGTAGGAAGTGAACGGTGATACGCTTGGTTTGTATGTAAAGTGTGGACTGTGCCTCTTCTAGCAGCGGCTGGTTGGGCATCTCCATGCTTTACACACTGAAACTGAACTCAAAATCTGAAGTTAGCTATGGTGGTTTAACTTACTTCTTCCTTGGTCAAATAAACAAACACTGCTCCTTGATCGTACGGTAGACCACCATCGCTCTTCACATAGGTTGGTGCTCCCACTAGAAGGTCATCTAACCCATCACCATTAATATCTGTGCAACAAAGAGTTGCTCCGAAGTACGAACCACTTTGAGGACCCATAATCTTTGCTTTTACGGTTAGAGCTTTCTGTTCTTGGGTTGGCGGCTCAAATACTAGGACCTGGGGAATTATATTAAGTTATCACCAAAAGGCTTTTCTCCTTCTTAACTATACTGTGTCTTAAACCTATTTGTAAGATTACATTAAGTATTGTAGAAAGTATTGAATTTTAAGCAGTTTAAATAAATATATGGTATATACGAGTATATATCTTTTATAGTTTGTCTACGAAAACACTAAATATATGGAAGGTTACAAAATTCATAATAAACAGAAACGGTATGCTTGAAGGAGTTTTTTAGAGTATGTTTTGGTGGAAACATATTTAGCATACGTTAGCTCTTTAAATTTTTATCAAGCTCTCTCTTGTATTTTCTTGTATAGTAAAGTGTATCAATGTTTTAGTTTGTTTCAGATAGTGGTTTTTGCGTACCTGTCCACTTGCAATGTTAAACCGAGGAGCTCCAGCCACGTACAAGACGTTGCCATCTTTTTGAAACACACCAGATTCAACACTGTATCCTATGATAAAAGAGAGAAATTAGACAAATATCCTGGTCCTATCATTCTGGTAGCAAATGTTAGTAATCATAAACAAAAAGAAAGGGATTGTGTATAGATAAGCCTTTAACTAATTTTGGTGTACAAATAATAGGTATACTATCTGTTAGGTCCGGTTGATGTAGCGACGCTTGGGGAGGCTTATGTCCAGCAGGGTACGTAGTTTTACCCGACTAAGGAGGGATATGATTTCAACCGGTATGTATGTATGTTCATCTGTTTCCTCATAACTTCAAAAGTGCTTATAATAATTACACAAATGAGGTATCGTTAGAAGCGTCTTGACCATCCGCTGGTTATAGGGCTATGTGACGTCACACTTAATTTAATATGGCGCCCTCTAGAGGACATAAAGTAATGCATTTAAAAATAAATATTTAGGGATGGTGCCTTGTTGGGTGTCAAATGAAAGAGCTTAATTAGCACATTACAAAAATATAAATATTACTAAAATAAACCCGACTACTGAAAAGGATGAAACAAGAAAGTACCTTCCCGTGGTCGCATGCTACCATAGTTTATAAGTATGTTAGTACAGCGGCATGCGACCACGGGAAGGTACTTTCTTGTTTCATCGTTTTCAGTAGTTGGGTTTTAGTTCTTATACTTATTTTTTAGGACCGAAATGATGATTATTCTATACATACAGACAGATATCTTTTAATAAGTACATGTACTTACCGAAATAATCATCTGGTCCACAATCTTTTGTGAAATAAGGGTTGGCTGTTGGCAACTTGTTCATGTATGTGCTTGTGTCGTTTGGGTAGAATGACAAGCTTACAATTCCACCTGTAAAGAGAATAATATTACTGGTAACATTATTATATTTTGTAATATAATAACGGTTACATAAAAGCCATAACCATATCATACCAAAACCATAACCATAAATTGGAGTACAATATGTATATTCTATTCTATAACATTTATGTGGCGATTTTTTTATAAATGAAGTTAAATTTGCATTGTCTGGAAGTTTTCAGTGACTTGAGATTCGGATTTGTAATCTTAATTCAGCAAGTTAATACCTATATTGAAACACTTTTTCCTCATATTATTTTCATTTAGATAAAACAGATGTTTCTTGGGTTTTTTAGCCACACAAAAATTAAATCTAAGGTCAGGAGTTCAGGGTCTTATCAATTAATTGGGATAAAATGCAGTTATTAAAAAAATAACTGATATACATAACATAACACAGCATTACATCACGGTTGTTTACTTAATGTGCTAGGCAGAGGTGTAACTTAGTACACCCATATTCCAGGGTAGATATAAAGAAGACTAAAATTGCAATGAATTTATCTATACTATACTAATAAAGTATACATTTCTTTTTAGGGTTCCGTACCCAAAGGGTAAAAACGGGACCCTGATATTAAGACTCCACTGTCCGTCTGTTCATCTGTCACTAGGCTGTATCTCATGAACCGTGATAGCTAGACAGTTGAAATTTACACAGATGAAGTATTTCTGTTGCCGCTTAAAAACAAAATACAATAAATATTTAAGGGGGCTCCCATACAAAAAACGTGTTTTTTTCGGCGTTTTTGCCTTGTGGTACCTACGGAACCCTTCGTGTGCGAGTCCGACTCGCAGTTGGCCAGTTTTTTTACTCCTTTCGCAGGTCTGCTGGAAGAAATTTCTTAAGAAATAAGCAGTACCTTTGTACTCAAATTATAATTGTGTCATATCCCTATGTGTGTACATAAATTATAAAAATAAATAAATAAAGCTGAAGACTTTGTTTGAATGCGATAATCTCTGGAACTACTACAAGTCGGATTTGAAAGATTCTTTTTGCATTTAATAGCCCAATTTTTGTGGATATATATTATAGGCTATTTAGAATCAAGCTACCTCTCTGAGAAGAATTGTCTGTTACTTTTTATTTATTAATTAATTATCTAATTAAAACTAAAATATTATTATGTAGCCGAGCAAAAAGAAAAAAATAAGTAAGAACGCTAAAAGAAAACGAAGTAATCCGGCAGGCGATACGATGCGACGGGGTGGGTCGGGAGAACAAGATTTCACTCGGACAAAGTCGCGGGCAGAATCTAGTTCAGAATGAAACTTCACCTGTCCACTGTAGAAGACCAGGTGCTCCAAGAATGACAGTGTTCATCTTGGTCACCGCAACTGATGCGCCTGCTTCACCATACGCGTAGAAATTGAGATGGGTTCCGTATTCACCATACTCTCTTCTACTACCATTTGTTACGTAGGCTTGACGATCTGGAAAATAAGTAAGATGGTTATAATATGTAGTATGCGATCCGTGGCAGATGATGATGACGTAGAGACACACTTACAGTATTCTTTTAGAGGGTAAATAACCCCATTCCCTTTGTTTGATCGAAGAAAACTGACGCCATTCATTAGCAGGTGCTTCCTTCCATACGGCGACGTCCATCTTGGGGCATTTATCTGGAAAAATATAATGAACTCAATTCTGAAATACGGTTAGGTACTCATAAGTCATACGATTTTTTTCTATTGTATTTTGTTATCATGCTGTTAACAGACGGATAGAGGTTTATTCCAAACTTTCCGCTCAAAATCAAAAGTAATTTAATAAACTATTAATTTAATAACTAATTTAAAAAAAAGGAATTTAATAACTAATTTAATAAACGCGCGCTGGTACATTAGAAACAGCGACATCCACTGGGACCTCAAGATGGATGTCGTAAACATACTAATAAAAAAATATGCAGAATGAACACAGACTTCATCATCATATGAATGTCGAGGCGATCCAACTCCAGTGATGTCAATTAGTACGAAGATTAAAAAGGTTACCTAAAACCTTTTGAGCTAGTTTAGTGTCGTGTGAGTGAACATAAACTGAATTACGTGTCTTCCCTTTAATCTAAAGTGAATTAAGAAAGTCGTTATTGGAGGACTTCTTAATGTTGTAGTTACTTAGGAGTTCATCTTAGTGTGTGAATAGCAAAAATATAGTTATTTTTTTGGGTTACGTACCCAAAGGCTAAAAACGGGTCCATAATTACTAAGACTCCATTGTCCGTCTGTCACCAGGCTGTATCTCATGAACCGTGATAGCTAGACAGTTGAAATCACAGATGATGTATTTATGTTGCCGCTTTAACAACAAATAATAAAAATAAAAGAAACGTTTTTTTTCGGCGTTTTATGCCTTGTGGTACGGAACCCCTTGCGTGTGCGAGTCCAACTCGTACTTGGCCGGTTTTTTCTTAAATTTATTTGGCCTAAAATTCGTTCCCTGACGCAGCCATTAAGTCCTCACGTGTGCAAGTGACAGTGCATGCGGTGCAAGATGGGAGGTGAACCATTGTCTGTGGAGAGACACCGCACACACACCGGAGGTCTGAGCTTTCCATGAACCCCCACTTGTGGAGGTTTCTTAGCAGTTTAAGTTATATTTATTAGCAAATAAGGCTAGTTTGTAATGTTTGATTGTGTGCGTAAAAGAAGGCTGAGAATCAGCACTTTTTGAACGTCAAGATTAGGTACTTATGATAGTCCCCCAAAACCACCGCCCTTCAGTACTTCTTAGTGCTTCAGCTGGAAAGCGAGCGACTAATATTAGGTAGGTACTAGCGATTACCTCGGCTTTTCAGCGCATAAAGTATGTTGATTTGTTAGTATTTCTTTTGCTTTTCGCAAAAGAATAGCCAATCGCTTTCCTTGACGCACTCGCTATAAACCTCTTGTTTAGATTGTTTGCAAATGATGAGTTAAATAATAATACCATCAATCTTCCATTGGGTAGAAGCGCCATGGTTGCTCCGAACCACATGTCATCTCTCAGGAAACCTGGCTGCAACCTGCTAAACATGTTCTCGTTACCTGAAATTAATTGGAAGTTTTCGGTAAAATAATTACCTAAGGTTTGTTTGAAACAAAAAAGGTACCTGGATCTAATAGGTACAGACGCCAACACATCAACCTACTACAATCCGTCAGATGTATTAATAGATTTTCAACTTTATCGCTGAAGCATATGGTTAAAAGTTGATTGAGAAAATTTGACAGTATCGAGTAGCTTGATATGCTGGCGTCTGTACCTGAGAGCAGTGGTGGCAGTGGTAACGGCTGCGACTTATGAGTTGGTCGTAGGTTTGAACCCAGACAGGCGCTTTACTTTGTGTAAATTATTTCTTCACCACTGCTCTCAAAACGGTGAAGGACAAGGAGAGCGAGAGCGATAAGGCCGCCCATTGTATATTTTGTAATGTTGATGTATCTTTTTTCATGTTATGTATTTTTGTGGTGTACAATAAAGTATATATAAATAAATATAAATAAGGACAACATCGTGAGGAAACTGGCATGTTCTAGAACCAAAAATGCAAAGACATGTGACGTCTACCAATCCACACTAGGCCCGCGTGGTGGATTACGGCCCAGTCCCTCTCACTGAGAGGAAGCCTGTGTCCCAGCAGTGGGAACATAGGCTGATTATGAGGTACCTGGCCAAACTTTGTAGGTCAAAGTAGGTACTTAGGTGAAAATACACGTAAATTTGAACAACTTTTAGGTTCTATGAGATAAACTCTGAAAATCAACGACTGCCAAAGATCCAAGAATGGCAGCCGGGTTTAACGTGCTTTCTGAGGCCATGAGCCGCACTTAGCTACAAGAATTTCTAATCTAAAAGCATGATAAATATGGAGAAACAATTAAATTAAGCCTATTGTTACTCATACCAATTAACTACTCCTAAATAGGTACATAATAATATTATGTACTGCTTATCGGCGTTCTACATAGTAACAAAAGAAACATTACAAACATATTATGTATTTGTATTTGTAGATAAAAGCTGGACCTAACCACCAGTCCTAATATTATTGTATTATTTATAATTATAATACCTAAATTATTTATTTAATTTTATTAATTAATCAATTCCTTCTATTTATTATGATTCACACTACGGGACTTTTCAGGATTGCTTTGTTGTTACCTTATATTAAAATAATACCAACGCCAGGGACTTATTTTAAACTTTGGTTTAATACAGGCTCAGGCTAAAAATACGCATCAAATGAATAACCTCTTCCTTTTGTGAAATCGGTAAAAAATTGACAAAATCAAAAAACCCAACTGCTACTAAAAAGTTCAAAACAAGATCATTTTTGAAACAGTCTGATGCAGTTCGTGACAGTGTTTTTATTTAAATCTCAGATTTGATGCCACCAACTGCATCAGCTGAAAGCAGCTGGATGCAGTTGGTGGCAGGCTGCTTTGCTTTGAACTTTTTAGTAGCATTTGTTTTTTTAGGGTTTCGTAAGTCAAAAGGAAAAAACGGAACCCCCTACAGGATCACTTTGTTTTTCGTCCGTCCGTCTGCACAAGACCCTTTATCTCGGGAACGCGTGCAGGTATCGAGTTGAAATTAAAATCGTATACTTAAGTCTACGGTCCTTTGAAGCTGTAAAAAATTCAAACTTCTAAGTTAACGTGAAAAGAAGATACGGCCGTTTATGACGCAAAAAATGTATATTTCGACACTCTCAAGGGAATCAAAATTTATAGGATCTCGGTGACCTAGAATCATGGAAGCAAGATCATGTAGCACAAGTAAAGGAAAATATCCGAAAACCGTAAAGTTGAAGTTACATTAAAAAACCTTGTTTCTATGTTGGTAGGTATTATAGAGGTATGAGGAACAGGGTGTAAAGCTCACTCATACTCTATAGAAAAGGGAGGATCCTCCGACCAGACGGGTGTTATGTCTGGCGGGCAACTGCCCAATGATTCATGTCGGGCCGTTGTATCTATGTTAATTGCGCGGTAAACTCTGCTTGCGCGATGTAGGATTTGCGTGACGTAGTATGACGCGTTGTTCGCATGTGGCGTTGTAGATACCGCTACAGTATGTATTTTGCACTTGATGACTAATAGATTATTACAAGGAAATCCGTCTGGTAATGACAATAACAATGCCAATTCTATCTTTATTGCGGTTTACGTGACACATGTAGTATTATTATTGAAAGAGCTGTGTTCAGTTGGCGGTTGGTGTAGATTAGAATCCAGCCTATTTTTGTGCAATTTATTCATCTTCTACTGCTCTTTATACTATGAACTAAATATATACTATAATATCGTAAGGAAACCACCATTCCAAAGATATATGTGTGACACACCGGCCTGGGGGCCTAAAAAGGCCACTTTGGCAGAATCATAAAAGGATAACATTATGAATCATAATATGTCGAAGGCTTGTTTTTCATTTTTTCGCTGCACTACGTAGATATAATCCAAGAGATTGGGATTGGATTTGGATTGGATTGATTTTAGCACCACATCCATCACCAATAGGTTTTGATACGTTTAACTTTACAGATAACTGTCCATTATGATTCATAATGTTATCCTTTTATGATTCTGCCACAGTGGACTTTTTTAGCCCCCAGTTCTCATACAGAAAGATCTGTGTCCCAGCACCATTATAATCTGTCTGTAGGGTTATTAGGTTACATAGGGGACATATTTTTAGGAAGTGTTGTAGGTACTCATGAAAATGAACAACTTTTATGTATGTACAGTCAGCCCCAAGAATATACATAGAAAAACAACAATTTTATTGTCTACAACCTTTGTTCTCTAACATTGTATCCACCGTACCGGTACAAAACCTACTATATAATTTATTTTACCAAAACAAAGTTAATATTATTTCCCAAAACATCTATAAATCTTGTGACCAAAACCACAGGGGCAATTCTCGTAATTTTAAAAACGTTCACAGTCTGATCTCAGTCTCAATCTGTCAAAAATACCTCATAATTTCCCTACATTTTGACAAGTTTTTGACATTTGTTTGTCACTGAGATGAGATTGTGACTAGATTTTGAACGTTTTTAATTACGAGAATTGGCCTTAAATCTCACAAATATGTATACAGGAATCATTCAATTCAACGAGGTTAACAAAACTTAAAGCTCTATCAATTCAAACATTTAAGCCTTTGGGCGCATTATGTCCAATTCGCAAAATGTCCAACTGTCCAATTCTCAATTGGTCCAGTTCGCAATTGGTCCAGTTCGTAATTTGTCCAGTTCGCAATTGGTCTAGTTCGCAATTGGTCCAGTTCGCAATTAGTCCAATTCGCAATTGGTCCAGTTCGCAATTAGGGGGAGTGCTTGATTACGAGAGGCGTTTTTTGCCACGACCCCTACGTGAGAATGGGTGAGATTCGGCTCTAAATAAAAATGCATATAATTTATGATAAACTTTTTTATTAGAAAAAAATCACAAATCTGTATTAATTATTTGGGCTGATAAATCATAATATTATCGCTATTAGTTAAGAACAAAAAAAAAACCATTTCAATTTCATTTTCAAAAAGAACAAGATTAGGATGGCTTTTTTTTTTCGGATAGGAAATCATCAAATGACCCCTCCCGCTCTGGGTGGAGCGGAAGGAAGTGCCAGACTCTAACTGACTAAAACCCACCCGTGTTCCTTCCTTAGCCCTTTATGTTCCGGGCCAGCGGTAACCCTTTCGGACAATCCCGCTGACCCGGCAGGCTTCGGCCCTATGGGGCCCCTCCTCGATGCTGACATCTCTTTGAGGCGCGCGTGGAACACGTACGTGCCGTCCAGCACGGGCCTGGTTCTGATCGGACGGTGAGCTACCTATTACTCTCCGTAACCACCGCAGGCCCGCGCCTACGGTGGCCGGGAGTCGTCCCGTGGCTCCCGACGCCCGGAGCGTCTCCCGCGGCGGCTGGGACGGGAGGCTCTCTCCCTCATCCGTCCCGCCATCTCCTTCGCTAGCATGACTGCTTCGCAGAAGGAGGTGACTGCCTCCCACCTCCTCACACGGTGGAGCACACGGTGGAGGTCGCCGCCGCTGCCGATCGACTCTACGAGGACACGGCGGTGCTCCGCCCAAGCGGGGCAGACCTCCACCGTGTGCTCCACTGTGTCCTCTTCTTAAGGCCCTTCAGAAGCTGTTTGGTTCCGTCATACTAGAGGGCAAAACACCACAGGCATGGAACAGAGGTGTGGTGATACTTTTCTTTAAGAAGGGTGACAATGCCCTTCTTAAGAATTATAGGCCCATCTCACTCCTGAGCTATGTCTACAAGCTGTTTTCGAGAGTCATCACGAATCGTCTCGCGCGCAGGTTTGACGACTTCCAGCCTCCCGAACAAACCGGATTCCGTAAAGGCTTTAGCACTGTAGACCACATACATACGCTGCGACAGGTTATACAGAAGACCGAAGAATATAACCTGCCTCTCTGCTTAGCGTTTGTGGACTACGAGAAAGCCTTTGATTCGATCGAGACATGGGCTGTGCTGCAGTCTCTTCAACAGTGCCAGATCGACTATCGGTACATCGAGGTGCTGAAGTGTCTGTACGAAAACGCCACTGTGTCAGTCCGATTCCAGGATCAGACCCTACCTATCCTTCTGCAGCGAGGTGTGAGACAGGGAGACGTTATCTCTCCGAAACTGTTCACTGGAGGATGTCTTCAAGGTTCTGGACTGGAAAGGGGCTGGCATCAACATCAATGGCGAGTACATAACTCACCTTCGGTTTGCCGACGATATCGTAGTCATGGCTGAGACTATGGAGGACCTCAGTACAATGCTCGATGACCTCATAGACTCGCTCCCTGTTGCATGGGATTTAGCCAGGACTGGCTAAGGTAAGGTATACGATACTCTATTTCGCTGTCTGGCCCTCAGGTGGGAACAGGCGTGATGTTGGGTTATGGTAGAGCCTCCGAAAGAGTGGGTCTTAAAATGAACATAGACAAAACGAAGGTCATGTCAAATACCCATGTAACATCCACTCTCATAAAGATCTGAGACGCTACGCTCGAAGTCGTGGACGAGTATGTTTACCTAGGACAAACTGTCCAGATAAGTAGGTCTAACTTCGAGAAAGAGGTCAATCGTCGAATCCGACTCGGCTTGGCAGCGTTTGGGAAGCTACACAATATCTTCTCGTCCCACATACCGCAGTGTCTCAAGACGAAAGTCTTTGACCATTGCGTGTTGCCAGTAATGACATAAGGCATTGAAACGTGATCGCTCACAATGGGCCTTAGAAGAAGGCTAAAAGTCACCCAAAGGGCAACGGAGAGGGCTATGCTTGGAGTTTCGTTTTTTTTTTAATGCCTTGAATTGTCATACTGCGATGAGGTTCAGCACAATTATCTCTGTGTATGAAAGAGATATAAGATATCTATACCTAATTAACGAGTGTGATTTGAATTGGTCAATTTGCGAACTGGACCATTTGCGAATTGGACAATTTGCGTTTTGGACAATTTGCGAATTGGACAAATTGCGAATTGGACAAATTGCGAATTGGACGTTGTGAGAATTGGACATTTTGAGCCCACTGGACATTTTGCGAATTGGACATAATGCGCCCAAAGGCATTTAAGTTCTAGAAGTGGTGTTAGAAATAAGTATTTAGTTGAAAAGTATACGCGATCAAAATGTGTAATGTGAACATCTGATTTTTTTTTAAATTTTCAAAGTTTGTCCCACAGTAAAAGTCATTCATTTTCGTGAGTACTATAGTCTCTTAAAGTTTGTTTAACTTGAACCCTAATTGCCTAACACACTATCAATCTCAATCTGAATTATTTGAAGGATATTTCTAATCCGTTGCTTCATAATGTTCGAAAAATTTGTCTGCTCAGCAACGCAAATAACGCAATGAATGTTGTTGAACTGTCAAAATAAAAGGCATTGCTAATGATAGTGTTACGCAATTACCCTGCTGACACTTTTTTTGTTTTTTTTTGAGGATGGGAAATCATCAAATGACCCCTCCCGCTCTGGGTGGAGCGGAAGGGAGTGTCAGACTCTTACTGACTAAAACCCACCCGTGTTCCTTCCTTAGCCCTTTATGTTCCGGGCCAGCGGTAACCCTTTCGGACAATCCCGCTGACCCGGCAGGCTTCGGCCCTAACGGGCCCATTCTTTGTTGCTGACACCTCGTATTATTATTTGTTTCAGTACAATATCTACCTATTTTACCGGATCTTTTCAACGGTGTGCAGGATACATTCTTCACGTCCAGGTCCTGCAGTGAACAATTGAACACTATTCCTGGTTTAATGCCTGTTGAGTACTCTTCGGGTTCCTGGGCTTTTGGTGCCCCCACTAATAATCTGTAGATGGAGAAACAAGTCATTAAAAAGTTAATCTTTCATTATACAAGATAACGTATCTTTTTAAATCAAACGGTCGGTATACTGTTTTAAATGAATAAGCAATTAGATCCTGGAAACATATAAGGTGTTATTGGAAAACCCAATAACACCTTACAGTACCCAGTTTTATTTTGCAGATTTTGCTATAGGAGCACCATAGGAAGATGAGGGAAAAGGGGCAGTTTTTAAACGAGTATCTATAAGGGATATACCGAGGGATTGAATACAAATGACGATCAGCGGATCCAGCCCGTAGGAGCTCAAGGCTTTGGTTGGTCTATAGCTAAAGCCCGACCTGGTAATCAAACCATTAGACTACTAAAGAACTATTGTTCAAGTACTTACCCTTCAGGACTTAAAATAGTAGAAAAGCCAAAATACTCCGCATTATATTCTGGTTGGAAGAGTATTCTCGTATTTTCATGGAACACATAGCTTGATCTCGAAGTTTGTGCAAATATGAGTAAAGATAAACAAAATATTGATTCTTTGGCCATTTTTGGTATTTATCTGAAAGAAAGATAATTTTTATCAGAGTTTGTTTTTTGAGCGACAAAAAACAACAAAAATATATTGTTGTCTACACTATCTTTACGGAGATAACAATTTTTTTTTCAAACCCCTCGTTTGGCTCGGCTAGAGGTAGTATCAAAAAATATTTCTAATTGTACCTAGAAACAATGTTTAAGTGGTACTATGCATGTAGCATTGAAATGAAATTTACAGCACAATGTAAATAAAACAAAAAAAAAACTATTTAAGTAGTTGCTGCTGTAAAAAAAATTGAGATACCTACCTACATTGTTATTTATAATGTAGCTAGAGACCCGCCCTTACTTTGCACGGTTATTACGACTTTACAAAGTATCGAAATTATGTAGGTTCGTTTATATTAAGAAATTTTTATAGGTACTCATAAACTTTTCGGAGTTCACTATCTTAAATAGATTCAAAATAGATCCCCCCTCCCGCCTTAAACTACATTCATCTAGTCCATATTCAATGTCAATAAAAATATATAATAAACTAGTATATAATAAATTACCAGAAGACATAAAACAACAAAATAAAACCAGTATATTTTAAAATAAACTAAAGCAATACTTAATTAAAAAAAGTTATTACACAGTACAAGAATATCTAACGGATAAATTCAATAATAATAATACATAACTATGAATAACAGATATATTTTAATAATGAAAATAACAAAAATATAATACTTAATATTTATACTACATAAATAAAAATGAACAATTTACAAGCTAGTAAAGAAATAAGCAATATTTAATATTATAATTAAATGACTAAATAGATAGACCTACATATAAAATATTAATAGAATAAGTGAATTAAGGAAAATATAAATACTTAAGTTATAAAATAATTCTAACATAACCGCAAGGAAAATTAATAAAGCGCTCTTCCTCTCTCTACCAATTTAAAGCTGTGCCCGACAGGGTCCATAATTGCTTCTATTATTTTTTATTACCACGTGTAATTGTATTGTAGGTACATTATGGATTGCAATAAACGATTTGATTATCCCTAACTAGATGATGGTGAAAACAGCATCAAAATCAGTTAAGAAGAACTTCGCGGTTACAAAGACAAATACGAGAAGCGACTTCAATTTTTAATATGCGTAGCTACTAGCTATTTAAAAAAGAAGGGTCCATATACGAAATATAAAAGTCATTATAACTTACAAATTTTTGCGCGAAAAACGATAAACGTCACTGGTCCGCCTTCTTCAATTATTTTCGGTAGCACTCCCAAAACCCCCACTGCACTATTTGACGGCGTCAAAGATAACACTGAACTTTATTTCAAAGAAATATGATATGAATAAACTGAAATGCCAGAATATATTCTCTAAAATATACAACACGTTTCAACACACACAAATGTTGGGCCAGACTAATAACTAGATTTATTCCTTAGTAGCAAAAATATACATAATGATTATTTATCAAAATTGTAGTGTAATAAGCTCGACATCCTATCAATGAATGAGTTGTGCACCAAACTTGTATTTAGTTAACTTACTGACCTATCATTAGCAGAGCGCATTAATTAATACATTGACGAAATACAATGGAGGATTTTAAACCTTATCTCTTTAAACTAACTTTGATTTTTCTTTGTGTCTAATATAACAGTTTTGCAGTTATAATGATAGTTGGTATCACATTTCAAACAGCGGTTTAACAAAAAAAAAGTTCCTAAGCATCTGATGAGTGCAAGGAAGGTGGGTGCATAGCATAGCATAATCAGCCTATAATGTTCCCACTGCTGGGACACAGGCCTCCTCACTGTGAGAGGGAGTGGGCCATAATCTACCATACGGGCCCAGTGCGGGTTGGTAGATGTCATATGTCTTCGAATTTTTGGTTCTAGGACATGCCGGTTTCCTCACGATGTTTTCCTTCACCGTTTTGAGAGCAGTGGCGATGAAATAATTTACACAAAGTAAAGAACCTGTCTGGGTTCGAACCTACTACCTGCAACTCGTAAGTCGCGGCAGTTACCACTGGGCCACCACTGCTCTCAAGGTGGGTGCGGTACAAAGGAATTGAGGCCTAAATTTAGAAAAAAAAGTTTATTGAACTAGGCTGACTGCCAGGGCGTATTGCCAAGCATCGAAGGAATTGAATGACGACATGATACGTCCATAGCTTAACGTAGATCCCGCCTAATTTACTGTGTTTTGATGTCTTATTCATGATTCTTATCACTATACCAATTTATTTGGAGTCGGTGCATTATTTATATATTCATAGTTACGTCGGTACAATACCAATTACATTAATTAACATAGAAACTATTAATATTAGATTGACAATAATTATGTTGTATAAAATTTTAGGGATTAAAGGATTTTTTAGTTATTTTTTTTGTCTGTGCTAAAATACCAATCAATCCAATCCCATTCTCTTTGATTAGACCTACGTAGTGCAGCGAACAAAAGAAAAACACGGACTGTCTTCGCCATATTATAATTCATAATGTTATCCTTTTATGATTCTGCCAAAGTGGCCTTTTTAGGCCCCCCGTTCTAATGTACTTTTGTCAAGTAAAAACTGTCTGTCACTCTATAAATTTTTTCACGATCTTTTTCTCCAAGTAATTTCTCTTATATTACACTTTCTAGCTATAACAATCTACACACAGTCCATCCATCGTTTATTATTTAGTCTTCACCTACTCTTATACATACATATTTAAATTTTCCTAACGCCATTTTTCTCATTCCTCCTGATCACAGTATATTGTTGTCTTATTGATTGTATTTTATGTATTCATTTCGCTACGACATAAAGCTGAGTTACCACGGAGTAGTGCGTGATTTTCCGATGATAAAAATACAGTATTTTCCCGTCAGTTGGGTATCTGATGAGTGTCATATTAACTTAAAGGTACCTAGATATTATTTATAAATTCTACTGCTGAACTTGTCCGGTGGGGTAATTTCGTAACATTTACAATGGCAATGTCATTCATTTTGACAATCCAACAACATTCATTGCAAAATAGCATTGTATAGGCAGACGAATTTTTTAACAAATGAAGCAATGGATTTAGAATTTCCTTCAAAATCCTCGGATTTTGCTAGAGAGTATTTTACACAATTTTGATACTGGGTTCAATCTTAGTCAGACAATGTGTTATTTGATTTTTATATAAGCAAACCCTTAATAGCAGTCTTCAGTCTGGATTTGGACCCGGTTACTGACAATATTATATAAATGAATACAACAATGATTCTCAAGGTCCAGCACAATCATTAATAGTTAAAATGAAACACTCCGTTCAGTGTAAGGATATCAGTTTCCGTTCGCTGATAAAAGATGTATCTCAGTATGAATGGAGCCTAAGTACAATAGCAATTATATGTTTCTTTGTGCCAGTGACCTTTCAGTGTAGGTAGTCCGATAGCTGAAAACTTTCGATACTTACCTACCTATTTATTTCGATACTTACCTACCTATTTATGTCGATACTTACCTTCCTATTTATTTCTATATTTATTTCAATACTTACCTACCTATTTATTTTAATACTTACCTTCCTATTTATTTCTATACTTACCCACCTATTTATTTCAATACTTACCTACCTATTTATGTCGATACTTACCTACCTATTTATGTCGATACTTACCTACTTATTTATTTCGATACTTACCCACCTATTTATTTCGATACTCACCCACCTATTTATGTCGTTACTTGCCTACCTATTTATTTCGATACTCACCCACCTATTTATGTCGATACTTGCCTACCTATTTATTTCGATACTCACCCACCTATTTATTTCGATAGTTACTTACCTATTTATTTCGATACTCACCCACCTATTTGTTTCGATACTTACCCACCTATTTATTTCGATACTTACCTACCTATTTATTTCGATACTTACCTACCTATTATTTATTTCGATACTTACCTACTTATTTATTTCGATACTTACCCACCTATTTATTTCGATACTTACCTACCTATTTATTTCGATACTTACCCACCTATTTATGTCGATACTTACCTACCTATTTATTTCGATACTTACCCACCTATTTATTTCGATACTTACCTACCTATTTATTTCGATACTTACCCACCTATTTATTTCGATACTTACCCACCTATTTATGTCAATACTTGCCTACCTATTTATTTCGATACTCACCCACCTATTTATTTCGATAGTTACTTACCTATTTATTTCGATACTCACCCACCTATTTGTTTCGATACTTACCCACCTATTTATTAAGTAAAATGAAGATTAAACGAAAGATTAGAGCAGTGGTGGCCCAGTGGTAACGGCCGTGACTTATGAGTTGTAAGTGATGCTTTACTTTGTGTAAATTATTTCATCAGCACTGCTCTCAAAACAATGAAGGAAAACATCATGAGGAAACAAGTATGTCCTAGAACCAAAAATGCGAAGACTTGAGTCTACCAACCTGCATTGATTTTAACAATACTAGATATGCAAAGTAATTATTATTGCAGGACACAGGACATTAAATCAAATTATTTGCCTAGCCGATTGTTCTGGCCTAGCCTGGATGGATCTGGTTAAGCTACGCTTGCCGCGGTTGTTCCGTGGATGTTGACCATCTTCACTTACCAAGACCCCTCCGTGCCTCGGAAAGCACGTTAAGCCGCGTTCGTCCAGGCATTCGTGGATCTTTGATAGTCGTTACGGGTCGTCTGTAGCCTGAAAGTCTGACAACCAGTCTTACCAAGGGGTATCGTATTACCATTAAGTGGGTTTTGGAGGTCAGCTATGCAGTCGCTCCATGTTAAATACTGTTATTCAGCTGCGTTCGGTTTGACTGGAAGCCGAATTCAACATAGTTGGGAAAAGGCTAGGCAGATGATGAACAGGAATGGAATCAAGAACTTCGTGACAAAGAGATTCATACGTTAATTGTAATTATTTTAACAATTAGGTAATAGGTATCTACTTACATAACAAAACGGAGCTCCAAGAATCTTAGATTTTTTATTAGAATCAATTAGGTACTGTTTTCTTTGTACGAAGAAATTCGTAATTAAAATCGTTAATGAACTCACTTTGTTCCGATTTGTAATAATGCAAATTAGATTACAAATTGGTCATTAAGAATTCCTAATTTAGTATCAATAGCTACTATTGTTATGGTAGTATCAGTCGTAATCACTTTTAATAACAATTCCAATAATTAACTAATTTGGCAGTTAGATAATTTACCTCTACAACAGTAACCTAACAATGACCTTATTGTAACGAGAATAAAGATCACAATTATTTTGACAGACTTATCAGTGGCAGCAACCCAACAGCAAGCTTATTAGAATGATATTAAAGATCATTCTGATTTGGACAATGTTGCAAAATCAGTGGTAAAATAACTGTGAAAGGACTTTCAATTGAAGCTTCGTTGGTTGGTTGGTTGGTTTTTATTCTTAATTTCAGCCGAACGACGTCCACTGCTGGACATAGGTCTCCCCCAAGCACCTCCACTTCGCCCAGTTCTGTGCTTCTCGCATTAAACGGGTTCCTGCGGCCTTCACAGGGTCGTCGTCGGTCCACCTTGGGCCTTCCAACGCTACATCTACCGGCGCGCAACCCGCGGCCCGAAAGCCGAAATTGATACGTTTTCTAAAATTTAGATTTGAGTTCATAGTGACACCTAGATATTTCAAATGGTCAGCCTTTTCTAAAGTGGGACAAGAACAGGCAGTGTCAGAGTGTGTACGTGCTACAATAAAATTATGTTAGTAAATGTTTAGATTAGTAAGCGGTTTCGTTTTTCTCATTGTAAAAAAATGTATTTTGTTTTATCTGCATTTAATGTTAAGAGATTATTATAGAGCCAATCAGACACAATGGTAAAACTATTCTGAGCATGTTGATAGACCTCAACTTGATTTAGCTAAAAACAATAGAGTGGAGACATTATGACACCATTTTGGAGTGGCAGGCTGCACAGTTCATATATATAGATTTAAAATAACCTGGGGGCCAAAATGCTGCCTTGTGGAATTACGGTAGAGAATCAAAGTTAACTACAGAATAAGCAAGCTGAAGTGGCAATGGTTCGGCCATATTAGCCGTAGATCTGATTGGAGACCGTTGGAGTAGACGTGTCGTTGAGTGGAGACCGCGAATCGGGAAACGTAAGGTAGGACGCCCTTAGGCTAGGTCGAGCGACGCTCTTCGCAGGTTGGCTAGTAGCAGTTAGATAAGAGTTGCTGAGAATCAAGCTAAATGGCGTGCAATTGGAGAGGCATAAGTCCAGCAGTGAACTGCTGATGATGATGATAAATGCTGATTGGCAATTTTGAACTACACCATGATGTATTCCATTTCTGATAGGAAATGTCGCTACCAAAACTACATACAAACTCACGAACACAAAAACTAAAACTTATTCTCATGTTTCCACAATTTAATAATTTGGAAAAATTAATTAATTATTTGGAATCCTGAAAACTAGCTTACTTTACCTACAAGCAATAAATAACACTAATATTATAAAGGCAAAAGTTTGTGAGGGAGTGAGTGTGTGTGTGTTTATATGTTTGTTACTTCTTCACGCTCAAACAGCTGGACCAATTTTGATAAAATTTGGTATGGAGGTAGCTGACACCCTGAATTAACATATAGGATACTTTTTATCCCGATATTCCTACGGGATCGACATTTACGCGGGTGAAACCGCGGGGCGCAGCTAGTTCAATTATAAATCAATTAATAATGACGTTTATTATCTCATTTACCGATAATTATTGAATTTTATAGATATTGTTGCTAGGTAATTAAACGCCTGCCACTAATGAATCAATATAGCCGATTCAATATTGAATTATGCGATTGAGATGCTTGCCGGCTATTAGATCATGACAGATTTAGGTACTGTCGCGGTTTTATTTGGTTGGTTCGTTGGTTCCAACAATCAAACTTCGTCACAGAATAACTAATAGTGCCTTCGTGAATATTTTATAACTTGATGACATGAATAATGTATAAACATCATCATCTGCCTAGTCTTTTCCCAACTATGTTGGGGTCGGCTTCCAGTCTAACCGAATGCGGCTGAATACCAGTATTTTATATGAAGAGACTGCCTGTCTGACCACCACAACCTAGTTACTGGGTAATACGATACCCCTTAGTAAGACTGGTTGTCAGACTTTCTGGCTTCTGACGACCCGTAACGACTGTCAAAGATCCAAAAATGACAGTCAGGACCAACGGCTTAACGTGCTTTCCGAGGCATGGTTAGAATGAGATAAACAGTATTTCATATTTACGTTATCAACCAATAACGATCCCACTGGGACACAGGACAGAAGAAAAAGACTACTTCACAATGTTACCTTTATTCAAATTTGGCTTAGAATCAGTATGTATATTTCAACATCAAAAGTTAGTGTGCTGTAGCTGGGAAGACGAAAGACATCAAACAAAAACGCAACACGTCTGTCTGTACCTATAGTTTTAGAAAATATGTAACTATTGATAACAATTAACATCCTCAGGTCAAAATGTCCTATAAACCCAACAAAAAATTTCACGCCGACTATACAAGGTTTAATTTAAGTCGTTTTGGACCTCTTAAGGGGTCATTGTACTCATCATTATGTATACGAGATATGCGAACATAAATGTAGGGAACAGCTGAGTTTTTTTTCGCGATTTCAGGTTTGGTCCCATAGTAAAAGTTGTTCATAATGATGAGTACAATGACCCCTGAAGAGGTACAGAACGACTTAAATTTAAACGTGTATATTTATGGCTCGTGACCCATCTCAAGCGGGATCAAAGTGATAGGGGACGTCTTTTAATGGGCAACCCCATTGTGACACCATCATTATCGAAACTTGGAAGTTTATTTGATTGCTTTTATGAAGTTTCTTGCCCGCAATTCTCCACAGGAACCTACTAGGCTTTGGAATGGGCAAGTAGTTTCGTCTTTCTGATTGACCGAACCCTTGACAATTCAAAAGGGTCTGTAAACTGTCCATTTACTTATTATAATTTTTGTTTATACCTGCAGCTTAATTTTGCAATTGAAGCGTGTTCCGAACATACCTTGCATAATAGAAATATTTAGTGTCATCACTTTTATTATAATTTTTTGCTTAATAGAAATATTTAGTGCCATCCTTTAGTTAATTTTATGACCATTTAGAGAAAACATGGTCTTGCCAACCGGTAGAAAAGTCCTTTGAGCAAAACGAATTTGGAATTTCCATAGCGGATGTACAGACAGCTTCGCTATGTGGGGATTCCTCAAGTTTTAAAATATTATACAGGTATAATATCGCCCATTTGGTATCCACTGAGTGATGGCTTTTGCGTATTGCTTCTCCGACATGCGGCAGATGTAGCCAGCCAAGTTCCACAATTTGTGTTTTGGGCGAGTAAATTCCTGCAAATCTACGTAAAAGCCTTCTTCGGCTTCTGTATCGTAAAATCATAAAGCTGTAAATGCAGCTATGTCAGATTTGAACTTGCGTATTTTTTGCTGGGGTACCCAATTGGTGAAGCTGAGTGTACCTACATTTACTTTTCGCCGTTCTAGAATACCATCGGTAACGTGAGTAAAACCGTTTAAGGTGAATGGATAGTGGTAGACCGCGAAATTCTAAAAGGAAAAGGGTTAATGGTAGAAATCTAACTTAAAAAGATGTATTAATGATTATAATTCTCTAAATATGTACCTGTTATTGTCGCGAATCACATTTTGATCAAGATACAACCTGACACTGACCTGCAAATTGCAAAAAACGTAAGAAAATTTGAATTTCGCGGTCTCAACTACCCATTCACCTTAAAAAGGTGCACCACTTAATTCGCTCATAGCAACTGATTCGTCGATACCAGTGGGGGTTATACGCTGAATACTAATAGGGATAGTATAGATACGACCGCACCGCAATAGTACGGAACTCAAACATTGCCCGCTCTCAGATAATATTTGCCGAACGTGATTAGTTCCCATATTCGGACATACTAGTTTTCGGTATATTGAACTTAGACGGTGGCGTAGAACTTGTAACTTGTTTAGTGAGAAAGCCAAATCAAGTCTCTGAATCTGCTGATCATAATAAGCCTATAATGTTCCCACTGCTGGGACACATGCCTTCTCTCTATGAGAGGGAGTGGGCCGTGGGCCCAGTGCGGGTTGGTAGATGTCACATGTCTTAAAATTTTTAGTTTTAGGACATACCGGTTTCCTTACGATGTTTTCCTTTACTGTTTTTAAGCAGTGGTGATGAAATAATTTACACAAAGTAAAGCGCCTGTCTGGATTCGAACCTACAACCTACAACTCGTAAGTCGCGGTCGATACCACCGCGCCACCACTGATGTCACAGCAGAGGGACATTTCCCGTAATTTTAAGAACGTTCACAGTTTGATCTCAGTACGAGTATCAATCTGTCAAAAATACCTCTAAAATCCTTAAATTTTTTACTTGTTTTTGACATTGATTGTTGCTAAGATGAGATTGCGACTAGATTTTGAACGTTTTTAATAACAGGAATTGACCTTCTGATGTGTGATTGAACTTGCAAAGGAAGAGTTAAACTGTAAAATTTTCCCAATCAACAATGAGCCTTATAATTTAGTGATAAAGTTGAAAATCTATTAAAGGAATTTTACAGATTGTAGTACTTCATGTGCTGGCGACCCAGTCTGTACACCAGAAAATACATAACAAAAAATTGGATTATTACTACAAAACGTACAATGGGCGGCCTTATCGCTTTCTGCGATCTCTTTCAGGCAACCTTGGAATGGTGATTGGGTGGATATAAAAAAATGGGGTTGTCAGTGGTGCAAAATAATATTCTATAATAGAGACATAGATATAGTTGGTTAATTTTTTGTTAAAGAGTATGTCAAGAATATATTACGTTTTTTAACGAAACTTGAAACTCGGGTATGCAGGCACTCCCGTGAGCCATATGTATAATGCTGTATAATAGATACATAAATATATACATACTAAATATACAAACAACGAAAATAAATGAGGGTTCCACAAGGGTTCTATGCTACAAGGTAAAAAATGCCGGAAAAAAAACACGTTTTTTGCATGTAGATGGAGACCCATTATTTTTTAACTTTATAATATTTTTATTACCTACTCGTTGTTATAAGGGCAGTAGAAATACACATTCTGTGAAAATGTCAACCTATTTGTCTACCTGTTACGGTACAGACAGCACATCAACTACAATCTGCTTTAATAAATTTTCAACTTTATCGCTACTAATGCATAAGGTTCAAAGTAGATTGGGAAAATTTGACAGTTTCGGGTAGCTTGATGTACTGGCGTCTATACTATCTTCTATAGCTAGCCTGTGACGTCATCCGCGTGAAATTTCTTGTTCCCCGACCCACCCCGTCGCATTGCATCACCTGCCCGCGACATCACATCGTTCTCGCTTAGCGTCCGACTTTATTTCTTTTTGCTCAATTCCTAAGGGTCATAGCACGATGTTATAGTTCTATAGCCTTCCTCGATAATTGGGCTATCATATGCAAAAATAATTTTTCAAATCCGACTGGTAGTTCCAGAGATTATCACCTATACCTACATATACACTTAAAAATCAAACATAAATTTTACCTATTTATCTATCCACCAGATATAATCCTCTAATCCACCCAACGATTGAGGGATGGTTTTATTATTAACCACTCAGTAAGTTTAGTCTACATGAAAACCTGATCACAAAGCGGCCCTTTAGCACGCGTGCTCACTCAATGAGGGTGAATTTAATTCACAGGAACGGTTGAATGTAGAGTGGTAGTATTCTGAAATGAAAAGAGTTCTTTGAAATCTCGTTAAATGTTACCAAACAAGTAAGGGTCCAAATTATCGTCTGTCTACCCACAGACTCAATTGTAAAATCAAAGATTTAAATCGTTAGATTAGCCCTCCCCGCCATAAGTCGTGCGAAAAGTGAATACTGGGAAAGGTGAGATCATACATCATCATATAGATGTCAAAACAAAAAAAAAAAGACTCGTGTTTTTTTGACGCGGTAGCGTGAATCTATCGATTTCAATCTCTGGGGAAAGGGCGTGCGTTTAAGTGTGGGTGTTAAAGTTCTGGCTTACTTTGTAAAAACAAGCAGGTATAATTTCATTTTCACTGGATTTTAAGCAATCATCAACATTTGGTATACGGAGACAAAAGTTCTCTTATCCACCACGCGGGCCTAGTGCGGGTTGGTAGATGTCACATGTCTTCAAATTTTTGGTTCTAGGACATGCCGGTTTTTCCTTCACCGTTTTGAGAGCAGTGGTGATGAAATAATTTACACAAAGGTAAGCACCTGTCTGGGTTCGAACCTACGACCTACATCTCGTAAGTCGCGGCCATTACCACTTGGCCACCACTGCTCATTTACTCATCACATCTAATAATTTTTGAAAACCAGAATAAGGATGAAATTTTCAAATGAATGCGTTGGACACTGCTTCAGCTAGTCTACAATGTTCATGACATTCCATTTGCTATGAAAATCTGTTAGGACAAACGAGTTAGGCTGGGAGCAGACATGAATATAAAGTTAGAAACGAATGTCAGAGCTGCTCGATTGAATGAATTTTGTACAATACCTACTTTTGGGGTTGGGCGATGATTGATGTAAAATACATTGACAGAATCCGAAAGCCGGTTTTTGCGACTTTCTGTCTGTTCAGCATAGCCATTATTTCATCTTTACCTACTATCCATAGAACAGAATGCTCTTTATTATGTACACCATATAAATTACAGACATAAATATAGAAACTGTACAAAGGGTGACACAATGGGCGGTCTTATCACTAAAAGCGATCCAATTCCATATAAACACGCAATTATATTTATATAATGATATATACCCCACGACGCACCGTTTTTGAGATACTCGTATATGCGAAAAACTCAAAAGTGGGAAAATTATGTGCCCCATACCCAGACCCCTCCGGCCTAGCTCCTAGACGTCAGGACTTTTATTATGTTCACTCCCTAAGCACCCTGAAGAAGTTTCTGAAGAAATCGCTTAGGTCCCTCCTCACGCATTGTATGAAATGAAAAGTTGGAAAAGGGGCCGGTGAATTTTTTAAATTCGGAAAATACTGAAAATGTTTATTTCTTTAAGATGTTTGTACGTATAATTAAAATTTGTACAGGATAACGTTTGTCGGCTCAGCTAGTTATATTATTTATAAATGCGAAAGTAATTCCGTCTGTGTATCTGCTACATTTTCACGCCTTAATGGCTGAACGGATTTATATGAAACTAGCTTATGCCCGCGACTTCGTTCGCGTGAAATTTCACCCTCTCAGGGGTGGAATTTCGAAAAACCCTTTCTTAGTGGATACCTACTCTTCACAAAGAACACACCCTCCAAATTTCATGTCTCTAGAACCAGCGGTTTAGGCTGTGCGTTGATATATCAGTCAGTCAGTCAGGACTTTGAATTTTATATATTTAGATTTGACACACGGATAGATCATGAACTGGGTTAGGATATGGGATACTTTTTGACCCGGCAATACGATCCCATTGGATGAATAAAGATATCGACGCGGGCGAAGCTGTTGGGCAAAAGTCGACAACTCCAGAAAAAAGTACACGTTTTATAATATTTAATCACTTCTGTGCGCTAGTGTCCTTTTTTAAAACGGTTTTATTTAGCTTTCCCTGTTTGTTATTTATTTATTTGGGTCTAATTTAGTACTTGTACCCCCTTCCTGAAGTGTTGGCAGATTGATCAGAGGGGCAATTCTCGTTATTTTAGGAACGTTCACAGTCTGATTTCAGTCTCAATCTGTCAAAAATACCTCTAATTTCCCCTACAAGTTTTTGACATTTGTTTGTCGCTGGGTCTCTTTAGGCCAAGTTCTTGAAGTCAATCTATTTCTAAATTCTGTGTGCTCACAGCTTAATTCCAACTTGATGGTAGGTAGGTACTCAAAACAAGTTGGATTAACAACGCACCAATTGAAATCAAATTAGCGTTTCAATGGCGTTGAATTTAGGAAATTTTCTATTTAACTATAATATTTATGAAATTAATTGGAAAATTAAATGATTTGAATGATATTGAAGGCAACTAATCAGTGGGAACTGTGGTTATGATGTTTTATTTTAAACATACCTAATTATTTACAAGACTGTTGTTGTTTACCTGTACGTAAATACTAATACACCGAGCAAAGAAGGCCACGGGGCCGTATTAACGCCGCTGTTTTACTGTCGTATTATCTACGACAGTAAGAACGCCTTTTTACTGTCGTAGCTAATACGACAATAATACTAAAATCAACCATGGGATTACTTCAGAAAAAATGGCAGTAGCTTTCGAACTACGAATGCCCATATCCCTCAACTTTGAATCATGAAAATTTTAAAGAGCTGTGGATTTTGTGAATAATAAATTAATTAATTAATACTCGTAAATCAAGGCTATTTCCATTCTAGATTTAGGTTAAGATTTAAAAAGAACCTAGATATTGTTTTTATAAACGAAAACTCGCACACGATTCTCAAAATTGATAAATAATAAACAAGCTATATTTTTCACCTAAATCCTTTACTCGCCTTTTACGAAACAAAAAGGACGAGGTTATAAAATCCAATAAACGTAATCAAACCAATTTCTTTACACATCCGTCCTCTCCAAGATTTTCAAATAATTGTCCTGGGTCTTGCATTCGAATATTGGAATTATTCGAATAATAAACTATTTCGAAAAATCGAATACCTACATATTCAGATTTATTCCTTTATATTACTCAGACTCTTATTGTAACTAAGTCAATGGCGAATAAAGACATGATTATTAAAACATTTTTTTTAATTCGAATAATTCGAATGATACCCTAAAAAATTCGAATGTTAAAATTCCGAATATTTGCAAGCCCTAGAAGACATAAGAAGGACTTCAGTTTGTGGCTTTTATGGACTTTACGAGATTCCACCCCCTGCGACCGACAAAGAGCTACCTAATGGTACAAAGTGCTGTTGAAAGAAAACCCTTTCACGTTATTTGAAGTTTTTTCAGCGTTCCAGTTAACACGGTTTGCGTGTCGAATTAAATATAAAGGATTTTTTTTGGGAATATTTTTTAAGTTAGTATCGAGTAGGCTAGGATAGCAATTTTTTTCTGAAATATTACATTAAAATTGTTGTATTAGGTAATGTGCATTTTTCATACCTTTCTAACTTTAAACTATTAAATTATTATGTATGTAACACATACACACAACAAGACAAGAAAAAAATAGAACAGTAAAATAGGTACAAAGGTGATGCTTGCAATTTTAGTTTCAAATGTTTCAACATTCCTAAATTCATCATGATTCGTTGATTCTAAGGTTCATATGGTTCATTTTTCAAAAATAGACTTTTACAGTTAAATACTTGACACATTTAAGTGGGACTCCTTAGGCCCTTTCTTTACTGTACTGCGTATAAATGTAGAAAAAACGTGTCTGTCAACAAGTTTCCATATGTCTGTCAATTATATTGGTCTTTACTATAATGAAAATGAGAATCGCATGAAAATCCGTTTCGTAGTAGAAGAACAATGTAGTCACACGATTTTGTCTTAATAGTACCTATATATACTTTATATTTATTTATTTGTTTTAAATGTAGGTAGTACGTACATATTTATGGGTTATTTATTTCAGTTTTTCATTTATCACAATACAACACACACACAACAATGTCGCAACATTTTATTTGATTTTGTAAATTTATTTTAACGGACACACATATCTCTATGTGTTTGTTATTCCAGCGTATGGCACTCGTGGGTTGCAGCTGAAAATCAGCGTCAGGTGGTACACCTTGTGTTGTCATCTGACATTATGCTGAGCTGAGGCCCTTTTGGCATTATAATCTTTGTTTTCTGTTTTTATAGTTTTAAGGTGTACCTACTTATTTTGATGTAATGCCAATAAACGCATTTTTCTTTCTGTCTTTCCATTGGTAGTGATCCATACAACACTGACGACCGTGCCTACACATGGCGAATAAACCGTAGTTTTTCACACCAAAAAAATGTGTACCGTGCAAAGTGCCTAACTGAGACTTACATTCGTCCGGCTAGAAAAGAGAAGTCGACATTGAAAAAAGAAATTGCTGTACTGCTTTTGACAACAATTCCCAGAAAACTAAACTTCACAAAAGTTAAAACTCATATACCTACCTATTTATGTCGAATTTTTTCAGCTTCAGCAAACATGCCGGAGACGCTGCAAAACCGCGGTAGCCCCATCAGCATACTGAACTAAGCAAAGTTATATTGACTTACATAACGCCTTATAAAAATAGCAGTGCAACACATATAACGTAATAGCAAAATGCCTACTTTTTTAATGAAAACTAGCTGCGCCCCGCGGTTTTACCCGCATAAGTTTCGATCCCGTGGGAATATTGGGATAAAAAGTAGCCTATATGTTAATCCAGGGTGTCGGCTACCTACGTACAAAATTTTATCAAAATTGGTCCAGCCATTTGAGCGTGAAGAAATAACAAACATATAAACACACACACACTCTCAAACTTTCGCCTTTATAATATACACTAATTATAAAGGCGAAAGATGTGATTACTACAAATCATTTTAGCTTATTACAATACATGAAAAAGTATCATAAACTAACCAATAATAGCCGTTAAACTAATGTGAATTTAGCCTAACATAGACATTTAATAGACTATCGAAGTAGGGCAGATGGGACGTCCCCATTCTGGCTATTCTATAGAAACGCGGTCATCATTGTTGAATAGATAACTAAGGCCCCAAATGCATGGGAGATTATAGTTAGAAATCTCAATGGGATCGGGTGAAGTAGTGTTCATTTATACAATAGGTGCTTTTCATCCTGTTAAAGTTATTTCTAAACTAGTCTTGTGATAAAGGGCTTTTTACCATGGTTAAGGCGAAAGCGCCAGGGTAGCCCGCGAAATTCAATTTTTTTTTACGTTTTTTGCAATTTGCTGGTCAGTATTAAGTTGTACGTTGATTAAAATATGATTCGCGGCCGTAACAAATATGTATTTACAGAATTATAATCATCAAAGTCATCAACACAACTCTCTAAGACCAGGTACCTAATCCCCAAGAATGACTATTCCATGAAATCTTGACATTTGGGGATTATACTAACTTAACAAGTTGTATTACTGATTGTAATGATTATAATTCTATAAATACATATTTGTTACGACCACGAATCATATTTTAATCAACGTACAACTTAATATTGACCAGCAAATTGCAAAAAACATAAGAAAATTTGAATTTCGCGGGCCACCTTAGCGCTTCCCCCTTAGGAGATCTGAGGGGCAATTCTCGTAATTATAAGAACGTTCACAGTCTGATCTCAGTCTAAAACTGTTTAAAATACATTTTTGACAAGTTTTTGTCATTGATTGTCGCTGAGGTGATATTGTGACTGGATTTTGAACGTTTTTAAACGGTTTTATTTAGCTTACCCTGTTTGTTTTGTAAAAAAAGTTGCGTCGGTGGTGCGACGAGTACGGCGTGGGAGCCCGAATAGCGTCATAAAGATGATTGGCGAGAGAACCGATACTGTTCTGCTCAGTAGGTAACTCCATGTGTTGCGAGACCAATGAGCATACTGTGCAGGGGTAGGCGGTGTGTCTAGTTTCTTCTTTTTTACATTTTAGGGTTCCGTACCCAAAGGGTAAAAACAGGACCCTATTAATAAGACTCCACTGTCCGTCTGTCCATCTGTTACTAGCCTGTATCTCATGAACCGTGATAGCTAGACAGTTGACATTTTCACAGATGATGTATTTCTGTTGCCGCTATAACAACAAATACTAAAAACAGAATAAAATAAATGTTTAAGGGGGACTCCCATAGGTACAACAAACGTGTTTTTTCGGGGATTTTGCCTTGTGGTACGGAACCCTTCGTGTGCGAGTCCGACTCGCACTTGGCCAGTTATTTTAATTAATAACATTGATTATAAGTCTGAAATAAATTATTTTTATTTTATTTATTTATTGAACTATTGCATGACACAAAATTAAATACCGTTGACTTAGTTTCTGAAGAATTTTATTTTTATAATTTTAATTTTTTTTTTTACAGGTATGTCAAGCCGTCAATTTTTACCAAGATATAAGGTTTGTAGAATTAGGCCCTTTAGAGTTGAGGGCTTAGCTCTACATTCGATCTGAAGGTTTCACGTTTTAAATTCTCATAATTTAAAACGTTCAAAATCTTGTCGCAGTCTCATCTCAGCGACAGTCAATGTCAAAAACTTGTCAAAAGTGTTGGGAAATTAGAGGTATTTTAGACAGACGTTTACACGCCGTAAGGCATTTCATACAAACTTTCAAGCCCTTGTTTTTCGAAACTAATGAACCGATTTTAATGAAACGTCATACGCATAAGCAGGATTCAAAGGCCTAAAACGTTACATAAGAACATTTTCGAGAAATAGTGTTACACCCAAATTAGTCCGATTTTAAATTTTCCATAGAAACCGAGATTTCCAGTTATCTTTTTTTGAATAAGACGTTTCCATTTGGTTGACAGAATTTATTTAGGAAGGTATGTGTATAAAATATTAATATGAAACTTACTTATAATGAAGAAATCTCGATGTTTTGTCAAGTCGTAAAAACCGATCGAAGCAGCGGCGGGTCGCTAGTTAAGGATAAATCGAAAGATGTGAACTAAGTTTAAAACAGTCTGAATTATAAATTACAGAGTCGCTCCCTTAATCCAGGATTAGAGTTATTATCGGTGTCATCTGACGCTAAGGCATCGTTGGAAAAGTCAAGCCGATGTCGATTTAGCTTCCAAGACGCGGATTGTAAAATATTGCTTGGGTATCGAGAAATAAATTATTTAAAATGGAGCTGTAATTTTTTAAGCTTCCTAGAAGAGCGGTGGGCGCTACATAGCGTCCGCAATTTACCTGCGAATGACGTCATCATCATCTGCTTCCAGTATAACCGGATGCAGCTGAATACCAGTATCTACATGGACCGACTGCCTATTTGACCCCCACAACCCAGCTACTGGCTACTGCTATACCGCTTGGTAAGACTGGTTGACAGACTTTCGGGCTTCTGACGACCCGTGACGACTGTTAAAGATCCACGAATGACAAATTCAAAACTCAAACTCACAGCATTTATTTCAAACTAGCAGCGCCCCGCTGTTTCACCCGCATAACGACGGCACGGTTGGCGCAGTGGTTAAGCGATTGACTGCTGCGCTGCGTGTCGCGGGTTCGATTCCCGCACGGAACAAATATTTGTATGACCTACAAGTAGTTGTTCCGGGTCTGGCTGTTTGTGTATGTGACTTTAAAAATAGAGTTCAAATATAATTATATCTGTGTGTAAATATTATAATTGTATATTGTGTGATAAATTTTAGCATTGCCACGTTAATAATACTTAATAATAATATCTTAATTTATAAATTCTTAATAATAATAATACTTAATAATTATATAGTCTGAAATAAAGAATTTGAATACTACTACTAGTATTAGTAGTAGTATTTAGTACTACTACTAATACTACTAACCTACTCATTACAATATTATTAGTTTTTAAGTAATCTTGCTGCGCCCTAACAGGGTCATGTACTGACTAGTTTAAGCCTAGCCTATAACTATGTATGTGTACATTGTGCAATAAATAAATAAATAAATAAATGTTTGTAAACGCATCCACAATACAGGAGAAATTCCTAGTGTGGGGCAACGTTTTAAAAAAAAAAAAAAAAAAGATAGAAATACAATTACAGACCTTATCTACTACACAAAAAGGTACACGATTCAGTGAGCTACGCCGCGCTGCGCCGCGCTGCGTAGCTCGACGTAGTAGACACTAGAATTGAATTGTGTACCTTTTAGTGTAGTAGATAAGGTCTGTAATTGTATTTCTATCTTGAAAACTGCGCGCCGCGTCGCGTCTCAACGTTTAAAAAAAAAAAAAAAGTGTCGATCCCGTGGGAATATCGGTATTTTAAACACTATCCTATGTCCTTCCCCTGGATGCAATCTATATTTCTGTCAAGTTTTGTCCAAATCCGTTCAGTGGTTTAGGCGTGAAAAGGTAACATACAGACAGTCGGACAGACAGACAGAGTTACTTTCGAATGTATGATATTATATAGTAATTTAGTTACTTTAAATAGTATGGATAAACCAATTACAGGCACTCGAATTGTCAAGGGGTCGGTCAGTCAGAAAGATGAAGCCAGTTGCCCATTCCAAAGCGTAGTAGGTACCTATGGAGAAGAACGGGCAAGAAACTCCACGGACACTCTTCTAAATCATAAAATTGTTACAAAAATTGTTAATTGTTACACTCTTTTAAATCATAAAACAACAGCCGGGTCCAACAGCTTGCCGTGCTTTCCGAAGCACGGAGGGGTCTTGGTATGTAAAGATGGTCACCCATCCACGGACCAACCGCGGCAAGCGTAGCCTAATCTGATCGATCGACCCGTGCGGCTGTTATTACACAGCCACAAGCCCTTCGAAGTTATCTACAACTACTAATGAGTTTTCTTAAAGACTTGTCTTAAACTAATTGCTATGAAATATCTCAGGCTATCTCTCTTCAAAGTTAGGAATCATAATCGTTTTATCTGGGCCTAAATTAGTTTTTAAAATAAGACTAGGGCTGATTTTTCCAACCCCAGATAATTTATTCGGAGGAATAATTTTGAATTTTTGACAGTTCTTCCATAAAATAGGTAACTGTCAGGTCAGACGTCAATCTTATTCCACGAATTAAAATTATCTGTCGATTGAAAAGTCAGCCGTACTTATAACTATGTAGACCTTTCTATAATGAATTACTATGTCGTTATAATCTGAATTCTTGTGTCAACAGTCCGTTTTCGAATCCTATAGGAAACGAGGGTTAGTGTTTTTTCTTCTCTACTAAATTGTAGTCTACTTTCGTTGGGCCCTGAATGGATTTGTATAGAATTTCAACCAGAAAATCCTCGTATTAAAAAGAAAAGCCTCTTTATTCCAGATTAAAGGAATTATTTAGAAAACCAATCTGCATTAAGGTTATTGTGCAAACTTATGAATTGCAGCTACGTCGAACCTTAGTTCGAGCGCGTAAGGTCGTATTTTGAATGGTTATTTGTAAGGTATGTTAAACTGATCTCATTTCAGGCATTAAGTTACGAGCTGTTTTATAAATTCAGGGGAATATTCTTTTAAAGGCTAAGCCAGTTTTTTCAGCCAAAGAGGTGTTGGTACCGATGACTGGGTAATTTGATTCATAACATTACCTATTTGAAGTTAAACATTCTTTAGGTGCACTTTGCGGTCTTCGTGAACAGTGAACGAAAATACGAAAATGAACCGGGTCGGTGACAATGAATCGGATATACTCGGCTAGTCGGTGACACTGAATCGGATATACTCGGCTAGTCGGTGACACTGAATCGGATACACTCGGCTCCTATCGGTCGGTGACATTGAATCGGGTTTACTTACTCGGCTCCTGTCGGTCGGTAACACTGAATCGGATTTACTCGGCTCCTGTCGGTCGGTGACATTTAATCGGATATACCCATGGACGTAATATATAGAATTCTATATATTACGTCCATGGATATACCTACTCGGCTCCTGTCGGTTGATGACACTGAATCGGATATACTCGGCTCCTGTCGGTCGGTGACACTGAATCGAATATACTCGGCTCCTGTCGGTCGGTGACACTGAATCGGATATACTCGGCTCCTGTCGGTCGGTAACATTGAATAGGGTATACTAGTCGGCTCCATTAGTAATTTTTGACTTCCTTGGCACACACCCTCTTGTTGAGTAAACTTATTGTAGGTACTAGTTGAGGTTCTAGAACGACCTGGAAATTACCATCTTCAGACTTACACCGCGCTAAGTATGTTCATTATTTAATTTGAAGTGTGTCATAATAATAATATCTTCCCGACCAATTTCGGACACGGTGGCCAATCTCAACGGAGATTAGCCAGGTTCGCAGGAGATATATAAATAGTGCACAAGTGTGTGCGTGCACCCAGGTGGACTTTCTGTTCCTTTACTGTTATAGTCCGATGGAACGGCAATCCCACACGACCGGGGAGAGATCAGGCGCAGGACCAACGGCTTTACGTGCTATCCGAGGCACGGGGGCTTCAAACTAATAACTTCCAAATTCCGGGCTGTTACTGAGACATAAAAATAATAACACTTTGCCCCACCCGGGGATCGAACCCAGGACCCCACGCTTACGAAGTGCAGTCGCGCTTACGAAGAAGCGGGTCAGAGTGACCTTGGGAAGGCCGCAAGAATCCGCTGGATGTGGGAAGCACAGAATCGGTCGAAGTGACGGTGCTTGGAGGAGGCCTATGTTTAGCAGTGGACGTATTTTGGCTGAAATGATGAAGAATGATGTGTCAGTGTTTTCAATTTAGGTCTTATTTTTTGTATTTTGGCACCTTGTCTTGTCTTTTCTTAATATACATGTAATTTGTTATTATTTAATCGAGTTTTTGTATGCTGTACTATGTCTAGTGAGTGCACGAAACAAACGATTTATCTATCTATGTAACTATCTTTCAATTATCTCAAACGTCTTTCACTAAATGTCAGAAATTATGCTTCTCAATTTCTCGTATTCACGTCCAATATCTTGCAAAGTTACTTTGCCATCCCTTTATCAAAGCAATTTACATAATGTGTTGAGATACGGTAATCACACCGTCTTTAGCAGATCCCCGTTTTCCCTATCACTAGGCGACACCTAAATAAAATAGAAACGCGCTGTTGGAATTTCAACTTTCGATGCTAAGCCGACCGTTGTTAATCAAGTAACACGTTTTACTTATGCATTCATTTAGGTATCGGCATTATTATATAGACCTCTCGAGATCGTCCCGTGTCAAACTTGACTCGATATCAAGACCCTAGTTTGAATAATTCATTTAGGTAGGTAAGCTTATGAGAAAAAATGTGTCATACTTCCAAGTTAGACTACTACTTCATTTTTAACCGACTTCAAAAAAGGAGGAGCTTCTCAATTCGGTTGTATTTTTTTTTTTATGTTTGTTACCTCAGTACGCCGTCATTTATAAACCGATTTGGAAAATTCTTTTTTTATTTAAAAGGATATACTTCCAGATTGGTCCCATTTTTATCAAAATCCAGTTCTGATAATGGGATCCACGAGAAATTGAGGGAACTCCTCAAATATTATAGGGACACCTATAGCGATGTGGGTATTTTTTACAGTAACTCATGCATTTGCTCTCGGAAACCACCATTTGGTGAAGTGGAACTGATGAAGAAGACCACAGATGGCCAACGGAACTACTTAATAATAAGTATTTCACGGATTGCGATTCGATTACTTTAATATGGTTGTTAAGCAATGTATGCTCGTCACAATGCGAATGGTGAAATGGAGCTGATGGTGGAATACTAGGAGAAGTCCTCAACAATTAACGTCCCTGCATCGGGAAAAGCAATATTTTGTAAAAGGCGTTGGGCAAGTTGACATTAGACTATTGTACTTACACTTAAAAGCGAGAAATAAAAACTTTTTAACAAAAAAAAACCGACTTCCAAAAAAACACTACAAAGTGAAAAATAACTTTAATTTCAGAAGTCGGTGGCAAAAACTAAAATAGGTACAGATCCAAAGACACCGACTTCCGAAATTAAAGTTATTTTTAACCCCCGACGCAAAAACGACGGGGTGTTATAAGTTTGACGTGTCGGGGTGTGTGTGTGTGTGTCTGTCTGTGGCATCGTAGCTCCCGAACGGATGAACCGATTTTAATTTAGTTTTTTTTTGTTTGAAAGGTGTATTAGTCGGGAGTGTTCTTAGCTATGTTTGATGAAAATCGGTCCAAGATGGCCGCCGCTACAAAATGGCGGATAACATATTTTTTCACAATTCCCTCAATATGGGTATCAAATGAAAGGGCTTCAATAGTAGAATACTATACACTATAACAAATTTTAAATCCAAGATGGCCGCCACAACAAAGTGGCGAATTACATTTTTTTTTTCAACTCCCTCAATATGGGTATCAAATGAAAGGGCTTGACTAGTAGAATAGTATACACTATTAAAAATTTCAAATCCAAGATGGCCGCCACCACAAAATGGCCAATTACATTTTTTTTTCACAACTCCTTCAATAAGGTATCAAATGCAAGGGAAATTATTCTTCAACTATAAATTAATCAATATTTTTTGACGGATAAAAAACCTGATAAAACACTAAATTACCAGAATCTTAAAACGGAAGAAAATAAAAGAAATGAAATACAAAAACTAAGGAGTCCCTACAAAAAGCATGAAATAAAAAATTTAAAAAACCCCCGACAAAAATAAAATTAAGGAAGATTTTTTTAAACTTATTTTTTTATTTCAGGCTTTTTGTAAGGATTCCTTAATTTTATTTTTGTCGGGGTTTTATTTAGTTTTAAATTTAATTTTTTTTCACTTTGTAGTGCTTTTTTGGAAGTCGGTTTTTTTTTTATTTCAGTAAGGTCGTGATGACCCAATGTATATGGCTTCGCCTCTTATGCACGACAATGTAGGTTTAAATCCGGTTAAACTTACTTAAACGATTCATACTCTTCTTAGGGCGCTTTCAATTTAGCCGTCGTTTGTTTTCACACAAAGCGCGCGGTGCGGCAACAGTGCGGCGTCCAAAGAGAATTGGTTATATCGTCGTTGGACCGCAGCGGTCTGACACGAAACGTCTAAATTGAAAGCGCCCTTATTCTTTGCCGATTTATTCGATTATATTTTAAACGCCGGCCATTTTCAGGTTAGGTTAGAACAGTGACCATTAACGCGCGAAGGCGAGCGTGCCATGGCAGCGGCTGCCGAGTGCCAGATCCCCTCTATTGTTGGTGAATCATTTGGGTTAGATGAAGTTTTTTACTTACTGTTCATTACAGAATTCTGGCTGAAAATGAGTAAATATGAAAATTAGGTAAACTAAACGATGTATAAAAAGAGCATTATACAAATTGTTAATTATATATTGTAATGAACGTTATACTAAATGTTATTAATGCAAAAGAAGGTTATAATGATGAAATATAACATTCGATCACATGAAATTAAGTTATACGTTTTTATAGCATATGAAAATTATACCACAAGAACGTTATTTCAAGTGATATTATACTATCTGTTATTATGCCTTAGATTACATACCCCTCACACTGAGCCTTAGTGTCACGTTGTATGATTAATAACCTTAGGGTACCCTGGTCCCGAGGCCACAAGCTACACGCGCCAGTGACACGCGGAGAAAATAAATGAAAGAAGTGTTTTAGATCATGCCACGAATCACCGCAACGCGACTTGCGGAGCGACGAATGTGAACAAGGCCTTAGGGCCTAAAAAAATGTGTGCGCAAAGTGACATCCTTTCAGCGATGAAAATTCAAAAATCTATTGCATTGGCAAGCTACCGAAAAATATTACACTAATAATAGAAACGTGAAAGTTTGTGAGTGTGTGTGTGTTTATATGTTTGTTACTTCTTCACGCTCAAACGGCTGAACCAATTTTGATAAAATTTTGTATGGAGGTAGCTGACACCCTGGATTAAAATATAGGCTACTTTTTATCCCGATATTCCCACGGGATCGACATTTACGCGGGTGAAACCGCAGGGCGCAGCTAGTATAATATAATTATGTCAATTCTGTTGAAAGTCGTTGTAAAAAAACACTACAAAGTGAAAAATAACTTTAATTTCGGAAGTCGGTGTCTTTGGATCTGTATTTTAGTTTTTTGCCACCGACTTCCGAAATTAAAGTTATTTTTCAATTTGTAGTGGTTTTTGGAAGTCGGTTGTTTTTTTTTTGTAAAAAAGTTTTTATTTTTCACTTTTTAGTGGGTCAGTTTGTCATTTATCTAATTTACAATAGCTTTTACAAAATATTGCTTTTCCCGATGCAGGGACGTTAATTGTTGAGGAGTTCTCCTAGTAAGAACCAGGAGAACTGGAGCTGAGAAGTCACCCTCAGCTCCACTTCACCATAAGCATTGTGACGAGCATAAATTGCTTAGCAACCACATTACAGTACCTAGTCGAATCGTAACCCGTGAAATGCTTATTATTGAGTAGTTCCGGTGGCCATCTGTGGTCTTCATCATCAGTTCCACTTCTCCAAATGGTGCTTTCCGAAAGCAAATGCACAGTTACTATAACAAATACCCAAATCGCTATATTTATTTTATTTATCCATTTATTTCAGGCATCAAGGCCCATATAAACACATACAATACAATATTAATATAACTTAAAAATACTATAAATATATACAACATTATATTAACACTAAAAACGAACGTAGGTACACGAAGTGTCGGCGTCGTGTTTCGCTGACTGGTGTCATGTAGCCTGCCACGAAACCGGCGGTACACGACACCCTTCGGCCAGAACTCTTCCTTGAGGAACTTCTCGAGATGATGTGTCGGAACACGCACCACGAACGACTTGAAGTTCGAAGAGCTATAGGTGTGCCTATAAAATTTGAGGGTTTCCCTCGATTTCCATGGGATTCCCTCATCAGATTCCGAGTTGGTGACAATGGGACCACCTCTAGACCATACCCTTTCACACAAAAAAAAATATTTAAAAAATCGGTCCACAATTGGCGGAGTAATCGCGTAACAAACACACAAAAAAAAAAAAACATACCGTCGAATTGAGAACCTCCTCCTTTTTTGAAGTCGGTTAAAAATACGAAACGCTTTGAAAGCGATTGCCACTTGTCTAGGCCCTCCTACCCCTAATTGCGTAACACACTATCAATCACAATCTGAATCATTTTGAAAAATATTGCTAATCCACTGCTTCATATGTTGGAAAAATGTGTCTGCTCAACAACGTAAATAACGCAATGAATGTTGTTGAACTGTCAAAATGAAAGATATTCCTACTGACAATATATTACGCAATCACCCCGCACCAACCTTACATAACTTATCAAGCTAAGTTCTTAGCTCTGTGGCTCAGTAAACAATCACATGGTTCACCAGAATATACAGTTGTGTATCCATAATTAATTATTATCAGTGTATAACTATTGTATAACGTTATACAATTTAGTACTTGAACTCGTATGTTCGCATTTATCTTGCTAGGGTCAATGAAATAAGATAAAGAATACTTCCAGTGTTGGGTAGTAGTCATATAATATGCCGCGATTACGTGCGTTTTTTTTTAGGTTTTTTTCCATCGTAACTCCTGCTGGTCTATTCTATGTATAATGCTAGGGATTGACACTATTTACAGCTCACTCTACCTAAGTTTTCACAGTGAGATTTTTACGAAATATATCGGCAGTTAACAATCAATAGAAATATCTATCTAGTTAGCTTAGTTGCCAAGTTTATCGGTGTCTAATTACTTTGACTGACAGAAATATTAAAAGGTGAACATTTTTATCTTGGAAGAAATTCAATTAAAATACCGAATCGATAAAGGTCAAACATTGACGCATTTAACGCACGACTTTTTCATTCGTTCCCTTAAAAAAGATTTTAGAAATAGCACCTTTGGAATTACGGTACGGAAGTAATGTTACCGTCTGATAAGGCTTTGATGACTTCCAGCCGGTATATTCCGTAAATATCTCACCGCGAATACTTAGGTGAAGTGAAGTTGAAGTAAGTTGTCAATAGAGTCAATCCAAAATCATTCAATCATCCAATGTCATCAGGTAAAATGACAGTTTACTTCAAGCTCAATTAACTTTTCACGAAGAGATTTTTACAAAATAGATACGGGACGAAGAGAGAACTGCACTAATAAGCGCGTATTTGATAATCAGAAGTCAATATAAATTTTCGACGCGTATGACTGCGCCCTAACAATTTCGAGGGTCAATTGTTTTAAACAATATACATATTAGCAAACTATAAGGAAGATCTCGAATGAAAACATTACAATACGATGTGAAATACGTTGGCACGATGTTCACCAAATTATTGTGTCTCGTGGTGATTATAAGTGGTTGTGTTGGTGATTATGTGACCGACGACGAATATGTTGATGCTGTGTTGGATATGCTGCTAAATGGCGTAAGCAGAGAGTTCGACCAGTCTGACGAAGATGACAGTGGTGAATATTTTGTGAAATGATAATTTTAATACACAGCAGTCTCTTGGATCCTGTGTTGTGAAAAAGAAAAAAGAAAGAAAAAAAATACGTTTATTCGTTTTTTTTTTTTTGTTTCGTTTTGTGGTTATAAGATAGACAGTAAAGTTGCTTCATGTAAAGTACTGGTATTCAGCTGCTACGGGTACAGTCACGAGCACTAATAAGTAACACGGCAACTTTAAATTGCGATTTTTTAACAAAGTAACGAATAAAACGTTGAAATACGACACTTTACATAAACCTATGGGTTCGAAAATACTATGTTCCTAATAATATAAAATTTCAATCAAAAATAAAGGAGAAAATCGCCTTTGAATAAAGCTAAGTGTACACATACTTATGCTCGTGACTGTACATGGTTAGAAGCCGGTCGGCTTCTCCGGCTTCTGGTCTAATCATGTACTCGTAGCAGCTGAATACCAGTATTTTAGTACCGGCTTCTAGTCCGCGGCAACAGTAGTAGCTTGCGGCTTAGCCATGGCAGAACTGCCGGATAATTTTATGTATAAGTATGTATACACCACAAGAAGAAAGTTTGTTCCCCTAATGAAATAAGTATTTTCTAAAATTATCTATATTTTTACAGGTGATGTGCCAGTTTTAACGGGTGGTGTCTGGAAATGTGGCCGTTGTGACAGTATTGATGAGACCAAACTCATTTACTCCGAAGTTAATAACATAGATGCTGATATGATGACTGATGAGTCCGTGGATATACAGGTATTTCACAATTTTCGTGTCGCTTTATCTCCCTCAAAATAAATACGTTTACAGATAAACCTACATTGCCGGCTGAAGCTGGGTTCACGTGCTAGGTTCCTATGGAGAAGACCCGGCATGATACTCCACGGTTACTCTTCTTTTTCAATGTTTTCAAATTGCAGTGTTAATAGGTATGGGAGGACAGCAAGACTGTCCCTATGTAGAAAAGTGGTTTGTTACAAACACGCCTAGCCAAAGAAAAAATTGGTGATCGCAGGTTATTGTTAAGTACTACCAAAAACTCTTCCTTTTGAGACGGCAGGCAAAGGCTCTACACCTACGTCCAAAGGCTGCGTTGAAAACGTACTTTGTGCAAGACTGTTAAATTTATGATGAATTTGGCAATACCTGTTCAACATGTTTAACCCATTCGTTGTCCCATGGACCACATAATATGGTTCAGGTTACGGCCGCGACTTACGAGTTGTAGGTCGTAGGTTCGAACCCAAACAGGCGCTTTATTTTGTGTAAATTATTTTATCACCACTGATCTCTTAACGGTGAAGGAAACTGGCATGTCCTAGAACCAAAAATCGAAGACATGTAACATCTGCCAACCCGCACCGGACCCGCGTGGTGTATTACGGCCCACTCCCTCTCACCGGGAGGAGGCCTGTGTCCCAGCAGTGGGAACATTATAGGCTGATTATGATTGTGTCTACTTTGTGGACAGTGAAAGCGATAACCAACAGCTGTTCTTCAAAGGATTTTTAAAATATCAGCCTATTATTGTCCAACTGCAGGGCAAAGGCCTCTACTCTACATTCTCACCTACATTGATCACCACGCTTGCTCAAGACAGGGTGGTGATTTCAGACTTACATAAACCGCGGGGCGCGGCCGCGGTTTCACCGGCGTAAGTTTCGATTCCGTGGGAATATCGGGATAAAAATTATTTTATGTGTTAATCAAGGAAATTGTCTATCTATGTGCCAATTTTCATCCAAATCTGTTCAACGGTTTACGCGTGATTGAGTAACAAACATCCAAACATCTTCACACAAAGTTTCACATTTTATAATTTAATAGGATAAGTCTAGAAAGCCAACTCTCGTAATTAAAAACGTTGAAAATTTAGCCGCGATCGCATCTCAGCGACAGACAATGTCAATTTTTTTTTAAAAATTTAGGGATTTTCGAAGTATTTTTAACAGATGGAGACTAAGGTCAGACTATAGACGTTCTTACAATACGACACGATGTTTTTCATTTTTAGTAATCTCCAAGTTCTTTTATTTATTTTTCAGATAGGCATATCTCTCCCGGACATGAAATGCGTGACAGTGAACTCGAGCGTGGCGGGCGTAGTGCGCCGCGTCGCAGGCGCATGTACCGGCGACACCGTCACGCTAAGCGTGGCGCCTGCGCAGCATTTTACTGTACAAGTTTATAATTAGACTTAGTTAATGTTTAGGACTAATAAATACATACATAAATTTTTTTATAATAGTGTGTTTTTTTCTTTTCTTTATTATGAACTTGGTGGGGACTAAAACCCACCCCAAAGGGTTACCGTTGGCCCGGAACATAAAGGGATAAGGAAGGAACACGGGGGTTTAGTCAGTAAGAGTCTGACACTCCCTTCCGCTCCACCCAGAGCGGGAGGGGTCATTTAATGATTTCCAATTCTGAAAAAAAAAGGTATAAATTGTCCTTCTGTCTTCAATATTTTCCAAACTTCCGACTCCTAAAAGTTTATTTTATATGACAGGTTAATTACAGCGTAGGTAAAAGTAACGTAAGTTGTCACGAACAATATCCGTGGTCACGAATGTCTTTAATTAAATGTCTTTTTTTAAATATACTTGTATATACTATAATTATAATAAGTATATTTTAGTGTTAAATAGTAAAATAGTAACATTATAAACTTACTGAATAAAGGAGGTGTTTCTTCTTTCATACATTTGTGGCCAAACAATGTACCTTATGAACAAAAGTACTGAAATACAGGAAAAAAATAGCAGATTTTGATAAAAAATATACAGGATTTATTTACCACACGAAATTATACTTATTATAATTTGTACCACATGAAATTGTCGTTCAAAGATGTTAATAACTGGCAACCCATTAATTAATTTGGCAATCTCATGATACATTCTTCCGATGATGCGTTTCGATACTTCATTTTATAAATGTAACATAAAGAAATTATTCTGAAAATATACTGATTATTGTCTTATTTTTGTATTAAAAAAGTTTTTTTTGCATAGATAAGACATTATTTTTGTTAAACATTTAGCGAACAAGACTTAAAAAATACATTTATTTTTCAGATTACTGTATGCGTTTGGTTAGCTTTCTGAAAGGCCAATAGACTGTGGGCCAAGGCCAGTAATTATCTATTTTTTCTTATTAGTACCAATAATGTCATCATTCCGTTTCGGTTTCTCGCCTTTGTTCGTTGGTTTCCCGTCTCTTAGAGTGCTATTTCGTGCGTGATTTCATAATTGTTGATTTGTCTATTCTTCCCTGGACTTTCGATTGATTTCTTACATCTTGACGAACTGGATAACCCATTTAGACTTGACACTTATTTAGTTTAATTTGACAGCTGTTAGCTGTCACTGCTGTTATGAAAGTTTCGTTGAAGCAGTTACGATGTGAGGTAGTGATTTTTTATTTCATAATCTATCAAATATTGGAGGATTTTAAATACTGCTAATTTACACAATTTATTGCAAGGAATTTAGCTTTTAATTTGTACCTCGGTACAAGTTTGGCCGAAAAAAAAACACCTCCTTTATTAAAAGATACTTATTAAAATGTAAGGTGCTCAAATTTAAATGAAGGAGGATTAGCTTTTAATTAGAGTTTCCGTCGGCTTGTAAGAATAACGGTTTTTAACACATTGTAACCAATTATAGTCTGAAGTTTAGGATTGTCTGTTTTTTCCTTCAGCGGATATTATACTATTTATCCATACTAATATTATAAATTCGAAAGTAACTGTCTATCTGTCTGTATGTTACCTTTTCACGCCTAAACCACTGAACGGATTTCGATAAAAATTTAGCAGAGAGATAGACTGCATCCCCGGGAAGGACATAGGATAGTTTTTATCGACATACCTCGAGGGTGAAGCCGCGGGCGGAAGCTAGTCTGATGTATGGAAATTATTACCAGTTTGGTAGGTAAAGTAATTCATCTTAGTGCTCATAGCGACACGCGTAAGCGGCAGGGACAACTTCAGCCGTCGACAACATGACGCTCATGTATTTGAGCACCGTGCTCAAATAATCAAGAAGAATTGTCAAACTTAACTGGCAGTGGGCAGGGCACATTGCTCGCAGAACAGATGGCCGATAGGGCCGAAAGGTTCTGGAGTGGCGACCGCGTACCGGAAGACGTAGCGTTGAAAGGCCTCCCACAAAGCGGTCCGACGACCTTGTGAAGGCCGCAAGAACCCGTTGGATGCGAGAAGCACAGAGCCGGTCGAAGTGGAGGTGCTTGGGGGAGGCCTATGTCCAGCAGTGGACGTCTTTCGGCTGAAATGATGATGATGATGACTCAAATGATCGAGCGGCACGTTCGCGTTGTGGCTGTTGCAGTTGCGTCTGCAGATGATGCGCGCCACTCGTGTGTTTGAAGACGTACCTAGTAGTAAGCTCAGCAGCTCCTTATGAAGTGTCTTGTGTATGTGCTCTTAAGTGGAAGCCTTCTCGTCATAGACGCGGCGTGCAGCTACCGACTGTTTATGTTCTATGTTCATAAGAAGCATACATCAGTTTTGTTTTTATGTTTTTTATGCGAGTGATGTCATCTTTACCAAAATAAAACCTAATCGACACACCAAAAAAAATAAAAATAGTCTCCGTAGAATTATTTAAAAGTTGCATTTAAGGCTCCTACAAACAAGCGCGACACGCGACAAAATCGCGCGCGACACAAAGGCACCGCAAGTCGCGCAACGAGCGGTATTTAGTTCAGTTGTTCAGTAAAGTTTCATCATCTAATTTGGAGTATTTTTTAATACTATAGCGGTTTATTGTTCGGTTTGGAACTTTGTAATTTTTTTCTATGGAGAAAATTTTATGGAATCGTGTTTTCGCCAAACATAGTAACTTAACATTCCTCCTCAACTTTACCATATATTTGTTTCAAACTGAATGCTGCAATACTTTGGACATAACGGCGGATCATGCTAAGCTATTTGAGGTAGTAAGGGCCCTTAATGGCTAATAAAAAAAATAAGTGGAAAGCGTCCTCGAGAATGGCACAAAGTGGTATTTTTTCTGTCAGTCACATTGTATCACATTTCAGTAGGAACAGCGGTGCCATTCTGTAAAAATCTCACCGTGAAAACTTAGGTGAAGTGAGGGTGGAGTGAGCTTTCAATAGTGTCAATTCCTAGCAAAAAAACTCACTTCACCTAAGTTATCACGGTGAGATTTTTAGAGAATCGACCGGCAGATTACTGACAGTTCACATGCAACACTTACCTATTTATAAATATCAAATTTTTATTTATTAGATCATTAATTTATGTACAGTATTAAAATAATAATAAGAATTTATTTTATTTATTTAATACTTTAAGCACATAAATGTACAGAGGCGGACTTAATGCCATAGGCATTTTCTACCAGTCAACCTTTGGGTGATGCAGAGACAAACAGTGGTAGGTGCAATCAAGAACACTGAGGATTAAATATTTTAAATATAAAGATACGCATAAATCTATTAAAACTATGAATATAATATATAACTTATTACATATAAATATAAGCACAAATAAATATACATAAATACATGAATATACTTACTAAAAAGAAATAAGACAAACAATGAGAAAACCTATGGTGTGTACGACTTGCTCGTGGACGGAGTAACGGACGCAGCTAGTCAAAGAATTAAAATACTTCCAAGTTCTACCAGGAACTGCCGTTAATTCTATGTTATTATAAAACGCCTATAATTATCACTTATGTTTTTTAATTTAAGTTTTTTCTATAAAGTGTCTTCCGTGACTGGCTCATTTTTGTTTAAATTCCAAGAGCTTGTTCACTCCTGTGAAGAAGTTTCCTTGACAATGAACTTATTCCGTAACTTGAAAGAAGCTGTGTGGGAAGCAAAACGTCTTATGAAAGAAAATAACTTTGATAGTTTACTTTGGATTGTTAATGTAGTGCCGAATATGGTTGGATTTTCTTGCAGGAAGGATGGAAAAATATCGGGTGTGTATGAATATTTAGTTAATAAAAGTTAGAAGCAACTTAATGCAACTCAATATTTTATTTTGCATCTATGTTGTAAGAGCATTATAACCAAATTTACCTAAAGATGTGAAGGGTGTTTGGAAGCTGAGTGCAAAGCTTCAAGGAAGTGTTAGTTGAGACTACGGATATCGACATCGGATATCTATGGTTGACATCATTTACAGCATTTTGAGCCATACATGTCTTAGACAAAGCATGTTTTTTTTTTTTTAACTACAAACATTTAGTCAAAAATAACACACCAACTATAACTGGGAAAACAATAAAAAAACATACTTCGTCTAAGACATGTATGGCTCAAAATGCTCTAAATGGTGTCAACTATCACCCCCTTATGACTTTGTATCCAGCTTCCAAACAGCCTATATTTCAAAGTTAGTTAGTTTGAAAGCAGCGCTGGGGCATCGCATAGCGTCGTAGCATTATGCTTAGCGATCGCCGTTGCGTGGATGTGACGCATATTTTCCACCCAACTTGTTTTTTTTTTGTGTTTATTTGTTCTCTGCGTCATGTTTACCGCAAATAAACCTATGTATTTTCATTATTTTCTTAAGTTCTTCATCGGACAGTGTCCTTCAAATCTTTCACAGCTTGGTTTTGGATTCTCCACCTGTCTCTTCTATTCTACGTGTATGCTGTCGGTAGCTTCTGGTTCCAATTGAAGCAAGCCCAGGATGCTAGGGACAGGATCAAGAGTTACGTCAACATCTCCATCTTGATCCTCACTGCTAACAACAGCTGGTGGTTTATCAAGCATAGGTTTGGTGTCTATTTCGTGTTCTTGGTTATAATTTAGACTTTTTTTTGTTAGCCTATGTTGTGTCCTACTTCTGGATAAATGCCTCCCCTTTTTCTTTCCAAAACTCCCTGTCTTGTGCGATATCTGGCGATGTTGACCTTCCAAACCTTATCAGATCGTCACACCACCTTCGCCGAGACCAATTTAGACGAGTTATTCCGTTCTGATCCCCTGAACCCTCCCTACACCCCCCCTCCTCGATCCCCTGCTTGTTCGTCTTCTGTTTTAATCTCTGTCACATCAACTATATTTTTTTTCATTCTGGTTTATTAATCGAAAAAAAATTTTTTTCTTTGGTCTATTTGTCACAAGCGCTACTTAACTGCTGAGAATTATGTCCTGGGTTTGATTCCAAGGTCAGGCAAAGTGTTATTGGGTTTTTCTCAGTAGCAGCCCGGAGTCCGGAACTGTGCCCGGTTGATGGCCATATGCTCGCCCCTATTATATGGGACTTAAACATAACTAGTGTAATGTGGGTTTAGTATAGGTACTCCTGTGCTTAACCCTTCAGGGATTCCTGGCGTGATTAAAAAAAATTGGTGCATACTATTATAGACCAAAACTATCTGTGTATATTGCTTCAGGCAGATGAGCTACGCTTGTTGTCTTGTAAAAATGATGTAAGTGTCATTTCTGTACCAACAATTATTGTTTTTATTTGCTGTGTTTTTTTGCATGCTTTGTCTTGTCGCCACATGCGAACTACGCATTACACTGACGTCACGCAAAATCCTGCATCGCGCAAGCAGAGTTTACCGCGCAACTGGCATATACATATACAACGCCCCGACATCAATCGTCGGGTAGTTGCTCACCAGCCACGACTTTACACCCTGTTCCTCATACCTCTATAGTCTATCGCTTACGCGCATTCACCTTGTATGGTTGGCACATGCCAACCACCACCGATCACATGATCGGTGTAAAAATTGTAGATAGAAGAATAAATCTATATATCTAAACTACTCGTAATAATAAAGCTGAAGAGTTTGTTCGTCTAAACGTGCTAATCTCTGGAACACTACATCACGCTATGGTCTTTAGGAGCCAATCAAAAACAAAACAAGTCACAGTTGTGACTTGTTTTGTTTTTGATTGGCGAAAAGCGAAAACGATGTAATAGCGCGGACAGGCGATGTGATGCGACAGGTAGGTCAGGTCGTCGGGGGAACAAGAAATTTGACGGACGAAGTCGCAGGCAAAGGCTTGTAAATAAAAAACATGACAATAATATTGTTTTTTAATTTATTTATTTATTTATTTATTTCATAACAATTTTTACATTGTGTCGAAAATTAAAAATGATTTTAAAACTTTAAAAATACAAAAAAAAAAAAAAAACTACAATAAAATACATGCCACTTAATTACTATGAGGAAGAGTAATAATAATAATAAATAAATGTCATTTAAATAATTAGAATAATAGTGCTACAAATAATTAAATTTAACCAATGTCAGATGTCCAATGTCAATTTCTTACTTATATGTCACATGAAAGTAAAGGAACGATAGAAGATTTTTAGACTAATCCTAACAAAAATAATAATCATTATAAATTTCCAGTTGTATGTTTACAATTTAAATATCATTAATAGAATAATAGCAGCCTTCCAGTAGGTAACGCTTCAATTTAGCCTTGAAGTCCCTTTTGTAAAGTGATAATTTTATATCAACGGGAAGTTTATTGAAAATTTTCACTGACATGTGGCAGGTACCGTGTTCGACTATATTAAGTTTAGGAATATTAGTGGATTTAAAATCTTTTCTTCTCGTACTCTCTCTAATCTTTCTTTCCTCTTCAGTCTCATATTGATGTACATATTTAGAAAAATGTGTTAGGAGCACCAATACGTATAGGGAAGGTACAGTGAGAATATTCAAATTTACAAAGTGCCTCTTACAAGATTCCTGCTGCCGAATGCAAACCATGGTGCGAATGGCCCTTTTTTGTAACACAAATGCTCTCTGTATATTGTAATCGTAGCTGCCTCCCCAGCATAAGATGCTGTATCGTAACCTTGACTCGATTAACGCGTAATATACTTTTTTTAACTGTGTAATGTCAATGTCATTTCGTAGGCTTCTCAGTACATAACATGCTGAGCTGATTGAGTTTTTTAAACTTTCAAGTTCTGGTTTCCAATTTAGATAACAATCAACGTGTACTCCCAAAAACTTTACTGTCTCAACCATACTAACATGGACTCCATCCAAAGCACAATTTAGGTAATTTTTATTTTTGGAAGTGGTACGAAATAGGATTAAGTTGGTCTTACTAGCGTTCACTTTGAGTCCGTTGATAGTGAACCACTCGTGAAATACCTCTAAAGCTTCATTTACGCGCGAATTAAGAGATTGAATGTTATCTGCTGAAATGATAGCATTAGTATCGTCTGCAAATACCACTAACTTTGAATGTTCCCCCAAAATATTTTCCACATAATCTATTACATCGTTAATAAATATAATAAAGAGGATAGGACCCAATATAGATCCCTGAGGAACTCCTACAGTAGTGTTTTTTAATTTAGACCTAATAGTTTGCTGATGAATAGCATTGTCAGAAACATTCCTGTCATTGTTATTTTCAACGCGACTCAGTTGTTTTACTTCCACGAACATTTTTCTATTTTTTAAGTAGGATGTCAGAAGTTGTATAGCTTTGCCTCTCACGCCATAATGCTCAAGCTTAATTAACAAGAGGTCGTGGTTTATCAAGTCAAAAGCAGAACTTAGATCTAAAAAGAGACCGGCTACCATTTGCTTTGAATTTAGTTTACTTCTGACCTCCATAAGTAGTGTATCAATAGCATCTTGCGTTCCTACGCCAGATTGATAACCAAACTGTTTATGATTTAAGACCCTGTTTCTGTTTAAATGTATAATTAGTCTAGTTTTTATTAACTTTTCAAAAATCTTTGATAAGGTTGGCAAGAGAGATATAGGTCTATACATTTTAGGATCCTGAGTAGAGCCTTTTTTGTGGACTGGGATCACCTTGGCTATTTTCAGTTGATCAGGAAAAACACTGTCGCTGAAGCAATTATTATAAAAATTTTTTAGAGGTTCTGCTAAAATATCTATGTTTTCTTTAAATATCATTATAGGTAATTCATCAAAACCGCACGACGACTTACATTCCATTTTATTTATTAATCTAACAATCTCACCAGTTGTGACGGATTCCCAAGTAATTTCTTTATCTACTCTTTTTGTACTTTGCTGTAATAATTCTAATGCCGAATTGCTTCCTATGCTTTTAGTGATGTTCATATTTGTGTTTTCTGCAAATTGTTTTGCAAAGATATCGGCAACTTCAATAGGCTCTGTGATGAGTTTATTGCCTACTTTTAACATTATACTTTTATGCTCTTTTTTTGTTTTGTTCCTATGTTTATTTATGATTTTCCATATATCCCTTGAAACATTTTTAGAACGTGATATTTGAGACTGCACTGCTAATTTTTTTGCTTTTTTAATTATTTTCCTGTATAAATTTATATATGTTTTTCCGTAATTTGTAATGCTTCCATGAACGTTAGAATGTTTGCTTGTAACTAGAAATCGCTTCATTTTACTAGACATCTTGATGCCCTGTGTAACCCATGCCAAGGAAGGCCGTTCTGAATTTATCTGTCTGGTTTTACTTTTAAAAGCTGTCTTAAATGTGTCGTTAAGCTTTTTAATAAACTCGTTGATACCTATAATGTTCCAGTCCTGTCTTAACAGTAACTGTCTAAATACATTTTTATTATTGACACTGAATAATCTTTTCCTTACATATATTGCTGGTCTTTTATGTTTGTTATTTAGATTACTTGGCATAGTTAAACAGCACAGTAAACCAGCGTGCCCATCAGCTAAACCGTTATGGTCGACATTACAGGATAATATATGGTCATTTAAAATGTTGGTAAATATATTATCGATGCACGATTCAGAATTATTCCTTACAAAGGTTATGGTATTTATAAGAGCTCTAAAGTTATAACAAGTCATAAGATTAATAAAATCATTTTTCTTATTATTCTCGGCTAGTAGATTTATATTAAAGTCACCACAAACACAACAGTTATATTTAAAAAGATGTTCGAGCAATTGTTCTAGACTATTCATAAAAATTGACAGGTTTTTATCGTAAGGGCTACGGTAAACACAACATATACACACACCAGTGGCTTTATCCTTTACAGCACAAACCTCGAAAGATTCCATCTTGTATAATTTTTTTGCTATCTTTAACTCCTCAAAATCTCTATCTTTCCTTGCGAGTATGACTGTACCTCCTCTTTGCTTCTTTACTCGAGTATTGTAAGATGCTACTCTGTAATTATTGAGATTTAACAGGTTAATTAAATTATCATTAAGAAAATGCTCGCTAATACATAAGTAATGGAATCTGTTTTGTAGACTTTCCAAGTATAACTCAAACTCATCTATTTTATTATTCAATCCACATAGGTTTTGATGAAAGATATTTAATTGTTCATCTGTCAGGCTACCATTATTTACACTGTTTATTAAAGTATGACTATCAGCACTAATTTTATTACAATTCAATTGCGTACAGGATGTATTATTCATCAAGAAAAAACTCGTTTAACGACAAATTAGTAGAAGCTAAGTTATTATTATTATTATAATTTTGTAATTGTTTCATAAGATTTAATAAGTCAAGAAATATAGATTGCATACCAAAGTTGTTTATTTTACCCGAGTGTCTATCAAACATGCTGTTATCGTACTTCAAATTTCGGTTGCTGTCTAATAGATACACATGATCATGGTGTAAGACATCCAAGTTCAAAAGATTAATGAAGGTTTCCACACGCCAGTTAAATAAGTTGAAGTTACTATTACATTTGTATGTCGGGAAACAAACAATAACATTCGTGTGCTTCAAGGTCTGTAAGGTTATTCGCATATTGAAGATAGTGGTCATATAATTATTTGTCCTTCTAAAATCTTCTTCTCCCAACAGTATGACGCAATAATCCCTCATGGTGTAGTCAGCTATTTTAGTGTTTATGCCTTTTAGTAGCAGTTCTGCATTAGCGCCTGTTTTTATGTAATGGCAATATTCGTAGTCATTAAAGGTTTTTTCTGTTATTGACAGGATGTTGTTTTTACTATTTGCGCTTACTATACATAGCCTGTGTTTTATCTTCGGCTTGTTGCTCAAGATGACTTCAGTGGATACTGGATGGTCCTGGTATTGTGAGCATTGAGTAACAGGAGTTATGTTATCGGCTTCCGGAGAACTATTATTTTGGTGACAATTTGTGTCTTCAGACAATGTAACTGTAGATTTAGGACTGGTTTGAGCGCATTGGATGGAATCTTGGTATTGTGATGTGATTTTGAAGGAATCCGTTAGTCGACGTCTGGCACTGGATTTTCGTGTCGAGCGATGTACTTTACGAAGTGAAGATAAGGGACTCTTGCATATTTGTTTTAACATTTTTATTTCTTGAGAGAGTTGAGCTAATTTTGACTTCAAGTCTGTATTTTCCAATATAACGTTTTCTAACTCTTGTTGTGTGCTTTGTAAGTTCGACTTAAGAATATTTACTTCCTTGTTCCTTTCCTCTCGGCATAATGCAAGAACGTTGGTTGACACGTCCAAACTTTTGCCTAATAGTTCCTCTGAGTCTGAGGAATTCAGGGACATGCTCAGGTCTATTTTCTCTAAGGATTTAGATCTCACAATCGGCCTTCTGAACGTTACATTGTTTATTTCTGCCATCTGTGACAATCTCCAATATCCAAAAGAGAGATTTCAAAAATTATTTATTTTCTACCAAATATTATATATTTTTTTTAAATGGTATCCCTATTCGTTTGTTTTGCGCCTCCTGGCGTCAAGTAGCTGTACTATATTGGTTTGTTAATTCAGCGCGCGGTGACGTGCTGGCGCTAGTTGTCGAACATTCAACAAAGTCCAAAGGTCAATTTTTTTAAATATTTCTCATAACGGTATTATTATTGTCGTATTCTTTACTTATTGCACTATTTTCAATATAAAACTGCACTCATCTTCACTATTTGATAGAAACTAGGATGATATTGTAGTAATTTGTTGTTATAACACTGTATTATTGTTTATGAAGTGTTTTGAACGTCCCACAATATTGTTGATATATTTTATGTATACACTTGTTCTTATGATACACCAATAACGACACTTGCAAATTATTGTTATTGCACCGAGTTCCACTCCTTTATAGTCAACTAGCTTCTGCCCGCGACTTCGTCCGCGTAAAATTTTACTTTCCTCTAAAAATTTCGAAAATGTATATTTTTGATCTTTATCATTTATTTACATAAATAAGGTTTCGGCCCAATTATTAAGTTTATAGATCAAAGGGATCAGATTTTTCAAATAAACTGTATACCCCGCATTTAACCCCCATAAGGGTGGAATTATGAAAAATCGTTTAGGATGTGTTCATAACTTCACTCAAAGACCCATACCCGTTATCGAGTTAATGGAAGCAAGCAGTAAAATCCACCCCTTAAACTTTATTATCCTTTTCCACCTTGGTAGGTAATGGTCGATTTTTGAAAAACACTAAAACAGCGAACAGACAGCGGTTTACATATTTTTCTAACCTATCAACTTTGTCACCCCCTAAATCCTCTGTGAGAAGTTTTGTTTAAACTAAAAATGACAATCTTTATTATTTACTGAGCCAAATATAGCCAAGTTTCAAGTTTATTAACCAAATGAATAAGATTTTTCATATAAACTGTATCCCCTCTTTTTATACTCATAAGGGTGGCATTTTGAATGATTTTTGAGTGGTCGCTCCATGTAAAATACTGGTATTCAGCTGCATCCGGTTAGACTGGAAGCCGACTCCAACATAGTTGGGAAAAGCCTAGGCAGATGATGATGAAGGGTGGCATTTTGACAAATCGTCTGGGCCAGTTTTCCAGCTAATCAAGCCACGTTATACTCCCCTGTGAAATTGACTACCACCACTCTTCACCCCGTTAGGGGTAGATTTTAGAATAACCCTGGTACACTTTATTATTTATTTTGATTTTACATACTGAGTTTAGAGTTAATTGGACCGCGCGTTAAAATTTTTCCATACAAAATTTGACACCCACAATCTCCCTTTAGGGTAGTATAGAATTCCAAAAAAATACTAACTTTATAATTTACTTAGATAAGCATTCGTGCCAAATTTCAAGTTCAAAATTTTATACATATTTTTTTTTGTTATTCAAGCCATTCATAATCCCCTTAAAAATCGAATTACCACTTTATCCCCGTCAGGGGTCAATATCCGAAAACTCCATACACTTATTATTAATTATTTTCTGTCAAAAACTTATTAAAACTGAGTTTCGAGTTAATCCGACCACGCGTTAAAATTCTTCCACACAAACTTTAACCCCCTTTGAAAAAACTAAACCCCCTTTGAGGGGTAGTTTTGATAAACTTTATTACTTGCTTAGTCAAGTATTCTTGCCAAGTTTCAAGTTTATTAACTAAATGAATAAGACTTTCATATAAACTGTACCCCAAAGGGGTGGAATTTCTAAAAATCGTTTGGGGTGTGTTCATTACTTGACTCAAAGATTATTTATACCAATTTTCGACTTAATCAAACCACGCAGTATAATCCTCCCCTGTAAAAATTAACTACAAAGGGGTAGTTAATTTTGACACCCCCCAATCCCCTTTTAGGGGGTAGTGTAGAAAAACAAAAAATGCCAGCTTTCATAATTTACTTAGACAAGTATTCGTGCCACGTTTCAAGTTTATTAACTCAAGGAATAAGATTTTTCATACAATCAAAATCCCCCCTTTTCATCCCCTTAGGGAGTGAGTTTTGGAAAATCCTTAGTGCACGCCTACATCACAATAGCTTTATGTGTGCCAAATTTCAGCACAATCCGTTCAGTGGTTTGAGCTGTGCGTTGATATATCAGTCGGTCAGTTACGGTTTCCTTTTATATATGTATATTATAGAATATAGAAGAAAACAAAATGTTATCCCCCTTTTCACCCCCTTAACACCATTGCGTTACCTTCCAACCATAAGCCTAGATAATAAATTTAGTAATTATTCCTTCGAAAATTAAGGACTTTCCATGCACAACTTCATCCCCCTTTTTAACCCTTCGGGGGTAGAATTGTCAAAAACGCCGAGACACGTATAAATTAATTTTCAATCCTCAGCCTAAACACAACATTTGAAGATCTTAACTTCAAAACTGACGGACTTTCATATAAACTTCCATCCCCTATTTCATCCCTTTAGGGGTATAATTACCAAAAATCCTTTCTTAGTAGATACTTACTTTTTACAAAGAACACACCCTTCAAGTTCCATGTCTCTAGGACCCGCGGTTTGGGCTGTGTGTTGTGTTGATAGATTATATAATTAAAAACTAAATTTCATCCCCCTTTTCACCCCCTTAAGGGTTGAAATTCTAACAACACTGTTGCGTTATCTTCCAACCATAAGCCTAGATAATAAATTTAGTAATTATTCCTTCGAAAATTAAGGACTTTCCATGCACAACTTCATCCCCCTTTTTAACCCTTCGGGGGTAGAATTGTCAAAAACGCCGAGACACGTATAAATTAATTTTCAATCCTCAGCCTAAACACAACATTTGAAGATCTTAACTTCAAAACTGACGGACTTTCATATAAACTTCCATCCCCTATTTCATCCCTTTAGGGGTATAATTACCAAAAATCCTTTCTTAGTAGATACTTACTTTTTACAAAGAACACACCCTTCAAGTTCCATGTCTCTAGGACCCGCGGTTTGGGCTGTGTGTTGTGTTGATAGATTATATAATTAAAAACTAAATTTCATCCCCCTTTTCACCCCCTTAAGGGTTGAAATTCTAACAACACTGTTGCGTTATCTTCCAACCATAAGCCTAGATAATAAATTTAGTAATTATTCCTTCGAAAATTAAGGACTTTCCATGCACAACTTCATCCCCCTTTTTAACCCTTCGGGGGTAGAATTGTCAAAAACGCTGAGACACGTGTAAATTCATTTTCAATCCTCAGCCTAAACACAAAATTTGAAGATCATAACTTAAAAACTGACGGACTTTCATATAAACTTCCATCCCCTATTTCACCCCTTTAGGGGTAGAATTCCCAAAAATCCTTTCTTAGTGGATACTTACGCTTCACAAAGAACACACCCTCCAAGTTTCATGTCTCTAGGAGCAGCGGTTTGGGCTGTGTGTTGATATATCAACAATCAGTCAGTCAGTTTACCATTTTATATATATAGATTAAGAATGTACTAAATTAAATTACAAATTTCAAAAAAAATTTTTTTCAGACCTCTGCTAAGAGCAGTCTTGAAAAAGATAGACCAGAGCGATCGAATGTCTCGACACTCAATCTACCTCCAGGAGAAATACGAGCAGTTGATGAAGATCGTCAAACGTATCGTCTTCATCTTCTATGGATTCAATTACTTCGATGGTTTCGTCGTATACTTCCCGCACCGAGTTGATATACAGAACAGTTATTCTATGACTCCTTGCGTTGGTAAGTTATTTAAATTGATTGGACTATGTCGTGATAATCTTTTTAGGTTCTGTTAGCCAGATCTCCCAATGTTTATTCCTTTTAATCATCAATACAAAATTTAGGATTCATTTTTTTACCATTAATCAATTTTGTGATTTCAATGCTGACAGTTTCAACTGTCCAACTAACAAAACAATGTAATAAAATCTAGAAGTCAATTTTAACTTCGTTCTAATTGTCGTATCGAAATGAAACTTTGTATGTATATGTAGTTCGGATGACAAAACTATAATTTCGTGTCTTGGAGCTGATCTCATGTCCAACATGAGATCAGCCAGGAGGTGAATAGTGGAACTTTTTAGGGGTTACTTGTAAACCCTAGTGTACTAGTAGTCCCTAATCGACGTAAAAGTTAAAAATATAATAATAATAAAACTAAAAACGCTTTAATCACACACAAAAAATTATAAAATAATTAAAACTTCAATTGAATTCAAAAATCGTAAAGTGTACATATAATTATTTTAAATAGTGCTCGACGCTTTTTGAATTCAATTTAAGTCAATGTAATAATGGCTTTGAAGATCCGTGGCATACTTCCTACTGTCGCACCATTTTGTTTTTTTTTTTTCAAAATGGCGGCCACGCATTTCACCTATATAAATCGATAGCTGACAGTAATTTCGTTACATCTCGTCGTCTTGTCGTTTCGTTTCATTTCGTTTCGTTTCGTTACATCTTGTTGCATAGATGCATTGTTGCCAGCTATCGATTTAAAAAGGTTCCATGAGGGGCCGCCATTTTGAAAGAAAATATGGTGGGCAGGTAGGTCTGTACGCCAGGTTCCATATAAAAATATTTAATCCTCTTTACAATTTTAGCCATGAGTTGTATTATATATATACTTAAATGATAAATTAAATTCCATACTAGAATCTACAATAAATTGGATGACTGAACACAACCTAGAAATTAACTTCAATAAAACTAAAATAATTTCATTCCACCCTCGTCAAAAAATACCAATAAATATAAACTTTAGCTTTAAAAATAATAAATTAGAAGTAGTTGATAATTTCACCCTACTAGGCCTAAACATTGATACACATATAAATTGGAAGTCCCATATTCAGAAATTAAGAGCAAAAATATCTAAATTTTCATACGCCCTCCGCGAAATCAAAAAAACCACAGATCTAAAAACTGCCCTGGTGACATACTACGCGTACGCCTACGCATGGCTTAAATATGGTGTCATCTTGTGGGGCAATAGCACTGACGCGCCCACGCTATTTACCCTACAAAAAAAACTAATTAGAATTTTAGTAAATATTGAAATGACTGATAGCTGTAAACCCCACTTTCAGGAACTAAAGATTTTATCCCTACCCTGTCTCTATATATTTGAAATTTGTAAGTTCGTGCGTAAGTACCCACAACTATTTACAAAAAGAGAGGACATACAAACAAAAATTACTTTAAGACATAAAAATAGACTAAATTTACCAACATCGCGACTAAAAATGCACTCCAATAGTACCCTTGTTATGTCCATAAAAATTTATAATAAGTTACCCGAAATAATAAAGAATTTAAATAAATATAACATTTTTATCAATAAATTGAAGCTTTTCCTTGTAAGCAAATGCTATCTATATATATAAAATGGTAAACTGACTGACTGATTGTTGATATATCAACACACAGCCCAAACCGCTGCTCCTAGAGACATGAAACTTGGAGGGTGTGTTCTTTGTGAAGCGTAAGTATCCACTAAGAAAGGATTTTTGGGAATTCTACCCCTAAAGGGGTGAAATAGGGGATGGAAGTTTATATGAAAGTCCGTCAGTTTTTAAGTTATGATCTTCAAATTTTGTGTTTAGGCTGAGGATTGAAAATGAATTTACACGTGTCTCAGCGTTTTTGACAATTCTACCCCCGAAGGGTTAAAAAGGGGGATGAAGTTGTGCATGGAAAGTCCTTAATTTTCGAAGGAATAATTACTAAATTTATTATCTAGGCTTATGGTTGGAAGATAACGCAACAGTGTTGTTAGAATTTCAACCCTTAAGGGGGTGAAAAGGGGGATGAAATTTAGTTTTTAATTATATAATCTATCAACACAACACACAGCCCAAACCGCGGGTCCTAGAGACATGGAACTTGAAGGGTGTGTTCTTTGTAAAAAGTAAGTATCTACTAAGAAAGGATTTTTGGTAATTATACCCCTAAAGGGATGAAATAGGGGATGGAAGTTTATATGAAAGTCCGTCAGTTTTGAAGTTAAGATCTTCAAATGTTGTGTTTAGGCTGAGGATTGAAAATTAATTTATACGTGTCTCGGCGTTTTTGACAATTCTACCCCCGAAGGGTTAAAAAGGGGGATGAAGTTGTGCATGGAAAGTCCTTAATTTTCGAAGGAATAATTACTAAATTTATTATCTAGGCTTATGGTTGGAAGATAACGCAACAGTGTTGTTAGAATTTCAACCCTTAAGGGGGTGAAAAGGGGGATGAAATTTAGTTTTTAATTATATAATCTATCAACACAACACACAGCCCAAACCGCGGGTCCTAGAGACATGGAACTTGAAGGGTGTGTTCTTTGTAAAAAGTAAGTATCTACTAAGAAAGGATTTTTGGTAATTATACCCCTAAAGGGATGAAATAGGGGATGGAAGTTTATATGAAAGTCCGTCAGTTTTGAAGTTAAGATCTTCAAATGTTGTGTTTAGGCTGAGGATTGAAAATTAATTTATACGTGTCTCGGCGTTTTTGACAATTCTACCCCCGAAGGGTTAAAAAGGGGGATGAAGTTGTGCATGGAAAGTCCTTAATTTTCGAAGGAATAATTACTAAATTTATTATCTAGGCTTATGGTTGGAAGGTAACGCAATGGTGTTAAGGGGGTGAAAAGGGGGATAACATTTTGTTTTCTTCTATATTCTATAATATACATATATAAAAGGAAACCGTAACTGACCGACTGATATATCAACGCACAGCTCAAACCACTGAACGGATTGTGCTGAAATTTGGCACACATAAAGCTATTGTGATGTAGGCGTGCACTAAGGATTTTCCAAAACTCACTCCCTAAGGGGATGAAAAGGGGGGATTTTGATTGTATGAAAAATCTTATTCCTTGAGTTAATAAACTTGAAACGTGGCACGAATACTTGTCTAAGTAAATTATGAAAGCTGGCATTTTTTGTTTTTCTACACTACCCCCTAAAAGGGGATTGGGGGGTGTCAAAATTAACTACCCCTTTGTAGTTAATTTTTACAGGGGAGGATTATACTGCGTGGTTTGATTAAGTCGAAAATTGGTATAAATAATCTTTGAGTCAAGTAATGAACACACCCCAAACGATTTTTAGAAATTCCACCCCTTTGGGGTACAGTTTATATGAAAGTCTTATTCATTTAGTTAATAAACTTGAAACTTGGCAAGAATACTTGACTAAGCAAGTAATAAAGTTTATCAAAACTACCCCTCAAAGGGGGTTTAGTTTTTTCAAAGGGGGTTAAAGTTTGTGTGGAAGAATTTTAACGCGTGGTCGGATTAACTCGAAACTCAGTTTTAATAAGTTTTTGACAGAAAATAATTAATAATAAGTGTATGGAGTTTTCGGATATTGACCCCTGACGGGGATAAAGTGGTAATTCGATTTTTAAGGGGATTATGAATGGCTTGAATAACAAAAAAAAATATGTATAAAATTTTGAACTTGAAATTTGGCACGAATGCTTATCTAAGTAAATTATAAAGTTAGTATTTTTTTGGAATTCTATACTACCCTAAAGGGAGATTGTGGGTGTCAAATTTTGTATGGAAAAATTTTAACGCGCGGTCCAATTAACTCTAAACTCAGTATGTAAAATCAAAATAAATAATAAAGTGTACCAGGGTTATTCTAAAATCTACCCCTAACGGGGTGAAGAGTGGTGGTAGTCAATTTCACAGGGGAGTATAACGTGGCTTGATTAGCTGGAAAACTGGCCCAGACGATTTGTCAAAATGCCACCCTTCATCATCATCTGCCTAGGCTTTTCCCAACTATGTTGGAGTCGGCTTCCAGTCTAACCGGATGCAGCTGAATACCAGTATTTTACATGGAGCGACCACTCAAAAATCATTCAAAATGCCACCCTTATGAGTATAAAAAGAGGGGATACAGTTTATATGAAAAATCTTATTCATTTGGTTAATAAACTTGAAACTTGGCTATATTTGGCTCAGTAAATAATAAAGATTGTCATTTTTAGTTTAAACAAAACTTCTCACAGAGGATTTAGGGGGTGACAAAGTTGATAGGTTAGAAAAATATGTAAACCGCTGTCTGTTCGCTGTTTTAGTGTTTTTCAAAAATCGACCATTACCTACCAAGGTGGAAAAGGATAATAAAGTTTAAGGGGTGGATTTTACTGCTTGCTTCCATTAACTCGATAACGGGTATGGGTCTTTGAGTGAAGTTATGAACACATCCTAAACGATTTTTCATAATTCCACCCTTATGGGGGTTAAATGCGGGGTATACAGTTTATTTGAAAAATCTGATCCCTTTGATCTATAAACTTAATAATTGGGCCGAAACCTTATTTATGTAAATAAATGATAAAGATCAAAAATATACATTTTCGAAATTTTTAGAGGAAAGTAAAATTTTACGCGGACGAAGTCGCGGGCAGAAGCTAGTTATAGTATAAGCGAATACTTAAGTGATAGATTATAAGTAGGTAACTTCATAATTACCTATTTGTACCTAATCTGCATTCCCGATTTATTTGCCATAAATATGTACAAATGTGAGTCTATGGAAAAATAACTTTAATTCCTACCATACAACCTCAAACATTTTAATAATTTTAATAACTTTTGCAATGGTGCTAATCACTCTGAAACCGACTTAATTACCATTAAAATAAAGTTAATTTTTGTTTAACTGGAATTAACATCAATTTGAAACAGGCTGAATAGACTTTACAAATGAATACTCCAATACAAATGAATAAGAAGCATCCAAAAAATAACTTGCCTTAGGGATATTATAATGAATAAAAAATAAATAAATAAAGAAATAATATTAATAATAAATATTAATTACGTAATAAATTAAAATAATAATAAGTAAATAAAACAATAATGAATAGTTGCTAAAAAAAAAAATTTTTTTTTTTATAAAGTTCTTACTAATTAATTAAATGTATTGAAACAATAATAAAATTCGTAAATTTAATTCTATAAATAAAATAATATAACTACTAACTACTTGACTATATAAAATTTATCGCATTAAACAGTGTTCTTCCTCCTCTCTCCTACTATCTATGCTGTGCCCGACAGGGTCCATAATTGTGACTAATATAATTATTTCCATACCAACTATATACATTATGGTACGCAATAAAGAATTGAGAATTGAGAATTGAGAATATATTATAAAACTCCTCGTATCACATTCCAAATTGGATTTTCTCTTTTCTCTATTCCGTAAAGCATTTTTTATCTTTAATGTTACCAAAATAAAACCTTTGCAACTTGTTTTAGGTCTGGAGCCACTGTCAGTGTCTCCGAACCGGGAGATCTGTCTTACAATCCTCGCTGCGCAAGAGTTAACTATAAATATCGTGGTCCTCAACTACCAGGCCCTACTGCTGTTCCTCATAGCGCACACTGCTGCCATGTTCCAAATGATGGCCTACGAGATGGAGGCACTCGAAGCCAACTACAATAGAGAGGAGAACAAGGCACTGGTTAAAGAAACTCTTTCATTTGTGATCGACAGACATTCCATAACTTTGGACGTGGTTCATACACTGAAATGTCTATACAGCGTCCCCTTCGGAGTAAACTTCGGCACAAATGCTGTCTGCATATCCTTGTTCTTCTACTTACCGATCCAGGAATGGCTCCAGTTCATGCCGGTTTTAGTTTATTGTTTCCTAGTGTTCTTTTTGTACTGTTTCCTCTGCCAGAGGTTGATAAACTCTGCGGAAGGTTTTGAAAGGTCAGTGTACTGTTGCGGGTGGGAGAACTTTGATTTGAAGGAGAAGAAACTGGTGTTTGTGATGCTGCGTCAGTCACAGAAGCGGGTGGAGCTGTTAGCAGCGGATATCATTCCGGTCAATATCTATACTTTTGCAAGTACATTGCAGGCAATGTTTAAGTTTATAACTGTAGTAAAGTTTTGACTTAACTAAAGAAGAACGCAGAATACGTAAAAAAGAATCATTAGGATGCAATAATTTAGTTGTCTTACACAAAGCACATGGATAATTATGTCGATTTAGTCTCATGTAAAGGGTGTTTCAAAACTCTGCATATTTCCTGTTTAACTTCAGTTATCGACATCGGTTTGAAGAGCATAAAGCCAACAGTTACATTATTGCTGGAGTTACCTGTGACGTTCGGCGGCATTGATTTGTTTGTTGAATCGATATAATGGTTATTAAAGGCAGACGCTATTTCCACTAGATTGGTAATAAGTGTGTTGTTATATTTAATACTGTCGATATTATGTTTGGAGTTTGTATTATTTAGCTCGTCTTATAAAACATTCCACGTAGCTTGAGTTGAATATTACGACAGTACCACACAGGAGATGCAGCAGTTAACATCCCTAACTCGCTACTTCTTCACTAACTAATCCTCTCCCTTATATTATAATTAGGTACCTACTATCGCCACAAGTTAAGCTGAGTTCATTTAAGTCGTGTAAAACTTGCACAGGTTTTGGTTTAACTCGAACTAAATGTAGGTATCTGCGCGGGCCTGCGGGCGGAGAGTAATGGGTAGCTCACCGTCCGATCAGGACCAGGCCCCATGCCGGACGGCGCGAACGTGTTCCACGCGCGCCTTAAAGAAATGTCAGCACCGAGGAGGGGCCCCATAGGGCCGAAGCCGGGTCAGCGGGATTATCCGAAAGGGTTACCGCTGGCCCGGAACATAAAGGGCTAAGGAAGGAACACGGGTGGAGTTTAGTCAGTAAGAGTCTGACACTCCCTTCCGCTCCACCCAGAGCGGGAGGGGTCATTTGAAGATTTCCAATCCACAAAAAAAATTAAGAAAAGAAAAATGTAGGTATCTGTGAAAATAAAACCGTCATAATGATTCCTGAAAAAACAACATTTATTGTAAAATAGAGCATAAGTTAGAACCAATGAACATGATTTGGATATTTTCAATAACTTTAATTGCTTAACATTATCAAACTCAATCTGAATCATTTTGAAGGATGTTGCTAATCCATTGCTTCATATGTTTGACAAATGAGTTTGCTCAGAAACTTAATTAAAGCAAATGAATGTTGTTGAACTGTCAAAATTAAAGCCATTACCACTGTAAGTAAGTATGTTACGCAATTACGGTGAAAAGCATCTTTGCGTTTAAATGATTTTTAGATTGTATTCGTCGAGTCGATCGTGTACTATTTATATCCTAATTCATGGTATACCTACTATGTAACGACCTTTTCTGTTTTTGCTTTATCAGTAGAAACTTGTAAATGGACAATTACATAGGTCTTGTTTAATTTAGTTGTAAGCTTGTCGAATAGAATGAAATAAAATAACTACACATGATCGTGATGTTAAGTGAATGCAACAAACTTTGTAATAATTTTATGTTTCCAGATTATCCTTATTCCAATTATCTTATCTACAGTAATTAAAGCTGATTTTATTTTCATGATTCATCGGATATTATCTTCCAATAAAGGTTCATGTACACATATTATGCTGATATTTATGCGTGATTTTATCTTTATGTATGCAGGTCGTGTTTCCGTGATAAATAGATCTATTTTTCTTTCCTTCTTTCTATCACTGTAAACTCCTTCTCCGTTAGTCGTTTTTCCTCTGTTGAGCATCGTCAAGAGGTTTAGTCGGGTACGGTACCTCTTGACGACCTGTCTCTAATTGTCACGATCTTGGGCAAGTTCCGGAGTCTGCCGGATTTCTTGGTTTTTAATTATTTTCATCTTTGGACCTACGACTTTTGCTAACAATATTTTTGATGTTTGAGAGTACCTAGTGGTGGCCCAGTGGTAACGACTTATGAGTTAAAGGTCGTAGGTTCGAACCCAGATAGGCGCTTTACTTTGTGTAAATTATTTCATCACCACTGCTCTCAAAACGGTGAACGAGTCGTGTGACATCTACCAACTCGCACTGGGCCCGCGTGGTGGATTACGGCCCACTCCCTCTCACAGGAGACCTTTGTCCCAGCAGTGGGAACATTACAGGCTGATTTTGATTTTTGACGTGACGGTAACTTGACGTTAACGTGACTGATGTGTGTGCATCTACATAATGAGTCATTCTTTGGTTCAATATAACCACCTGGTTCGTCATCACTAACTTAAATAACTCTTTCACCAGCAAACACAGGTATTTCAACAAACGCATTTGAATGTGGCGTTGGTAACTTTAGAGTCACTCGAAACGTATACTCTCTGCTTATTGTCTTCGAGTGTCTTACTGTGTACAAGTCCTGTCCCACTGGTATTATATTAAACATATTTGATTCACTGTTGTCTGGTATGCTTGGGGTCTCTACTGTTGCCAACACTTCTGTCTTTTCAACTGAATTTTTATATTTTAAACTAGTCTTCGTTTTACAAATCAATTCAGTCTGAATAGTAAAAATGACATCACTATTATTATTCACAATAAATGATATCTTTCTTTCACAAGAAGGAGTCAAATATTCTTTATCGAGTTCAGCTTTTAATTCAATTTCATGTTTCTTCGAAGAAAACAGTTTGGTTAATGTTTTTTCTAACGAAGCAATCACTGGTTTATCTGTTGATGAAGAATCGACTCTGGGATATATCGTCAGTTTCGTTATAAAATAATCAGGCACACTAAAAAAATCAGGCTTTTTAAATTTTAGTACTAAAAAGTATCTAATTCCTGCAAGAGTTTGTTTCTTGTGGATTGTTTTTGCCGACGATGGTGTATTTTCTGGTATTATCATTTCAAAGGAGTATTCGTGTGATCCGGCTTTCAATACTATATCTTCATCTGTATTATCGTTTACCAAAATAATCTTCACTACTTTGCGCGTTTGATAGTAACTGTGATCAATCGCCTTGATTGGTACAGTACAGTAGTCAGCAATATATTTATGATCGTATATATACCTGGAACAGGTCTTCTCAACGAGGGCCAGACTAACGTTCGTGTACACAGTGTCTTTGGCCAGATGAAACTTCACTACACCTCTTAGTGGTTCTCCCGTTATATGCTTCACTACATTAGGAATTTGTATTAATATTTCACTGGATACGCTCATTATTGGTCTATCACTGTACACGTAGTTTTTACGGTATGATTTGTATCGTACTAAATGATCAGATAAATGGCGGCTTGTATTAATATCATAGATATCCGAAATGTGATGTATTTTGGAACTGATAAAAGATAAGTAAAATGAGTTACGGCGTGAAAATATAACTTTATATTTATCAGATTGTTTAATCGATTAATGAGGGATACGTGTCATCTGTAGAGTCTTTACATACCTGTATTTTGTTAAAAATTAAGCTGTGGCCTAGAAAATACACAAAATAGTAACTGTGATATAAAAATCAATAGTAACAGCGATTTTGAACTAAAAGAAATAACAAGGCTTAATCTAATGTAATAATTTTTTTTTCTGGAGATAAAGTAACGATAAATCAAATAATAATAACGTATACATATATTGCCGCCTAATGACCACTAAAATTTATGTAACAACCATTGACTTATATATTACAAAACATTGGTAAAAACCGTATTTTTTCCCAATCAGAATAGAAAGAAGTGACAACTGACTATTAAATAAATATGTTTTAAGTCACTTTACAAAGCTGTAAGGAACCAGAGTAGGTTCTAGATATTAAAGACGAAAAAACAGAACATTTTTTTCAAAGATCTATGATTTTAGAGTGAATTCAGATGATATATCATATCCAACATGCTAGCAAATCAATTAGATTACAAATGTATTTCTAGTGAAAATATAGCTAGAGTAGACTAAGGAATTTTGTTTTGTCATCAGTATACTAATAAAATCAATACTGAAATGCAAATTTCTCCTGCCAGCCCAAATGAAATACATACTGTGGTGATAGCATGAAAAATAAACTTTCATGTGGACACGATGAGATCTCGATTTAAAATAAAAAGAATACTGGTAGGTATTCAGATGCATCCGGTTAGACTGGAAGCCGACCCCAACATAGTGGAAAAAGGCTAGGCAGATGATGATGATGATGAGATCCCGATATCCGTAATCAAAGAACACATATGGAGATTGTATTGAATGAAGACAAAATCGAGGTCGTCAAAAAGTAAAATTTTTAAGTATACGAATTGAAGAATTGCTGAATCTGAAACCAGCGGGCCTAAAAAGGCCACTTTTGCAGAATCATAAAAGGAATTCATCAAATCATTATAAATCATAATAGACAGTTAACTGTTAAGTTAATCGTATCAAATCCCATTGGTGAAGGATTTTTCAGTTATTTTTTTTTTGTCTGTGCTTAAATACCAATCCAAATCCAATCCCAATCTCTTGCAACGAAAAAAAGCAAAATACGTTTATGATTCTGCCAAAGTGGCCTTTTTAGGCCCCCTGGTCATAAATATTTGCATCTCTATCATCCGCATGTTACGCTTTGTGAGCTCTGAGAAGCGAAATCACTGTACAACAACTGAAAAAGGTATACTTTGAGTTAGTCGAGACCAAAATTAGATATAGCATTCTTTACTAGAGAAACTTTATGATTATAATGATTGTGTGTGTGTATTAAAAGAGTCTTTGCACTACAGGAACGCGCAATACCAACAAAAGTCCGTATCCGCCAAACAGAAAATTGCCGTCAACGTTTCATAAAGCTATGCATACTCACCACAGATTTCCAAGCATTTATATCCTAGTACTTTTGATGAATATGGCTAAATACCTTCATGAATTTGAAACAATAGAAGAACGAGAGATGAGGGAAGGCACCCGTACTAAAATACCATATAGGTATGGTCAATCCGAAGTTAAATGTTCTGCAACACAGTCCACGATAACAATCAGGCAAATGTTCTACCAGGTTGCCTTTAGATCTGAAAAGTACGGTCCACACAAGTTCTTTTGAAACAAAACTAAATGATTTTTTATTGAGCAAACTATATGCCATTGAAGATTTGTAGTTCCTATCTGATTATTTTATTATTTAGATTATAATTATGGTGTACGCATATTCCCAAAGAGGCAGTAAAATCACAAAAAAAAAGTAATAGTCTTTGTTTTTATAATAAAATAAATTGCAAGTGACGGTTCCCAACTTCCCATAAAGAAGTATGACGTCAATTCACAAAAATAATAAAAGCAGCAAGTCCTAGATATTACAGGCTGTAAGTGACAGGTAGTTTCATAAGAGCTGCAGTTGTAAACTTACAAAGGAAATAGATAATATTATTTTCGTAGTGTCAAGTGCATTTCAGTCCAATTAGGACGGAGGAAAAAGTGCTGGGCGCAGTTGAAAATAAATCAAGAATGTTTTTCAGTTTGTAGCTTTGGATGTGGCCCTCAAGTAGGTGATGACCTGGGGGCTTAAAAAGGCCACTTTGGCAGAATCATAAAAGGATAACATCATGAATCATGATATGGCGAAGACAGTTCATGTTTTAATTTTTTTCGCTGCACTACGTAGGTATAATCAAAGAGATTAGGATTGGATTTGGATTGCATTCATTGGTATTTTAGCACAGACAAAAGAAATAACTGAAAAATCCTTCACCAATGGGATTTGATACCTACTATTAACTTAACAGTTAACGGTCCATTATGATTCATAATGTTATCCTTTTATGATTCTGCCTAAACAAATTGTCATTCTATCGGCGTCAACGATGTTGGTACGGTCAAAAATATATTGGATTAACCGCTACCGAAAAGATTATGTCAATCCTGTTAAAAGACGTTTAAAAATACGAAACGCTTTGAAAGCGATTAACATAATCAGGCTATAATGTTCCCACTGCTGGGACACAGGCCTCCTCTCTGTGAGAAGCAGTGGGCCGTGATCCACCACGCGGGCCCACTGCGTGTTGGTCAAAATGTTACTGGAACTGCGGGCTTTGTACCGATTGAAAAATGTATTAGGTACAGACGCCAGCACATCAACCTACCCGAAGCTGTCAAAAATTCCCAATCAACTTTGAACCTTATGCTTTAGCGATAAAGTTGAAAATCTATTAAAGAAATTTGACAGATTGTAGTAGCTTGTTGTGCTGGCACCTTCAAGTACGAAAACAATGCTTGTGCAGTCCTTAATTTTCCCTATCATCGACCATGGATGTATGCTACGACCTGAATGCAGATCTCCTCGATAATCTGACCTTTTCAATAACTGCATTCGATTCGTTTTCAATCTGCGTAATAATATATGATCATGTTAAGCGCATCGGTCGCTTCTAAAATGGGTGTCCATACGCCAGCGCAGAGAGCAAAGGGTGTTGAACACCTTTTCTTTTTTTTTATTCTCCCTCTTACCCTGGTTATCTTCACCCCGCTTTCAGTACATTTGCAAAGAATCTACGTTCCTCAACAAACGTCCTATTTAACGTCCCACTCACCCCACAGACGTCATTCACTCTTCGTTCAGTCTACCTCTCTGTGGAATGCGCATGCCAGGAAATCAGGATGGCAGCCAACCGATTATCATATAAAATTAAAGTTCGCGAGCACATTGTAATGTTTTCTCATTGTTTGTCTTATTTCTTTTTGGTACCTATATTTATTTGTGCTTATATTTACCTACATGTAATTAGGTATATAAATTACTAGCTGCGCCTCGCTTTTTCACCCGCATAAGTTTCGATGCCGTGGTAATAATGGGATAAAAAGTAGCCCATATGTTAATCCAGGGTGTCTGCTGCCTCCATTCCAAATTTTATCAAAATTGGTCCAGCTGTTTGAGCCTGAAGAAGTAAGAAACCTATAAACACACACACACACCCCCTCACACACTCACAAACTTTCGCCTTTATAATATTAGTGTGATTTTTAAAGTTTTAATAGGTTTATGCATATCTTTATATTTAAAAATATTTATTCCTCAATTTCCATCATAGCACCTACCACCGTTTGTCTCTGCATCACCCAAAGGTTGACTGGTAGAAAATGCCTATGGCATTAAGGGGAAAAACGCTAAGGTAGCCCGCGAAATTCAAATTTTCTTACGTTTTTTGCAATTTGCTGGTCAGTATTAAGTAGTACGTTGATTAAAATATGATTCGCGGTCGTAACAAATATGTAATTACAGAAATAAAATCATTACAATCAGTAATACAACTTGTTAAGTTAGTATCATAGATATGTTAGTATAATCCCCAAATGTCAAGATTCTTGGGGATTACTTGGTCTTAAAGAGTTGTGTTGATGATTATAATTCTGTAAATACATATTTGTTACGGCCGCGAATCATAATTTAATCAACATACAACTTAATACTGACCAGCAAATTGCAAAAAACGTAAAAAAAATTGGAGCGGGCTACCCTGGCGCTCTGTAAATTTATGTGCTTGAAGTATTAAATAAATAAATAAAACTGCAGGCTAAAGGCAGTAAATTATAATTTATATTCATATCTTTTTTTGCATTCCATAGTATTTATAAGATGTTAGGGGTGTAAACAAGGTTGAAATTAATAGCATACTTAAAACGTTACATTATAAGAACAATTATTTATTTATTCTTTTATTTTATTAGCAAATAAAATATCCTGCAATGAATAAAATCAATAAAATAACCAATAATTTTCTGTGTTACTTTATATCTAAACTAATAATAAAAAAAATAATAATAATAATAATGTTTGTTTGATAAGCATTCACGCTAAGTTGAACGGATTTGGGTGAAATTTGGCACATGCGTAGAGCATGTCAATACTCAATATATTAATTGTTTCCACATGTGAACATAGGTGGTATATTTTACAGAATATGGTCATTGTGGATCCTGTCGGGCACAGCAAAAGTAGAGGAGGTCCTGGAGAAGGACTGAGGCTTTTCGTCCTTCATTGCAAACGAAGTCAGGACAACAGCTAGTCGTTAGTAAATATAGTAAGCTTGTTTTACACAAAACAAAAAATGACGCAATTTTACTTTTGAACGTTTATTATTTTGAAACGATTTTTTTTGTTTGCAGAAATATTTTAACATAAATAAGTAATTGACCTGCGGAAAGGAGCTCGTGGCTAAATAACAGCTGCATGAGTCGAGCTTTAGGATTAAGCTACGCTTGCCGCGGTCGGTTTGTGGATGGGTGACCATCCATTTCATATCGAGACCCCTACGTGTCTTGGTAAGCACGTTAAGCCATTGGTCCCGGCTATCGCTTGTGGATCTTTGACAGTCGTTAGTGTAGGCAGAAGCCTGAAAGTCGGCTTAACGTGCTTTCCAAGACACGTAGGAGTCTCGATACGAAATGGATGGTCACCCATCCACGGACTAACCGCGGCAAGCGAAGCTTAACCTGATCGATCGACCCATGGGGCTGTTATTAGCCACAAGCACCATGACATTTAAAATGTGTTACGCAATTAAGGTGAGAGATTAGAGAGCAGTGATGGCCCAGTGGTCACGGACACGACTTACGAGTTGTAGGTCGTAGGTTCGAACCCAGACAGGCGCTTTACTTTGTGTAAATTATTTCATCACCACTGCTCTCAAAACGGTGAAGGAAAACATCGTGAGGAAACCGGCATGTCCTAGAACCAAAAATTCGAAGACATGTGACATCCACCAACCAGCACTGGGCCCGCGTGGTGGATAACGGCGCTCTCCCTCCCTCATTATAGGCTGATTAAGGTATGTTAATTAAGGTGCTGATTAAATATTGAATTAAACAACTCTGGTAGATGATGAGGACACTACAGTTTCAAGAAGGGTTTATTGATAACTATCTGACCCGACAGACCTTGTTCTGATTAAACCGTGATGGCCATTTTATATATGGGCAGTTTAAGTCGGTAGTCAATTTGCATAACAATTAGTAATATTGTACAGAACGCCAGCACATCAAATTACGCGAAACTATCAAGTTTTTCCAATCAACTTTGACCCTTATGCTTTAGCGATAAAGTTGAAAATCTATTGAAGAAATTTAACAGATTGTAGTAGTTTAATCTTTATTGTACTAAGAGTAGACCTGCGGGGTAATTGCGTAACACACATAGAATAACAAAAAAAATTAAAACCTGATTATCCATACTAATAGGTATTATAAATACGAAAGTAACTCTGTCTATCTGTCTGTCTGTATGTTACCTTTTCACGCCTAAATCACTGAACGGATTTCGATATTTAGCAAAGAGATAGATTGCATCCCGGGGACATACCTCGCGGCGAAGCAGCGGGCGGAAGCTAAAAAAAAAAATTGTCAAGTCTGTCAAGCCGTTCTGAAGTGATGCGCTTACCAGCGAACCTTAATTCATTTTTATTACATTTGTTACGACAGTTTATTATTAACTAGCTGACCCGACAGACGTCCTGTTTTTGATTCGAAAGACACGTAGCGCCATCTATTATCATAATAACGTTATTGTTGTTTTCCTCGGGAACAGCACTTTTTTCGGGATAAAAGGTACCTTAGGTCCGTTTCTGTACACCTGACAACGTATATGCAAAAGTTCAGGATGATCGGTTCAGTGGTTTAGGCGTCAAAAGGCAACAAACAAACAAACTTACTTTTGCATTTATAATATTTTAGAATTGCGCAAATGAATACCATTCTTTTTTTGTGATGCAATACTTTTTGATCAGTACAATTTTACTGACGCTATAAAGGTCAGCGCGTGGTCGTCCAAACACTGCTGTCTGATACACCCATAATATAATGTAAGACTTAGTGCACACAGTAGCCACAGTGACGGTGAAGGAAAACATCTTGAAGAAACTCAAACTGCCCAAGAATCGAAAATTCGAAGACACGTGACATCCACCAACCCGCACTGTGCCCACGTGGTGGATTACGGCCCACTCCCTCTCACATAGAGTAGGCCTGTTTCCCTGCAGTGGGAACATCATAGACTGATTATGCACACGGGTGGTAAAATATCCGTACTTTTTGTCAATCCAGTCTCAACTCATATCAGTGCACATCAGTGGTAACTACTTTGATATTTTAAATTTGACAACGACTTTAATTAAAGAAATAAATAAATGATGATGAGATTTCAAAACACATCGCTTGTCATCGCACTGCTGTGTGCACTAACCTTACGTGTAATTACATGCCCATTTTGTGCGAAGACACCGTTTTCAAAGTGCTATAACGTGTCGTAAAGATTTTTGGGATTTTTAGTTTGTGTCATTATTTTTTAACTTATGTCATAATCATGTCAGATTTTAATTTGTATCATTATTTTTTTATTTATGTAACAGCCCGTAGGTCGGTCAAGTCATACCATATTTGTTCGTTGAATTCGTTGTAATGAACTTGTACAAAATTAAAACATTTCATCAAAAACTGTTAAAATAAACCCATACTAATATTTTATATGCGAAAGTGTGACTGTCTGTCTGTTACCTCTTCACGCTTAAACGGCTCAACGGATTTAGAATAAACTTGGTATAGCGATAGTTTGAGTCCCGGGAAAGGACATAGGATAGTTTTTATCCCAATATTCCCACGGAGTCAACACTTATGCGGGTGAAACCGCGGGGCGCTGCTAGTAGTTGAATACGTATTCAATGGTTGCAAATTAATATAGGTTGGCAGGGGGGATATTGACGCACAATCTGTAACCTTGAATTTAGCACAAGTCAAAGTCAAAGTCAAATCATTTATTTCAAATAGGCACATTAAAGGCACTTTTGAACGTCAAATATTACAACTAAATAGAATTGATTCTAGTCGCCCATTCCAAAAGGTAGTTTTCGTATGGAGAAGAATGGGTCAGAAACTCAACCGTTACTCTTTTAAAATATTTTACAAGGTCTTGTATACATAATATAATTATATGTGAAGACTTGATGACTGCATCTTATTCTGCTCACGAGTGAGGACATGTTTTTTGAAGATGTAGGCATGAAATCCATTGGTATGGGTCACCGCAAAGGCTAAGCTTTGATGATTTATCATCGTTTCATCATTTACCTAGCCTTGATAGGCTAGAAATTATTAATTTAAATATTTCAAGTCTTATAATAAGTATATTTTATGATTAATCGAGTGTCTTCCTTAAAATATTTATAAAACATTAGTTTGTTAAGCTACTTTTTTTTGTACTTCGTCAGTTCACAAGTTAAGTAAATTAAGTTTAATTTAAGGCTCTCCCCCAAAATTGCAGTCTAGGAAGGAAAACAAAAAGAAGGAAGAAAGGATGTACTAAACATAATTATTCTCTACCTACCTTTCGGAAAATACAGGCGTGATAGTTGTAACCTGATTTTAATCCAATGAGCCAAATAATAATCATTTATCATCGATCCTTCATCACTTACAGGACTATTGTTGCCAATTAGGTAAGCCTGATATAGTGGTGGTAGATCGATCAGAACGGCGCGCAATAATGGTTGACATAACCGTCCCGCATGATGAGAACCTCGTGAAAGCCGAGAAAGATAAACAAACCAAGTATCTTGACTCGTGAGGTTGTCGACATGTGGGATGTGGACTCAGCGATCATTGTGCCGATAGTCGTGACAGCCAATGGGTTAATAGCCAAGAGCCTCGACCAGCACCTGAGGAGGCTCTCGTTGGGCAGCTGGATCAAGAGCTTGATTCAGAAAGCGGTACTTCTGGACACGGCCCGAATAGTTAGGAGGTTCCTCTCTCTGGAGCCCTGACCGCCGGTAGCTTGGACCTTGGTCCTGATACCGGTGGACTATTATTTTTTTATATTTTTAAATGTTTTTATATTCTAATATTTAAAAATATAATTTATTTGTAGTGAAATAAAACAAAATATCTAATAATACCAAATAAGCAAATATATAAATGATTTATTTTCTGTAAGTAGGTTTGTACAAACACTTCAATTATATTTTTTAAACTAGATGAGGTCGGCGTTTCCTATCTGACTATTCTGAGAAGAAAACAACAGTCTCTTTTATAGTCCAGACAAAATCTTTATCAGATCGTGTGAAGACCATGTAGATTGGTGTCTGAAATGGTCTTTTGAGGAAAGAACCACACAGATTGAGCGGACCTGTCCAATCAGTGCACGCATTTGTCAAAAATCGTGCAGCTCAACTCAGAACTTGAGGAGCTCAACGATTCGACGAACAATACCAAAGAAAGGACATTTAGGTAGGCCGCGTAAATTACTCAAACTGCCAGATCATGATTAAAACTAAGAAGGAAAACAGAAAAAAAAAATGTTTGTCTGTCTTGTTTTGTCTTGTTTTATCTTAGAACATTCCCAATTCGGATTGAAGTCGGATCTTTAATTCGGATTCGGTTCGGATGTAGTGCAGAACCGCTCTTACCATGGAGCAGTGGTGACCCAGTGATGACGATTGCGACGTATGGGTAGGTAGGTCGTAGGTTCGAACCCTGACAGCGCTTAACTTTGTGTAAATTATCTCATATTCATATTCATAAATATTTATTTGCATTCCATAATGTTGTAGAGGTGTTGTGTTGCTTTTATGCAAAAAGTTTCTACTCAGTGGTTTCGGAGATAAGTTACAAAAAGGTCATTTTTTATCTGTTTTCTTAGATAGCTTTAATACTATTTAGTTAAAAAATTATATAAAAAAATATTTGAGAACCTCACATGGTACCGATGCAAACTTTAAAAAAAAATTTTTTTCTAAAATTCATTTAACTACTTTAGACGTCCGTGTTTGGGTCACAGAAAGTCATATCTATGTGTACCAAATAGCTTAATCGGTTCATTAGATTCGGAGCAAAACGGCTGTGACAGACAGACACACGAGTGATCCTTTACTCACGTGTCTGTCTATTACAGTTTTTTTATGTTGTTTGTTTGTCTGTCTGTGACCCAAACAAGGATATGTAACGTAAATAAAAATAAGGGTTTTTCATTCAGAAGTACAGAAAACGACCATAAATTAAAAATGACGATCTTGCTAAATGGTTATTTTGCAACACTGGCGCGACATATACCAGTACTATCTATAAATAAATATCTACTCAAGCTTCAGACCTCTCATTATTGAAGCGAACGTTTTCGTATCCAGTAGTGTTCAAATCTGGTCCTTTGCATAGAAAATTTTGAAAAAAAAATCTGGTTGCATTCTGAAAGTTGTTGCAAAAATAATCCTTCAAAAGTGTAGGTTGTGCCCTAAATAAATAAAAAATGGTTGTGTGGGCATCAAGGGAAGCGGGAAATCCGTCAGTGGCTGAATTCTACGCGGGAAAATCTGTATTTATTACTGGCGGGACTGGATTTCTTGGGAAGGTAATAAATATAGTATTAACGTACATAACATTACGCCTTGTTTCCATGAACGGGTAAGCAGAGGTATACCTAAGTACAGTCAACAAAAGAGATAAGTATGCAGAATCGTCGGATATAGTTGAAGTTTACTAAGAAACCGATGGATGTTCTCGAATAAAATTGAATGTTATTAATAGAGAACAAACAGCCATACCATAATCAGCCTATAATGTTCCCACTGCTGGGACACTGGCCTCCTCTCGGTGAGAGGGAGTGGGCCGGGCCCAGTGCGGATTGGCAGATGTCACATGTCTTCGAACTTTTGGTTCTAGGACATGCCGGTTTCCTCACGATGTTTTCCTTCACCGTTTTGAGAGCAGTGGTAATGAAATAATTTACACAAAGTAAAGCGCCTGTCTGGGTTCGAACCTACGACCTACAACTCGTAAGTCGCGTGCTCACTGGTATAATTATTATCAACATCTTGCGGCAATCATTACTTAATATGCACTGACCATTTAATTGGAATTTAAATACAATGAATTCAAGTTAGCCTACTGAATATGTAATTTTAAATTTTACCGATCATTCAATTTTGCATTTACGAATTATTTGTTGGTTTATAAATAGATAATAATAAAATATCAATGAACTGTGTATAATGTGATGAAACCTAATCTTTTGTTGTTTTGATGGCTACGTATTGTAGGTTTGGACCCAGACAGGCGCTTTACTTTATGTAAATTATTTCATTGCCCATGTTCTCAAAAAAGGGTGAAGGAAAACATCGTTTGAAGACATGTGACATCTACCAACCCGCACTGGGCCCACGTGGTGGATTACGGCCCACTCCATTTTACAGAGAGGAAGCCCAGCAGTATCCCAGCAGTGGGAACGTTATAGGCGTTATTGTAAAAGGAGTTTGTATTGATGAATTTTGTTAGGGTCAAACTTTGCACTTTTTTGGCACTGACATGCTAAAAAAAAGAAACCTATTACACATGTCATGTACAGACGCCAGCACATCAAGCTACTACAATCTGTCAAATTTCTTTACCGACTTCCGTAATTAAAGTTATTTAGCACTTTGTAGTGTTTTTTTAAAGTCGGTTGTTAATTTGTAAAAAAAAAAATTTTTACAAGAATATTCTTTGGGTGGATTATTTCGAATTCATGTAAATACTTTAATAAAAAATATACCTTCTTTTTTTTCGTGAGGGAGGGTTTCAAAGCAGACCTCGACCTCGTAATTGCTTTACCACTTTTTGCAACAGTCAATAACTATGTTGGGATCGCCTTCCAGTCTAACCAAATGTAGCTGAATACTAGTATATTACGTGGAACGACTACCGTTGATCCCGGCTGTCTTTCTTAGATGTTTAACAGCCGTAACGGGTAGTCAGAAGCTCAAAAATCTGACAACCAGTCTTACCAAGGGGTATCGTATTACCCAGTATAATAAATCAAATTATTTTGTCTTCCAGGTATTTATAGAGAAACTTCTGTACAGCTGTCCTCATATCGACAAAATCTTCATGCTTATAAGAGAAACAAAGGGTTTTTCTATTAGTGAGAGGATGAAACAATTTCTTGATGACCCGGTAAGGAAAACCTCCTTGTTTACTTTTTTTATCTTTTTTTTATCTTAGAGAAAGAGGGAACTGTAATCTACCACGTGGGTCTAGAGATGATTTATGTGTTGGTAACACTATTATTTGATGAAACAAATTATGCTCGTTTATTGCTTTTCATAGGCGTCGGATATAGTTGAAGTTTACTAAGAAACCGATGGATGTTCTGAACTGAAATTTGATTTAATAAATGAGCTGTTTGTTTTCTATTAATAAACTAAAATTTTATTCGAGAATATCCATCGGTTTCTTAGTAAACTTCAACTATATCCGACGCTCCTGTATACTTAACTCCTTTGTTGACTGTACATACATATTGAATGCATTTTTTAATATTTTTTACAAAACACATCAAAAAGTAAAAAAAATAGTGGCCCATCGTCATCAGGAACAGGGTCCAAGCTCCCGGTGGTCAGGACTCTACAGAGAGGAACCTCCTCACTATGCGTGCCCTGTCAAGAAGTACTTCTTTCTGAATCAAGCCCTTGGACCCAGCCGCGTAATGAGAGCTTCCTAAAGTGTTGGTCGAGGGTCTCCGCTAATAGGTCATTTACTGTAACGATTATGGGTACAATGATTGCAGAGTCCACGTCTCGTGTGCTAAATCAAGATACAAGATTTTTTTATCTTTCTCAGCTTTCACGAAATTGTCGTCATGAGGGACAGCGATATCCAATAAAAATAAATTATTATTAAGTATTTCAAATACGAGGAATATGTTTCAGCTTTTTAGCAGACTCAAAGATAAAAGGCCAACAGACCTAGAAAAGATTATCCTAATACCGGGCGATATTTCTGTTCCTGGTTTAGGAATTTCTAAAGAAAATGAAAACATATTATTTGAAAAGGTAAGCAAGACATACATTGATTTGCGACCGTAACAAATATGAATTGACAGAATTATAATCATAAAGATCATCTATCAACTCTCTTAGTTCATATTACCCTACTGAATGACTATTTCATGAAATCATGACATTTGAGGCCAATTCTACCTACAAGAATTGTAATGATGATTCTTGATTACATTTTGGAAATACAATATTTTTGATGGTTGCGAATTATATTTTGATTAATCCGACAGTGACTTGCGAATTACACATTGACATTGATGAATTTTATTTAGACAATGACATGAATATTTACTTTGTAAGTAATCTTTATTATTATTTTTTTTTATTTAATTATTGTGAATGTGAGGACTATGTGGGTCATTTCTTTTTTTCCTTCTTAGTTTTAATCATGATCTGGCAGTTTGAGTAGTTTATGCGGCCTACCCAAATGTCCTGTCTTTGGTATTGTTCGTCGAATCGTTGAGCTCCTCAAGTTCTGAGTTGAGCTGCACGATTTTTGACAAATGCGTGCACTGATTGGACAGGTCCGCTCAATCTGTGTGGTTCTTTCCTCAAAAGACCATTTCAGACACCAATCTATGTAGATTGGTGTCTTGGTCAGATCGTGTGAAGACCATGTGGTCTTCACACGATCTGACCAAGATTTTGTCTGGACTTTAAAAGAGACTGTGACTTCTGAGTTTGTTTCGGCCTTTCTTCTCAGAATAGTCAGTTAGGAAACGCCGACCTCATCTAGTTTAAAAAAAAATATGATTGACGTGTAAAAGTGTTTGTACAAACCTACTTACAGAAATAAAAATCATTTAATCATTTACAAAAAAACCTAAGAAAAATTCAATTTCAAGGGTTATCAGAAGAGCAATTCTAGTAATTTCTAGAAACCGAACCTTACGCCTCTTCTTCTAGTTTCGGGTGAAACCAAAACTTATGTAAGTAGTTAAGAAAGAGAAGAGTTCGGCCACTTTTTGGCCGAAACCGAAACTGCGGCTCAAACCTAATTTTTGGTTGTAACTAACCGAAACCGAGCCTTCGATCGGACACTAATCTATTTATGATAACACTAGCTGCGCCCCGCGGTTTCACCCGCATAAGTTTTGATCCCGTGGGAATATCGGGATAAAAAGTAGCCTATATATTAATCCAGGGTGTCAGCTACTTCCATACAAAATTTCATCAAAATTGGTCCAGCCGTTTAAGCGTGAAGAAGTAACAAACATGATAAACACTTCCCCACACACACTCACGAACTTTCGCCTTTATAATATTAGTGTGATATCATTTTTTTTCAAACCGACGATCTGCTCAACAATCAAGTTCCCTGACTGCACATAACTGTTTAAGGTATCAGTGATTATCCACTCGGGTGCTACTGTGAAGATGAACGAGCCCCTCCCCGCTGCGTGGAAGATCAACGTGGAGGGTACTCGGAGCGTACTGGCGCTTAGTAGGGGGATGAAACGGATTGAGGTAGGCATTCAGCTCTTTCACAGAAAATGCCTAGTTATAAAACGTGAGATCTTTGATCTCGCTCGACTGTACTTTACACGCCCTTAATGGGCGAATCTTCACTTTAATATTTTTCTTTTCTGCGACTCGCACGAATTTAATTTATTTGTGGGCGAGTCGGAAACTCCAGAAATAATATACCTATGTATTAGGCAATTGGCACATTTTGAATTTTATGCAATAAAATATAGCAATAAAAAAGTAATTTATAAAAATTAAACCGACTTCAAAAAGATTTTTAACTCAAAATTATGTGATAACTTTAATTTCGGAAGTCGGTGTCTTGGGATCTGTGTTTTTAGGGTTCCGTACCCAAAGGGTAAAAACGGAACCCTATTACTAAGACTTCGCTGTCTGTCCGTCCGTCCGTCTGTCACCAGGCTGTATCTCAAGAACCGCGGTAGCTAGACAGTTGAAATTTTCACAAATTATGTATTTCTGTTGCCGCTATAACAACCATAACCATAATCAGCCTATAATGTTCCCACTGCTGGGACACAGGCCTCCTCTCGGTGAGAGGGAGTGGGCCGTAATCCACCACGCGGGCCCAGTGCGGATTGCTATAACAACAAATACTAAAAATAAAATAAATATTTAAGGGGGGCTCCCATACAACAAACGCGGTTTTTTTGCCCTTTTTTGCTCGATATCAATAATGGCAACAGGTAGGCAATTGAAATATGCACAAAATACTCAGTTGTATTTTTACTTTAATAATAAATAATAAAATTAAAATAAAATAAATATTTAAGGGGTGCTCCCATACAACAAACGTGTTTTTTTCGGCGTTTTTGCCTTGTGGTACAGAACCCTTCGTGTGCGAGTCCGACTCGCACTTGGCCATTTTGTTAGTTTTAGTATTTTGCCACCGACTTCCGAAATTAAAGTTGAGATGTCTTACTAAGTGGCAGTCGATTAGCTACTGAATAAATTCTCCAGGTCTTCATCCACATATCCACGGCATACACGAACACAAACAGGGAAGTGGTGGAAGAGATCCTGTACCCTCCTCCTGCAGACATCATTGAAGTATACCAACTTCTCAAAGATGGCATCACTGAGGAGGATACTGAAAGATTACTGAGTAAGTGCCTTCATAAACGTAACGTCGTCGTCTCAAATTAGAAGCTTCCTTCAATCATAGCTTCATGAACAGAATACCAATTCTCGTGATTAAAACATTCAAAATCTAGTCGTCATCTCATCTTAGCGACAATCAACGTCAAAAAATTTTCAAATATGTAGGGAAATTACAAGTATTTTTGTCAGATTGAGACTTTAAGAAAGTTCACAGTCTGATCTCAGTCTCAATCTGTCAAAAATACCTCTAATTTCCCTACATTTTGACTATTAATCATTATAATACTATACAAAAGAAAAAATAAAACAGTGGCACTCCGGGAGCGGCGACAGAAGTGAAAACAAAACACAAACAGAAGACGTTGCCATCACTCACTGACATACATTATTATCGGATTTAAAACCGAGTACATCCCGAGGACAGCCGAACTCATCCGAATGTAGTGGCAGTGCGGTGTCGGTAACAGTGTCGCGAGTTTAATGGTTTTTTTCCAATCTCAAAAAATGCCCAACGCGCTTATAGAAGTTTTCACTTCAAAAATTTCAGAAACTTTGTTATTCATTGCTTTTCAGATGGGTGTCCAAATACGTATACATTTACAAAATCATTGACTGAACACGTAGTGGCTGAGAACCGAGCAAACGTACCCACAATCATCATCAGGCCTTCAATTGGTAAGTACCCTGATGCATCTTAAGGGGGAAGCGCTAAGGTAGCCCGCGAAATTCAAATTTTCTTACGTTTTTTGCAATTTGCTGGTCAGTATTATCACAGTCTATTATGGTTTTTATACTGTGGTATTATGTTGTACGTTGATTAAAATATGATTCGCGGTCATAACAAATACGTATTTATAGAATTATAATCATTACAATCAGTAATACAACTTGTTAAGTTAGTATAATCCCCAAATGTCAAGATTTCATGAAATAGTCATTCTTGGGGATTACTTGGTCTAAGAGAGTTGTGTTGATGACTTTAATGATTATAATTCTGTAAATGCATATTTGTTACGGCCGCGGATCATATTTTTATCAACGTACATACAACTTAATACTGACCAGCAAATTGCAAAAAACGTAAAAAAAATTGAATTTCGCGGGCTACCCTCTAGCTTTCGCCTTAAACATGATGAAGAACTCTGAAAAGCATGACGAAGAAGAGAGACCTTTCATTTACGAACTGTTTATTTATTGAAATTTGATAATCCAACAAATACATAATGGTCTAAAATTTGTAGTGTGGGGCAACGTTTAAAAGAAAAAAAAAATGTAATTTGAAATTTGTATTGTAAAAATTGTAATTTGTTATAATATTATTGTTGACAAGACATGCATGTAAACTCACTTTATGTACCTACATTTTATTGTACAGAACATAGCTGTTCGCAAAACACTTAATTAACACCAGCTGTATTATGTACACTTTTCCTATGATCCACAATAAAGATGAATCGAATTGAATTGAAATTGAATTGACCCTTCATTGTTATTGTCTTGTCGATTTTAAGTCTTGCATGACAACGTACAAATTATAATATTAATGAATATTACCCCTAATTTAGATTTGCGCTTGCACAAACGAATCAAACTTTCAGTAAAATAAAATAAGGTGGATGTAGAATAAAAACTACACATCCCTTTCCCGAAATCTCAGATATTCAAACAATATCTTTGCGTTTCCTTTATTTACAACTATCATAAACATTTTTTATGGTTTAGATGGAAATTTATTATTTTTAGGGTTCCGTACCCAAAGGGTAAAAACAGACTCCACGGTCCGTCTGTCACCAGGCTGTATCTCATGAACCGTGATAGCTAGCCAGTTGAAATTTTCACAGATTTATTTCTGTTGCCGCTATAACAACAAATACTAAAAACAGAATAAAATAAATATTTAAGGTGGCTCCGCTCCCATACAACAAACGTGTTTTTTTCGGCGTTTTTGCCTTAGTACGGAAACCTTCGTGTGCGAGTCCGACTCGTACTTGGCCATTTATACCCTCCTCGCAGTTTATTATCTCGTAAAATGTAAAAAGATTTATCGTGATCGTTTGACACTTCGACAAATGATTTATTGTTTTCTTAGAACCTATCAATAAATTATTTTTTGATGAATAATCTTATGTTAACACTATTAGCTGATTTATATTTAGTTATATCAGCTAATAGTGGTAGTAGGACTACTAGGGCATGTGGGGTATCTTAAGAAAGAACGCAGTTTGCACATTCTCAAATATTTTTTCTTTTTTATTAGGCCGCACAGTTTTCGACTTTTGATGAAAAATGTAAAAAAAATACTGTTCCCCCCCTTATCTCCGAAGTATGCAAAGAGCAAAATCTGAAATTATTCTATGTGATAGAGGTTTATGTAAAGATTACAGGAAATATTATAAAACGAAGTCTCTAAATAGCACACTTTTTCAGAAATCATCAACAAAAGTTACATTAGTTCCACTATCGGTCAAGAGATGGCGCTGACATAAAACTGCAATATTCTACACCGCAGTGCAGTGTTAAAATTCTAGTAATATAGGCCTCGCGGATGAAAAAAACCGTCCGACTCGCTTTTGACCGGTTTTTTTTATAGATTCGTTTCACCCATTGCAGGAACCCTATTGAAAATAACTATTTTATTCAAAGTAGTTTACTATTACTTAATAAAAAACTGACTAATATAATATCTATGTTTTTATACGATTAAATGAGCATTATAAGTCGTGCACTTTTAGATTTTCCAAATTTTTATTTCAGTAACTATGTTTATAAGTCCGTCGGGTTAGCTAGCCATTTATAATAATGACCTTACCATAATTTATTTATGTATTTGTATATATATAATTATGCTGTTTGCGTACCTATTCAAAATAAATAAATTAATAATTTCCAGTGGGTTCAGTAAAGGATCATCCAATAAGGGGATGGCTAAGCAACTGGTTCGGGGCTACCGGTATATCTGTGTTCACCGCCAGAGGTGTGAACCGGGTCATCTATGGACGCGGCAGCAATATCGTTGACCTGATCCCCGTGGATTACGTGGCCAACCTGGTGATTGTCGCTGGTGCGAAGAATGGACAAGAGAAGTATGTTTAAAAAAAATATGTTTTTTTTTAAAAGTATGTCCTTACCCAAGATGCCAGCAATCTCCTTGCCAAATTTTATCGAAATCCGTTCCGTGGTTTAGACGTGAAGAGGTAACATACAGACAGAGTTACTTTCGAACTTATAATATTAGTATGGATATTTAGGTCATGAGAGCAGTGATGGCCAAGTGGTAACGGCCCCGACTTACGAGTTGTAGGTCGTAGGTTCGAACCCAGACAGGCGCTTTACTTTGTGTAAATTATTACATCACCACTGCTCTGAAAACGGTGAAGGAAAACATCGTGAGGAAACCGGCATGTCCTAGAACCAAAAATTCGAAGACATGTGGCATCTGCCAACCCGCACTGGGCCCGCGTGGTAGATTACGGCCCACTCCCTCTCATCGAGAGGAGGCCTGTGTCCCAGCAGTGGGAACATTATAGGCTGATTATGATGATTATGATTTAGGTCATGCCGTGGTAAAGTATTAGTCAAGTGTTCACCCATATTGTGTGTTACCACTCATAGAGGCTATTTAATGCACCCCTAATTATCCTAGTGATATTGATAACAATACCTGGGTAGGTTTTTTTTTCTTCTAAAAGTGTTATCTAGAGTAATGATTACAGAACCTGCGGGGTAATTGCGTAACATACTAATAGTAGGTATGGCTTTCATGAATCTATGAACATACGCGCTTAGAAACGATTTTGTATGAAATGCGTGCATTTAGGGTCTCCGAATCTGAATTCCTGATCAGGAAACCGGACGTATGCGGCCGGCCTAACAGTCCGGAGTTTGGAAGTTGGCGGCTTAATACCCCCGTGCCTCGGAAAGCACGTAAAGCCGTTGGTCCTGCGCCTGATATCTCCCCGGTCGTGTGAAAGGAACAGAGAGTGCACCTGTGTTTGCGCTCACACTTGTTCACAGTAATATCTCCTGCGTACCTGGCTAATCTCCGCTGAGATTGGCCACGTTGACCGAAATCGGTCAGAAGACTATATTTTCTCCTTCTTTCTAAAAGTGCTATACAGAGGTAGACCGCCCACTGTAATTGCGGCCCTCCGACACTACTTACTATTTTAGTCCAAAGGGAGGCCGCGCTAACGACAGTCGTTGTAAGAAATGGTCTGTCCAACAAGTTTGACCTTAAGCCCAATGTGCACAGCCTCTTAAACTGACAATGATCTTATGTAAAGTCTGTCTTTATTTATTTACTAGCTTTAGCCCGCAGCTTCGCCTGCGTGGTGGTCGGAAATTATCCCACGGAAACGCATTACCGGGATAAAAAGTATATGTGTGCCCATCCAAATCCTATTTAAAGCATGATACCTACTAAAGAAAAAGAAAGAAAGAAAATACATTTATTTAGCACAGACTAAAAGACACACAATACACCAAATAGTTAGACAGTAATCGTACATACATCAGTTAAAAACAAAAAAGATATTAAAAAAAAAAAAAAAGTGCAAATTCCGATATATGAAATTAGCAGGAATGTGTGCCTCACGGCTGCGCCAAAAAGGCCCAGTTCAGCAAAAATGCCAGACAACTAGTGCCTGACGCTGGTTTTCAACTGGACCTGGTGTGTGAGGTGACGGATGTAAAATGATTTAAATACTATCGTGAATTCACCAGTCGGTTATCTTTTAAAGTGAAGGCACGTGAACATATCCGTCAAAAGTTGGCCGTAACATCTCGGCGCTGATTTGCTGGATTCGTTTTCTCCTCTACCGATAATTTGTTTTATCTCAAAGATTTTGTTTATATGTATGTATCTATGTTTTTTTTTTTTTGCGGATGGGAAATCATCAAATGACCCCTCCCGCTCTGGGTGGAGCGGAAGGGAGTGTCAGACTCTTACTGACTAAAACCCACCCGTGTTCCTTCCTTAGCCCTTTATGTTCCGGGCCAGCGGTAACCCTTTCGGACAATCCCGCTGACCCGGCAGATCTATGTATTAGTATTTATTCTTGTATTTTATAGTCATTTCCTAGCTATTTATCCCTTTTGTTGCACCTGCCATGTTTTGTCTCTGATCCATAGCTCCTCCTACACCCAAATGAAACACACAGTTAAAATTTGGCTTTTGGAACAATCATACACTTCTACTGAAAAAATACTAAGCATAACCAAATAAACTCAACTCACACTGCACCAACACAAAAACACGTATTACACACATCCTTACACTTACACACACCCCACACACATAGCCTCTAACCCCTCGACACACACACACTCATACACAGGCGCACAAACGGAAAGCAAACCAAGTTTTACTTTTTACTTTTACTTTGTAATTCATTATAAGAATTCTTTTGTTTTTAATTTTAATTTTAAATTTTAATTTTCACTTAATTAGTTATTTTGTACCTATGTAATGGTGCCCAAGACACAGGCCGTGCCTAGTTTGGGACCAACGATACCTCCAAATGTAACTTCTAATTAAGAAATAAACGATTTATTATTATTATTATTATCACCCTAAGGTTGACTGGTAGAAAATGCCTCAGGCATTAAGTCCGCCTTTGTACAGTATTTCTTTTACTTGTGCATAAAGTGTTAATAAATAATAAATAAATAATAATTCATGCAAGCCTACTAATTTTTGTCTATTTGATGTATACGATTTGACTTAGAGTTATTATTTCCAGGTCGAGGGATTTGAAGGTCTACAATTGCTGCAGCAGTTCCTGCAACCCCATCACGGTTGGGAAGCTTATAGCGCTTTTCACCGAGGATGTTGTCAAGCAACCTTCTTGTAAGTTAATCCTGATGTATTTTCACTAAAAATAGGACATCTTATTTCCACCTGTTGGTTCTGTATAAGCAGTCTTAGGGCTCATATACACGAGCGGCAGGTTGCCAACCGCAGAGCCTTTATTCGTCGGCGGCTGTCGTCGACCATGTGCCGCTCATGTATACAGGGTTATTGGTAAAACATTAACAACCCCTTAAGAGGTCATTGTACTCATTATTATGAACTACTTACGGATCAAGCTGAAATCGCGAAAAAAAAATCAGCTGTTCCCTACATTTTGACGAGTTATACGAACATAAATGTAGGGAACAGCTGATTTTTTTTTGCCTGTATAGCTCGACATATGGTCATATTTCCCGACGTTGAATATGAACCGGATACCATTGTTGAGCAATCTGTTGAGCTTATCCAGCAAAACCGCATTCAAGTCAAAGTAGCACACGTCACCATAGTCGATTATAGGGAAAATCAAAGTCTGCACAAGCATGGTTTTCGTCTTAGCGGGCAAAAAGTATCGTTCTCGTTATCGGTATCGTTGTCACAAACGTGATTGTTGTCCTGTGTTATGGGTTCTTCCAATAGGAATTTCGCCGTAACAGCCCGGAGTTTGATAGTTAGTGGTGTGACACCCCTGTGCCTCTGAAAGCACGTACCCTAAAGTCACGTCGTTCCTGCGCCTGATCTCTTCCATGTCGTGACGGATTACCGTCCCATAGGACTATGTGTGTGTGTGTCTGTGTATACAGGGAGTGCACTTGTTTTTACACACACACTAGTGCAGTATAATATCTCCTGCGTACTTGGCTAATCTCCGCTGAGATTGGTCGCCGCCGTGACCGAAATTTGGTTGGAAGGATGGTTGGTTGGTTAAAATGATTGCCTGCTGAGTAAAATTCTTGACTGATAAAACAATTGATCTTTTTTGCAGATCCTATGCCGTTGCCTGGTTGGTACATGTTTACTAGATTCAAATGGATGAGGACTCTAGTGACTGTATTGTTTCAAATGATACCAGCGTACTTAGCAGATACTTACAGGCTACTATGTGGGAAGAATCCAAGGTAAGAATTTAGTTGGTCGTTTTAACTTTAAGTATTATGACATAATCTTTAAACTAACAAAAAAGCTGAAGAGTTTGTTTGTTTGAACGCGATAATCTCTGGAACTACCGGTCAGATTTGATATCAGATTTGATATTTGATATCACGCCATAACTCTTAGGAAAGTTGAAAATCTATTAAAGAAATTTGACAGATTGTAATAGCTTGATGTGCTGGCGTCTGTACATCTCTACCTTACCCTGTGGTGAATACAGGCGAGATATTATGTTGCTTTATACTTATTCTCATCCCTCAGACACGTCAGACTTCAGTCTCTGGTCGCCCAAACGCAGACAGCACTATACTTCTTCACATTTCGCTCTTGGGTGATGAAGGCAGACAGAGTAAGAGAGCTGTTTGCTTCTCTTTCCCCCGCTGACAAAGACATGTTTCCCTGTGATCCGACCAGGATAGATTGGAACGAGTATGTCAGAGATTACTGTTGGGGAGTTCGTCAGTTTTTGGAGAAGAGAAAATGATTTTAGAGATTTACGATATTAAGGGGCTTACATGACCTAAAGCGCGGTCACTGTCGGACTGCATAGAAAAGAAAGAGAAGCGCGATGACACAACGCTGGTAATTTATTGCAAAATATGAAACAATTATTGAATTACAAAAAATCTATTGTTTGGAATAAAAAATTAAAACACTAGTGTTTTAGTATGTTGCTTGTATATTAGTATAATGTATATTAGTATGGTTTTTATTGTAAAAAGAAAGTTTTTAGAGGTATCTTTATGATTTTTTTCTATCGTATCAAATTAGTTGTATTATGTTTTCAACACACTATCTACCTAGCATATATCCTGAAGAATATCATATATTTTTCTGATTTTGTTTACTCTACTCGATCATATACTTTTATTGTTTCTAAAACTTACGTTTTTTGCGTTTAGGTCCTGTAAGCCCCTTAAAGGTGGTGAAAAAAATCGAATGAGATAGTTTTGCGTGGATGTGACGCATGTTTTCCCCCCACTGGTTTTTTTTTGTGTTTTCTTTTTATGCGTCACGTTTACCGCAATATAATTTTATTTCTTTATTTTCTTTTTTTCGTCGTTTCTGCCAAAATTAGAGTCAGGGAATTTAATTGTTAATCTAATTTACTATTGTCTCTATATTCAAATCACAACTGTAATTCTCGTATAAAATGGCTATATCACGGTAAATTGATATAGGGTGATAAATTGCTTCACAATTACTTTATTTATAATAGGACTAAAATATTGTTACCTTTCGAAATATAAAACTAATACAATAATGTTAGGTGTTATGCATTCATATTATAGGCATGTCCCATCGTAATAGTTATACCTAGCCTTTTTGTGTACTCTCAATGTCTAGATTTAAATTGAAAGTAGGTAGGTATGTCTTTGTCTTTTTTCTGTTGTAATGTAATCAATAGCTTATTAAAAAAACAAAGTAAATTTTGAGTGATATGTAATTATTATAACTTTTTATTACGTATATTTTTTTTTTGTTTCCAAATTATAAATAAGTTACATTACATATAGGTACCTAAATTATTATTATATTGTTAAACAACAACTTTTCAAATAAAAGATTTTATTATACCTACTCTTCAGTTTTTTTGAGCTATTCCCTCCACTACCATTTCTCTTGCCATTGCTTCTCTTCATTTAATCTTAAAATAAATCTTTAAATTAAAGATAAAGATTTTCAGAGGTCACAGTCTCTTATAATCTTGGTCAGATCATGTGAACACCGTGTAGATTGGTGTCTGAACTGATCTTTTGAGGAAAGAACCACACAGATTAAGTGGACCTGTACAGTCAGTGCATGCATTTGTCAGTAATCATGCAGCTCAACTCAGAACTGAAGAAGCTCAACGATCCGACAAACAATACTAAAAAAAGACATTTGGGTCGGCGGTATAAATTACTCTAACTGTCAGACCAATATAAAAACTAAGAAAAAAAAAATTACCCACATAGTCTTCACATTCACAATAATTAAAATAATATACTTTACTTTATCCATGTCATTGTGTATGTAAAATTTATCAATGCCAGTGTGACTGTGTTTATAAAAATTCGGAAAAAATCTTGGTCAGATCATTTTGAGGAGCATGTAGATTAGTGTCAGAAATCGTCTTTTGAGGAAAGAACCACACAGATTGAATGAACCTGTCCAGTGACAGGTCCATTCAATCTGTGTGGCTGAGCTGCATGAACTTAAGAAGCTCAATGATTCTACGAACAATACCAAAGAAAATACATTTTTGTGGGCCCTATAAATTTCTCAAACTGCTAGACCATCATTGAAACTAACTGAAGGGAACAAAACAATGACCCACAAAGATCTCATACTGACGATAGGTGGTTAAAATAATATTATAATTTACAAAGTAAATATTCATGTCATTGTATACCTAATTATGTAAAATTGTATTTATAGAAAAAAAAGTAGTTACCAAAAAACAAAACAAGATTGAAATAAAAATTAAAACCCAACTAGGATAAAAACGACAACTGATTTAAACAAGACATAATAACAAAAAAACATCGGTTTCGATTTTCGTATAACCGGGCTCACACTTAATTTATTTTTTTTGCCCCCATTGTATTTTAATAATACCTAAATGCGTTTATCTCGGTAAAAACCTGTAATAAATACAAAAACTTACTATGAAACTTAAAATCTGTATAAATAAAACAAAGTCAGGTTAGTTACACCAATTATAACTCAAGAATGGCTGAACGGATTTGTGTGATGTTTGATTTGTTGGATTTTTCTACGCCCCGAATAGCAGAATAACTGTTAAATAATTCTGAGGTGGTATGAAGCTAGTAATTATTAAAAAAAAAAAAAATTGCTACGAGAAGTGTGAACGATTCTGATGGCGAAAATATTTTCTAGAATTTTCGTCACTGTGTCCTGGACCTTTGGAAGGCGTACGAGGGGCCGCAGCCAAGTGATGAGGCACCAACCGACAACAGTGACAACTCCCAGTAGGTGCTGGACCAATTTTGATAAAATTATGTATGGAGGTAGCTGACACCCTGGATTAACATATAGGCTACTTTTTATCCCGATATTCCCACGGGGTCGACATTTACGCGGGTGAAACCGCGGGAAGCAACTAGAAAGACAATAAATGAAAACAATAACAATACCTACTAATGCATAAGAGTATTTAGGAACAATCATTTTAGTTTATATTGTCAGCGAATTAAATAGCATAGTGCTATTACAGGGTGTTATTTTTGCAGCAGTCACTGGCAACCATCATCTGTCTAGCCTTTTCCCGACTATATTGAGGTCGGCCTCCAGTCTAACCGGATGCAGCTGGTACCAGTATTTTACATGGAGCGACTGCCTATCTGACCTCCACAACCCAGTTACTGGGTATTACGATAGCCCCTTGGTAAGACTGGTTGTCAGACTTTACTACCCGTAATGACTGTCAAAGATCCACGAGTGACAGCCGAGACCAATGACTATTATCCTCCAACAATTATACATTAATCCGCGCGCCGCACCTCGGATCCTATAATAATCAAATAGGACGAAAAAAAGTAGGTATGACTGTATTAAGATCTCATTTTTGCCAAAATGGTGGTTACGGCCTTTGAGCTTAAGGGTATCGATATGGCGAATAATTTAATTTAATATTCTGTCTTGTAATGTTAATTAATTTGCATACCTAGTATTGTATACAATCAAGTATTTTCTAACTGAACAGACAGCTGTGCTGCTGGGGAGTCTGTTGCGCCACTTCTTCTCCTCAGCGAAAGCACTAGGAAGTGGTGAAAGGCGAGCGTTTTGGGAGACTGTTTTTTGTAATATTGACGTTCGAAAAGTGATGATTCTCAGCCTAGTTCATCAAAAAATCAAAATCATTGTCATTTAATAACTTTTGATTTATATCATATTTATGTCATCACAAAAAAGTCTTCAGTATCTTAATAATGGTTACGTAGGTACTGGCAATAAGTTATGTAGCAGTTAAAGTAACAATTACGTCCATTCTAAATAATCTAGCCAGCTGAATATTTCTTGTATGAAATCTGTGACGTGAAGACTTGTGAAATGTTAGTTATCATCGTAATACGCGTATAACGTTCCCACTGCTCTGGGACACAGGCCTCCTCTCTGTGAGAGGGAATGGGCCGTAATCCACCACACGGGCCCAGTGCCCGTTGGTAGATGTCACGTGTCTTCGAATTTTTGGTTCTAGGACATGCCGGTTTCCTCACAATCGATGCTTTCTTTCACCATTTTTGAAAGCAGTGGTCTTGAAATAAATTACACAAAGTGAGGCGCCTGCCTGGGTTTAAACCCACGATAATTTGAAAGCCGTTTATCGTCGCCGCCTTTACAGGTTACAGATACATGTAGGTCCATGTAAATACAGACGTCAGCACAGCAAGTTACTACAATCTGTCAAATTACCAAAATGTGTGTTATAACGTTGCTGCAATCACTAGTTCCATCTGTCAAAAAATGGTTAACCTAGTGGACAGAGTGTAGTAATAAGCTGATACTATATTATTTCAGGCTGCGTATAAATTTTACAAAAACCAAAAAAAAATATAACTCGTCTTATGTCAATGTGTAAATCTCCAACATTCATCACAAAGGTAGGTACTTTTTTTTTAACTCTTTATCTATTAGGGACTTGTAAGCATTAACAGGTCATGTCAGCCCCATACTTACAAAATTTTCTTAAGACTATTAAATATTTAAAATTTATAAATAAGCTTAGCTTTGTTGCTTGCAGGGTAAGACAGAATACATTGAAATTTACCTAAATCTAATGCATTTAATTTTTTACTTACAATAAATGTTTCCTTTCAAAATCATTGCGAATACAATCTGTAAGGAGATGTTGGATATCTTCTGGTTTATCACAAACAATACAGTTAGGTGAAAGGGATTTCTTCATTAAAAAAGTAAATAGGTACTTATTTTTCGTGTTAAACAAATGATGACACTATACTCTGTTCCAAATTTATCTGATGAAAGTGTAAACAAACCCCGTTCAGAGTAAATTCTTACGCAATCACTTACTAAAGGAAATTAGTAACACATATATCTGTGTTTAGAAGATTTTAAGTTCATATCTCACCTCTTTTTCCAATAAATGAGCAAAATAAAAAAAATAAACATTTTTTTTTCTTTCTTTTTATGGTTTGAATAACGTTATTATCATATAAAAAAATTGAGGTTATAAAATTAACCTCAGTTGTCAAAATGAAAAACATCTTTAACACCTATGTTTCACAAATAAACTAATTGATTGATAATTTAAATTAGAACTTCGGGTTCAAGTTTTCAAATAATCAAATCAAAGAACACGATTTGTAAGTGGCACCATATCTAAATTGGTACATTTTCTGATCCATTTGTTTACATTTTCATCAGATATGTTTGGGTTTATGTTAAATGAAAGAAGAGCACGCATGCGAACGGGGATTTGGCGTCGTTCATTAATTACATCTCCAAAATGACCTTAAATTCGGAAAACTGCTAGCAATTATTTAACTTTAATTGCGTTGCAATTTTGCAGGATATTGCTAATCCGTAGCTTGATAAGTATGTTCGAAAAATTTGTCTGCTTTGAACTGTCAAAATGGAAGCGATTGCTACTGATAGTGTGTAACGCAAGTGCCCCCCCCCCCCCCCCCGCCTGTACTCAATTAACGTCACTGACATTTAATAATTTAGGTACGTCATTATGAAAATATCGTGACGAAAATGTGCTGAGCCTGTCTTTACCAAAAATCAGTTTTAATTTAATAAACATAATTTTTATTAACAGGTTTTTAATTAATATTGCCAATGAGGTAGTTCGGGGCAAACGTTTTAATTATAGCGTAATAAATTGACGACAATAATTTATTGGAAAATTGAGCGAAACGTCCATTTTTCTGCTGGCTGGTTTTAAAATAGTGATATTATAAATTAAATTCATTTATTATTTTCGTTTATTATTGCATCTACTGTGGGCCGCGCAGGATCAGTCATTGTGACGTTTGGAGGTCTAAGTCTACCAGTGGCGGACTTATGGCTGAGTCGATGATGATAATGATGATGTTCATCGTTAACCACAAGAATAGCATAATCATCCTGTAACGTTCCCACTTGCACTGCTGGGACACAGGCCTCCTCTCTGTGAGGAGTTGGCTGTAATCCACCACGCGGGCCCAGTGCGGGTTAGTAGATGTCATAATTGTCTTCGATTTTGGCCGATTTCCTCGCGGTTGTTTCGTCGCCGGTTTGGGAGCAGTGTTGATGAATCAAATTATAACACAGGATTGAAGGATTTTGAAGATGTTTTATGGTAACAAGAAATATTTAGAAACAGTGACAATGTTACTGTCAATTCCAAAATTAAAACACTACACGTCACTACATATTTTCAGAATGATCAACTTAAATGTAAGTGTTGTATGAAACAACCGATGTATTCTGTAAAAATCTCAATGTGAAAACTTAGGTGAAGTGAGCTGTAGTAAAGAGTGTCAATCCCTTGCATCAGCTGGAATGACAGCTCACTTCAAGCTTATTTCACCTAAGTTTGTTACTCACTAAACACATACTATATTTCATCTACATTTCACACTAGCAGCGCCCAGCGGTTTCGCCCAAATAAGTTTTGATCCCGGGGAAATATCGGGATAAAAAGAAGCCTATATGTTATTCCAGGGTGTCAGCTACCTCCATACAAAATTTTATCAAAATTGGCCCAACCGTTTGAGCGTGAAAAAGTAACAAACATATAAACACACCCCCACACACCCACAAACTTTCGCCTTTATAATATTAATGTGATTAAATTGTTTAAAGAAAAGACCGGCCGGCGGGCATTTTTACAAAATACCAATTTACTTCCTTTACTCCAACACACGACGAGTGTTATAAAAAAAGTAAGTATAAAAAATGATGCTGTTACTTTTTGTTTAGTTACTATACAAACTTTAACTAAAGAAGTCAAACACTTCTTTAATTTATAGTACCTACTTTTTTCGCATTAAAAATTCTGTTTGTATTTTTGATAATTATTTATTTATGAAAGTGTAAAATTTACGTGCTAAGTGTAATCTTTAATTGTATAAAAAAAAAATACGTATAAATTTGTGCAAAATGTTCGGAGTTCGAATACTGCGAAGTAGAGTAAGTTTGGTGTTAAGTAAAAGTATGAAAATCAAATATATACGAGAATATTCCAGTTTGTCTAGGTAAGTGAACTCAGTCCTCAACATTAGGGATAAAATTAAAAAGAAACAACTTGTGTTGGTTGTGATTTTCCGCCTAACTTCCCTTTCGGGTTTGCAATTTATAGAATAGAAAACTTTTAGGTATTTCAGACAAAAAAAATATGATTTGGGCATGTTCACTCTCAAATAGCAGCCAGGGGGTTAATTTTAGACTTTTGCTGTAATAGTAAAAAATGCTCAAGATGTTATTTCCCATGAGAAAATATCACTTTTTTTCTGGTAATTTTGGGTAGGTATAAAATGTTCGACACTGGAAAATGGTGGAGAGGTACACCTACTCTGTTCTCATAGGTTTCCAAATGTATAACCATTTTTTGATTCGATAATTATCGTTGATAATTATTCTTTCTGAATACCTACCTAATTATGATGAAAAAAGTTCATTTTTTCTAATTTAAAATTAGAACCCAAGACTAAGGTAGAACCCAAGGGTTCAGATTCTCCCGTCCCAGCCGCCGCGGGAGAAGCTCCGGGCGTCGGGAGCCGCATGACGACTCCCGGCCACCGTAGGCGCGGGCCTACGGGCGGAGAGTAACGCGTAGCTCACCGTCCGATCAGAACCAGCAGTGCGATTCTGTGAGATTTTTACAGAATCGACCGGCTGGCCCGTGCCGGACGGCGCGTACGTGTTCCACGCGCGCCTCATAGAGATGTCAGCATCATCTGAAGGGGCCCGTTAGGGCCGAAGCCTGCCGGGTCAGCGGGATTGTCCGAAAGGGTAACCGCTGGCCCGGAACATAAAGGGCTAAGTAACACGGGTGGGTTTTAGTCAGGAGTCTGACACTCCCTTCCGCTCCACCCAGAGCGGGAGGGGTCATTTGATAATTTCCCATTCTGAAAAAAAAAAATATATACATATGGTTCACATTCAAGTTTTATATGTGTTGAGTACTTACCTAATAAATATTATGATTTATGCAGTATTTGTCAAAATTTACATACGATTATATTATAACTAAAAAGAGAGAAAAAACATAGATTTGCTTATAGTATATGCAAATCTATGTTTTTAAATAAGTACATTACATTAGGTACATTGCTAATGCCATATAATAACTCGGTAATGAATCATAATAATATTTTACGTTAACATGAGCTTATTTTTATTTGGCTTTTAATGTAAATTATTTTTATTATTATGTAAAGTCAAGGAAATTAATTGGTAAGCAAATTGACTACAAACTTAAATTTATTGTACCGGTTTAAATTAATTTAGCTAGCGAAACTGCGAGAACAGACTTCATGGGTATCAATATCTAAACATGATAAAACGAAAAAGAAATTAATTTGATGATTTTTTGACGTATTCCACATTGGGCACCGCTTTTAGTGTATTTTCAGAAAATATGTTTAAAAAATCCAGTTTTTTAATGTAGGTAAACTTCACAGACGTGATTGGTATTGATATCTAAAAACACATCGCAGAGTCTCGCTAACTAATTTAATTTAACCCTGTATATTCAAATCACAACTGTCATTCATTTACTGTTGAATGAAATGACTGTAACACGGATAATTGGCCTAGGGTGTCAATTTGCTTAATAACTAATTTCCCTGACTGTACATAATATAATTTTTGTTTCTGTTGTACGCGCACATCAAGCTACTACAATCTGTCAAATGTCTTTAATAGATTTTCAACTTTATCGCTAAAGTATAAGGTTCAAAGTTGATTGGGAAAATTTGACAGTTTCGGGTGGTCATCAATCTCCCCGCCCTTATCCCAATTTATTTGGTGTCGGCGCAACATGTCTTTTTCCTCCATACTTCTCTATTAGTCGTCATCTCAGTAGTCACCCCCTTTCTAACCACATCATCATTCACACAGTCCCTCCATCGTTTCTATGGTTTTCCCCTATTCTTATAGCCATCGACATTTACTCAAAACTTCATCACGACATTTTCCTCATTGCTCCATATCACAGGCCCATGACAACCGATTTTCACACAACTTTTCAGTTACCGGTGTCAGTTTGAGACTTCCTCATAAGTACTAATTTCTTCCTCTATGCACTCGTGTAACACCACACATCCCTCTTAGCATTTTCATCTCAGCTGCATGCAATTGCTTTCCATTCATTCTTTTTGTAGCCCACCATTCCTTACAATAGATCCATATAAGACAGCAGGTCTAACCATTGCTTTAAATTATCTTCTGTTGTCTACATAATTGCAATGAGGGGCCTGTGGCTAAATAATAACAGCCGCACAGGCCGATCGATCAGGTTAAGCTACGCTTGCCGCGGTTGGTCTGTGGATGGGTGACCATCTTTACATACCGTGACCCCTCCGTGGCTCGGAAAGCTCGTTAAGCCGTTGGTCCCGGTTGTCATTCGTGGATCTTTGGCATTCGTTACGGGTAGTCAGAAGCCTGAAAGTCTGACAACCAGTCTTACCAAGGGGTATCGTATATTACCCAGTAACTAGGTTGTGGAGGTCAGATAGGCAGTCGCTCCATGTAAAATACTGGTATTCAGCTGCATCCGGTTAGACTAGAAGCCGACCCCAACATAGCTGGGAAAAGGCTAGGATGTCTACATAATTGCAATATTTTAAACAATAACATCAGAGAACTGAACAAGTTCAATTCATTTTTTTTTTTTTTTCATATCCACCTTTTTTGTGTTTGTTACCACAATGCGATGTACGCACGACTACACATCAAGCTACCCAAAACCAGTAGGTATACTCGTAAGCTGACTTCAGATTGTACGAAAAACCTGTACAATACGAGGTCAGCTAAAATTGAAAATTTATAGCTTGATGTGTCGCCGTGTGTACTACTAACAGTTGTTTTTTGTCGTGACTACCTTCTATTATTTCAGTCGGAACTCGATGAAAGCCGATATTAAGTGTGATACAACTTATGAGCCAATTGCAGACTTTTATTCTGGGAAGTCTGTGTTTATGACTGGAGGCACTGGCTTCTTAGGAAAGGTTTGTTATATTGTAATTTTTTTTTTGTTAGCCTATATTGTGTTCCCCTGGTGGGGAAAGGCCACCCCTTTTTCCTTCAAAACCTTCCTGTCTTGTGTGATCTCTGTCCATGTTGGCCCTGCAAACGTTATCACATCGTCACACCATCTTCGCCGTGGTCTACGTCGACGGCGTTGTCCTCTCTCGGACACAACTGGGAGGACATGGTCCCTTTAATTGTTCAAACACTATCATTCATAGTTTAACAATGCAATCACAGACACTAAACAGAAGAACCTGAATGAAGATTATGACGTCATGATATGAGATTACTTTGATGTATGTGTTCTCACGGGAGCATCACTATTCATCTTCGCTAACATCTTATAAAAAAAAAAACTGTTTAGTGAAGTGCGTTTCGGAGATCAAACACACGTCTTTATTTTCTATGTCTAGGAGCTAATTGGAGTTCCACGCAATTATTTTTAGTGTGTTACACATTTTGATTATTAAACAGCTGTTTTGGTGCTGGATTTTAGATTCTCTAATCTTTCATTAAATGTTGAAATACACTTCAAGATCTGATAAATACTATCTTCTAGATTCGAAGGTCCTGTGCCTTGTTTTGCAGCTTGCGCATAGAAACTACTTTAAGTACCTTGAACAGGTTTTGCAGTTGACTGAACAATTTCTTTCCGTGGCTGTTTTTCAGGGTTTCTTGTGGAAGGAGACCGTGGGGTAGTAGGTACAGCAAGTTTATTTTCGATATTTTTAGTTTTCATGTTAAAAAATTTGAAAATTTGACAGTTTCGGGTAGCTTGATGTGCTGGCGTCTGTACATGCATCAATATTAAATATAATTTTCCAGGTGTACCTTGAGAAACTTCTGTATTCGTGCAACAAATTAGATAAAGTCTACCTCTTGGTGCGACAGAAGAATGGCGAAAATGTCAACAAACGAATTGAAGACTTATTTGCAAATCCAGTAAGTTTGAATTCTTTATTACATTAAAAAAAAACATGGTTTAGGATATTTTTAGTAGGTACTTAAAGAATATATGAAAGGTCAGATGCATAGTACTCGCAACCGGCGTGTGTGTATAACCAGAAGTATGAACGTGAACGAAGCAAAGTATGTTAGGATCGCAGCAGGTGGGGTTCTGTAGTTACTGCCTACCCCCATGGGAAAGAGGCGTGAGCTCGTGTATGTATGTGGTAAATCAATCAACTCGGCCTGTAGTCCATTGCTGGATATAGATCTCTTCTTTTTTGTTTGATTCGTGGTACCCTTAAAAGGCATAGGTACTCCCCGACCTCCGGGGAGGTCCGGAACCCCCCCCCCTTGTGCAATGCCTGTAAGGCACATCCCTGGGGAGACGCAAAATATTATTAACAAAGAAATGTTTTTTATAATAATAATAATAATTTTGTTTTAGTTATTTGCGAGGTTGAAGAAAAGCAAACCTGATTATTTGAAGAAGGTGGTACCCGTCACAGGTGACGTGTCATTACCGAACTTAGGACTGAGTCCAAAAGACGAACAGACTTTGATTGAGAAGGTAACATTGACAACACCATAAAGTTTTCATATACCTGTTAAGAAAACACTCTTTTCTTGCTAATATTTAATTTTTAATAGCACAACTGTACTCTTTCACAATCCAACAACAAATGATCCTCCAGTACATTTTACCATTTAAAAAAAAAATGTTTGCCGCACCCAGAAATAACGATAATACAACTAACTAACCGTTATTTCTAAGCGTTGCCAAAGTAGAATATTACAATTCAGTTGCCACAATGGAGATAAATTTTAAAATGTGTTACAATATTAAAATAAGAACATTATCGAAAAATTGTGTTACAGCCAAATAAGACCGATTATAAAGTTTTCCATAGAAACAGAGATTTCCAGTTATCTTTTTTTAAATAAGACATTTAGAGAATTTTCTTAAATAACTTTTTAGACCTTTGTATATAGGTACGTATGAAGTTTCATTAAAATCGGTTTATTCATTTCGAAAAACAAGGGCTTGAAAGTTTGTATGAAATGCCGTACGGCGTAAACGCTCTTATAGAACGTGGTTACTTTATAACACATTATCATAACACCAGTTCATTAATTTTAGGTGTCGGTAGTATACCACGGAGCCGCAACGGTTAGGTTCGACGAACCGTTACCGGTAGCCATGAACATCAATTTTGAAGGTTCGCTGAGAATTCTTGAGCTCAGTCGACGTATGAAGAATATAGAGGTAATTTAGATATCTACCTATTATCGCTGACTTAGATTCTGGGTCAAACCGTTGCTGTTAAAGAAAATAAGCTTTTTTATTATATATTTTTGTATTTCAAGATCTGTTGCCAAATCACTTCTTTCTTTTTTTTTTCATTCTTTCTTAATTTCTCAATTCTTTCTTTATTCTTCTTTAAATGAAAATTAAGCTCTTCGAAAACGAGTTGGGACCGAAAACCTTATATGCGAAAGTTACTCTGTATGTCCGTCTGTCAGTCTGTTTATCTGTAACCTTTCAACGCCTTAACGGCTGAACGAATTTGGGTGCATTTTAGCAGAAGAAAATACTATCACCCGAGGGGCACATCCACGGGTAGATAATGTATGCATGAATATTGAAAACAGTTATAAAATCTACAGCAGTCGTGCTCAGACCAAATAAAAAGTCAAGACATAGCGCTGCGAACAATACAGTGAAGCTTGCAAAAACTACACCTCCACTCTGTGCATACACGCTCACACGCACACATTTACAGCCATTTACAATCAAACTACACCTCACTATGTGCACACATGTTTACGAAACCGGCTTCACTTTACTGTTGACAACTCTCTATCTTGGTTTCTTATTTGGTCTGAGCAGTCGTGCCAGTGTCTCACAATATCCAACTCAATTAGGTAATTTGGCTAACTTCGCTTGACAGATGGAGCAGTCATCGCAGTTAGTGCAGGTTATCAATAACAGGCAAGAGGCTGAAGAATACAGAGCATTCTCATAATTTAGAAAAGACATTATAACTGTTACTGCAACCCACAGATATAAGAATGAATCTATTCCTAACCGGAACCTAGACAGAGTGACATCCTAACAACGATAACAATGATGGAGCTGATGCACATCAAGCTACTACAATCTGTCAAATTTCTTTAATAGATTTTCAACTTTATCGCTAAAATATAAGGTTCAAAGTTGATTGGAAATATTTTACAGTTTCGGGTAGCTTGATGTGCTGGCGTCTGTACTCTACTGAAGGTGGCAAGCTCGTAGCCAAATTTTGGGCTGGCTCTGTATACAAGGTCCAATTAAATTAGCTAGCGAAACTCCGCAGACGTGATGAGTATCGATAATAAAAAATAATACTTATTTTATTGTTTTTTTTTTGTGGGGTTATTTTGAAGTCACACTACTCACTTGAACTATCAGTTTAAAACATATGTTTTTTTGTGTGTAAACTTCACAGGCGTGATGGCTATCTATGTCCAAATACGATAAAACAAAAGAATATAAATTTTCTCATATTATACTCGTATTCAAGCTATCATATCAGGGGATCTTTTTTCCGGGTGGGAAATCAACAAATGACCCCTCCCGCTCTGGGTGGAGCGGAAGGGAGTGTCAGACTCTTACTGACTAAAACCCACCCATGTTCTTTCCTTAGCCCTTTAGGTTCCGGGCCAGCGGTAACCCTTTCGGACAATCCCGCTGACCGGATTCTGGGGATCAGACCGGAATAAATCATAAAGTGGATAAGACAGAGATTAAAACAGAAGACGAACTAGAAGGGGATCGAGGAGAGGGGTGGAGGAGGTTCAGGGGATCAGACCGGAATAAATCGCTAATAAAGTGAAACGGTAAATTCAGTCACATTATTATTTTCAGGCTTTGGTATACATATCAACGGCTTTTTCTCAAACTCAAAGGAAGGTACTAGTAGAGACGGTCTACCCTCCGCCAGCCAAAGTGGAAAATGTCTACAAGTTCATTGAAGAGTATGGACACGATACTGACAAAACAAATAAGTATTTAAGTATGTATTTCATTCCAATAATATTGTTGATTTACTTTACTTTCTATATCAGCCTATAATGTTCCCACTGCTGGGACACAGGACTCTTCTTTGTGAGAAGGAGTGGGCTGTAATCCACCACGCGGGCCCAGTGCACTTTGGTAAAATGTTTGGTCAAATGTCTTCGAATTTTTGATTATAGAACATCCGCCGCTCTCCTCACGATGTTTTCTTTCACAGTTTTGAGAGCATTGGTGATGAAATAATTTACAGAAAGTAAAGCGCCTGTCTGGGTTCGAACCTACGACCTATAACTTGTAAGTCGCGGCCGTCACCACTTGGTCACCACTGCTCTAGATCGCCACATGTGAACTACGCATCATACTGACGTCACGAAAAATCCTGTATCGCGCAAAGTTTACCTCGCAACTAGCATAATATACAGTGTGAGTCTTCATAATGTGCACATATCGAAATTAGGGAAACATAGCTTAATTTTATCGACGGAAAAAATATTTGAAAAAATAAAAAAAATATTTACTTAAAAGGATCTTTACCTGCTAAAGTATGGTGATTGCAAGGCCTTTCTTTAACAGTTGATAGGAAATGTTGTGATTGAGTTATATACATGGTATTTTTACGTTTAGAAATCTGATACGATGGAGAATAATTTAAAGTAATAAAAAATGGTAGGTAATCGGGGCTTTTATTGAGTAATTTTACAATTATTGTAAAAATTTATGAAAAAATATCAGATTTTTGTTAAAAAAAAACCGTAATTCTCAATTGAGGGGCGATTGTTTACAAAGGGGTCACCGTTCCGTCGATAAAATTAAGCTTAGTTTCCCTCATTACAATATGTGCACATTATGAAGACTCACACTGTATACAACGTCTCTATATCAATCTTAGCGCAGTTGCCCACCAGGCACGACGACACCCGTCTGGTCGGAGGACCCCTTCTTTTCTATGGAGGATGAGTAAACTTTATACCCTGTTCCTTATAATTCTATATGTGGTGACCCCGAAATGCTAACATAAAGTTGACTACTTGACCAGCCTCAAAATAAATTTTTGTGAGTATTATTTTGTTACAGGTGACCATGAGAAACCGAATTCTTATACGTTCACCAAGTCATTATCGGAGTCCTACATCTCGAGGAATCATGGCGATGTGCCCACAGTTATCATTAGGCCTTCTGTAGGTAATAATAAATTATCTTTATATCTTTTTTAGAAATTTCTAGAAAGAAACGTTGGATCGACTGTGTGAATAATAGAGAAGTATGGAGGAAAAAGTCATGCTACGCCGACCACAAATAAATTTGAATAATGGCAGGAGAATGATCTTTTCTAGAAACGTTTTTTCCAATTAGTACCTACACACCCACGAAAGATACGCGTCAACGGCAAAGGCAACTACAGCCGTTGACGAGTGTCGGCGGCTGCCGTCAACGCGTGTCGGCGGCTGCCGTCCATGCGTATTTTTGTTGAACTCTTCCTATTTCATTCACAACGAATTTAATTTTTTTAAATAAAAAATATAATATTTAATTATACAATCACAAAACTAGAAAGAAACTCAAGTAGGTTGATGCAATTAAAATACTGTAGACAGGCAGCCCTATCGCGTGTTTACGTACCGCGCGGCTGGTAGGTATTTATTTCTAGAACAGGACCGAGTCACAATACTGTATAGATAATATTACCGTGTTCATGCAAATGAAGTCGCGGGCGGAAGCTAGTTATGACAATATATCGAATAGCAAAATTATCTAGTTGTATGTAAGCCATCAGCCAATCTGCTAACTCTTAAAGAAAAACAAGAAGAAATTGTATTTGACAACAACATTATGATCTTATTTTCTTTTCCAGTTGGATCAATAAAAGATGAACCTTTAAAAGGCTGGTTGGACAATTGGTTTGGTGCCACACCACTACTATTCTACTCAGGCAAAGGCTGGAACCGCTTTAATCTGGGTAGCAGCAGTCACGCCATCGACTTCATCCCTGTTGATTATGTTTCTAATTTAAGTATTATTGCTGGTGCTAGAGCCAAGTAAGAATATTTATTATATTTTCTAGATTTACCCCGTGGCGTGGCCACGAACTACACGCTCAAGCGGCACGCGTCTTTCAACAGCGACGGCGGAGAAAACCAATGAAAGAAGTTTTTTAGAGCGCGCCACGAGTTACAGCGTATTAGGCTAGGCGTATGCTAGGACGCAGGTGACGCAGCGCAGCACAGTACAGATTTAGCAGCGCAGGGCAGGCGAGACTGACATAGTCCGTGAGCGTATGCTGTGACGCAGTTAACATATGCACGCATTCTAGCTGGTACAAAGAATAGACGTCTCGACTCGCACGCGTGGACGCGCAGGAATCTGTGCCAGCACTACAACGAGGCGCAGAGCAGGGCAGACACATGTCTGCGTCGCACGTGCCTGCGCCGCAATGTACGCAGCACTCGATATTTTCATGCATTACAAAATCTGCTCTGCCCTGCGCTGCGCGGACCTGCGTCACCTGCGTCCCAACATACGCCTAGCCTTATTCCGGTCGTATCCCCTGCTAGTTATTCTTGTTGTAATTTCTGTCAGATCTAGGCTAGCAGAGGATCCGACCGGAATAAGTCGTTACCGCGACGTGACTTGCGGGGGTAACGGTCAGTAACAGGTGACGAGCGCGCGTGTCGCTTGACGTAATTCGCGTGGCTTTAAACGGGGCCCTAAGCTTTCAATATAGGACTCTTCGATACCCATTTCTTCGACCATCCAGCTTCCAGAACAGTCAGACTGTCAGTCAGTCTGCGAAACCGAACCTATCGTAGCCATCCCGTTTAACTAACTACGCAGGTGGCTACATGAGTTTACCCATACACAAGCGGAAAGCTGGTCAACCTCAACACGGGGCTGCAGGCAATCCAGGGAAACTACAGGCTAAGGCGACAGGCTAACCAGACGTTACTACGCCTTGACAGGAACGGCTTGCGTCTGGTGACGGGGACCATCACGGGACACTGCTCGCTAAACAAACACTTCCACACAATAAGTCTGTGCAGGGCTTGCATGGAGGCTGAGGAAACCGTTGCGCATGTGCTCTTTGAATGCACAGGCATCACCCAGATTAGATAAAACAGAAACTACCGGGGCACCCAAATCTGTCAAAGATATTTTTAACAGACTAGGAGACATAATTAACTCCTGAAGGGAGGTGGGTTGGGATAATCACCGACGGGGGCCATGATCAACGCACAATGGTCACCTGAAGGACAAAGTGCAGATACCAAACCCTCTAACGTAGAACATAGAGAATCAGTTTCTTCAATTTACTTAAAGAATTCGATTCCAAAAAGTAAAGAGCTATTATTATATATTTTTTTTAAGTAAAGGTCATTCGTAGATCTTTGACAGTTGTCACGGGTGGTCAGAGCCCGAAATTCTGACAGGCAGATTACCAAGGAATATCGTACTACCCAGTAATTGGCTTGTGGAGGTCTGATAATAGTCGCAGCATATGAAATAAAGGTATTCAGTTACATCAAGTTAGACTAGAAGCCAACATAGTTGGGAAAAGGCTAGGCAGATGATAGTCCAGGTAATATCTGCTCAGTCTACCTCTCCATATTTTCACCTTTCTTACTCTTCCTCGTTCTAGTTTAAGTATAAACATGTATTGATTCTTGCGTAGTGTTCTTTTGTCTTTGTATTTATTTGTTTAGTTAGTAAGTTTTGAATAGCAAAATCAGCCTATAGTGTTCCCACTGCTGGGACACAGGTCAGGACACAGGTTTCGGTGAGAGGGAGTGGACTGCAATATACCACGCGGGCACTGTGCGGGTTTGTAGATGTCACATGTTTTTGATTTTTTTTCTGGTGCTAGGACATTTTCTCCGGGCTGGTTTCTTCACGATGTTATGCCTTCACCGTTTTGGGAGCAACAGTGATGATATAAATTACACAAATTATAACGTGTCTGAATTCGAACCTACGACATACCTACTCTTGAATTTTTGAGTATTTAGTGTAAATAGTTGATAGTAAAAATTTTAAGATATTTCTTGTTCTAGATCAAGTAAAGTACAAGTTTTTAATAGCACCACTTCTTCAGAGAATCCTGTAATTTGGGCGGATGTTCATAAATACTTCAATCAAGAAATAGTTTCGCAGGGTTCAAGTAAGTGGTCAAATTACTTACATAATACTAGTTTAGATAAACGCTGTGGTCGAAATTATCTAAATCATGGTAAAACCGATCACAATCCGTTGCGTAGTTTAGAAGAACAATGCAGAAATAAGGCATGACCCCAAAAAACATGAACCTAAAAAATATGATACCAGATTTCATTGTAGTGACTTCCGAAACTGTTTAATACATTGTTTAATATTATTATTCATTGTTTCAGATGAAATGCCATATCCGAGCATGTATCTTGTCAAATCAAAAACAATACTACATATTGCGACATTCTTACTACAAACGACTCCTGCGCATATGGTTGACTTGTGGCTGAAAATGACTGGGAAAAAACCGAAGTAAGCAATTTATTCGAATATGTAAGTTCAAATCAAAAATGGGTGACCATCTTCATAATACCAAGACCCCTCCGTGCCTCGGAAAGCACGTTAAGCCGTTGGTCCCGGCTGTCATTCGTGGATCTTTGACAATCGTTACGGGTCGTCAGAAGCCCGAAAGTCTGACAACCAAGGAGTATCGTATTACCCAATATCTGGGTTGTGGAGGTCAGATAGAAAGTCGTTCCATGTAAAATACTGGTCTCTTCAGCTGCATCCGCTGCAGACTGGAAGCCGACCCCAACATAGTTAGGAAAAGGCTAGGCAGATGATGATGTAAGTTCAAATCAAACACAAATTGCTGACGTCATCCAAAAAGCAGCCAATCTCAACGTTGGCTGCATGTCGGATGCATTGTGGACATCGCGGGAGACCCAGACGTAGATGGCGGGACGAACTTGACGCCTTTATTAGTCTTATGTGCTGCCTGCGACTTCGTTCGCGTGAAATTTTACCCTCTTAGGGGTAGAATTTCGAAAAACCCTTTCTTAGTAGATACCTACTCTCCACAAAGAACACACCCTCCAAATTTCATGTCTCTAGGACCAGCAGTTTAGGTTGTGCGTTGATATATTAGTCAGTCAGGACTTTGAATTTTATATAAGTATTTAGATATTGGATTAGTATCGAGTTGAGAGGAAAAAAAAAGGAAAGAAAGGCGTTTTCCCTGAGTGGGACCATACAGACTGATTATACTACGTATAATACTTATATCTATGCTAATCTACATATATCTGTATAATACTGTTAATAAAGCTGAAGAAGTTACTGCATTAAATTTAAATATTAATCTGCTGCAGCTCATAGCAAAACCTATAGAAGGTATAACTGGGCATAAATGTTGCTTCACGAAACCGAGAATCACTTATCTTTCCCGTCATTGCGATATTTTTTTAATGGACCATTCCCGGGAACCTTCCGGTTACGGAGATACTAAATGTCAAAGTTCCAACTTTTTTTCCGAAGAAGTTTTAAATGTTATAACTGTCCTAAGTGTCCTAATAACTCTTCATCATCACCAGGTACGCAAAACTAGTCGCGGCAGTCGTCAAAAAGAGGAATACCGTAAATGAGGAATTCACGTCAAAGTCCTGGGTGATGAGGGCAGAGCGAGCGAGGGAGCTGTTCTCCTCACTGTCCCCCGAAGATCAGCAGACGTTCCCCTGTGACCCCACCCAGATTGACTGGCCAGAATATTTCAGAGATTACTGTAAAGGTGTGCAAAGGTATTTAAAGCCTTAGTACATGGATAAATCATGATGAAAATTCTGATGTTTAAGTTTAGAGAAATAAAGTTTTGTTTTATTTATTTATTTATTTATCCATTTATTTCAGGCATCAAGGCCCATATAAACACATACAATACAATATTAATATAACTTAAAAATACTATACCTAAATACATACAACATTATATTAACACTAAAAACTAACGTACACGAAGTGTCGGCGTCGTGTTTCGCTGACTGGTGTCATGTAGCCTGCCACGAAACCGGCGGTACACGACACCCTTCGGCCAGAACTCTTCCTTGAGGAACTTCTCGAGATGATGTGTCGGTTTTGTAATTAGCTTTTATTTTATACATTATTCATCATTATCATCATCATTTCAACCGAAAGACGTCCACTGCTGGACATAGGCCTCCCCCAAGCACCTCCACTTCGTCCGGTTCTGTGCTTCTCGCATCCGACGCGTTCCTGCGGCCTTCACAAGGTCGTTGGACCACCTTGTGGGAGGCCTTCTAACGCTACGTCTTCTGGTACATGGTCGCCACTCCAGAACCTTTCGGCTCCATCGGCCATCTGTTCTGCGAGCAATGTGCCTTGCCCACTGCCACTTAAGTTTGGCAACTCTTCGGGCTATACATTATTATACAGGGCGAATTTGTACAGGGTGGATGGGGCAGTAAGAGCATCAATCCATCATACATCATAGGGTTACCCTGGGCACTTTCACCTCTTACCTTACCTACCGATTCACAATACCAACAATTGAGAATTTATTGAGAATTTGCAGGGTATTTTCTGTCTAGCCAATAGTTAATAATAGCAAGTAAATGGCACCCACGAAAACACCCTGTGCAATCTCATGCGCCAGGCCCTGAAAATAGTAGAGAATTGGTGTATTAAACACCAACTATCTGTCAGTGAACCCCCTAAGCCTATGAACTGAAACCATATAGGTACCTACCTGGGTATTTTTGGGCAAACAGCTGAATTGGGCAAAACACATTAACTACATCACTACAAAAGCCAGCATATCCCTGTGGCAGCGAATGCAAGCGAATGCTTGGCAAGAATTGGGGGATCAGTCCCAGGGTCACTTACTGCCTGCACACCACAGTAATCCGACCAATTTTATTATTTCAAAGGTATTATTATACAATGTATTATTTCATACAGCTCACTAGTCTGGTGGCCCAGTACAGACCTAAGCACAACCCAAAAAGACTCTGAGTACATCCAAAGAGACCACGAAAAGCTGCAGCGGTTCGCTTATAGCAATCACCAGCTGCATTAGAACTACACCCACCGCTGCTAGGTTTATTACTCAGCAGGGTATTGACTATTGTTATAAACAGAAAACATTATTAGTAATTTAATTAAAAAATTGATTTAAAAAATACGAACAAGCGACAGCATAAAAGATAATATTATTATCTTTATTTAATAATTTCACCTGTCAATTTCAGGCTAATAGAAAGAGGCAAAAAACTTTACGAAACGTATTCGTTAAAATTAATGAAAATTAATTTACTTTGAACAGGCGAAAGCTTTGTTCTTAATTAAATTGGAAATGTCGAGACAAAATCAATTTCGTGTTTTTACCTAGAGCAAATTTGAGGGGTTTGTTACCATCTGTTACGGTTTCAATTATAACTTCCGTATACAGAATTGTGAGCAGTAGTGGCTTAGTGGTAACGACCGCGACCGACGCGTCGGTGACGGAAAACATCGTGAGGAAGGTGGCATGTCCTAGAACCAAAACATTCGATGACATGTGTCATCCACCAACACACTGAGCCTGCGTGGTGGACTACGGCCCACTCTCTCTCATCAATAGGAGGCCTGTGCCCCAGCAATGGGAACATATTAGGCTGGTTATGCTAACCAGACATAATATGTAACAGTGACGTCACTAAACATACATAAACAATTCCCGCTGCGTCTAAGAGCAAGTTAGGTATAACATAATCAAGGAAATCTTATTGTTCTCTGTACCTCAGTGAGCGGCTTATCTATTATGTTATAATTGATTTCATTTAAATACACGCAAGAGTTAGTATTTTTCTTGGACGTGGTATAAATAATTTTATTGAGAAGCGAAATTTTGCACTTCACTTGTGATACTTTTCAAACTCAAACTCAAAGCATATATTTCAATTAAACCAATTACAGGCACTTTTGAATTGTCAAGGGGTCGGTCAGTCAGAAAGGTGAAGCTAGTTGCCCATTCCAAAGCGTAGGTACCTATGGAGAAGAACGGGCAAGAAACTCCATGGACACTCTTTTAAATCAAAATAATATGGTTACAAAGTCTTGTTTACATCATTCATGTTAAAAATTGTGCATGTGAGAACGATGCAGAACGTTAAAAGCGTTCGTCATGAAAAAAACAATTCAAATATTAAATTAAATTAAAATAAGCCATGGCAGCAAAGAGATGATCAGTCCCTACTGACGGCGCCCGTTCACGAACATGACGCATGTATTAGCACCATTCAGCTCAACCATTTTATAGGGAGCTAAAAAAGCTTTTGTGTTAGACGTTTCACTTCGAGTGAGGGATGCCGAATAAAAGACATAAATTAACAAAAAGTGCAATATCGGCAAGTGTTATTGTAACTAATCAACAACAGGAAAATGGGAAAATATTAATTTTTGTTCGTCATGTTCCAGAATAGGATATACTTTCTGCGCCCGCGAATATCGTAAAATGCGACTGGCATATATGTACTTATGTTGAAAGTCCTGACTGACTGATATATAAACGCACAGCCTAAACCGCTGGTCCTAGAGACATGAAATTTGGAGGATGTGTTCTTTGTGAAGAGTAGGTACCTATCCAGTAAGAAACGGTTTTTCGAAATTGAATGGGCGAGGGTGAAATTTCACGCGGACGAAGTCGCGGGCAGAAGCTATATACTTATATAATATATAAACTGACAGACAGCTCACGGCCTAGTCTAGAAGCATGAAATTATGCACAAAAGTTCCTTAACATATCATATACACCATATAATGAAAGTGATGACCACTACGGCAGGCCCCCTAAATATTAGCATTTAAAATAATTATACCTCCTGCTTTCCATATCTTCCACTCTACCTTATCCACGAAATTCCAGATTTACTAAATCCTAGTAAAATGTATTACTTAATGTAGGCAGGGAACCCTGAATTAAATTCAAACCATTAGGGAGGCTACACCCACGTGCCTACATAATTTTAACAATATGGATTTCTCATTCTGAAGGTGACCTTTGTGCGGGATTGATCCAGGTATAATTACGAGAATAAAGAAAAAATACTTTGCTTGATGTGTATATTGTGACAATATCACAGATGTAGGTAGCCGGTCGAAAAAGTTAGAAAAATAAAAACGATTAGCTATAATCTACGTAGCCTCAACAACTCAAACTGTAGGTATGCGAATTTCTGTAGGCGCATGCGGGAACATACCCCCGGGCGTTGAAAGCCTGCCTTTCAACCACTAAGAATCTTCAGACTCCGGATATATAGGCAACGGACAAATCTTACTGAATGATCTGCGTAACAGACCACTAGAAGTCTTGATGTCTGCAACTCTGACTACGCCGTCTACTCCTGGATACAGACCCAATTTCCACTTGAGTGGGGGGAGGTTGTCTTGTAAACAAGGTCATATATAACTGTGCGTAAGTAACTCCTATTAGTTACTTAATAATAATACTAAAGTAACTAATAGGTACAATACAGTGTGAGTCTTCATAATGTGCACATATCGAAATACCCTCATTTCTATACTAAGCTTAATTTTATCGACGGAAAAAAAAAAAAAAAATAGAATTTTTATTAAAATTCTTATTCGCTGCTGTGACCCCTGTGTACACAATCGCCCTCAATTGAGAATTATGGTTTTTATCTAACAAAAATCTGATATTTTTTCATCAATTTTTACAATAATTGTAAAATTACTCAATAAAAGCCCCGATTACCTACTCTTTTTTATTACTTTAAATTATTCTCCATCGTATCAGATTTCTAAACGTAAAATACCATGTTTATAACTCAATCACAACATTTCCTATCAACTGTTAAAGAAAGGCCTTGCAATCACCATACTTTAGGAGGTAAAGATCCTTTTAAATATTTTTTTTATTTTTTCAAATGCTATGTTTCCCTCATTTCGTTATGTGCACATTATGAAGACTTACACTGTATTTTTATCTCGTGAAGCGACTCGGCGCTTTACTTATGGTAACCAGGTGTACAAACAATAAAACATTTTTAAAAACAAGCTTTAGTTTCATTTTAAAATTATTATATTTCACATATTATATAATATAAAAGCTTGTCGCGAGATTTGCTTGTGGCGAAAAGCCAGGATAGACATGCCAGTATCTTATCAGTATCACAAACGTACAGTGCGGCTGACGGCTAACACCTGCCAGTTTCAGACAAACGAATATGTGTGCATTGTGTGCAAATTACGGGCATGTGTATTCTTGCCTTTACATCCATAGAATGGGAATCGATCGCAATGCCTTCCATTTTAATATTTTAACCTAGTAAATGTTATAAGATTTCACAAAAAGGAAAACACATATTGCCGAAAGCCAGTTTGGCTATGATCAAATATGTCAATGTCATTGGTTGTTTACGTGTATTTTGGCAAATGGCCAACCAATCAAAACACTTAACATGAGATCAGATTACCAAATGTATAAACACGAAATGCCATTGAAATATAAAAGAGGGGCTTGTGGCTAAGTAATAACAGCCGCACAGACCGATCGATCAGGTTAGGCTACGCTTGCCACGGTGGGCTGCAGATGGGTGACCATCTTTACATACCAAGACACCTCCGCGCCACGGAAAGCACGTTAAGCCGTTGGTCATTCGTGGATCTTTGACAGTCGTTACGGGTAATCAAAAGCCCGAAAGTCTGACAACAAGTCTTATCAAGGGCTATCGTATTACCCAGTAACTGGGTCGTGGAGGTTCAGATAGGCAGTCGCTCCATGTAAAATACTGGTATTCAGCTGGATCTGGTTAGACTGGATTTACCCCAACATAGCTGGGAAAATGCTAGGCAGATTGACCTCCATAATATTAAAAAAAAATTCAGTGGCACTCCGGGAGTGCCGATAGAAGTGAGAACAAAACACAAACAGAATACTTTGCCATCACTCACTGACATATCGGATATACATTAAAACCGAGTACATCCCGAGGACAGCCGAACACATCCGAAGCGGGTATTATTTGAATCGTCAAAAAAACAAAACACGCGTGGTGTCGCTTACGGTAACAATAGTTTTTCCCATCTCTCAAAATGCCCAACGCGCCTAAAGAAGTTTTCTATTCAAAAACTTATGTTCACAGTTTTAGAATCGCACGTAACTAACAAAAAAAACAACCGACTTCCAAAAAACACTATAAAGTGAAAAATAACTATATTTCGGAAGTCGGTGTCTTTGGATTTGTATTTTAGTTTTTTGCCACCGACTTCCGAAAAAAGAAATTTTTTATTTTTCAGTTTATAGTGAAGTCGGTTGTTTTTTTTTTGTAAAAAAGTTTTTTCACACCACCTGCTCGAAAATGTCAAATTATATGTCAAGCAACCTTAACCTAAAGTGAGTCATTAGTGGCCGGGGGCACAGTCGGTCAATAATGTTGTACTGGATTTCATTATGACCCGCTGGTCAATAATGTGATTTGAATTTGGAATCTCACATGCTCAGCTAAATTGGCAGTATAGTACTAACAAACACCATTTGGTGCCAGAAAGAGGAAAGCTATTCTCGATACCCTTACTACGCGTGGATGATATTCTCGATTTCCTACAAAATCATAACGACTGCTTCTTCATATCGTTGCCATGTTTTCGAAGACATAATATTGTAAGAATAATTAGTTAACTACGAACCATTTTTTAAAAGGAATGGAATAAAATTAAAACTGGCATTAATAATAACAAATACCGTACCGCGCCGTAATACCGTAATAGTAATTGGCTGTAACATTAGTTAATTTATTTTAAGTAAACTGCGCAAAGATTGCTGTGGATTTTGTGAATAAATAAATAATAAAACCTATCTATACTACAGTCGATTTATCACATTTTATCAAAAATACTCTATTTTCAAGAGCGTCTCCAATGACGTTCTAAATTCAAAATGCATACAGCCAATCATCCAAAACCATTCCACCAGCCCTGTATAAAGCTTAGTTTACACAAACGCCACTTCCATTAGAGTGATATCAATAGACACACACGACAAAACCGTAGAAGAGACTTTTTTTTTGAAAACCGAATTGATCGTGTCTTGGCTACTTATTGGTAGACGCAATAAAGACGCGAACTTTTGGCATTTAAACTTTAAATTTAACAACAAAGTATTATAAAATGTCGATTGATGAAAGTGATTGTACTCCTGAATTCATTACAACCGAAGCTAATAATATTTCCAATGATTTACTGCCGGAAAAGTCAAAGGAAACTTATATAAAAGCCTACGACAATTTCCAAAAATGGAAAAGTACGAAAGGCGTCACGTCCATTTCGGAACCAGTTCTATTTTGTTTTTCGTACTATGGCTATTATTTTCTCACAGTAGGTGTAAAAAGTAGAGTATCCTCCTCTGGGCTAAAGGTGTCTTTGCCTTGGGCTAGCTTGACTCCCTCGCTGCATTCAGGATTCTTGTATTAACTCCCTCGCTTCGCTCGTGAGTTAAATCCCGAATCCTTCATTGCGCTCGAGATTCAATATGACGCCCGTGACATAAGACACAACTTTAGCCCCTCGGTGCATAATCTACTATTATTTTTCACTTTTTTGTGGGTTGCTTTTCCCGATGCAGGGTCGTTAATTGTTGAGGAGTTCTCCTAGTAAGAATCAGGAGAACTGGAGCTGATTGAGAAGTCACCATCAGCTCCACTTCACCATACGCATTGTAACGAGCATTAATTGCTTAGCACCCATATTAAAGTAATCGAATCGCAACCCGTGAAATATTTGCCATTAAGTAGTTCCGATGGCCATCTATGGTCTTCATCATCAGCTCCACTTTACCAAATGATGATTTCCGAGAGCAAGGGCTCAAGTTACTTTAAAAAATACCCAAATCGCTATAGGTTTGCCTATAAAATTTGAGGGTTTCCCTCGATTTCCATGGGATCCTCTCATCAGATTCCAACTTGGTGATAATGGTGGTCCCATTATCACCAAGTTGGAATCTGATGAGAGAATATCCTTTCAAAAAAAAAATTTTTTTTGGAATCGGTCCAGCCGTCTTCGAGTAATCGTTGAACATAGTAATTTAAAAAAAAAACATATATAGAGTCGAACATATAACCTCCTCCTTTTTGGAAGTCGGTTAAAAACAATCTCAACGACCTTTTGATGTGTCGATTTAGTTGTTATTACTTTGACACCCTGATTAATGTTGCCATAAATCATGTTACGCTATTTAGAGCAATGTGTTGCCAGCTGGAAATATTAGATTGAAATATATTGAAATAGCCGACGATGAAAAAATCATAATAGAAAAGTAGAGTGATATAAAATGTGATGGACAAAAAATTGGTCTCTTTTATATTAAATTCAGGGTAGCTTGTGAAAAGTGATAAGTAGAGCCAACGAGTATTAACACACAATGTAAGTACTTTATTTCCAGTAACATAAATATATGTCAAAACACTATGGTTCAGGGCGAAGATATAGTTTCGTAAATTCTATATCAGAGAATTCCTTTTCGGTGCGCAGCCAGACAGTTAACGTAGTGTAGTGTGTGTAATTAGTTTAGTAAGATAGTTATATTACTAGATCGTGATCGTATCATTTATATTACTATTAAGGCAGAGTACCGCTTTCATATAACTATATTAACGTAATATATCCCTAGGAACATAATATCATCTTCAACCATCTTACTGCGATATAATATGTAAATCCGGAAATAATCTTGATCAGATCATTTGAGGACCATGTGTCTGAAATGGTATTTTGAGGAAAGAATCATAAAGTGGATCCGTTCATCTGTCCAGTCAGTGCACGCATTTGTCATTAATCGTGGAGCTCAAAATTTAAAGTTTTCGAAGCTACGGTCGGAAAAGGGGACGTGGGTCGCTTGACGCCGCGGGCGGCGTCGCGTCGTCGCGAATCGCATCGCTAGAGGCCATAAACGGGTGCCTTAAAATAAATACAATAAATTTTACTCTTCACGTGACCAGAGAGCTGGTCTATTTTTTGGCCTAAGAAACAGCACCCCCATACAACGTGGCAATGCTGTTAGCATTTTGGGGGCCTTTTCGTGTCGACGACAAGTGCTGCGGACGAATTTTTGATGCCCTATGATTATTTTGCTTCTTTTTTATATAGGTACATGCCCATATTGTTAACTATTTGCGACCCGCTGTTTTACCAGGGCTAAAAAGTAACCAGGGTGTCAGCTACCTCCATACAAAATTATATCAAAATTGGTCCAGCCGTTTGAGCGTGAAGAAGTAACACAAACATATAAACACACACACACACCCCCTCACAAACTTTCGCCTTTATAATATTAGTGTGATAGTATTTTAAGTCTGTTAGGTTATAATTATTATGTAAATATTAACATGTTTGAAAAAAATAATTGCCCCACTTGCCCAGACGGAGGGTAACGTGTTTCTTATAATTTTCCGTACCTACTCCATCGTCCCACCATAACCTTAATACCTTCATATTTTTCATACACGAGCAAGCATCATAACTCCTCTGGTTCCTCCCACATTCACACGTAAAGCTACTTTCTGTGGTTCGTTGAAATTTTATGTTGCTACCGTATGAATTATTTTGTGTGGGTTGTGCATTTTTATAAAAGTTACAAGGGAGAAGCTTCGCAAGCAGAATATGGTAAATCTATTTTTCTTCTAAAGGGGAAATTTTGCAAAGCACAACTACTATTCACGCTCTTTGTTAAGTACAAAATTTCAGACACAATAAAGAAGGATCAAAATTGAAAAAAATTAAGAAAAGAATCTAAAAAATATATACTCGTATAAAAAAAAATATTTGAAAATCGGTCCTCAATTGGCGGAGTAATCGCGTAACAAACACACAAAAAAAAAAACATACCGTCGAATTGAGAACCTCCTCCTTTTTTGAAGTCGGTTAATGTGTATAATGACACGTGAGCGTGGCTGTCATTGTGCTGAAAGTCGTATAGGCCGAATAGCGTGATGGCCAAAAGCGTCGATCAATATCTCTCGAGAATCGAGTTAGATGGTCGGATCAAGGGCCTGAAGGTCGATTCTGTAAAAATCTCACCGTGAAAACTAAGGTGAAGCGAGTTTGTTTTTGCTAGGAATTGACACTATTGACATCTCACTCCACGCTCACTTCACCTAAGTTTTCACGGTGAGATAGTTACAGAATCGCACTGCTCATTCAGAAGGCAGTACTCCTTGATACGGGTCGCATTGTGAGGAGGTTCCTGTCTCTGGAGCCCTAACCACCGGTAACTTGGACCCTGCTCCCGATACCGGCGGACCACAATTTTTTATATTTTTAATGTTTTTATATTGGGCAAGCAAACAAATGTCCAACTTGACACTACGTCGAGAGACGTTCACGTCTGTCGACGTAGTGTCGCATTTGGGCAGGGAAGCACATGTCCAACATGACACAATGTCGGGAAACGTTCGTCCATCGACGCAGTATCGAATTTCGACAGGCAAACATATGGCCAACATGACACTACGTCGTGAAACGTTTGCCATTTAGTATGGAAAATTCTACTGCTGTAATAATATTTTAAAATATAATTAAGAACGTGTTGATGTTTAAAAATATAATCTGATTTATTATGTGTTTAATGAAATAAAGGAAATAATATGATAATAACATGGCATTTCCGAACGCCATCCTTACAGTGTAACATTATAATAAAAAAATGGTTGCCTGTAAAGTCGGTTTTACGGGCGAAGATTTTACGTGACAACGACCGATCATCCGATCATAGTTGAGTGGGAGAGAGACGCAAGGCATTCGGCGGGCCTCTCTCTCGTTCGGTGACTCATCGTAACGTTACCGAGCGTTACACTTTTTCATAAGTGACTCCCAGTCGCAACCTAATTTAAGACGTTGTCACGTCAAAAACTTGGTATGAAAATTCGTTCAGGGGCAGTAATATGTACAAGAATATAGCTGTAATATTGAGAAATACTTTACCTACGGACGTAGGTTAATTATGTGTGGCCCGTGATCCTTCTTAGGTATGTAAATTCAGTGAAATTAATTGTCAAGCAAATTGTCAACCAACCTAAATTGTCCGCATAATCGAATCATCTTCTTTGACAGTAAAATTAAACGTAGATAGTCGAGCGATCAATCAAATCACGCGTGTCCGTCATCATACTTATAAACGAGCGCGATCGCTTTCGATTAGGACGCGGCCATATTATACTGAATCCGTAGCTGAATTTTGAAAACATTTAAAAAAGTCAATTATTTTTATGAGTTACTGCGGAGTTTCTTTTCGACTCTTCCTAAAACAACCTATTGGGACCGTGCACCTAGTTTCTGACGTTTGAAGAATTACAATCAGAGAAAATTCTCGTGTAGAAACTATATTTCAAATCTTTTAAGTATACGCCAGCACATCAAGCTACCCGAAACTGTCAAATTTTTCCAATAAACTTTGAACCTTATGCTTTAGTGATAAAGTTGAAAATCTATTAAAAAATTTTTTACAGATTGTAGTTTCTTTAATAACTTCAGTTGCACAAAAACACTTATCTAAACACTATGCAGCGTTACAACTAAGGGATAGAGTGATTTCGATGAACTCTGGCACCCAAAGTAAGATTTAACTTGTATTTAGGGTGCCAGCGTCCTCGCCTATAATTAAACATAGAATAACAGTAGTTGTAGTGCTGGCATATTTTCCTTGACTAAAAGACACGAAAAACATACACAACATTTTCACATTTCTGAAGGTCAAGCAAAATTACAGCTACCTTTTTACGGTAGCCAGTTAAAAGGTTTACCAAGACCACAGCCTCCGAAAAGCTAAGTGATGGGTACCATCGTCTCTCATTTGCATGGTAATCACTAGGTCTTGTCAGTAGAGGCTCAACGAACAATTTACACCTAAATCATCCCATCAGAAACGCCCTTGGCGGTGCGGTGTGGTGCGGTGGCGAAACCTGTTTCGACATTCTCCCTGTAGGTAGGTACGTTAGGAGGTAATCGTGAATATAAAGCAAAACGAGGATATTTTATCTATATATTACAATACTAATCACACTAATATTATAAAGGCGAAAGTTTGTGAGTGTGTGTGTGTTTATAATTATGTCTGTTACTTCTTCACGCTCAAACGGCTGAACGGATTTGGATGAAATTTAGCACACAGATAGTTTATAACCAGGATTAACATACACTTTTTATCCCGCTATTCCCACGGGATCGACACTTATCTATATAAATAAGTAAAATTGATGTGTCTGTTTGTAATGTCAAAATAACAGCTTTTTAATAAATAGGTACATATATGAAAATATATACGGTATTTATAAAAAAAAACAATTTTGTTGTCTTTGTACACTAGGCCTCTGTTGACAGCGGTTTAAATCGGCATTTTTTGAGGGTTCTAGTACCTATAATAATAATGTATCATCAAAAAGGAAAACATAGGGATATACAAGTAGTTAACATAGAGTATTCTGTAAAAAAATCATTGCTTTATGGTCATTAACCAGGCGAGAGCGTATGGAGAAACGACCACCCCATTTCCTCATAAGTAGCTAAAATTCAAACGCTGCTGGACTGAAATACTGAGTCAATGTAAATCAGACTGAGATAGCAATAGTGTTCTTAGCATTAATCTCTTTAAACGTCTTATACAATTGTTTGAACAAGCACGAACGATTCAAGTTATTAAGCTAACGTCTGCATGTGAAATGTGATTTTTAATCAAAATGCAAACGTTTCTGCATGAATGCTTTTGGAGAAATTACTTACTTATTTTCCCGTTACGCGATGTAGCTTTTCAGATAAGTTTTGCGTAATGTTTTTATATAATATGTCTGTTTTGAGCGTTTGTGGCTAATTAATTATAGTCAGGGTCTATCGATCAGCACCCGAATTGCGTAACACCCTATGAATCTAAATCTGAATAATTTTGAAGCATTTTGCTAATCCATCGCTTCATAATTTCGATGAAATTGTCTGCTCAACAATGTGAATAACGCAATGAATGTTGTTGAACTGTCAAAATGAAACCCATTGCTACTGATAGCGTGTTATGCAATTACCTCGCAAGTTCCCGCGCTTTCTGAAGCACTGAGGGGTCTTGGTATTTCAAGATGGTCTAACCGGATCCCTGCGTAGGTATCTCGGCAAAAACGCCGAAAAAAACACGTTTGTTGTATGGGAGCCCCCTTAAATATTTATTTTATTCTGTTTTTAGTATTTTTTTGTTATAGCGACAACAGAAATACATCATCTGTAAAATTTTCAATTGTCTAACTATCACGGTTCATGAGATACAGCCTGGTGACAGACAGACGGACGGACAGACAGCGAAGTCTTAGTAATAGGGTCCCGTTTTTACCCTTTGGGTACGGAACCCTAAAAAAAGGAAAACAATTTGTTTTGTTACGAGATTTTCTTTACATGGCGTTGCTATGAGTCTGCGTCTTCTCAATTTAACTAACTTAAATTGATTCAGCCCATACCTAAGCGATGAGTTTAGTCTTGCGCCGCATGCCCTGTCAGCTGCACACTTGAGGACCTAATTGCTGTGTCGTCAACTGCATTCGTGTTGCTAGATTTCGGGGTAGGTAACCCGATAGGGTCAGTTCACACCGAGACGCGACGCGACGCGCAGTTTTCAAGACGGCACGGTTGGCGCAGTGGTTAAGCGATTGACTGCTGCGCTGCGTGTCGCGGGTTCGATTCCCGCACGGAACAAATATTTGTATGACCTACAAGTAGTTGTTCCGGGTCTGACTGTTTGTGTACGTGAATTTAAATGTTTGTAAACGCACCCACAATACAGGAGAAATTCCTAGTGTGGGGCAACGTTTAAAAAAAAAAAAAAAAGATAGAAATAAAATTACAGACCTTATCTACTACACAAAAAGGTACACGATTCAGTGAGCTACGCTGCGCTGCGCCGCGCTGCGTAGCTCGACGTAGTAGACACTAGAATTGAATTGACTGACCCATAGAGTGAAAATTATTTATTTATTTTGATGAGCCCAGAGTATATAGTTTTTGCGAATATGCAGTGATTATAAGATACCAAAACTTATTATTCGCCGGCGCGCAAAGTAACACAAAACAAGAGAAGGTCTGATGACGTTCTTGGATTTTCATTTTGACCTCACCATCGGTTCTATCACCCTAGAAAACCACGAAATCGACACCCATGATGAAACATGTGCGTTCGCAAACAGCTCGAAGCACCAGAGAGTACTTGGAGAAAACATTTGTATTGCAGTGGCCTCAATCCCATCGAGCACGCACGAGACACTTAAAAAAATTAACGTTATATAATTTTGTATTCATGAAACTTTTATTTTCTCTTGACTGTACTTGTCAAAAAGAGTAAACCTAGATAATGTAGATAAGACAGATATTAAAACAAAAGATGAACTAGCAGGGGATCGAGGAGGGGGGTGAGTAGAACCCCCCCTGTTTTCAAGGGATCAGACCGGAATAAATTTCTGATTTCTATTGAAAAGCTAACGATCGCCTATTATTTGTAAATAACCCAACGACTAATACTTTTAACAAAACGCATCAGATTTCCAACAAATCCTACAATACAGGAACTCCACGACCCATTTATTTGTTCCCGAAACTCATTTAAATATTTACGCCAGAAACAAAAGTTTTACAAAATTCAACTTGCAAAGGAAGCTACATCCACTCAGTTCATTAAAAAAATCATTTAAATATAAATAATAAACAACAGCAGTACTTATCTGATCTCTACATGAATTGTTAATAAGTTCAGAAGTTAAAAACGTAGCTTTTGCTTTGCGAAAGATTGGCTTTAACATTAAATTTTACACGTTTATTTTATGTTTAGATAACTCACTATTTACAATAGGTACTCGTAGAAAAAGAAGAAGTACTCGTCCTCATCGCTGTCATCCGGAAATGTGCCCAGAAGACTGGCGGCATTGCCACGTTGAATAGCAATGCCAATTCTTTGGCCAAGGAACAACCCAGACCTCTCTCGGTCTGGGTTGTTGTGGACGGTGTCGACCAGCCAGCAAAAGAGATGCGCACTCCTGGCCTGGTTTCGACCCCAAACAGCTCAAAGCTGTAGTTGCCCATAAGGTTGTAGCGGTATTTACAACGCCACATGCGAACAACGCGTCATACTGCATCTCGCAAGCAGAGTTTACCGCGCAACTAGCATAGATACAACGGCCCGACATTAATCATCGGGCAGTTGCCCGCCTGAGACAACACCCGTCTGGTCGGAGGATCCTCCCTTTTCTATAGAGTATGAATGAACTTTACACCCTGTTCCTCATACCTCTATAAGGTTGCATTTGTATTTGGGCCGCTTGACGGTCTCATTGGCAATCAATGTCTGATCGGCAATCAATGTCTCAATCTTTAAAATCTATGTTCTACATTGGTTTTTGGACTCAAAAGATTATTTTACAAATCTATGATCGTACATGCTAGTAGAACTCTTGTAATACGGCTTCATGTGGAAAACAAACAATTTTATTTACTGCGAAACCTCTAAAACGGATTCTCTTATTTGAAATTAAAAAAAATAAACTTATTTCATAAGATGCCTGTAGGTATTCCCTGGGAGTCTACCACCTTATAAAGTAGTATTATTTTAATCTGAATTCAGTGAGCTTCTGTAAAATTCCTGACGGAAATTCATAAAAAAAATTACAGGGCCAAAAAATTATGTTCGCATTCTAATAAAACATGAATACTTTACTTTACTACATTAATCGTCACTTTTTAAACTTCAAAATTTCCAAACTCTTTACAGTTTGCAAATTTTTAAGTTTCAGAATTAGAAACGGTTAATTCTGAATGCGTTTTTTAAATTAAGATTCTAACATTAACCCTTAGCGTACCGACGCATACGGGCCAATTCTCGTATATAAAAACTTTCAAAATCTATTTGCAATTGCAATCCCATGTCCGCGCCAATGTCAAATTTTTGTCTAAAATGTAGGTAAATTAGAGGTATTTTTGTCAGATTAAGTTCGAGATTAAAATGCGAACATTCTTAACGATACGTAAAAGGATACCCCTCTGATGTGTAACAGGTAATTATTTACAGTGGCTTTTAAGCATTGCACAACTCACAGAACTTTAACAATAAGATGTGATTCAGGGTCTCCCCTAAAGGCCTTTAATTACACTTTGGAAGAAGCGGCGTAACTTATCCCCATATTCCCATAAGGTTTATTTATTTGTTAGAGACTTTATCCCGACTACATTCGGGAGGAACTACCTTGTATCGTTCACCTCAGTCGATTCGTAGACCTCGTAGCGGACGATCGCTACGCCGGCCTACGCGCTACGGGCTACGCGAAAACTTTCGAGTCTTAGTGGAATTTTCAAAGATTTCAAATTATGATTATTACGTGTATGTGAGTTTATTTTATGATAATTATTATCAATATATAAATAATTTAAATAAGGTTATGTGATTTATTTTTATTAAAACAATATGTAGCAGTTACTTTTAGGTTTGGTTTTGAGTGATTCTGTTTTACTGAATAACATCTAATATGTTTAACATAAAAACTGAATACTTTTGAGCAATAATTTGAAATAAAATGTGAATTCAAAGTGTTTAGAAAATGACTGAAACCGTGTGATCTGCTTTTTCTGTGGGAGGAATGGTAAGTAATTTATATTAATTGTAATTCGTCGCGAAAGTATGACTGAAAAATAATTCGTGTCGAATTTTGCACGAAATCGTATTGAACGTTTTGAATTTTAAAGACTATCGTTTTTTTAACCTTTATAATTCTACAAATATGTCTAAAGATGCTGATAATAACTATTTATTTATCTTTTTATCGTTAACATTATCTTATTGTGCTTTCGATTCAAAAATGTTAAGAAGTTCATTCAGTCACCATGAAATTAAAACACTTAAGTTTTCTTCAATCTCCTTTATCTTTAAACTGTGACAGCATTCAAAAACTGGGTCATCATTTAATTACAGATCCAATATTAATTATTTTACCAAATCCATTCCAATCGGTTTGTCACTTAGTCGAAACGTCTCTAAGAAAATTTACGAAGTGTTTTTTTTTTTGTCTGTGATAAAATACCAATCACTCTAATCCAATCCCAATCTCTTTGATTATACCTACGTAGTGCAGCGAAAAAAAGAAAAACGCGGACTGTCTTGGCCATATTATAATTCATAATGGTATCCTTTTATGATTCTCCAAAATGGCCTTTTTAAGCCCCTAACTTCTAGCGAGCGCTCAAATGTCCTTACTTTTGACAATACTGGCATCTTCAATTGTGCAATGAGTAGATTGAAAAGCTTCACCCTCTCTTTATAAAATAAAACCATGTGTGCACCCTCTCTGAAAATCATCAATCTTATTATGGTCATATTTTATATTACGTAATCTTTATCGAAATGTTAACTTTATTAATGCTCATTATACAACTAATTCCTGCACGTACTGCTACTAAAACTTCTAAAGATAACCATTTTCTTTTCTAATCTGTTATGTCTACCTGTGGACAGCGCTAAGGGTTATAGGTATTATTACTAAAATTGTTTTTGTTAAAGTTCTTATAATGTAACTGTTTGTTGTTCCTTTACCTTGGTTTTCCTTACCTACGATATAACATTGATAAAATGTCGGTTACGAGTATTAGCTACTTGTTGAGTTTTTTCTTGTTACTGACTTGGTAGGAATCAGTGAATAATACGAATTGCCTTCGTTATATAACGCCTACATTACCAAATTCAATTAAAACACAATTAAACTTTTGACACCCTCTGCTTGATAATGTCAAATTATATGCCATGCAAAAGGAAGTGATTATAGCCCTTGGGTAGTATTATTGTACAAAATTTCATTAACTTGCTGGTGGTGGGACTTGAATTTGAAACCTCAAGTAATTTATATGAAAACTTTTACCACAAAAAAAAACTTATTCGAAAATATTATTTATTCATATTATCTCGCAGGTGTGAAAAGACAGTAGAGATCTCATCGGAGATAAAGGTATCTTCGTCTTGGACGAGCTTGAATCCCTTGCTGCACTAAGGATTCTAATCATTAGAATAGGCATTCTAAAGACTAATGATTCTAATGTCGAAATCGATCTCTGATCTTCAATTTAGCCAGTCTATCTTGTACTTAAAGTTTTAACCTTTTAAATCTCAATATAGCTCTAAATAATTCTCAATAGGAATGCCAAAGGGAATTCTTAATAGCCGATAAATGTCAGAGATCAACAATGCATCTTAATGATTGAGGCTGTGGAGCTTCGACTGTGTGGAATTAATAAACGTCACGCTTGTATGGTTGTAAAAGGATAGGCAGATAATGAGGAAGGTAATGAGGGGAATGTTAAAGAGTTTAATCAAATTGAAAGGTGGAGAAATTGAAGATGGTGGAGGATACTTATGATAATCAGTCTATAATGTTCCCACTGCTGGGACACATGCCTCCTATTTTAGATAGGGTGTGGGCTGTAACCTAGCACACGGGCTTCGGGTTGGTAGATTTATTTATTTATAGTTAATTAAAACGGTAAAAAACCAATTACATTAATTAACATAGAGACAATAATTACGTTCACAATAATATAATTTAAAACTAACATGGAACCGTGGACTCCTTTGCATACTTTCTCTCACAAAACTCCAGACATATACGCATAATTTTAATCCATTCATCCGCAAACACATCACGTTCAGGGTTGGCAACCAGAAGGGCATTCAGCACCTTTAGAGTACGACAGATTGGGGATTCGGCTCTGGCTACAGTTTTGGCTGACAGTTGCGCAAACAGATTGTGCTGGCGGCTCTGACGGTGTCTGATGTATTTGTCGGGCACAAATAGTCGGCAGAAAAGACCATGGAATTCTGGACAGTCGATACGTTCCCGTAAGATCTTACAGGCTGCAGTGAGCTGATCAAGGCCTCTTCTCACCTCCAATGAGTTAAAGCCTAACGTCCCTAAAAGATAATTGGTAGTAATTCCGTACATGTAGTACGGAAAGAAATGGTATAACCTTTCGAAGAGGCATCTTAGGAAAGTTTTCTGTACCTTTTCCAGTATCAGTGTTTGGGTCGCAATACAGGGGTGCCAAACACAGGATGTCACATGTCTTCAAAGTTTTGGTTCTAGAACATGCCGATTTCCTCCCAATGTTTTCCTTTACCGTTTCGAAAGCAGTGGTGATGAAATTATGTATTTACACAAAGTAAAGCGCCTGCCTGGGTTTGAACCGAGTCTTTAAGTGCAAAGTATACATGCAACGGAACATGTTTACTGTTACATCAAACCACTTACGTGTTGCGAACAGCTTGATACTTACATTAACATTTATGTACTTCCGAAATATTATCATTCCAAAATCTCACAATGTCGCTTTATTTCTTTCAGGGCTAATTTTTCAATAGTCAACTTTAATCTGAAGGATAATTATAACAGTTTGACATTATCACACTAATATTATATGGCGAAAGTTTGTGAGTGTGTGTTTATATGTTTGTTACTTCTTCACGCGCAAACGGCTAGACCAATTTTGATAAAATTTTGTATGGAAATAGCTGACACCCTGGGTCAACATATAGGCTACTTTTTTATCCCGATATTCTAACGGGATCGGCATTTACGCGGGCGAAACCGCGGGGCGTAGCTAGTTGTCTATACGAGTATAAAAACTGTCAAACCGCAATACTTATTCCTCAGATAAAAGTTATCAGACTATTGAAAAACCAGCCTTATGTATGTTTTTCTATTATTTTTCTTTTTGTATACTGGCACCTCGATTTTATCTTAAACATCGATCTACATGGTCTTCACATGATCTGATCAAGATTATGTCTGGACTTTAAAAGAGACTGTGACCTCTAAGTTCTATTCTATTCTATTTTTAATTATGGCAAGTAAAGCCGCTGTCGACTATTCTGCCAATGTCAAAAGTGACTTGGAAACCTCTAAGTTGTTTCGGCCTTTCTTTTCAGAAACGCCGACCTCATATAGTTTAAAAAAATAAAATTGACGTGTAAAAGTGTTTGTGCAAACCTACTTACAGAAAATAAATAATTTATTATACTTACCTGAAAAATAGAGTTTTGTGATTTTTTTTTAAACTTCTGACTTCGACTCCATTCGCCTTTTATGCCCCGTTTTTGTCCAGAAGGTAAACAAGTCAGCCGCTATAATTATGTTCTATGTTATGGGTTTGGTTTCCGCACTTAGTCCTTCAGTGGACCATTGTGCGTGGGGTCAGCCGCTCTAATAACGTTATTTGTTATCATTTAACTGTAATATTGTTTGCTGTAGGTACTTATGTTTTTGTGTGCACTGAATAAAATGTTTTATCTATCAAAATATTTTATTGATAATTCTTAACACAATGGGTACCTGAAGATGGACGGCGCCGCCGCGCCGAGGCCGGCCCAGAGAGACATGGCGAAACGATCTGGACGCTTAGGTACCGCGAGGGCAGGGGGTCTACTCCGAAGCGGTTAACGACTGTATCGGCCGAATGTTCGGTCATTTTCTACTACCATTAATTTCCTATATTGACTATTGGTCCCGACCAAATTGTGCCAATCCGAACCTTTTTAGAACCCTTAACCCTTTTTTTACTTTTTTTTTTTTAATTTGTAGTAGGACAACAATATTCGAATCAGAAAATCACCGACCATTCGGCCGATACAGTGGTTAACCGCTTCGGAGTAGACCCCCTGGTTTGACGTGACGCGAGAAATAGTTCATGGAAGGATTTGGGGAAACCTTTGCCCACCAGTGGGACAATATACGAGAACAAAAAAAAATCTTCATTTTAGTTATGAGAGAAAATAAGTTTGACACCTCTTAAACTCTTTTATCTCATTCAATTACAATGCTATTCTATTTATCCTTTATAGCCATTATTTAGCACCATAATTATTGCGTACCACACTATCAATCATCCATTGCTCTGTATGTTCGAAAAATTTGTCTGTAACAACGTAAATAACGCAATGAATGTTTTTGAACTGTCAAAATGTCATTGCTACTGATAGTGTGTTACGCAATTACCCCGCAATTCTAGGCTAAGCATTAAACAACCTACTAACGTCTGTCCAGTGTTCATGTGTAATCCCCAACGGAATGAGAGATTTAGAACGTGTACAGAAGCCAGCACATCAAGCTACCCGAAACTGTCAAATTTTCCCAATCAACTATGAACCTTATTCTCTAGCGATAAAGTGGAAAATCTATCAAAGAAATTTGACAGATTGTAGTAGCTTGATGTGCTGTCGTCTGTACATATGAAATTACCCGTATGGAAGATGTTCTATTTATGGTACGGATAACAAAAGAGGGAATTAAGCACGTGTGTTCATTCGAGCAGTGGTGGCCCAGTGGTAGCAGCTGCGACTTATGAGTTGTAGGTGGTAGGTTCGAACCCCGACAGGTATTACTTTCTGTAAATTATTTCATCACCACTGCTTTAAAAACGTTGAAGGAAAACATCGTAAGGAAACCGGCATGTACTAGAACCAAAAATGCGAAGATATGTGACATCTACCAACCCGCGCTGGGCCCGCGTGGTGGATTAAGGCTCCCTCTCACAGAGAGGAGGCCTGTGTCCCAGCAGTGGGAACGTTATAGGCTGAGGAGGATATTGCTAATCCATTGCTTCATATGTACGAAAAAGTGGTCTGCTCAACAACGTAAATAACGCAATGAATGTTGTTAAACTGTCAAAATGAAAGCCGTTGCCACTGTTGGCTTGTTACGCAATTACCCCGTCGTTTACATGTGACTGTCAAAGACTATTGCTGTCTCATAAGGTATCACCGCCGCGTCCTTACGGAGGCGATCGGCGGCGGCGATCTCTCGCGTCCGGCCCTAGGCCAGGTCATGGTACGGAGCGGGAGTGCATGGAAAGCCGTCGCCTCCTTCTGTGAAGCAGTGATGCTCGCGAAGGAGGAGGCGGAGCGCGTGAGGGAGAGGCAATCTTTGCGCCCTCACGCCCCTAGTCGCCACAGAAGACACCCTGGGCGTCGGGAATCGACAGCCGATTCCCGGCCACCGGCTGCGTACGGGGAGCAAGGGCAGCTCGCCGTCCGGTAAGGACCAGGCCCGGGTCGACGGCGCGTTGTGTTACACGCGCGCCTCAAAGAGATGTCAGCACCAACTGATGGACCTCGTCATTAAAAGTTTGACACGCCCTCCGCTCCGCCCAGAGCGGGAGAAGTTATTTGATAATTTCCCCCCAAAAAAAAAAGGTATACTCTGACAGTTAATCTATACAATACTCTATCTACGATACATTCATATACCTTACCCTCTAAATAGATACTTCTTAGGAATGTCAAACATAACGTGGATGTGATTGACACTAATGCGCGACACACGCTTCATCGAGTACTTTGATATCAGTAACTATCAAAGCATTCTGTCTACGTATTACCGATAATGATAATTATATTACCATATTATTGTTTTGAATTGTATTGACGAAACGATTATTGGTAAATTTAATTTACGCGTGAATTCAATAGTTTCGCCTTTTTTGAGATGTACGATGTGTACCTAAGTAACTATGTTGATCACTAATGTAATTTTAATTAGCGTTTTATTAAAAAACTGGCCAAGTGCGAGTCGGACTCGCACACGAAGGGTTCCGTACCACAAAGCAAAAACACCGAAAAAAAAACACGTTTGTTGTATGGGAGCCCCCTTAAATATTTATTTTATTTTGTTTTCAGTACTTGTTATTATAGCGGCAACAGAAATACATAATTTGTGAAAATTTCAAATGTCTAGCTATCGCGGTTCTTGAGATACAGCCTGGTGACCGACAGACGGACGGACAGACAGCGAAGTCTTAGTAATAGGGTCCCGTTTTTACCCTTTGGGTACGGAACCCTAAAAAATATATAAATTACTAGCTTCTGCCCGCGACTTCGTCCGTGTGAAATTTTTTGTTCCCCCGACCCATCCTGTCGCATCGCATCGCCTGCCCGCGCTGTTACCGTTTTCACTTAGCGTTCTTACCGACTTTTTTTATTTTTGCTCGGCTCCTAAGACTCATGGCGTGATGTGAAAATAAAAAGCATTTTACAAATACGTCTGGTAGTTCCAAAGATTACGATTTATTCCGGTCTGATCCTCTGAACCTCCCCTCCACCCCCCTCACCGCGTTCAAATAAACAAGCAAAGAAACTCTTTAGCTTTAGATTCGTCTTTTTTGAGATTTATGATGGGTGATTGGGTGGGGTACCTATCTACAGACGCCAACAATCAAGCTACCCGAAACTGTCAAATTTTTGCAATCAACTTTGAACCTTATACTTTAGCGATAAAGTTGAAAATCTATTAAAGAACTTTGACAGATTGTAGTAGCTTGATGTGCTGGCATAAGCTTTTTAATCACTGATGCAAGTTTCATTGGCGTTTTATTGAAAAATTTCATAAATTATTTTAAGGCTACTCTTTCGAAAAAAGCTTAAAAACAGCGTGCAGATGAAGCAGCTTTTCTCCGGAACTTACAGAGAAATTACATCTGAAAAAATAGTTGGTAATCTACATGATATGAATCGTAATTTGGTTTAGCCATAATTTTTCTATCGATATCACCTATTAAGAAAAAAAACCACCAAATTACCTCCAAATCGTTGAGATGAAACCATTTTACTCCTTCATTTTTTATCAAAAGAATATAAAAAAGATATCTAGTGCTTTGCAATACAAACGAAAATGATTTGGTTTTGTTACTTTTTAAAAACATGTATATTTTTTAATATAATAAATTAAAAATGCGATCGTTTAAAGTCCGTGTCTATATCATCCCCGCACTCGTCCACGAATTCAGTGCGGGGCGCCTCGTGTTGCTAGGCAACGCGTTGGCATGCGGGTGCATGCGGGTGGCGGAGTGGCGCGGAGAGGGGTAGTTAGCTCCGCCCAAATGCACAAGGTCGTTGGCATGAATACAAGCCTTAAGCAATCTTTTTTACTCATCATCTGCCTAGCCTTGGAATATGTTCGGGTCGACTTCCTGTCTAACCATCACGGATTTAACCATGCAGATGACCGGTTCGGACCACCTCCACAACCCAGTTACTGGGTAACATGATACCCCTAGCAAGACTCTGATTATTTTTCGGATTCCGTACCCGAAGGGTAAAATCGGGACCCTATTACTAAGACTCCACTATCCGTCTGTCTATCACCTGGCTGTATCTCATGAACCGTGATAGCTAGACAGTTGAAATTTTCACAGATGATGTATTTCTGTAGCCGCTATATCAATAAATAATAAAAATAAAATATAGTTAAAATTTAAAGGGGTATAAAAGAAACGTTTTTTTCGGCGGTTTATGCCTTGTGGTACGAAACCCTGCGTGTGCGAGTCCGACTCGCACTTGGCCGGATTTTTATTACTCAATACATATTTTAAGTATCTAGAACTTCTACCCATATTCCCCGGAGCACTACAAAGCCTGTATTAATTATTCAGTTTAATGGGAGAGGCGATAAACCAATTATTGTATCGAAGCCATAAAATTGCTTTACGTGCAGTAAATTGAGTCTCGCGTATAGCCTGGTGTAGGGACTTGAGACGATTATCTAGATCGGTGACCCGGAGTAATGGTGAATTAAATGGTTATTACGTCATAGATGGGCAGAAGAGCAGTGGTGGCTCAGTGGGAACGACTACGTCTTACGAGTTATAGGTCGGAGGTTTAAACCCAAACAGGCACTTTACTTTGTGTAAATTAATCACCACTGCTCTCAAAACGGTGAAGGAAAACGTCTTGACGAAACCGGTCCTAGAATCAAAATTCGAAGACGTGACATCTACCAACCCGCACTGGGTCCGCGTGGTGGATTAGAGCCCACTCCCTCTTACAGAGGCCTGTGCCCCAGCCAGATACAACATTATTTTAGTATATATGCGGAACCCGAAACACGTACGTGTCTGGTATTTTTATGTAAAGAATCTATGTACAAAATTTCAAAACTGTATCATGAAAAATCACAAAGTTAAAGTTTGTCCGTACAAAAACATGCTCACCCGCACCGCTCGCGCCGCGCCGTCTTGCGCTCATTGATAATAATAGTGCCTTAGGTACCTAACCGTTCGGCGCGGAGATTGGATAACCTACTTTGTGTCGCTCGTTGTCCAACCTTTTTTAAATATTTTTGGAATCGATTCAGTTACTTATTCTGAACAAACTTTATTGAGGTTTCGCATACTTACCTATACTAAAAATAACGTTGTAGGTATATCTATGGTCCCAGCAGTGGGAACATTATAGGCTGATTATGATATGCTTATGCTATATGGGTGATAAGGTATAGTTTCTTGTAGGTTTCAAGAGCTAGGGGATGTAAATGTGCACAGCCTTTCTCCGATTCACGAAAGAACCATACTCACTGCGAGCATTCGCTTCAATTTGTTTTTAACCCCCGACGCAAAAATGACGGGGTGTTATAAGTTTGACGTGTCTGTGTGTGTTTGTTTTAAGTACCATCCGAGGACGTGCGTATGAATACACAAGGCACGACCGAGGACCTTTTCAAAGCGAGGACCTTTTCGAGGGTCCTCGGTTTGACTTGACCAAAGATTCGTATTCTGCAAGCGATTTTGAGTCTTTCTATATACTTAATACGAAAAAGTGGTCTGAACCTCGGTTTGATCAAGATTATTCATAATCTTACACAGACATTGTGTATCCACCAGATGGTGCCACTGTCGCCTCATACACAGACTCTTTACACTCATTTCACGTTTGTTGTATTATCCGAGGACCTATGTGTTAACTTTAACACAAAAGACCTCGGTTAGGTAGCTTTTCCAGACAATGTGTATTTAAGACCTCGGTTTGCTAGATTTTCCGAACAGTGTGTATTCTAGTCCTCGTTTCGACAGTTTTCCTTGTGTGTAGAAGACAAATTATATGCTATCATTTAAATAAAATTATGAAGGAGAAAATCGAAGGTAGACTGAATCCTTAAACAAATCGTTGGTAGCTACTAGGTGGACGAGGAATAATCAGGCTTTTTCTGCAGCATGTGCTAAGTACCTAGGCCCGCTTATATTATACAACATTATGATTTGCACCATAAAATATTGTATTGTCATAGGAGCTAAATACGTGTGCTTTTCATAAAGAAAATAAATGCCTTCCTAGGTGAAATGTCTGCAGCAAGATTTGAAACAAATATAAAGTACAAAGAAATACAGACAGAACATGAACATACTAAAGGAAACCACGTCATAAACTTTACTGAAATAAAAGTAAGTAGGTGTATTTTAAAATGGAACAAATTATTTAACGTATAAAAATCGTCTGGGATGTTTCTATAGCTTGACTTAAATATTATGACCAATTATCATATCAAGCCACGTAATAAAATACTCCCCTAAGAAATTGACTATCCCTCTTCACCCCGTTAGGGGTAGATTTTCTAAAAAAACCTGATATACTTACATTATTATTTATTTTGGTCTTACATACTGAGTTTCGAATTAATTGGACCACGCGTTAAAATTCTTCCATACAAAATTTACACCCCCAATCTCCCTTTAGTTTCAAGTTTATTAACCATATGAATAAGATTTTTCATATAAACTGTATTCTTGGTCTTCACCCCCACAGGGGTGGAATTCCGAAAAATCGTTTGTTATATTATTATGTTCATTACTTCACTCGAAGATTCATTTATACCAATTTTCGAGTTATTCAAGCCACGCAGTAAAATCCTCGCTTGTATAATTAACTACCCCTTTTCACCCCGTTAGGGCTAGATTTTTGAAAAACCCTGATACACGGTATTCTTTATTTTTGGTCTTAAGTATAAATACTGAGTTTCGAGCTAATCGGACCGCGAGTTAAAAATCTTCCATACAAATTCTGACACCCCACAATCCCCCTTTAGGGGGTAGTTTAGAAAAACAAAAAATGCCAAACTTCATAATTTACTTATTATCTAAGTTAATTATGAAGTTTGGCATTTTTGTATTTGTGCCAAGTTTTTTAACTCAAGGAATAAGATTTTTCATACAAACAAAAAACAAGGGTGTAAATAGGGGGGATCCCTTTTCACCCCCTTAAAGGTTGAATTTCCAAAAACCCCTTCTTAGTGCTCCCCTTATAAAAGGAAGCCGTGTGCAAAATTTCACAATCTCAAACTCAACTCAAACTCAACAGGCACTTTTGAATTGTCAAGGGGTCGGTCAGCTCAGGGAGAGAGCCTCCCGTCCCAGCCGCCGCGGGAGACGCTCCGGGTGTCGGGAGCCGCGCGACGACTCCCGGCCACCGTAAGCGCGGGCCTGCGGGCGGAGAGTAATGGGTAGCTCACCGTCCAATCCGATCAGGACCAGGCCCGTGCCGGACGGCGCGTACGTGTTCCACGCGCACCTCAAAGAGATGTCAGCATCGAGGACCCCATGGGGCCGAAGCCTGCCGGGTCAGCGGGATTGTCCGAAAGGGTTACCGCTGGCCCGGAACATAAAGGGCTAAGGAAGGAACACGGGTGGGTTTTAGTCAGTAAGAGTCTGACACTCCCTTCCGCTCCACCCAGAGCGGGAAGGGTCATTTGATGATTTCCCATCCGCAAAAAAAAAAAAAAAGGGGTCGGTCAGTCAGAAAGATGAAGCTAGTTGCCCATTCCAAAGCGCAGGTACCTATGGAGAAGAACGGGCAAGAAACTCCATAGACACTCTTTTAAATCAAAATAATATGGTTACAAAATCTTGTTTAGATCATTCATGTTAAAAATTATGCATGTGAGAACAATGTAGAACGTTAAAAGCGTCCGTAACGTCTAAAATCACATTCCTAGACCCAGTAGTTGCGGCTGTGCGTTGATATGTCAGTCTGTTTCTCCTTTTATATATACCTGCAGGATGAATTTTCGAAGTGAGCGTGGATGGCCAAATCCGAAACTATGAGAAATAGCGAAAAGTATTAAGATTTTGGTGAAAACTGAAACTGCATCATTGGATTTTTGAAAAATCAATATTTCTAGCCAGGAATCGAACCCGTTGATTTTGAAAAAAAAACACACTGTATTTATTACACCATTCGATAGTGTCGCTGATAAGGATCGATTTCTGGGTTTTTGTTTACGTTATAAGCAACAATCACGAGTGTTTAACAAAATAAAGCCGTTACTGTCGGCTCTCTTTGATATATAATCCTTTGAGAAGCGCTGACAAACGTAAAGACATTGACTTGTCCTCGCTTGGTACTTCATTTTAGAAAAAGTGTGTAAGAAATAAATCGGAACATTGATTATTATCTTACACGTAAAATGTTTTAGGTAGGTAGGTAGGTATTTTCCAGGTCCTCGGTTTGTACAAGTTCTACGCGAAAAACTGTCCTCGGTTTAGTGATAAAAAGTCTAACACAACGTCCGCACTTTGTACAAGCTATAAGAAATATTGTGTAAAAATACGTCCTCGGAAGGACGTCGCAGGGCTTACGTAAGAGGTCCTCGGTTGGCTTACACAAAGTCCTCGTATGTGCATCGTTGGTCACATTTAGCTGTGTATTTCAGGTCCTCAGTATGATAGCCGAAATTCATACAGAAAAATGTTGAGATAGCATTATCCCAATAAGCTCATCACTATAGATTTACTCACCTGTCTCTTTCTATCTTATTCTAAAAGGCCAACGAGGTATTTAAACCAGTTTTTTGGAGGGTCCTCGGTTCGTTCTAGGACGAACAAGGTCCTCGTAAGGGTGTCTGTACAAACAGGGATGTGTGTGTGTGTGGGAGTGTGTGTGTGTGTCTGTCTGTGGCATCGTAGCTCCCGAACGGATGAACCGATTTTGATTTAGTTTTTTTTGTTTGAAAGGTGTATTAGTCGGGAGTGTTCTTAGCTATGTTTGATGAAAATCGGTCCAAGATGGCCGCCGCTACAAAATGGCGGATAACATATTTTTTCACAATTCCCTCAATATGGGTATCAAATGAAAGGGCTTCAATAGTAGAATACTATACACTATAACAAATTTTAAATCCAAGATGGCCGCCACAACAAAGTGGCGAATTACATTTTTTTTTCTCAACTCCCTCAATATGGGTATCAAATGAAAGGCCTTGACTAGTAGAATACTATACACTATTAAAAATTTCAAATCCAAGATGGCCGCCACCACAAAATGGCGAATTACATTTTTTTCACAACTCCTTCAATCCTTAAAAGAAATTTAATACAAAAATTAAGGAGTCACTACAAAAAGCATGAAATAAAAAATTAAATAAAAAATTTAAAAAACCCCCGACAAAAATTAAATTAAGTAAGGAATCCCTACAAAAAGCATGAAATAAAAAATTAAATTAAAAAAAATCTTATGGAAGTCGGGGGACCTCAGAATAGAAGGTGTTCCACAGAACGGTCCCCCGACTTCCATAAGATTTTTTTAAATTTATTTTTTTATTTCATGCTTTTTGTAGGGATTCCTTACTTAATTTTATTTTTGTCGGGGGTTTTTTAAATTTTTAATTTAATTTTTTATACAAATATTCCTACCAGTTATTGTTAGCCCACGTTCTGGGATTTAACGAAAATAAATCAACGCGGCAGGATTTCATCGCGCACTGGATTTTCAAGTCTCGGTGTTGAGCCATGCATTGAGAATCCAACAGAGTGCATCCCAGCGCGTCAAAAAAACACACTGTTGGATTTTCAACTGTAAGCGCGAAGCAGTGAGTTGAAAATTCAGTGCGCCAAATAAAATCGCCGCGGGAAAAAAAATCGCCCATGAGTACCAGCAGTGCGATTCAGCTCACCGTGAAAACTTAGGTGAAGTGAGCTTGGAGTGAGCTGTCAGTGTCATCCCACCTGATACTAGGGATTGACTAAGCATACATTTAGGTACAATCATAATATTTTTTATGCTAATTCTATTGATTATTTTTATATAATTTCGAAGCTAGTATTTTAGTTCTCAAAACATTACTATTTTATGGGGTTTTTAAATAAAATAGCAAAACAGACACTTAGAATCTCAATGTTGTTTTTTTTTTCTTTTTTCCTAGACTAGTCCTTACATAGCCTGAGGCGCGAGCGCGTCACTCACGAACAATAATTAAAATAAAACATTGAATACTAAAATAATTAACATTAAAAAATATTATTAAAATCTCGATTATGATTGTAAATGTTTGCTTGGTCAATCCCTACTACCTATCAGTGGGATGGCACTGACAGCTCACGGTGGTGGTTTTCACGGTGAGATTTTTACAGAATCGACCGGCTGAAGGTCAATTCTCGTAATTAAAATCTTGTCGCATTCTCAGTGACAATCTATGTCAACCACTTGTTACAAACTTTAGGAAATTAGAGGTATTTTTGTCGGATTGAGACTGAGATATGACGGTGAACGTTTTTAAAATTACGAAATTTGCTCCTCAGGCTTACGCGATGAACATTCATTATGCGGTATGGTGAATACGTAAAACTAAACACGAAAAATAAATTCTAATAGCTCGCGAATGAATGTTGTGAATGGTTGTAAAATAAATTCGCGAAGCGAATACGCCTCCGTTTTAGGGCCTTTTTCCTATCAAGTGTATTTATTGGGTCCGCCTGCGTGTCTTCCTAGGCATGAAATCCGTAGTTACGGACGACTCGGATGCGTCTTTCATTCGACTTTAACGCGGAACTATCACACTAATATTATAAAGGCGAAAGTTTGTGAGTGTGTGTGTGTGTGTGAAAATTTTGTATGGACAGGTGCTCTCAATCTGTGTGGTTCTTTCCTCAAAAGACCACCTCAGACATCGATCTACATGGTCTTCATATTATAACCTGACCAAGATTATGTCTGGACTTTAAAAGAGACTGTGACCTCTGAGTTTGTTTCGGCCTTTCTTCTCAGAGTAGTCAGATAGGAAACGCAGACTTCATCTAGTTTAAAAAAAATATGATTGACGTGTAAAAGTGTTTGTACAAACCTACTTACAAAACTAAAATCATTTATCATTTATGGAGGTAGCTGACACCCTGGATTAACATATAGGCTACTTTTTATACCAATATTCCCACGGGATCGACATTTACGCGGGTGAAACCGCGGGGCGCAGCTAGTAAAATATAAGATCATCAAGTAAAAAGTTAACAACACTTTCATATATTATCCCTCTCACAGTACTTAAGCCTGATGAAGAAAGAAAGATATCCAGAAGTTTCCAATAGGCCCAATCAATCATAATAAGCTCTCGATCAATCAAACAACAGTATTTCAGGACACTGCAAAATATAACCTTCTCTCAAGATAAAGTTATGTTTTAAGTATACAGAGCATTTTACTTTCGAGATGAATATTATTATATCACACTACACACCCATACAACAAACGTGTTTTTTCGGCGTTTTTGCCTTGTGGTACGGAACCCTTCGTGTGCGAGTCCGACTCGCACTTGGCCAGTTTTTTTAAGTTCTTTTTTTGACGAGGTTTTGACGAGTTATACGAACATAGGGAACAGCAGATATTTTTTTTGCGATTTAGGTTTGGTCGCATAGTAAAATGTTGTTCATAATAATGAGTACAATGACCTCTTAAGATGTTGTTAATGTTTTACCAATAACCCTGTATACTTGTATAGTGCAGGCTGGCTATAATTTAGCGCGGGTTCCATTCGAATATTCAAGCAAGTGTCAAATATTTTATTAGGTATTTTTATTTAAATAAGTTAGTGCTAGCTTAGATTGGAATAAGTAACGTTGTTCTATTAATATAAATTTATAGAAGTCCTATCGGTGTTTAATTACTTTAAGGGGCGGTGAGTGGGTCGTCTTAGGGACGGATTTGTTAGAGTTGGAGTATACACTTAGGGGCACTATGAGCAGCAAAGAAAACAATAAAAAAATGTTTAGTAAAATAAAATGTTTTTAGGACTGCCAATTTTCCGAAAAAAAAATCTTTCGGGAATCTATTTGTTTGTCTATTTGTTTTGGGTTAACCTTGACCATATAGCTATATTTGCTACTTAGGTTCTGAGAAGCATGGTCCTATGACGCACCGTTTTCGAATTATGGGCCTCCGAATTTTATTTTATACAGGTATAGGTAATAAATAAAAAGTCCTGACTGACTCATCAACGCCCAGCCCAAACCTAATGTAGACAAGGAATGAGGAAGGATTTTAAAAATCCTTCCTTATTCCTTATAAGGAAGGATTTTTTCGAAATTCAACCCATAAGAGGGTAAATGGGGGGAGGCTGAAATTTGAGGCGGACGAAGTAGCGGGCAAAAGCTAGTTATATATAAAACGCTCTATATTTCCAAAATAGTGGCTCGGATGAAGATCTTTTCTGGAAAGAAATTGTTGCTCTACTCGAAAACCACGAGATGATGTAAAAAAAACCACTGAAAATATTGAGAAATTTTCCTAAGTGTCGGTCCTCGCGACATAGTGCCCTAAGGCTACACTCCAACCTAAAGGGTTCTTCAAGCTCGTTACAGTACCTACTATACTATAGGTACATCTAAGTCTAACCCTTCGGGTATTACAAGCGTGAAATGTTAAAAGTTTAGGCCATAATGACGCTATACTACCTACGTTACTTGCCTCATTGATGTCCGAACCTGAGGGTCTACTCCGAAGCGGTTAACCACTGTATCGGCCGAATGTTCGGTCATTTTCTGATTCGAATATTGCTGTCCTACTACGAATTTAAAAAAAAAAAGGTAAAAATAGGGTAAGGGTTCTAAAAAGGTTCGGATTGGCACAGTTTGGTCGGAACCAATAGTCAATATAGGAAATGAATGGTAGTAGAAAATGACCGAACATTCGGCCGATACAGTGGTTAACCGCTTCGGAGTAGACCCCCAGTACTTTAACAAACACTGGACCAGTTAATGACATTTTCTCATTATATTAGATTCAAGCTCCTAAATACCGGGAACAATACACATTACTTGAAATGACACGCCTACAGTCTATCTGTCACTCGTAGTTTGCCATTATAAAATGTAATTTATAAGTCATTATCACAAAATATGCACATAAATTACAATACATTTCAATCACAATCTATAAAGCTTGAGATGCTGTGAATTAAAAATGTTATATTTATTTATTTTGTTCAACTGACCGAGTTTTAAAGAGGTTGCTTTAGTTTTTTTTAGGGTTCCGTAACTCAAAAGGAAAAAACGGAACCCTTATAGGATCACTTTGGTGTCCGTCCGTCCATACGTCCGTCTGTCTGTCAAGATCCTTTATCTCAGCAACGCGTGGAGGTATCGAGTTGAAATTAAAAATAAATACTCAGCTCTACAGTCCCTTGAAGCTGTGAAAATATCAAACACCTAAGTTAACGTAAAAAAAAGACACGTTGGTTTATGCCGCAAAAAACGTATATTTCAACACTCTCAAGGGAATCATTTATAGGGTAAATACGAGTACTTCCCGTTGACCTAGAATCATGAAATTCGGCAAGAAGCAAGAGCATGTAGCACAAGTAAAGGAAAAAATCCGAAAACCGTAAATTTGTAGGTACATTAAAAAAAACCCATGATAAACTATTTACATACCTACAAAGTACGGCACCAACAATCACATTATATAGGATAATGTTAATCCATTGCTTCATAATTATGTTCGAAAAAATTGTCTGCTCAACAAAGTAGATAACGTAATGAATGTTGTTGAACTGTCAAAATGAGCGCCATTCCTACTGGTATTGTGTTACGCAACTACCCCGATGTTCTAAATCATTTACGTCCGGACGATTTCGTGGTATCGTTAACGTCTCATGGAATAATTCAAGTCCATTTACATGAGGTAATAGAAGCGGGGACAGCCTGTGTCGGAACTCAGTTAGCGCCATCTATTGGCTTATTGGGTTAACTATATTGCTACCCAATTGAACCGGAAATTAGTTATAATAGGTTGGTATAGTATTTATTAGTATAGAAAGCGTTGCTTCCACACTCCAAAGCAGAAGTGTCCCACAGTATTTCTTGTTGCTATTATGTGCTTCGTTATATTTTCCCTCGTTTCTATTTTGCATTGTAGTTATATAATAATAAACCAAATTGGTTGAACAAAAGTGCAAAATAAATTAAATACAACTGCAGCTCCTCGAAGTACGATTGTTTAAGAAACTGACGTTTGTTTTAGCACCACGGATATCGATTAGCACACATATTGTTACATTTGTACCTACGTCAAATGTTATTTTCATATTAATCAGCTGATGTAGAGTCGGCCATTTTTTCCTATTTTTATTATTTTTGTTTTTTTTCCATTTTTGTTTTCATTTTTAGCTGTTATGGTATGGTTCTGGGTTCTATAACTGTATAGTAGTAGGTTCAAAGAACGCTTTAGTGCTAAAATGCGTTTATGAATAACAATTTTTCACAACCAGACTATAACAAGCTTTCAGATGTTCGATAACTTTTAATTAATAAGATAATGATACTGTGTCTGTAGTGTCAGGACCAGCCGGTGGATTCTGTAAAAATCTCACCGTGAAAACTTAGGTGAAGTGAGTTTATTTGTGCTAGGAAAAATAAGTAATAAGTAATCTTTTGCACTCTATCTTCACAAAAATAATATTGACTTACCAAAACTAAAATCTAACTTTGTGTAAACGAACGTCCACGAGGCAGCTTTCCAACTAAAGACAAATAAAGCAAGTAGGTGTCCAAGAACAACAGAAGCTAGCCAAGCAATTATTGTTCACCATTTGCCAGACCGACCTTTAGTTAAAAACTTTTGGTGAATATAAAAACTTTTGGTGAATGAATGAATGAATGAATTGCACCGATCCCAGTGTGGTTAAACCAAACTCGATTAATCGAATGAACCCCAAGATTCGCACTAGCTCCTGTAGCCTCATGTTCATGGTGCTACAGCGACCATTGCATATCAAGGAATAGACCGGGGGGCGCGGTAATGGTAGGGAAGACGTGCCCGTAGGATAGGTAAGGATTTAAGAGCCTACCGGATATGCATCCTAGAGTAAGCATTGGACTAGTGGAGAGATGGGTAATTATTATCTATGGATGGGCATCTTTTATCGACCTTGCCGCTAGGTTGGTTCAGGTCGAGGTGAATATAAAAACTTTTAGTGAATAAAAAAATTTTTTTTTGTTTGCCGCTGAAATTAGCATTCCCACATCAAAATGACTCATAATCAGCCTGTAATGTTTCCACTGCTGGGACACAGGTTCATTAATCCCCTAGCTTGTGCGTTAATGAACTCATCCCTAGCATGATTGCGAAGATAGCTTACTGTTTTTGAAAAGACTCAGTCAATAGCGAGCAAGAGACTTCTCTGAGTACGTTTCGCTATTCCCCATAGTTTTGAATTTGGCCATCCACGCCCACTTGAAAAATTCACCCTGTTTATAATAATAAACATGAAACAGGAGCAAAGAAAATTATGATGATGATGTTTAAGGAGAGAGGAAGTGATTCTGTGCGTGCTATCTACTAGCCCCTCCATCTAAGCGTACCTTTATTTATTTATATATATGTTATTGTATAGGTACTATTAAACATACAATGGGCGGCCTTATCGCTTTTTGCGATCTCTTTCAGGCAACCTTGGAATGGGTTGGATGCGTGCTTCGAGTGAGTTTTTCCCATCTTCGAAATCTTGCAAACAAAGGTGAAATACGAATGACCAGGTTTGCTAAATAAAAAATAATATTAGAATGAATTTCTTCATCTTTTATTGTTATCTTCTGTTAGGTATAAAGGTATTCCACCTCGGTGACGTTTAATTTATTTTTATTATTATCTGTGATTGCTAAGCTTTGGATAACATAACTGATAAAAAATTGACTATGCGTGTTATGTATTCAGTGGCAAAAAAAGGGTTCGTGGCTAAGTAAAAACACCCACACGGGTCGATCGATCAGGTTAAGCTGCGCTTGCTGAGGTAGGTCCGTGGATGGGTGACCATCTTTACATACCGAGACCCCTTCGTGCTTCAGAAAGCAAGTCAAGCCGTTAGTCCTGGCTGTTATTCGTAGATCTTTACGGGCAGACAGTCGTTACGGGTAGTATGACAACTAGTCTTACCGAGGGGTATCGTATTACCCAGTAACTTAATCTTCCTGCATAGCCTCCAAATAAGACGGTGGGGGTTCCATGGTAACACTTTCTCCTACAAACACATGTATTTTAACAGAAGAATTTACTGAAGCATTGGTTACTTCAAAGTCACTCTTAACTTATACTCTCTGCGTAGTGTCTTACCGTGTATATGTCGCAGGGAAATGAGGTTATCAAGGATTTCACGAAATCCCTAGGGATATCACGAAATCCCGGTAGATTTCGAATATTCTTGTTTATTACGTCTTCTTACTAAAACTATCTAGTGATATGACAAAATACTAATATAAAATCAGAGATATGTCATTTCACTAAACTAAATGTAGTGAAATAAAGAATACTGTTGATAAATAAAGTAATAAAACAAAATTACAAATTATCTGGCGCATTTTCTTAAGGAATCAAATATTCTTTAACAAGTACAGTTTCTAAGTTAATTTCATGTTAAAAATATCGATAAAAAAGTCCGCGATGGTAACTATTATCTTTGTCTCCTAAGGATAACCCACAGTAACCATTTTTAGATTTTACATTTATTACAAAACAGATATGGGTAGTTTACCAAGCTATTTTAAACAATACAGTATTATTGCCTATCCAATTAAATACATTAAATCATACGTTGTGCATTTCGTGTAGATCAAAACTACTATTTACAGCATTACAATTAATATCTTAGTAGATATCAGAAATTTAAAAAGCTGGGGCAGAGCGGCTGGCGGGGCGGGCGGCGGCGGTACGAAGTTCGCCGGATTAGCTAGTCTCAAATTAACATGGCTGTTGAGCCAGCAGAAGAGCTCCCAGTTGGCCATCAACTGCCATAGCCCATGAAATCAGATGAGCTTCTGTAGGTGCAACTTAATCAAATGGGGGTACTCCAGTGAGCCAAAGTGTAATTGTGAAATCACCATAAACGATACCCTATCTCCTATCCTGCTCTTTAAGTAATTCCGTCTTCACTTTGGGGGACTTCTCCGAAGCTACTGGCTCTGTTGATCTAAGGTTGACTGGTAGAAAATGCCTCAGGCATTAAGTCCGCCTTTGTACAGTATTTCTTTTACTTGTGCATAAAGTGTTAATAAATAAATAAATTATTATGATACATAAAAATTTGTTCCGCATTTATGTAACTTTATTAATCTGTTCACACACATTATCAGTCTATAATGTTCCCACTACTGGGACACAGGCCTCCTCTTTTCTAGACGGAGTGTGCTGTAATTTACCACGCGGGGCCAGTGGGTTGGTAGATGTCACGTCATGTCTTTGAATTTTTAGTTCTAGAGCATGCCGGTTTCTTCACGATGTTTTCCTTCGCCTTTTTCAGAGCAGTGGTGATAAAATAATTTACACAAAGTACTGTTGAAAAAAATTTACAACATTATTAACATTTAAAAAATATATTAATCTTGAATAAATGATCCCAACTTTGTGTTCTTTCATAATCTCTAAAATCTGTAATGGGCAAATAAGTAATATTTTTCTACTGAAAATCGTATTTTCATTATGTATAGACTTTAAACTTGGTAACATAGTCTTGAAAACTAATCAATAATGAAATATGTATGTTCTTTCTTATTAATCAGAACGTCATCGCCGGCAGGACACTCCATTTCAAATTAAAATCGTGGATAAAAACTAGTGTTATCTTAATACGATTAATGTCACTTTCAACTTAGATCACTTACGTCATTACTAAACTTATCTTCCATCAACTACAACAGCACAGTTTTATACTAAACATTATCGCATGATACTACTCTAACATGAAGATAATGTTTAGTATAAAACCAATCACACTATGTAATCGACGCGGAAAAAGCGCGAATCAATCATGGCTGTAGCCACTGATATATTAATACAAATTCCTAAAGGAAGAAAACATATAACTGGAAAGCCCTTAACTGGAATAATAAAGTATCATCTGGAAGAAGAAACTGTGTACAAAGAGGTAAATCTTGATCTTGTTCAAAAAAAATCCGGTACGTGGTATGAATATGTGCACAACTATCGTGTCAACCAGGATCACCCAGGTCGCGAACGAACAAAGGTGGGCAATCGTCACGAGCTTGAAGACCACAAGACATATGTGTTAATGAGCGTTAAAATGCTGAACAAGAACCCAGTTGACTGTGTTGTAACATCAAGTACCGGATCACTCGAACCTGAACTAACATCAGAAGAGAAAGACGTCGAAGACATAAAGAGATATCACGTAGAAATAAAATTTAAAAAGCCTACTGGTATATTCTGTTTGAACAAAACGTTTAAAGCAATCATAAAAATCTACCCAACAGTCGTTTCTCCGTTTCCAGAGGACCCTTTCATGACAGCGCTGGACAAAACTCTTACACAACTCTTTACTTCGAAGAAACATGAAATTAATGTGAAAGCAGAACTAGAAAACGGATGTTTTACACCATCAAGAGAGATTAATGTATCATTTGTTGTGGCTAACAATACTGATGTTATTATTTCTCTTAAGACTGTGAGTAAAATTCAAACTTAATAACAACTGATGAAGAAAATATTGGGGAAAGAACTGGAGATAAGGAAAAGATTCAATTTGGGATCTCTATCTGTTGAAGGACTGATAGTGAGTTAAGAAGATAAAGCTTGAGTGAAGACAGGGAATCAGTGAGCGCAGCGAGGGCTTCCCCTGGCTTAATATACCGACGACCAAAAGGAAACGGCAGGAGCCCACTGAATGCGAAACGCGAAGAAAAGAGCACCATTACCATAAATTTAAGTGCATTTGGTGAAGTATCTGTGCTTGTTGAAAATATATGCAAGATCAAGAACAATAGTGATGAATTAGTAGCAAGTGAGTGTGAGTATGGAGAATAAATAATAATAACTCTGGTATTCATCGGCATCCGGTTAGACTTGAAGCCGACCTCAGCATAGTTGGGATAAGGCTAGGCAGATGATGAGTGTGATAATCAAAAATGATTAAGCAGTGTTGCTGGACAATCCAAAATGATTAAACAGTGTTTACTGTGCATTATTTGTCTATAATTTAACATGTAAGCAATAATAGAGATATATTTATTTATACCGAATTGAAATTAAATGTCTTTGAAATTATGTTTATATATAATTTACATACTTGGTTATAAATCTGTATATTATTTCGTTCCTGTTAATCTCCAAAGCATTTAGTGAAAATGGTACGAGTATATATTAAGGTAAAAACTTATACAACATAATAAGTAGTTTTTATATTCTAGTTGTTTTCTGGTATTGCACCTACTGTGTATTGTCTCTGCATCACCCTAAGGTAGACTGGTAGAAAATGCCCAAGGCATTAATTCCGCCTTTGTCCTTGTGCATAAAGTTTTAATAAATAAATATGTACATAGTACACCCACATTTCGCCAGTTATGTTAAAGTTTCTGTACTAAGGGCTCGCCCCATTGATATCAACCGGGCATATATCCAGTCTCCGGGGTGCTACTGAAATTCCTGTTGGAAAAACATTAAAACACTTTGCCCCACCTTGGAATCGCAGCAGCAACATCAGTTGGGGATGAGCTCAGGGGGCTAACTCTCCAAATTAATTTTAATTCTAATGAAAGGCCAATACGATTCCGATGTTAATTTTACAGTCACGTGATTCGGTACTCTTGAAAACAATATTGTCACCATTGAAATGAAATTGACATTGGTCTGCCATTATTTTGTTACACGTGAAGTTAGCTACGTAACGGGCTGCAATAGTGTGGTTCAACTCATTACGATAAACCGGTAATGGGGCTTTAAAATGCTTTATCCTTTAAATAACAAGGCTAATAAATAAAAATGACATAAATAGTTCTTTAATTGATTAATTATAAAGTATTTAATTCATTTAGGCGTAAGAAAATGATTAAAATCATAAAATTAACCATGACTTTGGCTGCATGCGGTAGGATCGTTGCCTACACTTCTAAAAAAAAGACTGCGTGTAAGTTCTCTAATTTCAAACATATGTTTTGTTTGTTTATGACATTATTGTTCGCGTTTGGTTCTTTTTAGTAAGAAATAATTACTGTCCGCTAAGTTACTTAACTAATTAGTATTACAGTTTTATACAAATGATACCAAGTAAATAGATAAACAACTGCTTCATAAAGTACTTAATGTTTTTGTAATGAACGCCGAACGTGTTTATGTGAATAGTGAACATTACTGAGATACCAGTGAAGTGATATTAGAATATGTAAAAGTGATGGTTAGAATAGGATAATTAAGACCCTAAAATACCTAGCGTGGGAGTCGATATGTGCTACTACTGTTTTACTGAGTAAGACTTTGATTTTCTAATTAACTAAATTTTAAGTGTTTGTATTGCTCTAAGTAGCTTTGTAACTGGTTTTTATTATTAGTTTTCGTATAAGAATCCGATATCAATATTTAACGTAGAATTTTTGATAATTTTATTGTACGAAGAAAATTATAGAATAATTACGTAACTTGAAAACGAGGATTTTTGTTTAAAGGAATATTTGCGAGATTTTAGTGTCAAATGAGAGGATTATGTTCAAAACTGATATTCTAGTTTGAATTATGAAAATCGGTCTACGGGTTTTAGAGATAGAAAGAATTTTGTATAATGAAAACATGCCGAAGTCCGATTTTATTAAGTTAATGTTCTAGAAAGTTTTTATTGTATAGAGATAGGATAAAAATGTTGTTATGTAATACGAATGAGGAGTAAAATCCTTGCTCACTCCGTAATTTGCTTTAAATTCGTATTTATTCATAGAAAACGCTTTGTTCATATAACGCATCATCCGACGCTCATCTCGTCTTTGTTTCAGTTGTTTTTTATGGGAATTACGTAAAACACTATATATTACTGCTTATCGTGCCATATTATACTCATAGAACCCACAAAAAACCACTTAAAACGCAAAATAATTTCTAAAAAGTTACACTTTTGTTATTGGAAAAATCACTATCAACAAACTATCCCAACGCAATATTGACGCAATACATAGCTGTCAAAATACACTCAAGAGTACCGTTTACGCCACGCCAAGCCCGTTCCCAATTCCACTTAGTTCCCCAAAATGGACACCCAATATAAAAATCAATTGGCGCTAGCATCGAACTCAATAGTACGAAACGTCACAATTCCAATGTCGATCTATCGGAATTAAACTCGAGAGTTAGCACCCAGAACGGTACAGCGGGCTCCTCTTCGCCGATGGTACGGTTCGCCGAAATCACTCTTAGTCGATTACCTCGCTTAATTTTCGGCTGATGACCACGCGAGCACCCCGTTTGGATAATATAATATAATATCAACTTTTGCTCTTGAAATCTGTAATCTTTTTTTATCAATTTTATCCATGACTTTGCTATCATAATTTGCTGATAATTGTGTATTTATTGATTAGACATTTATAATTAGAACGTTACCTAAAGGGAAGTACCTACCTGCCTTTATAATTGATGATAACATACCAATAGATAAAGGTATTGTTTATACATATTTATTATTTATCTATAGGATCAAATTAAATTAGTTAGCGAAACTCCGCGGACAAGATGGGTATCAATATCTGAACAAGATAAAAAAAAAAATCGACGATTTTGTTGTGGGTTCACCGACCGCAGTTAGTGTAATCAGTGAAAGTGACACTTGAAAATTATCAGCTTATCAACTAAAAAGCTTTTTACTGTGTAGGTAAACTTCACAAACGTGATGGGTATGTCTCAGAACTAAAGAAAACAGATTTTATCAACTTATACTTCAAGTAACAAAACACCCAACGGATGTTGAACGCAAAAAAAAAACATTAAATCTTTTTTGTTTTTATTTTATGGTGTTTAGATATCGAGACTCATCATATCTGCAGTTTTGCCAGCTAATTTAATTCGAACTTGTATACTTTAATGTAGATACGTACACCAGAAAAATACATTATAAAGTACAGACGCCTACAATCTGTCAAATTTCTTTAATAGATTTTCAACTTTATCTCTACAAGATAAGGTCCAAAGTTGATTGGGAAAATTTTACAGTTTCGGGTAGTTTGATGTGCTGGCGTCTGTATCTAAATGTAATTGAAAATGATTTTTTGGGGCGAGTTCGACTACACATGAGTAAGTTAAGATTAAGACTCACTCAAGTATAGTTAAAGATACATACGAGTAACTCCTGCGAACAAAATCACTTTTAACTCGAGAATTACTCTAGAGACTACAGTGAAAAGTAATTGTATTTGCAGGGTAAAACTTTGGGTTCCTAGAAAAGCGGTTACGTCATAATACAACGGACGTCATGAAAATCTGTCATATACACCAGTATTTGACATCAAATGTCAAACCATACTGCCCAAAGATTTAAATCGCTTATTGAGTAACGTTATAGCGCATAATAACAAAGCATTTCCATGACTAACAAGTCTAATCACTGCGTCATTGTGTGTCAGAAGTGTCAAAAAGTGCAATACCTACGCGTTCAAAATTACGCGTACATTTAGAACGCGTAGGTAATTGCACTTTTCTATTTTTTATAACAACTAATGAAAAATATCAACGCAGGGGGCTCAGAATCATGTACAGACGTCAGCACATCAAGCTACTATAATCTGTCAAATTTCTTTAATAGATCTTCAACTTTATCGCTAACGCATTAGGTTCAAAGTTGATTGGGAAAATTTGACAGTTTCGGGTAGCTTGATAATGCTGGCATCTGTACAAGGGCTTCCGTGACAAGAGGCGTACCTCCGGATTTACTTTTTTATATTAAAAGATATAATGATTAGAAATACACGGCTGCGTGTTTACAAAATATGCTCTATCATGCCAATGCTTACTTGAGCTAAAGAAGCTTTTGGGCAGACAAATTGTAACTACGACCTACGAATGCTTCTTTAACACAACACATGAGCTGCGTTAAGGCTTGGGATTTTAGTCAATCCGATCTAAAGTTCTAGAAGTCTAGTTATACAGTTATCATTTTTAACAGGTTTGTTTCCTTTATATAGTATATTTTGTGACCTATAAAGTATGGCCAATTTTTTGTCTAAAACTTTTTTAGTATTTTTATAAAAAATATATAAAAAATTACAATTTTATTTATATCTACATCTTCTATCGTTTATATTCAGCTACTGATGACGCTTCTGTCCGGTTATCTCATGAAAATATAATTTATGTTATTAATGCCTACTTTTATCAAAACAAAACAAAGCTTTGTAGATAATAAAATCCAGCATTTTTCTGGTAATTTAGTGCGACACAAACCATGCCATTTGGCCGAAGTAATTTTTTACCAATATAAAAATAATAATGGAAGTGTCCAGTGATAACAATATAAAGTTCAAAACCGTTAAATCACGTAAATTTTATAATTGTATTACGAGTATTATATATTGTTGTTTTGATGTTGGATTATATTATTATAGGAATTGTGTAAAATAATATTCATATTTTAGATTTTATAATTAAACTACCTTTAAAGGACTTTTGAGGAATAGAGGAATAAGGTGAAAAGTTCCTCCATAGAAAAACTGAAAAGGGACAATTCTCCTACCAGGTTTGGTGGCCACTGGCCACTGACCTGACTCACACTGACCTATCTGACACTGACTGGTTTTTTATGATGAGGTTGTCGGCTGCTTTGAATCGAATAATTAAATTAATATTACACCAAAAATAAATAAAGCGAATAAAAAAAAGACTTAACAAAATGAAGGCCTCCAGCTAGGGCATAAAACTTACAAACTAACCGACTACACGATAACGGGACCCCCTGTGGGGTACGGGCCTCAGCTTAGGGCGTCGCTGTGGGCATTAGTCCAACGGTTGTTGTTGATCTCTTTGTGTACAAAAAAATACAGATCTTCCGCCATTACATGCTCTCGCGCTCGACTGATGAGAATTTATGCTTTTTTTTTTGCGTATGGGAAATCATCCAATGACCCCTCCCGCTCTGGGTGGAGCGGAAGGGAGTGTCAGACTCTTACTGACTAAAACCCACCCGTGTTCCTTCCTTAGCCCTTTATGTTCCGGGCCAGCGGTAACCCTTTCGGACAATCCCGCTGACCCGGCAGGCTTCGGCCCTATGGGGCCCCTCCTCGATGCTGACATCTCTTTGAGGCGCGCGTGGAACACGTACGCGCTGTCCGGTACGGGCCTGGTCCTGATCGGACGGTGAGCTACCCATTACTCTCCGCCCGCAGGCCCGCGCCTACGGTGGCCGGGAGTCGTCGCGCTGCTCCCGACGCCCGGAGCGTCTCCCGCGGCATGAGAATTTATGCTTACCTGGCATACGGGATACCTATCTTAATAAGGTTGACGGTTTGTCCAGTGTGAGGCCATTCCATTGGACTGTGATTGAGTTGCCCCCCCTTACAATTATGCCTAATATGAATAATTTTAAATCAATCTCCTACCGTAATATTTAAAAAGTCGTTATTCTAATAGTGTTTCTAATTAATAACAGATTAAGATAAAATTAAAAATAGACAACAAAGTCCGAAAAACGTGATACGAAATCTGTGTAATTTGGAATACGAGATAATTTGTGATACTATTTCATACGCGATGGTGACGAAGCCGTTCAAAGTCCGCTGCTAGTGACGTTTGTTAATAAAAACGTGATCAGGTATACTGATAAAAATGACTATTATCAGGTACCTTGTGTATTTACTTATCTTTAACTATATAATAAAATCCGCCATTTATCGAATAATCTAGTACGAAACGAATCTTACCAAAAGAACGACGTAATAAACAAATTAATAATGGGAGTGTTCAGTGAAATATTAATATATATTCCTACAAAAGGAAAACATATAACTGGAGAACCTATTAGTGGAATAGTGAAGTTTCATTTGGACAAAGACACAGTGTATAAGAACATTGATCTGTCGCTCGTCGAGGAAGGTGAATGTGAATGGTATGATTTTATAACACTGCAGACCCACCGTATAAGCCACAACGAATGGTTATCGAATAAAAAAACTGTATTTCGAGGCTATGAAAATAGAGTGATAGAAAAAATTGACTTCCTGAACAAGCTTACAGATGAAAATATAACGGTGAAAGCCGGAACATATGAACACCCGTTCAATATCATGATACCAGAAAACACACCACCAACAGTGAAGACAACTATTGGAGAAATAAAATATAAGTTGGTACTGAAATTTAAAAAGCCTGAAACCTTCAGTTGGAATAAAACATACAAAAAAACAATCACAATATATCCTAAAATTGATTCATCACTTTCAGACCAACCAATAATTGCTACACGAAACAAGACTCTATTAAAACTGTTTTCCTCAAAGAAACATGAAATTGTGATGAAAGCTGAACTGGATAAAGCATATTTGAATCCATGTGGTGAAAGAAACATATCATTAGTTGTGAATAATAATAGTGATGTTATTTTTTCGGTTATGACAGAATTGATTAGCGAGACTAAGTACACAGCGAACTATGAGACGATAACTAAGACAAGAGTGATTAATTCAAGTACAGTGGAGAGCCCAGAAATACCTAATAATAGTATGTCAAATATGTTCAATATAATACCAGTGGCGCCGGACATTTGTACGGTGAGACACTCGGGAGTAATAGAGAGAGAATATAAGCTAAGAATAACTATGAAGTTACCATTGCCGCATCTAAATTCGTCTGTTGAAATACCTGTATTTGTTGGAGAAACTCCTGTAACATTTAATATAGTAAATGGTGGAGAAGCAGGTGGGTCCAGTGAGCCCATGGAAGCCCCCCCGTCTTATTGGGAAACAATGCAAGAAGATAAAAAAAAAGATGATTAAATTGTAATGTGTAAACTTACCTACCGCGAGGTTGGATGTTAGAAGCACAGGACCAGCCGATGCTTCAATGGTGATTAGCGGTGCTATTCTGTAAAAGTCTCACCGTGAAAACTTAGGTGAAGTGAGCGTGGAGTGAGCTGTCAATAGTGTCAATTCCTAGCAAAAACAAACTCACTACACCTAAGTTTTCACGGTGAGATTTTTACAGAATCGTCTTTCGGCTGCTAAATAATGGTGATGGTGACTATCTCATTGCTAAAATTATGACAGATAATAAAATACTGTAGACTGTTACTAGTCCATGTAAAATACTGGTATTCAGCTGCATCCGGTTAGACAGGAAGCCGACCCCAAGATAGTTAGGAGAAGTCTAGGCAGATGATGAGACAGTTACTACGAAACTCATAAAGTTCCTGTTATTGTGCTGTTTAATTTATTATTGGATGTTGTTTATTTCATTATATACATATAAATTATATTTTTAAATATTAGGATATAAAAAAAAAAAAAATATAAAAAAAAATAGTAGCCCACCGGTATCTTTTGACAATTCAAAAGTGCCTGCACAAGGTTTAATTGAAATAAATTATTTGAGTTTGAATTTGAGTTTGAGTATCGGGAACAGGGTCCAAGCTACCAAAAAAGCTACCGGGTCAGGGCTCCAGAGAGAGGAACCTCCTAACAATGCGGGCCGTGTCCAGAAGTACCGCTTTCTGAATCAAGCTCTTGATCCAGCTGCCCAACGAGAGCCTCCTTAGGTGTTGGTCAAGGCTCTGTTGCTTATTAATATTATTTATTATCTATACATATAATAAATCTGTAGACGAGGCGTTTCTGTACATTGAAAATATTAAAAAAAAAATAGTTGGAGTGTTATAGGATAACCAACAGATGCCATTTCATCAATTTTTAGAATTTTTGTCTGTTTGTCGGTTTGTCTGTTTGTCTGTTTGGATGTGACAAAATTTGATTTGAACACGTTCAACGTAAAAAGTACCAAACCAATATGGTAAATTTTTATACTCAAATATAGTGTAGAACTCGGAGTAGTAGTTAGTTTTGGTTTCATCGCAATCGCTTCACTGTATCAAAAGATATAATCAATTTAATGTATTCTACAACAACTTTCATTACGTAAGTTGGATACACGTAATGACATCTATTGGCGCTTTATAGTACTAACGAAAACATAATTATTGTGTTTATAACATTATTATGTGAATAATCACGTCATGCAGGCTTAACTATAAGATGACTATCACAGTCACTTCTGCCTGTGTTATTTGAAAAAGTAATGATTACATAATATAATGTTAATCGCTTTCGATTGTTGGTTGATTAGTGGCGCTAAAAGAATTTCAAATAAAAAGTGAGGATAATGTAAGATAATATTATGTGATGTGGTGTTCTGAGTGATAAAGATTGCAATGATAAATGAATTTATTTTTGTAAGTAGGTTTGTACAAACACTTTTACACGTCAATCATGTTTTTATTTTTTAAACTAGATGAAGTCGTCGTTTCCTATCTGACTACTCTGAGAAGAAAGGCCGAAACAAACACACACACGGGCAACTTTATTTAGGAGCTCTTTCGAGGGGCAAGCAACCTTTCTAACATTGTTAACAGAGAAGCATTTTCTTAGTGACATAATTATCATACTTTCATAGTTTTTTTGCCTTTTTTCTTGATTTTTTTTAAATTTCTTTACCATGATAACGCTTCAACGCACACCTCAAGACGGGCTGTTGATTTTTGAGTATAGGTTCGGCAGGTGCACACGCTTTTTTTTTGTTTCCGGGGTGGAAAATCTTCATGGATGTCCGCCGCCCTGAAACGGGCGGCGAGGTCTGTCAGGCTCTTACTGACTAAAAATCAACCCAGTGTTCCGTCTCACACCTACGTCGGGGGTTGCGGGACCGTACGATCCTTCCGCAACCCCCGACTGGTGACGTCAAAGAGGGGCGCGCGTGGAACACTACGCGCCGCCAGCTCAAGTCCTGATGTGTTGGCGGTGACAGACGTCCCCGAATTCGTCGCCCCTGGACCCGTTTAGGGGGGCTGGAAGAGGGCGTTGTACGCCCTCCGCCGACGCCCGATGCGCCTACTGCGGGCCGGGTGAGTGGATGAGATCTCCCTCTCCCTTTCCACAGCCTCCTTCTGCGAGACGACCGTTTCGCAGAAGGAAACCACCGCGTCCCAGGACTCTTCGCTGCCGTCGACTCGACTACGGCCGGCAGCGATACGTCAAGGTGCACACCCAATACAAGTAGCACTGCCATGTCGTAAAAAGGTATTGTAAATTATGTTTTCGATACAATAACTAAATTTTTAGCCATTGTCTTGGTTAAAACCATATCGACCCTTTTTTTTTCGGATGGGAAATCATCAAATGACCCCTCCCGCTCTGGGTGGAGCGGAAGGGAGTGTCAGACTCTTACTGACTAAAACCCAGCTACCCATTACTCTCCGCCCGCAGGCCCGCGCCTACGGTGGCCGGGAGTCGTCACGCGGCTCCCGACGCCCGGAGCGTCTCCCACGGTGGCTGGGACGGGAGGCTCTCTCCATGAGCCATCCCGCCACCTCCTTTGCTAGCATGACTGCTTCGCAGAAGGAGGTGACTGCCTCCCACTCCCTCTCGCCCCGGACCATGGCTTGCACCAGGGCCGGACGCGAGAGGTCGCCGCCGCTGCCGATCGCCTCTACAAGGACACGGCGGTGCTCCGCACAAGCGGGGCAGACCTCCACCGTGTGCTCCACCGTGTCCTCTGAGCGATCCTAGCAATGGTGACACCCGGGCGTTTCCTCCCGCCTGATGATGTGCAGGAACCTCCCGAAACTTCTGTGTCCGGTGAGGACCTGCGTCAGGCGGTAGGTGAGGGCGCCGTGGCGCCTCTCTAGCCACTCCTTAAAGAGGGGTCTTATCGCCGCTATCGCGGCGTGCCCTGCGCTGGGTAGCGACAGTCGCTCTTTCCATGCCGCCATGAGATCGCGCCGGAGATCTGTCCGCTCCGCACCGATTTGCCGCGGAAACGGATCTTCCCCCCGGCGTAGTGTCTCCGCGCGCCACTCATACAGGCGCGCGAGGACTATCGCCTCCAGATCCCATGGCGGCCCCGACACGTTCCTGTTTGGGGGCCAAACGTCGGAAATGCACCATATCGACCCTCAAGATATCTTATGGTAAATGGACATAATATGGCTATTTGGTCAGACAATCAGCCTAGAGCAGGCGCTTTCATTTTTATTTATCCTCAAAAATCAAAGTGACACTTCGTCGCATTGTCATTATGAACCCTGAAGACGCAGTGACTGCTGTGCAGTCGAAAGGGCTATGGTTGAGAACCCCAGGCAAGGAAAGCGTTACAAGACAAGATCGGAAGATTTTTCCTTTTACACCTTTCATAAGCGACACATTATTGTGTTCCGACATCCACGCGAACGAAGTCGCGGGCACAGCTAGTTAGAAATAAAACACTTAATTTTTTGTACAACCCGTAAGAGTTGACTTGAGACCCGAGCGACCCCTCCCCCCCCCCGTACTGTTACCTTCTTGCCATCAACGCCTCAGTACCGCGCGCTTACGTCATCTGAGCGAAGTCTCAAGTTTACTCTTGCTCGTTGTATTTGTCTATAAGTATTGGAATATATTATTTTGTTTATAACGAAATATGTTATTAGAAGACTGATAGTGAGCTGTATGTAGGTGCCCAATAGGTAGGAGCTTACTCTCAACACTACTACATTTAATCGTGATTATGATTAAATGTTCTGATTAAGAGTAAGCTCAACTAGCACCACAATATACATTTACTAATACTTGTCTCTAATCCATACTATATTAATATTATAAATTCGAAAGTAACTCTGTCTTTCTGTCTGTCTGTATGTTACCTTTTCACGCCTAAACTACTAAACGGATTTCGATAAAATTTGGCAGAGAGATAGATTGCATCCCGGGGAAGGACACAGTATAGTTTTTAGAAACTGCGGGGCGCTGCTAGTAATATAATTATATACGTTTTAAATTTTCTACTTTTTTTGACTGTCAAACACTGACCTTTCACAGTTTTTTTACCTCCGACAGCAGCAGCGCAAGAGCAATCACACTAATATTATAAAGGCGAAAGTTTGTGAGTGTGTGAGTTTGGTGTGTGGGGGTGTGTTTATATATTTGTTACTTCTTCACGCTCAAAAGGCAGGACCAATTTTGATAAAATTTTGTATGGAGGTAGCTGACACCCTGGATTAACATATAGGCTACTTTTTATCCCGATATTCGCACGGGATCGATATTTACGCGGGTGAAATCGCGGGGCGCAGTTAGTCTTATATAAACGAGAATAAAGATCATTGTGATTTTGACAGACTTGCCTGTGGCAGAAACCTAACAGCAACCTTATTACAAGGAGTATAAAGATCACTGTGATTTGAAAGTGATGCAAATTCAGAGGTAAAATAACTGTGAACGGACTGTATGTACAAACAATCTTTGCTCTCCACAAAGTGCAAACATCAAACCTACAAACGGTACAAGGATCTTTTGGCGCGTGTACAAAATCGGAACTAACGCCGCCATCTTGTTTTCGTCCATACAATTTCACAAATGTTTAAGTGCCAACAACGCACCACTATCAATGTCATCCAGGCGTCCAATTAAAATGTACTGAACAGAGTTTCGAATAATCAGCAACCGTTAGGCCCTTTTCGCACGTTCCGGCAACCGGGTAGCCGGTGCCGGGTACCCGGCGGCGAAGTGTACAGCCATGTACGTTAGCTTTCACACGTACCGGCGTAGTTTGCCTGGCAACTGTTACCGGATAGTCGGCACCGGCTACCCGGTTGCCGGGAAGTGTGTAAACGGACTTACGAGGACCATTTTAATTCAAATTTCCACGATAGATGGCGTTGTAGAGAGAATAGGTAGGACTTTCCGCTGCTGAAAAACCCCCGTGCCGAACTACTACTCTCATTTCATTTATACTTATGGCGTCAGGAATGTATATATTTATGTTGATTAAAAAAAAATAAGAATTAGAAACCAGTATTTTTCCACTCATTAATATTATTTTTCTTTTTATATTTTTTTAATGGCGTACCCACTACTTTCTATCCACACATTTTTAAATGAAAACCCTTGAACTCGCGACACTGTTACCGTAAAACAGAGGTGTTGCCTCTGTTTTAAGTTTTGGCCATTATAAAGACATCAACGCGCGCTACATTTTCTTTGGAAAGAATGACCTTCAAACATATTTATAAAATTACTATGCTTTTTCAAGTTTTCACTTCTGTCGGCATTTTTATTCCACTTGAAGTAAATGATGAAAAGCTTAACGTTTCGTTTTAAGTTCATTGTAAAGAATAAAAACTCATTCGACTTATGCGTTAAAACATTTTTCACCAGAAATGTCACTTTGTCAATGACATTTCGTTCATAGATAAAATACTGATTTCGTTGTTGGCTATGAAAACGGGTTGTTTAAATTTTAATTTAAAATTCACCAGAATGTCTGACATAAAACATTAAGCGCTTTATTCGACAAGCCATTTATTTGATTAGTTTAAGGATAATTTAAGGTTGTAAATATTAATTTCCGATGCACAGACGCGCCAATTATTATTAAAGCTTTCTACAGCAAAATAACGGTGATACATTGACTTTTATATTACTCGGTGATACGTAAGCTCCATTTGTAATATTTTTACGAGCACATCTGCTAGGTACTACGCCCTCCGCTTTGTTAGGTTGTAACTACGGCTAATATCTAATTGATCCTTTACGCACAAACTTATCTTTTATCTACACCGAATACTGCGCATTGTCACTGATAATACAATCTGTCATGCTGCCTCCATGTATCTGATAATTTAGTACGAAACGAATCATTATTTATAAACGACGTAAATATTAACAAACGAATTATGGGAGTAACAAGTAATATAATCATACAAACTCCTGAAAAAAGAAAGCACGTAACTGGAGAACCTATTAAAGGACTAGTAAAGTTTCATCTGGACAAAGACACAGTATGCAAGAAGATAAGTCTGTCGCTCGTTGAGAAAGGATACTGTCAGTGGCACGAATGTGAACAAAGTTACCGTGCCCGCCACGGTAAACAAGCTCGTCAACGAAGGAAGGAAGGCGATCAGTACGTATTCGAAGGCCACGAAACGAAAGTAGTAAAGAAAATTAACTTTCTAAACAAAAATACAAATGACAATACAACATTGAGCGCTGGATCTTACGAGCACGCTTTTGAAATGATAATTCCTGAAAATATACCGCCATCAATGAAGACAGATATTGGGGAAATAAAATATTATTTGGTCTTAAAATTTAAAACGCCCAGGATTTTTAGTTGGAATAAGAAGTTCAAGGCAAAAATAACAATATATCCAGGTATTGATTCTTCGGTAACGGACAAACCATTAAGTTTTGCTCTGGATAAAACTCTTTACAAATTATTTTCTACTCACAAGAATGAGATCAATTTAAAAGCAGAACTTGACAAAGGATACTTAAATCCTTCTGGTGAAAGACAAATTTCATTTTTTGCGACTAACAACAGTAATGTTAGTTTCTCAGTAAAAACTGAATTAATTAGCAAAACAAAGTATAAAGACGACTCTGTTATGAAAAAGCGTATGTTTGATGATACTAAAACTGTAAGAGAAGTGATTTATTCTTGCGCAATGGGGGCTCCAAGAGTTTCCGAAAACAGTGTTTCATGTATGTTTATTAAAATACCAGTGGCGTCGGATCTCTGTACGGTAAGACACTCGAAGATAATAACTAGGGAGTACAAGTTAAGAGTGACATTGCAGGTGCCACTGCCGCATATAAATTCGTCTATTGAAGTTCTTGTCTTTGTTGGAGAAAGACTCAAAGGTACAGAAGCTGTTGTGTCAAATGCGCCCATAGAAGAGCCACCGTCTTATTGGGAGATCATGTTTGAAGAAAAACCTAAATACCAACAGACCTTAAAGAAGTGATGTTGGAATTTAGACTATATTTTACATTTATCCTTAAATCGTCTGATTTTGATAACTTTTATTCGTGGAATAAAATTGACGTTTGACAGTTTTGGTATGGAATAATTGTCAAAATTTGTTATTACAGAGTATTGTTATCAAATGATTTTCAATACTCTGATAACTTATATCTGAAGAATAATTATGACAGTTTGACATAATTTCTATACAAAAGCTGTATAAAGTCAAACTGCAATATTTATTCCACAGATAAAAAATATCAGACTTTCTCGTCGTCAAACCTAGTTTTAGTTACCTTGTTTAATGTGGTGTCTGTTCTGTTGATTTATTATTGTTTGTTGTTTGTAATATTCTTACACAGAAAACATAATAGTGTCTTTTAGTTTTGTTTAGAAAAATTTAAGCTTCAGATAATTTAGTTGTAAGCATTATCAATCAAACTGATAAGCTAACTTAGGTAAGAGGAATTATTTTGCAGACTTTTTATCTTATTACACATACTTAGCTCACCATTCGTATGTAAGCTTAAGTAAATAATACTAAGTAAATAATTTCGAAATATTGGTTTCTATTGTTTTATTAGGGTTCCGTACCTCAAAAAGAAAAACGGAACCCTTATAGGATCACTCGTGCCTGTCCGTCCGTCTGTCACAGCCAATTTGCTCCGAATCTAATGGACCGATTAAGTTGAAATTTCGTAAACATATGAATTTCCGTGACCCAAACACAGACATGTAACGTAAATAAATGAATTTTGAATATGGGGGTCATTTTTGGAGGGCAAATTGAAAAAAAAAAAAAAAAGTTTTGCCATCTGTACCGTTTGACGTATCAAATGAAAGGGCTTACTGTGAGGATCTCAAAAATATTTTTTTCATAATTTTAAAGTTATTTAAGAAAATAGATGAAAATTGACCATTCCCTCCTTATCTCCGCGCCTTTTTGAAAAAAAATACAGAACATATTTCTATATCTATAGATTACAGGAAAACCTACAAAAAGTCGGTGGTCTTAAAACAACATGGTAAATCTTTCAATATTGTGCGTACAAGCTTACATTTTCAGTTGGAATGTATGGGAGAACATATTTTTCAACTACAATGTTAAGTTTGTTCTTGGGATAAATTCATTCCAACTACGGAACCCTTCATTGTGCGTGGACCGACACGCACTTGGCCGGTTTTTTTTTTATTGTATGTTACCTGATAGAAACAACTTATGGCACTTACCGTAAAAATAAGCTTTTCCATTTTCAAAGGGGAGAGATTGTTTATTGTCGAACGTATTCCGTATTATCTTAAAAGACTTTTAAAAGCTGTTATCCCATGATTTTCTTATAAGATGGGATAGCAAAAATATTCAATTTTCTCACACGAACGACATACAGTGTGTGTACTTACATAAAAAGATAATTTAGTTTCCATTTAGGGCTGATTTTTCCAATCACCTTTATTCGAGGAATAATTTTGAAATTTTGAGAGTTGTTTCATACAAAAACTGTCAAACGTCAATTTAATTCCTCGAATAAAAATTATCGGCGATGGAAAAGTCAGCCCTTAGACTGTTATGTTGGGAGACGGGGGGGGACACAGCATTGAAACACGGTGGTTGAGCACAGACTGTTTTATTGTACTTCGTTGATGTATTTCTCCTGCCTACCTTCACATGCATTATTGTAGAGTATGGAACAATCATTCATAGTTATTTACTTATAATAAAGTAGGGTAGGAGTAGGGTGGGAGTAGGGTAGGAATAGTGTTGGAGTAGCGTAGGAGTAGGGTAGAGATGGGGTAGGAGTAGGGTAGGGTAAGTTTTAATAAATAAACAATTATTATTAGTTGATCGCTGATTGTTCAGACCGCCAGCGGGTACTCGTTTGTTGCAGCCACAAGAGAGAGTACTCGCTCAGTGACACTGGCGAGCAGTACGCTCGCTGAGAGACGGACTCGAATCTTGCGGGCAGCGGGGCGGCGGCGGCGGCGGCGCGGGAGCGGCAGGATCTAATGCGTAAAATCAAATGGACCGGGCCCTCGAAAACAGCGGCGCGGAGTCGGGCAACGAGCGGTGCACTCCAGTCAAGCGGTGACCGCCCGGCGCGCGTCTGCATTAGGGATTCACTTCTTCTTTTGCCCACAATAAATCGAGCGTTAAGAATAAATTTTATCAAAAAGATGTTGTCGCCGTTGTTCCGACATTTCGTTCGCGAATAAAAACAAATATCTCGACGACACAACCACGAACACAATACTACGCCGCTATAGTGCCGCGCGATCTGCCCGCTGGTTCCGAGTCTGCATTGCCCGCGCCGCTCCCGCGCCGCTCCCGCGCCGCTCTCGCGTCCCGCTGCCCGCAAGATTCGAGGCAGAAGCCTTACGTTTGGTACATACGCATACCAGCGAGTAGGTAATCGCTCATCGCCGTCGCGCACTCGCAGCTCGTTGCTCACCAAATCGTTCTTAGTTGCTAGCTCTACACGCTTGGGTTGGGACAGGTGCCTTCCTCAATTACACTTAAAGGTACTTAGCAGGTTATGTCTTTTACACCATTCCCGTAATGTTATCTAGTCAGTCAAGAATGCAGAATGTAGATAACACAGATGTCAGTATAATTTACACATCTATGCCGTTCGCCGTCAGCTAAAAAGCGGTATATCAAATAACAAAAAAACTTTTTTTTTGCATCTGATCGCTTGAAACATTTAAGATCAGATGGTTAGGTTGAAATTGCCGTATTTTTATTGGAACATTGAAAAAAGCACAAAAAATATCATTATTTCTTCTATTTTCACCTTAAATGACTATGCGTTTTGTGATATACAAGAATACCCGTTTTCACCAACAATAAGCGACGCCTTAATCGGTAATGCCAAAATATTATGGCACTGTTGGAATTTCAACTTTCGGCACAAGTCAACTACAACAGGTTTGTCTTAGTAATCACACTAGTATTATAAAGGCGAAAGTTTGTGAGTGTGTGGGGGTGGGGGGGGTGTGTGTGTGTGTGTTTATATGTTTGTTACTTCTTCACGCTCAAACGGCTGGACCAATTTTGATGAAATTTTGTACGGAGGAAGCTGACACCCTGGATTAACATATAGGCTACTTTTTATCCCGATATTCCCACGGGATCGACATTTACGCGGGTGGAACCGCGGGACGCAGCTAGTCTCTTTTATGGCTCAAACACGACAGGAACGAGTATGTTCCGGTCAAGATTAATAATAAATTATATTTAATTATTAAAAAAAAAAAAATTTATTTGTGTCCCAGCAGTGGGAACATTATAGGCTGATTATGGTTATGGTTATTAGATTAGTAATTTTGATTAGAGATTCTGATGTGAAATATTTCAAGCTATCCGATGCAAATAAAACCAGAATATCCGTTTCTTTTGAGATACCGCTGCTTATTGGCTTACGAGAGCACGATAGGGCCGCATTGCAAATAAAGCCTCCCACATTGCAATTATCTAATGACGTGCAACCTACTCAGCCAGTTATGACGTAATTCTATTTCATTCTTTTCCTTGTAGAAAACATGTTTGACCGATAGCCTTCGTCATTCTAAAATAAACTTAATTCTGTTGCTAATAAAGTTGATAATTCTACTAGAAGGTAAAATTGAATACATATTGTCTGGAGTCTGACAACGTTAGTACGTCGCGGGCAGTGCTTTTGAGAAGTCGTTTACACTTAACAATTGTTTAGACGTCTTAACATTAGGTTTTTACCAAAATGGGTGTGAAGTGTCTAATAATATTCCAAAGAACAAAAGATGGTATCTTCAGAGCCGGACAGCCTGTGGCAGGAACACTCAAGTATTCCATAGACAAACCAACAAAGTTCATAAGCATAGACATCTGTCTTATAGGAAAAGGAAAGTGTAAATGGTCACGTTTGAATTCAGATCACAAAACACACTATAGCAACCACGAAGAGTATGTAAATACAAGTCGTAATTTATTAATACCAGGGCAAAAAAGTCTAACAGGAACTTACGAACACCCATTCGAATTATTTTTGCCCGACGATATACCAACATCATTCAAAAATGGAATCTGTACTATAGAGTACAAAGTTAAAGCAAGATTTGTTAAAGACAATTTCTTTACAACTAGTAAAAAATTTGATATAACAGTACCTGTTTACGGCTTTGTCAGCCCATGTTCTCCAGAGCCTGTAACATTTGGCTTACATAAAGATCTCTTTTCTCTTACATCCAACAACATCATTAATATAAAAGGAGAAATAGATAGAACATTTTTGACTCCAGGAGAAAACATTAAAGTGAGGCTTGCGATAAACAATGACACAGATGTCCCAATTACTATTATAACAGAGGTCATTGAAAATTTTACTTATGTATCAGATACTAAAACGAATAGGATTGATAAAGAGCCCGTGAAAACTACAACGGGATATTCCCCTATTATAAAAAAGAAGAGTGTCTCGAATCTGACCTGTACTGTCCCAACGTTACCAAGTTCGTACTCGATACAACATACGAAGATCATGATAGGAGAATACAAAGTGAGAGTGACAGCCAAAGTTCCATTTCCTCATACCAATGCTGCAGTGGAGGTACCAGTAGTTATTGGAGAGAGGAGAGATCATCTCGGAGCTTCAACCGTGGGATATAATGATGGAAATCCTTCGTCTTCAAAAATGCCAGAAAAAGAATATGAAACGAACAATGATGAAGAAGAACTTACTGTTGAGGACTTTTTTGAAAAACATGATAACTTTATGAACCATATCCGAGACTAGAGGTTCAGTTGACAATAATATTGATGAAGATTGAACATGATATTATTATATGTATGCACAAATTTTTCATATAGGCGCCATAGTCTGCACTAAACAATATTGAACCTATCATTAAACTAGGCAGATGAATAACTCCTGCACACTCCTACACACTGTACACTTAGCAATTGTATTTTAGTTTCTGCTGCATGTATTGTATATCTATTAAATTGTAAATCCGTAATTGGCTGTAAGACTAGCTTATATATTTTAAGATAAAATTTCAAAGAGCTGTGGATTTTGTGATTAATAAATAAAAAAAAGAACCGCATCAATGATGAGCAGGGTCCGTTGTAGCGCTAACACTGTCCTCAGAAAGTTAGCGTGCTAAGCCGATAGTCCTTTTACTGTATACTAGACAGGCCTTATCTGCACAGAAATAGGAAATAGACTATACAGCAATTATTGTGCAACTTTTTTTGTTTTTTTAACAAATTACTAACACCTTTTTACTTTTGTGTGTCCTACTAACTAACCACCCACTAACCTATGTAGCAATTATTCTATGGACTGTATACCTGAAATAAAGAAATTATAATAGTGATATTTTATAGAAATATTCATTCAATAGGATTAGATGAATTTCAGAAGGTCATATTATTGATGATTTTAATTAAAATGATTCTATAAATACTGTTAACAGTACTTGTTAACGGTCGCGAAACATAATTTTGTTCAACATACAACCTGACACTGACCTGCAAATTGCAAAAATCGAAACAAAATTTTTATTTGGTGGGTTACCCTGGCGCTTGACCGCGACTTCGTCCACGTGAAATTTCTTGTTCCCCCGACTCACCTGGTCACATTCCATCGCCTGCCCGCGCTATTACATCGTTTTCGCTTCGAACTCTTTCTCATTTTTAGGGTTCCGTACCTCAAAAGGAAATAACGGAACCCTTATAGGATCACTTTGTTGTCCGTCCGTCCGTCCGTCCATCTGTCTGTCAAGACTCTTTATCTCGGAAACGCGTGGAGGATCGAGTTGAAATTAAAACCATGTCATTATTCAGGTCTACACTCCCTTCAAACTGTAAAAAAAATCTAATACCTAAGTTAACGTAGAAAAAAGATATGGCCGTTTATGCCGCAAAAAACGTATATTTCGACAATCTCAAGGGAATCAAAATTTATAGGGTACTTCCCGTTCACCTAGAATCATGAAATTTGGCAAGAAGCAAGATCATGTAGCACAAGTAAAGGAAAAAATCCGAAAATCGTAAATTTGTAGGTACATTAAAAAAAGCCAGTGATAAACTATTTACATACCTACAAAGTACGGAACCCTCGGTGCGCGAGTCCGACTCGAATTTGACCGGTTTTTTCTTTTTAGGCGGCTTTAAAGCTTAGCTTATAACCTTCCTCAAGAATTGGGCTATCAAATGCAAAAAGATTTTTTCAAATCTGACCGGTAGTTCCAGAGATTATCGCGTTCAAACAAACACTCTTCAGCTTTATACAAGGTGTAACAGAATAAACGCAAGTCCTGAAAGTAGTTTGTTCATAATTGATTACTGAATCAATTTCGGTAACATTTAAGATAGGTATTTTTTTTTTAATTATGTATTTTGCCATACTGATCGCCGATTGAGCCAAAGAAAATTAAATCTTATGTCAAGGCAATAAGACTCAATTTTGAATGCATAAAGTAATGATAGGGTCAACACAATTTACTTAATAAAAATAGTTAGCTTTAAAAAAAAATTGTTTTGATCATTGTATTATGCTTTTAACTAAATACTCTAATTGGGGTGTATGAGGTCTTGCGTTCATTATGTTACGCATTGTATATATTAGTATAGATATAATTATAAATACCTTGTAACCTTGAACTTTTGTTCTAGTTGTTGCCTGTCAATAACATTTCGTTTTTCCTGCGATCGATATACAGACTGCACATCAAGCTACTACAATCCGTCAAATTTCTTTAATAGATTTTCAACTTTATTGCTACAGCATAAGGTTCAAAGTTAATTTGGATAATTTGACAGTTTCGGGTAGCTTGATGTGCTGGCGTCTGTACATTGTCCACTCATTGATCAATCTCGTAAGGTTTAGCCAGCGTTTGCAATGTTAGCGCAGAAAATCATTATGTTTGTTACGACATCACATTACAAATCCTTGAATTTCTCGGCTTTTCTCAACCATAATTTGCATGTATCATACATATAAACCTTCCTCTTCAATCACTTTTATCTATTAAAAAACCGCATCAAAATCCGTTGCGTAGTTTTAATGATCTAAGCATACATAGGGACAGACAGCGGGAAGCGACTTTGTTTTATACTATATAGTGAAGCATAAGGTTCAAAGTTGATTGGGAAAATTTTACAGTTTCGGGTAGCTAAATATTATTACGCTGGCGTCTGTACATTCGGTGGACCAAAATATGTATATGGAAATAAAACGGGTACTTAAGTACTAGGTCGGTAAACGTAAAATGCTGGTGCTATAAAATTGAATGAAGCATTTGAATCGATATTCAAAATTCACGCGTATTAGTTAGTAGGCAGCTTTTTAAATTGTTTTGATTACACGTATTTTTTCAATCAATCAACTCAGCCTATCGCAGTCCACTGCTGGACATAGGCCAGAATAGGCCTCTCCCATGCTGCGCCTGAGCACCCTGACTTCGGCCTTCCGCATCCAGTCTGTCCCAGCCACCTTTTGGAGGTAGTCAGTCCATCTAGCTGGGGGGCGTCCCACACTACGCTTGCCGATACGCGGAACTCAGACACTCCAGAACTCGTTTGCTCCACCGGCCATCGGTCCTTCGACAAAAATAGCCAGCCCACCGCCACTTCAGGTTGCTTACTCTGCAAGCTTTGTCGGTAATGTATGTACGTATTTTTTAGCTGTTCTCAATTAACCTCGCCTTATAAATTAAACCTGCTAAATTTTACATTACAGTTTATTCAATTTACAAACCCACTATGCTCAAACATGTGATGTGATACACAAATCACAAGGGTTAGCCTAAATCACATTTACATTCTTGGCACAAGAGGCCCCAGGCAGCACATAAATTGGACTCCACTCGCTGTGAGCTGTATATGGCTGACCCACAAATCAACCCTGTTTGGAAATTCAGGTGAATGTAATTAAAATGAGTAATGTCCGCGACATACGAGTTGTAGGTCGTAGGTTCGAACCCAGACAGCCACTATACTTTGTGTAAATTATCCCATCACCACTGCTCTCAAAACGGTGAAGGAAACATCGTAAGCTAATTTTTGTTTTTTTTTTTTCGAAAATTCCCAAAATTTTAAGTGCTTATTTATGGCCTAATAGAATGATAAATTAATTAATTTTTATTTTATTTAATGTAGTAATGTGTAAGCAATATATTTTAGGCCTCTGTATCATTAGACAAAAAAACATAAAAAATTGGTAAAAATTGGTAAGAGTTTATCTAAGACAACCATGGGTTAAATGGTTTTATATTGTCTGTACTATCTTCGCCTTAAAGCTTTGCACCCATCTTCCAATCACTCAGATTTTTGCCACTAGTTGAATTTTGATCAATATAACACCGGTAAACAGCGTAAGATCCGCAAAAAAAACTTAAGAAGTAGGCATGTGTAATTCTTTACGGAACCGACTCACTGATCCGGATCATTGAAGTGATTCTAAAGATTGGTTCAGTAACAACGTTTCAAACGCATCATTTGGATCTGAAACATTACTTTGCACTGTGCTCATTCCGTGCGACGCGTCACTCGCGGGGCGACTAAGCAGTGAGCGAGCAAGGGAGGGAGACCGAGACACACCGAGCTAACTATAGACTCGCGAGTCGCGAGTGAGCGGGCGACATAATTACTATCTATAAAAGTCATTAGAAGTCACAGAGAGATACCAAATGAGATGTGTATCACTCATACTGTCACAGATTTTGATTATGTATTTTATATCCTTTGAGCCAAATAAGCCAAATTCAACATAATATCAGTGTTTCGGATCATTTCAGTGATCGAGATGCAAATGTTCCAATCGCAAAAATGATACACTTTGCCCACCTCTAATAAGAAGGCTACAAAATATGAAAGAAACATCAACAATGTATCAAACCATCTGACTGAACGTCAAGGTTACGAGTGCAAACTTCCGAAAGGGCGAGAAAGAGACAGCACAACGACAGAGCGAGATATCGACTGCCGTTACTTGTGGCTTCAACCCTCGAATGCCAATGGCAGATTACGTGGTGTAGATAAGGTCGCTTTCTGATAAATTTTTGTATACGAGTAACGTGACTACTTTTATTCTGTCTCCGATAAGTTTTTAGTAATCATCCGATATCATTGTCAAAACTGTATTATTAAACATGAGTGAATATCTAGTTCATGTTGATAAATGATAATTCAAATTGATGACAACATCGTTGGGAAGAGAGGAAATGTGATTTAAGGAGATACCAATAAAAACTAGAATGTACTTATCTAAATTCTGGACAGACAGACAGAGACAAAGCAGAAACAAAGGCTAAAGTTCAAAGTAAAAAATATATATTTACTCACTGAAATCAATAAAAATAATTGTTTTTAACATAAGTAGTAATTTAGACAATCGTCAATCTCATTACACTTAGAAACAATCATAGCTTACATTTGTAAGTGCACCACACAATGACAGATTTGGAAAATTTTAAGAAAAACAGTTATGATGAATGAATAAAAATGAATCGTAAATAATCCACTTGTTATCTCATTTTTCAAACAGTCTCCAATATTAACCCTGTCGATATTTCAATCATCTTCTTTAACCAGTTCTGAATACGAAGGACACGTATCATGGTGGCCCATGGCTGCGACTCCAAGATTATTTCTTCTCTCTCCTATAACCACTGGTACCTCCACTATAGCATTTTTGTGAGGAAATGGAACTTTGGCTGTCACTCTCACTTTGTATTCTCCTATCAAAACCTTCGAATGTTGTATCGAGTACATATTCGGTAACGTTGGGACAATTAATGTTAGATTTGATGCGCTCTTCTCCTTTATACTTGGCGAATAGCTCTTGGTTGTTTTCGCGAACTCTATGTCAGTATTTTTTGAGAGATTATCTGCTACATAAGTAAAAGATTTTACAAGCTCTGTTTTAAAAGTTATTGGGACATCTGAGTCATTGTTTACCGTAAGCCTCAGTGTGATGTTCTCTCCTGGAGTCAAAAATGTTTTATCTATTTCTGCTTTTACATTAATTTTGTAGTTAGATGTGAGAGAGAGGAGATATTTCTCTAAGCCAAATATCAGAGGCTCTGGGGAACACGGGTCAACAAAGCCGTAAACAGGTACTTCTGCATCAAATTTTTGTTTAGTTTTAAAGAAATTATCCTTCAAGAACTTAACGATAACTTTGTACTCTATAGTACAGGTGGGATTTTTCATTGATGTTGGTATATCGTCTGGCAGTAAAAATTCGAATGAGTATTCGAACTTTCCTGGCCCAAGAACTTTTTCGTCATCACTGGCTTTGAACAAATTCATGATTATATTTACGTACTCTTCTTCATTGCTGTAGGTTGTTGTATTATTATCGAAATCCGATTCTTTCCATGAACATTTTCCTTTGCCAACAAAATGTATGTCAATGCGTTCAAAATTAGTTGGTTTATTGAGGAAACAATTCACTGTTCCTAGCACAGGTTGTCCGGGTCTGAAGACACCTTCTTTTGCTTTTTGGAGTAATATTTTACACACTACACCCATTTTGATAGAAAAACTGAGGTTAAAACGTGCAAACGACTACTCTTCACCGTTGCTGGAGAAATACTAGCGTGATCTGATAAAATTAAAGAGTGACTCATGAAAACAAAACGTAAACAAAACCATGATATCGCTTCCAGCCGGAATATTACTTTAGTGTCCTAATAATTAAGTTGATTTCAGAATAACAAACGCACCATCGATCGGATACGTTCTAAGAGATAATGTTTGCAATGAAATATGAACTTTGTACAATAGAATTAAGGTGTATAGTCGTTAGTTGCTGAGTAGGTTGCGTCAACGGTTACTAAAACTCGTTTTGGTTATCAAGCTTGTATTAGGAGTGGTAGACATCATACCATAAAATACAGAGAGTACAGAAGGGAATCACATAGCGCTCTGTTCATCAATTATAAGATCTGTATTTCTTTACCTATGTTATCAAATAAATAAATTATTATTATTATGTATGTACTTCACTTTTCATACCTACGCTTGGCGGTCGCGCTAGGATTGTCAACTTTGGCTTATGAACAAAAAACTATCGTGGTAGTGGCACTCATATCTAGTTGTTTGATTTATTGTTGAGCTTATTCAACAATATTAAAACAAAACAATAAACATAGTATTACAATACAAAAAGTTTACAGAACAAAAAGATATAAAATTTTACATTTGTCAATTTTCACTATCGAAAATCCCTAATAACTTCAAAACGGATTACCCAATTAAACAATTTAATTTGCCCTATCCGTTTTAGACCTAACAAATGACAATAAAAACAACACAATATGTACACAAACAAAAAATTATGTTTTCAACTTACGTAATAGTGGCGTGAATTTACATTACAAAAAAGTTACTTCGTTTATACTGATTCAAATAGGAAACTATTATATAAATCGAGCTTAGATAGCCATTTATTTGTTGTTCCATTTTTGCACTTCACAGACGCGTGTCTCAAGCGGATGGCACCCGCGCTCGCACTACTCCCAACCCGTCCGAGATAACGTGTCCATGAGCGCTGCGTAGCTCACATTTTGTACATATTGCCTTCTGTACTCTCTGTATTTTGTGGTCATACTATATCTGTCATCACGTAAAAAGAACGCTGAACGACTGTAGAGGGGGTGTGTCTGCGCACGGGTACAGTCGTGTCCTAAAGTACTAGGCTATTGTTTTATATATTTAAGTGTAATTGTTTTATTGTAGAATCTTAATAGTTACTTTACTAGCGTCGCGCTCTCTTCATACTAACAATTTGATCATTAAATTGCTAAGTACGCAGGTAAACGCCAGTGTTCTTTTTACGTAACGTGACCAATACGCGAATGGAGTCTAAAGTTTCCTTTTTCCCATTTGCCTCGTTTTTAGGGTTCCGTAGTACCTACAAGGAACCCTTATAGTGTAGTGTAGTAAAGTACTACGGAATTGTATATTTTAAAAATATCGATTAAAAAGTCAGCGATGGTATAAGTTTATGTCCTATGGATAACCCACAGTAACCATTTTTATCTTTTACATGTTACAAAATAATGATGGGATAATTACCAAGCTATTTTAAACAATACGTTAGTATTCCTTATCCAATTAAATACATTAAATACGTTGTAAAAAAACAGCTATTCCATACATTTTGTCGATTTAAGTGAACACAAATGTATGGAACAGCTGATTTTCTTTTCGCGATTTCAAGGTTGGTCCCGTAGAAAAAGTTGTTCAAAATGGTGATTACAATGACCCCTTTTCGGGTTTAGTATAAAAAAAAACTAATGTTGTATAGGTATCTGAAGCGCCCTTTCCCGCACTAGTAATGCGAAGTAAAAAGCACGCGTGTTATATGCATTGTGAAAGGGAGGGAAAGCGATGCAATAAGAACCATTTTTCGTGCAAGTGTGTTGACAAAATATATAGTGTTTCAATCTACTCAATGAAGAAAAAAACGTATTTTTTTATCGGTATAATAAAGAATCGCGAATATACAAACATTGCAAAATTAATAATACATTGCTGCAAGGGCAATTTCAATGTTGTAACAATTGTGGTGAACTATATGTCTAACCACATCAATTATAGTAATAATAAAAAAAAAAAAAAAATAACAAAAAGCCACCAGCCCGTCTATTTTGTAAAAATCTCAACCTGAAAATGTAGGTGAAGTGAACCTTCACCTAAGTTTTCACAGTGAAATTTTTACAGAATAGCTCAGTAGAGCTATTCTGTATTCGTATTCGTTATTAAAAGTACTGTAACCACGGATATCTATGACTGTAACTATGATACATTACAATACACACTAAGAAACCTAACAGAATGCAACAAAACTTATAACGTATTCACACAATCTCCTTAGGTATAACGTATTACCCAGCCCTACGTTGTAAGTCCCTAGGTTTTCATAATCAAGTGCACTAGACAATAAATCAATCCACTTCAAATTTTTCTAAACATAGACTTAACTAAACCGTAAATCTTTCCAATTATGATCGTATTTTATAGGTATTTAAAAAAAAACTCTTTTTGAACTATATGAGTAAATGTTGGGAACCCAACGTGACCTATAGATTGATCAAATTTTTTACATCCTTTCCTGGAGTGTTTGAATAAAAAGGATTTCCGTCATGATATCCCACTGCTGCAGCTCCGAGATGATCTCTTCTCTCTCCAATAACCACTGGTACCTCCGCTTCAGCATCGGTGTAAGGAAATGGAAGTTTAGCCGTCACCCTTACTTTAAATTCTCCTTTCATAATCTTCGCATGCTGTATCGAGTACAAACTGGACACGTTGGAACAATGATGGTTATTTTTGACATACTCTTCTCCACTATACTTGTAGATTTCGTTTTTGTAGTTTTGACTGAATTGCTAACAACCTTTGTTTTTCTACAATCCAATATACATATAAGTAAAATATTCAAAAAGCTCTGTTTTAATAGTTATTGGGAAATCTGCGTCATTGTGTACCGTAAGCTTCAGTCTGATGTTCTCCCCTGGAGTCAAAAATGTTCGATCTATTTCTGCCTTCACATAAATTATGTTGTTGGGTTTAAGAGAGAAAACATCTGTTTGTAAAGCAAAAATCAGAGGCCCTGGACAACACGGGCTTACATAGCTGCGAACAGGAACTTCTTTGCTAAACTCGTTTATAGTTCTAATGCCTTTTGCCTTCACAAATATAACGATAACTTTGTATTCTATTTTACCACCTGTGTTAGTTTTTATTGATGAAGGTATATCGTCTGGCAGTAGGTATTCGAAAGTTCCTGACAGAAGGACGTCTAGGTTATCTGTTTCTTTGAACAAGTTCCTATTCTCCTTTACATACTCTTCTTTATTATCGTATTCGATTAATGTCTTGTCTGGAGCTGGTTCTGACCAATGACACGTCCCTTTGCCCAGAAAAGTGATATCTATAGTTCTAAACTTCGTTGGTTTGGATAGGAAATACTTCACAGTTCCTACTACAGGTTGTCCGGGTCTGAAAACACCGTTTTTTGCCCTTTGGATAAGTATTTGACACTTCACACCCATATTGGTGGAACTTAGGTTAAAACAAGCTAACGACTGAACTTAAGCACTGTCCGCCAATTACTATCGCTGTTTAAATAGAACTTTACATATTATGCGAAGTGAAGAGAGATAGGTAGCAAGGATTATTATGTTACCATCAATGCGTATAATTCAGACATTGTATGGAATGCCTCGTCACACAGAAATTAGACACAAAGAAAGAAAAGAAAATTAAAGTACAAAGGAAATACCTAGGTACTTTTTTTTAATAAATCTCTTTTTGTATGACTTCGATAAGAAATTTGAATAAAAACAGTCGCTAGATAGCACATACTCGTAATAAAATAAAAGTGTCATTATAAATCACATAACAGGATTAAACTTATACTACAATCTGTCAAATTTCTTTAATAGATTTTCAACTTTATCGCTGCAGCATAAGGTTCAAGGTTGATCGGGAAAATTTTACAGTTTCGGGTTGCTTGATGTGCTGTCTGTACATAAAATTTATAGTATAAATACTTTAGCGACCCACCCCTGCTTCGCACAGTTATTACGACTTGACAACACAACCGAATTATCTACATAATCAGCCTATAATGTTCCCACTGCTGGGACACAGGCCTCCTCTCGGTGAGAGGGAGTGGGCCGTAATCTACCACGCGAGCCCAGTGCGGGTTGGTAGATGTCACATGTCTTCGAATTTTTGGTTCTAGGACATGCCGGTTTCCTCACGATGTTTTTCTTCACCGTTTTGAGAGCAGTGGTGATGATGATATAATTTACACAAAGTAAAGCGCCGGACTCGGGTTCGAACCTACGACCTACAACTCGTAAGTCGCGGCCGTCAACACTTGGCCACCACTGCTCAACCGAATTATCCATGTATACCTATTCAAATGTAAGTTTCATGTAAATGTTTTGTACAATGTATTGTATATTGAGATCTGCAGGAACCAAGGTACCGACATAGCCCGAAGAATTTTCAAACTTACCTAAGTGCCATATTGCTCGCAGAGCAGATGGCAGATGGGGCTGGAAGGTTCTGGAGTGATCACTGCGCACCAGAAGATGTACCGTTGGAAGGCCTCTCACAAAGTGCACCGAGAACCTTGTGAAGACCATGGGAACCCGCTGCTTGCAAGAAGCACAGGACTGGTCGAAATGGCGAAGCTTGGAGAGGGCTCATGTTCAGCAGTGGACGTATTTTGGCTGAAATGATGATGATGATGACGCATAATTATTTATACACATAAACCTCCCAGAACATAATTCTATTTCGATATTAGATATTCATATTCAGAGCTTTGTTTCCAATTGATTCTAATTCCAATTGAAGAAATATCAACTTTTTTTCAGAGAAAACTAAGTCGATTTAAAAATGACTGGTATTATTGAAAAAGTCATTAAAAAAAACTGACGTTTAGGTATATGTGGGTATTCAAGTTATTTTTTCACAAACACGTGTTTGTTTTCATGAGTGCAACATAAGTGATAATATAACTTTTTTTAGATTATTATCATAATAATAAGCGTTATTATCTAGTATCACTCTTTCTACGAGTACCGTTATTGCGACGTTACATGGGTTATAAATAATTCTGAAGTATTCATTAATCAATGATAAGATTAATTTCATAGAAATTGAAGAAAACGTCTGTTTGAAATGTTGCTATCATTACTCATTTATTATAAGTATGTATTTATTAATAATAGTCCCCCAGAACGAGTTTTAGTTAGGAATTTCTCAAATACTAGCTTCTGCCCGCGACTTCGTCCGCGTGAAATTTCTTGTTTCCCCGACCCACCCCGTCGCAACACTACGTTTTCACTTTGCGTTCTTTATGACTTTTTCTTTTTGCTCGGCTCCTAAGGGTCATAGCGTGAAGTTAGCCTATAGCCCGCGTCAAGAATTGGGCTATCAAATGCAAAAATAATTTTTCAAATCCGACCGGTAATTCCCGAGATTAGTACGTTCAAACAAACAAACTCTTCAGCTTTATTATTAGTATATAGATTTATTACGTGTTCTACAACCCAGTAACTGGGTTGTGGAGGTCAGATAGGCAGTCACTCCATGTAAAATACTGGTATTCAGCTGCATCCGGTTAGACTGGAAGCCGACCCCAACATAGTTGGGAAAAGGTTAGGCAGATGATGATGTGTTCTACAAAACATCACCATCGTAACCACATGGACAGGCCTGAGGCTGTACAATATTCCTCTACATCACTTTCACACACACATCATCATCACTTTCTTTTCATCTACAACAGGGGTGGCCAACATAGTTCGACCCAAGATCTACAGACTGTTCACTGACGACACCCTGAGAGATCTACCAATTACATACTTCTTGAAATCTTATATGAAACAGCATAGTTCAGTAAACAATAGGCTATTTGACTGGTTTCTGATAAACATCTCAGATTATTTAATGGTGTCTAACGAGCCCACAAAAACCTGTTACTTCAAATTGCATAATGTATTTCTTTTAAAAAATAGTAAATAAAAATGTACTGTTTAAATAAGCCGCCAAAACGCTATCTTTAACAATATGGCGTCGTGACGTCACGATTCCCGTAAACAAACGTTGAAACGGTCGAGATACTAGACAAAAGTCATCTGTTCTGTCAACGATAGACAGAAATTTACTACATCATGACGTCATCTTAAGTTCAGCCAATCCAGACCGTTTTAGATTACGTTGCGCCAGATTAAAAAAGATGAAGTTTTTTCGGGTTTTTTTTTATAAATAATACATTGTTTTGTAGTAAAATTAATGCAAATCGATTTTAAAAGCGATAATCTATACGAGTATCAATAATTATGACCTCATTTTTTACATTGTCAAATAGCCTATTATGTTGAATTTTTATTCTAAATATAAAACTGAAAATTATTCTTAGTAACTACTTATTTATATTAATGTGAGCATTGCGTTTGAGCATCTTTCGCTAGATTAGCAAAATCAGGTTAGTAGTTGGAAATATTTTTTGCCTTGCCACGATCGACTGGAGTAATAGTCGCGATCGAATGGTCGATCGCGATCGACCGGTTTTGGCCACCCCTGATCTACAACATGTCCTGGAATTAACGCACACCCCAATTAAAATATTATGTTATAATCTGCATCCATACTTCTCCTATTATAAACGCGAAAGTATGGCTGTCTATCTGTTACCTCTTTACGATTACATCGCTAAACCAATTTAAATGAAATTTGGTATAGAGATAGGTTGAGTCCCGGGAAAGGACATATGATAGTTTTTATCCCGATATTCCCACGGGATCGACACTTATGCGGGTGAAACCGCGGGGCGCTGCTAGTAATACATACACGAAATTTTTACTGTTCATCAGTTCCTGGGTTCCATACATACCGAGGCAAGGCAAAGTATTCCTATAATACTTTTTTGGTTCTATCAGGAATTTCTCATTAGCGGCCCGAAGTCTGGATTTATGCCCCGTTGATGGCAATTAGGCTCGCCCCTTATTACGTGGGACTTAAACATAACTGGCGTAATGTGGATGTACTATTATAGGTACACCTCTGATGAACCCTTTGAAAATTAGAGGCTTGATTTTATGTTATATGTATTGTATAAAACATTGTTTATTTCTAGGGTTCCGTACCCAAAGGGTAAAAACGGGACCATAGTACTATAAGGCTCCACTGACAATCTGTCCGTCTGTCACCAGGCTGTATCTCAAGAACCGCGATAGCTAGACAGTTGAAATTATCACAGATGATGTATTTCTGTTGCCGCTATAACAACAAATACCTACTAAAAACAAAATAAAATACATTTTTAAGGGGAGATAATGTAATTGGTCACATTACAAATCTGCGCACGTACACAGACGCACACGTACAACGGTCTAGCGTAGTATCTGTGGTATGTACAGCCGCCAGCACATGAAGCTACTACAATCTGTCAAATTTCTTTAATAGATTTTCAACTTTATCGCTAAAGCACAAGGTTCAAAGTTGATTGGGAAAATTTGACAGTTTCGGGTAGCTTGATGTGCTGGCGTCTGTACATTGTCCACTTTGTTGAGTTTGTTTTGACTGTTCAGAGGATGTGTGAGTTTTGTTTAGCCTATACTGTCCCACTGCTGGGCAAATGTCTCCCCGAAGTCCTTCCAGGAAATCCTTTCCCGCGCCACCTCGAACCAGCGGTCGAGGTATGCGTCCAGGGAGTCTACTCCGAAGTGGTTGATTGTCGTGTCGGCCGAATGTTCGGTCATTTTCTGATTCGGAATTTTGTTGTCCTACTACGAATTTAAAAAAAAAAGGTAAAAAAAGGGTAAGGGTTCTAAAAAGGTTCGGATTGGCACAGTTTGGTCGGGATCTATAGTCAATATAGGAAATGAAAGGTAGTAGAAAATGACCGAACATTCGGCCGATACTGTGGTTAACCGCTTGGGAGTAGACCTCCAGGTTACCACCGCTTTCTGGGCCGATCTCGGAGGCGACGCACATCTTCAGGCACCCATTGTGTAAAGACTTTTGCCCAGCGGTCATCCTGCTTGCGACTGATGTGACTCGCCCAATCCCATTTGAGCCTGGCACCTTCTTGTCTACGACTTTATACCCGTTTTGGAACGCGTATCTGATTTGTATTGGAATGTGATGCGACGTTTTATATTGAATATTCAATCATGTATGTAACACAAGGATCTTTTGGTGCGTGGCCAAAATCAGAACTAACACCACTATCTTGTTTTTCAATACATTTCAGAAAGCAATTGAACAAATGTTTACCAACAGCCCATGTCAGCGTCATTCGTCATTGTAAAATTTGCTTAACCCATGGCTGAACACTACCCCCTGAGATACAGGTTCCCACCTAGTTCAGGGGATAGGGTCAAAACTTCATGGAAACCAACAGAGCCACCACGTTATTATATTGTATACTTATACTTTGTTTTGGTTTTGTAAAAGTATTTTGAAATTATATTTTTAGAAATTGTAAAAAAATGTATTAAATTCGAGCGCCAAAAATATCTTTGTATAGCGATATAAATAAGCATTGTGTTAAGTTGGTTTCCCTGAATTCAGATTTTAACCCAAACGGTACAATAATCAGCCTAAAATGTTCCCACTGCTGGGGCACAGGCCTCTTCTCTGTGTGAGAGAGTGGGCCGTATTCCACCACAAAGGCATAGTGCGGGTTCCAACCCGCGCTGTGACTTCGCGGCGCATTTGATTCGTAGACATGTGACATCTACAAAGATGTCACATATCTACGAATTGTTTGGTTCTATTCATGCCGGTTTCCTCACGATGATTTCCTCCACCGTTTTGAGAGCAGCTGTGGCCTGTGGTGATGAAATAATTTACACAAAGTGAAGTACCTGTCTGGGTTCGAACCTACGATCTACAACTCGTAAGCCGTGGCCGTTCCCACTGGGTTACCGCTGCTCAAACAATACAGCAGTAGGTTTTGTTAATTTTCAAAACGAAAGCGTGATCCTACATAGGATACACATTAAGGCTGCTCCTTGTAGTCTAATTAAACTTATTTTACAAAGCGTTTGTGTTCCTGTCACGTTTTCTCTACGTTTCTGTCTCGATTTGTTTCAATTCGTCGATTCTAAATTCTACCAAAGTTGCTAATACTAATCGACTCAATGACGACGTTTTTCTCCTTCAACACGAACAAAAGAGCTTTATCTATGACTTAAAATGTGTTTTATCCATCTATTAAACATTTCAGATTAGCAATAAATATCCTTGATTAGATAAAGCCCATACCTACTGCCAAAAAGGGAAACGAACATCATTTTCGCGATATGGAATTAGTATTTCTCCGCTGGCCACAAACAGAGGTTGTTTTCAATATTATTGCTAATTTAAATAAAAATGGGAGTGACGTGTCAAATTGTACTGACGAACAACACGAAAGGTGTCTATAAAGCCGGACAGTTAGTGCAAGGATCAGTGAAATATGTAATAGACCAACCAACGGAGTTCACTAGTGTTACTCTCTCGTTAATAGGCAAAGGATTATGTTGGTGGGTGCCTCTCATTGCCGGTATGGGGACTATATACACTGGTTCCCAAGACTTTGTTAATCAGTGCGTAGACTTACTTCAAGCTAGAAAAACTGAAACAGCAGCAATTGAAGCAGGAACTTATGAAAAACCATTCTCCTTCGTACTTCCAGAAGCGAGTCCATCTTCTTATAAAGACGCGAGATGCTATATTGCGTATTTTGTCGAACTAAAATTCGTAAAACCAAACTTTATGAGCTTTTCTAAGAGGTTTGACTTAGACATTAAGGTACAGGGTTGCATAAAACCATGTCTCGTACAGCCTATGATATACAAAACGAATAAAGATTTTTTCTCGTCAAAGAAAACCATAACTTTTAGTGTAGAAATTGAAAAGATGTTTTTGTGTGCGGAGGAGACCATAGAACTAAAAGTTAATATAAATAACCAATCAGATGTGGCTCTTACTGCCAAAATAGCGGAACTAATTGAGTATATCACTTATAAATCTAACTGTAATCATCAAAAGCAAAAATCTAAGACAGTTAATGGAGTAGAAGTGAACTTATTTGGTGATGCAAGATTGAAATCTGAGTATCAATTCACCGATAAGATTTCAACAACACCAGAAATGATCTCAATACATTCCAATATTTTAACAAAAGAGTACAGAGTAAAAGTTACTCTTAAGTTTCCTTTCCCGCATAAAGAACTTTGCCTAGAGATTCCAGTGGTCATCGCAGACAAAATTGATGGATTTGAAGAAGTTGAGTTAGACGAACAACCGCCTTCGTATGTGCAAGTCATGAATGAAAAAAAAGGAAAGGAGGAATAGAAAAAACTGAAAACAAGCCACATAGAAAAACGTTGATAACATACAGGGTGGCATCCCGACATCAACGCGCAAGCTGTAACTATGAATTCAGCACATGTAAAATCTTATCATACTAGGTAAAATCTTTTGTTTTGTAATTTTGTTTAAAAGTTTTTATAAGTAAATTTTAAGTTTTTTTTACGTTTTAAACAATGTTATTTGTTTAAGTTAATAAATCTAAGGGTCGAGTTTGAACAATAAACAGAAATATCAATATTATAACTATCGATTTCTCTTCGTTTTACTTTTTACCCTCGAGATTACCAGTTTTAAACCTGGCAACAACAGTCTGGTAAGCAACCATGGACAGAACAAGCTGATATTATTAATGTCATTAATCTTGTCGATGTGTTACAGCCACAATAATTGTTCTAGTGCAAGAGAAAGATGGAGTAAATCAAATCAAGTAGGAAAGTTTATTTTTGCGCACTAGATGTAAGGTATTTCAACAATAAAGTAGGTACCTCTGTGTCCTGCTACAATAAGTAGCAGAGAAACAGTACAAAATTAGAAACAAAAAAATAGCGAGCAGGTACGATTTTCTCCTGTAGGTACACACAAACTACAATAAAACACAGCAATAAGTCCTCCAGACAGTATTTCGGTCATAGTAGCCAATATCAACGGTCACTAACCTTCGGTGCGGGAGATACTATAGTGCAAAAGTGCACTTTCCCTCCCCTAACTGTCATAGTCCGATGGAACGTCACGTAATCCGAGACGACTGGAGAGAGATCAAGCGCACGACCAACGGCTTAACGTGCTTTCCAAGGTACGGGGGTAACACACCGCTAACTTCCAAATTCGGGCTGTTGCTTGGGAATTCCTAATGGAAACCCCAATAACACTGCACGACCTGAGAATCAAACCCAGGACCCCACGCTCAGCAGTCGCGCTTATACCCACCACGGTAGAGCAGTTAAGTACAAATAACGACCTCCACCGAGACCTTGAATTGGAACTCATCACCACTATCACCCAAAAAAATTCTAAAGCCCACTAACACAGTCTTCACCGACCTGTGAATGTTGAGAAAATCCAGCTGCTAGACAACACGGACATAGTGCGTAGCTAAAGAGAACTAAACCATGTTAGTGTTGTGTATAAATATTGAATGAAGAATAGTAACAATACTGTGCTATACATGTACCACAAGAACAAAGTGTTTTTAACAATGTCCAGACCCTAAGAAAGTGCTACGAAATTGTGTAAAAGTGCACATTGACACTATTCTTAGTTATAACATAATCTATCTCGTAAAATATAAAGTTTGAGTCAAGTTCTTATTCGTCTGTTATGCGAGATTAGGTAATACAGAAAAAAAATACAAATTCGAGGGCCTAAATCAGACGTCGACAGCAAAACAGCTACCGACCTCGGGAAGCGATCGACCCGTGTGACAGTTATTACTCTGCAGTGCGAGTGATAGTGATTTTGATATGATAGTAGTATTAAAACTTACAAACTAGTGTTTCAGACTATAAGACAATTTGTAGGTACAGAATAATTAATGGACAGACAGAAAGACGTGACCGTTGAACAATATGCGTAAAGAATGACGCATTATTTAAATTTGCTCCACTAATTAAATAGATATAAAAGATTAGCCAAAATTCTTATCATTGATAAGATAAATTCGACTACACTATAATACCAAAACATAAAAAAAGAAACACGCAACACTTTCGTTTAGTTTATATGAGCTATTGATCAAGAAGGGAGAGTATTATCAACTTTAAATAAAAATGGGAATAAAGTGTAAAATTTTACTAAATAATACAAAAGGTGTTTACAAAGTTGAAGACTCAGTGGCAGGGACAGTGAAATATGTTATAGACAAACCAACGGACTTTACAAGTGTTACTCTCTCAGTAAGAGGTAAAGGATTTTGGTATTGGATACCTTTCGCTTCCGAAACCATATATACTAACTCCGAAAACTTGGTTGATCAGCACATAGATTTACTTGAAGCAAAGGATGATAAACCAGTGAAAATCACAGCAGGAACTTATGAAACACAATTCTGTTTTGTGCTGCCCGCAGAAATTCCATCATCTTTTAAACATGCCTTTTGCTACATATCGTTCTTTGTTCAACTGCAATTCGTAAAGCCAAACTCAATGAGCTTACCTAAGAAGTTTTACTCAGACATTAAAACACTAACTGGTATGACACCAGAGGCAGCGGAATTACTCGTGAACAAAAAAAAAGAGTTTACGTTTTCAAATAAAACTATAAGTTTAATGACATATATTAAAAAGCCGTTTCTGTATGCGGGGGAAGATATAGAAGTGACATTTGAAATTATAAAAAATTGCTCCGATGTGCCTCTTATTTCTTCGAAAATTGAGTTAATTCAGTGTGTCACACATAATTCTAATATCACAATGCGAAATTTTCTTATAATAAAAGCAATAGAAGTAAAATATCTTGGGTCGAATAAATCGAAGACTGAACTCAAACATACCTACGGTTTGTCTACAACACCTGACATGGTCACAGTGCATTCTCATGAGTTACGAGTAGAATATAGGGTTAATATAATAATTAAGCTTCCCTTCCCGCATTCAGACATTTTCAATAATCTTCCAGTGGCTATTGCAAAGAAAATGGATAACGAAGAAGAAAGATATTGAACAACCTTCTAATGGGCAAGATATGGATGAAAAAAGTGTAATGTAGGAACAGACAAAAAGAAAAATGTTAAAGGAAGATAATGAAGACTTGACTTGTCTGATGACTAAAATATAATCATTAATTATGTACGTATTAAAAGTATTCATTCTGTGTGTCCAAATATTATAATATGGTAAAATGTTTTTCCGATAGTGACAGAAGTTTACTTTTATGTTTGTTTATTTAGCATAGATTTTTACCGCACTTGTAGCTTGTGTTACTACTACTTATTAATATGCGCCCTCCGTTTAGTTTTGTTACGAAGTTACTGAAATCACCGAATAGGTCGGATAGGAGTGAAACTGGCTGATTACTGCCACTCTCGCAGAGCGTCTCATCAATGGTTGCGTGACGGCTGCCTTCTGATGACAAGAGAAGATGATGTCAGGGAAGCGGCTACTCCAAAGACAGTAGTACAGCAGAGTACTTTTTGAGTAGTATACTGGCTACTCTGTGCCATGGACGTAATATTATATATTACGTCCATGCTCTGTGCGTACCATGTCCGCAACTTTCAGTCTATCAAAAAGTACTCCGTGTCCACAACAAACTGCTGTATTTCGGCACTATCCTGCGCCACTAATACTACCACTTCTGTTAAAGACTATCCTGCGCTGTTAAATATTTTGCATTTCAAATTGGAATTTTACATATTATGTAAATGTAATTTGTTTTGACCATTTGTTTTGACCATCGCGTCATCGCAGCCCTTTGCGATGGTCCGATCAGATAAGCTCTTCTCTTGACACGAAATTTCATGATGCGTTTCACCTGGCTAAGGATAGACAGAGATGGCGAAACATCTGCATCGTTATGAAAAAGATGTTTTCAAGGGAGGATCACGACCCTCAGTAATGAGGAGTACGACTTGAGGAGGAGGAGGAAATGTAATTTGTTAGTAATTTGGTAATATTAGAATAATGGTGGACGGGCTTTAGCAATAAATAATTTATTTGTACTAATAACGTGTTTTGCTTTCCCCTCCATACATCATCTGCCTATCCTTTTCCCAACTATGTTGCGGTCGTTTTCCAGTCTAGCCGGATGCAGCTGAATGATAGTCGGTGTCTTGCATACAACATATAATTATTGTAACCGGCGTGATTTATTTTATTTTATTTTTAATTGAAAATGACATGTGAATATTGTAGTTAGTGTAATTATGACCAGTGATGTATTTAATTTCATTTTGTTTAAATTATTATTATTTTGAAACATCGTACACCTCATGGGTATGTTACAGAGATACCTATTATAACAAATAATTATAAGAACTGACCATACACCTGTAACAAGCAATAAATTAATTTGAATTTGGGATCTGTATTTTATTTAGTTTTAGCTTTTGCCACCGACTTCCGAAATTAAAGTTATTTCATAATTTTGAGTTCATTTCTTTTTGAAGTCGGTTTAATTTTTTAGTTGTTGCACTAGAATTTGACCAAGGTTTTGAGATGTTTTCCCTTTGACACTACACCCGTAGCTCGTATCAATAAGCCAGGCCGTCACACTTACACATATTAGTCCATATCTTGAAAATTACTGAATTGATTTTGATGAAACTTGCACTGTTCCCTAAGTTGAAGTAAATGTAAGCCAATGAAAAAAAAATGGTCATGATCCGATTAATACTTGCGGAGATATGCGTGGACAAACATACATACATACATACTTACGTCTATAAAATTTTGTATATTTGTTTGGAAGCCTTTATGCCTCGGCCACGAAAAAAACGCCACGCTTGAGGCGTCAATACGCTACAAGCGTCATTTCTAAGCGTCAAAAGTAAGGCCACGAACTTCAAATATTCGCCTGTAGCGTGGTACGTCGGTGGGGGAATGCATCAGTTCAGTACAGAAAAAGGTTACATGCTCTGTGAGTACAGAGTGAGCACGGGTCGATAGATATTACACGTGAAAATGTCGCTGTCAAAAATATCTAAATATTGTTAATAAAACTTAAAAAATAATTTTAATTTCCTCCCACCATTTTTTTACAACATTCCTAAACTTATGTTGCGGATGTGAACTCATCCATAACGCAGGTCGATTTTGGATTGCAGTGATAAATTCTTCAGTATTCATATTGGATTAGTTACTTTAAACGCGACAAAAACAAAACAATTTGTTTTAGACGCAGACGCGCGGAGCGACCGATTCTATCGGAAAGCGTGGAGTGACTGTTTCGTGCACACTGTGGAATGTTCTCATACAATTGTTTTCGACGCTCATAAAAAACGCGCGTCGGATCACCCAACGCTCGTGCAAATTCGCTGGTAGCAAATTTCGCTGCTGCTTGCAGCGCTACTTCGTGGCCTTGTAGATAATAGACATACATTTGTTTTTGACGCTCGACGCTGATGCTTGCAGCGCAAGGCGAATTCGCTTGGAGCGTCGTATTTCGTGGCCCTCGGGTTAGATTGCCGTATGTGAATAAAATGCAATTCCAATAATATTACATACATATGTACGTGTCGAATTGATAACCTTCTTTTTTTTGAAGTCGATAAAAATAAAATTCATTTAATTCAGACTATTTTTGCATGTCCATTATGGGGTTAGTATTATGTAACTCACAGAGCATGTAACCTTTTATGGAACTTAAAAACTATGTTAGTCAAACTAATTAAAATTAAAAAATACGAATGTGTCAAAAATTAAAAAAAAACTCATAAATTATTACAATCTTTTTAAGTATTCCTAGGTAGGAATACTTAAAAAGATTGTGTTTTATAGACCTATCCCACACTGCTGACTCTGGACTTTCAGCGATCATCTTTAGGATTCCGTTGCCACTACTCCTAATTCGACGCATCAGTGAGGCTGACTTTTTGCGCATTATTGCGTAAAAGTCATCCACACCCGCTTTATTATTTTACTTCGCTATTAGTCGTCATCTCGGTAGTCACTCCCTTTCTAACCATATTATTTTTCACACAGTTCATCCATCGTTGCTTTGGTCTTCCGCTACTATTTTAGCCATCCCCATCAAATCCAAAACGTTCCCTAACTACTCCCGATATTTTCCTCACTACTCCGCATTACATACCTATACACTAAGACAATCAATTACCACACAACGTTTCTGACATCTTGTACAAGTAAATAGTCATAAAAGCTTCATATGGACATCTTTTATTAGTTAATGAATGAGGAAAATGTCGTGAGGACATTTTCCTCATTTCTCCGCATCACATACCATGACAACTTGATACAGAATTCCAGACAACTTGATAATAATTATGTAGATATACAATGATATACAATATATGATGTATTATGTTAGAGAAGAGCCACTCGGCTTAGCTCGAATTGTGCCAAGCCGACCCGAACCTGATTAAGCAAAGGTAGATGTCGAACGTAGTTTGCCGATCGTCAGGAGCCCTTCGGCAGGAGCCGAAAGAAAGCTGAATATGAGTATTAATTGCTTTGCACCGGATTTGCTTCCCAACAAATACTGCCAAATTGTATGTGTCGCGACTCAAACATGTATGTAGCGATCCTAATGTTCTTTGATAATGTAGGCGTTGTCAACCTGGACTTCTTTTTTTCTTTTCCTCAAAGGACCATGGGCACTTTTGAATGAACACTGGGCCCACTTTTCAAAGTTGTGCAACAGTGATGAAACCTATGTCATATGACAGCTCTTGGCGTGTACTTTATTTCGTTCTATGGCAGCTAAGTTCAAATCCAGCGCGAAAATGGTTTTTTTATGCGTTTTTTAAAAACGTTCAACATTGTGCAACAGTGATGAAACCTATGTTATATGACAGCTCTTTGCGTGTACTTTATTTCATTCTATGGCAGCTAAGTTCAAATCCAGCGCGAAAATGTTTTTTTTTTGCGTTGTTTAAAAATGTTCAACATTGTTCAAAAGTGATGAATTATGTGTCATATGAAAGCTCTTGAAGTGTACTTTATTTCATTCTATGGCAGCTAAATTCAAATCCAGCGCGAAAACGGTTTTTTTGTGCGTTTGTTTTTTAAAGTTCAACATTGTGCAACAGTGATAAAACCTATGTCATATGACAACTCGTTGCGTGTACTTTATTTCATTCTATGGCAGCTAAGTTCAAATCCAGCGCGAAAATGGTTTTTTTTGCGTTTTTTTTTTTTTTTTATCATAGTTGAACTATGATAAAAAAAATTATAGTGATGAATTATATGTCATAATGAAAGCTCTAGAAGTGTACTTTATTTCATTCTATGGCAGCTAAGTTCAAATCAGCCCTAAAAAATACGGCAATATACGGCCTATGATGATATTTTTAGTGTATTTTTAGTCAAACAAGAGCTATTTATAATCCTAGCTACTGACTGACAGCTAATTATAATTTAATATCAAAACAAAACAGATTTTAAAAAACGCATAAAGAAACCGTTTTTGCGCTGAATTTCAACTTAGCTGCCATATAATGAAATAAAGTACACTTTAGGAGCTTTCATATGACATATAACTCGTCACTGTTGAACAATGTTGAAAAAGTGAGCCCAAAATGACGCATTTAAAAAACGCATTTAAAACCGTTTTCGCGCTGGATTTGAACTTAGCTGACATAGAATGAAATAAAGTACACTTTAAGAGCTTTCATATGACATAGGTTTCATCACTGTTGCACAATGTTGAACTTTAAAAAACAAACGCACAAAAAAACCATTTTCGCGCTGGATTTTAACTTAGCTGCCATAGAATGAAATAAAGTACACGCCAAGAGCTTTCATATGACATATAACTCATCACTGTTGAACAATGTTGAAAAAATGAACCCAAAATGACGCATTTAAAAAACGCATATATGACCGTTTTCGCGCTGGATTTGAACTTAGCTGCCATAGAATGAAATAAAGTACACTTTAAGAGCTTTCATATGACATAGGTTTCATTACTGTTGCACAATGTTGAACATTTTTAAAAAACGCATAAAAAAACCGTTTTTGCGCTGGATTTGAACTTAGCTGCCATAGAATGAAATAACGTACACTTTAAGAGCTTTCATGTGACATATAATTTATCACTGTTGAACAATGTTGAAAAAGTGGGCCCAAAATGACGCATGGTCCTTTCATTATTTATTTTTAACATTCATCATTTATTTTCTATATTTTTATTTTTATCGTGTTACACCTAGTTATATGTGCATGCTGTGGTCTCCTGTAATTTAAGGAGCACACGTAAAATAACCTTTTTTATTCTTGGGCTTTAGATGGTATATCCTTTGTTGGAGTTCCCAAATAAATTTAAAAAATATCATTCACGACCACGCTACGCACGGAAGCGGGGCGTGAAACGTGGAGACATCTCCAACACACGCGTTAGATTTAAGTATAAAAAAATAAGTAAATAAAAGACAGTAATAGAAATAAGGCTGTTTATTTGCTAAAACCCAACCACCCACCACCCACCCTTATTGTTATAACTTTAAAGTACTACAAAGTTAAAATCGTACTTAAATAAAAAATTGCAACATCAAATGCAAAAGATTCTTACATAAGTTTTTTCTAAATAGTCTGCGATAAAAATCCATTCTTAAAAAGTGATCTACAATTAATATCAATAACAGCTACCAACAATTTGCCATATCATATTTTACTCATCAATGACCTATCTTCTTTAACATTTTTAATTTTGTCTATTCCTCCAATGCATTTTTTTCATTCATAGCTTGCCAACATAAAGGGCCTTGAACATTCAACTTTTCTTCTTCAAAGTCATAAATTTTCTCTGCGATGACCACTGGAATCTCTAGGCATAGTTCTCTATGCGGGAAAGGAAACTTAAGAGTAACTTTTACTCCATATTCTTTTCTTAGCAACATCATCATCTGCTCCTTCTTTCCAACTAAGTTGGGGCCGGCTTCTTTTTTTAGCATATTAGAATATATTGAAGACATATGCGGTTTTGTAGAAAAATGATGTTTTTGTGAATGCTCAACTTTCAGTCTTGTTTTACCAAGATATTTCGTTTCTACCCCTGTCAGGGCCTTTGATATTTGCTTCACACGATTCCCGTTATATTTGTAAATCACAAACTCAATTAACTCAGTTGTTGAAGAAACAAGAGGCACTTCTGCGTAGTTACTTATTTCCAATATTACTGTTACATCTTCCCCTGCATACAAAAACGGCTTTTCAATTCCTGCTTTTAACGTTACGATTTTCTTTGACAACATAAATTCTTTCTTAATTTTATATTCGACATATTCATCTATATCTCGTGGTTTTACGCCACCTTGGACTGGAATGTCTAAATAAAACTTCTTAGGTATGCTCATTGAGTTCGATCCCACGAATTCCAGTTGAATATAGAAAGAAATGAAGCATCTGAAGTCTTTGTAAGAAGATGCAATTTCTTCTGGGAGTGCAAAATAGAATGGTTTTTTATAAGTTCCTGCTGGTACAGTCACGGCTTCATTTTCTTTAGCTTGAAGTAAATCCTTGCGCTGATTAATATAGTTTTCGGACTCGGCATATTTAGTATCGGTAGTGATGGGTACCCAAAAGCATAATCCTTTTCCTTTTAATGAGAGAGTAACACTAGTGAACTCCATTGGTTTGTCTATAACATATTTCACTGTCCCTTCTACAGTGTCTCCAGCTCTGTAGACATCTTTTGTGTTCCTTAGTAAAATTTCACACGTCACTCCCATTTGATTTTATGTCGCAATAATCTTGATAACACCCTTTTTTCGTGGTCAACAGCAATAAACTAATGACGAAAGTGATGTGTATATCTTTTTTTAATGTTTTTGAAGTATTATTATAGACAATCTTATCAAAGCAAAGATATAGCTAATCTAAAACAATATCTAATGGATGGAATAAAATACTTAGATAGCATTCTTACACATTTATACGTACGTCTAAACGCGGCGTTTCTTTTTTGTCTAACTAAAGCTTAGTTTTTATTTACCTTACAGTTTCCTAGGAAAGCGATTTCGTCATATTATGACTGCTGTCATGAAAATCTATTCTTTTCACAAGTAGAAAGCGGAAGACTGTACAGTGTACCTATCTTCTTCTTCTGCGTGTCGCTGACACGACTGCATTTTAAATCTTGGAGGAGAAAGGAGCCTCCCCGAGTGACGTTAGAAATCGGTACCCAATCCCCCAAACGTCCGGCGCACCCTGGACGCCTAACACTCGGTACTCGCAGTCTAGGTGACTAATTCTTTCACCAAGTTGGCACGAACCGGTCTTTCTCAAGACCCATCCCAAACGGTTCTTTTAAGAGTGTACCTATAAACATAAATAATTGTCGAAGTTTTGTTGAACATATGTACAGACGCCAGCACATCAAGCTACCCGAAACTGTCAAATTTTCCCAATACTTTGAACCTTAAGCCTTAGCGATAAAGTTGAAAATGTATTAAAGAAATTTGACAGATTGTAGTAGCTTGATGTGCTGGAGTCTGTACATATAAAACATTCAGTCGAATTTCCACGATAATTTAACCTCCCCATTTTTGACGTCAGTTAAAATTATAACCGAATACTTGCGTGCAAGTCTTCCTAAAAGCCTTTTCCTGGATCAATTATATTAAGTAGACATCAATTAGAAATTAGAATAGTGACACAAGAGGAACAAAGAATCTCTCATACAAATTCAAGAATATGATAAGTTAAGTTGGCATCATCGATATTAAAGATACACTCCACAATAAGAGATCTCTAACACGTGAGGGACCAATTGTTGACGGTAAGTGCTTTGATTAGACTAAAGTATTTATCTTACATAACAACATCAAACTTTATTCCTCGAAGAAGAAGGCAGAAGGGTATAATAGTATAACACACACATTTTGCCAGGCAAAATAAGAGCAATTGCGACTGACTGGGCAAAAATACTGACTCTCGACTACCAGAAATATGATCAGCCTAAAATATTCTTACTGCTGGGACACAGGCCTTCTCTAAGCTGCCGCAAACCATGCGAGCTTCTTGGTACATATACATTCTTTTTCATTATTTAAAAAAATGTCTTTGACGTATCTCGGGACCCTGGAATCAGCTGTAGATATGTGTATGTTTTGTAATATCGACGGCGAATTCTCCGTAGATGGAAAGGTCTGTAGTTAAAAGAGTTATAGGTTTATCGTCGTGTCGGTGAAACATTCTGTAGCTGAAAAGGCCTGTCGTCGAAAGTGACGAAGATGAAATGTTCTGTCGGCGAACAGTTCAATGGCGAATCGGTCATAGGCGAATGGTTGCGGAATCGTCCTTCCATACCTACTGTAATTTGGAAACATTGTAAAACCCAATATTATTATTAAAAGAGTAACTGTGGACTTTCTTGCCCGTGCACCTAGCTTTTGACGTTTCATAAGTGCCCATGTAGGTTAATGTGAAATAAATAATTATTTTGAGTTTAAAGGAATTTATGTTTATTGAAACAAGACTACTGTTACAATATACATTATAATTAAGTAACACACATAATTTTAGACACTTAAAAAATAGACTTAGTTTAAGTCATACGACAGATATAGGTAAGTACCAAAATCGATGGAAAAATTCATTGCTTATAGTGGCAAGACTAGAACACAACATACAATAATTTATCAACAGAAACACAAACATAATACACACATTAATTTATAGTTCACCTGTAAGGAGCATTTTTATGATTAACCCTAATTTTACATATTGATAGTTTTAGATATCTTCCATATTATTATAAACACTGTTATTACTCTTCCGGATGACAGCAATGCGGACGACTTCGACGCCTAAATGTCGTGTTAGTTGTGTTACATATTGTAAGTAAACCAATAAATAAACATAAGTCAATAAAAAAAAACCCTAACATATCTGGAATTATTATAGCTATCACATAAATACTCAATACTCCGTTTTAAAAATTATACAAGTAGATAAACAAGTCCATTGATAATAGAATCCCAATAGATCCATTGGATGTCTTAAAAGTTCAAAATTTTAGAGTATTAATGCGATAAATACTATTGTTAGAAACATTCAAGACTGTTCCCCTTTCTCATCGCCACCAGCTTCGTCGTCAGTTGCATCTTCATCATCTTTCTTTGCTTCCCCCATCGCTTCCCAATACGTTGGTGGAGAATCACAAACCTCGTGTCGTTGCACGTTATCTCCTATCTGCACAGGTATCTCCAACACAACATTTCTATGAGGCATGGGCAGTTGAGCTATTATTCTAACTATATAATCTCTCGCCACTATCTTTGAGTTATCTAAAGAAACTATATCTGAAGGAACGATGATATCTATTGGCATATTTTGGGTAGTTCCACTTTTAATAGACCCTGTTTTAGTATCACAATTCGGTATGTCTTCGTAAGCCTTCACGTCACTATGTCCTGTTGCTTTGAACGTGTACATTTCTATCAGTTTAATTTCAACACTTTTTATGTTTACATGAGTACCATTCTGAATTTCTGATTGGATTTCTATTTTACCCCCATTTGTAATTACAGAGTTAAGAATATTTGCTTTCATGATAACGGTGCTAGTTTTGCTGGAGAAGAACTGTAGTAAATTGCTTCTTTCTCCAAACATGATGGGTTCTACTGATAGTTTTGGCGTTATTGTAGCCGCTACAGTAATTTCCTTTCGAAAACGTTTGGCGAAAGCGAACCAGCCAGGTCTATCGAATTTTATGCGCACATAATATTTTATCTTACAGTTTACACCATATCTTGGTAAGGTTTTGGAGTACTCAAACGTCGGAGGTAAGTTCTGAGGCAATGTGAAATTGAATTTCAACTCATAAGACCCTGGACTTACTTTATGTTTTCCTTCTTCAATGACCTCATCAGTATCAACATAAACTTCGCTACTGCGATAGGTATGTCTTCTGTTCTTTCTATTGATTCTCTCTCTTATTCTCAAATGACCCATTCCTTTTAAGGAGACCGTTACCTTTTCTATTTCCATTGGTTCATCAAGCGCATATTTGATCATTCCAGAAACGACTTCTCCGCAGTAGAAAGCCCCATCTGGTGGTTTGTTCAAGTTGATTTGACAAAATATTCCCATTTTGAGGTAAACGGTTTTTACTGGAATTCACGAAATATTATCACGGTTCACTGATATATTTATATTTATTTACTTGTTAGGTAGCTAAGTTCACACACTCTTGATGTTTTTAACGAAGTAACAACTGCCATTAATGATTTAGTTTATCAGAAATACGACATTATAATGTTATCATTATCAAACGATAACAGGCGATAATATGAATTCCAAAAATAAATACACACACAAACACTGCGAGGAACACTTATCACAAGAAATAATAAATAACAAAGTTTTTACATAATGTTTGTAACGTATATCTTGTTTTACAACTATTCATCACTGTGTCCACTTCTTATAAGCCAAACACCGTCGCTTAATAACTTGACTTGAAAACAAATAATTTTATAAACAACAAAAAGCGATTGAGCTTACAGAGAACTATATTATACTATCAAAAAGTACTCTGTGATACTAAGTCAAGTGAGCCCTGTTATCTCACTGACAGCACTACGACGAGTCATAAAAGTTTGTTCGGAAACACACCTCGGCATTGAATCTAAAACTTCAGGAGAAAACACTCCTTTCTTTATCAATAAACAAAAGATCGTTTACAGCTTAGAAAAGTAAATTAAATGCCAAAAGATAATAATTCTATCAGAAAATCAAATAACCAGATAGGTTACAGCTTCAAAACATAATTTTTAACAAGTTTTACATCACACCAAAGTCACCATATCAATCGATGTATCCGAACTATATCAGTAAAGGTTGACGATCACTATCGCCCACTGCGTGTGAAAGAGACAGACCTATTTCTGTCTCTTCGTCCACCTACGTCACTCATTGAATACTGAAAAGTTGTATAATTTTAATTTAATCACTTATTGCAATTTTATTTTCATTTTAGTCCATTTAAAATTATTTATTTCAATTTCAATTTTACTTTAATTTATTGTCAATTATTTATTTAAGAATAATTTTAAAATAATAATTTCAATTTTTTAGTCAGTCTGTTGTTTCGATTTTTATATTAAATAGGTACTTTAATACATATTATTATTTGATCTCCTCGTGACTAACATAGTTTTTAAATTATCTTAATACTAACAAAATATGGACATTTAAATGGTCTGAAATAAATACATTTTTTTTTTTTTAATACTAATGTCTATGGCGTCACGTCGTCGGCTGCACAGCGTAAAATAATAAACATTTTTTTTTAAGATAGTTTGTTGGGTGTCTCCGTTTCGATAGTATAACTTTTCAATTGCCCTTTTTTATCGATCTTTACACGTCAGATGTAAATAGGTCTTTATTTTAAAAAGTTTAGAAGGAAAATGGAAGCATTTGCCCGGCAGTGGGACACAATTTTTTTTTAATATATTTTTAAATGTTTTTTTTTATATTCTAAAAAAAGGCCTCTCCTATTGCACGCCATTTAACTCGATTTTCGGCAACTCTCATCCAGCCGCTACCAGCCACCTTGCGAATATCGTCGCTCCACCTAGTCTGATGGCGTCCTATCTTACGTTTGAACATTCGCGGTCTTCACTCAAGAACACCTTACTTGCGTTCGCCGTAACTACTTACATTTTTTTATTTTTTTTATTAATATTTATTTAGTTTTCACCCAAATTGAGTTAGTGCCTCCTTTGGCCAATAAGCTCTTATTGTTTCGAATTTCGCCTGGAAGTTTCAGATTTATAGTCGCAGCTTGCATGAGAATTATGGTTATGTACCGGCGGCGGCATATGCAAATATGAATTTACATATTACTAAGATCTATGAACATCTTGCTTGACAATAACGCTCTGCTAAAAGGTCCTGCGAGCTAATTGTGTAACACACAGTCCGGCCCTTGAGAGAATACGTTGTTGACATTTGTGTTTCATGCAATACGTGTTTTGCGAATTTGATCTTTATTATTTGCTAGAATTGTCACCACTGACAGGTGTCAGGAACGCGTTCTTTCGGCGGCCGGACTGTACAAAGGCAATGACATTCGTTTTATTTATTTATTTAATACTTCAAGCACATAAATGTACAGAGGCGGACTTAATACTAGTCAGCCTTTGGGTGATGCAGAGACAAACAGTGGTAGGTGCAATCATGAACATTGAAGAATAAATATTTTAAATATAAAGATACGCATACCTAATTACATATAAATATAAGCAAAACTATATATATATCTACATAAATACGTTTTGACAGTTAACCAATATTCATAGCATCATTTACGTTGTTGAACAGACGAATTTTTCAAACATACATAATTATTACATAGGTACATACAATGAATTAGAAATTGCCTTCAAAATCCTTTGGATTGTAATTGACAGTTGGAGTGCTGTTCAGAATTCGTGCTGCTAAATACTTATATAAAGATGCTTGTTACAACCTATATCTTTGATCACTTTTCAACTTTGTCGCATTGAAGTCGTTATTCGTCGTTAAAAAGAGGGTGCAGTAATGATGCAATGTGCTTGTGTAATGTGTAGTGTTTACAACGGTTTACAATTAGTTTTGAATTAAATTACATGTTTACATTACAAAACTAATAACCGCTACATAACTACTAATTCCATGCGTACAAGAGACCGACCTCGTAACAGTGACAAACAAATGTGACTGATCAGTCTATCAAAAAATACTCTGTGGTGACTGACAATGACATGACATGACTTTAACATAAAAACAGTTTTGTTTATATTTTAATGTCAAAGTCATGTCATTAAACGAGTAGGTCAGAGTAGGTCCTGGTAACTTATACAGCATCATATTGTAGTTTACTACCTACTGATCCTCGTCTGTACTAATTATATAGTGACTAAAGCACATTAAAATGCTATGTTCGTTGAGTTACGTACGTTGCCTTCGCGTTGGTGTTAAATAATAATTTACGTGTGCACGTCTAATAAGACTTCCGACTTATTTTATTTCTCCCTTCCAGAAAGTTCTAGGAGCGGTAGCTCCTAGGATATTTTTTCCAAGAGACAAGCAAGTCAGAACGTTTTGGAACTATCTTAATCTAAGTTTTAATCGGCCTGATAGCGACCGTATTAAACAATTTGGCCCAGATCGTACATGTGCTGAATGGGTGCTGCGAAACGGTGGCAAAGTAGTCTGGGAAGGTGGAAAAAAACTGGCTAATTACAACATGTTACCGCCAGAAAAACAACCAGTTCCAAAATTAGTTGAAATTGATGGCACAGATTCTTCTATTTCACATTATGGCTTCCCTCATCTAAGTAGGTAATGTTGTGTGCAGAATGAAAATGTTTTAATAGACAGTGACATTATGTACATCACACATTGTATAACCAATTAAGTTATTTATAATGAATACTACTCTTTAACTAAAAGAATAAGCCCTACTTTGATTTTTATTCATCATCTGCTTAGCCTTTTCCATGATTCCATGATGCAGCTGAATACCAGTATTTTACATGAAGCAACTGCCTATCTGACCTCCACAACCCAGTAACTGGGTAATACGATACCCCTTGGTAAGGCTGGTTATCAGACTTTCGGGCTTCTGAGTACCACTAACAACTGTCAAAGATCCGCGAATGACAGTTGGGACCAACGGCTTAACGTGCTTTCCGAGGCACGGGGGGGTCTCGATATGTAAAGATCAACCGAAGACCAACCGCGGCAAGCGTAGCTTAGCCTGATCGATCGACCTGTGCGGCTGTTATTATTTAGCCACGGGCCCCTACTTTGATTTTTATTAAAGTAGGCAATAGCCAAATAAACATCCTCCACTTAATAATTATTTTTATTTAAGTTGGCTGCACAAAGTTGAGCAAAGTTATCCTGCACAACGCTAGCTACATTGATGACTCGGCTCTAAAGGGACTCTCCTATGGACGTGAATCAATAAAATATCTCCAAGTGTCCAAGTGTCTCAATGTCACAGATGCTGGATTAAAAGAACTGAAAGCTCTTGATAAACTGGAATCACTTGAGTTGTTTCAATTAGAGAGTGTTGGGAATTTAGAAGAATGTAAGCGTCTACTTCAACAGCTCCTGCCCAAGTGTAAAATAATAGGTAAAAAAGGTACGCACAGCAATAAATAATAAACGTTGGGTTGCTCCATGTATTTGGGATTTTTATTTCGTCCTTATATTTTTTTTTTTGTTTTTTTTTCAGATGGTGTTGAAATAAATGATAAGAAACAATGAAAACACACATTCATAATAATTATAAGTCATCTTACCATGTCATAAGTAAATCATAAAGGAATCATAAATAATTTTTTGTAAATATGTTCTTAAACATTTATGTAACTATAAATAAAAACTTGGTCATTGAGGTAGTATTTCATTCATATAACAATCGTCCAAGATTTAATTCCTTGACCAACTGCTTCATTGACATTGCTGTATTCGTCACGTTCGAGGAATTCAGCTAATTCATTCATTATTTTTGATACAACTGGTGGTCCATGATAAATGAAAGCAGTATATTTGTACAGCATTTGCTCCGGCCAAAATCAAATCATAGGCATCTTGGCCTGTGAATACTCCTCCTATACAAGGGGAACTTTGCGTGAAACAACAATGTTTTACTCGTACATAAGAGCGTTTACAACGTACGGCATATCATACAAACTTTTAAGCACTTGTTTTTCGAAACGAATAAACCAATATTAATGAAACTTCAAAGGCATAAGCAGGATACAAAGGTCTAAAAAGTTAGTAAAGAACATTTTCGAAATGTCTTATTTAAAAAAAGATAACTGGAAATCTCTGTTTTTATGGAAAATTTAAAATCGGTCTAATTTGGCTGTACCGCTATTTTTCGAAAATGTTCTTTACTAACTTTTTATACCTTTGTATCCTGCAGCGTATGAAGTTTCGTTAGGTATAATTAAAATTATCATATACTCTTAATAACAAGTGCATAACTTCAGCTTCCTCTTAACAAATTCCATGCCAAGGACCCACGTCGAGGGCTCCCTTTTGCTACATTCATGAACCCGGGAACCCACGTAGTGGGCTCTAGTAAAAACTAAATTGTTCTTCTCAAATAAATTGTAATAAATTTTGAAAAAAATATAGCAGTTTATATTTGAAAGTCACTTTTTAGGGTATGCGTTGGTTTTAAGATTGAAGGATATTTTTCTACAAATTATTTTGAACCTCATCCTAGGTGCTGAGGACCCACGTCGTGGGTCGTAATATAGGTATCGAAAACATTTTTTTCCATGCATGCAATTTTTTCATATATATGCGTCCTTAAACATGGTTTGACATGCTTTAGCTCTTCAAATACCAATCGTGTAAAATGTTCATTTCTCTTATCATTTTCTTATTAGGTTTATTATTATTCTTCGGTCTTAACAAAGACTGTGAGTCATTCGAGTCTAAGTGTCAAGCACACTAGGAGATATTGAACGTTTGGTAGCTGTAAAAATAAATAAATATTTTTTATGAATTTCCTAAAAAGGTTGAACACCAATGCCTCGGGACAAGACCAACATAATAAAAATTTGTTTACTTGCCCATTTTTTACTGTTTGAAAGTCTTTACTGCCACTGAGCACAAGATAACCTCCAGGGATGGTGTTTTAGCAAAACTACGGCTTCGCTTCTACGTGCGGGAGTGTTTTACATACCATATACCACAAACCCACGTCGAGGGATCAGTCTGGCGCATCCATAATGCCGAGGCACCCGCTAGCGGGTCAACTAGTGAAATGTATGGCGGCATAGCGTATGAGGTACACGAGAAGTGTAGAGGAGGCGAATGTGTTAAGTGATAGAATAATTCTACCTATGCCAATATTTAAGGCATAATAGCTGCAATCAAGGTTCTCCACAAAAACTTCGTTATGAGTCGTTTAGTGTGTGTCAGCTAGAGTGACGTCACCCCAGCTTTCTCATTCAATACAGGCAAGGCATTGAGGTTAGGGTTTTGGAATATAGTCAGAAAAATAAGGCTTATTAGCTGCACAAGGAAGGAAAGAACTGAACGATAATACTTAAAAAGTGTTGAAACTACGATCAAAAAACGTGTGTGTAAGCTGGAGTGACGTCACCCCAGCTGCTCATGTCATATCTTCTAAACGAAAGAAGATATGATTATGTATTATAGCTCAAAAAATAAGGCATACACTGCATTATGAACCTAAAAGCGGTTCACTAAGAGCCACTTTACGAGCAAGTGTGTTGAAAAATAGCATGTCCTTATCTAAGTCATGGTCTACCCTTGTGCCAAATTTCATTCAAATCCGTTCAGCCGTTTTAGCGTAAAAAACAAACATACGAAAATCTAATTTTTGATCTTTAAAATGTTAGTATAGAAAATAGAAGTTATTTGCCCCAAAATCTACTATCTTTAATCTATATGTTTAAGTACTTTACTATATCTAATCTATGTAAATTTCAAGGGGCTCGTCCAGATTATTATTGCAGTTACATCCGTGTTATTCAGGTGTTTTTATTGATCATAATCAAAGGCTTAATTCGTACGTGAATGTATGAATCATTCCGTATAAAACCCGCCTGATTATTTATAACCGGATACACCTAATTCGATAGTATTGATAAGTTTTATCGTTAATACCAAAGGGTATTCCCCTGTTTTTTATGCGCAGCAAAAAACTATTTGACGTCGTCAGTGAAATTATGCGTTCCGAAATTTCGTATTTTAGGTACCTAGGTTTTTTTTTTTTCGTGGATACCATCCGTTTGGGAAGAACGGAGGGTTATGTTGGACTCCTACCGACTAACCCCACTGTTACTTCCATTATCATGAGTCGGGGGCCCGGGAGATAGTTGTTAATTCCCCGCCAAGTCACACGTCAACAAGTGCAGCCGATCACGTCCTCTCATTATAGCTCGCATACAATACTGTGTACCCCTCTTTGAGCTTGACTGCTCGAAGGATGACTCAGCCCAAATTTAGTCGCCCGCAGGCCCTAGCTTACCCAAGGGCCACGAAATGCGACGCTCCAAGCGAATTCGCCTTGCGCTGCAAGCGTGAGCGTCGAACGTCAAAAACAAATGTATAGGTAGTGTATTATCTACAAGGCCACAAAGTAGCGCTGCAAGCAGCAGCGAAATTTGCTACGAGCGAATTTGCACGAGCGTTGGATGATCCGGCGGGCGTTTTTTATGAGCGTCGAAAACAATTGTATGAGAAAATTCCACAGTGTGACTGCGCATGAAACAGTCGCTCCACGCGCTCCGATAGAAGCGGTACCCGGCGGTAGCGGTCGCCGGCTGTAGCTGATGCATTCCAAAGGAAAGGCCGTTCTAAGGATTAAAAAAAACTTATTATCCTTTTATTTACCTATATATTGAAAGGTGTGTTTACTAATATTACGTGGGGTGGGACGTGTGATACAACAGCCCGCCAAGAATCATCGGTGTCAGTGAACTTTACACCCTGTTCCTTATGAGGAACACCCCACCCCCCTCTATAAAGACTATGTATTCGAGAAGCTATTTTTTTATCACAGCAATTTTTTTTTTGCCAATAAGTCTAAAATCATTTTACTCAATCTCAGCCTGATTCGGCACAGCCAGGCGGCAAAATCCATTTTCTTCAATATAGCGACTTCATAAATTTATCAAAACGTGTGCGACCCCAAGTTAGAAGAAGCTTATCTTTCTTATGTAATAGAAATTTATATATTATATTGTTTTTTTTTTTCAGATTATCCTTTTGTAATCTTTTCAGCGAAGGTTTTCGAAAGCAATTTTCGTAAAGTACTGGATTTTTACTTACACTTTACGCTTATTCTTTAACATGGTATACAGTGGTTTAGATAGTACTAATCTTGGAAGAGAGTTTTTTTTTAATGTGCGAAAATTTTGCTCCTTGACCTTTAGTGTTAGTTGCTAAAAATAGGAATACATGCACGGTAATTTGTTGTGCACATCTTTGAATGATTTAGTGATTTATTTTATGACATGGTAATAATAATAATAATATATAATAAACCATTTATTATCAGGTAACAAAGACCCATAGATACATACCTTAACCTAAGTATACATAATAATATAGTAACAATTTTGTTAGTAAATAAAACTTAATAACTATGTTAGTATCACTATAGTTGCACTAAGTCTTTGTGCGTTCCGGTGGCACTTGTCCGCGAAAGCGGCGGAACACCACATCCTGCGGCCAAAAGCTTTCATCCATCACCAGGTGCAGGTAGCATGTTGGTACACGCACCACGAACGCCTTGAAGATGACGTTGCGGTGCGACTCCAGTAACTGCACCCTCGGCGCGTACCTCGTCTTCTGGCGCACGTACTCCACGATGTCCTCCGCCGTAGTGGTGTAGTGTAGGCGGGAGATGTACACCGGTGTGTTCGGCTTTGCGGCACGCAAGCTGACTTCGGGCTCCGTAGGAGCTTTGCCGCAGCGGTTCTTGTTCGTTCGCGGCCGGCGCTTCCTCCTTTGCACCGTCACGAAACCCTCATTATCGTTATTCGTTGCCTTTTTTGTAATAGTAGGTAACAAATGAATTCACTACATACATAATCTATTGAACACATTAACACCTTTATAGAATAGGTGATGATTTTTTATTTGTGTTTTTAAAGAAATATTGCCAATACCTATAGTGCCAATAATATCTTATAAACTGTAAAAGCTTAGCAAATTGCCAAGTTATAAACGTTTTAGAATTACTGCTAGACAAAGACGGCACTATCACATCAAAGTGACGTCACGACGTAACTTTATTCTAGCACCATACATTGTTCGTAGGTACAGTCAACAAAATAAATAAGTATGCAGGATCGTCGGATATAGTTGAAGTTTAGTAAGAAACCGATGCATGTTCTCGAATAAAATTTAATTTAATTTATAGAAAACAAACAGCTCATTTATCAAATTAAATTTCAGTCGACAACATCGGTTTCTTACTAAACTTCAACTATATCCGACGCTCCTGCATACTTATCTCTTTTGTTGACTGTACTGCGCGACCAGGTTGTGAATAATGTATTCCAAAAACTTTTAAAGCGTGTAGCTTCTCCATATTTCCATCTATATAACAGATTTTTTCGATTAAGTATCTCATTTTACTATGTCTTCTTTGAATTACAGCATTTGTTTGAAACTACTATTGTATTTCTGTAATAACAAAAACGGAACTCGTATTCGTTTATAACGCGATATTTTAAGTTTTAGGCTTGTGAACAGAGCCCAAAAGGTCATAGCACACGTATCAAATCGGAAAGGGATCGGCACGCGTTTCGCCTCGCCGTCAAACAGGCTTCAACCTAACGTAAGCAGGTAACCAAAGCGGATCAGAAGCTCCGATACGTCGACTCGGCTACGGCTAGGCGACGACGCCGCGCTTACGGCTCGCCGACCGCTGGTTGATGGTGCAGCAGGTAGGCCGGAGGGGTGAGAGGGGCAAGGGTGAACGAAGCGACGTAAGCTCGGGTACGACGAGCCGTAAACGCGGGGACGACGAGCCGTAAGCGCTGGGACGACGAGTCGTAAGCGCGGGGACGACGAGCCGTAACGCACCGCACCGCGGTTCATGAGCTTGTCCCGAGGCGAGGCGATTACGTTACGATTCTGATTAGTGTGCGTTCCAGTATGAAGTTTCATACAAAGAATACTGAACGGCTCGAGTTGATACGGTGCCAGTCCCTTTCCAGTTTGATACGTGTGCTATGACCCTACTTAACTATGGGATTCCTTGCTACCAAACCACGTCGATTCCTTAGTTAATCACGACATCTGCTATTAACGTATTCTCTAAGACACAATGGCGTGGTTTGAACTGTCAAAATATATCTTGTCCGTACACATTACACACACGGTTGACATTTCGATTCCTTGCCGCCATATTTGCTAAAATAAATGAATAACTAAATTCGAAACACAAATAATATACAAGCCTAAATCTATATATATAAAAGAAAGTCTGTTAGTTACACCACTTATAACTCCAGAACGGCTGAACCGATTTGGCTAAAAATTTGTAGGGAGGTAGCTTAGAGCCAGGAGACGGACATAGGATACTTTTTTTTTTTTTTATAGTAGGAGTAGGGTAGGAGTAGGGTAGGAGTAGGGTAGAAGTAGGGTAGGAGTAGTGTAGGAGTAGTGTAGGAGTAGGGTAGGAGTAGGGTAGGAGTAGTGTAGGAGTAGTGTAGGAGTAGGGTAGGAGTAGTGTAGGAGTAGGGTAGGAGTAGTGTAGGAGTAGGGTAGGAGTAGGGTAGGAGTAGGGTAGAAGTAGGGTAGGAGTAGTGTAGGAGTAGGGTAGGAGTAGTGTGGGAGTAGGGTAGGAGTTGGGTAGGAGTAGTGTAGGAGCAAAACAACGTTTGCCGGGTCAGCTAGTTAGAAATAAATTTGAATTTGTAATTTCTAACCGAACGATGTTTGAGTAATTTTATAATATGTACCTACTATGGATATAATTTTAGTCATCTATTATAAGTATAATGAAATAGACCGTTTTCTTGCTAATATTTTTTATTAGCACAACTGTACTTGTTCGCAATCCAACAACGACTGGCTTTGCACTACATTTTACCATTTAAAACGACATTTGCCCCACCCAGAAATAATATCATAACTTATTTCTAAGTGTTGCCCAAGTAGAATAATACATTTAGTTGCCATAGTGGAAATACATTTTAAAAGTTTGTTGATAGTGTTGCCACAGTGGATATTATAATTCGGTATTAAAATAACGTAGGTTTTTTAAATTAAATCAATGAAATCACGACATAAGTATCTTACAAGCTCTGCTCATTCTACATTAAAAGATTCAGAACCACTATGTCGTTGATTTATCTTCGCTTATTCTTAAATCCCTCTGTTTATAGACCCTACTTTTTATTCAGCATCCTAAACAATGAAAATATCTTTCATATACAATACCTAAAAAGAAAAAGGCCCTCATTTATCTTTTGTAAGATATTGTATTGTGTCCAGCAAAGATTACCTTCGCATCTGAAGTTGTATTTATGATATTAGTTTCGACATTTTTAGCCTCTACATCGGCTCAGGTTTTCATAAATAATGCTTTTGATATTTCGATAGTTTCTTACCTAGATTTACTGCAGAAATAGTAAGTACTTGAGTTATAGAATAGAATAGAATTTTTCTTTAAGTTACGGCCAAAAAGTCCCTAAATTAAAAAAAAGTGGCTAAGTGCGAGTCGGACTCGCACACGAAGGGTTCCGTACCACAAGGCAAAAACGCCGAAAAAAACACGTTTGTTGTATGGGAGCCCCTTTAAATATTTATTTTATTCTGTTTTTAGTAATTGTTGTTATAGCGGCAACAGAAATATATCATCTGTGAAAATTTCAACTGTCTAGCTGTCACGGTTCATGAGATACAGCCTGGTGACAGGCGGACAAACGAACAGTGGAGTCTTAGTAATAGGGTCCCGTTTTTACCCTTTGGGTACGGGACCCTAAAAAGAACGTTACCTATTTAATTTCGATAATGAATCATCATCTTCCTTCCGTTTGCCATTGATGCAGTGATTTTCCTATTTCTTATTCAACTGCCTAGCCTTTTCCCAACTATGTTTGAATCAGCTTCCAGTCTAACCAGATAGGCAGCTGAATACCCGTATTTTTACATGGAGCGACTGGCTATCTGACCTCCACAACCCAATTACTGTTTAACACGATATCCCTTGGTAAAACCGGTTGTCAGACTTTCGGGCTTATGACTACCCTAAGCGACTGTCGACGATCTACAAATGACAGCCGAGACTGACAGCTTAACGTGCTTTCTGAGGCACGAAGGGCTCTCGGTATGCAATGTAATGGTCACCCATCCTCGGACGGACCTCGGGAAGCGTAGCTTAACCATAAACAGCAACCCGTGCGGCTGTTATTATAAAGCCACGAGCACCTTTTTGATAATAATTATGTATTTAGGTTACTGACACAAAAGTGGAAAAAAGTATTTCCGAAATTTTACTTACGTAGAATTTTCTTTTGTATGATAGTGGCGCATGAAAACTTTGTCATATGAGCTTAATAAAAAGCTTTCTAACTCAGTTGTATTTCGTCACGTCAGGCCACGTGTGATGGGAATAAAAGTCTAAGTGACATCCCGATACGGCCTTGGTACTCCTTGGTATTTTATTTGGGAAAACTACTTATGAAAATGAACCTGACTCTTTCACGCCTTGCCTTGGCTTTCTTAAAATTATATTTGTATTAAAGTAGGTCAGTAGTGCTTTTTTGTGCTCGTCCAAATCGCGAAAAAAAATCAGCTGTTCCCTACATTTTGACGAGTTTATCGAACATAAATGTAGGGAACAGCTGATTTTTTTTCGCGATTTCAGGTTTGGTCCCATAGTAAAAGTTGTTTAAAATGATGACCCTGTATATTAGCTTCTAGAATTGCCGCACAGACAGGTGTCAGGACTGTACTTGAAATTAAGAGTTCAGAAAATCTTTTTTTTTTAACCTGTTTACATGATTTCAGGAATATTTACCTCTCTATCCACGTCTACAAGATAACAGTCGTAGCGTTATGTTATTACGTTTTCCTTCAACGTGTTTTACGAGACAATTCTGCCGGTACCCGTCCGTTGTGTCGTCGTAAAAATAATTCGCTTCAGATTTTTTTGTAAGAAACATTTACGTAGTATGTAATGCTGGGCGAAAATATGCTGTTACTAAGACAAGATTCAGACAGGCGCTTTACTTTGTGTAAATTATTTCATCACCACTGCTCTCAAAACGGTGAAGGAAAACATCGTGAGGACACCGGCATGTCCTAGAGCCAAAAATTCCAAGACATGTGACATCTACCAATCCCCACTGGGCCCACGTGGTGGATTACCGCCCAGTCCCTCTCACCGAGAGGAGGCCTGTGTCCCAGCTGTGGGAACATTATAGGCTGTTTATGGTAAAACAAAATATGTTTTCATGGATGATGATATTATTTTTCTTGTTATGATAAGGTTTTTCTTTGTATTCATTTTCTCTTTACTCTTCTGCTTTCGTGTTATAATGAGAATCAATTAGTATTTACAAGAATCGAGAATATCTCCTAAGGGTATAGGTATTGTTATAACATAAAGACAGGATCCATTACCTACTTAGGTACGGTCAGCAGCAAAAGTCGATTAACACTTCAGTTTTGAGGGTTTCGTACCCAAAGGGTAAAAATATACGGTCGAATTGAGAAACCTCCTCCTTTTTTGAAGTCGGTTAAAAACGGGACCCTATTACTAAGACTTCACTGTCTGTCCGTCCGTCCGTCTGTCTGTCACCAGGCTGTATCTCAAAAACCGCGACAGCTAGACAGTTGAAATTTTCACAAATTATGTATTTCAGTTGCCGCTATAACAACAAATAAACACAAAATTAAATAAATATTTGAGGGGGGCTCCCATACAACAACCGTGTTTTTTTTCGGTGTTTTTGCCTTGTGGTACGGAATCATTCGTGTGCGAGTCCGACTCGCACTTGACCAGTTTTTTTTTAATCTCAGTTGATGAGCAAAATATTCGTTCAAAATTGCAGCAGAAGTACAATGCAATTTTGAACAAATATTTTGCTCATTAGGTAGGTACCTGAGATTTAAAAAAAACTGAACTGTTAATATTTTGCTCAATAACTGAAAAAACTGAAGTGTTAATCGACTTTTGTTGCTGACTGTACCTACTTACTGAAAATGTCTTTGTTTTTCTTTCATAATATTTTTTTTCAGGTCAACCACAAAAGGTTGTCGTCTGCTTAACCGGGCTTGCCTGTGGGTGCCTCAATAAATTATGGGCTCCAGGCAGGGCTTAAAAACTAAGCGACTACACGCTAAGGGCACCCCCTGTGGGGTACGGGCCTCGGCTTAGGGCGTCGCTGGAAGAGGGCAGCAGGATCGGATAAATTTTTCTCGCCTATGCTTAGGTCAAGATCTATAAACGTTTCTTAGCACGTGCTTAGGACAAGTTCCCGTCTCTATCCTGCACATGTTGTTTGACAGTTTTGCGACAGTGACAGGAACAACGCTTAGCCAAAGTAAGTCCTAAGGAACGTTTATAAATCTCAACCTCAGTGCTTGCTATACATATTATATAAACTTATGCGGCCTCATAATAAAGATTTTTGAGTTACTAGGTTTAAACCATCAAGTCTATTTTTTATTTCAAACTTTATTACGATGACCGTAAAGTTCAAATTACAAAAACTGGCTTTAGATCCAAGTTTATAAACAAAGTAAAAGGAGTTTGTATGTAAGGATCGTAGCAGGTGGCTGTAGTTTCTGCCTACCCCCATGGTGGTGCGTGAGTTTATGTTGAAATGTGAATTTGTATTAAGAACTTACGACTGTCGCAATAAAGTTCAAAATACAATAATTGGCTCAAAGCTTTATTAAGCTTGAACTAAAATTAGAGAACTCGTTTTGTAATAAAACAGATGATGTCCAAGAATGGTTGATTCAGAATGTTCTGAATGATATTCACTGAGGATACAATATTGTTACCTACCCGTTCTTGGACCAGTATCAAATAAAATACATCAAAAAAATAAAATAAAAAACATCCTGTAGTATCTCCCATCAAATTAAATGACCATCAAAAACCAACTAAAACTTAAACACCTTAATTTTTACTCCAATTAATTAAACAGAGGCGCTCAACATTTTTCACTTCCTTACATTCGGACTTGCTTAACAAAACTCAAGACCCACTGCGAAACAAACTCTAACTTTCCGAAATAAGGTCGAAAATCGATTGGGAGGTGTATCGTCTAATAAAATAGGCCAGGGCTCAAGAACACTTGGGCAGTGTAAGAGGCAGCTAACATCGAGTCGGGGTGAAGTGGGTACTCTGTACAAGCGAGTCATGGGTTTTTTGTTAAGCAAGCAAGTTGTTGAGTACCATTCAAGCTCCATTGACATCAGGCGTCAAAAGGTGACATAATTTTTCGGATTAAATTACAACATTACGCTGTGATAGGAGATAATATCAGTCCCGCTCGCCCGGGCCCGTGGCTAAATAATAACAGCCGCACAGGACGCTTGCCGCGGTTGGTCTGTGGATGGGTGACCATCTTTACATACCGTGACCCCTCCGTGCCTCGGAAAGTAGGTTAAGCCGTTGGTCCCGGCTGTCATTCGTAGATTCGTGGAGAAGCCTGAAAGTCTGACAACCAGTCTTACCTAGGGGTGTCGTATTACCGGGTAACTGGGTTGTGGCGGTCAGCAGATAGGCAGTCGCTCCATGCATACAATACTGGTATTCAACTGCATCCGGTTAGACTGGATACCAACCCCTACATAGTTGGAAAAAGTTTAGGGCAGATGGATGGCATAAATAGTGAGTTAAAATAATCATAGAGAACTATAAAAAGGTTTCGCATGTCTGATTGTAGTGTTCCGAATCCCAATGTTTTGTTAAAAGATTTCCTAGTGTGGATTTTTACCATTTCATGCTAAGTTAAATGCCATTGAAAAGTTTGTAAAATAAATAAACCTATTTTTTGACGTTCGTTATTTGGCTCGCAATAGCTCAAAGCTTTCAGTTAAATTAAATGACCTTTTTTTCTGTTGAAAACGTAATTGGCATTAATATATTTTATTTACGTAGGTATGTTTGTAAAAGGCACGAAAGCGATAAAGTTGAAAATCTATTGACAAATTGTAGTAGCTTGACGTGTGGTGTCTGTACATTCGCAGCAACTTTGCCCGACCTGGGAGTCGAATCCAGGACGTCGTGCTCAGCAGTAGCGCTTGCGATCACTAGACCAACGAGCCAGTAGAATAATTATAACAATATCAACCAAGATCAAGGGCTTGATTCAGAAAGCAGTATTCTGATGCGCTACAGAAACGGGGCAGCCCCAACACCGCCCTGAACGCGTTGTTGTACTGGACACGGAGGGCACTCTATGCCCCTTCAGTATAGTCAACCCACAGGCTGCACTAATGTTTTGATGCTAATACACAGGATTCACCACATAGCACTGTGTTTTGAGAGATCATCATCTGCCTAGCCTTTTCCCAACTATGTTGGGGTCGGCTTTATCCAGATGTCAAAATGGCGTATTTTAGGTTGCGTTAGTTTATGGCGGCGTACCCGTGAGTGGTTAGGCACAAGCCCCTCGTGTTTTAAGAAAAAAAAGTGTATTTTTTTTGCCAGGTAGACGTGCCCTGTGCAGTATGTTAATGTAATAAAGGAAATAACAATATTAACATAACCAGTCTTATAATGTTCCTCTTCTGTTCTCACTTCTGAAACACACAGTACATCTCAGTGAGAAGAAATATTTTTGTTTCACGTTTATTACATGCAAATGTACTAACTTAAAATACAATGTAACGGAATTACTTTCTATAGCTAGGAGTGCACACTGTAACATCCATACTAATAGTATAAATTCGAAAGTAACTCTGTCTGTCTGTCTGTATGTTACCTTTTCACGCCTAAACCGCTAAACAGATTTCGATAAAATTTGGCAGAGAGATAGATTCCATCCCGGGGAAGGACATAGGATAGGAGGATTTTTATCCCGATATTCCCACGGGATCGATACTTCTGCGGGTAAAACCGCGGGGCGCTGCTAGTATATATAATAAAAGTAACGTCACATTCCTACTGCGAATAAAAACAGTTTATTTTCCACCGAACATCTTATTCTACAGCTATTTTTCAAGCTGTCGTGTAGATAAAACAAAATATTCAAAAAAGGGTCTTAGCTTAGTGAAAAATACACAATACAGTACCGACAGACGAGTGATGAAGCCATTGTGACGCCAATAGGGCTGCCACGTGTAGAATGCTTAAATTTTAACATAACGGGTGTAATCCACCAGCCCGCACCGAGCCCGCAATTTAATTATTTAATTGCACTCATTTGGTAAATGATAAAATGATTTATTTCTGTAAGTAGGTTTTTACAAACACTTTTACACGTCAATTATATTTTTTAAATTAGATGAGGTCGGCGTTTCCTATCTGACTATTCTGAGAAGAAAGGCCGAAACAAATTCAGAGGTCAAAGTCTCTTTAAAGTCCAGACAAAGTCTTGGTCAGATCGTGTGAAGACCATGTAGATTGGGGTCTGAAATTTATTAAAATTTATTTATTTTTGGTAAGAAGATGGCAGCATTCATCACCATCATCATCAGCCTATAACGTTCCCACTGTTGGGACACAGGTCTCCCCTGTGTAAGAAGGAGTGGGCCGTAATCCACCACGCGGGCCCAGTCATTCATTACATCTGCCCTCAAAACTGTGAAGGAAAACATCCTGAGGAAGTCGGCATGTCCTAGAATTAAAAATTCGAAGACATTTGACATCCTCCAACCCGCACTGGGCCCTTGTGGTGGATTATGGCCGACTTCCTCCCACAGAGAGGAGGCGTGTGTCCCAGCAGTGGAAACATTAAAGGCTGATTAGACTTATTTGACTATGGTTGCTGGCTGCTTGGGTTGCTGTCAGAGATAAAATAATTGTGACAGAACTGGAGGCCTAAAAAGGCCACTTTGACAGAATCATAAAAGGATAACATTATGAATTATAATATTTTTCACTGCACTACACAGGTATAATCAAAGAGATTAGATTGGATTTGGATTCGATTGATTGGATTTTAGCACAGACAAAAAAAAATAACTGAAAAGTCCTTCACCAATGGGATTTGATACGATTAACTTAACAGTTAACTGTCCATTATGACCCATAATGTTATCCTTTTACGTTTCTGCCAAAGTGGCTTTTTTAGGCCCCCTGTACTCTGCCAACCCTAGTCGTGAGACATCTAAAACCGATCACAGCTGACAATACAGCGTATTTGGTACAAAATAATGGAGGCAGATATTTTTGGAAGACAATAAGTTCCATTAAGATTGATTTACATTACGACACAGTGTAGACAAAAGAGAGAATATATGAGACATTTCAATCTTGTTACAACAAAATTTTTTGTACTAAATATTGTTGAAAGCACAAATATTTGAGTCGTTGGCTAATAATTACAGTATTTTTTCTAAGGATAAAATCACATATTTTTTTACTTAAATAAATGTAAAAGAGAGGCTCGTTTTGTATACTTTCCTAAACTAACATTAAACGTACCTACTTGACTTGATTCGATTGAAAAACCTGATTTATAATTCGTGAGAGAGGCAGATTGTTACTTGAAGAAGGAGCATTTTTAGAGGTAGGTACTTAAAATTTTTAACTCAATTATTTTGTACGTAAAATTCTTTATCTGGATAAGATAAGATATTTTTTTATTTGTTTAACCCTTTGAACACCATTGTCACATATACGTGACAAGCAAGCGCGTGCCCGTGCCGTGTATTTGTCGCTGGCGATGTGACAAAATATGCAGTGCACTTTATCACGAAATAAACAATTAAATCATTACTTTTGTGTGTTTCTATTTGTATACCTTAAATATTTAAAATTGTGGCTTGGCGTGGAGGGCACGCGCGTGCGTTTATGCTCTGGCGTTCAAAAGGTTAAACTGGGGCCGAAACGTTCTGGAGCGGCGACCGCGTACCGGAAGACGTAGCTTTGGAAGGCCCCCCACAAGGTGGACCGACGACCTTGTGAAGGCCGCAAGAACCCGTTGGATGCGAGAAGCACAGAACCGGTCGAAGTGGAGGTGCTTGGGGGAGGCCTATGTCCAGCAGTGGACGTCTTTCGGCTGAAATGATGATGATGATGCACTCATGAGGGTTCGCTGTACGGCGACGATTTTTTTCCCAGTTCAAACAAAAGGATTTGAGCACCTTAACACACAGAAGTACACAAAAAGTCTTTGATGTGCCAGTGAGAGTAGTTCTAATTTCTTTGTCGACATCTTCAGTACAATTTGGTGGCTAACAAGGGCGAAGGACGCGGATCAAAGGTTTGTTCGAGTGTACTTTTTCCTTTAGTACCTACGGTTCGGGTGTGTGGGATTATTTTTGGCTGGCTGGTTTTTGTAGTCTTGTGGTTTTCAGTAGTTTTTCCTGATATCTATATCCGCTTAGTTCTTCTAAACTACACAATGGATTTTCACCATCATTTAGAGAATTTATTCCGGAATGCTTATATTGTGTATTATTAACTAAGTAATATTCAACTTTAATAATTAATGTATTTATTTCGAAAGGTTTATGTGCATAACATTCATATTTATTTAATTTAGACATAGTCCAGAAATTTCGATATTTTGACATGTTGCCTTTGCACCCGTGCAAAGCAGGGGCTGGTCATGGTCGCTAGTTTTGTGTAATATACAAATTCACACTTCAGCCGATGGGGCCGAATCGTGGCCTCCGCATAGCATAGGGCCCATACCATAGGCCTCCCACTAGCTGGACTGATGACCTTTTGAATACCTCAGGAATCCGCTGGATGCGGGAAGCACAGAACCGGTCAACGTGGCGGCGCTTGGGAGAGGCCTATGTCCAGCAGTGGACGTCTTTCGGTTGAAATGATGATGATGATACCCTTAAATACATGAAGCAAGAAATGTTAATTATATTCAGTGTAAGAAAACTGAAAAAAACTGGCCAAGTGCGAGTCGGACTCGCACACGAAGGGTTCCGTACTACAAGGCAAAAACGCCGAAAAAAAACACGTTTGTTCTATGAGAGCCCCCCTTAAATATTTATTTTATTCTGTTTTTAGTATTTGTTGTTATAGCGGCAACAGAAATACATCATCTGTGAAAATTTCAACTGTCAAGCTATTGCGGTTCTTGAGATAGTGCCTGGTGACAGACAGACGGACGGACGGACAGACAGCGAAGTCTTAGTAATAGGGTCCCGTTTTTACCCTTTGGGTCCGCAACCCTAAAAAGAAAACTTGTTTTAAAAGATTTTGTGTATTTCGAAAGGACTATTTTATTCTGTTTCTAATAAAGAAATGTAAATACATGAAAGCATGTCGTATTTTGTAACATCAAAAAAACGGTGTTATTAAAATGTAGATGCAGATGGCAGGATATTGGAATTCTGGCACATCTGTTACGATGTTATGTACTCAAGGGCTCAGCGCAAAAAATAACATGAAATTCATCAATGTTGGGTGTAGCTGCGTGTGATGACTGCTGAGATGGTGCGAGTGTTAAGGTTCCGTTAGTCGAGTTTCCTCCAGTGTTTGACAATGTAAGTCTCGTCATTATTTAGCCGAATGAATATACAAAAAAAGTTTTTTTTATTAAACTCGGTTTTACAACAACTCATCAAATTAGCCTATACCAAAATATTTTTATCTTTTTAATGAATCCGATACACAGAATACACATTTCTCAATTTCCATGTGTATTGAACAAGTAAACCAGAACAGAAAGCTAGCTGATTAAAACGGTCACAAAACGGCAATTAACGCGACAATTTTTGCCATTTTCGAATTAGACCCGTTCCATTTCTCCTAACAAATGGACCACCGGCATTTGGACCGGGTAGTTCTGAATAGCGGTGAACATAGGACATATATTATTCGACGAATGGTGAAGTCGATTGTGAGTCGTTTTCTGGTAAAGACTTAATTACACACATGGCGTGTGATCCGAGGCACGTAGGGCCGGGTATATCTTTTGTATTAAGTTTCTAGAATAGAATACTCTTACACCACACGAATTACAAATATAAATGTAGAAAATTCACAATGGGCGGTCTTATCGCTAAGGACGATATTTTAAAGACAACCTTTGGGAAGATTTAAAGTAAAAAGGAGAGACAATACTGCAAGTAGTCTCTGGTGTACCATCTACATGTATAATAAATATATACAAACATAAAGCATATACTTATCTCAATGCTATATCATCATCTGTCTAGCCTTTTCTTAACTATGTTGGTGTCGGCTTCCAGTGTAACCGGATGCAGCTGAATACCAGTATTTTACATGAAGCAACTGTCTATCTGACCTCCACAACCCAGTAACTGGGTAATACGATACCCCTTGGTAAGGCTGGTTATCAGATTTTCGGGCTTCTGACTACCCGTAACGACTGTCAAAGATCCACGAATGACAGCCGGGACCAACGGTTTAACTGTTACGGTGTTAACGGTGCTTTCCGAGACACGGAGGGATCTCGGTATGTAAAGATACTAGCTACCTCCATACCAAATTTTAGGAAAATTGGTCCAGCCGTTTGAGCGTAAAGAAGTAACAAACAATTATAAATACACACACACACACGACACTCACAAACTTTCGCCTTTATAATATCTATTAGATATTAGTGTGATGAATGGATTTCGTAAGAACAGAATGTCCTTTACCTACATTAATATAATGTTCTTACTAATTAATTAAAACAATTCTTAGGTATTGTAAACTTCCATTCAATCTACAAGAACTTATGACTGATAGTTAGATATAAGTAAAGGTAAGAGTGTTCACCCTGGAAAATTAATGGCTCTAATACCCGGGTGCAGGCAGGGGTACATCCACTGTTAAATAAAACTTTGCTTATAAATCTGGTGCCAAGGGAATTAAGTCGCCCGTAACATCGAACTAGCAAAGATTGGAAAACTTAAACTATTCGATTTTACATCTAGAAAAATAAGCTTGTAAAAACTGGAAATGTTCAACAATGTTGTTCTCTTATAACATACCTGCTGCTGAAAGAGATTTCTTTAGAAATAAGCATCACCAGATTTCATTTCTAAATAAGCATCACAATATTGTACAGACGCCAGCATATCAAGCTACCCGAAACTGTCAAATTTTCCCAATCAACTTTGAACCTTATGCTTAAGTGATAAAGTTGAAAATCTATTAAAGAAATTTGACAGATTGTAGTAGCTTGATGTGTTGCCGTCTATACCTATTTTTCTGTTCTTTTTTCCTTGTCTGCTTATACACTGGGATGCAAAGAAAGCTGGTCGGTAACAAAAACCTCAATAACTTCCAAAATATTGGAGTTAGCTTTATGAAATAAAGACTGTATTATAGACAATTTTATAGTGCCTAAATCAATGTCATAAAAGTTTAATACTATAAAGTTTATTTTGAATAAGAGTAACTTAAGTAAAATGACCATTTTCACTAGATGTCGAAACATGTTTTACGGTATCAAATAAGCAATTTTTACGCTTTTTATAGTATTTTGTATTGCTGATTTCTGAGCCGATGCTGAGGAATATTCTTCCATTCCTCTATCAGTGCTTCTTTCAGTTCACTAAGAGTGTTTGGAGAGGAATTTCAAAGTTAAACTTAGTTGATAAGTTTATTCTAAAAATTACGTTTTTTAGTCAACTATTTTGATTATAATCTGTGCCGAACGTATAATTTCACCTCTATTTCCTATCGCCACTAATCACCTGCTAACTAGCGATTATAAATAAAGAAAAGTTAAGCATTGATTAAGAGCTAACTAAACGGTAAGTTAAACAGTGTCTAATTAGTAATTAGCGAGATTTTTATAGTTATGGCTGAAAATGGAGCTGAATATGTATATTAAATTTAACTAACAACATTTACCCACACATAGGCTTTTCACGACAAAATAATGTAAGCGTGCTATACGCACTTTCACACCTAATATAAAATTGAATTTACCCTCCTCAAACCCAAAAGTATACATTCACAAAAACCTAATAAAAGCTGCTAAAATTGTACAAAATAATCTTCATATCCTTAAAATTAATTGTCTTGATATTAAAATTAAATATTACCGGGATCAGAGCGGGCGCCGTATGTCCCGGTATCCGTATCCCGGACCAGCAATGTCGTTAAAAGTGAATAATTTAAATTAGAATGCGAATTTTCTTTTTTTATTCCCTTGTTGTTTGCGTTAAGGATAATGTTGTTAGGAATCGTAAATGTTTATTATCTGCTACTTTTTGTGAAGTGAAAAACCGCAGATTTTTTACTGATGTATATGTCGCAGTCGGATTGTATAATCCGCCATATTACATTACGGCTAGCCGTTATCAAAAACAGGTCCGTTTTGAAATGCGATGGTTCAACGATTCGATAAAAACCCGGGAACCCGGAAAACCTGGGTCGATTCCGTAAAAATCTTACCGTGTAAGCTTAGGTGATGTGGGTTTGTTTTTGCTAGGAATTGACACTATTGACAGCTCACTCCACGCTCACTTCACATAAGTTTTCACGGTGAGATGGTTACAGAATCTCACTGCTGTATTAATAACTCTTTTAAGAGGTACCTTTCGGTACCATTCTAGAATAAGATCTAATTTTATTTTTATTAATATCCTCTGAATGCAAAATTACCTCCTTCTACAATAAAACGTTATTGTTCATTTTACTACGGTTAAATTAAAATTGAATTTTATATCTTAATTGAATTAAAGCGAGCTTTTGTTAGCTTTCTTTATTTAATTAATGTAATCATGCAAATTTTAGCGAAATATTTTAGAAAACAATTCGCTAAAACAACAAAAAAAAAGCCAAGCCGTCTTCTTCTTAGCGTGTCGATGGCAATTTTAGTTAGTTTAGTTTTTTTAGTTTAGTTTTTTTTTTTTAATAAACTCGGCCCAGAATTCGGCTACGTATTTGGCGCCATAACTAGCATCCTTCAGTTCCGATATTACACGTAGGACATGATATTAAATGTCCTGTCGTTTGTGGAACAGCTCCACGTTTACACTCCAAGGCGGAGTCGTCTATGAATCTCGACCTGAACAGGTTTTCTTTGCTTCGGTTAACCTGGGTCCGGAGTCTGTTTAAAGACTTCCAGGTTACCATGTACCATCTGTAATGTACTACAATTCTTGCAAATTTTCATTTCATTTCAAAAAGAACATTCCATGAAATTTTGTCCGACGCCAAAAAAACGCGTCTCAACAAAATGAGCTGTCGGAAACGATTCATCAGCAAAAAAAAATTTAACAAAAGTTGAGGACAAGACGTCACCTGTGCCGCAAAGGTTTTCACTAAACACTTTTTCCGTCCAATTTTGCCTGAATAGCTTCTTTGCTCAGACTTAAGCATAAAAAGCTGCCTTATCTACCATAACACATTTCATTCGTAGGAGAGAACGCAGTCCAGGCCTAGCGAACTGTCATTTTGATTTATAACAGGCCTTTTAAACCTAAGTTATGACTGTGCGTGTTGTAACCAAACGAATATTTAGAAGACTGAAAGATAAATTACCAACTGTGTTTTGTCGGCTTTTAAGAAGAAAGCTGTTAGCATCACACCTTGTTTCCCCAAAAGGTTCGGCAGAGGTGTAGGTACTTACCCCCTTACTAATAATCGTAGTATAGCGTGTGTATAGTTACACAGCGCTTTGTCTTCTTCTTTCGAAAGTCAAATTACTGACGACTGAAAGAGAGAAATCGACTGATATAATACGTTTATAAGTCAAAGTCAAATCATTTATTTCAAATAGGCACATTAAAGGCACTTTTGAACGTCAAAAATTACAACTAAATAGAATTGATTCTAGTCGCCCATTCCAAAAGGTAGTTTTCGTATGGAGATGAATGGGCAAGAAACTCCACCGTTACTCTTTTAAAATGTTTTACAAGGTCTTGTATGCATAATATAGTAAATATGTGAAGACGATGCACCTAGAATAAAATTAGTCTACCACACATGGTAAAAAGAATTGAAAATTAATCAATGACAGGTAAATCAATTATGTGATAGATACATGGTGCTCACATATTTACAAATTATTTACAAATACTAGATGATAGATAAATGATTATAGATGATTTTCCTGGAATTTTAACAAGTGTGTGAGTTACTGTAGTCACAGATTGTAAAAATCCTGCTCACACTATAATATCTCCTGCGTACCTGGCTAATCTCCTTTGAGATTGGCCACCGTGACCGAAAATGGTCGGGGAGGCTATTATTATGTTTTTTACTTGTTATAATAAATCCTAACCAGTTTAGATAGAGCCCTAACTTTTTCACACCGGGGCCCCTGGTCACGTAGAGCTACGCCACTGGTCGGGAACCACCATGATTGCTGTATCGAGGAGAACTGGGTTCTCATTATAGATACTTTATATAAAAAACATGCTGCAGTTTTCAGTTATGTGCTTTTTACAAACCGAAATGGCGTTATTTTTTTGTATTATGACAACTGGGATAAAGGATCATAAAATACCTGCCAACCAAATACGTAGTAAATCTTGATACCTACACCTTACCTTTGAGCCAAAATACTCCTACCAAGGACTAACATCAACCCTCTCGAATAACGGTGACTAGGTATGAATATACTGTAATTTCAAAACCACCTTGCTAGTACTCGACCAAGATTGGGTTTTCATAATAAAAGGATCCTTTCTTTGTTATCATGTGACGATCCATGATCTTAGACGATCTTTGCATACCTACACCGAAAACGAAAACCGAAAACGGGGTCAAAAAACTACAAAACACTTGAATTTTACTCACCCTGCACAAGTAGCATTGTGCAGGGTGAGTAAATCCATACTAATATTATAAATTCGAAAGTAACTCTGTCTGTCAGTCTTTCTGTCTGACTGTCTGTATGTCGTCTGTCTGTATGTTACCTTTTCACGCATAAACCACTGAACGGATTTCGATAAAATTTGGCAGAGAGATAGATTGCATCCTGGGGAAGGACATAAGATAGTTTTTATCGACATACCTCGCGGGCAAAGCCGCGGGCGGGAGCTAGTATATACTATAAAGAGGAGGAATTCAACGGGTTGTTTGAATAAAACATACTGTAAAAGAGTTTGTCATATCGTTATGTTGTTTTGAACACTTTGCGATGTTGCAACGTCGTTTACAGCGCTACAGGATCCTCTTGTAGATCCTTTTATTCTTATGAGTTGTAGGTCGTGGGTTGCAAGTTCGAACCCGCGACCAACTCGTAAGCAGCACGCACTTTACTTTGTGTAAATCATTTCGTCACCACAGCTTTCAAAACGGTGAAGGAAAACATCGTGACGAAACCGGCATGTCCTGGAACCAAAAATTCGGTGGCATGTGACATCTACAGTAAGGAAATGTTTGTAAAACAGTAAAAGACAAAACAGTAACTTTTAATGATTGAACATACTATTTACTGAAAAAAACAAAAAAAAGGAAACCCACCATTACTGTAGGTAATGTAAGTAATTTTCAATGGTTTAAACGATATCACCAAATGAATAAAACAGTTAATTTTGTGACCTTTTAGCTACTTAAAACTGTTGATGATGACGGTAATATTTTGCTTCAAGCTTTAACTATTTTCGGATCAGTAAAAAATACTGTTTTGAACGTTAGGCTCATATGGAACTGCTTAGAGCAGTTCAGATTAATGTTTTTTCATTTGTATTTACTGCTTATGTCTTTCAGTGAAGCTTCGTAATTTAAGCCCCTTTATCGCTATACAGTGACCACACAATGTGATAGTGTGGTGTAATCCTGGTCGCTGTATTTTAACCTTAGTGTAATTATCCGGGCATTACATTCCTGTTGATACCACAAAGCTTCTTATTGCACTATCGCTATGGAAACCTGTCCATGTGTGTGGCTTAATTGTGAATGGCTACGTGTGATAAACTGTAGTAATATTCTGAATAGGTAATGGTGAAAGCTCCAACTGACTGTTAAGTTTAATTTGATAGGATTAAAACTGAGTGTGGAACCTAAGATAGAAACACACTTGTACGATATGACTACATACAGAAAGCAAACCTCATAGAAATTTCTATTCCTAGACAGCACGCTTCGCCGAAAACTTTGTTGATAGAAAACATTGTTTGTAGATATCTCGGTCCTTATGAAGCACTGTTGACAGAGATCTCTGTTTATAGATAACAATCTTTTTTCATAGAAACCATAGTTTCCAGATACCTTGGTTCACAAAAACCAATTAGATAATTATTTTTAAGTAAGTTGTATTTCCATTCGCTCGCTCTTGCATCCTATGACTGTCCTATGACTATTTCTGTGTAAAGGGTTTAAAGTAACCTAACCAAACCTAACCTTCGGGTGCCCTTCGCTCGCTCTTGCATCTTACGTTGCGCTTTCTGTGTACTTAGAATGCAAAGCATGTTACCATTTTTTCCCCTAAAAATTATCAAATTCACAGGTTTAGTCTTCGTATGTTTTAAATTTTTAATGATAATGATTGTTGCACTACTCGCGACAGGGCTGATTTTTCAATCATCTGATATCTTTATTCGAGGAATAATTTTGTTTTTTTTTTTTTTATTCTTGATGATTTTGACAGTTGTTTCGTACAAAAACTGTCCAACGTCAGTTTTTTTCCTCGAATACAGTTATCTGTTATATATGTTTTAAGGTACTCCTGCAAAAACACACCGATGCTGATTTCTTATTTAAGTTTTCACCCGACCTTGTCAGAAAGACGTGTATGCACGCAGAACAAAGGCACTGGTGCTTATAGCACATTTAAATATGTACCTGTTAATGTATGGGTCATAACAACAGCAACTTCTTGTTTTAAGAAGCTCCTCCACTGCATAATATCTGTACGAATTCCAGGTTAATACCCACCTTTTATTTTAGTCGTGCGAGGCTTACTATGAATCCGGTTGTGTGATGTACGCTGCGCCACGGGTTTTAGCGAAGAGGTTACTATAAACGTGCAGGGCCGGGCCTGGGCCAACAAGTACCTACCTCTTCTGAATTTTATTTCATGGTTACTAAATGTACCATACATGCAACCACTTCCTTGGTCATGCGCAGAATATACAAAATAAAAAAAACCGGTCAAGTCGGACTCCCGCACCGAGGGTTTCGTACAAATTTATGTATGTAATTACAAATTTACGGTTTTCGGACTTTTTCCTTTACTTGTGCTACATAAAATTGCTTCTTGCCAAATTTCATGATTGTAGGTCAACGGGAAGTACCCTATAGATTTTGAATCCCTTGCGAGTGTCAAAATATGCGGCATAAACGGAACATAAAGGCCCGTATCTTTTGATTGCGTTGACTTAGAAGTTTCATTTATTCACTGCTTCAAGGGATTGCAGCCTTGAAACATCATCATCAGCCTAGCCTTTTCCCAACTATGTGGGGTCGGCTTCCAGTCTAACCGGATGCAGCTGAATACCAGTATTTTACATGGAGCGACTACCTCTCTGACCTCCACAACCCAGTTACTGGGTAATACGATACCCCTTGGTAAGACTGGTTGTCAGACTTTCGGGCTTCTGACTACCCGTAACGACTGTCATAGATCCACGAATGACAGCCGGGACCAACGGCTTAATGTGCTTTCCGAGACATGAGTGGTCTCGGTACGGAAAGATGGTCACCTACCCACAGACCAACCGCGGCAAGCGTAGCTTAACATGATCGATCGACCTGTGCGGCTGTTATTATTTAACCACGGATCCCGCCCACATAAACGCCCGTATCTTTTGATTGCGTTGACTTAGAAGTTTGATTTTTTCACTACTTCTTCAAGGGATTGCCGCCTTGAATATTTGATATTGATTTCAACTTGATAACTCTACGCGTTCCTGAGAAAAAGAGTCTTGACAAACGGACAACGAAGTGATCTTATAAGGGTTCCGTTTTTCCTTTTGAGGTTTCGAACCCTAAAAACAATCGAATTATCTTGCACTGGAACAAGAAATGTCTAGACTATTCGTTAATTTAATCAAGTCGCTTTTCTGAAGTATTTTATCTCATGTCATGCTGGTGAGATTTACTATGGAGTTTCTTCTCCATACGACAATACTTTTTGGAACGGGTGCCTAGAATCAATTCTATTTTCTTGCACATTTTGACATTCAAATGTGCTATTTAATGACCTACTAGAAATAAATGATTTGACTTTAACTTAACTTTGATTTAATTATCATGCTTCAAGGATACAGTCCATTTAGTAAAGAATTTTACTAATCCGACTGGCAGTTCCAGATACGAGTATTACCGCGTTTAAAATAATAAAACTTTATTTCAGACTACAGATCCATAATTTTGTTAAAAGTAGGTGTTAGTAACAATATTTCTTATGTAAATATGTTAGTATAGTTAGTTTACAAACTGTATTAATTAATTCATTCAGGCCTAGGACTGTCCCCACCCAGTGTCCCAGAAAGGGACAGTCCGCTCTGGCAGCGATAATTATTAGAATGAAAAAAGGAAAGGAAGAAGCCGCTTTCTTTCGCATAATGGCATGGAAACCATCTGTGCGAGCCTCTGCGAACATTCCCGAAGCACTACAACGCCATGGCAAGTTTTTAAACAAACAAACCAACTCTTCAGTTTTATTATTAGTGAACAGGCTTCGGGATGCTTTCCCCAGTCCAACTTAGTTATTCTATTCCTCCCTGTTTTAAATTCGCCGCCATTTGCACTCACACATCGCTGTAAGTGCGACAAGGACAACGCATCGCTCCCGCCATCTGACGGCGTGGACACAAAACGTCAGTTCGAACTCAACGAGAAAACCGGCCCTTCCAGTACTAACCCCACAAGATCTACAAAGTTCAACTGTATCATATTTATATAAACTTCTTTTTTTTTTATACATAATGCACACATGCTTTTCCAATTCACTTTTGACATTTGCAGAATAGTCGACATCGACTTTACTTGCCATAATTAAAAATAGAATAGAATAGAGAAGACCGGCCGGCTTCAAACCGCGTGCACGGTAAAAAAATCACAAAAATATCGTGAAATACGACTGCTAGTGATACAGTGTGGTGATCTCCTGGCTCCCAGCATCCCGTGAGTACCTGACCTCTCTCAATTTACATCCTTTAGCCTGTTTCTGAGTAGGAAACTTCAAAAGCGTCCTTGGCTATACGCATAATCAATCATATTTGTATAGATGTGCTAAAACTCATTGTCCAATTATCGAATCACCGCCTAAGAAGTTTCACTTCAAAAGTTCCCGCTAAATCCGTGCCTGTAGCCGAGCGTGTTATCCACCCATTCACAGCTGTGGCAGAGTATCGCCGAGACTGTAGGGAGGTACAGACACATCAAGCTACAAGTCAAATTTCTTTAATAGATTTTCAACTTTATTGCTAAAACATAAGGTTCAAAGTCGATTGGGAAAATTTGACAGTTTCGGGTAGCTTTTTGTGTTTGTCTGTACTATTGCGCAGAATAGCCTGACCTTGTACATTGTAGCGAAGAGCTAGCCCTTAAGTACTGGTTAACTGACTGTTAAATGGAAAGGAAATGCTTTTATATGTGCGGATGTGTTCATGTGTTTACTTAGCTTTTTGTTGTTCTTAGGATTTATTTCGAAAAGAAATACTTATGTATAAGCAGTTAACGTAACACTAAATGTACGAGTAAGTAAACTGAGGGCCGTTTTCAGTCTCGGTATAGACACTTTATATACAGGGTGAACTTAGTTACTTCCCAGAATCTGATCCTTATTATTTATTTATTAAAACTTTATGCACAAGTAAAAGAAATACTGGACAAAGGCGGACTTAATGCCTGAGGCATTTTCTACCAGTCAACCTTAGGGTGATGCAGAGACAAAGCATGGCAGGTGCAACATACGGGATAAATAGCTAGGAAATTACTATAAAATACAAGAATAAATACTAATACATAATATATAGATACATATAAACAAAATGAACTTTGAGGAGAAAAAATTATCGGTAGAGGAGACAACGAAACCAGCAAATCAGCGCCGAGATGCTACAGCCAACTTTTGATATTAGGGACATCATCGAGTGGTGTAATAATACAGTGTGTGTTTTTATATCAAAATCAACGGGTTCGATTCCTGGCTAGAAATATTGATTTTTCAAAAATCCAATGATGCAGTTTTACTTTTCATCAAAATCGAGCCCGTGACTCCTTTGAGTACTTTTCGCTATTCCTCATAGTTTCGGATTTGGCCATCCACGCCCACTTGCAAAATTCATCGTGTATACCTATTCCCATGATGATACACCTACCTACGTGCGTGAGAAGTTGTCATATTGTGCTCCTCAATCTTTAATTGTTATTTATGTTTTAAAAGCAGTGTTGGTAGAAGTTTTCATGAGAAAAGACTATTTCACAGTTCTTGGTACAATAGTGATTAGTGAGTGAACAGTTTCAGAGTGATAATCTGCCATTAATTGGCAATATAGATCAAAACTCATAAACTTAAAATAAAACAGATACCGTCAGTGAGTGATACCGTTGAGTGTTGGCCCGGTACGCGTAAGCGCCGCGATATACGCATCACTTACGACCTTCTTCTCGCGGGCTCGCTAGTGCGACACAACGACGACGGCGGGGCGCCGGCGTTTTGTTTTATTTTGTTTGTTTTCTTTTCTATTAAATAAACTTAACCTGTCCTCAATGTCGTCTAAAAAAGACAGTACCCCGGAGCGTAACATCTCGGCTTCAAGAGGAAACAAGAGGCCTGCCTTAAATTCTCCTCCAGAGCCAGCTCCCGCGGTTACGGGCGAGGAGGTGCGCTCAATTGTGCAGAATGTTATTAAAAAACAGAGTTTGCTACTATGCTCAAGGAAATAAATACTACGATTATAAACATTGTCAACAGCGAGTTGGCCCCGATTCGTGCGGATCTTGAAGAATTTCGAGTGTCTCTGAATTTCCATACGAGTCAATTTGATGAGTTTCGGTCGGAGCACACCGAGTTTAAAAGTACTACCAAAGAATTAAAAGACGATAATATTAAACTGTGGAACACATTGGCGGATCTCAGTCAGCGTTTAAATTATTTGGAGCAGCAGACACGAGCCAACAACCTGGAGCTGCAGTGTTTACCTGAAAATAAACAGGAAAACCTGTACACCATTGTCAAGCAGTTGGGGTCAGTAGTCGGTTGTGATGTTCAAGACCGCGATGTTTCACACTGCACAAGAATAGCTAAACTTAACACTAGTAATATTCGCCCTCGTTCTATTGTGGTGCAGCTTGCCTCTCCGAGAATCCGCGATCAGCTGTTGGCCTCTGTAATTAATTATAACAAAAATAAAAGCCACGAAAAACTCAATACCGGAGATTTTGGTATAGCTGGAAATAGATCTCCTGTGTTTGTCGCCGAGCATTTATCGCCTGCGTACAAGGCTCTTCATGCGGCAACAAGACTTAAGGCGAAGGAGAAAGGATATAAGTACGTGTGGGTGAGGAACGGCAGGATATTTGTCAGAAAGACGGACGGCGACGAGCATATTCTTATTGGCAGCTTGGACATTTTAAATAAGTTAATATAATGTGTACCTGCTTGATAAATACTATTATTGCGTGCATTTGTTTTAATAATTTAAATTCAATAATTTGCAAATATATTACCAGAACAGTCGAGGGTTAAGAACTAAGACACATACTGTATCTCGTAATGTTGCCTGTAACAATTATGACATAATAATACTGTCTGAGACTTGGTTGAATGGTTCTGTGCTGAGCGGCGAGCTGTTCGACGATAGGTACATGGTATATAGAAGAGATAGAGAAACCTCACATTTTCAGAGTGGTAAAGAAGGGGGTGGTGTTTTAATAGCCGTTAATAAACAAATCAAGTCTAAACGCATTAAGAATTGGGAAAGTGACTGTGAAGACTTATGGGTAAGTATTGACTTGCCGATATCATGTACTGTTCGCCGAATGGTTCTCTGCGCAGTATACCTGCCTCCTCCTATACGCCGTTCTTCTCTGGAGCACTATTTGGAAAATTGTAATGCTGTTTTTGAACAATGTTCAGATTCAAGTGTTTTTATTGTAGGTGACTTCAATCTGAGCAACATTGACTGGACTTTAGTAGGAAAATCGGATGATAAACGTTTGCCTAGTACTAGTGAAATATTAATTGATTTTACTAATGTTAACAGACTTAGTCAAGTGAATTTAGTGCCAAACGACCCTGGTCGCATTTTGGATTTAGTTTTGTCAACACATTCCTTGTGTAGCGTGAGCAAAAGTGTTAGTCCAATAAGTAATGTCGATAAACAGCATCCACCTCTTGACATAGTTGTTTCCTTGAGTAGGGATGCCAGTCTGCCATACAACAGTGACAGGAGTAGACTTAATTTTCGTACCGCGAATTATGAAATTGTTCGTAATTTTTTAAAACAAGTAGATTGGGTTAAATTATTTGAGGGTAGCGATAGTGTGAATGAGATGTTGGATGTTTTTTACGAGACGCTTAACGACGCTATACATCAGTTTATTCCCTCACGGGTGCCTAAGAAACGTAAATATCCTCAGTGGTTCAACTATAAACTAATTAAAATGTTAAATTTAAAAAATAATATTAGAAGGCGATACAATAAATATAAAAACCCAATGGATTTGATTGAGTTAAAATTAATTAGTAAGCGTTGCGATGAATTGGCCACTTCGTGTTACAATGTTTATATTGAAGGTCTTGAAAATAAACTAAAATACAACCCTAAGTTATTTTGGACGCACGTAAAAAATAAAAGAGGAGGGTCTAGTACCTACCCTATGACCATGACAAATGGCTCAATGTCCTCTTCTGATGGTACAATGATATGTGAGATGTTCGCTACCAACTTCTCGTCTGTTTACAGCCCCGAACAAGAATTGAGCAAGGAATTTGACACTAATATATTATTAAAATCTTTCGAAGATGGTAGTTTATGTTTAACAAGTCCAACAATTAGCAGTGAGACATTACTTAAAAAACTTAAAAGTTTAGATATAAACAAAGGAGCTGGCCCTGATGGCATACCGCCAATATTTATTACGTCTTGTGCAGAGGAGTTAGTGTGCCCTCTTATTCTTATATACAGAAAATCCTTATCTTCTGGCGTATTCCCTCGGACATGGAAAAGGGCTAAGGTGGTGCCTATACATAAATCAGATAGCAACGATGACATAGCTAACTATAGGCCTATCTCAATCCTTTCTACGTTCGCTAAAGTGTTTGAGTCACTGCTCTGTCCGTATTTCCAAAACCATCTGAAATTATTCATTAGCGATCATCAGCACGGTTTTGTTCAGTCACGATCCACAAGTTCTAATTTGGTCCCTTTCACGGAACTTTTGATTGAAGCCGTTGACTCTGGTCGCCAAGCTGACGTCATTTATACTGACTTCAGCAAGGCGTTTGATAAAGTTTCCCACAAAATCTTGTCTTGTAAGCTACGTGCTTATGGTATTACTGGTGGCTTGCTTGAATGGGTGATTTCATACTTGAGAGGTAGATCTTTTTATGTTGTGGTAAACGGTTATCAATCTAACGTACATAACATCTCATCTGGAGTCCCACAAGGCTCTCATCTAGGTCCAATATTATTCAACTATTTTATTAACGACATTCCCAATTGTTTACGGCACTCTAAATTTTTTATGTATGCGGACGATTTGAAATTTCTGAGAATCGTTGAATCTGACACAGACGCTTCACTTTTGCAGATGGACCTTAATAGTCTTATTCAATGGTGTAAAAGTAATGAAATGCACTTGAATTCAAAGAAATGTTACCACGTAAAATATACAAGAAAAAATAATCCAATAAAGACTGTGTATTACATAAATGAGGACAAACTTAATGAAGTAGACACTATTCGTGACCTCGGAGTTCTGTTTGATCAAAAACTAACCTTTGCACCACACTTAGATTCCATTTCTAAAAGAGCATCCAGGATGATGGGATTTGTCTTAAGACAATGTAAGGGTTTTCGTCAAATTAAAACTAAAATATTACTTTATCAGAGTTTAGTACGTAGCATATTAGAGTATTGTAGTGTGGTGTGGCGGCCACACTACGCTACAAATAGTTTGCGTCTAGAACGTGTACAAAAACGCTTCGTTTGGCATCTGGCCTTTTCTGTGGGAATAACCAAAAAGGTGCGTTCTTACCAAAAGAGATTGAAATACTTCAACATGCACACCTTGGAAGAACGAAGATGTCTGAATGACGCAATGTTCGCTTGTAAAATCTTGAAGGGAAATATCGACTCGCCGCCGCTGCTCGCACTCGTTAACTTTCGTGCTCCGTCGAGGATTCCGCGCAAACCTATTACTCCCCTCTGTCCTCCAATGAGAAGAACGGTGTTGGGATCTAACTCTCCATGTGCTAGGTTCTGTAGGCTTTTGAATGGTTGTAGTGATATGGTTGATTTTCACTTTGATTCTCTCAATAAACAAAAATCTAAATTTCTGAACTGCTTATCAGATTTGTTAAAAAAGTAAAAGTTTTTGGACGTAATTTTTCTTTTTATGCTCGTAATTTTTTTTTTAAAAGAAACGATGCTTTTAATATTTTGCATTTAGTTATGTTATTTATACATAGGTAGATATAATCTAACTTAGTTTACTTGTACAATATGTAGCTTACGAAATTACTTTTTATTGTTTTCTTTTTTGTCCATGTGGTGTTTACCTTTAAGTAATTGTTACACTGTGTAGAGTTTAAACGCATGTTTTATCTTTGTTTGTAAATTAGTGTAAACAATTGTTGGTAGACCTAATAAAATAAATAAAAAAAAAAAAAAAAAAATTCCCATGCCGATTTCAGCTACGGTGATCATTTCTGTTTTTGACGGCTATGGGTTGCGAGCGTTTGCTCTTGTGGCTAATATACCCTATCTTGGTAGCGAAGGTACGTTAGTACCTATATATATTTTTTATATCCACCCGATAAATGAGAGGCCCGTGTCTAAATTATAACAGCCGCACAGGTCGATCGATCAGGTTAAGCTACGCTTGCCGTGGTTGGTCTGTCGATGGGTGACCATCTTTACTTACTGAGACCCCTCCATGCCTCGGAAAGCACGTTAAGGCGTTGGTCCTGGCTGTCATTCGTGGATCTTTGAGGGTCGTTACCGATAGTCAGAAGCCCGAAAGTCTCACGATCAGTCTTACCAAGGGGTATCGTATTACCCAGTAACTGGGTTGTGGAGATCACTCCATGTAAAATACTGGTACTTAGCTGCATCCGGTTAGACTGGAAGCCGACCTCAACATAGTTGGGAAAAGGCTAGGCAGATGATGATGATGACTCATGGAAAAATTACTTTGTAACTTTGCTAATCATTTATATCACATCTTTAAAGACATGACTGTACCTATTCTACCTGAACACGGCAAGTTTAACACTTGAGTAACTAGTCTAGGCTGGAATCTAGACACGTTCAAGAGTTAGTCATTCAAACGAAATATTCTAGCCGTTTATGTAAATTATTTTAAATTCACAGACCGTTTCTGTGCTTGCTAACTTTGTTCTCTCATATATATCGTTCAATAGAACATATCTTCAATAATTATGAATTATAAGTAACATAGCTATATGTATACGCAGTCGTGGAATAAAGTTATGAAGATTTGAAAATCTTGATTTTTTCTCTCAGTTTTCATCATGATTTTACAATGTATTCATAAAATTATAATTTCCTGAACGTTAAATAGGTTGAGGTATTATTAGTAAATATCATATTATAACATGGAAAAACTGGCACAGCAGTTACTGAACTTTTTTGTAGCATATTAGACACAATAAAACCACATACATTATTATATACATTTAATCATTCAATGTTACATTATCCAGAAATTCAGTTGGTGGTACAATACTTTCTTGGTATCTCGCCGATCCCAAGTACCAAAGGATTGTCATAATATGTGCACAACATCCAACAGTCCGGTTTCCGGCTATACAATTACACCAATATCCTAAGATTGCATTTCTAGTTTGGTCTTGACTCGAGGGGTGCTCATCATAAACTATATAGGTGCCGCCTGATGCGTTCTCTTGATGTATCTTTTAATTATGTACAGCTTGGGGAAATTTTTGTCCATTTCCTTTGTAGGTACAAACACTTTTACACGTCAATATTTTTTTTTATTTAGATGAGGTCGGCGTTTCCTATCTGACTACTCTGAGAAGAAAGGCCGAAACAAATCACAGGTCACAGTCTCTTTTAAAGTCCAGATATAATCTTGGTCAAACCATGTGAAGACCATGTAGATTGTTGTCTGAAATGGTCTTTTGAGGAATGAACCACACAGGCTGAGTGGATCTGTCCAGTCAGTGCACGCATTTGTCAGAAATCGTGCAGCTCCACTCAAAACTTAAGGAGCTCAACGATTCGACGAAAAATACCAAAGAAAAGTTATTTGGGTTGGTCGCATAAAGTACTCAAACTGCCGAACCATGATTAACACATTGAAGGAAACTGAACGAGTCACAATAGAAGTTTTATTGTTATTATGTCGTACGTAGAGCAGTGGTGGCCCAGTGGTATCGGCCACAACTTACGAGTTGTAGGTCGAACCCAGACAGATACTTTACTTTGTGTAAATGATTTCACCACCACTGCTCTCAAAACGGTGAAGGAAAACATCGTGATGAAACCGGCGGGTTCTAGATCCAAAAATTCGAAGACATGTGACATCTGCCAACCCGCACTGGGCCCGCGTGGTGGATTACGGCCCACTTCCTCTCACAGAGAGGAGGCCTGTGTCCCAGCAGTGGGAACATTAGGCTAATTATGACGTCGAGGGGTGTTAAGTTTCTCGCAAAGTGACCTACATAGTTCTCACATTCACAATAATTAAAATAATATAATACTTTATACAGTAAATGTTCATGTTATTGAATATAAATAAAAAGATATCCAGAAAATAAAATAGTCAGCAAAATAAAAAAAACAACATTCACTGTGTGAACTTATTGGAGCAGCTCAATTCAATATAGTCTTTGACAGTTTAATAGGCTTTCTGACATAATTTTCGCTTTAGATTTGATTTAGTGGCTTGTTAATAAAAATAGACAGCCCTGTGGTATTCAGACGGGCGGACAGACGGACAGTGGAGCTTTAGTAATAGGGTCCCGTTGGCACACTTTGAGTACGGAACCCTAAAAAGTAAACCACTTATTCCCATTTTTCAGTAAAACTTGTTCAAAGGAATGGCTCAAGAAATAGAAAAATTAAACGCAGTCGTCATGAATTAGTTTCAATTCAGCATGTTTTCAAAAAAATCTTGTAATAATTTATGCACAACATTACAAATATTAAAGAAACCAAAAGAACTGTACAGTGCAATTTACAAACTAAAATATCTGTATAGAACATACATAATATTATGTGCTTACGTATATTATACGTGTTAATAAAGCTAAAGAGTTTGTTTGTTTGGACGCGCTAATCTCTAGAACTACCAATCATTTGATAGCCCATTTCTTGAGGAAGGTACCTAATAGGCTATTTAACGTCATGTGGTACCCACTGCGACCCTTAGGAGCCGAACAAAAAAGTCAGAATGAACGCTTAGCAAAAACGTTATAAGGAATTGCGCGGGCGGGCGATTCGGTGCAACGCGGTGGGTTGGGGGCCAAGGGAGCTTTATATAATTGCCTGTTCTATTTAATTATCTAACTAGGTTGTATTGTTCCACTGCAGAGCAAAGGCCTCTCTCTCCCTTTTCCACAGAACTCTATTTTTTGTGAGTGGCCAGTCGTTTCAGTAGGAGTCAAGCTCGTCCCGCCATCTTCGTCTCGGCCTGCCGCGATGGCGCCGTGCGTTTAATGGGACCCAATCGGTAGTTCATAATTTCAGCCGAAAGACGTCTACTGCTGGACATAGACCTCCAAACACCTCCTCTTCGACCGGTTCTGCGCTTCTCGCATCCAACGGGTACCTGCGGCCTTCACAGAGTCGTCGGACCACCTTGTGCGGGGCCTTCCAACGCTACGTCTTCCGGTACGCGGTCGCCACTCCAGAACCTTTCGGCTCCATCGGTCATCTGTTCTGCGAGCAATGTGCCATGCCCACGGCCACTTAAGTTTAGCAATTCTTCGGGCTATGTCGGTTACCTTGGTTCTCCTGCGGATCTCCTCAGTCGAGATCGGTGGTTCACTTAGCCCAATTGACATGACACGCGGTAGACATGTTTGGCCCGGTACCACTTATGTTTAGCGGCTTTCTGGTAACGTCCGTGATCATGGTTTTACGAATTCCATATGAATAATGTTGCGGGCAGAAGCTAGCAAAATATAAAATAAAAACATGAGATACATAACGCAGCGTAAAATATTAAAAGTTGAAAACTTAAAGAGTCATATTAGATGTTTAATCCGTGCATAAGATGGTACTGAAAGAGGGAAGATTGACAATCTCCTTCATGCGGAGGCACCGGAAGAAAGAAAAACAGAATTTTCTTTCACAATTATCTCTTGAAATTTAAAAAATATTGTTATTTTTATTTAAGTTTAATTCTTAAAAAAGTGAGGGAATGGGAGCGAAGTGAGGGTTGTCCTAGAATAAAAATTCGAAGAAATGTTATATCTGATAACCCGCACTGGACCCGCGTTGTGGTTTACGGCTCATTTCCTCTCACATAGAGGAAGCCTGTGTCCCAGCAGTGGGCACATTATAGGCTGATTATGCTATTTTTAGTTCATCATCATCATCAGTCTAGCCTTTTCCCAACTGTATTGAGGTAGGCTTCCAGTCTACCCTGATGCAGCTGAATACTAGTATTTTATATGAAGCAACTGCCTATCTGACCTCCACAGTCTAGTTATTGGGTAATACGAAACCTCTTGGTAAGACTGGTTGTCGGGCTTCTGACGACCCGTAACGAATGTCAAAGATCCAGGAATGACAGCCGGGACCAACAGCTTAACGTGGTTTCCGAGGCACGGAGGGGTCATGGTATGTAAAGATGGTCACCCATCCAGGGTTTGCGGCTATTATAACTTAGCTACAAGCCCCTCTTAATTTTACCGTGAGTATTTTCAAATTATTAAATATTATACATATACAGAACAGATGTCCGATGGGGCCGAAAGGTTCTGGAGTGGCGACCGCGTACCGGAAGACGTAGCGTTGGAAGGCCGAAGGTGGTCCGACGACCTTGTGAAGGCCGCAGGAACCCGTTGGATGCGAGAAGCGTAGAACCGGTCGAAGTGGAGGTGCTTGGCCTTTGTCCAGCACTGGACGTCTTTCGGCTGAAATGATGATGATGATACATATACACACCATAACAGTGTTTAAAATACACTGTAAGAAGAATCTATCTATCTAGATAAAGATCTATAAAATAAATTTTGAATTTGTACACTTAGATGATTTTCTTAATTGTTTTAATTTTACTAAAGGCTGATTTGTCCAACGCCAGATAATTTTATCGGAGGAATAATTTTGATTTTTTGACAGTTCTTCAATACATAAACTGTCAGACGTCAATTTCATTCCACGAATAATTATCTGTCGATTGAAAAATCAGCTCTTAATAAAATAGGACTAGTTTTTACGAGGTAAAATACACCACGTTTGGTACACCTAGCATTGTTAAAAAAAAGTAATTAGGAACCCTATACTTTTAATATTCATTGGAAAAATAAATAAACGACCAAATACTTCTAAATAAAAGATCCGACCCCATCGTACCAAATTACAAACAAGAAAGCAACCCCAAATTGCTTCTTCCATTCTTACAGAAATTACTTGTTTCTAACAAAAGTGTTCCAGCAATACATTGATACCTTTCCTTAAATATAAAGAGCATAATATTTATTTCAATTTAAAAGTACACTTCGAAAGGGCGACAGGAACAATTGAGAAGTAAATTGCCTATTTCTTGCGAGGAACGAATTTAAGATGAAAAATTGATTTTCTTGAAAAAGGCTTAAAGATATGTTTTTTGCAATAACAGAGAATTTTCCTTGAAATCGTTCAAAAATAAGTAAATTACGAGTATGTCGGCGAGTGTTGGTGTTAGGTCGATTGGTCCATTTTATTGTTTTATAAGATTTTAAGTTAAAAGAATCGTATAGCAGTTCTTATACATTAAGGGGCTTACATGACCTAAAGCGAGGTCACTGTCGGACTGCATAGAAAAGAAAGAGAAGTGCGATGACACATCCCTGGTTATTTATTGCAAAATATGAAGCAATTATTTAATTAGGTACCTACAAAAAATCTATTATTTGGACTAAAAAATTAAAACACTAATGTTTTAGTATGTTGCTTTTAGAATAATCTGACAAAAACAGAATGATTGTATGTATAATAGTATGGTTTTTATTGTAAAAAGAAAGTTTTTAGAGGTATATTCATGATTTTTTTTGTATTGCATCAAATTAGTTGTATTATATTTTCAACACACTATCTACCTAGCATATATCCTGAAGAATATCATATATTTTTCTGATTTTGTTTACTGTAGTCGATCATATACTTTTATTGTTTTAAAACTTGCGTTTTTTGCGTTTAGGTCCTGTAAGCCCCTTAACCAATATTTGTATGATTTTCAGCCCGCGTTCTAGCTGAAAGCGATTTTATTTCAAGTCCCGTGTTTAGAGGTACGTCATAATGTGTGTTTTCTCTGTCCTCTTCAGAAACCAATCATTATTCCGCTGAAAAGCATAGTTTTTGCGACATATCTTTGAAGTGAAAACCTCTTTAGGCGCATTTTACGCTCTTTCTACATAATGAACGTACTTGAACCGTTACGATCGAGTCGGTGACGCTAAATCGGGTATATTGGCTCCAGTCGTAAGTTTTCACTTCTATCATCTTCTAAAATATTTTATTTCACATGTAGGCTTATCTGAAATAAAATATTTTGATCATAAGTGAGGTCATAAGCACACACTCTCTATTTTTAACCGACTTCAAAAAAGGAGGAGGTTCTCAATTCGGTTGTTTTTTTTTCATTTTTTTTGTATCTTCGGTCATATATAGACGTATTTGCAAAATTATTTTTTTGTTCGAAAGATGTTGATTCCGAAATGGTCCCATTTAAATTTCGTAAAGATCTGATCATGAGTTTCGGAGACAGACAACGGAACTCTTCAATAAACGCCAGCAAATCAACCGCGATTTCTGCTATCGCATATGTATGCATTGTTTACGCAATCACACAACATAACATCACGCCTGTACCCTCTAAAGGGGTCCGCAGAAGTGTTCAATAGCTTCCTGTCACTGATATTTACATAGCAAGTAGTGTTATATGAATTTGTGTGGGGTATGCAGGTACAACTAAAAAAACAAATGTTTTTCACTTTTTAGTGAAAAACATTTGTTTTTACAAAAAAAAAATAACCGACTTCCATAAAAAAACACTACAAAGTGAAAAATTAATTTCGGAAGTCGGTGTCAAAAAACGAAAATGCGGAACCAACGACACCGACTTCCGAGATTAAAGTTATTTTTCACTTTGTAGTGTTTTTTTTGGAAGTCGGTGGTTTTTTTTTTATAAAAACGTTTTTCATTACTACTATGGACTATACGTCTCACGTAGGCGGCTATCTAGCAGCAACTTACGGCAGGCAGATACGTAGCATGCCTACGCACGGTAGCGCTTTGCCGCACGGCTACGGACGTAGCGCGTAAAGCTTTGCCGCATGGCTACGCACGTAGCGCGTAGCGCTTTGCCGCATGGCTACGCACGTAGCGCGTAGCGCTTTGCCGCACGGCTACGGACGTAGCGCGTAAAGCTTTGCCGCATGGCTACGCACGTAGCGCGTAGCGCTTTGCCGCATGGCTACGCACGTAGCGCGTAGCGCTTTGCCGCACGGCTACGGACGTAGCGCGTAAAGCTTTGCCGCATGGCTACGCACGTAGCGCGTAGCGCTTTGCCGCATGGCTACGCACGTAGCGCGTAGCGCTTTGCCGCACGGCTACGGACGTAGCGCGTAAAGCTTTGCCGCATGGCTACGCACGTAGCGCGTAGCGCTTTGCCGCATGGCTACGCACGTAGCGCGTAGCGCTTTGCCGCACGGCTACGCACGTAGCGCGTAAAGCTTTGCCGCATGGCTACGCACGTAGCGCGTAGCGCTTTGCCGCACGGCTACGCACGTAGCGCGTAGCGCTTTGCTGCACGGCTACGTATTAGTTGCTAGTGACTTGCTACGAATAATTGCGGATACGGATTAAATCGCTCGAATGTAATTAATCATGCATAGATAAGTATAATATAAACTTTTGTATGCTTTTTGTTTTGACTATGTATTTATTTTTCTTCTTACCCCAATTATGAGTATGCTGAGTAACATAAAATAATCAGCCTATAATATTCCCACTAGTGGGACACAGGCCTCCTCTCTTCGAGAGGGAGTTGTCTATAATCTACCATGGGGGGTTGGTAATGTCTCTTCACAATGTTTTCGTTCACCGTTGTGAGATCAGGATGCTGAGTGCTTAAAACTTTTTTAGTGTTCGCCTGAATGTGTCTTACCTTTAATGCTTACTTTCTGAAGTTTTCAATAAAGTCAAAGTCAACATTCATTCAACTTATCAGTTTAATCAAAAGTCTCTTAACTGAGTGTTCAGAAACCAGAGGGGCGATTCTCGTAACTTTAAAAACGTTCACAGTCTGGTCTCAGTCTCAATCTGTCAAAAATGCCTCTAATTTCCCTGCCTTTTGACAAGTTTTTGACATTTGTTTGTCGCCGAGATGAGACTGCGACTAGATTTTGAACGTTTTAAATTACGAGGATTGGCCTTCGGATATCAAACCACGACCGAATGGAAGTCGAGAGAAAAGTCTTATTTATATCTGCAATCCAAATCTTTTTGTAGACTTTAAGTAGGTATAGCTTCCGTAAATGTGATGTAGGGAATCGTTTTTAATAAACTCGCTGTTTTTTTTTTGGTTTACTTGCTGGACAGGTCCACTCAATCTGTGTGGTTCTTTCCTCAATAGACCATTTCAGATACCAATCTGCGTGGTCTTCACATGATCTGACCAAGATTATATCTGGACTTTAAAAGAGACTGTGACCTCTGAGTTTGTTTCGGCCTTTCTTCTCAGAACAGTCAGATAGGAAATGCCGACCTCATCTAGTTTTAAAAATATGATTTACTTGCAAAAGTGTTTGTACAAACCTACTTACAGAAGTAAAATAATTTATCATTTATAGCTGTCAGAAGCATTAATATTGTACTCACAAGTAAATCCAAAGATATCCGGATCCGTGCGTAAATCAAATATTTCCTTCTTCACATTCTTCAATGTAAACAAAATAGTTTTAGCGTTGCTATTCTGTAAAAATCTCACCGTGAAAACTTGGGTGAAGTGAGCGTGGAGTGTGCTGTCAATAGTGTCAATTCCTAGCAAAAACAAACTCACATCACCTACATTTTCACGGTGAGATTTTTACAGAATCGACCGGTAGTTCTATTTACAGATTTACGGTGGCAAAGCCTTCCGGACAATTTGTGGGCTCTTCCGTCAATTTCCCGCGAGACTCAACCGTCAAGAATAACCGCTAGGCTACTGTTCTGAAGCGAGAGTTTCAATCGAGGACACTGGTGTGGGCTCAACTTTGTGATAAACAAAACAAGACATAACACGATTAGGGGCTCATTTTACCAAAGTCAGATAACTTTTATCCATGGAATAAAATTAACGTCTGACAGTTCTAGTATGGACAAACTGTAAACAATTAAAAATTGATTCTCAGGACGATTTATTCTAGGTATAAAAGTTGGGAGAAATATGGCCTCAAAATATACATATACACCACGGATATCTATGATATACACTGACTGGATAAACGTCCGCCGGCCTGTGGCTAAATAATAACAGCCGCACAGGTCTATCGATCAGGTTAAGCTACGCTTGCCGCGGTTGGTCTGTGGATGGGTGACCATCTTTACATACCGAGACCCCTCCGTGCCTCGGAAAGTACGTTAAGCCGTTGGTCCCAGCTGTAATTCGTGGACCTTTGACAGTCGTTACGGGTAGTCAGAAGCCCGAAAGTCTGACAACCAGTATATTATCATATTACCCAGTAACTGGGTTGTGGAGGTCAGATAGGCAGTCGCTCTGGAAGACTGAAAGTCGACCCCAACATAGTTGGAAAAGGCAGGTGATGAGTAGTCGGATCGGCGATTTTTTTTCCTTGTTGCAAACAAAATGACACTAATGCTCACCAGCTTTACATAAATCAAGTAATGAGAGAACAGTCAATTAAAATCATCCGTGTAAAACATCCATTCAATAAAATTGTTTCACAAAACCACAACAAGACTAAAACAGTATACGCTTATGTTTTAAATGTATTGTTTCGACGTCTGCTGAAAATACGCTGAATAAAATGCGGAACCCATTCGACCGCGACCACAATAGCTGCAAAGAGACAGAAAATTCTCGACAAATACATTTGTAGATAAAATTCCAACAAGTAAAGTGGAATCGGTTTGAATTTCTGCACCGAAAAGCTGCGGGGTAATTGCGGAATACACTAACTATCAGTAGCAATGGGTTTCTTTTTGACAGCTCAACTACATACATTGCGTTATTTACGTTGTTGAGCACACATTTTTCGAACTTATGAAGCAATGGTTTAGCAATATCTTTCAAAATGATTCAGATTGAGATTGATAATGTGTTACGCAATTAGTTAGGTTAAGGGATAATTACATGGACATCGACGTGCAACATGTTACCATGGATTTAGTAAACGATTCCGAAAAGTTGAAATAATTAGGCGGTAATTGACGGCACGGTTGGCACAGTGGTTAAGCGATTGACTGCTGCGCTGCATGTCGCGGGTTCGATTCCTGCACGGAACAAATATTTGTATGACCTACAAGTAGTTGTTCCGGGTCTGGCTGTTTTTGTTTGTGAGTTTAAATGTTTGTAAACGCACCCACAATACAGGAGAAATTCCTAGTGTGGGGCGAGGACTCCGTACTTTGTAGGTACCTAAATAGTTTTTTTTTGTAATGTATTACGGTTTTCGCATTTTTTGCTTTACTTGTGCTACATGACATTGCTTCTTGCCAAATTTTATTATTCTATGTCAACGGGAAGTACCCTGTAGGTTTTGATTCCGGAACATCGCATCTTTTGATTGCGTTGACTTAGAAGTTTGGTATTAACTAAAGTTCAGTGCATCTTTTTCTTTCTATTTCATTTAGAAAAGGACAGAAGATAAATTTTAGTTTAGTCCTGTAAAAGTAATCAGCGCCTTACGTAAATTGACGTAAGTTTAGTAGGCAATGGCTTGGCACGCGACGATGGCAAGAGACCGGTCGGTATGTCTTTATTTCCATGGAAGGTGGGTAGGCCTTTAGTGTCGTGCCCGCGACAGGAAGATTAAGAAGAAGCTGATCCTCAACCTGCATTTCGCCTAGACCCACCATCTCACAAAACCCTTGAACTCTGCCACCACCACGAAGTAAAATAGCGTGAAAATAAATGACGATCAGAATGCAATCGATATCTCTATTGAGCTGTTAAATCCCTATACCACGCCTTAGTACATAGCCCGTTTGTCATACTAATTAATTTGGACTTAATCCCTTTAAGATAGGATTCAATTTTCTTTGGTGATGAATTTTCTGTGGTTTTGTATTTTGCATTCGGGTTGAATCTGATATGAACTTAGATATTAGTCGCTGGCAGTTTTTTTCTGTGTTGAATTTTGTCTGGAGGAAAATCTTTCAGGGTAGGTATATATGTAACTCATTGCATTCATAAAACGCGGCCAATAGCGAGTCGGACTCGCACACGAAGAATTCCGACCCACAAGACAAAAAAATGCCGAAAAAACACGTGACTTGTATGGAACATTTAATTTTTAACTTTATTTAATTTTTATTATTTTTTGTTATAGCGGCAATAGATGACAGACTCTATGATAATTTCAACTGTTTACGTATTACGGTTCATGAGATACATCCCGCTAACAGACAGACAGATGGACGGACGGCCAGCGAGGGCTTATTAATAGGGTTCGCATCTTTTGGGTACAAAACCCCCAAAAATTTAAAAGACCTTTATTTTGTATTGCGACCGATTGTGTGGTTATCTTCGATCACTACGCACGTTAGGCCATTTTTGGAGCTTCTTCCCCACCCTTGCCACCATCATTTCCAGCCGAAAGACATCCACTGCTGGACATAGGCCTCCCCCAAGCACCTCCACTTCGACCGGTTCTGCGCTTCTCGCATCCAACGGGTTGCTGCGGTCTTCACAAGGTCGTCGGACCACCTTGTGGGAGGCCTCCCAACGCTACGTCTTCCGGTACGCGGTCGCCACTCCAGAACCTTTCGGCCCCATCGACCATCTGTTCTGCGAGCAATGTGCCATGCCCACTGCCACTTAAGTTTGGCAATTCTTCGGGCTATGTCGGTTACCTTGGTTACCCTTGCCATTATGCGGTCACATTTGTGTAACCCTGATTCCGTGATGTGACGTCACGTATTTTGTCATTCATAAACTTTATAATAATATTATTCTTATTTATATCTTTTCGTGAGTTGAAGTTAAGAATTTGAGTACTTTAGATGTATACATGTCACGAAGCTTGAAACCTTCAAACTTGATGTCACACTTTGTTGACAGCCTCGCTCCCCCTGAACATTGTAACGTAATTAATGGGTACATACATCCCTAACATAAAATTTGTGAAAAAGTGACCTTTTAGGCAACCAGATCAGAATTGCTTGCTTTCACTTTTCTATTCATATTAAATGTAACCAACATGCCATACCATATATTAACATTAACTTTTAAGCCACAAAAAAATAAATACATAAAAACATTCAAACATTTTTAACCATTTCTCGCCGCTTTTCCTACCTTTCAGCACGACTCGGCACAGGTTTGTGCTGAGTCGTGCCATTAGGGAGCTCTCATTATCGGCCGGTATGATGTTAAGGCGCCGCTCCACAACTACCCACAGCTAAGCAAAGTTACGCACGCGTACTTAGCTTAGCTTTGTGCTGTGTGACCATGTGTGACAGCCTTTTCCTAAAACTCGATTTGCTCTAGACTTAGACCATTTAGGCCGCATTCCGAATTAGCTGTAATCGCTTAGCTTTGTATGAGAATATATACGGGTTCGTCTACTATGACCCACAACCACGCTACGCACGGATGCGTGGCTGGCAAACAATTGAACCACGCAGCTACCATGGCAAACCTAAAGCCGACACGCTCACACGATTAAGGCTGCCCACCCACGTCAGACTTTTTGTCACACCGATAATCGAGTCGATTTTTCCTCCGATTCTTATGACCGACTTAACGTACACGACCGACACTTTGTGTTCAACATACTGACTGTCGGTGAGTAGTTCCCAACGTTCCACTTTTTACCAATAATCGGATCGGTCGGGATGCACTGCGTTTATTTCTGACCGACTTTTTGTAGGACGTGTGCGTTGCACTATTGCCATCAGTACGTTCTATTTTTCTCCTATAAAAATCGGTCACCGATTATCGGACATGGGCGGACAGCCATAAGGATAATTTATATTTCACTAGCTGCGCCACGCAGTTTCACCTACATAAGTTTCGATCCCGTGGAAATATCGGGATAAAAAGTAGCCTATATGTTAATCCAGGGTGTCAGCTACATCGATACCAAATATTTTCAAAATTGGCCCAGCCGTTTGAGCGTGAAGAAGTAACAAACATATAAACACACACCCCTGTTTGTACAGACACCCTTACGAGGACCTTGTTAGTCCTAGAACGAACCGAGGACCCTCCAAAAAACTGGTTTAAATACCTCGTTGGCCTTTTAGAATAAGATAGAAAGAGACAGGTGAGTAAATCTATAGTGATGAGCTTATTGGGATAATGCTATCTCAACATTTTTCTGTATGAATTTCGGCTATCATACTGAGGACCTGAAATACACAGCTAAATGTGACCAACGATGCACATACGAGGACTTTGTGTAAGCCAACCGAGGACCTCTTACGTAAGCCCTGCGACGTCCTTCCGAGGACGTATTTTTACACAATATTTCTTATAGCTTGTACAAAGTGCGGACGTTGTGTTAGACTTTATATCACTAAACCGAGGACAGTTTTTCGCGTAGAACTTGTACAAACCGAGGACCTGGAAAATACCTACCTACCTACCTAAAACATTTTACGTGTAAGATAATAATCAATGTTCCGATTTATTTCTTACACACTTTTTCTAAAATGAAGTACCAAGCGAGGACGAGTCAATGTCTTTACGTTTGTCAGCGCTTCTCAAAGGATTATTTATCAAAGAGAGCCGACAGTAACGGCTTTATTTTGTTAAACACTCGTGATTGTTGCTTATAACGTAAACAAAAACCCAGAAATCGATCCTTATCAGCGACACTATCGAATGGTGTAATAAATACAGTGTGTTTTTTTTTCAAAATCAACGGGTTCGATTCCTGGCTAGAAATATTGATTTTTCAAAAATCCAATGATGCAGTTTTAGTTTTCACCAACATCGAGGCCGCGACTCTTTTGAGTACTTTTCGCTATTCCTCATAGTTTCGGATTTGGCCATCCACGCTCACTTCGAAAATTCATCCTGTGTTTAGAAAAGGAGAAACTGACTGACAGACTGACATATCAACGCACAGCCGCAACTACTGGGTCTAGGAATGTGATTTTAGACATTACGGACGCTTTTAACGTTCTACATTGTTCTCACATGCATAATTTTTAACATGAATGATCTAAACAAGATTTTGTAACCATATTATTTTGATTTAAAAGAGTGTCCATGGAGTTTCTTGCCCGTTCTTCTCCATAGGTACCTGCGCTTTGGAATGGGCAACTAGCTTCAGCTTTCTGACTGACCGACCCCTTTTTTTTTTTTTTTTGCGGATGGGAAATCATCAAATGACCCCTCCCGCTCTGGGTGGAGCGGAAGGGAGTGTCAGACTCCTATTGACTAAAACCCACCCGTGTTCCTTCCTTAGCCCTTTATGTTCCGGGCCAGCGGTAACCCTTTCGGACAATCCCGCTGACTCGGCAGGCTTCGGCCCTATGGGGTCCTCGATGCTGACATCTCTTTGAGGTGCGCGTGGAACACGTACGCGCCGTCCGGCACGGGCCTGGTCCTGATCGGATCGGACGGTGAGCTACCCATTACTCGCCGCCCGCAGGCCCGCGCTTACTGTGGCCGGGAGTCGTCGCGCGGCTCCCGACGCCCGGAGCGTCTCCCGCGGCGGCTGGGACGGGAGGCTCTCTCCCTGAGCTGACCGACGCCTTGACAATTCAAAAGTGCCTGTTGAGTTTGAGTTGAGTTTGAGATTGTGAAATTTTGCACACGGCTTCCTTTTATAATGTAGGGGAGCACTAAGAAGGGGTTTTTGGAAATTCAACCTTTAAGGGGGTGAAAAGGGATCCCCCCTTTTTACCCCCTTGTTTTTTGTTTGTATGAAAAATCTTATTCCTTGAGTTAAAAAACTTGGCACAAATACAAAAAATGCCAAACTTCATAATTTACTTATATAATAAGTAAATTATGAAGTTTGTCATTTTTAGTTTTTTTAAACTACCCCCTAAAGGGGGATTGTGGGGTGTCAGAATTTGTATGGAAGATTTTTAACTCGCGGTCCGATTAGCTTGAAACTCAGTATTTATACTTAAGACCAAAAATAAAGAATACCGTGTATCAGGGTTTTTCGAAAATCTAGCCCTAACGGGGTGAAAAGGGGTAGTTAATTATACAAGCGAGGATTTTACTGCGTGGCTTGAATAACTCGAAAATTGGTATAAATAAATCTTCGAGTGAAGTAATGAACATAATAATATAACAAACGATTTTTCGGAATTCCACCCCTGTGGGGGTGAAGACCAAGAATACGGTTTATATGAAGAATCTTATTCATATGGTTAATAAACTTGAAACTAAAGGGAGATTGGGGGTGTAAATTTTGTATGGAAGAATTTTAACGCGTGGTCCAATTAATTCGAAACTCAGTATGTAAGACCAAAATAAATAATAAAGTAAGTATATCAGGTTTTTTAGAAAATCTACCCCTAACGGGGTGAAGAGGGATAGTCAATTTCTTAGGGGAGTATTTTATTACGTGGCTTGATATGATAATTGGTCATAATATTTAAGTCAAGCTATAGAAAAATCCCAGGGATAAAATATTTTTCATAGCCATGTTTATAATTACGTCTAAACTTGCTATGGAGTATCTTAATTTGACAGGACTAAACTAATATTTATCTTCTGTCCTTTTAAATATAAAGAAAAAGATGCACTGAACTTAAATTTTGTTTAGTTTGTGAACAAGGGAATCGGCGCCATTAAGTTATTAAGTTTGCATGCTTCCCAAATTATTTTGATCTCGCTTGATAATATTTCTTTGTTGTTTTCTAAATAAGCATTGTGTTATGAAATTTTATGTCAAGTTTTTAGCCCAATTTATGTCGATTTCTTTTAATTATGGTTTCTATAAGTCTTTTTGTTTGAGTCGTTTTCTATTATCTGTTATGTAAGTTTTATAATCATGCTTCTCAAAGATGTTATTGCAACTTGATGATTATTTTTATAAGTAGATCGTTGGTAAAAGTTTGTTAAATAATTTGTTCCATTTTAAAATAAACCTACTTACTTTTATTTCAGTAAAGTTTATCACGTGGTTTCCTTTAGTATGTTCATGTTCTGTATTTCTTTGTACTTTATATTTGTTTCAAATCTTGCTGCAGACATTTCACCTAGGAAGGCATTTATTTTCTTTATGAAAAGCACACGTCTTTAGCTCCTATGACAATACAATATTTTATGGTGCAAATCATAATGTTGTATAATATAAGCGGGTTAGGTACTTAGCATATGCTGCAGAAAAAGCCTGATTATTCCTCGTCCACCTAGTAGCTACCAACGATTTGTTTAAGGATTCAGTCTACCTTCGATTTTCTCCTTCATAATTTTATTTAAATGATAGCATATAATTTGTCTTCTACACACAAGGAAAACTGTCGAAACGAGGACTAGAATACACACTGTTCGGAAAATCTAGCAAACCGAGGTCTTAAATACACATTGTCTGGAAAAGCTACCTAACCGAGGTCTTTTGTGTTAAAGTTAACACATAGGTCCTCGGATAATACAACAAACGTGAAATGAGTGTAAAGAGTCTGTGTATGAGGCGACAGTGGCACCATCTGGTGGATACACAATGTCTGTGTAAGATTATGAATAATTTTGATCAAACCGAGGTTCAGACAACTTTTTCGTATTAAGTATATAGAAAGACTCAAAATCGCTTGCAGAAAACGAATCTTTGGTCAAGTCAAACCGAGGACCCTCGAAAAGGTCCTCGCTTTGAAAAGGTCCTCGGTCGTGCCTTGTGTATTCATACGCACGTCCTCGGATGGTACTTAAAACAAACACACCCCCACACACACACACCCACACACACACCCCCCCAACACACACACACACACCCACACCCCCACACACCCCCACACACACACTCACAAACTTTTGCCTTTATAATATTAGTGTGAAATGTGATTATACAGGGTGGCAGGGACAACGACACACAGCCTGTGACCATTAATTCACTACATGACTCTGAACCCCTGCGTTGAAACTTTTTAATAGCTGACAAAAAATTTTAACGCTGAGGGGTCTAGAATCATGTACCTACTGAATCCTAACAGGTTGTCCCTGCCATCCTGTATAGTATAATGTACGATCACCAAAAGTGATCAGTAACCAGGGTCGTCGGATATAGTTGAAGTATAGTAAGACACCGAATGTAAGTTTGCCGAAATCCAACTTCGAACATCGATTAATCGGTTTACCAATTAATTTATTTTTTACTTTTAATTCTTTTTGTCTAACTTCGAGTGAAATGAGACAAAAATAATTAGAAGCGTCTATAGCGCGACCGCTTAACTGAGACGTTGCCTGAGGTAGCAGCGCGGTGCGGGAGGGGTGTAGTGTCGTGATGCGAGAGCTCAGTGATTCGTCAACTTGTGACAACTATCACCCCTCCCGCACCGCGCAGCTACCTCAGGCCGTTGCCTGAGACGTTTCTAAGTTAAGCGGTCGGGGTAGCTCACCGTCCGATCAGGACCAGGCCCGTGCCGGACGGCGCGTATGTGTTCCACGCGCGCCTCAAAGAGATGTCACCATCGAGGAGGGGCCCCATAGGGCCGAAGCCTGCCGGGTCAGCGGGATTGTCCGAAAGGGTTACCGCTGGCCCGGAACATAAAGGGCTAAGGAAGGAACACGGGTGGGTTTTAGTCAGTAAGAGTCTGACACTCCCTTCCGCTCCACCCAGAGCGGGAGGGGTCATTTGACGAATCCCATCCACAAAAAAAAAAACCGGTCTGCCTATAACATTGGCTTAAGTAGCAAGCCTCTCCGTGCACATCCTACATAGCGGTAGAAGGTCGACTTTAAACATGTTCCAACTGCATTAAAATTTCTGCCATTACAATTATGGGAACTGTATTGACTGGAGTTTCATTATCTGCTAATGTAAATGCATTAGTTAGTTACAAGTTTTAATATACTTACCTATTATTATAAAAATTGTTTGGAAATATTGCTATGTTCTTTTAGTGTAGCGTTTTAAACGGCACACTGTGGTGGCCATTTCTGGGACACAGACCTGTTGTGCATTCATCATGGAGGTTATGTGTTAAAGGATTACAATATCCACTTTTCAATTCTTCCACAAAATAACTCTACTCAACCTAGCAATCAAACCCAAGACTCAACGTTCACCAGTCGACCACTACACCAACGCCTCAGTCTTCCTCGACATTCTGGGGGCCTAAAAAGGCCACTTTTGCAGAATCATAAAAGGAATTCATCAAATCATTATAAATCATAATAGACAGTTAACTGTTAAGTTAATCGTATCAAATCCCATTGGTGAAGGATTTTTCAGTTATTTTTTTTGGTCTGTGCTTAAATACCAATCCAAATCCAATCCCAATCTCTTGCAACGAAAAAAAGCAAAATACGTTTATGATTCTGCCAAAGTGGCGTTTTTAGGCCCCCTGTTCCTTCTCTATAATTCCTCATGAATTTTCAAATCACTTACCTACCTACCCCACCAGAAAATCTAAAATTAAACTTTAACTCTACATCAAACCGAATTCACTCCGAAATGGATCCGAGAGAAATTACAATAATTAATATTGAAAGCGTGCCTGCGGTTTGTTGTAGAATGTTTGGTCGCTTTTTAAATCCTCCGCCATTCTTTCCAACAGACCTTAATTTTTCAAACCAAAACAAGGCATGGATGAAATGAGGCTTCCGAAATTTTATCAAAGAGATTCAAGAGAACTTTTAAAACACAAATCAAAAGTTTTTTTTTTTTAATTAGGCTGAGAAAAAGCACTTTTTGAACGTAAAAATTATATAAGACAGTCCCCTAAAACACCCACCCTTCACCACTTACTAGTGCTTTATCTATAATACTAGCTTGTGCCCGCGAGGTCTGTCAATAAAAACTATCCTATGGCCTTCCCCGGGATGCAATCTATCTCTCTGCCAAATTTTATTGAAATCCGTTCAGTGGTTTAGGCGTGAAAAGGTAACATACAGACAGTCAGACAGAGTTACTTTCGAATTTATAATATTAGTAGGTATGGATATAGAAAACGCCTGTGTGTGTGTTTTGGTCAGAGGTGTACCTTTGAAACAGTCATATGTCGTCAGTTATGTTTTAAATAAAAAAAAACTTTACGGTACTATATAAAAAAACAAGTGCTTTACTTTGCTTAAATTATTTTATCACCACTGCTCTCAAAACGGTGAAAGAAAACATCGTGAGAAAACCAGTATGTCCTAGAACCAAACATTCGATTACATGTGACATCTACCAGCCCGCACTGGGCCCGCGTGGTAGATTTCGGCCCTTCCACCGAGAGGCGGCCTGTGTCCCAGCAGTGGGAACATTATAGGCTGATTTTGCTGTTACCACACACAACCGGGTATAGATCCAGACTCCGGGCTAGTATTGAGATATTCCTAATGGATAATCCAAACAGCAAGATGGAGATCAAACCTAGGATCGTCTATACTAGGCAGCTTTTATTTGAAACTAGCTTTTGTCTGCAGTTTCACCGAGAAAATTCCCCTTGTCCAGGGGTAATTCCGTAACACACTTTCAATCTCAATCTCAATAATTTTGGAGGATATTGCTAATCATTGCTTCATATGTTAGAAAAATTTGTCTGCTCAACAACGCAATGAATGTCGTAGAACTGTCAAAATGAAAGCCATTCCTCGCAATTACCCCGCAGTTTGGCAAATTTCTTTAAAAGGTAACATTCAGAGCTACTTTCGCATTTATACCTATTACAGGCGTATGAACATAATTTTTAATTCACTACCTGGGTCCCATGGACACATACTTGGCACATTACCATTTTATTATTCATTTGAACGCCTCAAGCACAGTGAAACCACATTAAAATACTAATTAATGTTTTATAAACTCTGCCTTCTCTATATATTTTATAATAAATTAGAATAATAAGTAAACAAATAACAACTAATATCTAATTAATTAATAAAAATAACAAAATTAAATCCTAACTTAACTAAAACTATACACAAACTAAAATATGTTTCAATGTTTGATTGGTCTAGAACCGAGTTCAAAACTAAAGTTCAACAGGTGAAATTCAACTCCTGCTTCTCGATAGCCTACATTATAATTTAGTTTGAGCTATTGTTTCCTTGTGTAATAATGTAAATAGTATAATAGGAAAGCTTTGTGCGTATTCGATATTTACTTCTATACATATTATAAATTTAGATCGTTTTTCGTGTGTCGCTGTTTGACCGCGTTGTTCTTTTGTAGGTACTATTTTTTTTATTAACATTATTAAACTAAGTACGTAACTGATTTTGATTCGTTTTTACCATCATTTGGAGAATATATTCCGGAAGGTTTACGTGTATTAAACAAAGAGAATAAACTTATATAATATATATATGCTTAAAAGGAGTCGCCACCAACTGTATACTGTACAACGTGTATTATCGAAATAAAACATTTTTGATTTTGATTTGAATAAGGGGCTTCTGGCTTAGTAATAACAGCCGCACGGGGCAATTGGTCCGTGGGTGCGTGACCATCTTTACACCAAGTGCCTCGCGTTGGTCCCGGCTGTCATTTGTGGATCTTTAACTGTCGTTGCGAGTCGTCAGAAACCCGAAAGTCTGACCAGTCTTACCAAGGTGTTTTATCGTATTATCCAGTAACTGGGTTGTGCGGGTCAGATAAATAGTCGCTCCATGTAAAATACTAGTATTCAGCTGCATCAGACTGGAAGCCGACTTAAACTTAGTTGGGAATAATCTAGGCATATGATGATTGAACTTACATTTAATTAAAAAATTACGATGTTTGTCAAGTCGTAAAAACCGTGTAAAGCAGGGGCTGGTCGCTAGTATGCTATAAAAAATAAACATGGTAAAGAGTGGCAAAATTTTATGACAGCGTTTGTGTTCCCGACTACCTTTAACAAACTTTCAAAGTAAGTTTAAGCATTATAGGTATTATTACTAGCAGCGACCCGCGGTTTCACCCGCATAGGTGTCGATCCCGTGGTAATACGACTGATAACGAATGTAATAAATTAATTTGGGGAGACAGAAACAGTGAAGAGATCGGAAAGTTTTTGGAAAGTTGTCACTCGCAACTGAGAAATATTAATTTTCCCGTAGAATTTACACACTGCGCTGATCACTTTTGTTGTAATGAGGATCACAAGCTTATTTTAAAGCAAATGTATAGCGATATTGTGCAAATACTTAGTAAGGCAGCGGCAGACAGCTATGTTGGTCCTGTGTCCAGGAAACATAGATATATGCCAGGGTGGAACAAACACGTCAGCGGTGCTCACAGAGAGGCTCGATTATGTTATCAAGAATGGATAATGAGCGGGAAACAAAAAAGCGGACCTATTTACGATAGCATGTGCCAAACGAGGCGACTTTTTAAATCTCGGGTAAAATTTTGTCAAGATAATGAAAAACAAATCAAGCTAGATATAATTGCACAGCATCATTCGAATAAACAATTTGGTAAATTCTGGAAAAAGACAAATAAACTCAACCCAAAATCGAGTCTACCTGTGAGCGTTGCGGGCGTGCATGTGCCTCGTGATATAGCCAACCTGTTTCAGCGTCATTTTAGGGTGGAATCTCCTCCTGTAGGCTCGACTGATCGGACACGGGGTGCTGAGATCATGACAGGGGACGTTACTGTTCGATTTTGTGCCAAGGAAGTTGCCACCGTAATACATAAAATGGTGCGAGGTAAGTCCCCTGGTCATGATGGTCTCAGCATTGAGCATTTGAAATATGCTGGTTTCCATTTGTCTCGAGTGCTTGCTATGTTTTTCAGCTTGTGTGTGAGTCATTGTTACCTACCGGATGAACTTATACATACCGTGGTTGTTCCGGTTATAAAAAACAAGACCGGGGATGTCTCTGACCTGGCAAACTACAGACCCATCTCGCTGGCTACTGTGATAGCAAAAGTGCTGGACAGTCTGCTTGACAAACACCTGGATAGGCACATAGAACTTCATGATGCTCAATTTGGATTTAGACCTGGCCTCTCGACTGAGAGTACCATCCTGTGCCTCAAGCAGACTGTGCAGTATTATACGGCCAGGAAAACGCCAGTCTATGCCTGTTACCTGGACTTGTCCAGGGCATTCGATTTGGTATCATATGATGTGTTGTGGCAAAAGATGAAAAATGAAACAGATGTGCCACGTGATGTTGTTGCAATGTTGAGATATTGGTACTCGAGTCAAAGGAATATTGTGCGGTGGGCAGGCTCACACTCGGACATGTATGGGTTGGAGTGCGGGGTGAGGCAGGGGGGGTTAACCTCTCCTCGTCTCTTTAACTTATACATGAACGAGCTGATCGGCGAGCTCAGCAGAACAAGCATAGGGTGCCATATAGATGGTCAGTGCGTCAATAATATCAGCTATGCGGACGATATGGTGCTGCTGAGCCCGTCGATCAGTGCCATGCGCAGGCTGCTAGGTATTTGTGAAAATTATGCACGAACCCATGGACTCAGATATAATGTGAAGAAGAGTGAAGTGATGGTGTTTAAGGCTGGTAATAAATCATTAGCTAATGTGCCTCCCTTGTATCTTTGCGGTGCCAGCTTAAACAAAGTGTCAAATTTTAAATATCTGGGTCACTGGGTCTCAGAGGATCTAAGTGACAATATTGATTTGGAGAGGGAGTGCAGGGCGCTGTCTGTGCGCTGTAACATGCTGGCCCGCAGGTTTGCACGGTGTACCGAGCAAGTCAAAGTGACATTATTTAGGGCCTTCTGTCAATCTTTTTACACCTGCAGCCTGTGGACTAAGTTTATTTATTTTTTATTATTTATTTATTTATTTCATAAAACAATTTACATTGTGTTTGAAATTACAAAAATATTACATGTTAACCCTAACAGAAGCAATAATCAAATATTAACAAAAATAATTTTAAAAATATTACTATGTCATCTTTACATGTCAAACCATAAAAACATAAAAACAACCATTTGTATGTCCAACCATAAAAAGCCCAAACACAACCATGTCCATTCCACGTTAGGTAGACCTAAGTATTGAAAATTAAATGTAGATTAAATTCCGGTTAGATGTAAATTAAATGTCAATAAAATGTACCTAAGTTAAATGTCAACGAAATTGAATTAAAAGAAAAATTTAAATGCCAAATCGATATAAATTAAATGTCGACGATATAAATTGAATTACCAATTGCATAAATCCAACCACCTCAGCTCAAAAACAACCATGTCTCTTCCATGTTGCGTATATTAAAAGAGAATCAAATCAAGTGTAAATAAAATGTCAGTTAAAATTAATTAAGCGTCAATTAAAAGCAAACTAAATGTCAAATAAATGTCAATCAAATTAAATGTCAATTAAACCAAATCAAAAATAAATGCCAACTAAATCAAATGTCAAATAAATTGAATGTCAGTACCATATCAACTAATTCATACACAATTTATCTAGAATCATTCAACACAAATCGGATACAGAATATAAACATTTTTCTATTAGAAAGGCTTTCAGCTTTGCCTTAAATAAGTTTGTGTTATAGACTAAAGTTTTTAAGTCAGTAGGTAACTTATTATATAACTCTACTGCTTGATAACGTGAACAATGCTTTGCTATGTTAAATTTAGGCACCATTGTATTTTTAATCACTTTCCTTCGTGTGCTCTCTCTCAGATCTCTTTCTTTTTGTGATTCATATTGATGTATATATTTTGCGAACTTGCTTAACAGAACTAGTATATACAAACTTGGAACTGTAAGAATGCTTAATTTCTTAAAATATTCTTGGCATGATTCACGCTGTGAAATTTTTACAATGGTTCTAATGGCACGCTTCTGAAGGATGAATGCTCTTTGGCGGTTGTAGTTATAGCTATTTCCCCAAAACATTATGCTGTACCTCAACCTAGATTCAACCAAAGCATGATAACATGCTTTAAGCTGTTTTGAGTCTATTTCATCCCTGAGGCTCCTAAGTGCATAACATGCAGATGATATAGAGGAGTCAATAGCAGCAAGCTCCTGTTTCCAGTTTAGATTTGAATCAATATGTATACCTAAGAATTTTACCTCATTCACCAATCCTATCTTGTCTCCATTTAATGTCACATCTATAGTGTCAGTGTTACGAGATGTAGTCTTAAATAACATTATATTTGTTTTATTTGTATTAATTAGTAAATTATTAGCTGTAAACCATTCAGAAAGATTATCTAGACTTTTATTTACCTTTATGGACAATTCTTTTAAGTCATGCGCTCCAATTATCACGTTTGTGTCATCAGCAAAAACAACACACGAAACATCCGGCTGAACTGTGTTCATGAAATTTAATAAATCGTTTGTGAAGATAAGATACAATATTGGACCTAAAATTGAACCTTGAGGTACCCCGCGTCTAATGTATATCATCTTTGATTTATATGCTATTTCATGATTGTTTTCATCAATGTTTTTTATTTCGACATACATTCGTCTGTTTTGTAAATAAGATGTCATAAGTTTTAAAGCATCACCTCTTATACCATAGTGTTCCAGTTTAGCAAGCAGTAATTGATGATCTATAGTGTCAAATGCAGAACTCAGGTCAATAAATAGTCCAGCCACTTTCATTTTGTCATTTAATTTACAAACTACGTCATCAATGAGAGTGTCTATGGCATCTGAAGTGCCAATGCCCTTTTGATACCCAAATTGTCTTAAATGGATTATTTTATTTAGATTCAAATGTACCATTAGTCTAAATTTAATTAACTTTTCGAAAAGCTTCGACAAAGTTGGTAACAAGGATATTGGTCGGTAATTTTTTGGGTCAGTCTTGGTGCCCTTTTTGTATATCGGAATTACCTTAGCCAGTTTGAGTTGATCAGGAAAAATGGACTCTTTAATACATTTATTAAAAAATTCAGAAAGTGGATGTGCTAAAACTTCTATGTTCTCCTTAATAATTGTTATTGGTAAGTCGTCATATCCGCACGATTTTTTGTTAGCCATGTGACACACAATCTTTTTTATTTCCATTGGTGTAGTCGGCTTGAAAGATAAGTTACTCTCAACTCTCACTGTTGTTTCATTCAGAAAGGACATCGCTTTACCTTTGTTAAGTGTCAATGATGGCTTGTAAACAAAGCTGTCAACGAATTTATTAGCAATATCCTGGGAATCACAAATAACTTTGTTATCTATATTTAGGACAAGTTTTTTACTAGGCTTGTTTTTTGTTTTCTTTGTATGTTCATTTACTAGTTTCCATGTCTCTTTGGGTATATTTTTAGCTTTACTGAGATGAACTGATATGGCTAACTTTTTAGCTTGCTTTATAACCCTTCTGTAAATTCGAATGTATTTAATTTTGTAATTTGAGATACTAACATTATTTGGGGTGCCACAACATAAAACTCTTTTCATTTTACTTGATACTTTGACTCCCTTGGTTACCCACTTAATTATTTTATTTTTCACAGGCTTAATTTTAATAGACTTCTTTGGGTAACAGGTACGAAAAATTTTGCCAAAATTGTCAAGAAAATTATTTATTCCCATATTACTAAAATCTATATTTGAAATACTCTTTTTAAAAGCAGCATTATTTTTTGTGTTAATTAATCTTTTTTTAATTGTTATGGTATATTCTGAACTCTTCGTTTTCTCATTAATCTTATCTAGAACCATATCGCAAAAAAGTCCACCATGACCATCTGCCATGCCATTGTGATCGACCAAGCAACGCTCTATACAATCATCATCAACATTTGTAATTATATTGTCAATACACGAGTATGATTTATTTCGGATGAAGGTAGGAGTTTTTATAAGGTGTCTAAAATTATAACATCTCAATAAACTTATGAACTCTGAAGCTTTTCTACTTTCAACCAGTACGTCGATATTAAAGTCGCCACAAATTAAGCACTTCCTATCCAGAAACAGTTCCAACAATTTTTCTAAGGTACTCATGAAACTCTCAAGATTTTTCTCAACTGGACTTCTATAGCAACAACATATGTGTAAACCCGTTTCAAGATCTTTTACACCACAAATCTCAAAACTTTCTGATCTATATAACTTTTTAATTGCGTCAATGTTTTCACATTGTTTATTTTTATGTGCTAAAATAAGGCTACCTCCCCTCTTTTTATTTGTCCTTGTGTTGTATGATGCTAAATTATAATTGGACATACAAAACACATGTGCAGATTTATCATTTAGGAAATGTTCTGTTATGCATAAGTAATCTAAAACAATTTCATGTGTTTCGATATATAACTCAAGTTCTATTTTTTTATTACTTATGCCACATACATTTTGATGAAATATTTTAAGACAGTTTGTTTTCGATAGTAATAGAACTGAACAATCATTGTTTAACCTGTTTTGGGCATCTGTTTTAGTCAAGAAAAAGATCATTATTATCGGTGGTTATTGACGAATTATTTAATTCTGTTTGTGTAGCAGAATTTACCAACACTTTCGGTGTCGTAGTATTATACCTAATATTGTCAAAATTCCAAATTGTTTGTGTGTGAACATTCCTACATTGCACGTTTAACGATTGATGTTGGTTGTTAATCCTATTTTGCACATAATTTAAATATTTTGTCTTATACTTTATACCTAGTATTTCCCTGTGTATTAACTGGCATGCAATCAACTTGTTGAAATAACCATCTGTGTTAGTATAATAATTGTTGTCAAGTGATATAAAATTCGCATTTTCACAATTTTTACAAACATATTTTAACGTGCAATTCAATTTGGATACATTTAAATATTTATTGTAATAGATCTTACTTACTAAAATGTTTGTTGTCTGAATGTTGTGCAAGGTGTAATGCAAAGCACTTATTATACTTAACGGATTTTTGTCATTAGAACCCGCCATTATCAAAATAAAGTCAGATTTGGTGAAATCTTTGCACATAGATAAACATGAATTTAATATTTACACGCAGCGTACATACAGTGCTCTGCGAGTACAGTATAATAACGCGTTCAGGGTGCTGTTCGGGCTGCCGCGCCACTGCAGCGCTTCAGCAATGTTTGCGGTGAAAAGCGTGGATGGTTTTCATGCCATCATGCGGAAGCGTTCTGGGTCTCTTATGAAGCGGATGCGGGCCAGCTCGAACAGCCTTCTGAGCGTGTTCGTGGGTCGATGGGACTCGCCGATGTGGCGGCACTGGATGCGACTACACACTATGGGTGGTCGCGTCCAGGGCCTGGCATAAACTGGCACTCCTGTGCGGTGCCACTTTGTGTTTTTTATTTTTTTTTCTATGGCTTTGTTTTTTGTATGTACTAACAGTAGTTTTATAAGGTTTTTGTGTTACTAACAGTATATGGACTACGTCTGAAATAAATGTCTTATTATTATTATTATTAATATCGGAATAAAAAGTATCATATGTATTATTCTGACGTATAAACTATATTACTGTAAAGTTTCATCAAAATCCGTTTAGTAGTTTTTGCGTGAAAGAGTAACAAACATCCATCCATCCTTAAAACCTTACGCGTTTATAATATTAGTAGGATGAGTGAGCGGGTCACAATACAGATATAACTTTTTTTTTTTCTTTTTTTTTTTGTTTGTATGCACTATAGAGGGTGGCGGGGACACCACCTGCCGCAGAAATTTGCACTTGTACCACACATCACTAAACTTAAATGCCTCACCACTCTCTATCATCTTTAAACGATTGACAGGAACAGAACGATATTTTAAATTTCGATTTGTGGTGCAAGTGGACCTTAGTTGCAAATTTCTTAATATGAACTTAACTACAGTCAGAATAAAGTTCAAAATTCAAAAAGTGGCTCAAAAGCTTAGGCTAAAGAATTCGGTAAAAAAAATGAAACAAAAGCCAAACACTATAAATTCCTTTAAGATAAAACCAACAATTCGTTACCTATCTTCACCTAATCTTAACTACGAGTGCTTCCGGGCCTCCTAACAGGAACCGATCAAATGGATTCTCGATACGGTCTGTTAGCCAGTATCGGGATCAAAATCGCAATCAGCATCGGAATCGAAGTTTTATTAAGAATAGTTAGTCCGCCAGGGCAGGTCTCTAAGCTATTCGTATGACGTTAGCAGTTCGACGTGATGTAGAAGTTACAAATACGTCAGACGTAACTTGGCGGGCCTGAACTTCGCGCAGAAGGCTGCGCAGTAAGATTTTTTAGGAACCAAATGGTGAGATGAGGCGAGTGTGAGTGAGAGAACATGCGCGAAAGTTCGCAAAGGCTATACTCAGGCCCGCCGAGTTACGTCGGTCGTATTGAAAGATCTTTTGGCGCTTGAATGACGTTGACAGAGGGGGCATTATTGGTAAACATTTGTTGAATTGTTTTGTGAAATGTATAGAAAAAAAAAAACTGCCCAAGTGCGAGTCGGTCTCACACACGAAGGGTTCCCGTGCCACAAGGCAAAAACGCCGAAAAAAACACGTTTGTTGTTGTATGCCCCCTTTAAATATTTATTTTATTCTGTTTTTAGTATTTGTTGTTATAGTGGCAACAGAAATACATCATCTGTGAAAATTTCAACTATCTATTTAAGCTATCACGGTTCATGAGATACAGCCTGGTGACAGACGGACAGACGGACAGTGGAGTCTTAGTAATAGGGTCCCGTTTTTAGCCTTTGGGTACGGAACCCAAACAAGACGGGGCGGCGGCGGCTTTAGTTCTGACTTTGGCCACGCACCAAAGGACCTTGCAGCGTTCTACAGTGTGAGTCTTCATAATGTGTCCATATCGAAATGGGGGAAACTAAGCTTAATTTTATCGACGGAAAAAATAATTAAAAAAATCTAAAAAAAAATAAAAAAATGTAGGTAGCATTTTTTAAATTCTTTTTCGCTGCTGTGACCCCTGTGTAAACAATCGCCCCTCAATTGAGAACTATGGTTTTTTTAACAAAAATCTGATATTTTTTCATAAATTTTTACAATAATTGTAAAATTACTCGATAAAAGCCCCGATTACCTACCCTTTTTTATTACTTTAAATTATTCTCCATCGTATCAGATTTCTAAACGTAAAAATACCATGTTTATAACTCATTCACAACATTTCCTATCAACTGTTAAAGAAAGGCCTTGCAATGACCATACTTTAGCAGGTAAAGATCCTTTTAAACATTTTTTTATTTTTTCAAATATTTTTTCCGTCGATAAAATTAAGCTATGTTTCCCTCATTTCGTTATGTGCACATTATGAAGACTCACACTGTTTAAGAGTATTTTTTTCATGAAGAAAAGATTTTCTTTTGTTTTTGTTTTGTTGTGGAACGTCATTTTAATGTTATGGTAGGCGCCTCAAATTGTTGGGACTTTTCATAAAATTTTTTTTTTTGGCAAGTAAAACCCCAAAAATGTTTTTTTTGTCTCTTTCTTTACAATCTGCCGGAAGCCCGGAACCATAAAATCTATATAAATTATTTAACATTTATTAAATCACTTGATTCTTGCACGGCACGCATTTTAAGGATATTCCGTACTCTTCACCACAATCACCATAATGTTTTTGTTAATTTGTACAGAAATGTCGTGCCTAATCAGTAGAACATTTCAACAACAGCATTAGCTAGCAAAAACACAATACTACCCGCTATCTGAGGCAGTCGGATAAAAATCCTCAAATTCACGAAAACACTGGAGCTAAAATGATTATTTCTACATGAAATACTTTCAGCCATATTGTATACAGGTTTGTGTAACATTTTTCTACAAAAGCAGGCATAAAATATGTAAATGAAACATGAACCTCCTAAGGGAAAGCTATGTTTCATATAACAAATATTTTTACAAGCGGCTTCTCTAGACAATATTTATATTCCTTCTACATAGCCATGCCCGTCGCACACACAACTATATATTCTATTGTCATTAAAATTATATACCTACTAGTTGTGTCCCGTGGTTTCACACGCATAAGTCTCGGTCCCGTGGGAATACCGGTATAAAAAGTAACCTATATCCTAACCCAGGTCATGGTCTACCCATGTGCCAAATTTCATCCAATACCGTGTAGCCGTTTTAGCGTGAAAGTGTAACAAACAAACATAAAAAATATAATATATTTCCTTTTAAGAACATTATTGTGATGATAATAGTTTTGATAATATAATGAGAACGTGAAGTCATAGTATATTTGTAATTTATATTACTACTAGCTGACCCAACAGACGATGTCCTGTTATTGATTCGAAAGACACGTGGCGCCATCTATTACCATAATAACGTTATTGTTGTTTTCCTTGGGAACAACACTTTTTTTTGGGATGAACGGTACCCCAAGTCCGTTTCTGTACACTTGACAACGTATACAAAATTTCAGGATGATCGGTTCAGTGGTTTAGGCGTAAAAAGGTAACAAACAAACTTACTTTCGCAAATACAATATTTGTAGTATGAGGGACAACCGTCAGTCTTAAAGGTTGATGCTACCCACGCCAATTTCCATTATTCATAACAAGCCGAAATTTCCTTTTACACAGAAGTCTTGGGAGAAAACATTTATTAGTCGTGTTATTATTTTGATACTGTTACCGTTTTGCTGTTTGAATGTTATTTAGTGACATTGGATCGATATTTGGCAATTTACACTTTGGAATTCAGTCTAGCATCTATAATCAGCCTATATTGTTCCCACTGCTGAGACACAGGCTTCTTCTCAGTGAGAGGGAGTGGGCCGTAATCCACCACCCAGGGGCAGTGCGGGTTGAGAGATGTCACATGTCTTCGAATTTTTGGTTCTATGACATGCCGGTTGCCTCACGATGTTTTCCTTCACCGTTTCGAGAGCAGTGACGCATTTTTCTTTCCTATTTATTTATTTTCAGTGGTGATGAATAATTTCCAAAAATTAAAGCGCTTGTCTCGGTTTGAACCTACGACCGTAAGTCGTAAGTCGCTGTTACTACTGGGCCAGCACTGCTCCGTCCTGTATCCAGTTTTCGGTAATTGGTCAAATTAGATCCAGTGATATTGTATTCAAACGCTGGATTTAAATACTGGATAAATGTATGGATAATTATACCTATACATACCTGTCCTTAGACTCACTTACTTTATACTTACCACTGCCCCGTTGGTCTCGTCCCAAGCGCGACTGCTGAGCGTGGGGTCCTGGGTTTGATTCCCAGGTCGGGCATAGTGTTATTGAGTTTTTCCATTAGGAATTTCTTAGTAAAAGCCCGGAGCTTGGAAGTTGGCGGTGTGCTACCCCCGTGGCTCGGAAAGCATGTTAATCCGTTGATCCTGCGCCCAATCTCTCTCTGGTGGTGTCAGATTGCCGTCCCATCGGACTATGAGAGTGAGAGAAGCGGGAGTGCACCTGTGTCTGCGCGCACACGCCTGCACTATAATATCTAACGCCGCGAACGCTGGTCTCCGTTGAGATTGGCCGCCGTGGCCAAAATACGGTCTGGAGGATCTACTTATCAAAAGAGAGCAATCAATTATTTGAATTTCAGTTATAAACACTTTCAATCCAGTCCAGCATCCAGTATCCAACCCTGGATTCGTATAGAACAGCTGATTACACAAAACTTTAACTCATGCATCAGTAAAAATAATGTCTCTATCTACCTCAATTGACCTGACACGGAAAAAACGAAACATATAATTATGGGAACAAACACGCACACTTACACACACATATACATATACATACTACAGCTGAAATCACCTCTCTAGTCTCCACTCTGGAATTCATACCCCTAACCCTAACATACAGACTAACTGAAAAGTTAGGAACTTACTGACAAATGCAACTTTGTAACCTAGCTGTAGGTAATATTTTAAGCTACAATTGTCGTCTCAACTTTTGTTAACCTGTGAACCAACTCAATGCATTACCATGACAATAAACTATTTCTATTTCTCTATTGCAACTTCGCGCTCGTGTCCAACTGGCCCCGACCTTTCCAAAACTAGATTTGGCAATTACGTGTATATCGGTCCCAATGGTATCCGACTTCGTTCGAAACGGTCTCGGGGTCCCATTCACGTTTGACTTCCAAATATAAGACATGAAGTCGTTTGATAGCCGGCTGGTCGAGCAAATGTGACCTACTGTTGTCTTTGGATGGAGTGTTGCATCTAGGTATGGCCGGAATGGGCCTTTTTTGGGAAAAGTGAGTGAAAATTGGTTGTGTAAAGGTTATTGTAGTTGGTTTGTGGTTAGTTTTTGGGAAAAATGGTGGTTTGATCGATTCGGCTTGCAAGGTGATTTGTTAAACGACCTAGTGTAAATCCCCCATAACATTACTTTTCGTATAGCACACGTAATTGCAACGTTACATGGCACATTATTATTTTATAATGACGAAACTTTCAGGGTTAAAGTTTTTTTTAACTTTATTTTTATAATACCTATTTTAATATTGGTAAGAAAACTATCAGTACTATCGAACAAGTGATAATCGATTCAAAATTTAAACAACATTTCAATTACTCCATATCTTATCGATACGAACACCTACATATTCATTACTACACATCTAAAATCAAGAATGACACATTTTTTCCACACCGAAACGCGTCGAATGGAACCAGCGGTTTGGAAACGTGTGCTAACAGTCGTAAGACGTACGAGGTCCATTGGATACCCGAAACTGCCCACGTCTAATATAAGGTCGTTCATGCGAGAATTCATTCATGTTTACTGTTACGATGTCTGAGCTGGCGGTCTTTAGTTAGTGCCCCTAAAACGAATATCTAGCATAATATACATATATTATAGTCACAGTTATAGTGTCGTCTTGAAAAGTTTTGTATGAAAATTTTACAGGAGAGAGAATTTTAAACTGAACGAATGTTTTCATAAAATATCAATTGTAGAGTACCACAATTGATATTTTATGAAAATATTCGAAACAAGTAGATACTAGTTATACTAGATTGTAGGTAAACTACAATATCACTAAAACGGATAAAAGTGGCCACTATTTTTTTTTAAACTAAACAATCTAAAACTACCGTTTATAATAATATTAACGTATAATCTTGTGGAGCACAACTTAACGTGCTTATTTTCTGAATTTCCATTCTAAAATAAAAGAAATAACCAAACAAACGATGAGGGCGCCACCTGGCGGTCGGTGCAGCCTTAAATGAATCTCGTCATTAAAGCGGTACCCTGTAGGTATATGGTTACAGGTAGGGTTCGAACTAACGTCCTTGCACTTGTCAATCCGACAGCTCTATTAAACGATATAAAATGTAGTGGTCCATAATACCAATATCATGAGCTTTGTGAGCCACTGAGCTCCGTGAGCGATTCGAGCTCCATGAGGCATTTGAGCTCAATTTTATATTTCCGTTAACTCAGCGTTTTATAGCGTTCATGTCGTTAACCGTAGCGTACCTATACTTAATATTTATTTTTTTCGTTAACGATTAATATCGGAGATTTACGGTTTAAGAGCTGTACGAGCTGAAGTTCTTTTTATTATTAAAATTTTAATATTTCAAGCCCGTGATTATTATTGCAGACTTTTTTTTAGCAAATGTAATCACAATAATATAAAGGCGAAAGTTGTGAGTGTGTGCCTGTTTATATGTTTGTTACTTCTTCACGCTCAAACGGCTCGACCAATTTTGATAAAAATTTCAATGGAGGTAGCTGGCACCCCGGATTAGCATATAGGCTACTTTTTATCCCGATATTCCCACAGGATCAACATTTACGCGGATGAAACCGCAGGCACAGCTAGTGCCTTATAAAAAGCACAGGTATCAGTTGATATTGATAGTGATGGAATATCTTCTTTGTTACCTACGCAAAAACCGACCAAGTCAGAAGGCGTAGGCTTTCTTTTAGAAACCACTGTTCTTCTAAACTACGGCCCGGATTGTGATACGGTTTTCACCATCATTATTATTTCCTTTATTTAATTGAATACATATAAATTATATTTTTAAATATTAGTATAAAAAAAATATAAAAACACTAGCTTCTGCCCGCGACTTCGTCCGCGTCAAATTTCACCCTCTTAGGGGTGGAATTTCGAAAAACCCTTTCTTAGTGGATACCTACTCTTCACAAAGAACACACCCTCCAAATTTCATGTCTCTAGGAGCAGCGGTTTAGACTGTGCGTTGATATATCAACAATCAGTCAGTCAGTTTACCATTTTATATATAAAGAAGATAGATTTAAAAATATAAAAAGTAGTAGCCCACCGGTATCGGGAACGGGGTCCAAGCTACCGGCGGCGGTCAGGGCTCCAGAAAGAGGAACTTCCTAATAATTCGGACCGTGTCAAGAAGTACCGCTTTCTGGATCAAGCCCTTGATCCAGCTGCCCAACGAGAGCCTCCTCAGGTGTTGGTCGAGGCTCTTGGCTATTAGTCCATTAGCTATCGGCACAATGATCGCGGAGTCCATATCCCACATGTCGACAACCTCGTGAGCCAAGTAAAGATACTTGATTTGTTTATCTCTCTCGGCTTTCACGAGGTTCTCATCATGCGGGACGGTTATGTCATTTCACCATCATTTAAGATAATATTGGTAATAAAGATGTGTTATCATGTCATAAAAATCGTGCTAAGCAAAGGCGGGTGTCGCTCGTTTCAAATAATTTCCACAAAGGGAACTTTACTCACATAATAAACCCTCATTGGTCTAGTAGTCAGAAGCTCTACCTACTGCTGTGCATGGGGTCCTAACTTCGGTTCCTAGGTCGGGTAAAGTGTTATTGGGGTTTTCCATCAGGAATTTCTCGGTAGCATCAATAAAATTCTGTCCCGTTCATGGCAAAAGGGCCTCTATTACTTGAGACATAAAATCAAAATATTTTATTCCACATAAACCTACATGGGCACTTATTTAACGTCAGAAGCTAGCTGCACGATTCCAATTGGTCATTTCCTATGGGGAAGAGTCGGCAAGAAACTCCACGGTTACTCTTTTAAAAATAATTGGGTTTTACAATGTTTTCAAATTACAGTAGGTATGGGAGGAGAGCGTAGGCCTGTCAACAAAGTACAGCGGTGCTATTCTGTAAAAATCTCACCGTGAAAACTTAGGTGAAGTGAGCGTGGAGTGAGCTGTCAATAGTGTCAATTCCTAGCAAAAACAAACTCACTTCACCTAAGTTTTCACGGTGAGATTTTTACAGAATCGACCGGCCGAAACAGAAAGATGTTCGGACTTTTTTAACCGACTTCAAAAAGGAGGAGGTTCTCAATTCGTCGGAACCTTTTTTTTTTTTAACCGACTTCAAAAAGGAGGAGGTTCTCAATTCGTCGGAACCTTTTTATTTTTTTTATTTATTTTTTTATGTATGTTCCCCGATTACTCAGAGACGGCTAGACCGATTTCAAAAATTATTTTTTTGTTTGAAAGAGTATACTTTCCAGGTGGTCCCATTGTCATCAGGTCAGGATCTGATGATGGGATCTTGGAGAAATCGAAGGAACTCTTCAAGTATTATAGGCACACCTATAGCGATTTGGGTATTTTTTATAGTAACTCGTGCATTTGCTCTCGGAAAGCATCATTTGGTGAAGTGGAACCGATGATGAAGACCACAGATGGCCACCGGAACTACTCAATAATAAATATTTCCCGGTTTGCGATTCGATTACTTACTTTAATATGGTTGCTAAGCAAGTTATGCTCGTCACAATGCGAATGGTGAAATGGAGCTGATGGTGGAATACCAGGAGAACTCTTCAACAATTAACGTCCCTGCATCGGGAAAAGCAATATTTTGTAAAAGGCGATGAGCAAGTTGGCATTAGGCTATTGTAACTTAGATACATTATAAACAGACACACTAAAAAGCGAGAAATAAAAACTTTTTAACAAACAAAAAAAACCGACTTCCAAAAAAACACTACAAAGTGAAAAATAACTTTTATTTCGGAAGTCGGTGGCAAAAAACTAAAATACAGATCCAAAGACACCGACTTCCGAAATAAAAGTTATTTTTCACTTTGTAGTGTTTTTTTGGAAGTCGGTTTTTTTTTTTTGTTAATTACAATATTAGGACTTTCAAATTTCAATATGGTAACCCTACCCGTTCATAATCAGCCAATAACGTTCCCACTACTGGGACACAGGCTGTAACTGTAACCACGCGGACCCAGTGCAGGTTGGTAGATGTCACATGTCTTCGAATTTTTGGTTCTAGGACATGCCGGTTTCCTCACGATGTTTTCCTTCATCGTTTCGAGAGCAGTGGTGATGAAATAATTTACACGAAGTAAAGCACCTGTCTGGGTTCGAACCTAGGACCTACAACTCGTAAGTCGCACTCTTACCACTGAGCCACCACTGCTATACCCGTTCATACGTACAAAACCATACAAAACGCACAATTTACGATCTGCCATACCTACAGTTACTTTGTTCGTTGTGTGAACAATTGAAAAATACCTTTCCATCATAAATAAGCTACCCTTTTCACGTAATCCCTTATTCGCCTTATGAGACCCACGGGAAATTATGATAAAGGGTATTTTTGGCGTGGAACAGAAACAGTACAAAAATGGCAGGTAATATTTGTAAACGTCTGCACTTCACAATTGCGTGACACAATTGGAAATTCATTATCGAGCTTCCTAAGTTTGAAAAAAAGTCGTATGTTTGAGAAAGTAAATAACGCAGTGAATATTATTAAATTGTCAAATTGAAAGGCATTAAAAGGCTTTCTTGATGCCGCTGAATATTAGTATTTTAAATGGTGCGGCTATGTTTCTGCCCACTATCACCCAGTTACTGGGTAACAGGATACTCCTTGGTAAGACTGTCAAAGATCCGAATGACAGTCGGGACCAACGGCTTTCCGGGCACGGATATATAAATAGATAGAAATGAAAACTTAAGAAATGACTCTTGTCTATACGAAACCCCAAAAATCGTGTGCAAGTCTATACAGGATGGCAATGACACTAACATGCAACCTTTTACCATGGGGAAAAATTTCAACGCAGAGGACGTTAGAATTTTTCCTCGGTTAATAAAGAAAAATTCTGCTGTTTCCTACAAAATTGCAATACCTACGCTGGCGCTGTCAAAATGTATGGAATAGCAATTTTTTAATGTGAATACGTCTTTAAAATTGCTTCCATCCCCCCTATGGAAGCAATTTTAAAAAAACCAATGATAATAAAATCGGGGGATACAGTTTGGTATTGCAGCTTCATATCTGTCATCTTCATCCTAAATTCAATTACACCATTGGATAGCTAAAGGTTCAAAGAATTCATTACGCCCAGTGAGGACTGTGACTCATCGCGCGCGGTGTGGGGGTAGCGCCGCCATTTTGAAGTCATTTTGCAGCGTATCGAGATTTCAACTTAGTATAACCTTTGACTCGGAAAAGCTACGACGTTCGTTTATGTTTCAATCGTCAGCTCTCGTCAAAATCTATTGATTGTATACAAAGTAATATCAAAAATATATATATTGTCGGCCTATACGTGTGAAAAATCCAAATGCAGAGATCGTATACAGCTTCTCAAGAGCAATCGAATGGTACCAATAACCATATGACTGACTCAAGTAGAGCCGAGAACGTAAAAGAATGAATGCGGCCGAGTGGATCAACCCTGTTAAGTAAACGTATTTACGTACACGACTTGGCCATATCCATGACAGCCACACCCCATTTATTTTAATAACCGAGGAAAAAGTTCAACGCAGGGGCGTCCAGAATCATGTACTCGTAGGTACTGAATTCACTGTAACAGGTTGTGCGGCGATGTCCCTGACATTCTATATAATTCCGCCCCCGAAGTTTAACGCAATATGATAACTGTTATCTCAGCAAAAAATCAAATTTGATCTACTGTCCAACGAACCAGTTTTAAGAATTCTTGACCACTCCTAATCTTGTTCTGCGAGACTCGTAATCGCGTCTTTGCGGGGTATAGTAATCCTAGTGGACAGAACGCAATAAAAGGTAGGTATCTCGTTCTAGGAATTACGTGGGTGGACTGAGTTATACGCGTTTGCGGGGATAGGAGGCTAGCAGCAGTCAGCACCATAGGTAATTATCAATACTCAATACTTAAACCATAATCAGCCTAGAATGTTCCCACTGATGAAACACAGGCCTGTGCCCTCTCGGTAAGAGGGAGTCGGCAGTATGCCACCATGCGGGCCCAGGGTGGGTTGGTGGATAACTAAGAACTAGAGATGGAATTATATTCTAATGTTTTTAGGGTTCCGTACTTCAAAACGAAAAACGGAACCCTTATAAAATCACTTCGTTGTCCGTCTGTCTGTCCGTCAGTCAAGACCCTTTTTCTCAGGAACGCGTGAAATTAATATCAAATAGGTACTCAAGGCTGCAATCCCTTGAAGCAGTGAAAAAAAAAACCCGTGATAAACTAGATGATAAAACTATGTATTTACATACAAACCAATTTGTACGGAGCCCTCTGTGCGCGAGTCCGACTCGCACTTGACCGGTTTTTTTTAAATACATAGATCACAAATAAATTTCACATAATTATGCTTACCAACAATGCGGCCAACGTTAGTCGAGCGCCAAAAGATTGAAGCACTGTGAGTAATTAAATGATTTGCGAATATTTTCAATTTTAAAATTGTTCGTCTATACGTTGTGATTACGGGGTATTTTTTTTTTTTTTTTTTAAACGTTGCCCCTCACTAGGAATTTCACCTGTATCGTGGGTGCGTTTACAAACATTTAAACTCACATACACAAACAGCCAGACCCGGAACAACTACTTGTAGGTCATACAAATATTTGTTCCGTGCGGGAATCGAACCCGCGACACGCAGCGCAGCAGTCAATCGCTTAACCACTGCGCCAACCGTGCCGTCAAATTTCTCAAAACGCACAAAACGTCTATCGATATCATTTATTACGAATCCTTCATGCTCTTCTCTATGTTTCATCGTTGTTGCATTTCGAGGAATAAAATTATTATATTTTTTTTAATTTTTTTTTTCGAGGAATACTTTTGGTGCTTTTCAAGTTTGGTGCGTTTCGAGGAATACCCCGTATTTACTCCACGCGCTACACAGTAAGCCCACAGATCTTTTGACTTGCACCAATCTTCCATTGGGACCATGTCGTTGGGACTCGGTTAGCCACGACTCGGAGTCCTTTTAGTTTTAAACAAGTTATATCAATTACAGTTGATATGTTGTGATCACAGTTTACTGATTGTTTTGAGTGAAAACGTTATTGTTCACGTTTGATATAATACCTGCCTATTATTGTCCCACTGCTGGGCAAAGGCTTCTTCTCATACAGGGAAAGCACGAGCATTGATCACCACGCTTGCTCAAGGCAGTTTGGCGTCGTCACGCGGCTCCCGACGCCAGGAGCGTCTCCCGCGGCGGCTGGGACGAGAGGCTCCCTTTCTCAGCCATCCCGCCACCTCCTTCGCTACCATGACTGCTTCGCAGAAGGAGGTGACTGCTTCCCACTCGCTCCGGGCGTCGGGAGCCGCGTGACGACTCTCGGCCACCGTAGGCGCGGGCCTGCGGACGGAGAGTAATGGGTAGCTCACCGTCCGATCAGGACCAGGCCTGTGTCGGACGGCGCGTACGTGTTTCACGCGCGCCTCAAAGAGATGTCAGCATCAGAGAAAGGGCCCGTTAGGGCCGAAGCCTGCCGGGTCAGCGGGATTGTCCGAAAGGGTCACCGCTGCCCCGGAACATAAAGGGCTAAGTAAGGAACACGGGTGGGTTTTAGTCAGTAAGAGTCTGACACTCTCTTCCGCTCCACCCAGAGTAGGAGGGGTCATTTGATGATTTCCCATCCTGAAAACAAAAGGCAGTTTGGCTATTTTTGACTTACAATGCCCTCCAAAAGTTAATTTTTTACATGTTAATTTAGATTTGCAACAAAACAAGTTCTGTTGATCAACAGAGAGTTTACAGGTTATTGGCATAGCTAAGCAAATAAACTTTGTTTTGTCATTGTATCAAATTGCTAAACTATTGTGGGATCCCAGGCCGGATCGCTAAGTTGGGTAAAGTAGAAGCTCATTCTCAACCCGTCCCCAGAGAACAGTTTAGGAGGTCCCTTTTGTTTCCAACAATAGTTTTGTTTGTGGATCTTGAAATAAATACTGCCGAGTGAAGGTTAGACAAGAAACAATTGTTTCCCTAAGTTTTATTAATGTACAACTCTCATTTAATTTAAAGAGAGTTTTAAAGAGATTTTATTTAAAGAGAGTTGTACAGACGCCAGAACATCAAGCTACTACAATCTGTCAAATGTATTTAATAGATTTTCAAATTTATCGCTAAAGTAGATAATTATAAGGTTCAAAGTTGATTGAAAAATTTGACAGTTTCGGGTAGCTACACATTTTTTTTTTATGTTTTTTTTTTTTAACTTTGCCCCACTCTAGGAATTTCTCCTGTATTGTGGGTGCGTTTACAAACATTTAAACTCACATACACAAACTGCCAGACCCAGAACAACTACTTGCAGGTCATACAAATATTTGTTCCGTGTGGGAATCGAACCCGCGACACGCAGCGCAGCAGTCAATCGCTTAACCACTGCGCCAACCGTGCCGTCAAATACGGGTCTCCCTTGTTTTGCCGAAAAGATTTTGCCAAATTATCACTTCCCAAACAATTTTCCGCATAATTTCATTTGCCAAATTATTACTTAGCAAAAAATCTCTTCACAAATAATTGTAACCCAAACCTAATGTTTGGCAAGTGAACGTTTAAACAATAACTTGTTTACCAACTAGTACTTTTACCAATTTTTATTTAGTCAAATATTTCAGCTGGAATAACTCATTTTACGCAAAATTACATTTGCCAAATATTTAGTATCGTCAGTTTTCGCAGTTTTAAGGCAGCCATTTCAAGCATAAGATCTAACTTTGAAGACGTTTTATTACAAGGGTGTTTTTTCCACTTAGGACAAATTCTAAACAGGAAATAATAATATTAAGTGTTCTGGTAGTATTTTTTAAAATTATTAATCTCGTCTAACTAGTTCAGTTTCAGTTCACTTTTTTTCCATTTTTTTTTTCTATATAATCTAGTCGTTTCTGGCACTCGCCGGCCGCTGCCGCGGCACCGCTCGCTTCGTTCGCTCGGCTCGTGCGTAGGAGGTCACAGTTTTAACCTAACCTAAGCATTTTTTTAAAATAATTAACCTCGTCTAACTTATTCAGTTCTCGATAGCCTGCTAAAAATAATCTCTTTTTTCCATTTTTTTTTCTATTTATTCTAGTCGTTTCTGGCACTCGCCGGCCGCTGCCGCGGCACCGCTCGCTTCGCTCGCTCGGCTCGTACGGAGGTGGTCACAGTTTTAACCTAACCTAACCTAAGCATTTTTTTTTTAATAATTAACCTCGTAACTAATTCGGTTCTCGATAATGTCCATTGCAAAAAAAATAAAATAGTAAGTTACAAATATTTTGTATTTAATAAATGATTATTTTAAAATAAAATTGCATTTTTTAATTATTTAATTCCCAAAAAAAAAATCTCAAAAAATCTTATTTATGCCTTTATATTTTTTGTCATAACAAATGGTTTGACCAAACGTTTATTGTCTAAAGATTGTTTGCCGTAATAAATCATTTGATTAAAGACCAAATGCCTAAATGACATTATCCTTAATAATATTCTGCCAAGTAAAAATTTGACCAAATGAAAATGTGCATACTAAAATTATTCCAAACATTGCATTGGTGTAATAAAAGGTTGCGAAAATTTGTTTGGGTAGTGAAATTTTGGCAAAATCTTTTCGGCAAAACGGCAGGATCCCGTCAAATACACTAGCTCTTTTTGAAAGATAAAAATAAATTCAAAAAGAGCTAGTGTATTTTTCGTAAACAGGGACTAAAATAGCTCTTTTATCCCTAGGGACTAAAAGTGATTTGAATGTGGAATTTGGATATTTTTAGTAAAAGTTCCAATCACCAAAGAGATCAATCACGAACATTGTGTGAACAAGTATCAGGCTGTATGATAAAGCTAAAGGCGCGCGAGCCAAATAAAGAAAAAAACAAAATAAAGTTACATAATTATTGTTCCCGCACCGTGCAGCTGCCTCAGACAACGTCTCAGTTAAGCGTGTGGCCTATAGACTGAGATTCAATTCATTAGATTGAAATTCATTGAATACAATCACACAAAAAGTCCATTCACAGTTACTTCACTTCTGTTTTTGAATCAGTGTGGAAATCACAGTAATCTCTATAGTCGTTGTAATAAGGTTGCTGTTCGGTTGCTGCCATTGACACGTCTGTCAAAACCAGAGTGAACTTTATTGTCGTCGCAATAAGGTTGCTGCTATCAGAAGTAAAATAACGGTGAAAGGACTGTATGTACGAGTACCTACCTGCCTCCAAGGCGGCTCACATGAGTACATTTTCCGTTACATTACAATTACGCGCTCAAATGATATGCCCATTACCTTATTATACGCTTGGGGATTGCTCCCACATTTGGGAACCTATGTAATTGTCGCTTAAATTGTTCCGAATCCCTATAGGGTTAGCTAAGAAAATTAAACTGGAAGTTACATAGTTGTATCGTATTGCTTTCTCTTTGGGGGTAAGCTGAACTGACAGTATGAACGCCCAACTATCGAGATAGTTGGGCGTTCATAGTGTCAGTTCAGCTTTTGTTCAAATTTTTATCACCCTTGTAAAGAAAGAAGGAAGAAAGGAAAAAAACCAGGCAAGAGCGAGTCGGACTCGCGCACCGAGGGTTCCGCACCATCATATGTTTTTAAATATTCATCGGCAAGGCCTATATTCGTCAGAGAATTTTAACACTGTGCACTGCGGTGTAGAATATTGCAGTTTTATGTCAACGCCATATCTTGACCGATAAGGAAGGAACACGGGTGGGTTTTAGTCAGTAGGAGTCTGACACTCCCTTCCGCTCCACCCAGAGCGAGAGGGGCATTTGATGATTTCCCATCTAAAAAAAATAAAAAAGGGGATGGAACGGTAATTTTTTTTAAATTTTTCATCAAAAGCCGAAAACTATCCAATCTAAAAAAAAATGTTTGAGAATGTGCAAACTGCGCTCTTTTATATGATACCCCACAATCCCTAGTAGCCCCATTTCAAATTTTTCAGACCCCCTTTCAGTCCCTGTTGCAAAAAATGTACCTACATATATTTTTATTTCTTTCTTATTTGCAAAATTGTTGGGCAAACGTCATCTAAATAAAATTATTTCAAATTTCAAGTTGATAGCATTAGTAGTTCTTAAGATATCCAGCTGTGACAGACAGACAGACAGACTGAGTCTCACCATAAGGGTTCCGTTTTACCATTTTGGCACGGAACCCTAAAAATGAAAAGAAAAAAATAAATGCATTTATTTGCGGTAAACATGACGCAAAGAACACAAACACAAAAAAAACTACAAGTGGTGGGAAAATGTGCGTCACATCCACGCAAAACGGCCATCGCTCAGCACAAATGCCCTAACCCTATGCGACACAGAGCTCCAGCGCTGGTTTTCAGCGACAGCCGTTGTCTGTTTTGTTCGGTAAGCCAATCTGTAGGATAATAAAATGGCTTAAAATTTCCTAGTGTTTTATCCGATAAAAAATAGCAAGTGCAATTACATACAAACATTACATAATACACTTACAATCTCATTCTGAATAAATTTGACATTGCTAATCCATTGCTTCATGTGTTCTAAAAGTGTGTTTGCTCACACAACGTAAATAATGCTATGAATGTTGTTGAACTGTCAAAATGAAAACCAAACAAAAAAAAAACAAATGAAACCCATTGCTACTAATAATGTGTTACGCAATAACCCCACAGGATTTTACTTGTTTGCTAAGTATCCTAGCTTGAAAACTATGCTCGTGCAGCCCAGGCATTAAATTGTCCTTAACTTTTATTACTCGATTACATTCACAGCACCACCCTTGTAATGTCTGCTTGATCATGTAACTGGAACGAGTGACGGTCGCAAAATAATTGCACGATTATTTTAGATTGCTTTCGAGTGAGACGTTGGGATTGACAGTAACGAAGTTTTAGGAGTGGCAATTAGGAGGCCATTGTTTTGGGCTTTAGGGTAAAAAGGGGCTTTTTTGGAAAGGTTCAATGATTTTCTATCGAAATTGTTAATAGGTTATTGAAGTGACGCGTCTGGGACGTAAAAGTGTCCTTCGGCAGAGACCTTTGTTTTAAAACCTATTTATTTTATAAAAGCACAGCCATATCACATACATTAAACTTAAGCTAAAAATAATCCTAATAACTAAAGGACAATAACTAAGGAGCAATTATGGCGTACAGACACATCAAGCTACTACAGTCTGTCAAATTTCTTAAATAGATTTTCAACTTTATCGTGAAAACATAAGGTTCAAGGTTGATTGGGAAAATTTGACAGTTTCGGGTAGCTTGATGTGCTGACGTCTGTACATAGCATTGATTACAATATCTTGCTGCTTTGAAATGTAGTATACTAAACTAAACTAAAACAGACTAACGTAAATAAGACGAGTAACAAACAAAACAAAAAGTTAAAAAATTAAAATTTAAAAAAATAAATAAAAACCTAGATAATAAGTTTAAATCGGCTCCTTTGCTGCAGCGTCTGCGGGGTGCTAAGAATGGCATTCTGAAAGTCATTGCTGCTCGATTTAACTGCCCCATTCAAAAACACTGGGTAAGGGTGGTGAATGGTTTCATATAAAAATAGCCATGGTCCGGGGCGAGAGGGAGTGGGAGGCAGTCACGTCCTTCTGCGAAGCAGTCATGCTAGTGAAGGAGGTGGCGGGACGGCTCAGGGAGAGAGCCTCCCGTCCCAGCCGCCGCGGGAGACGCTCCGGGCGTCGGGAGCCGCGCGACGACTCCCGGCCACCGTAGGCGCGGGCCTGCGGGCGGAGAGTAATGGGTAGCTCACCGTCCGATCAGGACCAGGCCCGTGCCGGACGGCGCGTACGTGTTCCACGCGCGCCTCAAAGAGATGTCAGCATCGAGGAGGGGCCCCATAGGGCCGAAGCCTGCCGGGTCAGCGGGATTGTCCGAAAGGGTTACCGCTGGCCCGGAACATAAAGGGCTAAGGAAGGAACACGGGTGGGTTTTAGTCAGTAAGAGTCTGACACTCCCTTCCGCTCCACCCAGAGCGGGAGGGGTCATTTGATGATTTCCCATCCGCAAAAAAAAAAAAAAAGGTGGTGAATGGTTCAGGTGCAAGATGAAAGATGAACCGTTGTCTGTGGAGAGACACCGCATACACACCTGAGGTCTGAGCCTTCTATAAACCCCCACTTGTGGAGGTTGTCCTTGCTGCGACCTACTTGGGTACGAAGTCTATTTAAGGTTTTCCAAGCAGGCCACGGTACGGATGAGAGACTCTCTGATGGTTTTATAAAGAGATCATGAGGTTTAAGCTGTTCTCTCCAAAGATCACATCTTTCCGTGGAGTGGTTGCCATTGGCTGAACTCAAGCACCTAAGGAAATTTTTGCGGCTTTTATGCCTCTGTGGCACTGAATTAATGTTGTGCATTGAGTAGCGTGGGTCACCCTGTAGCTTCACCCTCTCGATGCGGCTGGATAGTCCTGCGAATTTCTGGAGGCGCGATGCCAGTCATTGGACAGCATTCGCAACGAGGTTGGTTTTAAGCAAGAAGTAATCATTCGGCATGTCTCATTTAGAGCTGTATTCACTAACTTAGCGTGGGCAGATCGGCTCCATGCTGGACAGTATACCCAGTATATTTATTACAAGGAAAAATCGACTCTAAGCTTACTCAGGAATTTTCAAACAAAGTAGGTATAAATGTTAACAAACAGCAGAATTTCTACTTAGCAAATTAAAGGAGGATAACGCGAAGCATAATTTACTCTGAAAATCATAATTCAGTAATTGCGACCGTAACATAATCCTATAGACTCGCCGCAATTACCTAAATCAGACAATTCACTTAAACCGACCTCAGAAAGTAATGATCTCATCAGAAAAAACGATCCCCTCATCGCAGAGAATCAACTCAACGCTCGCAATCAGTTGCTAATTGTGATTTTACATAATGAAGGCACTTATTAAAACTCGTTTTGGACTGATAAGTGTTCTTGAAACTTTCATTTGGACTTCACAACGATGGGGAGTCTTTGAACTTGAGGATTAAAACAATCGTCGATCTCATTTGAGTTTAGGATCTAAAGCAGATAACTTTAGGCGTTTCACTTTTGTTTATTTCTGTCTTTCATTCGGCATCAGTCCCTCGAAGCGAAACGTCTGAACACAATATTCAACTGGCTAACAGTAAAAAAGTATTTTTGACAGATTGAGACTGAGATCAGATTGTGATGGATATTCTCGAACAAAATTTTAGTTTATTAATAGAAAACAAACAGCTCATTTATTAAATTAAATTTCAGTCCAGAACATCCATCGGTTTCTTAGTAAACTTCAACTATATCCGACGCTCCTGTATACTTAACTCCTTTGTTGACTGTACCTAGAATTAAAAAAGACAGAAATTCAAAAATTTTCGATTTTATTATAACTCTTTTTTTAACATATTTATCTATCAATTGATAAAGCAGGCTGTTTTATTCATGTGAAACGCTTACCGCGTGTCATACGAATATAAACATTAACTTTATGCAAATAAGTTTCATATTCGTAAGTGTACTTAGCTCAACTGAGCCTCAGTGTGTGTCTAATTCAAGACACCGCTACTAAAACACTTTTCATAAAGCTACTTTATTTCCAGTGGCAACCCTAACAAAATTTGCGTTCGAAATCAGTGTTACCGCAATACCTACATATGGCACGAGAAATTCCATATTTAAAATTTAAATAATTCGCGAGCGCTAGTCCATTACCTTTCGTATGTAAATCTCTATTAACATACTTTTCGGAATTGGCAACATTTTGAACACGATCCTTGGATTTACCGTAGACATTCAAAAATGCTGATTTAGGATCTTTTTTCCTTTAGAAGTTACAACGTTTGACGGCGACCCCTAACCGTCAATTGAGCAGAATTTTTTACGAAATGTTCAAGGTCATTCGGTAATACGGTATGATAATACCGTACTTTGTAGGGGGATTCAAGGGCCAAGGTCAAATCAATGTGAAGGTGAGCCGTTACCATCTTTTTTACACTCGAAACTATTCTAATGTGTTTATAAGAAAACAATTTAAACATTATTTAAAAAAATATTTATTAGTTTTCTACTTGAGCCCCGCGGTTTCACCCGCGTAAATATCGATGCCGTGGGAATATCGAGATAAAAAGCCTATATGTTAATCCAGGGTGTCAGGTACCTCCATACAAAGTTTTATCAAAATTGGTTCAGCCGTTAGAGCGTGAAGAAGTAACAAACATATAAACACACACAAACTTTCGCCTTTATAATATGAGTCTTATTTGCAAATAATTAATGCTCATATTTATATGAAACGCTTACTGTAATTAACAGCCGGTACAGTGATTGAAAGAAAGATGTTTTAGAAAAATACGAGGCGACTAGTGGATAGGGGGGCCTACAGGCGAGGACTGCTTAGGGCATCAAGTAGTCTTAATTCGGCACTGGGTACTCCATTTTCGCTTAGCGTTCTTTCCGACTCTTTTTCTTTTTGCTCGGCCTCTATGACTATAGCCTAGCCTTCCTGAAGAAATGGGCTATCAAATGCAAAAAATAATTTTATTAAATCCGACTAGTAGTTCCAGAGTTTCTGAGAGCACTGGTGGCCCAGTGGTATCGGCCGCGACTTACGAGTTGTAGGTTGTAGGTTCGAACCCAGACAGGCGCTTTACTTTGTGTAAATTATTTCATCACCACTGCTTTCAAAACGGTGAAGGAAAACATCGTGAGGAAACTGACATATCCTAGAACCAAAAATTCGAAGACATGTGACATCTACCAACCCGCACTGAGCCCGCGTGGTGGATTACGGCCCACTCCCTCTCACTGAGAGGAGGCCTGTGCCCCAGCAGTGGTAACATTATAGGCTGATTATGATGATGGAGTAGTTCCAGAGATCAGTGCGTTAAACAAACTCTTCAGCTTTATTATTATTTCATTTTAAAATATACGCTTTCATTGTACGATTTACCTAATGCCACCATCTTTCTAGAAACGAGATAAAACGAAGTGAATGTATGTATTAACGCTAAACGCGAAAGGAGATGAACAGGCAACTAATTTCCGCTTCTGGAGCAAGGAGTGAACATTCCAGAACTCATGTAAAAAACGTTAGCACAAATCCCATTTGCACAGTAAAAACGAAAGATGTCTTTTACATTTAAAGCAAGAATGTGTTTCAGGGTGTCCTTGGAGTGAATATTTAAATTGTAAGGAGCTTAGACTTGTCTTTTTCTAGACTTAAAACACTTTAGTTTGGCACACAGAAATTTTAAACTCTGGTCTGGTAATATCCTTTAAATATCATGTTTTGCTTGTTTTTTAAAAAAAACGTTGTCCCACACTTGGAATTTCTCCTGTATTGTGGGTGCGTTTACAAACATTTAAATTCACGTACTAACAGCCAGACCCGGAACAACTACTTGTAGGTCATACAAACATTTGTTCCGTGCAGGAATCGAACCCGCGACACGCAGCGCAGCAGTCAATCGCTTAACCACTGCGCCAACCGTGTCGTCATAACATAGTATCACGGCAATAATCCCCGAAGGATTAGGCAAAAGAGCACCTATAGTAGTACAGACGCCATCACATCAAGCTACTGTCATCTGTCAAATTTCTTTAATAGATTTTCAGCTTTATCGCTTCAGTATAAGGTTTAAAGTTGATTGGGAAAATTTGACAGTTTCGGGTAGCTCGATGTGCTGGCGTCTGCACACCCACATTTTGCCGGGTATGTTTAGGTCCCATGTAATACTCCCATCAACCGGGCAAAAATCCAGAATCCGGGCAGCTACTGCGAACTCTTCTGTGAACACTGCCTGACCTGGGTCGAACCCAGGACCTCATGCTTAGCAGTAGCGTTATCGACCACTGCGACATCGTACACGACGCGTCGACGCAACACAGATCCCGTTCCCCAATCTCATTTAGTGATGTTTCAAGAACCGAGTACTCAGCCCCTGACTTCTTATAAATTCATGCGATCCTGGTACCTCGGCAAAAAACCTAAGCGAAGGAATTTTTAGGAGAGGTTTCTTTTTTTGGGTATTATAGAAAGTAAAAACATTTGTGAATGTTGTGACGGATAAAACAAGGGTTTGAGAGATAAATATTTTAAGCGATCATGAGATTAATTTATTTCATCTTTTGTTCGTACCAGCACCACCTCTGTCTCGCATAGGATCGTAGCATTATGCTATGCCGTTTTGCGTGTATGTGAGGCATATTTCCCCCCAACTTGTTCATTTTTGTGTTTTTTCCCTGTGTCATGTTTAGCGCAAACAAACGTACATTTATTTTATTTCTTTACCAAACCCTAATACATCATCATATATTTTCAGAAATATCTCAAGTTACATGTACTCCTGAAAGTTCCAAGGGTCGCTAACATTAATATTCTTTTCTAAACCGTGTTGTCCTTTCTTTTGACACTAAATAATCGCAACTTGTTGCGTCAAAGTTTATTAAGGCCCACGTTATATACGTTCTCGATTTTCGACAAAGAAAGTAAGTTTTTATGTGTTTCGTATTACTGTTCTTGCTACTTACCTACTATTCAAGTGTTTTCAGTTGTACGTTGAAAATTACCTGGAACCCTAACATTTTTCAATAAAGGCTGATAAGCCTTTATTGATAAATTTTAGGGTTCCAGGTTAGGCAGACTACAGGGTCCAATTTGCGTTTCTACAAGAAAAAAAAATCTTTGAATCTAATCATAATGTCAAAAATGTCCTGTCATCAACATTTATTTTATTTAAAAATAAAATAAATGTTGATGACAGGACATTTTTGACATTATGATTAGATTCAAAGATTTTTTTTTCTTGTAGAAACGCAAATTGGACCCTGTAGTCTGCCTAACCTGGAACCCGTACCTCTGCATTAAGTATTGTACAAAAGCTTAGCATGGAAAACAGTATCTTTTCATCTTGTTATACTTACTTAGTTTCATTGTGAGACGGCGCGTAAAGGCCGAAAATAAAAATAAGGCTACAAATCGTGGACAAAACATTATTGCCGAATAAAGAAAATGTGATTGGGATGGTCCACTTACTGGACACGACAACTACGACCTATCGAAACGACAGATATAATAATAAATCAAACAAATTGCTTTTCCTCCTTCGTAAAAATAAAATCAAAATGTTTTATTTCACATACCTCTACGGACCTGCATGGGCTTTTTTTTTGTGGGATTCTTCTAATAAGTGAGCTCTGGTGGAGCGGAAGGGAGTGTCAGACTCTTACTGACTAAAACCCACCCGTGTTCCTTCCGTAGCCCTTAATGTTCTGGGCCTGCGGTAACCCTTTCGGACAATCCCGCTGCCTTTCGGACAATTCCGCTGTTTCGGACAATCCCGCTGTACATGGGCTCTTATGAAACGTCTGAAAGTGTCGTCCAAAGAAAACGACCAATCAAACTTTCCAATTTTAAAATTTTCTAATTTTATTGGTCGTTAAGAGCCGGCAGGAAACTACTACAAACTACAGTTACTTTTTTTTAAATACTTGGTTTTTACAATGTTTTCAAATTACAGTGTTAATTGGTATGGGAGGACAGGGACTGTGTAGGTTTGTCAACAAGTACTTAATAAAATATAAAATGGTCTACAAATCTACAGTTTGTAAAGCATTCAAAATTGCCATCATCTTGTACCTGTACCTAATTGAGATCCTTTATTTTTTATCTGCGAATAATGCAGTGGACTGCAACAGTTACTTAAAGTTTTTGTTAACCCTATGTATTATATATGTTTTAGTTGTTTATTATCCCTTAATAAATAATATAAATAATAATACACATTTGCCAACCCATCTAAGCGATACGTGCATCGGTAGACACCTAATCTAAAAAGTCTATAATTTATAAGTTTTCACAAATCACACACACATTTCAATTTCCACCCGTAGATCGAGGATCTGTAAATGAAATTGCTTATTACTCCCACCTAGTTAGTATTCCACCCTAGGACTGTGACATTTCTTTTATTAAATTACAACATGATGTGTTGGGTAACGGGTATTTTTTTCATAAATTTCCCGTTTCATCTCACTGCGTAGGAATACAAATCCAGTATCTTGCACAATGACATGCATGATATTATGCATTCAGGTGAGTATAGACTAGAGCCACAGTAAAGATATGAACAGTACGGAAACTACGTATACTAACGTTTGAAACGGCACACTCACACAGACGCGCGCATCTACGGTACCCCTAAGCGGCACCCGTGACTGAGAGCACCGCGACTATTGCTAGGGGTACCGTCGAAGGGTACCGTAGATGCGCGCATCTGTGTGAGTGTGCCGTTTCGAACGTTAGTACGTAGTTTCCGTACTGTTCATATCTTTACTGTGCTAAAGCTTTACATGTAACAAAACATCGAGCCGCTGTAATGTCCTTTGCCTTGCCCTTTCACGAACAACCGAACAATGAGCACGACGCTTGACGCTTTGTTACAACTTGATTTTGCAAACAAACGAGCGAACTTGTGTAACATTTAATTGAGCAAAGACACGAGCACGAATATAACGTGCGATCTGATATTTCAAGGAAGAGTAAACGTATAATAGAAAGTAATGATACAGCTAAATGTTATGAGCATTATTTCGAGCACAGTGTCGAGATATCCGTGGTGTCGAGCATTAGCAGCAACGTGGCATTACGTGGAAATGCTCGAGAATATGCCATAATGTTTACCCACCTGATATTTGCGCTACCTTGACAATACAAAAGTGCCTGGGGCCGTATTATGATGTATTAATGCCATTATGATTCCAGTCCGAAAACGGGATGGTGCTATCGGTCATATATAGCTCCGACTTTCTCTCACACTAGAATCATGATGGCATGAGAACGTCATAATACGTACCTGTAGTTGATTTATTTGAAATAAATATTTTGAGTTTGCACGATTGTTTTGTGAAAATCTCACCGTGAAAACTTAAGTGTAATGAGCGTGGAGTGAGCTGTCAATAGAGTAAATTCCTAGCAAAAACAAACTCACTTCACCTAAGTTTCTACGGTGAGATTTCTACAGAAACGACCGGCTGGTATTTTTTTTTTTTTTTTACTTTTCGCACACAAAAAGGTACAAAGGCGGACTTAATGCCTTATATAGGCATTCTCTACCAGTCAACCAAGGGTGATGGAGAGATTAAATGGCAGATTCTTTAGTTGAGCCGAACAATGATAAGAAAACCTATTAAAAATTTTGAATTATAAATCAAAAACGTACACAAATACATAAATAGGTTAAAATCTAATACACTTATATACTATTTACTATACTATATACATAATTTAAGGTACTTATGGTATTGCCCGCGACGCTGACGGCAACAATAAACAAACATACTCTAATCAAAAGTGGTTCTTATTAGTTGAATGTCTAATCTGTTAAACAAAATGTTTATATTTATTTAAATAATCAAGATAAATACACACTAAAAATAACAAAATTAAATCCTCACTTAACTAAAACTATACAGAAACTAAAAAATAGCGTCGAAAAATTCATCCGCATCGCTGTCGACTGGTAATGTACCCAAGAGACTGGCGGCATTACCACGTTGTATGGCGATGCTTAGACTCTGGCCAAGTCAGGCCAAAAAAAAACAGCCCTTGGGTCACGGTCTAATCAGTCAATTCCAAGTGTTTCCTCAATAAAGAAACATTTCACATCAAACTTCTCTACCTTTTACGTACACCAAAAGGACCTCATTAATTTTGTAAGTACCCAAAAATAAAAGTCAGAGAAAAAAAAGTGTTGTTGTCTTAAGGGAAATGAGCTCTTGAGCATTTTTTATTATTACAACCAAAGTCTACCAACACCAAAACCAAAAAATCTAATTTTAATAACAAGTCTATAGTTAAAACATGTCCAGGATGCTAAATCCAATTAAAAGTTGGTAATTTTTTAATGTTATATTTAAAACACCTGATACAAAAATATGATTTTTGGCATTTTCAATCTCAAATAGAAGCCGGGGGGTTAATTTTAGACTTTCGCTGTAACAGTAAAATATTCTCAAGATGTTATTTCCCATAAGAAAATATTCCCCTTTTTTTCTAGCTTTAATTTTTGGATATAATAAAATGTTTGACGCTTGATCGATGTCCTTTACCTTTCGTACCTATTACTCGATTACCACAAGCCTAATCATATAACATCTTAAGCGTGAATTTTCCGGTTTATCGCTTCAGCAAACACTTATACGACCAAAGAACTCCTTTCATTCCTCTTTTGGCAATAGACACGTCGTATTGAAACAAGCGAACCGTATTCCGCTCCAGTGTGCTTTGTGTACTCCCCTGTATCTACATTATTTATCAGTTCAGTTGATTTTGATGTAGGATGTAAGGAATGTTACACACTTGTTCGATTCGGGTGATTTTGTTGAACAACAAAGGCAACTCGAAGCAATTACTTTACATACCTATTGGAGCGGCAAATTCTGTTCCGCATCTATCCTTGCTGAATAAGTTCCGGATCGGCTTGTCACAATTTGACCTAAGCCGAGCAGGTTTTTCCCGAACATATTCTGCTTTCATTTGGCTCGTGATGATCGGCGAACTCCGTTCGGCATCTATCCTCGCTGAAAAATGTTCGGGTCGGCTCAGAACAATTTGAGATAAGTCGAACAGGTTTTTCCCGAACATAATATTTGACTCGTGCCGATCTACTAATTACGTTCAGCATCTATCCTCGCTGAATAATGTTCGGGTCGGCTCGGCACAATTTGAGATAAGTCGAACAGGTTTTACCCGAATATAATATTTGACTTTCATTTGACTCGTGCCGATCTACTAATTACGTTCAGCATCTATCCTCGCTGAATAAGGTTCGGGTCGGCTCGGCACAATTTGAGATAAGTCGAACAGATTTTTCCCGAACATAATATTTGACTCGTGCCGATCTACTAATTACGTTCAGCATCTATCCTCGCTGAATAAGGTTCGGGTCGGCTCGGCACAATTTGAGATAAGTCGAACAGGTTTTTCCCGAATATAATATTTGACTTTCATTTGACTCGTGCCGATCTACTAATTACGTTCAGCATCTATCCTCGCTGAATAAGGTTCGGGTCGGCTCGGGACAATTTAAGCTAAGCCACCAGCTTCTTCCCGTGGGAATATCGGGATAAAAACTACCCGACGTCCTTCACCGGGGTGCAATCTATCTCTCTGCCAAATTTTATCGAAATCCGTTCAGTGGTTTAGGCGTGAAAAGGTAACATACAGACAGACGGACAGACAGACAGACAGACGGACAAACAGACAGACAGACTGCACGGTTACTGACAAATGCGTGCACTGACTGGACAGGTCCGCTCAATCTGTGTGGTTCTTTCCTCAAAAGACCATTTCAGACACTAATCTACATGGTCCTCAAAGATTATGTCCGGATTTTTTATATACACATTGACATTGATGAATTTTATTTAGACAATGACATGAATATTTACTTTGTAAGTATTTTTTTATTTTTATTTAATTATTGTGAATGTGAGGACTATGTGGGTCATTTCTTTTTTTCCTTCTTAGTTTTAATCATGATCTGGCAGTTTGAGTAGTTTATGCGGCCTACCCAAATGTCCTGTCTTTGGTATTGTTCGTCGAATCGTTGAGCTCCTCAAGTTCTGAGTTGAGCTGCACGATTTTTGACAAATGCGTGCACTGATTGGACAGGTCCGCTCAATCTGTGTGGTTCTTTCCTCAAAAGACCATTTCAGACACCAATCTACATGGTCTTCACACGATCTGACCAAGATTTTGTCTGGACTTTAAAAGAGACTGTGACTTCTGAGTTTGTTTCGGCCTTTCTTCTCAGAATAGTCAGTTAGGAAACGCCGACCTCATCTAGTTAAAAAAAAAATATGATTGACGTGTAAAAGTGTTTGTATTACAAACCTTCTTACAGAAATAAAAATCATTTATCATTAAAAGACAGACAGAGTTACTTACGAATTTATAATATTAGTATGGATATGCGACGATGACAAATTCACCTGATAAGCTTTAAATTCCGTCCCAAAGACTTCATACGTAGATAATTGTGTAAGTATTTACCGTACGAAAAGGTTTTGTAATCTAAGCGACATTATACCAGACAATTAGAGAATTTGTTTGTTGAAACATGTAAAGTAAATATCATAAAAGTCTGTCTGTCTGTCTGTCAGCCTGTTACCTTTTCACGCTTCAACTGCTGAACGGGTTTCGATGAGCACGCAGGTAAGTAGACCGTGCCCTGGGTTAGAACATAGGATACTTTTTATCCCGGTTCCACGCACGTGAAGCCACGGGCTAAAGATAATAAATTAATATCCACCGGTTTAACGTGCTTTCAGAGGTACGGAGGAGTCCTGTTATGCAAAGATGGTCACCCATCCACAGATCAACCGCGGCAAGCGTTGCTTAACCTGATGGATCGAACCGTGCTGCTGTCATTACTTAGCCACAAGCCCCTAGCAACAGCTCCAATAAATTCTGAAGAAAGAAAACCCTTATAATGTGTGACCTCGAGTCATTCTATGTATTATGTCTAAATAAAGTGGGTTTATGGTGGTTAAATAAATATACAGATGTTTAATCTGATTAGTGAGGCGAGGAAGGTGCTAACTGGGTAGGCTGTTACACCCAACGAGTTCATTTTGCACACGTGTAGGCACACTAAGGGTCCATAGCACACGTATCAAACCGGAAAGGGATCGGCACCGTATCAACTCGAGCCGTTCAGTATTCTTTGTATGAAACTCCCTACTGTAACGCACACTAATCGGAATCGTAACGTAATCGCCTCGCCTCGAGACAAGCTCACGAACCGCGGTGTGGTGCGTTACGGCTTGTCGCCCCCGCGCTTACGGCTAGTCGTCCCCGCGCTTACGTCTCTCCGTACCCTGAGCTTACGTCTCTTCGTCCACCCTTGCCCCCCTCTCACCCCTCCGGCGTGCCTGCTGCACCATCAACCAGCGGTCGGCGAGCCGTAAGAGCGGCGTCGCCTAGCCGTAGCCGAGTCGTCGTATCGGAGCTTCTGATCCGCTTTGGTTACGTGCTTACATTAGGTTGACGCCTGTTTGCCGGCGAGGCGAAAGGCGATACGGTGCCACTCTCTTTCCGATTTGATACGTGTGCTATGACCTTTATTCAGAAAATGGTTTTAATTAATTCGCACTCAGCAGAGCATTTATTTTATTGATTTGTTCATAAAACAATGTAATTGTGTTGAATATATACACACGCAATTTACATACAAATACAAAGAACTATGAATTATTAATTAACATTCCAAGTGAAATTCAAATCGCACTTCCGACAAAATAGGGTTACAACTCGAAAAACTCATTTACAGGAATTTTCAGGTTGTTTTTCAAGTAAATTGAAAAACAGCGTATGCTATATTTTTTTGTAAGTTTTTCAAGTATGTATAATTTTGATAACATAATAATAATAGTGTAAGAAGAAAGACTGATTAACAAATCCGTGAGTTTATTTTTGTTTTTCTAAAAATCCAGGTTTTTGGAGTTGTAACCCTAAATATAGTGATATAGTGCTTATCAGTTTTAAATAGAATGTCAGTTTTCAAATATAATGCCAAACAGGTTTAAATATAATGTCAATCAGTTTTCAATGTCAAACAGTTTTCAATGTCAGTTTTAAATATAATGAGATAATGATAATGATATAATGAGATTTAATGAGATTCTAAATAATATATTGTGAAATTATTAAACTGTCATTGGCACTCATTCTTTGACAGTAGTATGAAATGGTTATAACAAGGCAAATTAACATAGTAGGCATGTCAAATTGATAAACAACTAATTTCCCTGACGTACAGTCAACAAAAGAGATAAGTATGCAGGATCGTCGGATATAGTTGAAGTTTAGTAAGAAACCGATGGATGTTGTCGACTGAAATTTAATTTGATAAATGAGCTGTTTGTTTTCTATTAATAAAATTAAATTATATTCGAGAACATCCATCGGTTTCTTACTAAACTTCAACTATATCCGACGATCCTGCATACTTAATTCTTTTGTTGACTGTACATTACACCTAGACGTAGAGAGGTACAAAATATTTGTAAAAACAATGAGTTAGTCATTCAACTGTCTTAAAAATCATGACTAAAAGAAAGGTAAATGATTAACCGAACGTCAAAGACAAGACCAAAAAATAATGTTACAAAAAATTTACGATACGTGTAAAAACCAGCTAAATCTCTCCCTTTCCAAAACCGATCATAAAATAATAATCAACAGCGACACGAAATTCGAAAATAACCACATTAAATCGAATCTCGGCGCGGCGTTCTAAATCGAATAATTTACCAGGGGGATTTAACACGCAATCGTAAGGGTAAGCACACATCATAAACATGTATGTAATTCCTTCAATTCCCCCACTCCCCCGAATAATTAACGAGGTGCGAAACGAGACGATTAAATCCGACGTGTAAATATTTCATTGGACGACTCCGTCTGTCTGTGTGTACGTGGGTTTAAAAAACAGCGCTGAAGGACGCGTGTAGGGTTCTCAAGTGGCCAAAAACCAATTTAGGTAAGATTATGTTCGTTTTGACTGTGAGTTATCATCTCAAATAGGTATATTTAAAAAAAACAGATACATAAATATAACGCTCGTTGCTAAGTAATAGCTACGCTTGCCGCGGTTGTTCCGTGAATGGGTGACCATCTTTATATTATACCGAGACCCCTTGGTGCCTCGGAAAGCACGCGGCTGCGGCTGGCAGTGACTGTCGCAACCCAGCGCAGGGCACGCCGCGATAAGACCCCTCTTTGAGGAGTGGCTAGAGAGGCGCCACGGCGCCCTCACCTACCGCCTGACGCAGGTCCTCACCGGACACGGAAGCTTCGGGAGGTTCCTGCACATCATCAGGCGGGAGGAAACGCCCGGGTGTCACCATTGCCAGGATCACCCAGAGGACACGGTGGAGCACACGATGGAGGTCTGCCCCGCTTGGGCGGAGCACCGCCGTGTCCTCGCAGAGGCGATCGGCAGCGGCGGCGACCTCTCGCGCCCGGCCCTGGTGCAAGCCATGGTCCGGGGCGAGAGGGAGTGGGAGGCAGTCACCTCCTTCTGCGAAGCAGTCATGCTAGCGAAGGACGTGGCGGGACGGCTCAGGGAGAGAGCCTCCCGTCCCAGCCGCCGCGGGAGACGCTCCGGGCGTCGGGAGCCGCGCGACGACTCCCGGCCACCGTAGGCGCGGGCCTGCGGGCGGAGAGTAATGCTTAGCTCACCGTCCGATCAGGACCAGGCCCGTGCCGGACGGCGCGTACGTGTTCCACGCCCGCCTCAAAGAGATGTCAGCATCGAGGAGGGGCCCCATAGGGCCGAAGCCTGCCGGGTCAGCGGGATTGTCCGAAAGGGTTACCGCTGGCCCGGAATATAAAGGGCTAAGGAAGGAACACGGGTGGGTTTTAGTTAGTAAGAGTCTGACACTCCCTTCCACTCCACCCAGAGCGGGAGGGGTCATTTGATGATTTCCCATCTGCAAAAAAAAAGGGGTATTGTGTTACCTAGTAGGTAACTGGGTTGTGGAGGTCAGATAGGCAGTCGTTCCATGACAAATACTGGTCAGACTGGATCCGGTTAGACTGGAAGCCGACCCCAATATAGTTGAAAAAGGCTAGGCAGGATTAAGGTACATAATTATATTATAACCTGTGTTGTGGGTTGGGAAGTTTAACTAGCAGCTTGTGCAAAGTGGATAAAACATGTCACAAAGTTTAGAGAAGGAGCCCAAAACAGCAAGAAATAACATAAAAATGCTTTTAATTTCATAAATAATAAAATAGGCGAATGTTAACTAACAATAGTTGGCCGATTATAAAACGTAGGTACCTTACCAAAACCGTACCTTAATTGCGTAACACCACAATCTGAATAATTTTGAAGGATATTGCTAATCTATTGCTTGATATATTCGAAAAAAAAACTGCCTAACAACGTAAATAACGCAATGAATGTTGTTGAACTGTCAAAATGAAAGGCATTGCTACTGTTAGTCTGTTACGCGATTACCGTGCGTGTTATGCCTCCAGTATTTATATTTCTATTATCCATTTAATTACCTAATATGTTTTTATTTGTGAAAACAATTTTAATTTTTTTTTTTTTTAAAAGCAAACAGTATTAAAATAATAATAATAATATACGTACAAGTATATAAAAAGGAGGAGAAAATAATCAAAGGGCATTGTAGGAAATCTAGGTTCCGGCACTTCAATAAAACGAGTTATAGGCTTTTTAGAACTGTAAGTATATTATTAGCCAATTAGAAAGTCACTAGGAAGGATATGCATCCATCTTTTATAAGGCTCAAAAAGCAAGTGAAGAATATTAGAGATGGCGGTTAAAGGAGAATTTTATTTTTTTAAATAAGTACCTTTATATCGATTATTACAGAATCGACTAAAGATTGATTTTTGTAAATAAGTAAATCGAATAAATCAACACGCCCCCTCAAAAATTAATCTACCAATTGTACAAATAAAATAAATTAAAGTCAATATCTAATTGACCGGAACATATTCACTTCCTAGTGGCTGCTGGGAAATACATCTCATGGCCCAACATTTGTTGCTAAGGATTAAGGGAAACCCAGAAAACCTTAATCAGACCATTACTATATAATAATTAAATTAATCACAACACAAAAATACTCAGAGTCTTATTCTAAGAGTTTAATTCTATTGGTTGGATTATTTGCAATGCTTAAACAGAAATTGTTATTCTCATAAATTATGATAGGTTTATCAATGTCTATCTTAAGCCATAATGCCTCAATATGACATACATTAAACATCCTAAACGTTTCGACATGGCGCGTTATATTTTTCTTCAGAGTTTAATGCGTCATAATTAAGTTATTAAATTTATTTAATATCGTCTTTATGTATGCACTTTGATCTAATGTAATTTCATTTGCATGCCTTTTAATTTTTATACCAAGAAATAATTTTATCTCTTTCAAATCAGTCATTTTAAATTTACTCTATAGATACCTTTTAAAATTATTCATTATTTCAATATCAGCGCATACTATAACTAAATAATCTACATAAAGAACGACATAAATATTTTTATGTACATCTCCATTGTCTTGCAAATATTTAGGTATCTACACCTATCGACTGAAGAACTTTGAAAACCTTCTTCTTTATTCGAAAACTTCAAACCAACACCTAGCTGCCTGTTTCAGCCCGTAAAGTGCTTTACTTAATTTACACACATAATTATCTGGACAAGAGATACCCTCAGGAACTTTTACATATTTTTTTATTTTGCTTTAATTCGCCATTTTAGAAGGCAGTTTTGACGTCCATTTGATGAACTAGCAAATTAAATTGATTCGCAAAACTAAGTATAATTCTTGCTACAGGTGCAAAAGTTTCATTATAGTCCGTGAGGTATTCTTTACTGAAACCACTTGCAACAAGTCGTGCTTTGTATCTTATAGGTTTTCCAAATTCATCATTTTTATAGTGAATGTCCATTTACAATCGACAATGTTTTTATTTTTATGTCTTGGTACGAAAGTCCAAGTATTATATAACTTTAGAGAATTTAATTCATCCCTATTTGCGCTTTCCCACTGAGATCTATCGTCTGGAGTTTTGATCTCTTGTAATGAATTTGGTATTTTACATAGAATAGACTGAGCACACAAAATGACACTATCACACATCATCATCGTCTATAGTATACAAAATAGGTGGACGATTTTTGAGTCTATTGCTTATTCTAATCTCAGGATTATTATCTGAGTTTTCTTTTGGTGAAGACGGGTTTCAGAAAGTGTATCAACTATTTGTTCCGATTCAATTAAATTATCATGGTTTAATTTGCGAATTTTACTAGGACACTCGTGCCCATCAGGTTTAGATGTATCTGATATTAAATTATCAGAGTTATGAGACTTTACCGGCACTGACTTGGATATTACATCATCAGCTTTGCCGTGAGAATTTTTAATATTCCCTTCACACTTGAGGTCTGGCCTGGATTAAAAAAAAAAACAGTCTCATTAACAATAACATCCCTGACTACTACGTATTTTTCGCATTCTGGGTTCCAAACTTTATTGCCGTTTGGTTCATAACCCACTAGTATCTCTTTCCATGATTTTTCATCAAACTTGGTCTTACTGATTTTAGTATGAACGTAAACAGTTGAACCAAATACCTTCAAATATTTAATTTGAGGTTTTTCATCATGCCAAATTCGAATGGTGTTTTTGAATGTTTCAAAGCTTTAGTTGGGGTCAAATTAATTTTATTAAACAGCAGTCAGTACTGCATCGCCCCAAAACATTTTGTCTAATTTCGCACAGCTTATCATGGAACGAGCTTTTTCAGTAATGATTCTGACCATACGTTCAGAAACGCCATTCAACTGTGGTGTTCTCGGAACTATTAAATGTTGATATCCCTTGTAACGTTGCACCTAGCAAGTTACACTTTAAAAGAGTTTAGTATAAGTATCCTTATTAATAACTAACCTATGTACACTTAAAACTGTACTATTTACACATAAAGCTTAAAACATAACCAAGTATAATAATTAAAAGTAAACATAACACTTAAAAACAACATTAAACTTAGATAATACTATACGGAACCTTCGAGCGGTCATTAACTTATAGGGTTTTCGTTCTATGCTCCCGCGCATCTCTAAAACGATCATTACCGAGGGTCGCCGAGGAGTGGCGTTTCCTTTGGGCTCGGTAAGGATGATGAGGAGTCAATTGAGAGCGCTTGAGGTGAAGGCTGTGTCGTTCGCTCCGAACGTAATTAAATAATATTGCTAAATACTTCGCGAAATCCCTCTAGGGATTCTAGTCTACCCTTCAACCCTTTCGCCACGTCGTGGTTTCGGCGTGAAGGAAGACGCTCGGTGAAGATCCTCTGCTGCAGAGTGATTCATGTCTACTACCATACACTGAAGTTTTACCAGAGAACCTGGAACTGGAGCCGGCAGTTGCAGACAAAGTCTGGGACTACCATTATCACCTGGAGACGGTTCAGGCCAGTGTTCCCTACTCCATTACTACCCTCTGCTATCGGGACTTGAGAAGGCCACGGTAGTTAGGCAATAAATAATAAGTATACCTATCTTCTAGTTCTTATTATTAACGAACCTCCTACATTCCTACCTGCTGGCAACCCCCCTAAGGGAAGAGTCACACCCTCTTTCTACACAATAACTTTTCATTTAAGTCGTTAGATATTCGCCACCATTGAGTATCACAGTATAAGTTGACTAATTTTAAATTGAATTTAGCCTCACTTTTAGCCACATACCTAATCTTTAAAAACAGCAAACACGCCTGATTTATAGGTTAATATATACGTAACGCAATAATGTATAGTATAAATGACGAGAATGGATAAAGTAAGAAATGAGTATATAAGAGGAAGTTTGAAAGTGGCGCCAGTGACAGAAAAGTTGAAAGGAAATCGTTTGTCTTGGTATGGGCATGTGATGAGAAGGGACGAAACGCATGTGACTAAAAGAGTGATGGATATACATGTTGATGGATGGAGAGGGAGAGGAAGGCCGAAGAAAAGATGGATGGATTGTGTGAGGAATGATATGAAAGAGAAGGGAGTGAATGATAGCGTGACTGTCGACAGGGGCGAATGGAAGAAGAAAACGTGTTGCGCCGACCCCAAGTAAACATGGGATAAGGGCAGGAAGATGATGAATAATGTATAGTATACTCTTCAACAAAAAACACAAAATAGTTTTTGTTGTTGTTAGTTCGTTTATAGGTTCACAAACATCTGAGTGCACAATATACATATAATGGCCATTTAACATGACTTTTATCTTTAACCAGATTGAATGGAAGTCGACTCTGTTTTCCATTTATACAGGCCTCACACAACTCATGACATTACAGTTTTAATTTGGCTGGTGTCATAAACCATTTTATTAGTTTTAATTTCAATGAAATTATTTTTTACTAATATTACTAAAGTTATGATGCCATAATTTGTACATATTTTTATTACTGCATACTTGAGAAACAGATTGACACTTATTTACAGATGCCATTAAGTCTACAGCAATTACAAAATTTTTCAACATACCTTGCTTATTAGTTTTACTATCCTTACGTATTTGGACTCCTTGCTGGTCGAAAATGACTGTCAACACAGCACGTTGCATTTTTGATACAGATAGCAGGTTGCATGGTACCTCAGCACAGAAGAGCACGTCCTCTAAAACTCCTTGAACGCCCATGTTGCTGGTCACATACATTGTTCCCTTTTTGGTACCTGAAACATAAATTCACCATTTTTAGCAATAGAAATTTTTAATGGCGTTGATGACGATGTGACTAATGAAAAGAACTTCCCGGTTTATAATATGGTCTGATGCTCCAGAATCCATAAGAAAGTAAATTTGCTTCCATCATCATTCGCTTGATAGTCTCCCATCATAAAAGCAAATCCAGAAAAATTGTTTGTTGTGGTCCACTGATCTCAACTGCCTGGACGGTCCTTGTCCTTTCCGTATTTTTCTGCTGCTGCTGTTGAGCTCCTTTGAAGTAGAAACAGTCGTTTTTCACATGCCCCTTGCGGCCACAGTGATGACACTTCAAGAACTGACACTTCTTCTCCTGCTTGTTATCCTTCTGCTTGTAGCTATTATTCCCTTTATAATTTTGAAAATGCTCGAATTTTCTTTTTCGAAATTCCTGTCCATTTTTCCACTCAACTTGCAAAACTTTGACACTGGTATCACTGCACTCATTTTTCAACTTGACTTCATGATCCAAAAGCCTTGTTTTAACAAATGCTAGCGTTTAATTATCCTCCGATAAAGTTTATAATATATATATTGATAAGTTACATCCAATTAATTATCGGGTCTTCGTCAATAACTTTTATCACATCCATTTCACATAACAAATTCTAAACTTCTAGATACTGTATATTTCACCATCGAATGGCTTGATATTACGTTTGTTTATAGATTATCCATTTTAAAAAGTTCGTAACGGACTTACTTTTTGAACCACTTATATTGCAGTAAAAACGTAACCTGGTCCCATAACCTGTAGGAAATCTAGGTTCCGGCACTTCAATAAAACGAGTTATAGGCTTTTTAGAACTGTAAGTATATTATTAGCCAATTAGAAAGTCACTAGGAAGGATATGCATCCATCTTTTATAAGGCTCAAAAAGCAAGTGAAGAATATTAGAGATGGCGGTTAAAGGAGAATTTTATTTTTTTAAATAAGTACCTTCATATCGATTATTACAGAATTGACTAAAGATTGATTTTTGTAAATAAGTAAATCGAATAAATCAACAGGCATCAAAAAATTCATCCGCATCGCTGTCAACAGGAAACGTGCCCAAAAGACTGGCAGCATTGCCACGTTGTATGGCAATGCTGATTCATTATAATCCATTGAATCGAAACTCGACTCCGGTAGCAACCCTAGAACACAGAGAGACAGAATAACGTATTTTTTCGTGCGCATATTAGCTTCGCTCTCGTAGTTTATTTGCCACGAAATGATAGCTCCATGTTTGCGCCACGTATGCCAAAGGGTAGACTTTCAAGGTAATGTTTGTTTTAAATTTCATGATACCGTATCTAAGGAAAGATATATAGAACCTACAATGATATATACAATCCTCTTAAGGTGCCACTAGTCGATATTTTTCCATACAAACCCCACTGTTTGACATTTTGCATCCAAAGTTAAACATGAAATCGTTTTGTCTTATTATTAATTATGTCTATAAGGAAACAGAATAGTAAAATAAAAACCCATTAAAAAGTTATGAGCCAACAAAGATTTGATTTTCTTGCTATTTTTAACGTAACTTTGGGTGTAAATAAGTAATATAAGAACTGTAAAATCTTCAAAACCAAGTCCGTACCGACAAATCTCAGTTATCGAAGAGTTCAATAAACTTTATTTGTAATTGATTTATGCAGTGGTTTTCTCATAAAACTCGATTTTCCAAAGCACTTTTCGAATTGTTTTACGCGCCTATCAGTTCGGAACGGTGTATGTGCGTGAGAACTAGACATTGTGCGTGTAGACTAGCGTCTAACTGCTCATCACTGATACTAGCTCTGTCGGACACGAAGCCAGGTGTCACAGCGTGCTTTTTGGCCATGACCACCAGTGAGTTCGAGCTCGCGACTTTATAATATTAATGTGATGGATGTAGCTGAATACCAATATGTTACTTAAAGAATGCCTATCTGACCTTCACAGCACAGTAACTGGGTGCCTAACACAAAACCCCTTAAGAATGAATGGTGGTCAGACTTTCGGGTTTCGGACTACCCATAACGACTGTCGAAGATCTACAAATGACAACCGGGACCGACGGCGTAACGTACTTTCCGGAGCATGGAGGGGTCTCGGTATAAAATAGATGGTCACCCATCCACGGACCGACCTAAACCTTAAGCTTAACCTTCATCTATCGACCCGTTCGGCTGTAACTTAGCTACGAGGCCCAATCCTCGAATTTATATTAAAAACTTAGAACATGTCCACCCTTCATTTCCACGACCACACACCGTCAAACACGTTGATTGGATCTGATAATGAACGGATTGAATAACAAAGGAATGATTGGCCAAATTAATTAATCCTTCACTCATTCTTCCTTTCAGTTCGTGTATTGTGCGTCTCTTGCTGTTATTTATTGTTAAAATTTCATTCTGGCAAGAATTAATTGCTGGTTTTTGTTTTGTGTTTTATGTAGTTAATAGACAGCTGATGATTTCATTGGTTTTTCAGAATGACATTGAAATAGTGATGTGAAAAAAATATAATGACTAGGGAAATGTTGACTACCCCTGAAACGTCACTTTTTTTTCGTCATTTCTTTGTAAAGTTTACATTTTTGATCTCGAATTCCATTTCCGAGATTAGACGTCAAACCGACTTGGATTTTGCTTTACACTTTTGTGAAGCAAAATAAACTACTTCGAAAATATAAGGAAGTGTCATGTACCTGCTGCATAAAATAAAGCTTGCCACTGTCTGTAGTTTTTGATCGGAAACATCTTTTTTAGGCCGTTGTCTGCTGTCTGCTGTAATGCTGTGTCTTTATCAGTTGAGTTCGCCCAGAAAATGACAAGGTAACGTAACTGAGCTTCAACTATACCTACCGAAGACACTTGATAATTAGAAACGTGTGTTACTAAAATTTGACGAATCATTCGTCCCTGTAAGTGTTATACTTAAAAAGATAAATCATTTTTTACAATCCTTATGGAAAACGTTGAGTAGGGTAGACATACTTTTTTATTTTGTCCGGAAAAATGTATAACAGCAAAGAAGAACCAGTTATTTTACATACTTTGTCCTACGGACTTATTGATTAGGTTACATCCTATTATGTAATTGTGAGTGAAATTAAAAAAAAGTTAATATTAAAAAAGTTTTTTTTTTTTTGGTTAGGTACCTTAGAATTTCTGAACTTTTTGTGTGTAAGAATTACTTAGAATTAGAATTACGAACTTAAGTAACACATACAGTACCTAACTTTGCGGAAACTTGTCATTTAAAAACGTAATTTTATATTATTGAAATTATGTAGTGAAACCAGACAAATTACTTGTATAAAAACGTTTAAAGTGCATCATAATTTGAATTGTACCGGTAATGATTCCGACCGACGATACGGTCACCCTACTCAACGTTTTCCTCAAGGATTGTAAAAAATGATTTATCTTTTTTTCTTTTTTTTTTTTCTTACAGGGACGACTGATTCGTCAAATTTTAGTACAACATTTTTCACAATTTCTGATGTATCTACCTTCTACATATAAGTTTTGGTTTACTAAATATAGTTCAAAATAATGATCTCTCAGTTGGGACGATCGACAAATAACAAAATTTTCATTTTCTCTTGAACCAGTAAGATTTCAATCACGATTTTTGTTTCACAAATTTTCCCAGAAGCATAATTTGCAATAAACATGATAATTATTCATACTTTTTCAGTATTAGGTCGTGTTTTACAAGATCACTCAATTGAAAATTGTCCACTCTGAGTGATCCATATAAACCGTTATAAATCTTAAACGCGGCTTTGAAACGAATCGAAATTTTGTTTAGCAGCTTTCACAAATCCTTCACAATTAATTAAAATGCAAATTATAAACACATAGGCAGTATATTCTTGGATACGCGTTATGGCTTTTTCTTCAGTTGTCCAGATTGAGAGATCCAGTTAATGAGTTCTAACTTTCTTTGTTTAGGTTTCACAAATTTTATACCTTACCATGAAGTTTTCACAATTATTTCCTAAATCCTCTTATAATTTGGTTGGGATTGGAAGAGTTTTTCGAAAAGATCTCTCAATCCACACGCACATACCACTAGACCAACGAGGCAATCTTCAATAGGAAATAAAATAAATTGTCAAGAATAGAATTAAATACTCTTTATTGTGTACACCATATAAATAACCTTCGATCAATAATAGTATTGATCGAAGTAAATAACAAACATAAATATAGAAATTTTACAAAGGTTGACACAATGGGCGATCCTATCGCTAGGAGCGATCTTTTAAAGACAACCTTTGGATGGATTAAAAAGGGGAAGGACAGACAAATACTGTAGGTAATCTGTGGTGTACCTACCATTTACATAATACATACACAATGTATATTATACTAATCTAAATAAATATATACATATAATAATAAACATGAAAAGGAGCAAAGAAAATATAATGATGATGTTTAAGGAAAGAGGAAGTGCTTTTTCAAACATAATTTCCTTCTTTATTTCTCCCAATTTGCTCAAAGCCAAAGCAATTATCTCAAATAAACACAAAAAAATGGCACTTTTTGAACATCGAAAGTGACAATAATAATAATAATTATCTTTATTACGATACACACAAGATTCATGGTACACACGAGCAGAAAGAAGTACAGACGCCAGCACATCAAGTTACTACAATCTGTCAGATTTCTTTAATAGATTTTCGACTTTATTGCTAAAGCATAAGGTTGAAGGTTGATTGGGAAAATCTGACAGTTTCGGGTAGGTTGACCTGCTGGCGTCTGTACAAAGTAACATGGTATAACTACATAAATCTAAACAATGATATAGAATTAGATTCTATGTAAAGAGGCTTGTGTGGCTGGTGTAGTGGCTAAGTAATAACAGCCGCACGGGTCGATTGATCAGGTTAAGCTACGCTGGCCGCGGTTGGTCTGTGGATGGGTGACCATCTTTACATATCAAGACTTCTCCGTGTCTCGGAAAGCACGTTAAGCCGTTGGTCCCGGCTGTCATTCGTGAATCTTTGACAGTCGTTACGGGTCGTCAGAAGCCCGTAAGTCGGACAACCAGTCTTACCAAGGCGTATCGTATTACCTAGTAATTGGATTGTGGAGGTCAGATAGGCAGTCGCTCTATGTATTCGGTATTCCGCTGCATCCGGTTAGACTGGAAGCCGACCCCGACATAGTTGGGAAAAGGCTTGGCAGATGATGATGATAGATTTAAAGTCGCCCCTTTTAAAAAGTAGTTTTCGTATGGAGAAGAAAGGGCAGGAAACTCCACCGTTACTCTTCTATAATGTTTTACTATATTTTGTATACTTTACATTAATTATATAATAATACTGACTTCCGCCCGCGGCTTCGTCCTCGAAGTATGTCGATAAAAACTATCCTATGCCCTTCCCCGGGATGCAATCTATCTCTCTGCCAAATTTTATCGAAATCCGTTTAGTGGTTTAGGCGTGAAAAGGTAACATACAGACAGACAGACAGATAGAGTTACTTTCGAATTTATAATATTAGAATGGATGTGAAGATGATGCCTGCTCGTCGTATGCGATCATCAATTACCGTCTGCAAAACGTAGTGTGAATGTATTTTCAACGTCAATTGTAACTGTGGATTAAAGTAAGTCCAAACGAGAGATGTGACAAACCATGAATTCAGCACATGATTTTAGACCCGGACGGTTATCAAAAAAAAAACACAGCTGTTTCATAGTAAAGTGCAATAACTACGCAGTTAATTATGCATCAACAGGTAATGTGCCCAACCACAAGTAAAATGAGAAAAGATGCTCAACGACCCTGTTTTATTGTTCAGAGCACACCATTTTCGGTTTCAAAGCGATATCGTTGGTTCATCTATAGCAGGGTTGGCCAACCGGTCGATCGCGACTATTAGTCCAGTCGATCGTGGCAAGGCAAAAAATATTTCCAACTACAAACCTGATTTTGCTAATCTAGCGAAAGATGCTCAAACGCAATGTTCACATTAATATAAATAAGTAGGTTACTAGGAATAATTTTCAGTTTTATATTTTCCCTCTTAATGAAATAAAAAATACTACATAATTGTGTACTGCTGTTTCATTCAATATTTCAAGAAGTATGTAATTGGTAGATCGCACAGGGTGTCGTCAGTGAACAGTAGATCTTGGGTCTAACCAAGTTGGCCACCCCTGATCTATAGCTTATCCTAAACTTAATCTTAAAATATGTAGCCGCAAACGTATCCATAAAGTAAAAACTAAAATCGAAAATCCATTAGGACTGATTTGTAAATAAAGAAAAAGAAAAGATATTCAATCTTAAAGCGCATCAATTTTCTTATAGTGTTCCAACCAACAATATATTTAGATTCTTAAACTTATAATAGACTTGGACACATTGAAAAGAATCCCAATATAAAATAACGTAAAGGTCAATTTATCTTCCATATTGTTATTGTTACAACAACAAAATCTCTTGCAAAATCGGAAAAGAATTCAGTTTCGACACAAAAGCTTAAATCAAGCGAGGGGGAGTTTCTTAACTTTCATTGAATATTTCTATTCGGGCTCTATTAATCAAATTTGAGCTTTCAGTGTTCGCTGAAAAGGTTTAATTTTATTCAGTTGACAACGTGAAAGCTTTGCAAATGACTGTTACTTTTGTCAGCAAGGAATGGCAGACAGTTAATTGTGATTGAGACGACAATGGAGCAAACTTGATTTCAGATTGGAGGAGATGAGTTTTTAAAGGGAAGATTGGAAGAATTGTGAAGGTAGCAAAGCAAAAGATACTGGGAATATTAAGCAAGAGGTGCGCAGTAATCCTGTATATTGTATAAGGCTTCTTTTATGTAAACTGGTATTGTACATTAAGATATTACTAAGGCTTTCTTTTTTTAATAAAAATTAGCTTAAATTACAATTATAGAGCAAAAAAGTCCCTTTTGAAGATCCCTTAAAAGCGTTTCCAGGTATCTTCAAAGAACCATTGTTAACGCAACCTTTGACAGATGTTAAAATTTAAATTTTCTTACGTTTTTTTTTTTTTTTGAAATTTTCAGGTCCGTGTCAGGTTGTATGTTGATCTAATTATGATTCGCGATCGTAACACATATTTATGTATAGAACTGTAATCATAAAAGTAATCAATATATCTCTCTATGTTCATATTACCTTATTTAATTACTATTTCCTGAAATCGTGACATTTGAGGCCAATTCTAACTCAAGAAGTTGTATTGCTGATTCTAATGATTAAAATTCTATAAAGTCATATTTTTTACGGTTGCGAATAATATTTTGTTCAACATAAAACGTGACAGTGACCTGCAAATTGCAAAAAATGTAAGAAAATTTTAATTTCGCGGGGTACTTTATCGCATCCCCCTTAAACTAACCGTGTTTTAAAAGAATTCAGTTTTAGAGAACACTATTTTTAGCCACATAATCAGCCTATAATGTTCCCACTGCTGGGACACAGGCCTCCTCTCGGGGAGAGGGAGTGGGCCTTAATCCACCACGCGGGCCCAGTGCGGGTTGGCGGATGTCACATGTCTTCGAATTTTTCGTACTATATTTTATTTTTTTTATTACAAGCCGGAAACATTTATTTTCTTTTGACTGTACTTACCTGTCAAAAAGAGTAAACTTACATAATGTGGATAAGACAAATACCAAGCATCATTAATCTAGTGGCAAGTTTCAAACTATAGTTTTAGCTAGCTTCTGCTCGCGACTTCTTTCGCGTGGAAGTCGCAAAATAGAAATTTTACGAAAATGATAGACACGTTTTTCCCGGATCCACCACGTCGTCGCTGCCCGCGCTATTACTTCGTTTTCGCTGCATACACACGAGCGACACGCTTCGACGACAGAGGTAACTGCAACCGTCGACGCGTGTTGGCGACAGCCGTAAGCGCGTGTCGGTGGCAGCCGTAAGCGCGTGTCGGTGGCAGCCGTAAGCGCGTGTCGGTGGCAGCCGTAAGCGCGTGTCGGTGGCAGCCGTAAGTGCGTGTCGGTGGCAGCCGTAAGCGCGTGTCGGTGGCAGCCGTAAGCGCGTGTCGGTGGCAGCCGTAAGCGCGTGTCGGTGGCAGCCGTAAGCGCGTGTCGGTGGCAGCCGTAAGCGCGTGTCGGTGGCAGCCGTCAGCGCGTGTCGGTGGCAGCCGTCAGCGCGTGTCGGTGGCAGCCGTCAGCGCGTGTCGGTGGCAGCCGTACACTTTGCGTTTTTTCTAACTTTTTTTCTTTTTGCTGGGCTCCTAAGTTTCGTAGCGCAGGATGTTGAATATAACCTTCCTTAAGAATTGGACTGTCAAATGCAAAAATAATTTTTCAAACTCGACTACTGGTGCCAGAGATTAGGGCGTTCAAACAAAAATTTATTCAGATTTATTATATCAGTAGACGTTATGAAAATATTATAGTGCTATAAGTCTAGAAAATTCAATAAAACTTTGAAAGTCGGTTAACAGATTTAGACAAGCTTTAATTCATTTGTTTTTTCGTAATTTGGCGCGGCAGTTTTCTCGACAAGTTTGATAGCTTTCATTCTATTTTTACCGACTTCACAAAAAGGAGGAGGTACTATGTTCGGGTGTTTGTATGTTTTTTTTTTTTTTTTTGTATGTTTGTTCATCGAATACTCCGCGAATTGTCGACGGATTTTCAAAATTCTTTTTTTGTTCGAAAGTAGATAGTTCTGAGGTGGTCCCATTGTCACCAAGTTAGGATCTGATGATGGGATCATAGAGAAATCGAGGGCAACCCTCAAATTTTATAGGCTCACTTATTGTTTTTCGCATATTTTATGAAGTATCTTGTGTATTTGTGTATGGTTGTCACCATCTCAGGTAGCTGGGCTGATGATGGAAGGTACAACTCCTTAACAGTAAGAAACTTCTTACTGAACAGGCAAGGACTGTTTTAGTAAATTGTTTTGATGTTTGATAGGGCATTTGCCACATTTGGTCTCATGATCATCAAGTCATGACCTGATGCTACCTAACTCCTCGACAACTAACAGCAGATATATCGTGTTTAGGCTCATTGAAAAGGGCTCGATGTGTGGATAAACGTACTGTAACTGAGGAACACCGAAGACCTGATGCTGAAGCCAGGAGCATCAGAAAAAGTACAAACCTTGAAATTACAGCACCGTAGTCGTGTTTGGGCTCATTTTAAACAGGACTAATTTTAAGTTCAATGCAATGTTGACATAAGTCTGGCCTGATGCTGCAGCCAGGATTATCAGCATCTAATCTAAAAACTAATAAAAGGAGAACTCCTCAACTATTAACGTCCCTGCATCGAGAAAAGGAATATTTTATAAAAAGGCGATGGGCAAGTTGACATTAGGCTATTGTAACTTAGATAAATTATAAACAGACCCACTAAAAAGCGAGAAATAAAAACTTTTTAACAAAAAAAAAAACAGACTTCCAAAAAAAACACTACAAACTGAAAAATAACTTTAATTTCGGAAGTCGGTGGCAAAAACTAAAACACTGATCCCTAAGACACCGACTTCCGAAATTAAAGTTATTTTTCAGTTTGTAGTGTTTTTTTTTGGAAGTCGTTTTTTTTTTTGTTAATATATGGTAGAATTGTCACTTCTATATTCTATGTTATGGGTTTGGTTTCCGCACTTAGTCCTTCAATGGACCATTGTGCGCGGATTGAGAATTGTCACTTTTTGTTGGGAGATTCGCAGTAGCAACCTTAAATCAGTAGTTATGGCCGATGAATAGAAATGAACTGGACATTTACGCTATAAAAAGTTCTGTTGGTGTACGGAATCCAGAATATTTGGGGTAATTGCGTAACACACTAACAGTAGCAATATCCTTTAAAATCATTCAGATTGTGATTGATCGTGTTTTACGCAATACCCAGGATTGGTAGCGAGCCCAACGCAGATTTGAATGCGTAATCTTATTTATGTTTCTTGTTTCTTTTACAGGATAGTCGGCGTTGACGGCCTGGCATGACGCGTCAACTACGTCCCGCCTCGCCCCTACACCTCTACTCATCCCTCTACGATCCAACCTTGAACATACTCACTACTGTCCTCGCCCTCTATTTCCTACTACTGCCAATAGCCAACACACAAATGATTCCCACCAACCTCATTAACAAAAACAAAAATATCACAAACGAAATTAATCTTAATTATACTAAAGTAGAAGAATATACAATAACACCCAACAAAAATGAAGAAAACGAGCTTATTAATACAGTAAGTAGCAAAAACTACCAAACACTAATAGACAGATTTAGGAGAAAAGATAATTACACAACAGAAAAAACGAACATGGGGAATAGCACAGTTGATATTAAAGAAGACTATCAAATAGATCTAGAATTAGATGATGATAATGACAAAGGTGGTCTAGACAACAATTCTATGGAGAAACTCCGAGTAGACGATGTCACAAGAACGAAAATATTCAATGATTTCTCTAAAACAGTTAAAATTTATAAGAACCAATCTAAGATTGATGTTGTTAGTGATACTAATGAGACGCAGGATAGTGTTGACGTTAAAGGAAAGGTAGATCGGGAAGATTTAAAGAGGCTCTCCAATGAATCATTAGGATTTCCCACACGGGCTCCCGCACCCTATCATGTTCCTTCAATTACGGATGTTCACCACACGCCGCGGCCCAGCTTTCTAGATGGTAAGTCAATTTAAACTTTATGTCTACTACATTACGACTGGATTTTGGAGCTTACTGAATAATTTAAGGTCTTAGAAGGATTTGTGAACGGTATTGCTTCGAAATCAAAGGTCACGTTCCGGACAAGCTTAAAAGGGTCTTAAGTAATTTTATTTTGACTTAATTTACCTGGTTACGAGCTTCGTCGTATAAAAAAAAAACATTGAGAATTGCGGCGATTTTTACAGCATTCAATTTTAAAAGTTCTCGCCAAATAAACACACACACACACACAAGTTTTCATCGTTAGCAAACAAACAAAAAAAAATGGAGTCCCAAAATTGTAAAAGCTAAAACAAATGGCTTTCATTCAAATCGACAAAACAAAATTGGCTGTGCCTATAAAATATGACCCTTTTATCTAAAAACCGGACAAGTAAATCTGACCCACGCGCTGAGGGTTCTGTAACATAAAATAGATCAAAACACGTTTGAAATTATTACTATTTTTATTCGAGGCTGTATTCCCGAGAGGTCAGGTAGCAGGGACCTTAGTATACCAACGTTTCGAAAGTTATATTTAAGTTCCATATAACAAGATAAATAGGGAAAACGCTGGAAATTACCTTAAATTATTTTATTTGCTATGAAATAGGTTACAGGTACCTAAAACAAATTCTTGAAAAATTACAACTGGCAAAAATTACATTGATTAAAAAGCTTCCCGTGACATACGGACGGGGTAGGATTAGTAATCAGGAGACCAATTCTTGTAATTAAAAACGTTCAAAATCATCTCACCGACAATCAATGTCAAAAACTTGGCAAAAATGTAGGGAAATTAGAGGAATTTTTGTCTGATTGAGACTGAGATCAGACTGTGAACGTTCTTAAATTTATGGAAATTGTCCGTAAGGTATTTGGGTGGCCTATGTCCAGCAGTGGACGTCTTTCGGCTGAAATTATGATGATGATGATGACCCTTTGGGTACCTACGGAACCTTAAAAACTCGCTCAACAAAGCGATACTAACGCCAGTTACATGCCGGTCTGTTATTAGATTTGTTGTCAAATACACAAATGAACGGATTCAGGATCATTTGTGCGTTTTCGTTGAAATCTGACGTTTATAAGGGTGTCTGGCACCAATGGTTTAGGCTGATGAAGATAAATTGGATTTAATATTAAAGGTTTATTTGGAAATAAATGTTCTTTGGCGTTTTGGGAGTCATCTTGTTTTTTGTTGAGTTCTTTAAATTAAAGGAAGTTAATTCAAGTAGAGTTTAAATTCCATTGTATAGAGTTTGTACCCAAAAGACTGACTTAGTTATGTCAGTCTTTTGGGTACCTATTTATAGCATGGACGTGTATTTATAGCATGGACGTGTATTTATAGCATGGACGTGTATTTATAGCATGGACGTGTATTTATAGCATGGACGTGTATTTATAGCATGGACGTGTATTTATAGCATGGACGTGTATTTATAGCATGGACGTAATATAATTTATATTACGTCCATGATTTATAGACAATAGTAGTTTGGTAGTTGTGATTCTTTTGAAGAATTTTTCGAAGAATTACCAAACGTAAGTGACATTGCTCACAGAACAAATCGTCGCTCGCATGACTAAAAGTCCTATCTCATTTTTCACATTTTTTGGCTGATTTGAGTCAGGACAACTGCACTCTTCTATTCGTGGCTCTTTACACTTTTCACTGACCGTCACCTTATTTGGATCTCAAAATATAACCATTTTGAAAGGCACCAAAATGTCAAGAATCACGAATAGATAAATGTAGCCCTCCCAACCCAAATCAGCTAAAAAATGAGATAGGACTTTTAGTCATGCGAGCGACGAAATGACCAATGGAGCCGAAAGGGCCTGGAGTGGCGACCGCGTACCAGAGGATGTAGCATAGGAAGGCCTCAAGGTGAAATGATGACCTTGTGAAGGCCGCAGGAATCCACTGGATGCAGGAAGCAGGTTGGTTGAGGCCTATGTCCAACAGTGGACATCTTTCGGTTGAAATTAATTAATGAACTTATGATTATTTTGTACTCGGTTATTATGGATCACTTGACACCCACAAATTAATGGTCAGAAATCTGTCACCTTAATGGCGAATTGAACACTTTCAATCTCAATCTGAATCATTTTGAAGGATATTATTAATCCATTGCCTCTTATGTTCGAAAAATTTGTCTGCTCAACAACGATAATAACGCAGTTAATATTGTTGAACGTGCAAAATGAAAGCCATATATACTGTTAATGTGTTATGCAATTATCCCGCAGATATCAAAGGGGCAATTCTCGTCTGTCAAAAATAAACCCTGTACCTACTTATTTATATTGCTGACGATCCTTCAGGATCAAAAACAAAAGAAAAAGCGGATCAAACCGGAATGAGAAAGTTTGGATAAGACAGAAATTAAAACAGAAGACGATCAAGCAGGGGATCGAGGAGAGGGGGGGGGGGTTCAGGGGATCAGAACGGAATAACTCTAATTTTACTATATTTTGACATTTGTATGTCGTGGATTTTGAACATTTTAAATTAGGAGAATTGGCTTTCTGAACAATAACCAAAGCCTTATTAAGGCCGCAGTACACTTGTAACACCCGACGCCATCCCACGCTTACTTATTGGCCAAATGACGAAAACAACTCAACGAGATGAAAAACGTGGCCAACGAGTAAACTTCATTGATGTCGCGTAACGTTATAAGTGTGTTTCCGCCTATACGGTTGTTTAACAATTTTGGTTAAAAACACTCACATTATTAATGCAATTAAGCAACCATAATGAAAGCCATTACTAAGGTCCGTCCGAGGGGTCCGTGGCTAAATAATAACAGCCGCACAGGTCGATCGATCAGGTTAAGCTACGCTTGCCGCGGTTGGTCTGTGGATGGGTGACCATCTTTACATACCGAGACCCCTCCGTGTCTCGGAAAGCACGTTAAGCCGTTGGTCCCGGCTGTCATTCGTGGATGTTTGACAATCGATACGGGTAGTCAGAAGCCCGAAAGTCTGACAACCAGTCTTACCAAGGGGTATCGTATTACCCAGTAACTGGGTTATGGAGGTCAGATAGGCAGTCGGTCCATGTACAATACTGGTATTCAGCTGCATCCGGTCAGACTGGAAGCCGACCCCAACATAGTTGGGAAAAGGCTAGGCAGATGATGCATGAAAGCCATTACTACTGATATTACGCGATTACCCCACTGATCCTTTATTTATTTAATACTTCAAGCACATAAATGTACAGAGGCGAACTTAATGCCATAGGCATTTTCTACCAGTCATCCTTTGGGTGATGCATAGACAAAAAGTGGTAAGTGCAATCATGAAAATTGAGGAATAAATATTTTCAAATAATATAAAGATAAGCATACACCTATTAAAACCATGAATATAATATTATATAAATATAAGTACAAAGAAAATATACATAAATACAAAAAAATAATAAATATTGTAAAAAAGTTCGACACATCTATAAAAACAGACTATATCCTTTAAACCAGTTTTATTTCACTGCAAAACATTTGCATCTCCGTCAGTCATTCCAATGTATAAACCTTTAACATGTATAAAATGCGAATTGCATGAAAAGCGTGATACCAGTGCTTCGTAATAAGAAATAATAACATAGCTAGGGTAACCATCAACTGCGTAGCCTTTTCCCAACTATGTTGGGGTCGGCTTCCAGTCTAACCGGATGCAGCTAGAAAACAATATTTTACATGGAGCGACTGCCTATCTGACCTCCACAACCCAGTTACTGGGTAATACGATACACTTTGTTAGACTTTCGGGCTACTGACAACCCGTAACGACTGTCAAAGTGCCACGAGTGACAGCCGAGACCAACTCAAACAACGAAAAGCACGTAAAGCCGTGCTTTTCGACGCACGGAGGGGTCTTGGTATGTGAAAATGGTCACCCATCCACGGACCAACCGCGGCAAGTGTAACTTAACCGGATCGATTGACCCGTGCGGCTGTTATTACTTAGCCACCAGCCACTGGGTAACCATTTCGATAAAAAGTCCTGACGAAAAGCTAGACATTTGCAAAAAACATAACATCACGCCTATTTTCCTCGTTAGGCTAGGCAGAGTACCACATTTCGTTATGTTTAAGTCCCATGTAATAGGGGGCGAGCCTATTGCCATCCACCGGGCACAAATCTCCGGGCTGCTACTGAGAAATTCCGGATTGAAAATACCCAATGACACTTTTCCCAACTCGGAAAGAAGCGTAACGTTTAAACACATTTCGTTACATGAGAGAGATGAAAGATAGAAAAAGAAAAGAAAGAATGTAAATATTATTTGCGACAAACATGACGCATTAGAAGAACAGAAAAACACAAAAAAAAACAACAAGTTGAGGGAAAACATGCGTCACATCCACGCAAAACGGCCACTCAAAAAAAAACAAAGATAAAGCAAAAAAAAAAGCAAAGATATAACTCTCTGTGTCTCTCACACTAGATCTGTTTTATTCTTTATTTTTTGAGAAGTTGTACTTCTGGCACGTATAGGGCGCGCACGCGCATATATATTTTATATTATTATTTTATTTATTTTTTCAGTACAAATTGAACTCTCAATATTTTTTAAATAAAATCTTCTCAAGAAAAAAGTCCAGACAAATTTCATGAGCGGACAAATTCCGGAAGGAGGGCAAAAAGCAGGACATGTCCGCGCAAATCCGGTCGCATGGTAACCCTTAACCCAGCTGTACGTTGTTCAGTGTACACGTCACCCATTCAGGAAAATGTCTGAGAATTTAATCTTCTGCTGTGTACGCTTCCAGTCTGTAACGAAACCAAGACGGGATGAAATTATATGTTATTTGGAGAACATATTATTGCGAATTTAGTAGTCCTTCTAGTTTTCAGGGGCTTACATGACCTAAAGCGCGGTCACTGTCGGACTGCATAGAAAAGGAAGAGAAGCGCGATGACACAACCCTGGTAATTTATTGCAATATATGAAGCAATTATCTATTTACAAAAAATCGATTGTTTGGATTGTTTATATATTAGTATGGTTTTTATTGTAAAAAGAAAGTTTTTACAGGTATCTTCCTTTTTTTTTCTATCGTATCAAATTAGTTTTATTATGTTTTCAACACAATATCTACCTAGCATATATCCTGAAGAATATCATATATTTTTCTGATTGTGTTTATTGTAGTCGATCATACTTTCTTTTTGTATACTTTTATTGCTTCTAAAACTTGCGTTTTTGTTTTTGCGTTTAGATGCTGGAATCCCCAGAGGAAATGCTGGTGGTATTTTCTCCATAGAAACGCTCTAACCTGTTTTCTTTCTGGTTAATGTCCATAAAGTATTGATTTTTTACAGAATAATAAATATTAACTACTTGTATGGCGCTGATTTCCTTTTTGATGATCCATTATTTTTATAAGCACTAGAACCCTCAAAAAATGCTTAAAATTGCCGCTGTCAACATAGGCCTAGTGTACAAATTTGACAACTAAGAATGAAAAATTAAAAATATATGGACACAGAATATTATCCTTCTTAGTCAGTTTATGAAATATCTTTTAAATTGGTCCAATATTGTAGGAGAAAATAGGCGAGAGCCAAACATCAAATTATGACCTTTACTTAGGTTTTTTCAAAAAGCCCAGCACATCAAGCTACCCTTTCGAACAATCCCGCTGACCCGGCAGGCTTCGGCCCTATGGGGACATGCACATGCACATTCCTCGATGCTGACATCTCTTTGAGGCGCGCGTGGAACACGTACGCGCCGTCCGGCACGGGCCTGGTCCTGATCGGACGGTGAGCTACCCATTACCTACTCTCCGCCCGCAGGCCCGCGCCTACGGTGGCCGGGAGTCGTCGCGCGGCTCCCGACGCCCGGAGCGTCTCCCGCGGCGGCTGGGACGGGAGGCTCTCTCCCTGAGCCGTCCCGCCACCTCCTTCACTAGCATGACTGCTTCGCAGAAGGACGTGACTGCCTCCCACTCCCTCTCGCCCCGGACCATGGCTTGCACCAGGGCCGGGCGTGAGAGGTCGCCGCCGCTGCCGATCGCCTCTACGAGGACACGGCGGTTAGCTTGAATGCTGGCGTCTGTACTTTGTTCAACGATACTTCTTTTTTGTATCGTACATATCCTTACAACTTACTGCTTAGATAGATAAACCATTTATTTGGCGCACACAAAAGACAGCACAACACATAAAAGTATAATTAGATGATAACCTATTACCTACGCATGAATCCATACTAAATTACGAATATTATAAACTCGAAAGTAACTCTGTTTGTCTGTCTGTCTGTGTCCTTTTCACGCCTAAACCACTGAACAGATTTCGATAAAATTTAGCAGAGAGATAGATTGCATTCCGGGAAAGAACATAGGATAGTTTTTATCCTGATATTCCCACGGGATCCACACTTATGCGGGTGAAACCGCGGGGCGCTGCTAGTATAATATAAAAACAAGGTGCTTACATGAACGAAATAATCAAATTTCTATAATTTAAGGGGCACCTATGCCCTTTTCCTTAAGCACAGCTTCCTCAACGCCTCTTCTTTCATATATTATTTGCAGAACACACTGTAAAGACACGAGAATCATTTATTATTTGTTATAGCACATGTGTGCATAAAATATTATATTATGCCAACCGTACTTGACTCCGCGTCCCCAGCTAAAAATACGGAACCTTTTCTCTTCCCGGTAGTGTCGTAAGATCTGATTAAGGCTTTATATCGGGAAGTCAGAGTAATATCGTTTTCATAGATCTACATAATGAAATTCTTACATTCATTTATTCATTCATAATCAGCCTATAATGTTCCGACTGCTGGGACACAGGCCTCCTCTCTATGAGAGGAAGTGGGCCGTAATCCACCACGCGGGCCCAGTGCGGGTTGGCAGATGTCACATGTCTTCGAATTTTTGGTTCTAGGACATGCCGGTTTCCTCACGATGTTTTCCTTCACCGTTTTGAGAGCAGTGGTGATGAAATAATTTACACAAAGTAAAGCGCCTGTCTGGGTTCGAACCTACGACCTACAACTCGTAAGTCGCGGCCGATACCACTGGGCCACCACTGCTTATTCATTCGCTGACGACCAACGAACAGCCTAACTCGGAGGATCTAGAAACATCAAACAGTGCGCATAGCTCCTTGACGACAGTGAGCACAAAGGATGGATTTTTGAAAATTCATCCCCTAAAGATAAAAGCAGTGGTGGCCCAGTGGTAACGGCAGCGACTTACGAGTTCTAGGTCCTAGGTTCGAACCCAGACAGGTATCTGTCAAAGATCCGCGAATGACAGCCAGGACGAGCGGCTTAACGTGCTTTCAGAGGTACGGATTTATACCCTGATAAGTCTGAATTAGATTTGATTTTGCGTAGATGTGACGCATACTTTCTTCCAAATTGTTTTTTTTTGTTTGTGTTTTTTTTTTCATGCGTCACGTTTGCCGCAAATAAACTTATTTTCTTTCTTTTCTTTCTTTCGCCAAAACGTCTTGAGCAAGCGTGGGTGATCAATTTTCGTGCCTTCTCCATCAGAAGAAGCCTTTACTGTGCAGTGGAACTACAGTTCAGTAACAGTAAATTTGATTGATTAACTGACTAAATTAAGATAAGATAATAATGGTTAATTTCTCACCACAATATACAATTATGTAACATAATTAACGCAAGACCTCATACAGCCCAATTAGAGTACCGAGTTAAAAGCATAATACAATACATAATGGTTTTAATTATACTGGGGGAGACTGGTGCCTAAACTGGTGCATAAATGGTATTTATCCTACAAAATGAAGACGGAGAAGAAGAATGATGGGCATTTTTGTATGGAGCCTGGCCTGATGACCAATAGAGTTCTAATGAGATCCACGAATGACAGCTGGGAGGTTGCAGGTCTGATATCTATTCGTTACTGTTTTTATGTGACACAAATTTATTTTTATTTATTTATTTAATTATGCAAGCACACATCACGATGCAGTATAAAACTGGTCACCAGGTCCAGTTGAAAACCAGCGTCAGGCACTAGTTGCCTGGCATTTTTGCTGAACTGGGCCTTTTTGGCCGTGAGGGCACACTTTCCTGCTAATTTCTTACATCGGACTTTGCACTTTTTAACCGACTTCAAAAAAGGAGGAGGTTCTCAATTCGACGGTATGTTTTTTTTTTTTTTTGTGTTTGTTACGCGATTACTCCGCCAATTGTGAACCGATTCTCAAAATTATTTTTTTGTTCGAAAGGGTATACTCTCGAGGTGGTGCCATTATCATCAAGTTGGTATCTGATGAGAGGATCCCATGGAAATCGAGGGAAACCCTCAAATTTTATAGGCAAAGCTATAGCGATTTGGGTATTTTTTAAAGTAACTTGAGCATTTGCTCTCGGAAATCATCATTTGGTAAAGTGGAGCTGATGATGAAGACCACAGATGGCCATCAGAACTACTCAATGACAAATATTTCACAGGTTGCGATTCGATTACTTTAATATGGTTGCTAAACGATTTATCCTCGTCACAATGCGTATGGTGAGTGGTTGTTGAGGAGGAGAACTCCTCAACAATTAACGTCCCTGCATCGGGAATAGCAATATTTTGTAAAAGGTGATGAGCAGTTGACATTAGGCTATTGTAACTTAGATAAATTACAAACTGACCCACTAAAAAGTGAAAAATAAAAACTTTTTTACAAAAAAAAAACAACCGACTTCCAAAAAACACTATAAAGTGAAAAATAGTCGGTGGCATTAAACTAAAATACAAATCCAAAGACACCGACTTCCGAAATTAAAGTTATTTTTCACTTTATAGTGTTTTTTGGAAGTCTGTTGTTTTTTTTTTGTAAAAAAGTATTTTTATTTTTATCTTTTTTTTGTTTTTATCTGATGTATGACCATTATCTGACTATCTGGTGTATTGTGTCTTTTAGTCTGTGCTAAATAAATGTATTTTCTTTCTTTCTTCCTTTCTCTTTCATTCTTTTAACCCGGTATTTCACAGCTTTCATTTGATGTACCTATATGTGGTTTTTATTGGACATACCGGCCAAAACGCCGATCATTCTTTAAACCGAAAAAGTCTCGTACATTTGTACGAGACTTTTTCGGTTACCAACCACTGTTTGTAACCGAAAAATGTTTGTTTGTTTTTTTTTTTTTTGTTTGTATCGTTACCACTGTGGAACATATTATTTCCATGTTAGTTCAAGAACCAGTCTTACAACGCCTGAAAGCCAGTACATAAATATTTACGTCACATGACCCAGCTGCCAGTGTTGCCACCAAATAATAACGCCTCCGTAGTTTTGTACAGCTTTGAAACATTTTAATGAGGCCGAAAGTTTCTTGTATTATTTCATTGTTATTGTTACTCCCGAGTTTCGCTACCACAAAACAAACAATTATTTCGACGTATGCGGCTGGATTTTCCGCGCTTACCACCCCGACACAGATTAAATTAAAGGGTGGCGCGATGTGTGTTTTAGAAGTTTTACGTGTATGTGATTATAATAATAATAATCATTTTATTATCAGGCAACTAATATGTGTATAGGTAAAATACACAAAATAATCTTATCTATACTACGAGTATATCTTCTATATATATATAAAAGAAAGTCTGTTAGTTACACCACTTATAACTCAAGAACGGCTGAACTGATTTGGCTGAAAATTGGTGGGGAGGTAGCTTAGAACCAGGAGACGGACATATGATACTTTTTTTTTTTTTTTTTTTATAGTAGGAGTTTTTATAGTAGGTAGGAGTAGGGTAGAAGTAGGGTAGGAGTAGTGTAGGAGTAGTGTAGGAGTAGGGTAGGAGTAGTGTAGGAGTAGGGTAGGAGTAGTGTAGGAGTAGGGTAGGAGTAGGGTAGGGTAGGGGTAGGCTAGAAGTAGGGTAGGAGTAGTGTAGGAGTAGTGTAGGAGTAGGGTAGGAGTAGTGTAGGAGTAGGGTAGGAGTAGTGTAGGAGTAGGGTAGGAGTAGGGTAGGAGTAGGGTAGAAGTAGGGTAGGAGTAGTATAGGAGTAGGGTAGGAGTAGTGTGGGAGTAGGGTAGGAGTTGGGTAGGAGTAGTGTAGGAGCAAAACAACGTTTGCCGGGTCAGCTAGTCTATATATATAAAAGAAAGTCTGTTAGTTACACCACTTATAACTCGAGAACGGCTGAACCGATTTGGCTGAAAATTGGTGGGGAGGTAGCTTAGAGCCAGGAGACGGACATAGGATACTTTTTTTTTTTTTTATAGTAGGAGTAGGGTAGGAGTAGGGTAGAAGTATGGTAGGAGTAGTGTAGGAGTAGTGTAGGAGTAGGGTAGGAGTAGTGTAGGAGTAGGGTAGGAGTAGTGTAGGAGTAGGGTAGGGTAGGGGTAGGGTAGAAGTAGGGTAGGAGTAGTGTAGGAGTAGTGTAGGAGTAGGGTAGGAGTAGTGTAGGAGTAGGGTAGGAATAGTGTAGGAGTAAGGTAGGAGTAGTGTAGGAGTAGGGTAGGAGTAGGGTAGGAATAGGGTAGAAGTAGGGTAGGAGTAGTGTAGGAGTAGGGTACGAGTAGTGTGGGAGTAGGGTAGGAGTTGGGTAGGAGTAGTGTAGGAGCAAAACAACGTTTGCCGGGTCAGCTAGTAATATATAATATAATATTATAAAGCTGCAGAGTTTGTTTGTTTGTTTGTTTGAACGCGCTAATCTCTGGAACTACTGGTCCGATTTGAATGATTCTTTTAGTGTTGGGTAGTCCATTTATCGAGAAAGGCTATAGGCTATAACATCACGCTACGACCCTTAGGAGCCGGGCAGCGTGTGACACCGCGGGGAACAGCTAGTACAATAATAAACTAATACATATTTTGGAAGGTTGGAAGGCCTCCCACAAGGTGGACCGACGACCTTGTGAAGGCCGCAGGAACCCGTTGGATGCGAGAAGCACAGAACCGGTCGAAGTGGAAGTGCTCGGCGGAGGCCTATGTCCAGCAGTGGACGTCTTTCGGCTGAAATGATGATGATGACATATTAAAAACCTTAAAACTATGACTATACACGTAACGTTGTCGGCGCCGTGTTTCGCTGCGTGGTTTCGCGTAACCGACCTCGGAAACGTCGATATACGACAGCTTTCGGCCAAAAGTCCTCTTTCAGACAGGTCTGTAGATGTTGGGTTGGAACTCGTACCACGAATGACGATGTACTTATTATACAGTTTACACACAGATGACATAGAGGCTCCCGCAGTCAGGCGCTACGCGACGGTGCGACGCGAGTCTGGTGGGACAATTTCCATGAAGTTTTCGTAGGAATTGTTCTACTAGGATCACGTCGCGCTGTTGCGTCGGGCCTGTCTGCAGGAGCCAGACGGTCGTGCCGATGTCGGTCGCAGGGTGGCTTACGTCTCTTCCCAAGAGATGAGCCGAGCGGGGATTAGATGTGTTCACCACTAATCACTAAGACCACAGCACACACCACACCACAGCTACACACACCACAGCCACAGTTTCGCTTTTGGCTGATTAGAATGTGACCAATGACCGTAATCCTAATATCCTATCCTACTAAAAAAAGAAAAAAAATCTAAATTTGTGAGAATGGTTGGATCATTGGATGGATGTTTGTTACTCTTTCGCGCAAAAACTACTCAACGGATTTTAATGAAACTTTACAGTAATATAACTTATACATCAGAATAACATATAGGATATTTTTATCCCGTTTTTCCTACAGGATCAACACTTACGCGGGTGAAATCGCAGGCCCTTCTAGTCTTTTACTAAAATTGAAGTAAGAAGCATAGTAGACTAATATTATAAAAGCGAAAGTTTGTGAGTGTGGGGGTGTGTTTATATGTTTGTTACTTCTTCACGCTCTAACGGCTGGACCGATTTTGATGAAATTTTGTATGGAGCTAGCTGACACCCTGGATTAAGATATAGACTACCTACTTTTTATCCCGATATTTCCACGGCATCGAAACTTATGTGGGTGAAACCGCGGGGCGCAGCTAGTCTTTTACTAAAATTGAAGTCTATTTTAAATCCCAGCTTTTAGTCCCAGTTTTGTAGTTTGCAAAAAGAACAAGATCTGCGATAAGCCGACTCAATGCGAGTTCTCTAATAAAAGGCTTGTTTTATCTAAAGATAATAACGACACTGATAAGCCTTTCTTTGAAACATCCTAAAGATAACAGAATGAAATATTATGACATTGATATTTTCATCACCTGCCTAGCCTTTTGCCAACTATGTTGGTGTCGGTTTATCAGTATTTTACTTGGAGCGACTGCCTATCTGACCTCCACAACCCAGTGACTGGGTAATACGATACCCCTTGGCAAGGCTGGCTTCAATAGCTATTAAACTTTAATACATAGCAAAATACGCGCTTTGTCGTGGAGTTGCGGAAACCAGCCCGTATTACCTATTACCTATTACATAATCAGCCCTGTTGTGACACAGGCCTCTTCTCTTAGATAGGCTGTAATCTACCACGCGGGCCCAGTGCTGGTTGGTAGATATAACATGTCTTCGAATTTTTGGTTCTAGGACATGCCGGTTTCCTCACGATGTTTCCGTTTACCGTTTTGAGAGGAGTGGTTATGAAATTATTTACGCAAATTAAAGCGCCTGCCTGGGCTCGAACCCACGATCTACAAGAAACAAAGTCAGGGTCATTACCGCTGGGCCACCAATGTGTCTATGAAACTTTATCAAGTAATTCGTAAATCATAGTCAGTCATCCTGAAACCCACTGAAAGCAATTCTTTGTCCAACTAATTTCGCATTGCGGATCCAATAAACGAAATAGAACAAAAATCTCCCAAATTTTTGGCCAGTTAAATTAGTTTGGAGTACCCTGATAACTAAAGTTTAATGATTTCCGTTGGTTTTGATAACAAAAGAAATGTAATCGAGTGAACGATTGGCGTGTTTAACTTGAACTCAATGGCTTCAAGATTCTTTTGTGAGTTTAGTAAACCATACTGAAATTGGAAAACGGAATACGTGTAATACCCTTCTACCACAGGTATTCCGTTTAACCAATTTGGTATATCTTGGAAACCTGTCAGTCACCCAGACGTCTTTCCTTTCTTACAAAATTTCAACCGCCTCGTTGTAATATTTCGTCGTGTTTTCAGCTTCAAGATTATGGATCCACTGCAGGACGTTTGTTATTAAGTATGTTGTATTTAGCAGCTGAACACTTCCCATTCATTTAAAAAAATCTTTACCGCCAGCATCACACGCCAACCCTTTCGTAACTATGTTGGGGTTGGCTTCCATTAAATCTGGATCCAGCAGAATACCAGTTTTTCTCTGACCTCCACAACAAAGTTTTTAGATACCGCCACGTTCTTTGGTGAGACTGCCCCATCTTGACTGGAAATAACGTAGCCCCCATCCCTATGTACCTGATATAAAAATGTTAGTAGTAAAGGCACACAAAAATAAAGTTCTCTCACACACCTGAGGGTCCTAAGCCCTTCAGTTATCCCCAAGCGGGAAACTGTCTTGCTAACACAATAAATTGAAATTCGGAGCTATGAAAGTCCTAAGAGACGACCGATTGCAGTTACGATTCTGAAAATAAAAGGTTACACGCGCACCTGGATAGTAGGGAGGTTCCCAGCTCAAGTTTGTGCTCCTTCACTTCTTGTGCTGACACGTCGCCAGCTAATAGACGAATGGCTACCTGTCTGGGTGAAAGATTAGCGTGTTAGCAAGATTAACTAAGAGATTGTGTGGAGTGTCCAGAGTGTTCCTGATGTATCAAAGTTAAGATTACCACTATTGAAAAAAATGGTCAAACTATAGAGACATAATTATGTACCTCCGAGGAGGAGGAAATAAGACAGAGATGTGGGAAAAAATTGAGAAATTTGGGGGAGGCCTACGCGAATTCATAAATTAATTTCACGTGATGCCAAAAAAAGTAATTAATTCTAAATTTGTTTAACTTGTAATTATCGGATAGATCGAATAATAAAATTATTAAATATTAATTAATAAAAAAATTAATAATAAACGATAATATTAAATGATAATGAAATGTGCAATATGTCAAGCGGAATGTGTAGTATAAAAGGCTTTTATATTTCATTTATAATTATATATTTTAAGACACCCCCAAGGTGAGGTAGCGCTCACGGCTAATCTATAATAATAGATATAATTATCTATGATCGGCTCCGAGCCGGCTCCGTGTCCGACACGGTACGGAGCCGGCACAAACAAAAAAGTCCTCAATGGAATTTGAACTCTGTTAGGTATGATATTGTTACTTAACTTGGAAATTTTATAATTATAATCATCATCTGCCTAGCCTTTTCCCAACTATGTTGGGGTCGGCTTTCAGTCTAACCGGATGCAGCTGAATACCAGTATTTTACATGGAGCGACTGCCTATCTGACCTCCACAACCCAGTTACTGGGTAATACGATACCCCTTGGTAAGACTGGTTGTCAGACTTTCAGGCTTGTGATTACCCGTAACGACTGTCAAAGATCCACGAATGACAGCCGGGACCAACGGCTTAACGTGCTTTCCGAGGCACGGAGGGGTCTCGGTATGTAAAGATGGTCACCCATCCACAGAACAACCGCGGCAAGCGTAGCTTAACCTGATCGATCGACCTGTGCGGCTGTTATTATTAAGCCACGGGCCCCTCAAATTTTATAATTATAATAATAATATTATTAGTATAATTAATTATAATATTAATTCATTTGTAATAATAATTAATTATACTAATAATATAAACGCGAAAGTTTATGAGGATGGATGGATGTTTGTTACCCGCACCCGCACCCGCACCCGCGCCCGCACCCGCACCCGCAAAAATTACAGAACGGATTTGGATGAAACTTTACAGTAATATAGCTTATAAATCAGAATAACACATAGAATACTTTTTATCCCGATATTCCCACGGGATGGACACTTCTGCGAATGAAAACGCGGGGCGCTTCTAGTACGATCGAACAAGCTATTTGGTATACAGGCAAAAATATTCATCTTTGCACTACACTGCCAATATTTAGTTTTATTTTGTGCGTTATAACTTTTTCAGCTTATGGCATCCTTAATAGAGTGGTGTAAAAAAATTTACTACTCAGCACACCCACATCATTGTTTAAAAGTAGTTGCATGTTAGCTGCCTGTATACTAAATAGCTTGTTCGACCGTACATCATAAAGCAGAGCAAAGGCGAAGCTACTAAAAATGCTGAAGACGACATAACTCCAACGCTATTAAAACATCGTCAACCCTTTACCGTCAACCATCAACCGACATTACCAGACGAAAACCATAAAAGGTACAACAATCATTTAGTGTACTATAAAAATCGACCATTAACAATACCCTCCCCGTTTCCCTCCTTCACCCCCTTTGTGGCCCATTCTTTACACTCTAGTCGTAACAGAAAGAAACCCTATTCCTTTCAGCTAGTGTATGAGATTGGATACCATTGTGTTGGGTTCAGCTCTTTAAACGGAACAGGCTATTTCATCCTGGACTTCAAGTAATATTGCTTGGGTAATGGTTATACTGGTAGCGTTATTTAGTTTCACCTGGCTCTAGGGGTCAGTAGATTGATGTTATAAACGGGAGCGTATAGTTCTCTGGAAGTTATGTTCGGTAGTTAAACCGCAAAGGTATAGTTACCATTATAACAGTGTGTTTATTTGGTTAACGATTACCCTTTTGATGTAAAACGATCTTTAGGGAAACACACACCAATTTACTTTCATAAATAAAGATTCAGTGACTTTATTCGACAGTAAATTGCGGACGCTATGTGGCGGACACTTTTATCCTGAAAAAAAGTGCTGTTCCCGAGGAATACCACAATAACGTTATTATGATAATAGATGGCGCCACGTGTCTTCCGAATCATGATTGAATTATATTTGAAAATTTCACGCGGACGTAGTCGCGGGCAGCAGCTAGTAAATGAATAAACCTTGACGTTTTATGACATGCAAGTAACATTCAACCTAAAGATGAATCGACAATACCTATTATTCATCAAGCAATCATCATCATTAGCAGGCCTCGTTCCACCCCTGCTGAATATCGTATAGACTGCCACTCTTTTGTGCCATGCCTCCCTGGTCTGTGCGAAGCAGCCCACAGCACAATCAGCGTATAATGTTCCCACAGCTGGGACACAGACCTCCTCTCTATGACAGGGAGTGGTCCATAATCCACCACGCGGGCCCATAGCGGGTTGGTGGATCATCAAGCCTTAGGTATTACTGGTTATAAGAAAGAAAAATTTGCAAAAATAAAATGTTTGTAGGTGCGTTTATTCTAAGGAGGGGCAGAATCCAACAAGATTTTAGAGTAGTGGAATCTGCCCCACCAAATCGAATTAGTGGGACAGATTCCACTGCAAAATTTTAGGCATTCCACTTTGCCACACCAGTGGGGTGGCTCGGTGTGGCAAAGTGGAATGATTCGTTTAATTATCTCTGCCAAAATTCATTGGTTTCTCGTTAACAATAAATAAACTTATGAAACTTAGCATACAGATTCATCCAGCCGACTTCATCTAGTTATAAAAAACATGACTGACGTGTAAAAGTGTTTTGTACAAACCTACTTACAAAAAATAAAATCATTTCAAATCATTTCATTTCATTTCATTTCAGATTACAAGATGAATACCTACTTACGTACTTATTCGTGTTCTCAAAGTTCTTGTAGTTAGCATAAGGCCGCGGTTTCCTCGCCGCGGTTGGCAGCGGACGCGTCGGTGGCGTAACTTTATTATTTACTTTGTAAGCTCAGGTGCCGAAGCTAACAGTTTGTTCTGTACTGTTTTTCTTTTATTTGTTATTAAGTACACCTTCTTTGCCTTTATCTTTTGTATATGTAGGTTGAATGTCGATGGCTATAAGAGTAGCGGAAGACCAAAGAAACGATAGATGGACTGTACGAATAGGCCCGCTCTTGACCTCGATCACGCCTGATGGAAAGCGATGGATGAGGTCTATGATGGAACGAGCGTGCCTAGAAGATGCCTAACCATACCATAACCTTAATCAGCCTATAATGTTCCCACTGCTGGGACACAGGCCTCCTCTTGGTGAGAGGGAGTGGGCCGTAATCCACCACGCGGGCCCAGTGCGGATTGGCAGATGTCACATGTCTTCGAATTTTTGGTTCTAGGACATGCCGGTTTCCTCACGATTTTTTCCTTCACCGTTTTGAGAGCAGTGGTGATGAAATAATTTACACAAAGTAAAGCGCCTGTCTGGGTTCGAACCTACGACCTACAACTCGTAAGTCGCGGCCGTTACCACTTGGCCACCACTGCTCACTTGGCCACCACTGCTCAGAAGATGCCTAAGGCACTGGAACTCCCACGCATCGACGAAACACAGCAGGCTGCTTGCGGCACCACCGCAAGGAAAGAATTGGCCAGTCAAATAGGGTGTTTGTTGGGTCCAGGATGCGCCGAGCACTTGGTTCAGTAAAGTAACTGGCGGAACAACTGCGCTACACGAGGAGGCTTCTTCGTGCATCCCAAAATATGGTTAGATAAAAACTTTTTTACAAAAAAAAAACAACCGACTTCCAAAAAACACTATAAAGTGAAAAATAACTTTAATTTCGGAAGTCGGTGGCAAAAAACTAAAATACTAATCCAAAGACACCGACTTTCGAAATTAAAGTTATTTTTCACTTTTTAGTAGGTCAGTTTGTAATTTATCTAAGTTACAATAGCCTAATGTCAAACTGCTCATCACCTTTTACAAAATATTGCTTTTCCCGATGCAGGGACGTTAATTGTTGAGGAGTTCTCCTGGTAAGAACCAGGCGAACTTCTCAACAACCACTTACCATACGCATTGTGACGAGGATAAATCGTTTAGCAACCATAGTAAATTAATCGAATCGCAACCCGTGAAATATTTGTCATTGAGTAGTTCCGATGGCCATCTGTGGTCTTCATCATCAGCTCCACTTTACCATATGATGATTTCCGAGAACAAATTTTAAAACATACCCAAATCGCTATAGCTTTGCCTATAAAATTTGAGGGTTTCCCTCGATTTCCATGGGATCCTCTCATCAGATTCCAACTTAATGATAATAGGACCACCTCGAGAGTATACCCTTTCGAACAAAAAAAGAATTTTGAAAATCGGTCCACAATTGCCGGAGTAATCGCGTAACAAACACAAAAAAAACATACCGTCTAATAGAGAACCTCCTCCTTTTTTGAAGTCGGTTAAAAAGGGGTGACTGTCGGGATGACGACTAATAGTGTATGCAAGAAAAAGACATGTTGCACCGATCCCAAATAAATTGGGATAAGAGCAGTAGAATGATGATGAAAGATTTTACGGAAATCGTACTGAAATCGCAGATTGGGAAGTGTGTAGATGTAAAAAATATATATAGTTTTGATGTTCGTAGATTGCAGGGAAAAACAAAAAGGTGTCTGAAAAATAAAATTTGGTGTCCGAAAAATATGTTGATTTTTCAGACACCATTTTTTTTTCGAGATTTATTGTAACTATAATATAGTTATACTTCGACGCCTAAGTGTTGTTTTGTTTTTGTATGTATTTATATAGTTATTTAATTTAGTACCTAGTTTAATTACTTACTTGTGTTCAATATTGTAAAAGTTATGTAAGTAAATCGATTCATAATTAGGTCTTATTATGTAATTATAGATTTTAATTTTGTTAAGTTATATTTTATTGTTTTTAACAAAACCAGTAGTAAAATCCTTTAACGATAAGTGTATTCTTAAGAAAAACACGGACCAGCGATAACAAAACGCGATGAAATACCTTCATAGCATTTCCAGGCACAAAATATAGTGCGCTATAAAAATCAACAACGGAAATTAGCATCGTTTAGAAGTCGTTAAGGTTTGCGCTCATGACGGCAGTTAAACTAACCAAGCTAACAGAATGATTGTCGGGCATAAAAAGACACGATAAAATAGAAGAGTATTCTGGTTTCTAGAATAAATAAGTCTTTATCACAATAGTATTATAAAGGCGAACGTTTGTGAGTTCTTCTTCACGCTCAAACTGCTGGACCAATTTTGATAAAATTTTGTATGGAGGTAGCTGACATCTTGGATTCATATTATAGACTACTTTTTATCCCGATATTCCCATGGGATCGACATTTACGTGGGTGAAACCACGGGGCGCAGCTAGTCCTAAATAAAATAGGAACCGCGTCCTAAAAAATACCTTCAATCACAATCTAAATCATTTTGAAAGATATTATTTAGATTGCCATTGCTTCATATATTCGAAAATTTCGTCTGCTCAACAACGTAAATAACGCAATGAATGCTGTTGAACTGTCAAAATGAAAGCCTTTGCTACTGATGGTGTGTTACGCAATTACCCCGCAGTTTCCTGACACGTTAGTTTATGTATAGACATAACAGACTGCCCGACGACTGCTGTCGGACGTTGTATATTATAATATGCCAGTTGTGCGGTAAACTCTACTTGCGCGATGCAGATTTTGCGTGACGTCAGCATGATGCGTAGTTTGCATGTGGCGGTATGTGTGGGACACACATCCTCAAAAATCCTTTAATTTTTCATTAAATTTTGCAAAACCAATCACCATAATATCATCGGCGCAAAATTACTACAAAAACATGTTTATGGAGGTTTTGCAGCGATGGAAAATCCCGATTATTCCCGATGTCCACCACTTGTCCCATCCCACAGCTTGTATGATTATAATTTTGCTGACACCTACGTCCTTTATGCTGGAACACAGCAATGACTGGTTGCAAGACTTTGTAAAAGGATAATTATTGTTAAAATAACGGTTTTTAGGTCAAAAAGCCCTTTGTAAACTACTCTTTATTCGCCGTGTGTATGTACGGTCGTCAGTGTTGTATGGATCTATATGGAAGCTCGTTCACAGACACGGCTTATACGCCGTACAACAAAGAAGCCATATTAGGTACAAAAGACCTAATTGCTCTTACAATTGACGACCAAAAACTTTTCTTTTTCGTTACAAAAAAAGAAACTCGAACTAAACTCCATGTAAGTAAGTAGATACAAACTAATAATAAGCGATGACACTTAGAAATAGCTGGAAAAGTTTTTATGAACTACGCTATTAAGTCTTGGGAGAAGAAATAAACTTTGTAAGATAGAACCGATCTGTAGAACTTATGCTTTGACCTCTACCTAGATGTTTAGGTAAAGTGACCATGATAAGGGAAAGACTTCAGGACAATTTAAGTACTATACCAGCCTGTAAATTTACCTATTACAGGATATAAGGCGCTTGTTAACCGCCTTCAAAACGAAGGAGGTTCTATGTCCATGTGTATGTATTTTTTTTATGTATGTTCATCGATATTTTCATCAATTGTGGACCGATTTTGAAAGGTCTTTTTTTTTTGTTTAAAAGAAAGACTTGATCAAATTTAGAAGGACGACCTCAGGAGGTATATTCCTGAGGTGGTCCCATATAAATTTGGTCAAGTTCATTATGAGGAGGTTTTGAGTTAGCTACAATAATACGCCTATAATCAACGTTGTGTATGTTGGTGATGTTATTGTAAGTTCCGTTCAATGTTTACATGCTAAGTAGTGATATAGTAGTGAAATAAATGCTTTGAGTTTAAGTTTATACGAGTTTGTGAGCGCGGTGCGGTAGGTACATAACTAAACAGATTTTTATCGTACAAAGAAGTTACAGTTAAAATGGAAAGGGGTATTTTGTAAGGATAGGACTTTGAAGACAAGTGAAACACCTAAGATCTGAATAGATCTTGATCTTGATGAATAAATATTGAGGTAAGGATTAAAAGGTATACACACCTATAGTTACTACATCTCATTTGATTAAAACACAATTGATAAAGTCAACTTTGTAAGGCTGGCCTCAGAGCCATTATGACAAATAACATATTTTTCCCCCACCTTCAGATAACTTTTTAATTACTTTAATTATTCTGTAATCTGGCATGTAAATATACCTATCTGGATACTGTGAAACTCATAAAAACATATATTCGTATACTAGTAATATTTTGGCCCGGGGCATTAAAAATATGAAAACACTTTAATTGTTTCTCTCTAATTCATTACGCAGGAAATTTAATTGGATCTCATTAAAACTTTGTAACAACCTGTTCATTGTTTGACCTTCTTTTTTGTTGATTTCATTTTTAACCATTAGGTATTATTATATAATGTTACACAAGACATCTTCTACCCAGTAGAAGCGTAACGGACTAACGGCAGATTTTAATTCATAATCAAATCCAATAATAATGGCTAGAATAGCTATTTGATTAACGTAGTAACTAACAGAGGATTTTATTATTTACTTATTTCAGCAATGTATATAAAGGAGATCGCCCATTTTGTTCGGCGGCTTGGGATAAAAAATAAAAAGTAGGCGGCCAGGAATGAACTACATTTTATTTGAATGTTCGCAATAGTAGAAACATTTATTTGTATGGCGACAACGCTGTAATGAATTTGCCTCCAAATATATATTGTTCTCGACTTTGACTGTGATGTGAGATGTATGAACGTAAACGAAGCAAAATGAGTGTTAGGATCGTAGCAGGTGGCGTTCTATTTATTCTACCTACTCCCATGGGAAGGTGTGAGTTTTATGTATATTATGAATGACAGTTTTTTTATTTTATTGATAGAACTGTGTGACCTAAACTCGCACTTAAGTCACGCTGTTCTGTGACTTAATTAGTCCATTTTTACACAGATAAGCGTGACTAAGGTGCTGGTTTCGGTCATACGAGCTATAAAATAGTATATGATACGTGTGACTTAGTAGTCTATTATGCACTGCGTGCAATAATATACTACTCAAGTACCACGTATCACAATGTACTATTTTAATCCTGTAAATCTCCAAACTGCAGAAAACTCCCTTTATTCTAGTCTTTACTACCTGAGAACCAGATGGCTACTAGTTTTTAAGTTGAAGTACCTCGTGTTGGCGCTGAGCACTCCACAGCAGGATATAGAATTTGAACCTCAAATGTCTGCCAGGATTCAAGACGTCTGTGCTCAAGTGTCTTTAAATGTATGTAATCTTTGAAACTTTGGTTGTTAGGAAACCTTAACTACAGTTGCTTTGTTTGTACAACTACCTAAATTTTTGATGTCTTTGGTTTTTTCTTTTTAATATTTCGATGAGTGTTTTTATTTTAGATTGTGATGTTCCTCTGCTAGTCCCGATAAATACTTTTTCTTTCATTCTTTCTTTAAAATATTAGACTATAGAATTGATTTTGCTAGCAGCGCATAAATATATTTTTCTTTTTCCAGCAATGATTCCATACAAGTACCTATATTTAATTCAACCAGTAAATGTCTCCCCTTTCTGATCATCTCAAACTCAAACTCATCCTTCGAAATATGAAATTACTATTATTATTACTAAATTACGGTTTCTCCCGCGTAAGTGTCGATCCCGTGAGAATATCGGGATAAAAAGTAGCCTATATGTTATTCCAGGGTAGCAGCTACCTCCATCCCAAATTTTAATAAAATTGGTCCAGCCGTTTGTGCGTGAAGAAATAACACAAACTTTCGCCTTTACAATATTCGTGTCAAAACAAATTCAGGTGTTTTTAGCGTTTTCTGTCATCATCATCATTTCTGCCGAAAAACGACCACTGCAGCTGGACATAGGCCTCCACCAAGTGTATACAAACCAACGTTTTGTATGACTTCTTAATACCACTGAATTAAAAGTTACAGTCCTTTGACCTTATCGGCATGGAAATGCCACGCTTAACAGCCTTTTGCGAACGGTGAGAGAGAATGCCATTAGGAGTACACTGCAACATTAAACCCTAGGCAAAGCCAAAAAAAAAAAATCTTCAGCAAAAATTTGGGAATATCCTAATCATTCCACATGAATGGTTACCCTATTATCCGTGCAAAGGTCAAACGTCAGTCGTTGCAAGGATATCGAATATTGTCACGGCTCCAGCACAAATACGTTCCATTCTACTGCATATAATGACGTCAGCTATCCGTTTTATGCAGAGAATAAAAGATTTTCTTGGACTTGAGTAATCTGTTGGGATATTATGGAATATATACTGTGTTTCTCGCTGGTATAACTTCCTTTTATCATATTATATTCTTTAAGCGGATAATAAGTAGGTACCTACATACACAAGGCTTATTACAGGGAGGCAGGGACCTCGATGCACAACCTGTTACAATAATTATAATGATTTATTTCTCACCACAATACATGTAACATTAGAGAGGTACCAATACAAAATACGTAACAGCAAAAATTATACTGTGGGACTTGGGAGACTGGTGCTTACACTAGACGTGAGGTCTGTATTTCTGGTCACCAGGTCTCCAACCCTTGGGCAGTGCTTACATTTTAATGTTACTGTACTTTGAATAATCAGTGCGGTATAATAATAATCAGTTTTATTTTAGTGCGCGAAAAAAAATCGCCGCGGTACCTTGGCTAAGGGTCAGCGCAGACCGCCGTAATGGCGGCAGAGAGCGGTAGCGCACGCCACTTGATTACACAAATAGCATCCTTATGCTTATGTATGTAAATCAAATCGATTTTCAGTTATTATGGAATTACTCGCTTCGCCTCCATGCGACGGTCATCATTATCATCATTTATTGCATTAATGTAATTTACAAGTTTTTATAAGTATAATATAGGTTTCAAACATAAACCCTCTAGGGCACAGCAATATAAATTGTTGAAAGAGCTACAATGCCACAATATTAAACAAAACCATTGTGCTTAAACAAAAATACAAATTTTAACTCTTATCAGATGTTCATCATTTGTTATTTAAATAAGTAACTGTCATGCATGATATAATATAGGATAGGGTAAGAACAATTAATTGGTCAACATTTTCATTCATAAATTAAAATAAGATAAAAAAATACATGAAAACAAATAGCGATAACAATAATAATCATAAAATAACATAACATAGGTAAGTCAAAATCCCACCAAAAACATTTTCATGTAAAATGTTGCCAAGACGAGACTACATATGGCTCGCACTGCTAAAAAGTTATCAGATCTCATGTAGAGCCAAGCTTCCAACTCTACACGCCCTAACTTCACAAACTTTACACCTTAGTCAAAATATGAGGCTTGGCCGTTTCGACGAACTAGCAGGGGATCGAGGAGGCAGGGGGTTCAGGGCATCAGACCGGAATAAATTGGCAAAACCACGCGGGAGTAGGGACAACTGTCAAATCGTGGTGTCATTCATTCTTAGGGCGGGCCCCAAATTAATCCTATGTCCGTAGGTGATACGGAGTAGGAATAACCCGTAACCTAGGCTGAAACACCGGATTTCGTGATAAGGGGGTACACTAGACCGGCTCTCATGACACGAATAAAAAGAAATAAAAAAGTTTAAAAAGTCTGTCTATACCTTACGGTGTTAGACAGTTTTCAACGTTGCAATGTGGCCTTTTACCCAGTATGCTGTAGGAATTCAACGTGTGAATATGCAGTCACATGGATTTAGGGCCATCGTCCACGACGCTACTCAAAAGTAACGTATTACAAACTCAAGTCAACAATTAATGGTTGAAGATAATATTTGATATGTTTTTCACTGTAAGCTTGAACACGAACAACACACGTGTGTCATGGCGGTGCCTAGCCAGCAAGAGGAAGAAAATGTGGGCGGAAGTTGCGTACATTAATGTTATTAACGAAAGAGCACATTCGGAATAACTATGACACACTCGACATCTATTGCTATTGCAAAGTTTAAACTATCGCATTATTATTGTATGTATCATATATGACGGGGTGTTATAAGTTTGACGTGTCTGTGGGGGTGTGTGTGTGTGTGGGTCTGTCTGTGGCATCGTAGCTCCCGAACGGATGAACCGATTTTGATTTAGTTTTTTTTGTTAGAAAGGTGTATTAGTCGGGAGTGTTCTCAGCTATGTTTGATGAAAATCGGTTCAAGATGGCCGCCGCTACAAAATGGCGGATAACATATTTTTTCACAATTCCCTCAATATGGGTATCAAATGAAAGGGCTTCAATAGTAGAATACTATACACTATAACAAATTTCAAATCCAAGATGGCCGCCACAACAAAATGGCGAATTACATTTTTTTTCACAACTCCTTCAATATAGGTATCAAATGCGAGGGCTTGACAAGTAGAATAATGTACACTATATTGAAAGAGAATGAGGAATATTAACTACCTAACGAAATGAAAACTAAAAACTTGAAAAATATAATAAAACAAAAAAATCTGTTTAGTCTTAAAAATTATTCTTCAACTATAAATTAATCAATATTTTTTGACGGATAAAAAACCTGATTAAACACCAAATTACCAGAAGCTTAAAACGGAAGAAAATAAAAGAAATGAATTACAAAAATTAAGGAGTCCCTACAAAAAGCATGAAATAAAAAATTAAATTAAAAGTCCGATTACTTTTCTTCCAAGAATAAATATGACAGTTTGACATATTTTCTATACAAAAGCTGTCAAAACGCAATATTAATTTTTCAGATAAAATTTATCCCACTATTGAAAATTCAGCCCTAAGTTTTATATAAGTTTACCCAATAAGCGTAACCTAAGTTTATTATCTATGTTGTATCAAGTTTTGTTTGTTAATTTTTTGCGCAAACTTAGGCACTTTATGATCCCTTCCATCCCCGATCGATCAATATAATTCAATTATTTTAATAAAAGTCGAACGCCAAAACCTTACAAAAACAAACATCATTATCTGCCTAGCCTTTTCCTATGTTAGTGTCGGCTTCTAGTCTAACCGGATGCAACTGAGTACCAGTATTTTACATAGAGCGCAAATGCGACCTCCACAACCACCCCACAAAAATAAAAATAAAACATTTAATATAAATTCAAAAGCAGTAGGCAAAACTAAACTTAAATCACAAGACTAAAAACTCAGCTCAACATAACACTAAAAAGCACAAGCTCCTGAAGTCTGCACCTAATTGGATCCGACGAGTAATGTCACGCCATTGTCTCGAACGATCGTTTTATTGAAAAAGTGCTTCGTTTATCAATCAGAGAGAATTGCGACTGTGCGATACGAATATAATGTTGTTAGACTAGCGACCCGCCCCTGCTTTGCACGGTTTGCGTTTGAGTTTATTGCGGCCTGTCTTCTCAGAGTAGTCAGATACAAAACGCCGAACTCATCTAGTTTAAAAAATATGATTTACGTGTAAAAGTGTTAAACTATTTCACTATCCTTTGTTTTTTAACAGACTTCAAAAAAGGAGTAGGTTCTCAACTTGGATGTAAGGAACGGGGTAACGAATAACAATTTGTCCAGCCACGCACCAAGTAACGTGTGCACCTCCCCAGAGTTTCAGGATTGATGACGGTCGATTAGATAAATGTCATCACAAGAAGCATGTTTCTCTCAGAGGGGCTGGTTGCTAAATTCTGGCAGCTGTCAGAAGCAGGAAACGTAAGAGGGTGCGGCGCGGCCTACGCGGGCTCTCCATGGCGGCAGTCCGGCAATGAGGCTTGCCGCCTCACCCGGGATCGTGCGGTAGCCCCGATGATCCTTACGGGACGGATGATCCATAAAACCGGGGTGGTAAACGCCACTACTTAGTGCCAGCCACCACCCCGGTGGCAAGCTCGAAGGGGGCAGGTGGGAATAAACGGTTTAATGTAAGTTCGGGTATAATTCCGTCATATATAGACGGATTTTCAAAATTCTTTTGTGGTAAATTTTATGGATTTGGTATGCTTCAAATTTGATTAACTTTGCTTGGTTAGGTTTTGAGTTAGCTTCAATAATATGATTTTTTCCACTTAATTTATATTGATGATGTTTTAATAATTTCCTGTCACTAATCCATGGACCATCCGCGGCAAGCATAGCTTAACCTGATCAACCGACCCGTGCGGCTGTTATTACTTAGCCACAAGCCCCTCACACGGTAAAGTGAGTAGTCTATAGAGTCAACCCCGTAGCATCAGGTGGAATGACAGCTCACTTGAAGCTCACTTCACATAAGCTCACGTTTCACGGTGAGATTTTAACGGAATAAACCAGCATTACTAAATATAAATATCATTTAATTTAACTTCATTACCTTTTAAATCTATCATAAAGTGCGCGTAAAATAAGTCTGCGCGCTGCCGAAATCGGAAATAATCGTTTGCCGCTATCTGAACGTATATTTCAGGTGTCAAAAGAGTGTGCTGTGATCCGTGTTTACCAAAGTAAATAATTTCCATCATTACGCCGAAAGTGATTAAAAGTGCTGGCAGGGATATAATCTTGAAGGCAAACGTCGCGCGCAGACTTACCGCGTAATACTTTTCGCCTAAGAATTGTCTGTGGCTTGAGCAAACACAACAACTAATAAAACAGCTCTCCTTTTATGTTAGACCGCTCAACCCCAGCCACGCACTTCCGTTAATTACCCAAGCTTGAGATAAGACTGAATAAATAATAGCAAAACAAGCCAGTTGAAGAACCACAAGTAACTTGCCGCTAATGAGCTCCGCCTAAAAAGGGTGATATGGAAAAGTATTGCAGACCCTTCTTTACTGTTGTGGTACTAATTAAAAAGCTGTTGGAGTATAAATAACTTGGAGAAGAGCCATTTTTTTCAAGTCATCATCTGCCTAGCCTTTTCCCAACCATGTTGGGATCGGCTTCCAGTTTAACCGGATGCAGCTGAATACCAGTATTTTACATGGAGCGACTGCCTATCTGACCTCCACAACCCAGTTACTGGGTCTGGTAAGAGTGGTTGTGAGACTTTCGGGCTTCTGACTACCCGTAACGACTGTCAAAGATCCACGAATGACAGCCGGGACCAACGGCTTAACGTGCTTTCCGAAGCACGAAGGGATCTCAGTATGTCACCATCACCGGTCACCCACTCACAGACTAACCGCGGCAAGCGTTGCTTAACCTGATCGATTGACCTGTGCAGCTGTTATTATTTAGCCGCGGACCCAGTTTTGGTTGGTAGATGTCACATGACTTTGAATGTTTGGTTCTAGGACATGTCGGTCCTAACAAAATCTAGGTTTCGGTAAAATATAAATGTTGAAATATTGCAAAAGCAAAGAAAATTAAGAGGACAAGAAAGTCATTAGCTATCTTCTCTCCAGTGCAATAGAAAGAAATGAGCTTGTCTCCTTAGCTGGGGTCTTAGGGCGCCATTTACTTTTTGCAATTTCCCCATCTAGTTTATAAGACTCGGTAATTAATCTTTTAAGCCATATTGCGAACTGTATCATCAAGTTAAGGCGAAAGCGCCAGGGTAGCCCGCGAAATTCAATTTTTTTACGTAAGTTGATTATTTTCTTCTTAGGCTGTGAATAAAACACTTAAATCTAAGTTAAAGTGATCTTAACTTATCGTTAATTCAACGTTCAATTGGATATTTATTTCATCATTATCATCCTATAACGTTCCCACTGCTGGGACACAGGCCTCCTCTCAGTGAGAGGGAGTGGGCTATAATCCACCAATGGGCCAGTGCGGGTTGGTAGATGACACACGTCTTCAAATTTTTTGGTTCTAGGACATGCCGGTTTCCTCACGATGTTTTCCTTCATCGTTTTGAGAGTAGTGGTAATGAAATGATTTACACAAAGTAAAGCGCATGTCTGGGTTCGTACCTACGACCGTAAGTCGCGACCGATACCACTGGGCCACTACTGCACTGCTCTGATAATTATTTAGTGAATAAATAAAAGGTCGTTTTAGATTTTTTTTATTGCTGAATGGGTCCGCTCTTCACCTCGATACCAATTTCACTAAACGCTGTTAGTTTAATAACTGACACAGACAGACAACAGACCCGCAAGCACTTGAAGTACTGTAAACAGTCCACCAAGGTGTTTATCATGACATTAAATGTCTAAAAGATTTAGTTGAAATATTGGGCCTGAATTTCTTGCCTATAAATTGTCACCGGCTAACCACTCAGGCTCAGTTTAGATACTCATATACAGTGTAAGTTGTAAAAAATACTGAGTATGCTTTTGCTCACATCTTTCAAAATGAAAACAGCTTTCCGTTTTATTTTTCTTTTCGTTACTTTTTTTTTAATAATTTGGTTTTTTTGTTTTTGACTGTGTTTAGTTTAGTTTGTAGTGTTCCTTTACGAGTCGCAATAAATACTTTTTATTTCTTCTTTCTTTCCAATCATTCGATAACTGAAACTTTACAACACTTTACCCCTCAACAGCGATCGATACAAACAAGTTAAAATCAACAAAGTTAGCCTTTAATCACTCGCCTCGAATCCGCGGTTACGGGTTAAATTACAGCTGACTGAGTTACTGCGTTCCTGCGTGAAGCTTTAACTTCGGCATTCGAGGGTTAGTTGTCAATGCGGTTAAGGAGAAATCTGTGACCGTTTTGCGGTTGATCGTAGTGCTGTTAAAGTCGGTTACAGTTTGACATTGAATTTGTAGTCGATGGCAGTCGGTGGCAGTCGGTAGCAGTCGGTGGCAGTCGGTGGCAGACGGTAGATTTGATTGACAAATGACGCGGTTGAATTTGGGGAATGGAATCCTTGTGTTTATGGTGCATTTACAGACGGGTTTACATTTGTGTGGTGTTATAGTTTCGTGACGTGGCTGCAGTGACGATGACTAATATTAGAAATGTTCTAACGAAAAATGTAACTTCAAAGAAAGTACAAAAGTAGGTACTTAAGTAATATTCGATACTCGGAAAACTTTGTAACTCTGTTGTCAAGGTGGAGTAGTAGCCCGCGGAGCCCTGTATTTGGTCGCATGTTGCTCACAACAGAGAAAACTTCTGGCAAGCCATTCAGCGTTGATGCTTCTTTAGTTCCGCAAAGGAATTGACACCACGTAGCCACTCAAATTGAAAAAGCTCGCGATCAAAATCTTCCCTCCGCTTCTAGATCGCTTCACTTTGGTAGGCGTTGATTCGTCTTGAAACACCTAAACCACTGACTGGCGCTTCGTTTCTGGATCGTATTGATAAATCCAAGACTCATCACCTGTAATGATGTCGTAAACACGCCGAGACGAGCCTGCTTCAAATTTGTTTATCATATCACGGCACCATTCCACCCGGGCCTGCTTCTGAGCATCGGTGAGGTTGTGCGGCACCCAGCGTAAAACTATCCTCCTCACGCGAAGATGCTCGTATAGAATTTCGTGAAGGCTTCCCGATCCAACCTGTAGCATATGGTAAATCTCGTGATACGTAACTCGCCTATTATCATGGTTTAATTTTTTTACTGCTAGCACGTTTTCTTCCGTAGCAGCCGTCAAAGGGCGACCACTTCTTTCTTCAACCCCCAAAATTAGCCGACCGGCGCTTGAATTCGTTATACCAACGATACACGGTTGTTTTAGAAGGGCCTTCATCCATGAATGCCTATCGTAGGATTCGTCCGGTTTCAGGCGACACTTGAAATCGTAAAAGATCATAGCGCGAAAATGTTCCCGGCGCAGATCCATTTTTTAATGAGACACGTCAAACAATGTGGAACGTACCTATTTTTACTAACAAACAATCATATTTTCAAAATATCTCTCTCCATCATCTGCCTAGCCTTTTCCCAACTATGTTGGGGTCAGCTTCCAGTCTAACCGGATGCAGCTGAATACCAGTATTTTACATGGAGCGACTGCCTATCTGACCTCTACAACCCAATTACTGGGTAATACGATACCCCTTGATAAGACTGGTTGTCAGACTTTCGGGCTTCTGACTACCCGTAACGACTGTCAAAGATCCACGAATGAGAGCCGGAACCAAGAGCTTAACATGCTTTCCGAGGCACGGAGGGGTCAGGGTATGTAAAGATGGTCACCCATCCACAGACCAACCGCGGCAAGCGTAGCTTAACCTGGTCTATCGACCTGTGCGGCTGTTATTATTTAGCCACGGGCCCCTCAAAATATTTCTCTCTCATACATAAAAACTTTTTTTCGCAATACTTTCTGATTGGCCTGGTACAAGAGAAGATGAAACACTATTCCCATGAGTACACTAAACTTATAAACCGTGTCTTTCGTAATTTGCGCGTATCCATGAGGATTTCAGTATGAAATTGCTTTCTTTTTCATAACATTCTTATTTTGCCAACTTGTTAATAACCACTAACTTTCTCCTATACCTCAACGTTCGTAACGAAATATTAAACAGCTACTTCATACAAAAACCGGGCAAGAGCGAGTCGGACTCGCGCACCGAGGGTTCCGTACCATCATATGTTTTTAAATTTTCACCGGCGAGCTACTTACTAGATCTCGTTCAAACCAATTTTCGGTGGAAGTTTACATGATTATGTAAGTACATCATATATTTTTTTTAGTTTTATCATTCTCTTATTTTAGAAGTTACAGGGGGGGGGACACACAATTTACCACTTTGAATGAATGAATGATATATTTATTTGCAAGAATATAGGTAGCTAACATAAATTCTTAAGATCTCTGGCTTTCACTATATTCGGCATTTCAGCCGTGCAAATATTTAGATTTACATCTTGGTTATCTTGAAGCATGCAGTACACATTAAAGTAATTAACATAAAAATAATAATAATAATTTAAATTTGGATTACAATGAAATTAATAAAATTAAATCATAATAATAATTTATATAAAAATAGTGATTAATAATGTCATATCAATGAAAAATTACAAGATGATTAATGAAAATGTTTCAATATTATTTAAGTAATGTAAATATGTAGATCAGATATCATAGTAATTATAATAAATAAGTATTACATTTTACATTAAAAAAATTCATTGATGGAATAAAAACATCTCTCACACAACCAGTTATATAGCTTTCTATTAAATTCTAAATCTGTAGCACTTCTAAATTCTTCGGCTAGGTGGTTATATATTTTCACCGCCATGGTATAACAATTTTTGTCGCATACTTTTAGTCTATTACGCGGGACTACTAGTGGCTTTTGTACTACTACTTTTATTTGGAAGTGTCTCTCGCGCAAACTATTCAGTTTAAAAAAAAAATGATATTAGAAACCTCAATAATTATCAATTTTGAAGACCTATTCATTGATACCCCACAAATAGGTATGGGTTTGATTAAAAAAAAATAAGTTTCAGTTTTAAGTATGGGGAACCCCTAAAATTTATTGTTTTTTTTTTCTATTTTTGTGTGAAAATCTTAATGCGGTTCATAGACATCTACTTACCAAGTTTCAACAGTATAGTTCTTATAGTTTCGGAAAAAAAGTGGCTGTGATATACGGACGGACAGACAAACAGACATGACGAACTCATAAGGGTTCCGTTTTTTGCCATTTGGCTACGCAACCCTAAAAATCAGCACATTCTCCTTCATTGATTACACAAGAGATCGTCAATTCGTCTTCATTAGCGCCCTTCACACAACGCATTAGTTCTAATGACCTAGTGGTCGTGAGTGCCTTTTAAGGTCGAGGTTCAGGTTCAATTTTCGGATGGAATAAAATAATGTTGGGGGGAAGTAACCGTAAGTACCGATTTGTAGAGTTTGTGGTTGAATTTGTGCAGAACGATGTATGCGGGAAGCACAGAACCGGACGAAGTGGAGGTGCTTGGGGACGGCCTATGTCCAGCAGTGGACGTCTTTCGGCTGAAATGATGATGATAGGTACAGACCACATGCGTCTTTCCCAATAGGAGTAGGATTACGTACTTCATAGCAGTCTTTGCAAGGGATCGAGGAGGGGGGGGGGGGGTTCAGGGAATCAGACCGGAAGCAAAAACAGTGCCCATTTTTTTTTCTATTTTCAGTCTTCATCCAAGTTCGACTGGACTGATTAAATATCTCCAAGCTATTTGATACACACGCATCAGCTAATTAGCTGCTGATGAGTCTAACTAAATAATAATAAGTTTTTATATCCAAAATTCCAGACGGGACAAAAAAGCGGACATTTCCGGACAAATCTGACCGGTTGGTAATCCTTACCACACCCCCATGTGGATAGAAAGTACAGGATGCTATGTTCTACGATCCTTACCACACCCACAACCTAACCACACTCATTTTGCCACAAAGTATTTACTTCAGGGGGCCTAAAAAGGCCACTTTGGAGAATCTTAAAAGGATAACATTATGAATTACAAAATGGCGAAGACAGTCCGTGTTTTTCTTTTTTTCACTGCACTACGGAGGTACAATCAAAGAGATTGGGATTGGATTTGGATTGGATTGGATTGCTTGGTATTTTAGCACAGACAAAAAAAAAATATTGAAAAGTGCTTCACCAATGGGATTTGATACGATTAACTTAACAGTTAACTGTCCATTCTGTTATCCCTTTACGATTCTGCCAAAGTGGCCTTTTTAGGCCCACTTGAAGAAAACCGGTATAATTATAATGTCACACCAGACAAACCAGTAAGGAGTACCTATAGCAGTCCTAAGGCTTTGTGTACATGACACAGGAGCCGCACCGGTGCCGGACCGCAAGTTTGTATATACGAATAAAAATCACCTCTATGCGGTGCACAAGCGGCTCCGGTCGCGCCGATGCGGCGTATATGTTACTGTAAAAACCCGAACTGCGGTAAATCTTAGGATTTACCGGTAAATCCTAAGATTTAGCATGTCGCACCGGTAAAAGTCCGAATTGTTCTATAATAATGGCACTGATTTAAAGAGGCAGTTGTAAATAGCGGATTTGGTAATTCGGCTCTTGCATCCTATGTCGACGGAGCCCTGCTTCGCGGGGCGCCTATTTCTGTGTAAAGGGTTTCTGTGTAAAGTAACCTAACCAAACCGAACCTCGGGGTGCCCTTCGCTCACTCTTGCATTCTATGTCGACGGAGGGGGGCTTACCGCTCATTCAGTTATTGGACTGCTCAATTATTACCGACTTCAAAAAAAAGGAGGTTATCAATTCGATACGTATGTATGTAATATTATTGGAATTGCATTATATTCACATATGATGATCTATTAGGGCTTCCAAACAAATATACAAAATTTCATAGACGTATGTATGTATGTATGTATGTATGTATGTTTGTCCACGCATATCTCCGGAACTATTAATCGGATCGTGACCATTTTTTTTTTATTGGCTTACATTTTCTTCAACTTAGGGAACAGTGCAAGTTTCATCAAGATCGAGTCAGTAATTTTCAAGATATGGACTAATACGTGTAAGTGTGACGGTCTGGCTTATTGATAAGAGCTACGGGTGTAGTGTCAAAGGGAAAACATCTCAAAACCTTGGTCAAATACTAGTGCAAAAACTAAAAATTACGAAATAAAAAGTAATTTAAAAAAATTAAACCGACTTCAAAAAGAAATTAACTCAAAATTATGAAATAACTTTAATTTCGGAAGTCGGTGGCATAAAACTAAAATACAGATCCCAAGACACCGACTTCCGAAATTAAAGTGATTTCATAATTTTGAGTTAATTTCTTTTTGAAGTCGGTTTAATTTTTTTAAATTACTTTTTATAGTTTTAGTTTTTTGCCACCGACTTCCGAAATTAAAGTTATTTCATAATTTTGAGTTCATTTCTTTTTGAAGTCGGTTTAATTTTTTAAATTACTTTTTATTTTTAGAATTGACATTGTAATGTTTTTCAACTGATCAACAACATCTCGAATATGTAGATAACAGCTCAAAAAATTAGTTCCTTATAATAATCATCAATTTCTGACTTTTACCGGTGTTTGCGGTAAAACCTAAGATTTACCGACTGAATCGGCCGGTAAAAGTTTGAAATTAAAGATTATTATAAAACAATTCGGACGTTTACCGGTGAGACCTAGTAAATCTTAGGATTTACCGGTAAATCCTAAAATTTACCGCAGTTCGGGCTTTTACAGTAACATATACACGATATTCATGAATATACACAAACATGCGGTCCGACGCGACGCCGCCGCGCCGGTGCGGCTCCGGCGCCATGTACAGGAAGCCTAAGTCAGCAACTGAGAGTGTGGGTTGTCTAATTAAGTCAGTGTGTCGAGCCTTAGATACTCCAATCCATTTTCATTCGTCGCCCTTCACCCTACATTACATCATGACGTCACTACCACACATTAACTCCAATATTATTAGTAATTACAATAACAAATACATCACTAATTCACGCTGCGACAGGAGTCAAGATTGTAATCAGTTAAGCTCGAGCTAAAACTAACCTTATGGGGTAGACATTAAGGTTGGTAGTTGATTGAGGTTTCGTAACGAGAAAATCTTAGGGCCCGTCTCCACGAGCGAGAGAATCGCGGCGATATTATCGTCGGGCCACGTATTTCTATACACTCTCTTAGAACGTGATTTGATGAAATTTGATGGCACGGCGAGACTATCGCCGCGATTCTCTCGCTCGTGGATACGGCCCCTAAGTATTCGCATTCGATTGAACTTGTGACGTGATATATCAATGGGAGTGCTTGTGAAATTGGGATATTATTTTCTGCTATCATTATCTTTCATGCGATTTTGTACCGTGTGAAGGTCGGGATGATTATTAGGGTTCCGTACCAAAATGGTAAAAACGGAACCCTTATGGTGAGACTATGTCTGTCACAGCTGGATATTTCAAGAACTGCTATCAACTTGAAATTTGGAATAGTTTTAGATGACGTTTGCCCAACTATTTTGCATATAAAAGAGCGCAGTTTGCAAATTCTTAAAAATTTTTTTAGGCCGCTTAGTTTTCGACATTTGATGAAAAATGTAAAAAAAAATACCATTCCCCCCCCCCTTATCTCCGAAGTTTGCAAAGAGTAAAATCTGAAATTATTCTATGTGATAGAAGTTCATGTAAAGATTACAGGAAAAATAAAACGAAGTCTCTAAATAGTACACTTTTTCAGAAATCATCAACAAAAGTTACATTAGTTCCACTATCGGTCAAGAGATGGCGCTGACATAAAACTGCAATATTCTACACCGCAGTGCACAGTGTTAAAATTCTCTGATGAATATAGGCCTCGCCGATGAAAATTTAAAAACATATGATGGTACGGAACCCTCGGTGCGCGAGTCTGACTCGCTCTTGCCTGGTTTTGTTATTGCCATTTCACTGCGGAACGCTAAAATCGGGACAGACTTGTAACGTTATTATGAGCTATAAACTACGATACTACTACTACTACTACTATGATTTACAGACAGACGAGAACCAGAGATGGGCCATAAATCTGTCGATGACGTAAAGCGAGAATAGGCATTGTTAGTTCGTCTGGAAGACTCAGAAATAATTATGTTACCTTCTTTATTTTCAACAATAACATTCATTCATGTTCACCATAAAAAATACCGATATTAAGGGTCAAATTAAATTAGTTAGCAAAACTCAGACGTGGTGAATATCTTAAAAAAAAAAGAGTAACCGTGGAGTTTCTTGCCGGTTCTTCTCCATAGGAAACGACCAATTGGAACCTTGCACCTAGCTTCTGACGTTTCATAAGTGCCCGTGTAGGCTTATGTGAAATAAAATATTTTGATTTTGATATCCAAAACTATAAAATAAAAACAAAGAAGATTTGATGGTTTTTTTTTGGGTTCTACGACCGCTGGATATTTTTTTTTTTCATTTGTATCATATTTCCGGTTAGACTGGAAACCGATCCCAACATAGTTGGGAAAAGGCTAGGCAGATGATGATGAGATAGACCATTTCCTGGACTCGATGTATCGTATGTATTAATACGATACTTTTTATGCCGATATTCCCACGGGATCAAAACTTACGCGGGTGAAACCGCGGGGCGCTGCTAGTGACTTAAATAAATGTATTTTTAAGAGCAGCGGTGGCCCATTGGTAACGGCCTCGACTTACGAGTTGTAGGTCGTGGGTTCGAACCCAGACAGGCGCCTTGCTTTGTGTAAATTATATCTAAAATCACCACTGCTCTCAAAAACGGTGAAGGAGAATATCGTGAGGACACCGGCATGTCATAGAGCCAAAATATCGAAGACATGAGATATCTACCAACTCGCACTGGGCCCGCGTGGTGGATTACAGCCCACTCCCTCTCGAAGAGAGGAAGCCGGTTTCCCAGCAGTTGGAACATTTTAGGCTGATTATTCTAAATGTAAAATTTACCTACAGCTCAAAAGCCTCTTACGTTGAGGCTTAACTTACTAATAAATTAAATAAGTCACATTAGTACGATTACCTTACGAAAACATTAAAAAAGCATCTGTGAAAATTTCAACTGTCTAGCTATCACGGTTCATGAGATACAGCCTGGTGACAGACGGACAAACGGACAGTGGAGTCTTAGTAATAGGGTCCCGTTTTTAACCTTTGGGTACGGAACCCTAAAAACAGTTCATTTAAACGAAATACGCATCAAACCACACGTAACCACAAACCAAGAAAACCCGAAGAAAACTTCAATTGCCTGAATTTTATTTGTACAAGAAGCAATTTAGCTTACTTGGCAACTTAACAAGGAGGTAACATGCATTACTTAGCGTCAAGCTTCAGTCTTGTGAAACTGTGAAACTTACTCTGTAAGTAGGACTGCAAGCCGGTTTGACAGGAAACCGACCGTGACTTTTGAAAGAGCGTTAATGAAGGCAAGTGGCAGTGGTGGAAAAAGTCGTCGTCTGTTGCCACGTTGCCACTTTCTTTATGTAATGACGCAGCTACCTGTCTACGGTACGGCACCGGCCACCGTGTAACGGCACGACGGGAGACGGCACGGCGTCGTGCCACGGCACGGTGCCGTGCACGGTGCATCATGGGCACAAGGCAGCAACCATCGTCCTTTACTTCATCGATCGACCCATGCGGCTGTTATTACTTAACTAAAAGCCCCTCCTTCGTAGTAGTCCGCCGTCGAAGTCTTTGAAAAGTAGAGTCTTGAAATGCGAAACTCAATAATCGCCTCCCGAATTTTTGAATGTCGTCAATAATTTACATTTAGTTCGTGCGAACAAACGTACATTTTACGTAGGTACTCAGCCGTGACGTCACGACTACCATTAACGTACACAATAACTATTATTTATTCTGCACTCTAATTCGATGGAGTGCGAGGCCTGACTAATGGCTACATACTTTTTGTTTTACCAGGACCTTATTTTCTGATTTCAGTCCTAAAAATAAAAGTAAATTGATACTATTGACTGTAGGCCTTTAATTATGCAAATTAAGAAAAGCTTTAGGGATTATTTTGGATGGCAGTGGGTCTAGGCAATCCGTGACGTAGATGTAACAAAAAGAGAAGATAACCTAACATTTGCCTGTATACCCAGGGAGTTTAGGCCGAAGTGTACCACAGATGCTCGCAAGTATCACGATCTGTATGGAAACCAAGCGTGCCATTTTTTGACTACCTACTATGACGTCACAAGCACTTTTTAGCGATGGGAAAATCAAATCGATTCAAAGACGCCGCCGCGTGCGGCACCGGTCACGCCCCACCCCCGGGGCCTAGCGCCAGCGTGAGCGCTCACCCAGCCAGCAGTACACAGGACTGAGCGCGAAAGTGGCGGCTTACGATTTTTGTACGTAAGCTGGTGCTATTTTTGGCACTCGAAGTAGTTTCTCTTGCGTTATTTAGGTGTATGTATATCTGTGAGGTGTACCCACTGATAAAAATAAAGATATTTACAATATTTTCACTTATAAAGACGAGAGCAGTGGTGGCTGAGTAGTAACGGCCCCTACTTACGATCGTGGGTTCGAACCCAGACAGGCGCTTTACTTTGTGTAAATAATTTCATCGCCACTACTCTCAAAATGGTGAAGGAAAACATCGTGAGGAAACCGACATGTCCTAGAACCAAAAAAATCCGAAGTCACGTGACTTCTACCGACCCGCACTAGGTCCGCGTGGTAGATTACAGCGCACTCCCGCTCGAGGAGAGGAGGCCAACGTTTATCAGTAAGGGGGTTAATCTTTACTTCAACCCCTTATTTTTCGAAAAGAATGAACAGATTTTAATGAAACTTCATACGCATAAGCAGGATATAGATCTAAAAAGTTAGTAGAGAACATTTTCGAAAAATAGTGTTAAATTAGACCGATTTTAAATTTTCCGTAGTAACAGAGATTTTCAGTTATCTTTTTTTTAAATAAGACATTTCGAGAATGTTCTCTACTAACTTTTTAGAATTTTGTATCCTGCAGCGTAAAAAGTTTCATTAAAATCGGTTCATTAATTTCGAAAAAAAAGGGCTTGAAAGTTTGCAAGAAATGCCGTACGGCGTAAACACTGTTAAGTAAAACAATAAGCTAACAAGACTTATTTTCCTTTAAACATTCCAAAATAAACTCAAACAATGTAATCTCTTTAAGTGAAACAACTTAAACCTTACACAATGTAATCTCTTCAAGTGAAAACAATGTAAATATGCCATGTATCCCACAAACTTAAGCTAAGCTTAGCCTGTCTGCGTTCAACTCTTTTGCCCGCGGAAAAACGAATTCATACCTATTCAAACAGAAAAATAATTACTTATTCACATTTTTTATACGAAATGCTTGTATTTTCTGAATGCTTAATGGAAATTCATTCTGGCTTTATGATTAAAGAGCTCGTGTTTCTAAAAATTCATTTATTCACTGGAGATCCAAACGAATAAAAATGCTGTAGGCTGCAGCTCAAAATCAGCGTCAGGTGGTGACCTTGTATTGTCATCTGACATTTAAGCTGAGCTGAGACCCTTTTAACATTAGAAGCATTGTTTTCTGTCATTTATAGTTTTAAGGTGTTTTTTGGCTGTAATGTCAATAAACGCATTGTTTTTTCTTCTTTCTGTAGAAGTGTCGCATCATTACGATGTAAGTCAAATATACAAGTGAAGATACAGGGCAGTACACGTAAAAAAAAAAACAAACGAAATAAATCGACCATCAGTGTCAAGGGATACCTGATTTTGCAATAACCCTGGGTTTTTTAGCCTTGCCCTTTGGAACTCGTCTCAAAGGAAGTGGAAACGTCAGTTATTATGATAATATTTCAACAGAAAACTATTTTTAGAAAGAAAAAACAATTGTTTATTCTAAACAAACATGACTCACATTACAAAAAAAATAGACAAAATACCCACACTAATACAAAATAGCCAAAAGCCTCGTATTTAAAACCTCAAAAGTTAAAAGTTTGTCAATGTTGTTCATTGCTTGATATCATAATATAAATTTCTGTCTACGTATATATTACTGGTCTAAATCAAAACCAAAAACAATACACATTGACGTTACACATTTTACTCAGCTTCGCTCAAAAATCTTCCATCCATATTGCTGTTCAGAAAAACCAATATAGGTACATACATACTTTTCCGTCCCCAGCTCCGCGACTACATTTAGTTTTTTCTTTTCCATCGTGTGCCGTGTTTGGTCGTAGGACGGTGTAAAGGGACCTTTTTTTTGTTTTCAACATGGCCGCCGGACGTAATTGTTGATTCTGAACCAATTTGAAATTCTTGGCTTGGTTCGTTAGCGAGAGCAAGCATGATTGGAATATTTTGGGAAAACGACAAAAGAAAATATCTAAATATTCCCGGCTTGTGAAAAAAGGTTTCTAGGTACCTCTACAGCCAAAACAACGCTGTGTATGTTTAACAATGTTTTCATTTTTTTTATTAATTGTTTAAACGGCGAGGTAATTGCGTAACACACTATCAGTAACATTTAAGGTCTCAACGGCGTGAAGACTGCTCCGAACATTTTCTAGCCAGCGACATTATACATAACGGAGAGTATTTTTTTATGATTATATTATTACATTTTGGTTTTATTAATTAATTAACAATAATTTACTCTTGCGAAATACTGCATTCATATTTTTAAGGGGTTATTGTACATTCGCCACAAAGTAAATTCGTCACATTTTGTAAACTCCATACATTGAAAGTGTATTCGTCACATGCATAAAAAGTATGTGTAAATTCGTCACAAGTCTGCATAGGTACATATTTTTTGCATGAAGTACTGGTAGAAAACAAAGTTGTTGATTTTTAGCGCTAAAAATTTTTTTCCTGATGTTAAACTACTTGGATGTAGTTTCCACTTCAAACAAGCACTGGCCAAAAAGCTCATGCCTTACAATTGAATGATATTGAATAGAAGAGAAACTTAGCCATGTGTGCTGCATTCGTCCATATAAAGAAACAGGACATTGAAGACGCTTAGTTGCACATCATGGAAAATGCTCCACAGAACGATGCAGTCACAAAATTCAACGACTATATTGTAGCCCAGTGGTTAGAAAACACTATTTTTTTTTATATTTTAATCGTTGCCCCACACTAGGAATTTCTCCTGTATTGTGGTTGCGTTTACAAACATTTAAACTCACATACACAAACAGCCAGACCCGGAACAACTACTTGTAGGTCATACAAATATTTGTTCCGTGCAGGAATCGAACCCGCGACACGCAGCGCAGCAGTCAATCGCTTAACCACTGCGCCAACCGTGCAAAAAAAGTGATTATTACTGTGATTTAATTATCTTTTATTATTTTTCTAAAATGAAAAATAATAAAATGATGATGAATGATGATGATGATGATGATTTTTCTTAAAATTGTAATGTTGTAAGAAAATCAGCCACTTGAAATACATGTTTATTTAGAATAAGGCCTGTCACGCAGGTCACGCTGTCCTTGACAAACCGTATTAGCGTATATTTTAGCTGTACGTAGAACTGTGATTTTTATGTGAATTTCTGTGATTATGAAAAATAAAGAAATAACGTTTTATTCTTTATTGTTTGATTTATCTGCTGTCTGTACAGTGATAAACAATATGGCGGATTTTTTTCATAAAAATAGAGTTGTGGCGAGTTTACAGATACTTTTTTTTGTGGCGAATTTACATTGTGGCGAATGTACAATAACCCTTTTTAAGGATCGAAAATATTTTACCTACATAAAGTGGATAAGACAGAGACTAAACCAGAAGATGAACTAGCAGGGGATCGAGGGGGGGGGGGTTCAGGGGATCAGACCGGAATAAATCGTTTGAATAGACATTAATTCCTATACGTATTTTATTACGAAGAAGGGCTTTCTTTATGCAGGAGAAACCACCAAAACTGGCAAGTGATGCACTTATCATCAAGCGACATCCTCTGCACATTGCCATAATTTAATTTTGATTTTAATTTTGTTGTTGTTGTTTTTAATTTTATTTAAATTTTGAGCTTAATTGTAATTTTGACATTAATTTTGATTTTTATTTTAATTTTGATTTTATAAGTTTGCGATTTTATTTTGATTTGTTTTTATTTGATTTATATGGATATTTATCTATATACATATAATAAAACAGTAGAAAAACTGTGTCTGTACATTGAAAATATTTAAAAAAAAAAATGGGGGGGGTTTAGAAACAGTAATAGGGTACGAATCCGAAAAAAAAATTCTGTCTGTTTGTCTGTTTGTCTGTTTGTTTGTACACGCTAATCTTCGGAACTACTGGAAGGATTTGAATGATTTTTGTTTTGTTGTATAGGTATTATGTCTGGGCAACATATAGGCTATAATTTATCTTGGAAACTTGAACACCTGATGCAGAACGGCAACAGACCAGCTAAACTATAAGAGATACAAAAATGGTACCATAGCAAAAATGGTTCCACGTGATGAGCATTTTCTGCCGAGAGAATAAATTTGAAGATCTGGAACACCTTATGTGGAACTCCAAGAGCCCAGCTACACCATAACATATATAGGAATGACGTCTTAGCAAAAGTTGTTCGATCTGATGGGCATTTCCTGTTGACTTATAAAAAAACTGGCCAACACGAAGGGTTCCGTACCACAATGCAAAAACGCCGAAAAAATCACGTTTGTTGTATGGGAGCCCCCCTTAAATATTTATTTTATTTTGTTTTTAGTATTTGTTGTTATAGCGGCAACAGAAATACATCATCTGTGAAAATTTCAACTGTCTAGATACCGCGGTTCTTGAGATACAGCCTGGTGACAGACAGACGGCAAAAACGCCGAAAAAAACACGTTTGTTGTATGGGAGCCCCCCTTAAATATTTATTTTATTTTGTATTTAGTATCTGTTGTTATAGCGGCAACAGAAATACATCATCTGTGAAAATTTCAACTGTCTAGCTACCGCGGTTCTTGAGATACAGCCTGGCGACAGACGGCAAAAACGGCGAAAAAAACACGATTTTTTGTACGGGAGCCCCCCTTAAATATTTATTTTATTTTGTTTTTAGTATTTGTTGTTATAGCGGCAACAGAAATACACCATCTGTGAAAATTTCAACTGTCTAGCTACCGCGGTTCTTGAGATACAGCCTGGCGACAGAAAGACGGCAAAAACGCCGAAAAAAACACGTTTTTTTGTACTGGAGTCCCCCTTAAATATTTATTTTATTTTGTTTTTAGTATTTGTTGTTATAGCGGCAACAGAAATACACTATCTGTGAAAATTTCAACTGTCTAGCTACCGCGGTTCTTGAGATACAGCCTGGCGACAGACAGACGGCAAAAACGCCGAAAAAAACACGTTTTTTTGTATGGGAGCCCCCTTAAATATTAATTTTATTTTGTTTTTAGTATTTGTTATTATAGCGGCAACAGAAATACATCATCTGTGAAAATTTCAACTGTCTAGCTACCGCGGTTCTTGAGATACAGCCTGGTGACAGACAGACGGCAAAAACGCCGAAAAAAACACGTTTTTTTGTACGGTAGCCCCCCTTAAATATTCATTTTATTTTGTTTTTAGTATTTGTTGTTATAGCGGCAACAGAAATACACCATCTGTGAAAATTTCAACTGTCTAGCTACCGCGGTTCTTGAGATACAGCCTGGCGACAGACAGACGGCAAAAACGCCGAAAAAAACACGTTTTTTTGTATGGGAGCCCTCTTAAATATTTATTTTATTTTGTTTTTAGTATTTTTTGTTATAGCGCAACAGAAATACATCATCTGTGAAAATTTCAACTGTCTAGCTACCGCGGTTCTTGAGATACAGCCTGGTGACAGACAGACGGACGGACAGCGAAGTCTTAGTAATAGGGTTCCGTTTTTACCCTTTGGGTACGGAACCCTAAAAATCGAAGATCAGAAACATCTGATGTGGAAATCAAAACTATCACTAATTTCACCTCCACGCGGTGAAGGCGGTAACAGTTTAGGACTGATTTTCGATGACGATGGTATATCATTGAAAATTTGACTCTACTGGCCAAAACTCCCATTTTTTTTTTAACGTGAATTAATGCTCATGCGTTCTGCACTACCACGGGGAGATAGTACAGTTATGTGGGACTCTAACCCACTAAAACTCCACGGTGTCCTCCTCTGCCGCTTACAGCGGGAATATGGGCACGCGTTAGCACTCATCCGTGAACCCGCCGCGGCTGTCCGTCACCGGACCCTCCTCTGGGGAGTACTCCCCATCACCGGCGCACCAGAACACATAGCACGCCGTGACGACCCCAGGGACCAAACCAGCACATGGGCACCAGACGACCCCGTGTCTGGGCACCCTTGGTAGGGGAGCAGTCACTTAGATTTTAATTGATCAGGTATCTTCTTCACAATAAAACTATAACCATGCCTAGAAAAAGGTCAAATCTTTTCCAATGTTCCAAAGGAGCTAAAAGATTGCGGATCATAAGATCCCAAGAATCTACCGAAGAGCGTCAGGAGAGACTTGATGCTGTTCGAGAACATCAGGCTGCAACTCGCTCCGTGGAAACCTCTTCGGATCGCGAAGCGCGCCTGCATTCTCAGCGTATTTACGCATCTACATCCAGGTCTCTGGAGACCAGTGAAGAATATGATGCGCGACTGACCGCTGATCGTGAACGTCATGCATTGTCTCGCGAGTCGGAGACGTTCACGGATAGAGAATTGCGCTTGAGTTCTCAGCATATCTACGCATCTGCTTCTAGGTCTCTAGAGACAAGTGCGGAACGTGATGCGCGACTGTCCGCTGATCGTGAGCGACATGCATTGTCTCGCGAATCGGAAACGTTTACCGATACAGGATCACGCTTGAGTTCTCAGCGTATTCGCACATCTACTAACAGGTCTTTTGAAACAAGTGATGAACTTGAGATTATCATACATTGTCCCGAACACGCACACAACAAAATACTCATAATCAGTTAGAAAGTGAGAAAGAAAGAATTGCTGGAGTACGGCATGAAGAGACAGATTAAGAAGAGCGCAACGAACGTTTGAATTCTGAACGATATCATCTGAAGAATCGGATGTGTCTCAAGATATAGCCGTAGGGCATGGCGACCTTCCTTGGGTTGATAAGGAACGGAGTGCATTTACGTATACTCTTAAGATTGACTACGCCACATATTCCGCCATCGGAGGTATGGTTCAAAATTGTACTTTTTGTGAAGCTGTTAAATGGCAAAAAGAAACAAACGGTATGTGTTGCTCAGGTGGGAAAGTACATATTAAAATATTACTAAATCCTCCAGAAATATTAAGATCACTGCTAATCGGTGACCATCCACAGTCAAAACATTTCTTGGATAACATACGTTCGTACAATAATGCCTTTCAAATGACATCTTTTGGTGCAGAACAGATTTCAGAAGGCCCATTTATGCCAACATTCAAAGTGCAAGGCCAAGTTTACCACCTTATTGGTTCATTATTGCCTGAAAATGACGTCTCGAATCGTCTCGCGCATCCCGTTGTTTTTCAGTCCCAGGGCTCTTAGAATTCGACATAAGACGTTTCAGATCTCCGATTTTGACGACCCCGTTGTCGCTGGCATAAGCAACAGCATCCGCGTACGAAGTCGCGGGCAGAAGCTAGTCTGAAATAAATGATAAAAAAATAATTACTCGAAGTACACAAAATATGTTGGTCCTTTTATTTATTAAAACTTTATGCACAAGTAAATACTGTACAAAGGCGGACTTAATGCCTGCCTGTGACTTTTCTTCTACTCTCCCTTTAATCTACCTTCTATTTAACTTTACGCAGATTAAAGAGATCACAAATTATGGTTCAGGGGATGAGACCGGAATGAATCTATTATTTTCGTTTAATATTGTGCACTTGGCTTGTATAAATTAGGTTGGTCAGTGTACCTATGTACATTTGAGAAAATAAATGTCTTTCTTTTGAGAAAATTACGGGTTCGATTCCCGCACGGAACAAATATTGGTATAACCTACAAGTAGTTGTTCCGGGTCTGGCTATTTGTGTATGTGAATTTAAATGTTTGTAAATGCACCCACAATACAGGAGAAATTCCTAGTGTGAGGCAACGTTTTTTAAAAATAAATAAAATAAATGTCTAAAACCGTACATTTGTAGATAGATTAATCCACACTAATATTATAAAGGCGAAAGTTGTGAGTGTGTGTGTGGGGGTGTGTTTTTATGTTTGTTACTTCTTCACGCTCAAACGGATGGACCAATTTTGCTAAAATTTGGTATGGAGGTAGCTGACACCCTGGATTAACATACATACTTTTTATCCCGATATTCCCACGGGATCGACATTTACGCAGGTAAAACCGCGGGGCGAAGCTAGTAAATAGATAAAATAATCAATGTTATTTCCTTCTTCATACCTAAAGGACTCCTACCCCGCAATAGCAGAAAACAAGCTAATATGAATAAAATTACTATTCAAAACTACGCAAACGAAAACTACTTACCTACTCATTTTTAAACCCAACGGCATGAAACTCCACAGGCTTTTGTTCTCAGCAATACTAGTTTCACAGTCGGCTTCACCCGCTATGTGTTATAATAAGCACTCGAATGTACTTTATCGTATAACCCGGTAATGCTCAGTGATCCTACACGTGGAATTTGCGGGTTAACGTGTGCGGTAGAAATATACGGCATTGAAAAAGACGTCGATATGTGCAAGAATTCTAGAATTTTTAAACTGCTTTCTGGCACAAGGTACAACCTAAAACCGAGTGTCATCGAATAATAGTATACTTATATCGTGTGACCTAAACCCACACTCATAGATATCCGTCGCCCACACTTAGTATAGAGGTATGAGGAACAGGGTGTAAGGTTCACTCATACTCTATAGAAAAGGGAGGATCCTCCGACCAGACGGGTGTTGTGTCTGGCGGGCAACTGCCCCATGATTCATGTCGGGCCGTTGTATCTATGCTAGTTGCGCGGTAAATTCTGCTTGCGCGATGCAGGATTTGCGTGACGACAGTTTGACGCGTTGTTCGCATGTGGCATTGTAGATACCGCTACAAGAGGATTACAGGACCTAAACGCAAAGAACGCAAGTTTTAGAAACAATAAAAGTATATGATCGACTACAGCCGTGAAAACTTAGGTGAAGTGAGTTTGCTTTTGCTAGGAATTGACACTATTGACAGCTCACTCCACGTTCACTTCACTTAAGTGTTCACGGTGAGATTTTTACAGAATTACAAAGCTGTAAACAAAATGCCATCAAAAACATAACTTGTAAAAAAACCAAGTCTTGCAACTCAGTTCTTCTACCGTAAAAAGTTGTGGGATCCATGTAATACCAAGTCGGTTAATTTATTCAGTCCCTACTTAAGGGACCTTCTGTCTTAAGTTATTACGTAATTAGCTAACCTAACAACATCTTACAGTGACTTGGCCATCGCATGAAAACACAATGTATCTCACAAGTAATACATATTTTATTTTATTAAAGTAGATTGTTCTGTGCTATTGCCAAGTCAATCTATTTATTTAAAACATAAAAGATTTTTAATATTGATATGGTCAATAAAGGGCTTCTTCCAAACAAATATACAAAATTTTATAGACAATTATATAGGCATAGAATTATGTATGTATGTATGTTTGTCCATTTTTTTTTTATTGGCTTACATTTACTTCAACTTATGGAACAGTGCAAGTTTTATCAAAATCGATTCTGTAATTTTCAAGAATGGACTAATACGTGTAATTGTGACGGCCTGGCTTATTGATACGAGCTACGGGTGTAATGTCAAAGGGAAAACATCTCAAAACCTTGGTCAAATTCTATTGCAAAAACTAAAAATCACGAAATAAAAAAGTAATTTAAAAAAATTAAACCGACTTCAAAAAGAAATTAACTCAAAATTATGAAATAACTTTAATTTCGGAAGTCGGTGGCAAAAAACTAAAACTATAAAATACAGATCCCAAAGACACCGACTTCCGAAATTAAAGTTATTTCATAATTTTGAGTTAATTTCTTTTTGAAGTCGGTTTAATTTTTTTAAATTACTTTTTTATGTAAAAGGCGATGGGCAAGTTGACATTAGGCTATTGTAACTTAGATACAATCATAAACAGACCCACTAAAAAGCGAGAAATAAAAACTTTAATTATTAATTTCGGAAGTCGGTGTCTTTGGATCTGTATTTTATTTTTAGTTTTTGCCACCGACTTCCGAAATTCAAGTTATTTTTCACTTTGTAGGGTTTTTTTTGGAAGTCATTTTATTTTCTGTTAAATAGTATTTTTTGTTAAATCTTCGGTTGAGCGGCAACTAACTAGCCGGCAACTGTTTTGTCGACGTGCGCGCACTTGCATTGCAACCAATAGACGGGCGACAGTTGCGTCCAAACACGTGGACAAAAATAAATAATTATCTTCCAGACGTCGCGTCACTTTCATACAAACCCGCAGACTTGATGTGACAGCCAAATTAGTTGCGGAGACAAAAGTTGCTCGCGCGCGCCCTCCCTTAAATTACCTAAATAATATCCATTTCTAAACAAAACCAGTCCCGTATTTCCTGAGTCTCGTCACAAGCCGATGCCTATCGTGTCCCGTCCCGTGGATATCCTTGTGCGGTCTACCACAAACCCGCTTTGATATATCAGGACAGTACACGTCAATTGTGGTAACCGAAAGGCTACTGTAAATTGTATACAGGGTGAAACAAAGACTTCGTATACATATACAGGGTGTAAAAAGACACATCACATAGCCGTCAAATACACATACATCACACTAAGTAACATTGTACAAAAAAAATACGATAACAGGGAGTAGGTTTATTAAGTGACTCTCGGCTTCGTTACAATCAATTAGTATATGTAATTTGTGTGATCAAACGATAGCTAATGGTTAAAAAAAGAATAATTATAGCCTTTGACATTCTTCAAGCATGTCGCAACATATCGGTTTGAAAAAAGCAGCTAACTTTGGGAGCCTTGCACACTCCAACCCAGAAATATTGGCGTATTCTCCAGGGCCAGAACTATCGAATCACCTTATAAAATGTATGGTACATAAGGTACCCGGGTGTATCATTAAAGATACACTGGCGCTACCTGGGTGTATCATTAAAGATACACCGGCGCTACCTGGGTGTATCATTAAAGATACCCCGGCGCTACCTGTGTGTATCTTTAAAGATACCCCGGCGCTACCTGTGTGTATATTTAAAGATACCCCGGCGCTACCTGGGTGTATCATTAAAGATACACCGGCGCTACCTGGGTGTATCATTAAAGATACACCGGCGCTACCTGGGTGTATCATTAAAGATACACCGGCGCTACCTGGGTGTATCATTAAAGATACACCGGCGCTGAGTGTGCTAAGCCCATTATTGTTTCACTTCAGGGCAGAGATTTGTTTGCTGTTGCCACTTTCTTAGTTTTCTGTTAACTTAAAATTATGTCTGCACTTTGCCCGACCCGGGAATCGAACCCAGAAACTTATGCTCAGCAGTAGCGCTTGCAACTACTTACAGTTTTCTGTTACAAAGTAAAAAAACATACCAATAATAGTAAATAATAATGTCTCGTAATAACAAACCCTTTTTTTTTTTTTTTTTTTTTTTTTTTTTTTTTTGCGGATGGGAAATCATCAAATGACCCCTCCCGCTCTGGGTGGAGCGGAAGGGAGTGTCAGACTCTTACTGACTAAAACCCACCCGTGTTCCTTCCTTAGCCCTTTATGTTCCGGGCCAGCGGTAACCCTTTCGGACAATCCCGCTGACCCGGCAGGCTTCGGCCCTATGGGGCCCCTCCTCGATGCTGACATCTCTTTGAGGCGCGCGTGGAACACGTACGCGCCGTCCGGCACGGGCCTGGTCCTGATCGGACGGTGAGCTACCCATTACTCTCCGCCCGCAGGCCCGCGCCTACGGTGGCCGGGAGTCGTCGCGCGGCTCCCGACGCCCGGAGCGTCTCCCGCGGCGGCTGGGACGGGAGGCTCTCTCCCTGAGCCGTCCCGCCACCTCCTTCGCTAGCATGACTGCTTCGCAGAAGGAGGTGACTGCCTCCCACTCCCTCTCGCCCCGGACCATGGCTTGCACCAGGGCCGGGCGCGAGAGGTCGCCGCCGCTGCCGATCGCCTCTACGAGGACACGGCGGTGCTCCGCCCAAATAACAAACCCTTGAGTGCTATAGTGTATCCATTATATTTTTCAAATTACTCAGAGAGTAGATACTGTATGTGTAAATACAAAAAGCGTTGCAAAAAGGGTTCCGTACCACCGTACAAATATTTAACCTATAGGTATACAGCGAGCAAAGGATATTTAACACTAAGTACATTTTTTTGTAATACTTTTAAACACATTTCTTGTGTGGTGAGACCTGTATCTTTATAGCAGCCATAATAGTACAGACGCCAGCACATCTAGCTACCCGAAACTGTCAAATTTTCCCAATCAACCTTGAACCTTATGCTTTAGCGATAAAGTTGAAAATCTATTAAAGAAATTTGACAGATTGTAGTATTGATGTGATGGCGTCTGTACATAGTCTGTGAAATTTTCAAGTATCTACCTATTACGGTTCGAAAGTTACAGCCCTGTGACAGTCACACGGACGGACGGACAGCGGAGCCTTAGTAAGAGTCCTGTTGGCACCCTTGGCACGGAACCCTAAAAATGTTACACATCTGGTTTCGAGCTAGGTTTTAATACATTTAGCAGCAAAGCTTGCATTCATCGAGCAAAGGAAAAGCGATTTAAATTAAACTAGTTTTTCAAATTACTTTGCGGTTCGCCCAGATTTTTTTGCAATTCTGTTTAAACCCAGTTTGTATAACTACGAATTGGGTTAGCGAACTAAGTTCGATGTTCTACTTCCAGATTCCTATAAAATCTGTACTAATATTATAATTTCGAAACTAACTCTGTCTGTCTGTCTGTCTGTATGTTACCTTTTCACGCCTAAACCACTGAATGGATTTCGATAAAAAGTGGCAAAGAGATAGATTGCATCCAGGGGAAGGACATAGGATAGTTTTTATCCCGATATTCCCACGGGATCGACACTTACGCAGGTGAAACCGCGGGACGCAGCTAGTTAACATAAAAATTGTTTCTTCTGAACAAGATATTTTAAATTATCTTTATCAGGGACTTTCATTATTTAACAGAACGTTTCAGTCCTGAAGGCTAATTCCCGTAATTAAAAACGTTCAAAATCTAGTCGCAATCTCAACTCAGCGATAATCAATGTCAAAATCTGTCAAAACTGTAGGGAAATTAGAGGTAGTTTTGACAGATTGAGATAAGTCTGTGAATGTTCTTGATCGTCGTAACGATCGTAAAAGTGAACAGAAATCTGTAGGCACCCTAAACATACTGCAAATCAAACTACTTTTAGTCTCGTTCACATTCATACATCTTATCTATCGTACAGACTCCAGCACATCAAGCTTTCAATATATCAAGCTTTCAATATCAACTTTATCGCTAAATTATAAGGTTAAAAGTTGATTGAGAAAATTTGACACTTTCGGGTAGATTGGTGTGCTGGCGTCTGTACATACAAGCTTTTTGTAGCACATCATCGCTTCTTTAACATATTATTATTAAGCAATTTAATTTTAGACATTTTTAAACGTGATTGGCGTGTTTGATATAAATATTTGCTAAACAAAAGCTGTTAAACCGCAATATTTATTCCTCTGATAAATATTCTCTAACTATTAAAATATCATCCCTTGGCCCTTAGTTGTTAGAAACGTTATAAGTTCGAATATAAAAAATAACGTTAAAACCTCGTACCAGTGGTACTGCAGGTACCTACTTGACTAAAGCAACTCAATGCTTGCTACCCGACGCCTTTACAACTTATTTTCTTTTTATGACTGCTAAAGAGCTGCAATTTTTTGCTCCGTAATTATATCAGCTTGGAACAAACTGTGTAGTTTGTCCACAGCGTTGTGCCTCTTTGGGTAGTACTTGTTATTGTTGATTTGGAGTTCGCGTTTGTTTTTTTTTTTGTGTTATTTTTGTACTGAATGGTAGTTTCTGCTTTTGTTGCTTCATTGGGTGCAAGACTACAAGTTTCTGCTGGTTGGTGAAAATCAGTGGTGGCACAGTGGTAACAGCCGTGGCTTAGGAATTGTGGGTCGAAACATTATTTCATCACCACTGCTGGCACTTAAAACGGTGAAGGAAAACATCGTGAGGAAACCGGAATGTCTTAGAATAAAAAAATCGAGATATTTGACATCCACCAACCCGCACAGAACCCGCGTGGTGGATAAAAGCCTACTCCTTCTCACAGAAAGAGAAGACCTGTGTCTCAGTAGTAGGAATATTATAAGCTGATTATCCTATGAGGTTGGCTTCGATTCTCGACTTGGGCCGGCCTTATTTGGTTTACCCCATGACTCCGTGAGGATGTTTTCAGTAGCATCAGAAAAGTTCTTAACAAAAGCATTCACACAAATATTCTACTTACCCAATATAAACAAATTACTCAACGGAGCGCACGACGAGCAAGCTTACTGGTGTCACCAAAAACTAGAACCACTATGGCAAAAAAATACTTACATTGGAAGGAGCATAACTTTATAATAAAATATCCTCACGAATAAGAAATGTGCACTCGTTTAATGCATTTAGAACTCAGCTCAGCCAGTATGTTAGACTTCTGGAGAAATAAATGCGTTGGACGGCTCGGGTTTCGGACATGTTGATTAAGTAGTGTGTAACTGGTTATGTCGAACTTTTTGTAAATTTAAATTATGATTAGTAAGTAAGTGACATGTTATGTTTTCATTGAGAATAAAGTTTCTTGAAACCTAAACCTAACTTTGAGTTTGGAATGGTGTCGATTTAGGGCCGGCGCTCACTGACTTCGAGACACGGCACGGCACGGTAAAGGATTTTATTTCTGATCAAGCTCTTTTTGTCCTTATTTCAATGAGTTTAGAATTCATATTACTTTATTTCGATACAATCATACCGCGGCACGTCGGCGTCGTGGCATGCCGTGTCATGCCGTTTCATTCCACGGATTGCCGCGGCGTGCCACCGCGTCCCGCGAGCCACATAAGTCATAGTCATGACAGCTAAACTAATTCAGATAAGGTTTAAAGTCCAGCCAATCATAACGACACAAACAACTTTGGATCCCAGAGTAAAAATGGATGAATATTGAGTGGCTAGGCTTTCTGCGCGATACCACGACGTGACGCTACGGCAAGCTTCGACATACCAGAGCGTCCTTCAGGCTGCCGAAGCACGTCCTGCCGTGTCGTGCAGTGCTGCGACGTCAATCAACGTCGGCTCTAAGGTGTCAAAGTCAAATCATTTATTTCAAACTAGCTTCTGCCCGCGACTTCGTACGCGGATCCTGTTGCTTATGCCAGCGACAACGGGGTCGTCAAAATCGGAGATCTGAAACGTCTGATGTCGAATTCTAAGAGCCCAGGGACTGAAAAACAACGGGATGCGCGAGACGATTCGAGACGTCATTTTCAGGCAATAATGAACCAATAAGGTGGTAAACTTGGCCTTGCACTTTGAATGTTGGCATAAATGGGCCTTCTGAAATCTGTTCTGCACCAAAAGATGTCATTTGAAAGGCATTATTGTACGAACGTATGTTATCCAAGAAATGTTTTGACTGTGGATGGTCACCGATTAGCAGTGATCTTAATATTTCTGGAGGATTTTGTAATATTTTAATATGTACTTTCCCACCTGAGCAACACATACCGTTTGTTTCTTTTTGCCATTTTAACAGCTTCACAAAAAGTACAATTTTGAACCACACCTCCGATGGCGGAATATGTGGTGTAGTCAATCATAGGAGTATACGTAAATGCACTCCGTTCCTTATCAACCCAAGGAAGGTCGCCATGCCCTACGGCTATATCTTGAGACACATCCGATTCTTCAGATGATATCGACATTCTGTTCAGAGAATGTCGAAGTCGATCAGAATTCAAACGTTCGTTGCGCTCTTCTTAATCTGTCTCTTCATGCCGTACTCCAGCAATTCTTTCTTTCTCACTTTCTAACTGATTATGAGTATTTTGTTGTGTGCGTGTTCGGGACAATGTATGATAATCTCAAGTTCATCACTTGTTTCAAAAGACCTGTTAGTAGATGTGCGAATACGCTGAGAACTCAAGCGTGATTCTGTATCGGTAAACGTTTCCGATTCGCGAGACAATGCATGTCGCTCACGATCAGCGGGCAGTCGCGCATCACGTTCCGCACTTGTCTCTAGAGACCTAGAAGCAGATGCGTAGATATGCTGAGAACTCAAGCGCAATTCTCTATCCGTGAACGTCTCCGACTCGCGAGACAATGCATGACGTTCACGATCAGCGGTCAGTCGCGCATCATATTCTTCACTGGTCTCTAGAGACCTGGATGTAGATGCGTAAATACGCTGAGAATGCAGGCGCGCTTCGCGATCCGAAGAGGTTTCCACGGAGCGAGTTGCAGCCTGATGTTCTCGAACAGCATCAAGTCCTGACGCTCTTCGGTAGATTCTTGGGATCTTATGATCCGCAATCTTTTAGCTCCTTTGGAACATTGGAAAAGATTTGACCTTTTTCTAGGCATGGTTATAGTTTTATTGTGAAGAAGATACCTGATCAATTAAAATCTAAGTGACTGCTCCCCTACCAAGGGTGCCCATACACGGGGTCGTCTGGCGCCCATGTGCTGGTTTGGTCCCTGGGGTCGTCACGGCGTGCTATGTGTTCTGGTGCGCCGGTGATGGGGAGTACTCCCCAGAGGAGGGTCCGGTGACGGACAGCCGCGGCGGGTTCACGGATGAGTGCTAACGCGTGCCCATATTCCCGCTGTAAGCGGCAGAGGAGGACACCGTGGAGTTTTAGTGGGTTAGAGTCCCACATAACTGTACTATCTCCCCGTGGTAGTGCAGAACGCATGAGCATTTATTCACGTTAAAAAAAAAAGGGAGTTTTGGCCAGTAGAGTCAAATTTTCAATGATATACCATCGTCATCGAAAATCAGTCCTAAACTGTTGCCGCCTTCACCGCGTGGAGGTGAAATTAGTGATAGTTTTGATTTCCACATCAGATGTTTCTGATCTTCGATTTTTAGGGTTCCGTACCCAAAGGGTAAAAACGGAACCCTATTACTAAGACTTCGCTGTCCGTCCGTCCGTCCGTCCGTCTGTCTGTCACCAGGCTGTATCTCAAGAACCGCGGTAGCTGGACAGTTGAAATTTTCACAGATGATGTATTTCTGTTGCCGCTATAACAACAAATACTAAAAACAAAATAAAATAAATATTTAAGGGGGCTCCCATACAAAAAAAACGTGTTTTTTTCGGCGTTTTTGCCGTCTGTCTGTCGCCAGGCTGTATCTCAAGAACCGCGGTAGCTAGACAGTTGACATTTTCACAGATGGTGTATTTCTGTTGCCGCTATAACAACAATTACTAAAAACAAAATAAAATAAATATTTACGGGGGGCTCCCGTACAAAAAAACGTGTTTTTTTCGGCGTTTTTGCTCCCATACAACAAACGTGTTTTTTTCGGCGTTTTTGCCGTCTGTCTGTCACCAGGCTGTATCTCAAGAACCGCGGTAGCTAGACAGTTGAAATTTTCACAGATGGTGTATTTCTGTTGCCGCTATAACAACAAATACTAAAAACAAAATAAAATAAATATTTAAGGGGGTTTCCCGTACAAAAAAACGTGTTTTTTTCGGCGTTTTTGCCGGCTGTCTGTCGCCAGGCTGTATCTCAAGAACCGCGGTAGCTAGACAGTTGAAATTTTCACAGATGGTGTATTTCTGTTGCCGCTATAACAACAATTACTAAAAACAAAATAAAATAAATATTTAAGGCGGGCTCCCGTACAAAAAAACGTGTTTTTTTCGGCGTTTTTGCCGTCTGTCTGTCGCCAGGCTGTATCTCAAGAACCGCGGTAGCTAGACAGTTGAAATTTTCACAGATGGTGTATTTCTGTTGCCGCTATAACAACAAATACTAAAAACAAAATAAAATAAATATTTAAGGGGGGCTCCCGTACAAAAAAACGTGTTTTTTTCGGCGTTTTTGCCGTCTGTCGCCAGGCTGTATCTCAAGAACCGCGGTAGCTAGATAGTTGAAATTTTCACAGATGGTGTATTTCTGTTGCCGCTATAACAACAAATACTAAAAACAAAATAAAATAAATATATAAGGGGGGCTCCCGTACAAAAAAACGTGTTTTTTTCGGCGTTTTTGCCGTCTGTCACCAGGCTGTATCTCAAGAACCGCGGTAGCTAGACAGTTGAAATTTTCACAGATGATGTATTTCTGTTGCCGCTATAACAAAAAATACTAAAAACAAAATAAAATAAATATTTAAGGGGGGCTCCCATACAACAAACGTGTTTTTTTCGGCGTTTTTGCATTGTGGTACGGAACCCTTCGTGTTGGCCAGTTTTTTTATAAGTCAACAGGAAATGCCCATCAGACCGAACAACTTTTGCTAAGACGTCATTCCTATATATGTTATGGTGTAGCTGGGCTCTTGGAGTTCCACATCAGGTGTTCCAGATCTTCAAATTTATTCTCTCGGCAGAAAATGCTCATCACGTGGAACAATTTTTGCTATGGTACCATTTTTGTATCTCTTATAGTTTAGCTGGTCTGTTGCGGTTCTGCATCAGGTGTTCAAGTTTCCAAGATAAATTATAGCCTATATGTTGCCCAGACATAATTCCTATACAACAAAATAAAAATCATTCAAATCCTTCCAGTAGTTCCGAAGATTAGCGTGTACAAACAAACAGACAAACAGACAGAATTTTTTTTTCGGATTCGTACCCTATTACTGTTTCTAAACCCCCCCCCCCATTTTTTTTTTTTAATATTTTCAATGTACAGACACAGTTTTTCTACTGTTTTATTATATGTATGTATATAGAAGATAGGCACATTAAAGGCACTTTTAAATGTCAAAAATTACAACTAAATAGAATTGATTGGTGACACTACAAAAAAATTACATGACACTCGATCACCACCCTAATAACACAGTAACACAGTATCAATCTCAATATGAATCATTTTGAAGGATACCTATTGCCAATCCATTGCTTCATAATTATGTTCGAAAAATGTGTCTGCTCAACAACGTAAATAACGCAATGAATGTTGTTGAACTGTCAAAATGAAACCCATTGCTACTGATAGTGTGTTACGCAATTACCTCGCTGGCCTGTTTTCCCAGAAGGGTCAGGTAGGTATACCTATAGTATCTACACTCACGTTTCGCCAGTTATTTATTCTATAATCTGAGGCCAGATAAAACAAAAACAAAACAATATAAATCGCTGTACTGTCCAACACAAAATGTAGGGTTCTTTTGTTTGTTTAATTACTAGCTGCGCCCCGCGGTTTCACCCACATAAGTTTCGATCCCGTGGGAATATCGGGATAAAAGTATCCTATATGTTAATCCTGGTTATAAACTATCTGTGTGCCAAATTTCATCCAAATCCGTTCAGTAGTTTTTGCATGAAAGAGTAACAAACATCCATCCTCATAAACTTTCGCGTTTATAATATTAGTAAGAAGTAGGTTTATAATATTAGTAAGAAGTAGGTTTATAATATTAGTAAGAAGTAGGTTTATAATATTAGTAAGAAGTAGGTTTATAATATTAGTAAGAAGTAGGTTTATAATATTAGTAAGAAGTAGGTTTATAATATTAGTAAGAAGTAGGTTTACAATATTAGTAAGAAGTAGGTTTACAATATTAGTAAGAAGTAGGTTTATAATATTAGTAAGAAGTAGGTTTATAATATTAGTAAGAAGTAGGTTTATAATATTAGTAAGAAGTAGGTTTACAATATTAGTAAGAAGTAGGTTTACAATATTAGTAGGAATAGTAGGAAGTAGGATAGGAATAGGATTTTGTTTCAACAGATTTTACAAAATCAAATTAGCATTCAAATCTCAAATTATAAGTACACTGCATGCCATAAATAAACTTACCTAATTTTTTTCAAATTAGGGTTAGCCGACCTCATTTTGTTTAAAAAAAATATGATTGACGTATAAAAGTGTTTGTGCAAACCTACTTTTACAAAATAAAATCATTTAAGCTTTTAACCACTCACGCGTACGCCGTCATAAACTAACGCAACCTAAAATACGCCGCAATGACATCTGGATAAAACTCACATATCATAAAACTGTGACAGCAAGCCCTCAGTATTTATTTTTTTGTAATTTTGTCTATGGGAGTAGGTTTGTACAAACACTTTTACACGTCAATCATGTTTTTTTTTTAACTAAATGAAGTCGGCGTTTCCTATCTGACTACTCTGAGAAGAAAGGCCGAAACAAACTCAGAGGTCACAGTCTCTTTTAAAGTCCAGACATAATCTTGGTCAGGTTATATGACTAGATTTTTAACGTTTTTAATTGTGTCCAAAAACGAAACGCTGTTTCACACCTTTTAGTCAAACGCTGGTGAAAATGTCAGGTTTTCATAATAGCCCTTATAACCCCTCGTTTTTTAAATTGTCAACTTTTTATATGCTTGAGTACGAGGCTTTTGACTACGTTGTATGTGTATAAGTTATGTCTTTTTTTTTGTGATGTGCGTTTTGTTTTTGCAGAATAAAAAAAAAATCTTTTTTTCTTTGTTTTCTTTAGTATGACTGAACCGCTTTCTTATGAAACCAAAGCTCAACTTATTATGGAATAAAGTGGTGGTTTATATCAATGGCCATTAAAACCGTTTATTAAACTGCATGAAACATGAAAAACGCATTACTGGGCTTTTATTCAGCATTTGTTTGTAGTTTACAAATAGTTTACAGCTCGCTCGACTGTTAGTTTACAATGAATACTGAACAGTGCGCTATTTGTGTATTGTTACAAGCTTTTCATGTGGCTACGTCGAGGTAGAAGGTGTTTCACAGGCTGTTTGTTTTGTATAAACTGGGCTAATGCTGTAGTAGGTACAGTCAACAAAAGAGATAAGTATTCAGGATCGTCGGATATAGTTGAAGTTTAGTAAGAAACCGATGGAGGTTCTCGAATAAAATTTTATTTAAACCAACAGCTCATTTATCAAATTAAATTTCAGTCGACAACATCCATCGGTTTCTTACTAAACTTCAACTAAATATATCCGTCGATCCTGCATACCTATCTCTTTTGTTGACTCTACATAGTTGTTGGTGATGGCGTTTAAAAGATTTTCAGTTCTATTTTCAGGTCGTTAAAAGTTTATTCTCTTCTTTAAACACTATTTAGCGACGCGGACGGTACAGTAGTAAACACTACTGCCCTTTCTCTTTACATCAAGGTCTAAGTAACTAAACAACACAGGGTGGCAAAGGTGAGGTGAAGGGTGGATCGAGGTCAAGAGAGGGCCCACTCAGCATTTTTTTTTTTGTTAAATGGACCCGCAACCTGTCACCGTGGATTCAGGACATACATAATCAGCCTATAATGTTCCCACTGCTGGGACACAGGCCTCCTCTTGGTGAGAGGGAGTGGGCCGTAATCCACCACGTGGGCCCAGTACGGGTTGGCAGATGTCACATGTGTTCGAATTTTTGGTTATAGGACATGCCAGTTTCCTCAAGATGTTTTCCTTCACCGTTTTGAGAGCAGTGGTGATGAAATAATTTACACAAAGATTCAGGACATTGAAATATTCCGTCGGTTTAGACTGTGAATGTTCTTAAAATTACGAGAATTGCCCCTCTGGGGGCCTAAAAAGGCCACTTTGGAGAATCATGAAAGGATAACATTATAAATCGTAATATGGCGAAGACAGTCCGTGTTTTTCTTTTTTTCGCTGCACTACGTAGGTATAATCAAAGAGATTGGGATTGGATTTGGATCGGATTGATTGGTATTTTAGCACAGACAAAAAAAAATAACTGAAAAATGCTTCAACAATGGCATTAGATACGATTAACTGAACGGTTAACTGTCAATTACGTTACCCTTTTATGATTCTGCCAAAGTGACCTTTTTAGGCCCCCTGATCTGTCTCAATCTGTCAAAAATACCTCTGATTTCCCTACATTTTGACAAGTTTTTGACATTTGTTTGTCGCTGAGATGAGACTGCGACTAGATTTTGAACGTTGTTCGAATACAGATAGATTTAATTTGAAATAGATTATTATTAGTTTTCCACACATAATCAGATTATATTACGTGTATATGTATATTAAGATAAATCGTCAAACAAAGTGTTATTCCAAGTCATCTGTTCCGTTTAGCGTCAGATTCCTCCCTACTTGGCAGCCGGCCAAGTGGTCGTAGTTTATCGTATCATAGCACTCAAGATGATATTACAGATTATGTTTATTCTTGTATTTTATCGCCAAGAAAAAATACAGTACAGAAAAAATAGAGGCGACGGCATTAAATATTTCGTTGTGCATAAAATAAATTGTATAAGGAAGTAATTTTATTGCACCGATCAAATAATTTGTCACACATGGCGTCCGATACCATTTAAGCTATTATACTGCTAATAATTATACTTACTGTTTTAAATAACAACATCATGCAGGGTTAGGTAAAGGTACGGTCAGCAACAAAAGTCGATTAACACTTCAGTTTTTTTTAAATCTCAGTTATAATATTTGTTCAAAATTGCGGCAGAAGTACAATGCAATTTTTAACAAATATTTTGCTCAATAACTAAGATTTAAAAAAACTGAAGTGTTAAGTAATATTTTGCTCAATAACTGAGATTTTAAAAACTGAAGTGTTAACCGACTTTTGTTGCTGACTGTACATACCTGTAGTACACCCACTGTATTTCCCCAGTGATGTTTAAGTCCCATGTAACATGGGGCGAGCCTAACGCCTTTAACCGGGCACAAAGCCAGACTCCGGGCTTCTACTGAGAAATTCCAGATGGAAAAACCCAATAATACTTTACCCGACCCGGGAATCGTGCCCAGAACCTCATAGTCAGCAGTAGCACTTGCAACTACTAGACCAACGAGGCCTTTTTTTCAACCACATTTTAAATAATGAACTTCAAATAATCGAATCGTCTACAACGCCACATGCGAACAACGCGTTATACTGACATCACGCAAAATCCTGCATCTCACAAGCAGAGTTTACCACGCAACTAGCATAGATACAACGGCCCGGCATGAATCATCGGGCAGTTGCCCGCCAGACACAACACCCGTCTGGTCGGAGGATCCTCCCTTTTCTATAGAGTATGAGTGAACTTTACACCCTGCTCTTAATACCTCTATACCTTTATAAAATGACTAGCTTCTGTCTGCGACTTCACTCGTGTGGACGTCCGAAATTATCCAACGGGAACGTGCTGCCAAGTACAGACGCCAGCACATCAAGCTACCCGAAACTGTCAAATGTTCCCAATCAACTTTGAACCTTATGCTTTAGCGATAAAGTTGGAAATCTATTAAAGAAATTTGACAGATCGTAGTAGCTTGATGTGCTGGCGTCTGTACAAAAGTAGGCTATGTCCTTCCCCAGGATGCCATCTATCTTCTTGCTAAATTTTATGAAAAGGTAACATACAGACAGAGTTACTTTCGAGAGATTTTACTAACATGAGCGCGGGTAATATTGCAATAAAATTTTTCTGAAGTCGACAATATTAGATAATTGTTTTCAGATATTAACACTCAGTAAAAAAATACCAACAGTTATCCATTTTATATTATAAATGCGAAAGTGTGTCTGTCTGTTACCTCTTCGTGGCTTAAACCGCCGAACCAATTTAGATGAAATTTGGTACCTACTGAGATAGTTTGAGTCCCGGGAAAGGACATAGTATAGTTTTTATCTCGATATTCCCACGGGATCGACACTTATGCGGATGAAACCGCGGGGCGCTGCTTGTAACTAAATAAAGAAACATTTTAAAGCCAAAAGCGTCATTGAGCGGTTCGGGTAAAACTGAAGTACGCCTTTTGACAATTTGATCACATACATCGATTTCACTGCTGTGTCACAGCACTCACAGAATCGAATCACAAATGCAAAAAGGTTGGCAATCCCGGTGAATCGTAAAACGATATTACGTGTTGCACTGTGTGCGCTGAACCGACCCACACCGTCTGAGTGCACATGCGTTCAACCGGGGTATGCAAACCTATCGAAATTTTGTGATATAGCTGGCTTTAGTAGATGGGTGTTCTGTGTTTCAGGCATATCTTGGCTGGAATGGGTTTACTGTGTAGAGACAAACTTGTATATTGAATTGCCTAAATTCTTCAGTTTATACCTGCATGCTCTGAAGGTCTTCACGTTCAAAAGTCATCATCATCTGCCTGCATTTTCTAAACTATTTTTGGGGTCAGCTTCCAGTCTAACCGGATGCAACTGAATACCAGTATTTTACGAGGAGCGACTACCTATCTGACCCCCACAACCCAATTTTACTGGCAGCCCAGTTACTGGGTAACACGATACCCCTTGGTAAGACTAGTTGTCAGACTTTCGGGCTTCTGATGTCCCATATCTATCGACCGCCAAAGGTCCACGAATGACAGCTCGGACCAACCGCTTAACGTGCTTTTCCGAGACCCGGAGGAGTCTCGGTATGTAAAGATGGCCACCTAGAAGTATTCCTATGAAAAACCTCTAGGTATGTACTTACGCAGGTCGATGACGCTTGTTTGCCGTTGTTTGTTGTAAAGCAGGCTCGGGAGACAATTCTTGATCAAATGATTCTATATTCTATGATAGAATGTATATTGACAGGGTAACATTGAAGCAGCAGTAAGATGACCCACTTTGGTTATCTAAATACCCGCTCATGAATTTTGCATGGGTCAAAACTTATCTCGTCTCTAAAAGTCCACTTCCAAAAGTCAAAGAGGAAATTTATCGCATTTGACATTGATTGGTTATCCAATTCAATCGATCTGGCAAATCTCTTCAGATAACCTCGATCCCCTTCAGAAATGTTCTGAGATACTAATTCAGGAACCCACAGAGCAGCCGCTAGCTAAACCACAAGACTACAGACAAGACCAAATCCGACGCAGTAATTAAACGAGTGAGGGCCACACACAAAGCAGCATTGTGTACTCACCACGGTCACAAAGTCTTTGAACTTAATTCAGAGTTCAAAGACTTTGAAACGTTGCAAGTCTTTCATTGATTTTCGACGGGGCTACTCACTGCTCAGTTTTAACGGGGAAAAATTGCAGACAGTCAACAGTAGCTTGTTAGTTGGTAATTAAAGATCTTACTTTCAATGAGCTTCTCGAGTGTTCGAATGAAATTAATAGTTTCAAAGAGAGTATTGTTATGTAGACTCTGGTGCGTTCATTATTCGTTCAATCAATCGATAGTCTTCGATATCAGTTTGTACAGACGCCAGCACATCATGCTAATACAATCTGTCAAATTTATTTTATAGATTTTCAACTTTATCGCTAAAACATAAGGTTCAAAGTTGATTGGGAAAATTTGACAGTTTCGGATAGCTTGATGTGGACGCCCTCCTTCTGGCGCAGTCGGGTAAAAAAAAAAGATAATCCGTTTATTTGCGGCAAACATGACGCAGAGACAGAAAAAAAACACAAAAAAAAATAGTTGAAGGAAAATATCCGTGAAATCCACGCAAAACGGCCATCGCTCAGCATAATGCTAAGACCCTATGCGAGAGAGCCTCAGCGCTGGTTTTTAGCGACAGCAACTAGATGACGTCAAACGGTGCAGCATACGATGAATACGATGTAGATAAGCGATGATAAAGATCAACAATATACAGACGCCAGCACATCAAGCTACCCGAAACTGTCAAATTTTCCCAATCAATTTTGAACCTTATATTTCAGCGATAAAGTTGAAAATCTATTAAAGAAATTTGACAGATTGTAGTAGCTTGATGTGCTGGTGGCGTCTGTACAATCGCTTAGAAGTAACCTATTCACTCATTTGACGACACGGTTGGCGCAGTGGTTAAGCGTTTGACTGATGCGCTGCGTGTCGCGGGTTCGATTCCCGCACGGAACAAATATTTGTATGACCTACAAGTAGTTGTTCCGGGTCTGGCTGTTTGTGTATGTGAGTTTAAATGTTTGTAAACTCACCCACGATACAGGAGAAATTCCTAGTGTGGGGCAACGTTTTTTAACAAAAAAAAAAAAAAAAAAAGTCCTATTCACTGGTGTACAGCGGTGCGATTCTGTAAAAATCTCACCGTGAAAACTTAGGTGAAGTGAGCGTGGAGTGAGCTGTCAATAGTGTCAATTCCTAGCAAAAACTGAGTTTGTTTTTGCTAGGAATTGACACTATTGACAGCTCACTCCACGCACACTTCACCTAAGATTTCACGGTGAGATTTTAACAGAATCGATCGGCTGTAAAGCCTTATCTTTCAACACCGGAAATTCGTGCAGGAGATAGGTGTCGCTATTAGGAGTGAAATCGTGTGGAAACAATCCGATGCACATGCGTTGAGCCGCGAAGCCCAGCTACGCTATCGTGTACCCAAAGTTTTATTACATAGGACATTGCAGCCATGCCGTTGAACTGAAAAAGTAATTTTTAGAAGAGTAACCGTGTGGGGTTTCTTGCCGGCTTTTCTCCTTAAACGACCAATTGGAACCGTGCACCCAGCTTAAGTGCCCATGTAGGCTTATGTGTAATAAAATAATTTGATTTTGACAGTCCACATTTTGTGGCGCGGAATGCGGGACAAAATTCTCTTACGCCAATTGTGTCAACTAACTTCTATGTAGGTGTCGAAATTAGCGCAAATTGTGGCGTGACTTATTTTAATCATTAAAAAAACCGGTCGAGTGCGCGTTGGACACGCACATGAAGGGTTCCATACCACCGTATAATATTCAACACTATTTTTTTAAACAATTCTTAATTTTATTTTATCACTAGCTGCCCTCCGCGGTTTCACCCGCATAAGACTAGATCCCGTGAGAATATCGGGATGAAAAGCCTATATGTTAATCCAGGGTGTCAGCTAGCTCCATACCAAATTTTATCAAAATTGGTCCAGCCGTTTGTGCGTGAAGAAGTAACAAACATGCAAACACACTCACAAACTTTCGCCTTTATAATATTAGTGTGATAGTCGTAACATAGTAGTCATAGTATGTACTACTACTAAGTAGGTACTATTAGTTATTCTGTGGTAGTACACACTCTGTGAAAATATTATCCTCCTTACTAATAAACGTATTATAGCAGATGAATAGCTACACACTGATTTCTGTCTTTCAGTCGTCCGTAATTTGACTTTCGAAAGAAGAAGACAAAGCGTTGTGTAACTATACAGACGCTATACAACGTTTATTAGTAAGGGGGTAAGTGTCTAACCTATTGCGTGCTATTACGGTTCAAAGTTACAGTCTAGTGACAGTGTTAATAATTATTATTTGGTTTTGGAATTGCATAGTTAATTTATAAGCATCTAAGTAAATAGGTATAATCATTATCATTTGTGTGAAGATAAGATTTCGAGATCTCGTAAATAAGCGTAATAATAATAACTAACAATATCGAAAGCCTTTTACCATCTTCGATTAAAACTCTAACCTTGTAACATCGACACCAAAAAGTATCAGTTAGCAGTTCGAGAAAAACCAATTATGGCGCCAAATTTTTTTTTTCATCAATCGCCATGTTTTTACGTCACCAAAATTACGCCAGCACTGTTGTTTGAAAAGTTTTCAACTCGACATTTCCGTAGGTCTGATCCTATGACGAAAATTTCTGCTTGGGGCTTTTAATTAAAATGTTATGACAAAAAGTACAGCCAAACAATTTTATTAATTGCTCGATAAAATTAAGTTTAAAGGAAGTTCATTGAGATTAATGTATTTTGTTGGACAGGATGGATTTGTTTTATTTTTATACTAGCAGCGCCCCGCGGTTCCACCCCCGAAAGACACGTGGCGCCATCTATTATCATAATAACGTTATTGTTGTTTTCCTCGAGAACAGTTATTTCCATGATCTGAACATCTGGTCGAAGTTTATGTATATCGTCCGGATTACGCGGCGACATGAGAACCGCCACCGTTTTTTCGTCGGTTAAAAAATATGTTTTTGTTTTAAACCTTAAAAAAAAAGTAATTTAAAAAAATTAAACCGACTTCAAAAAGAAATTAACTCAAAATTATGAAATAACTTTAATTTCGGAAGTCGGTGTCTTGGGATCTGTATTTTAGTTTTATGCCACCGACTTCCGAAATTAAAGTTATTTCATAATTTTGAGTTAATTTCTTTTTGAAGTCGGTTTAATTTTTTTAAATTACTTTTTATTTCGTAATTTTTAGTTTTTGCACTAGTATTTGACCAAGGTTTTGAGATGTTTTCCCTTTGACACTACACCCGTAGCTCTTATCAATAAGCCAGGCCGTCACACTTACACGTATTAGTCCATATCTTGAAAATTACTGAATCGATCTTGATGAAACTTGCACTGTTCCCTAAGTTGAAGAAAATGTAAACCAATAAAAAAAAAATGGTCACGATCCGATTAATAGTTCCGGAGATATGCGTGGACAAACATACATACATACATACATACATACATACATACATACATACATACATACATACATACATACATACATACATACGTCTATGAAATTTTGTATATTTGTTTGGAAGCCCTAATAGATCATCATATGTGAATATAATGCAATTCCAATAATATTACATACATACGTATCGAATTGATAACCTCCTTTTTTTTTTGAAGTCGGTAATAAAATACAAAACGAACTTTAAGTTTCCACCTTATCCGCTACCATAAAAATAATTATTATCCCTTCAAATTTAAAATCTCGCTTAACCGCTTAATCACCGCTAATGAGACACAATTGATTTTCTATTGTAATGGGCCGATAGCGTACCACGCCGGGATTTAAGGTGTCACTAGTCGATATTTTTTCCATACAAATATCGGGATAGTATTACTCCACTGTTTGACAGTTTGCATCCAAAGTTAAAAATGATATCTCTTTGACTTATTATTAACTAGCTGCGCCCCGCGGTTTTACCCGCGTAAATGTCGATCCCGTGGGAATATCGGGATAAAAAGCCTATATGTTAATCCAGAGTGTCAGCTACCTCCATACCAAATTTTAGCAAAATTGGTCTAGCCGTTTCAGCGTGAAGAAGTAACAAACATATAAACACACACACACACTCACAAACTTTCGCCTTTATAGTATTAGTGTGATTTGATCTGTACGGAAACAGAATAGTAAAATAAAAAGGCATTAAAAAGTTAAGAGCCAACAAAGATTCGTTTTTCTTGCAATTCTTAACGTAACTTTGGCTGTAAATAAGTAGGCAATAAAAGAACTGTAAAATCTTCAAAACCAACCGAAAAAAATCTGCTGTTTCATACATTTTTATGGTCAAGCAGGTATTGAAATTTTGTATTAAACAGCTGTTTTTTTTTTCGTGATTTCAGAGTTGGTCCCATAGTGAAAGTTGTTCATATTCATGGGTAGAACACCCTGTAAAAATTCCGAGACTGTAAATCGAAAAAAAATTATAAACTGTAAATCATCCAGAATAATTATTTCATCTTTAAGTATTTTTGTTTTTGTCAGTGTGGACCTTTTGTTGCCTGTTAAATAAATAAATTATTATTATTATATGATTACCGCCAACAATGACCATAGTTGGCTATTGTCCGGTATAGGGGCACATTGGAGCGCCCGTCGTATGGTGCGTTGGCTTTGTTTGCTAAACAGGTCGGGATTGTCCCGGATTTACAATTTCTGGTTGAGAAAGGCAAAAGGGAAAGATTTTAACATTCGTTGCCTTCAATATCGGCTTATCTTTTGGCAGAATAAATCTCTATCCCCGGAGAAGCTTACTTGTAATCAAATAAAACAACTATTTTTAGCAGAGTCACTGTTTATTTGTGGCTGTTTTTGAAATAAACGTTAACCAATCATGTACTGTCAGAAACAAAAATGATGATGACGATTACTACCAAAACAAATTTTTTAACCTCATTTTTGAGCACCAATTTAGAAAAAAACAATTTTAATTCTGATAATATAAACTTTGAAAGAAACCAGAAGGTCAATTCTCGTAATATAAAACATTTAAAATCTAGTCGCAGTCTCATCTCGGCGACAAACAAATGTCAAAAACTTGTCAAAACTGTAGGGAAATGAGAGTTATTTTTGACAAACTGAGACTGAGATCAGACTGGGAACGTTCTTAAAATTACGAGAACTGCCACTCTGATGTATGAACGTAAACGAAGCAAAAGGAGTATGTATGCATCGGCCTCCCACAAGGTGGACCATAGATATATTTACATCGGCCTCCCACAAGGTGGACCATAGATATATTTACATCGGCCTCCCACAAGGTGGACCATAGATATATTTACATCGGCCTCCCACAAGGTGGACCATAGATATATTTACATCAGCCTCCCACAAGGTGGACAATAGATATATTTACATCGGCCTCCCACAAGGTGGACCATAGATATATTTACATCGGCCTCCCACAAGGTGGACCGTAGATATATTTACATCGGCCTCCCACAAGGTGGACCATAGATATATTTACATCGGCCTCCCACAAGGTGGACCATAGATATATTTACATCGGCCTCCCACAAGGTGGACCATAGATATATTTACATCGGCCTCCCACAAGGTGGACCATAGATATATTTACATCGGCCTCCCACAAGGTGGACCATAGATATATTTACATCGGCCTCCCACATGGTGGACCATAAATATATTTACATCGGCCTCCCACAAGGTGGACCATAGATATATTTACATCGGCCTCCCACAAGGTGGACCATAGATATATTTACATCGGCCTCCCACATGGTGGACCATAAATATATTTACATCGGCCTCCCACAAGGTGGACCATAGATATATTTACATCGGCCTCCCACAAGGTGGACCATAGATAGATTTACATTCCTACGAGGTGGACCGATGACCTTGTGAAGGACGCAGGAATTCGGGGGATGCGATAAACACAGAACCGTTTGAAGCGGCGGCGCTTGGGAGGACTCTGTGCAGCAGTGTCTTTCGGCTGCAATGATGATGATGATGAAGTATCGTAGCAGGCGGCGTTCTGTACTTTCTGCCTACCCCTTGAGAAAAGGGCGTGAATTTATGTATGTAATACAAACTCTTATCCCCTTACTAATAAACGTATTATATCAGATGAATAGTTACACGCCCATTTCTCTCTTTCAGTCATCACTAATTTGACTTTCGAAAGAAGAAGACAAAGTGTCGTCAGACTCTATACAACGTTTATTAGTAAGTGGGTACGCCATTTGATGAAATGCTGAAAAGTACTGTATCAAATAATTATGGTTGTATAAAGCTCACATATAACTGCTCATATAGGTACGCGAGCGACACACGTCAACGGCTGAGGAGGAACTGCAGCCGCCAACAACAAATGTGAACCGCTGCCGTCAATGGGTGTCGCTGCGACAACATGCCGGTCGTGTATTTGAACACCGTACTCAAATACACGAGCGGCACGTTGTTGACGGCATGGCGGCAGTTGCCTTTAACGATGACGCATGTGTGTGCACTGATAATCTACTTCTGTTGCTGACCAAACTACTTAACATGGGAAAAAAACGGTAATGTTAATATACTTCATCATCTTCCTGCCCTTATCCCATGTTTACTTGGGGTCGGCGCAACACGTTTTCTTCTTCCATTCAATGTTAATATACTTACAACGTTATTTTTAGTATATATGCGAAACCTGAATGTAGTTCGTTCAGAATAAGTAACTGGATCGATTCCAATTATTTTTAACCCATGTCATATTTTGTCCCAAAAGTATTTAAAAAAGGTTAAAAGTTGGACACCGAGCGACACTAAGTAGGTTATCCAATCTCCGCGCCGAACGGTTAGGTACCTAGGTACTATTATCAATGACCGCTAGACGGCGCGGCACTAGCGGCGCGGGTGAGCATGTTTTTATACGGACAAACAGGTAACTATATAACTTTGTGATTTTTCATGATACAGTTTTGAAATTTTGTACATAGATTCTTTACTTACATAAAAATACTAGACACGTGTTTCGGGTTTCGCATATACTAAAAATAATGTTGAATAACAGCCTCCCAGGCTCCCATACTTGAAAGCAAGAAAACAACTACCTGAAATTAAAAATCTAAATAAAAGCTTGTAAAAAAGCGTTCAATTCAACATGATCATTAAATGACCGCACCGTTTCTTGACGGAAATCTAATATGGAACGAGATAAAGCTAAAAAAGAAACCCTCAAATCAATTTCCATCGCGTTACCTTCACAGTACGGGTGTTAATTGAACAGCCAGGACCCCGCGGTAAGTGCATTTAGACCCAAAGGTCGGAGGAGAAAGGTCAACAGGTTAGTTACGGAGAACCGTCAAAGAGGGGCTCTAAAATGGTGGGCTGAGGTTTTAGTTAAAGCAATGTATTATGGGCTTTTACCGTGAGGTTCTCGGTAACGGTGAGGACAGGTTTCTCACTGTTGTGATTATAGTAAAATATCTACGGCTGCTTGCTGCTTTCTCTGCAGGGTGCTGACTCCCGGTACAGGGGCCCAAGTCTGCTACTTTTATAAATTCGTCATTCCAACACGATCCCATTGTCATTTTGCTAAAAGTTCGTAATCTGCTAAATTCATAATTGTTGATCATTGGTCGGTACAGAAAACAGAACTTATTACGATACTCGTAACGAATTAAAAGCAATGACTGCACAATGACGTTCTAAAGGTAGGTCACTGATCAAAGGAACTGTCAAAATTTTAGCAAATTACCGCCTGAATCAGTAATTCATTTGTCACTAAGTACGAGATTACCATTCTATGCCATTTCTTTCAATGGAGTGTCAGTGGTTGACCATTGGAAAGTCATAATGACGCCATTATATTAGTAGATTACCAAACTTATCAAAATCAACAATTATGAAATCAATGATAGACCATTCTGACACTATTGTAATAGCAGACTTGAGGCCCAGGTCTCTGCAGAATGATCTTCCGAAGGAAACGGTTACATGTTTTACCAATTCCTTTGTGTGAGCGCTTCACCCGCACCGATCGGTACCGACTTGTCTTTACCAGGAACCCGCTTCTTTAGGTATACAAGCAGGTTACAATAGTAACCACAAACTGTGATCTTGGTCCTACTGCTAGGCGCGTGGAACATGGTTCTTTATACTTTTATTTCTTTCCTTTATTTGATTAGATATTTAGTTTTTTTTTTACTATAAATATCTAATCTGCTTCAGGTCTCCTGACATATCAGGAGGGGTGTAGGTACAGTCAACAGCAAAAGTAGATGATCAAAATCAGAAATTCAATACTAATTAACGGAGTTCGCGTCAGAACTGTGTGGCGTCGAAGTACTACTACTTAGAATACTTACTACGTAGAATACTTTTGAATCACTTCGACGCCACACAGTTCTGACGCGAACTCCGTTCATTAGTATTGAATTTCTGATTTTCATCATCTACTTTTGCTGTTGACTGTACTATACCAAATCGAATGCCAAATAATCGAGTATCAGTTGATCGCATACATTTAATGTAATAATTTACTTTATTAATTAAGGTAATTAATATTTTGCTATTTTAATTACTATTTTGTTTGTTGTAAATACAAACCTTGTATAATGCATAAAATCAAGAACCTACTGATTGGGAGAAGACACTGGCACCTGTAACACAGGAGTTGTTACCTAGCGCAAGAGTTAGGGCTTTCTTTTTTTTTGTGTGGATGGGAAATCATCAAATGACCCCTCCCGCTCTGGGTGGAGCGGAAGGGAGTGTCAGACTCTTACTGACTAAAACCCACCCGTGTTCCTTCCTTAGCCCTTTATGTTCCGGGCCAGCGGTAACCCTTTCGGACAATCCCGCTGACCCGGAGGAGTTAGGCCTTCACTTTCTTTGTTGAAATTTTTACCGACTTCAAAAAAAGGAGGTTATCAATTCGACACGTACCTATGTATATAATTTATGGCAATAAATGATTTTATTTATCTATACTGATACCTATTGATTGTCTGCGTATCACTATCACTCACGATGTTCAAAAACTAGGGAATAAACGACAAAAAGTAAAAAATAATTAGTAGCTAAAACAAGATGCAAACGGTCCTCGTCTCATGTTAACAACAAATTAAATCATAATCCGTCAATTACATTTCCAAACACAATGGAAAGAAAGAAATCCAATCAAAAAGCCACAAAAACTTGATTGAAGTCCTTCCGAGCACTTAACGCGGCAAATCTGAGCCGCCATTTTGAAAACTTTTAAAGAAATTAACTTTTTAAGTGATCTTACAATGTCTGAGTGGATGAAACGCATTTTATTAGATTTATAAGAAAGGCCCGAGGATTTACGAGAGTCCAATAAAATTGCAATTTAGAATTTATCGCTTAAATTTTAGGACGAAGCTTAAGCGCTAAGGGAATTTCGGGTGTTTAATATTTCCGAATGCTAATTTTGTCTTGGTATTAATTGGAATAGCGGATAGTTTGGAGATTTATGAGTTGTAAAAATGCTTTCATACTTAAATTAAGGGGATTACAGGAGCTGAACGCAAAAAACGCAAGTTTTAGAAGCAATAAAAGTATATGATCGACTACCGTTAAAAAAATCAAAAAAATATTTGATATTCTTCAGAATATTATATGCTAGGTAGGTACTGTGTTGAAAACATAGTACAACTAATTTGATACGATAGAAAAAAATCATGAAGATACCTCTAAAAACTTTCTTTTAACAATAAAAGCCATACTACATACATACAATCATTCTGATTTTTTGTCAGACATTTTACAAGCAACATACTAAAGCACTAGTGTTTAAATTTTTTAGTTCAAACAATAGATTTTTTGTAAATAGATAATAATTGCTTCTTATTCTGCAATAAATTACCAGCGTAGTGTGATCGCGCTTCTCTTTCTTTTCTATGCAGTCCGACAGTGCAAGTCCTACGCTTTAGTTAGGTAATGTAAAGCTTGGTTTTGCTTGTGGTTTCGCCCGTGTGGCTTCCACAACGTTCACTAAGTCTCGACATTGCGATTTCATGGATCACTAGTTTAGTGTAGATTATTTTTGATGATTGCAACAATTATATTTTTAAAAATACAAAAAGTTTTATTGGCAAAAAGAAAAGACAGACAGTAGTTTTCCATTAACACAGATTAAGTTTGTACAGTCAACAAAAGAGATAAGTATGCAGGATCGTTGGATATAACTAGTTTAAGTTTAGTAAGAAACCAATGAACGTTCTCGAATACAATTTTATTTCATTATTAGAAAACAAACAGCTTATTTATCAAACTAAATTTCAGTTGACAACATCCATCGGTTCCTTACTAAACTACAACTATATCCGATGATCCTGCATACTTATCTCTTTTGTTGACTGTACAGTCAACAAAGGAGTTAAGTATACAGGAGCGTCGGATATAGTTGAAGTTTACTAAGAAACCGATGGATGTTCTGGACTGAAATTTAATTTAATAAATTAGCTGTTTGTTTTCTATTAATAAACTAAAATTTTATTCGAGAATATCCATCGGTTTCTTAGTAAACTTCAACAATATCCGACGCTCCTGTATACTTAACTCCTTTGTTGACTGTACATCACAATTTTTGGTTTAACCGTTGACCCCCAAACTAAGCAGGGCTTGTATCTTGGGGGTCGGAGTGCGGATGAACAGAAAAAATAAGTGGGCTTACAAGGCAAGTTTAGTAAAGTGTGCATTATGCTGTGAGTGTACCTAAATAAAACAAAGTCGGGTTATGCACACCATTTTAACTCTAAGAACGGCTGGACCGATTTTTATGATCTTTGACTTGTCTCCGAATAACAGAATAACTATTAAAACATGGGAAAATTTCAGGAAAAAAAATACATTTTCAAATACATTTTGTATGAAACGGTTTTTTTTATGATATCTCGAAAACGTATTGACTGTTGTCGATGGCGCGGCGGTAGGTACGCGAGGTCAGCTATCTAATATGAAAATACCAAAGTAAAATCCAAATCAGGCCAGCCTCCGTGGACGGAAAACTACATAATTAAAATTCTTCCCATAAGCTACCTGAAAAATGTTGGGTAAAAAAGGACCAATTCTTAAGCCGTAAGGAAACCCAACTTTAGTAAGACTACTTTCGACAGAGACGTCAAAAACTTAAGCTATTATCCTGCTTAAGGAATTTCCCAAGGCTTGAGGAAAATGAATTTTCGCAAACTAAAAAATTCAACGTGGATTTTGAAGTGAAAGAAAAATACGAGTAGGTTGGTACTTCCTAATTCTCTTCCATTCCTCGCGAGTCATTCTAAATTCAATTTTGAGGCTAAATACAAGTTATAAGAAGTTAAGCTTTTCATCCTAAAATTTTCTTTACAGGTCCATGAAACGCTGATTCTGTATTAAATAATGCCGCAACAATATTAATAAATTCCACTTAAAGGTACAAACTAAGCGTGAATACAGACTTTCCTTTATGTAAACCAAGCCACTCGTTGACGAAGTTGTTATTAAGTAATTATAACTATTCACTAATAGCGAAACTTTAACTAATTGAAGTTGGGTACTTCTCGTGTATTCGACGGCCTGGTTCAGTTCTCGGGTGAGTGACCGATATTTGCTCATCCAGATTCTGCCTAGAAATTGCGGGGTACCTAATTGCGTAACACACTATCAATAGCAATAGCTTTCAGTTTAATAGTTCAACAACATTAATTGCGTTATTTACATTGCTGAGCAGACTTCGAACAAACGACTGTCAATGAGCCACGATTGACAGCCGAGACCAACGGCTTATCGTGCTTTTCGAGCCACGGAGAGGTCTTGGTATACAAAATCAAAATCAAAATCAAAATCAAAATATTTTATTTCACATAAGCCTACATGGGCACTTATGAAACGTCAGAAGCTAGGTGCACGGTTCCAATTGGTCGTTTCCTATGGAGAAGAACCGGCAAGAAACTCCACGGTTACTCTTTTTAAAAATAATTGGCTTTTACAATATTTTCAAATTACAGTAGGTATGGGAGGATAGCGTAGGCCTGTCAACAAGTATCAGGTACTTGATAAAATAAAAAATGGTCTACAGATCTAAAGTCTACAAGGCCTACAAAGTCCTCACATTTACAAAACAAGAATCTATCAAAAGGATAAATAAAAAATAAAAACCTAATAAAACCTAGTGATATGATTACCATTACAACCACTAATAAAGAGATGGAAAAAATTTGAATTTTCTGTATATAATGTCAAGTAATAAAGAGATTATGTCAAAAAAGTAAATAAAGTAAAGTAAATAAAAAATGAACATCGTAATTTGAGAGCAGTTAATAGACATTTAAATAGTTAAGCCGTTAATGAGTAGCCAGGGAAGCCACATGTGCAGAAGGAATTATTGCCAAACTACCTTGTCTTCAACATAGTCTTTAATCTTATAATATGCTTTTTTGATAAGGACACGTTTGATGAAGGTTTTGAATTTTCCATCGCTAAGTTCTGTAACCGACTTTGGCAACTTGTTATAAAAACGGACGCCGTTTACAAGAAATGACTTGCTAGTTTTAGTTAATCTAAATTTAGGTAACACAATTTCATTTTTACTACGTGTATTTATATTGTGGAAATCGCTTCTTATTTTGAAGAGTCCTAAGTTTTTGCGAACATACAAAATACTTTCTAAAATATAAAGAGAAGGCAGAGTTAGTATATCAATTTCTTTGAATTTGTTTCTAAGAGACTCGCGAGGACCCATTTGATAGATTGCGCGGATTGCCCTCTTTTGTAAAATGAAAATTGAATCTACGTCAGCTGCCGATCCCCACAGCAGAACACCATAAGACATAATGCTGTGGAAATAAGCAAAGTATACTAACCTAGCTGTAGCTATATCTGTCAACTGCCTTATTTTTCTTACTGCATATGCAGCTGAACTTAATCTACCTGAGAGAGCTCTAATGTGTGCGCCCCATTGTAATTTTGAATCTAAAGTAATACCTAGAAATACAGTTTCCGTAACAGCGTCTAGTTTTTTGCCATCAAGTTCTAAATTCAGACCCACTTGAGGTACATTTGGTAATGAGAACTTAAGACATTTAGTTTTGTTCGCATTAAGTAAAAGATTATTAGCTGCAAACCATTTCGAAAGAACAGCCAGACTCTCGTTAACATGTAAGACATCCGTATCTTTTCTATCTATTTGAAAAATAAGGGAAGTGTCATCCGCGAATAAAATGATATCCGACAAATTAGCCATCAGGTAAGGAAGGTCATTAATATAAACTAGAAATAGGAAAGGGCCAAGAATTGAGCCTTGAGGCACGCCCATCTTAACTAAAGACCCCGATGACGTCGCCCCATTAACGTTTACTTTTTGCTGCCGCTTTGACAGATAGGAAAGAACAAGATCAGCAGCTTGTCCACGAATTCCGTAATGGTATAATTTACAGATCAGTGTATTATGGTCAACGCAGTCAAACGCTTTTGAGAGGTCACAGAAAACGCCAATTGCATCCTGGGACTTCTCCCAGGATTCCAAAATGTGACTGATGAGTTTTACTCCCGCGTCCGTCGTCGACCTACCTTTCGTGAAACCAAACTGGCGACTATGTAAAATCCCATTTGAATTAAAATGTGACAACATCTGGTCCAGCATGATTTTTTCATAGATTTTGCTCATAGCTGGTAGCACAGATATAGGTCTATAATTAGAGGGATCAGACTTACTACCCGATTTGAAAATTGGTACTACTTTACTATGTTTCATTAAGTCAGGAAACGTACCGCTGTCTAAACATTGATTAAATATGCCTGTTAGGGCAGGGGCAATTGTGTCAATAATATCTCCAAGAACCTTAACAGAAATCCCCCATAAGTCTTCAGTGTTTTTTATGTTAAGACTTTTAAAAGCTTTTTTAATTGTGGCAACAGAAATGGGCTGGAATTCAAAGCTTGGAATATCCTTATTAAAGTTTTCTTTAAGAAGAGCTTCAGCTAATATAGGTGATGAGGGGAGAGACTTTGTAACCTCTATTGGGATGTTGGTAAAGAAATTTTCTAGTGTCTCAGCAACTTTTAACTTATCAGAAATGGTTTCATTATCAATTTTTAGGGACAACTCATTCTGATCTCGCTGTTTTGTGTTTCCAGTTTCTTTGTTAATTACCTGCCACACAGCTTTTATTTTATTATTAGACATACTAATTTTGTTACTTATTAATTTAGATTTAGCCTCAGCGCAGACTCTTTTGAATATTTTAGAATAATTTCTTACATAATTATGAAGGGCTTGATCAGAGGTTAATGATTTCTCGTGATACAGATTATATAAAATATCTCTGCTTTTTCTAATGCCAGCAGTAGCCCATTCACTAAATTTTGGTTTAGTATTGATAGTAACTTTTTTTACAGGACATGCTTTATTGAATTCTTGGCATACTGTAGAAAATAATGTACCATAGTTTATGTTGGGGTCTTGTGAATCAAAACTTGCTGTTGAAAGATTGCTAAGAACATTATTATTAAACATTTTCAATTTATTTTTAGTTAGAGGTCTTAATTGAATTGATTTATCTATGTGTAATCTTTTACCTAAGTCAAATGACACAAGTTGACCAGTATGGTCAGACCTGACGCCACTAATTAAAGACGAGTCTTTTATTTTACAATTAGTGAATACATTGTCGATGCATGAAGCTGAAGTTGCTGTTATTCTAGTTGCTTCATTAAATATACATTTTAAATTAAATGATTTAAACAATGAAATGAGCTTACATTTTTCTGGTGAATTAACTAATAGATCAATATTTAGGTCACCACAAACAAAAACAAATTTACTATCTTTAAAAAGTTTACTAAGTATTTCTTCCATTATGATTAAAAATGATGACAAATTTGAGGCTGGTGGTCTATAAACACATAAGAAAGTATGGCCTTCAACTTCTGCACATGCTACCTCACATAAGCGATCAACAGAGCAAGCAGTGATATCCTTTCTTTCTTTATACCTAAAAGAACTATTACATAATATCAAAGTACCACCCCCTAATGAGGACCTGTTGTGCGCACTGGCAACTGAAAAATTATTTACATTAAACAACATTCTATCCGGTTTTAACCATGTTTCACAAAAACATAATATATCCATATGATATTTATCTATTAACATTTCTACGTCTAGGATTTTGCCAGAAAAGCGATTTATATTTTGGTGATACAGTAAAATATTCTTATTATGCTTCTCTTTTGTCGACTCTAAAAGTTTAAAGAATGAATAACAGTATTATTAGAAGTACTAGATAATACTGTTTCGTCACTTAACCTAGTCTCAGTTAAATCATCAATAACTGCGTGTATATTGTAAGCTAACAAAGTAGCCAATACATGTTGACTTTTCTTGGGTAGAAACATATGTTCCTGAACTAATACAAAATCCCTAACAAAATAGTTTGTATCAAAATACAATAAACGGTCACTATGACGACATGTCAAAATATGCATTAAGTTGTTTAAACTATAAATGTAATCGTTTTCTGCATCATACAAATTATCAGAATATGGCAATGCACATAATATTAATTTACCTAGTTTTAATTTAAGTAGGGTGTCAATACCATTAACTATGTCTATTTTTGTTAAGCTCAGACTGTTTCCAATTAAAAGAACTACAGTAGTCTGCTCATTCATTTGTGTATGTTTTATTTTATGAACAAGCTCATTAAAATGCAGGTTATGATAACAACAGTTAACTATAGTATGTTTAGAGCGGTTATTTAATAATGATCCAAAACCTGATCCTAATCTATCAGAAAATACCAAAACATTACTTTGAGCGGGATAGATAGTTTCTATAGTATGAGTTGAAATGGGTGAAGTAGTAGGTACAACATGCTGCGACATCTGAGGTGAATCGGGTGGTGAGGTGGTGGTGTGAGTGGGAGCACAACTACAAGTGAGATTGTTGGTCAGTGACTCATACCTCTCTGCATTGTACTTGACGAGGTCCACCAACTCGCAGGCCTCCTGCAAGCGCTCGCTTAGCATTAGTTGACTAGACTCATACTTACAGGATATTTCCTTAAGTGAATTTTCCCTGCTCATTAATTCCTTTTGAAGGTTTTGTATGTCGACATAATACATTTGTCTGCTACTTTCCAACTTATTATTACATACATCTAGTTGGCTTTGTAAGTTAATACGTTGTTTCCTAAGATTAATGTTAAACTTGTGAACACTTTGTGTCTTCAAGAGTTTCTTGTACCTTTTAATATTTTTACTAATTTTAATATATTTCTTAATTTTATTGTGACTAGTTGGAGTTGGACATCTAGTTAAGGTATCGTTCCCAGTCAGGTCTATGGTAATGGTGGGCTTCGCATACTCCAGTCCAGGTACACTACCAACCAGCTCGTTGAAAAGGTTATTGGTGTTGGCAACCTGTTCGCTGGCTTTCAGGGAGTTGATGGTGGAAATGGTGTTGTGTGCTTTGCATAATTCTGCTTCAAGGCCTGATATGCGTTTCAGTGCCTGGTCATGAGTGTCACTGCAAGTTTGAAAGTCTGACACTAGTTGACGGAGATGGTGATGCTGGTCAAGTATGTCCATGTGCTGGGTGTGAAGTTCTACAAGCTGTCTTTTGAGTTGAGTGTTTTTGTCGTTAATCCTCTTGACTTCAACCTCGCTGTCCTCTCTTTCCTGCAGCAGCTGGTTGCATTCCTTCTGTGATGCCTCCAGCTTCTTCAGTGCTACATTCAGTTTGTCATTCATGTCACGAACTGTGGCTCCACGGGTCATCATTTTTAAAAAAAAATAATCCCCAAATGGCACCTGAAATGTGACAAGAAACAACTGAGTGTATGCGGAGTCTAAATAAGTTGAGAACTAGAGAAGGTTGGAGGGTCAGACAGTTAGCAAGAAATAAGAAAAACAAAAGATAAAGTTTTAGAAAAGATTATAAAAATATGAGGGTAAGTATAAGAAGAAGCTATTTAATTTATTCTAGGGCTTATCACAATTATTAATGTTTACAGAAAGACTTTTATTCTTATTTAGGATAGTAATTATTATTGGGCTAAATAATTTCCACTAAGAATGATAAGGACATGAGATTAGAAGTACACAAACTTTCATCATAGGTACAAAGTTTGGTTTTCAAACTATAGGTAGTTTAGTAATTAGGTGTAGCAATTAAAGTTAATTCCATTAAACAATAGTAAGTGTATGTATTAAGGATAAATATGTGTAGTAAAGTTTGTAGTGTAAGTTTATGTCTGATGCAAGTGTTTTCGTCGTCGATTCTGCTTCCACAATTTGTCAAGCAAAAGGAGACATAAACGGTGCCGGTGTGTACTGGACGTTGCTCATAACTATGAGCAGTGTTTACAAATGATGTACAGTGTGTAAATACAACTACAAATAATGATTATTAAAACAAAATACTCCCCGGGTTTGATGAATTCAAATCCGCAATCCAAACGTTGACAGCCGGTCAGCCGGTAGATGATTTTTCGTAAAATCGATAATTATGAATTATCACGACAAAAAACACGGCACAAACACTGTGTGAGACACTTTATATTAAGATTCTACGATTAACAATAGATTTAAAACAAAATAAACACAATTTATTAATATTCTAAAATAATTTAACTAAGAGGTCGTTTTTTGACGACCTGTCACCAGTGTTGCCAGCGCGCAAAAAAAAAAAAAAAAAAAAAAAAAAAAAAAAAAAAAAAAAACCTACCTAAGTAAAGATGGTCACCCATCCATCCACAGGCCAACCGCGACAAGCATAGCTTAAGGTGCCACTAGTCGATATTTTTTCCATAGAAATTTCGGGAGAGTAATTGCTCCACTGTTTGACAGTTTGCATCTAAAGTTAAACATGACATCATCGTTTTGACTGATTATTAATTTTGTCTGTACGGAAACAGAATAGTAAAATAAAACGCCATTAAAAAGTTATGAGCCAACAAAGATTCGTTTTTCTTGCTATTTTTAACGTAACTTTGGGTGTAAATAAGTAATAAAAGAACTGTAAAATCTTCAAAACCAAGGCAGTACCGAAGGGTTACGAGGTGGCTAATCAATTATCTAAATTAACAGCAGTAGAAGGAAATGAGACCGATTTTTTACCGGACTACTCAGATTTGATTCCTAAATTCAAAATTAATTGTTATGAGGTTTGGAATAATTATTATAATGAAAAATCTGAAACCAAAGGTATTTGGTATAAAACCATTCAGCATGAGCCTCCTCATTACCTATGGTTTGATGATGACAAATTAAGTAGAAAATTCGTTATGCTAGCTTTAAGACTTCGATCTGGACACTATCCATCGGCAAAGTTTGCGTTCTTGATGAAAAAAGTCGACTCGCCAAACTGTAATGCTTGTAACAAAATTGAGGACGTACAACATTTGCTGAAGGATTGTGTAAAAAATAAGAAAGAGAGAGAAGAATTTGAAAGGGATGCATTGAACAGATTCGATTTAGGTTTAGTTCAGGCGATTTTGTCACGCTCTAAATCGGATCTAGCAAAACAATTTTGTAGTTTAGCATTAGTGAACCCAGAATTTTGATAGGTTTTATTTTTATATTCGTTTTAGTATAGTGCTTTAAGATACAATGGGGTTGACGTATCCTTGTGGATAAAAATCCCAAAAATAATAAAGAAAATAAAATAAATAAATAAATGCTCAACACCGAAAGTTGTGGAAAGTTTGCAGCAGCGATTCACATACAAGCAGTACAGTATCCCAGCCGGTAGTAGCCCAGTATTTGAATAGAATTATTAACAATGATATAACGATACAAAAGATATAAATGGCACACTCGTAAAAGTCATTCAATTGAAAGAATTGACTACAATGACTGACATTTAAATCAATCTCTTTTACGACGGGTATTTTAAGACGGTTCTCAATATAATAATAAGTTCTCAATATAATAATAAGTTCTCAATATAATACGATCTATTATGGTCCGGAATAAATCCGGTAAGGAATATGATCGTTAAAGTACATTCCCTTAAGGGGGATGCACAAGATAGCCCGCGATTTAATTTTTCTTACGTTTATTGCAATTTGCAGGTCAGTGTCAGGCTGTATTTTGGACAAAATATGATTCGCGACCCTAACAAAGTATGTATTTACAGAAATATATTCATTAAAATTATCATATAACCCTCTAAGTTTTTACTATCCTATTTTTTTTTAAACATTTCCCCACACTAGGAATTTCTCCTGTATTGTGGGTGCGTTTACAAACATTTACACTCACGTACACAAACAGCCAGACCTGATTGATAATTTATTAAATATTCATTCAATCCATACTAATATTATAAATTCGGTAGTAACTCTGTATGTATGTTACCTTTTACACCTAAACCACTGAACGGATTTCGATAAAATTTGGCAGAGAGATAGATTGCATCCCGAGGAAGGACATAGGATAGATTTTATCGATATACCTCGCGGGCGAAGCCGCAGGCGGAAGCTAGTAGGATTGTAATTCTGAACTTAGGAGGTTGTACTCGTATTAATTATTTTAATGATTATAATTCTGGAAATCCGTAATCAGCCTATAATGTTCCCACGGCTTCCCAGCTGTGGGACAGAGAGAAGGCCTGTGTCCTCACAGGCCTCCTCTCTGTTAGAGGGAGTGGGCCGTAATCCACCACACAGGCCCAGTGCGGGTAGGTCACATGTCTACGAATTTATGGTTCTAGTAGTACACGATGTTTTCCTTCACCGTTTTGTGAGCAGCGTCTGAGCGTTTTGATTCTACAAAAACATACTTATTGTTACGGTCGCGAAAAATATTTTGTTCAATATACAACCTGACACTGACCTGAGGGGCAATTCTCGTAATTTTAAAAACGTTCACAGTCTGATCTCTGTCTCAATCTGTCAAAAATACCTCTAATTTTCCTACATTTTGACAAGTTTTTGACATTTGTTTGTCGCCGAGATGAGACTGCGGCTAGATTTTGAATGTTTTAAATTACGAGAATTGGCCTACTGGAGATTGCAAAAAAACGTAAGAAAATTCGAATTTCGCCGGCTACCCTTATGCATCCCCCTTAAAGTGCGATGATCTTTTAATATCCATCGCTATAAATCCGCATAATGTCCGGACGGGAATTGTATGTGATTTTTACTGGCTCACTCGTTTTGATGGATTCCGGGTATGATTGAGGGTTAATACATTTCTGATATGGATTATTTTTAAACCTTACTGCCTCGTTGGTCTCTGTTATTAATGAGGTCCTTGGTTTGATTCCCGGGTAGGACAATGTGTAATTGGGTATTTCCCACTCTCTCTTAGCGAGAAGAGGCTTGTGTCCCAGCAGTGGGAATATATTATAGGCTGAATAAGTTTCCTCTTGGAGTTTTTTACCGGCTCTCCTCAATGAGAAACGACCAGTGCCAGGGCCACGGTAACTCTTTCGAACAACCCGCGACCCTGGCCAGCCGTGCGCCCTGACGTTTCATAAGTGATGAAATAAAATATTTTTAAATGGAATTCTTAAAACATCATATTTATTCTACGTCGGGGCTGCTTTTTACAACAAATGACTCGATGAAAATTAAATGGAACATACAGTAATGTATAGATGACAAACCAAAATGTGCCCAGCACGCCACGGTTCGACTACATGACAGACTTTGACGCCGAGGGCACGTTTTTGATTGTTTGACGTGTGGCGATCAAAAGGTTAAAAGTTAACACTTTGCTAACGCGCCCCAAAAAACTAAAATTACTTTTCGTTTCATGTCATTGACTAAGAATCGTTTTATTTATACATAAATCAAGTATTCTATCTTCTAAATACTCCAGCCAAGGCTGGGGAGACATCTTAACATAATCCATTGTGAATTGTATAACAAGATTACAGATACGAGGGTCAAATGTGATTCTTATGACAGGCCATTACTCTATGATGGATGCTCTTTGCTATACATGTGCAATATTTTATCGCTGAATAGTCGAGAACTATGTCTTTGTAATGTTGTGAACGATTAGAGGGTCTCTGTGATTCTCGCGCGATTAGAGGGCCTCTGTGATCTGTGATTCTCGCGCGATTGATGACAGGATTATCGGCCCCTTTAAAGGAAATCCGGGTGCTGCTTAGCTTTGAACGCGCTTCAATATCACGGGTGAATTGGCAAATCTTTCTAAAGCCATGTTTTATGTCATGTCCTGGAGGTGTTTGGGCGTGACTTATTCAAATGTCAGTTAGTTATACTTTTTTTATAATTATATAAATACAATTGTATCGTAATTAGCGCGTGCTTCGGAGTTAGCACGCCGTCGGATGGCCGAGTTGTCGTGATTTCATTGATTTAATTTTAAAAACATACGTTATTTTAATACCACATTATAATATCCATTGTGGCAACACTATCAACAAACTTTTAAAATGTATTTCCACTATGGCAACTAAATGTATTATTCTACTTTGGCAACACTTAGAAATAACATTTATTAAGTTGCGTAGCAATCCAAAAGAAGAAGCAAGGTAATTGCGTACACACACTATCAGTAGGAATGGCTTTCAACTTGACAGTTCAAAAACATTCACTGCGTCATTTATGTTGTTAAGCAAACACATTTTTCGAGCATATGAAGCAATGTATTAATTAGCATTACCTATCCTTCAAAATGATTCAGATTGAGGTTGATAGTATGTTATGCTATGAGGGTGCTGAACGCATTACGCAGCCTCTTTCTGTCATGGAATCCAGCCTGGGTAATTGCAGATTGTTGAGATAACGACACTGCTTATTCTCTTGACATACCAATCTCATTCCTAAGAACACTAATTATAAGTAAAAAAAAAGAGTCGCCCTTTTCTCAAAATATTATATAATATAATAAATTATATAATAAATTATTCATCTTTTCCGCCAATCGCAACAACAGCAAAGTTTAAAACTCGAACATCAGTAGTCCGCTTGAAGCAGTGAAAGGCCAGAGATAATAAAATTACTAAATACAAAAGAGGTTTTACATTTTTCATTCTGACGTTAGCAAACTTATTGGTTGTTCAACATTGAACATAGTTCGTTACTGTTCATTCAACAGGGCACGTGCTCGTGTTACTGAATACTTTGTGGCCTATGTTTACCTAAATCAATAAACTATTGGATTAAAAGTAAAATGCTACGTTTTATTTTTGTTTGCTGTAATTGAGCGGTTGAATAAAGTGATCGATATTTTGTACTAGAATTTATTTTCAATCTCTTCGACGTCTCTATACTAATATAATAAAGCTGAAGAGTTTGTATTTGTTTTAAGTGTAAACTTCTTTAGGCACGTCGGGCATTTTATGAGATGGGAAAAACTATTGAACTCGCGCCACTGTTACCGTAACCGACACCGCTTTGGATGTGTTCGGCTGTCCTCGGGATGTACTCGGTTTTAATGTATATCCGATATGTCAGTGAGTGATGGCAAAGTATTGTGTTTGTGTTTTGGTTTCACTTCTGTCGGCACTCCCGGAGTGCCATTGTTTTTTTTGTTTGATCGCTAATCTCTGGAACTACCAGTCGGATTTGAAAAATCCTTTTTGCATTTGATAGCCCAATTCTTGGGAAAGGTTAAAGGCTATTTACCATCATGCTACGGAGACGAGCAAGTAGAGTGAGTGAAACCTCGGGGCACAGACAGTTTCAAATATGTTCAACTAGCGCCCCGCGGTTTTACCCGCGTAAGTTTCGATACCGTGGTATTATGGGGATAAAAAGTACTATATGTTAATCCAGGAAATGATCTGTCTATGTTCCAATTTTCATCCAAATCTGGTCAACGGTGTACGCGTAATTCAGTAACAAACTTCCAAACATCTTCACAAACTTTCACAATATTTTCGCCGTTTGAAGTTTTTCGCACCTGCAGCAGCCGCCCCAGCACGACAAGCCTTCGCTCTTCTCGCTTCGGCAATCATCGGCAAAGATCGTAACTAGAGCCGACGTGCAACAGTAGGTAAATTTGCTTAACAAGACGTGAAATTACAAATCATTAAACATTCACCGAACGCCAAGAACATTGAAGCTTTAGGTTAGCATCTTTAAATAATCATGAAACGGAATAGAATCTTAAGACAGTACTACAAACTAAGCCTATAGATGACGCGCGCCTCAAAGAGATGTCATCATCAATAGAAGGGGCCCGTGAGGGCCGAAGCCTGCGAAGGGTCAGCGGGATTGTCCGAAAGGGTTACCGCTGCCCCGGAACATAAAGGACTAAGGCAGGAACACGGGTGGGTTTTAGTCACTAAGAGTCTGACAGGGATTTCGCTCCACCCAGAGCGGGAGCGTTCATTTGATGACTTCCCATCCTCAATCAAAAAAAAAACCATACATGAATTGTAAATCAACTAAAATCTTGACTCCAACTGGGATGAAGAACTTTACATTACATAACACCACGCCTGTAACACCCGAGGGGTCAGGGCAGAGGTGTACCTATGTATAATACGAATCCATTTTGCCAGTTATGACGTAATAGGACGCCCTCAGGCTAGGTGGAGCGACGATCTTCGCAGGGCAGCTGGTAGCAGCTGGATGAGAGTTGCCGACAATCGAGCTAAATGGCATGCAAATGGCGAAAACTTTGTCCAGCAGTGGATTACTGTAGGCTGATGATAATAATGATGAATAGGGGGCTAGCCTATTGTGTTCAACCGAGGAGAAATCCTGACTCCGGGCTGCTACTGACAAGAACATGCAATATTATCTACTTTATTACGTTTTTAATCCTACCTATTAATTAATTTCAGTTTGTAAGTCAATACACAGAATACTCAATAATACTCAATATACTCAATAAACAGAATTTTTTACCATAAAAAACCACCACAGAACTCACGATAAATTAATTTGAATGCGGGCTTAGGTTTAAGTATAAAAAGTATGTATTAGGTATGCTGAAACTGTGTGTACTCCCCGTCATTTATCCCTAAAGGTTCATTAGAAAACCAGCGTCAGACAGCATCTGTCTGGCATTAATGCTGAAATTAACCTTTTATGGCGCAGCCTCGTGAACACACTATTGTTGTTTGAAACATTATTTTTATTCTATTTTGTTAATTTTGTATTTTATGTTTCACGAACTGCAAATAAACTTTTGTTTTCTTTCTTTTTTAGGACAGCTGTCAAAATCAAAAGAAACCAACAAACTAGGCTGAGAATCAGCACATTTTTTTACATAAGACACTTCCTAATACGGGCGCCCTTCACCACTTCCTAGTGCTTTAGCTGGGAAGAAGAAGTGGCGCCACAAACTCCTTAGCAAAAAGACCAATGGAAAACTCAACAGTTATCATCTGCCTAGCCTTTTCGCAACTATGTTGGGGTCGGCTTCCAGTCTAACCGGATGCAGCTGAATACCAGTATTTTACATGGAGCGACTGCCTATCTGACCTCCACAACCCAGTTACTGTGTAATACGATACCAGACTAGAGACTACAGTAGTCAGACTTTCGGGCTTCTGATTATCCGTAACGACTGTCAAAAATCCACGAATGACAGCCGGGACCAACGGCTTGACGCGCTTTCCGAAGCACGGAGGGGTCTCGGTATGTAAAGATAGTCACCCATCCACAGACCAACAGTGGCAGGCGTAGCTTAACCTGATCGATCGACCTGTGCGGCTGTTACTATTTAGCCACGGCCCCTCCAAAAAACTCCATGGAAAACTCAACAGTGTCGTTCTCAAACACACACCAGATTATTCCTGCTCCAACTAACACGACGGACTGACGAACTGACTTACTCACAAAGGCAGGCGAGGGTTTGTAACAGTTAATGCATCACAGATATTGTCGGACCATTCCAACTGTTTTTGGAACAAAAAGATGGAAATAAAGCAGAGTTCTACAGGGTTTTAGTTACCGAATTAACTTAGTTTTTACCGACTTTACAAAAAGGAGGAGGTACTATGTTCGGGTGTTTGTATGTTTTTTTTTTTTTTCTTTGTTCATCGAATACGCCGCCAATTGTCTACGGATTTTCAAAATTCTTTTTTTGTTCGAAAGTAGATAGTTCTGAGGTGGTCCCATTGTCACCAAGTTAGGATCTGATGATGGAATCTTAGAGAAATCTAGGGCAACCCTCAAATTTTATAGGCTCACTTATTGTTTTTCGCATATTTTATGAAGTATCTTGTGTATTTGTGTATGGTTGTCACCATCTCAGGTAGCTGGGCTGATGATGGAAGGTACAACTCCTTAACAGTAAGAAGTTACTCGAACAGGCAAGGACTGTTTTATTTAGTCAATTGTTTTGATGTTTGATAGGGCATTTGCCACATTTGGTCTCATGATCATCAAGTCATGACCTGATGCTGCAGTCAGGATAGTCTGCAGAGTACCTAACTCCTCGACAACTAACAGCAGATATATCGTGTTTAGGCTCATTGAAAAGGGCTCGATGTGTGGATAAACGTACTGTTACTGAGGAACACCGAAGACCTGATGCTGAAGCCAGGAGCATCAGAAAAAGTACAAACCTTGAAATTACAGCACCGTAGTCGTGTTTGGGCTCATTTTAAACAGGACTAATTTTAAGTTTCAATGCAATGTTGACATAAGTCTGGCCTGATGCTGCAGCCAGGATTATCAGCATCTAATCTAAAAAGTAATAAAAGGAGAACTCCTCAACAATTAACGTCCCTGCATCGAGAAAAGGAATATTTTATAAAAAGGCGATGGGCAAGTTGACATTAGGCTATTGTAACTTAGATAAATTATAAATAGACCCACTAAAAAGCGAGAAATAAAAACTTTTTAACAAAAAAAAAACCGACTTCCAAAAAAAACACAAAAAAAAAAAACAAAACACTACAAACTGAAAAATAACTTTAATTTCGGAAGTCGGTGGCAAAAACTAAAATACTGGTCCCTAAGACACCGACTTCCGAAATTAAAGTTATTTTTCAGTTTGTAGTGTTTTGTTTTTTTTTGGAAGTCGGTTTTATGTAAAATTTTACATAGCAGAATAACATGAAGCGTTCCGTTAATTAGCCTAAGAAAATGAATTATACAGGCTGTCCGGTAATTAATGGATAACCATTAACCACTTAAGGGGTCATTGTACTTATTATTATGAACAACTTTTACTGTGGGAGCAAACATGAAATTGCGAAAAAAAATCAGCTGTTCCCTACATTTATGTTCGCATAACTCGTCAAAATGTAGGAAACTGCTGATTCTTTTTTCGCGATTTCAGGGTTGGTTCCATAGTTATAGCTGTTCATAATGATAAGTACAATGGCCCCTGAAGAGGTTATCCATTAATTGATGTAACTAATAGCCTTCCTCGAGAATTGGGCTATCAAATGCAAAAGGAATTTTGCAAATCCTACTGGTAGTTCCAGAGATTAACGCGTTCAAACAAACAAACTCTTCAGCTTTATTATTTGTAATACTTAGAGCGCCTTCACACTAGCGTTTGTCCAGCGTAGGCGTTCGATAAACGTATGCGCAGCGCAGACGCCGCGACAACGCGGCGCAGGCGTCTCGTTGTTATATATTATATATTCCCACGGGATCGACATTTACGCGGGTGAAACCGCGGGGCACAGCTAGTCCTAAAATAAAGTTAATAATATTGCAAACAAAATGTATTTATGTTAAAGACAATGTTTTTTTTTATTGCAAAATGGCAAGCTCTTGACCTCGATGGTGGAAAGCAACGGATGAGGTCTATGCGGTCGAACTAAACTGTTAGTTAACGTCCCTCTGACGCGAACAATGCGCACACTAAATTTGGTTGCCGACAGAATAGATATTTTCTCATGTTCACTGAGCGAGTTCGCAAAGATAACGTTACACGTAATATCTTTTAATTTGTAAATTTTATGTTGTAAATTAGTCTATGAACTGTTATTAACACACTACCGAATTGGGAAACTGTAATGGTAGCGTATGTATGTAATAAATAAATAAATAAAAAAATAAAAAATGTTGAAACGAGCAATGTTACACAAACAATGAACGGTAAAGGAAAGTGTAACCTAATTGGACGCTAAGTCTAAGCCGGAAGACTAAGTAACGCTAAACTATCGATCAACTCAACGGCACGTGCCAAACACCCACACGCTAACTATTCGAGGTACAGAGCTTGCAGGATGCTGGATATCAAGCAAGCGTGGGTCTCTCTGTAATAACTCTATACTAATATTAAAGCTGAAGAGTTTATTTATTTGTTTGAACTCGCAAATTTCTGAAACTGCGGTGCTATTCTGTAAAAATCTCACCGTTAAAACTTAGGTGAAGTGAGCGTCGAGTGAGCTATCAATAGTGTCAATTCTTAGCAAAAACAAACTCACTTCACCTAAGTTTTCACGGTGAGATTTTTACAGAATCGACCGGCTGGTACCCAATCGGACTTGAAAAATTATTTTTGCATTTGATTGCCCAATTGGAGGGGCTTGTGGCTAAGCAATGGCCTAGTAATAACAGCCGCACGGGTCGATCGATCAGGTTAAGCTACGCTTGCCGCGGTTAGTACGTGGATGGGTGACCATCTTCATATACCGTCCCTCGGAAAGCATGTTAAGCCGTTGGTCCCGGCTGTCATTCGTGGATCTTTTACAGTCGTTACGGGTAGTCAGAAGCACGAAAGTCTGTCAACAAGTCTTACCAAGGGGGCATCGTATTACCCAGTAACTGGGTTGTGGAGGTCAGATAGGCAGTCCCTCCATGTAAAATACTGGTATTCAGCTACATCCGGTTAGACTGGAAGCCGACCCCAACATAGTTGGAAAAACCATTATATTATTATTATTCTACGGAGTAACTCCTTCAGTGAAAACGCCCGCTATATCCAATTAATTACAACTCTCCGTTGTTGCGGCACGATCAATTCATACAATAACATAATAACGGGCTGAATTAAAGCAAAACACGCCCCTGTATTGAATCTCGGTGACGCTGGAGGCTGAGTACCTACCTATAGTTGCCACAGAGTACATAGTGTGCAGAAGGACCACAACGTTTTAGAAACAATCTTTAAAAAAGGGTCTTATTTGGAGAAATACACATTTGTTATTGTGATTGTGTGTTCTTTTTTAGTTTTAATATTTTGTTTATTTCATTATATACACATATAAACTATATTTTTGAATCACACTAATATTATAAAGGCGAAAGTTTGTGAGTGTGTGTGTGTGAGGGGGTGCGTGTGTGAGACACACTCACACTCACTGTGACACACACTGTGCGAGCTGAAGTTCTTTTTTAATATTAAATTTTTAATATTTCAGGCCCTTGATTGTTATGGCAGACTTTTTTTTTAGCCAGTATAATCACACTAAAATTATAAACGCGAAAGTGTGTGTGTGTGTTTTTAAGTTTGTTACTTCTTCACGCTCAAACGGCTCGACCAATTTTGATAAAATTTTGTATGGAGGTAGCTGATACCCTGGATTAACATATAGGCTTTTTATCCCGATATTCCCACGGGATCGACATTTACGCGGGTGAAACCTCGGGGCGCAGCTAGTAATAGAATAAAAATATAAAAAATAGTAGCGCACCGGTATCGGGCCCAAGCTACCGAGCGGTCAGGGCTCCAGAGAGAGGAACCTCCTATAACAATGCGAGCCGTGTCCAGAAGTACCGCTTTCTGAATCAAATCCTTAATCCAGCTGCCCAACGAGAGCCTCCTCAGGTAATGGTCGAGGCTTTTGGCTAATAAACTATTGGCTGATACGAATATAGGCACTATGATCGCTGACTTCATATCCCACATGTGAAATGTCGACAACCTCGCGAGCCAAGTCAAGGTACTTGAATTTTGTTCATCTTTTTCGGCTTTCACGAGGTTCCCGTCATGCGGGACCGTTATGTCAACAATCATTGCGTGACGCTGTTTTATTATCATTTAGTCTATAGAACATGAAAAAATGCTCCTAAGATCGATGCTAGTGTACAGTCAAAGGCGATTCAAAGGCTCCTTAATTTTTTGATGAAATTGTATGTTATTACGAACATAGTATTTTCGAACCCATAGGTTTATGTAAAGTGTCGTATTTCAACTTTGCATTCGTGAAAAAATCGCAATTGAAAGTTGCCAAGTGTTGACATATTAGTGCTCGTGACTGTACAAGGTACATATAAGTAGTCAGATTCAAGTCAATAAAAGCAATTTTTCTGAGGTTTTATCCGACTGCGGCGTAGCCCAAAAAGAGGGTACTTAATAGTTTTTTTAGTTCCTATTATTTTTGTTAAGTATTACCTCAAGTAGTTTACGAACTCAATACCTCTTTCAGCGCACTCCGATAGCTAACAAATTCGTGCGGAGTGTCCTTTCTGAACATTTACATCCATTGTGTCAACTCGTTTTAACCCTCGTTTTTGAAGGACTGTTATATTGAGGGAATTTAATTGTTCCACTTAACTTTCAAGTGGGCGCGCGGTCATTTGTTGTAACTCCAGCGGTCGCGCGTATCCTAAAAGACCCATGGATATTTCAGGGATTTAAAATACTCATTATTTAATATATTTTTTTATAATTTTATCACATTATCATTACGTTAGGACATAAAACAAAATAATATTCTAGTTTTCTTTGGATTAGTAATATAAACAATTTGGCATCATAAATTTTCTTAAACCTCTAACTTTCGCGTGCTTGCGTACTTTCGACGCTTGCGCCGCGACTAAAACAAATGCCATTTATGCACTTCGGAGGGTGCGGGGAGGAGAGGTAAACAGTTTATTTCGTGCACAGTGAATTTTTCTGTGCTAAAATACCAATCAATCCAATCCAAATCCAATCCCAATCTCTTTCATTATACCTACGTAGTGCAGCGAAAAAAAGAAAAACACGGACTGTCTTCGCCATATTATGATTCATAATGTTATCCTTTCAACAGCTCACAGTAGCCTGCAAAACTCTCAGAGGACGCATCGACAGTCCTGAACTCCACGATCTTTTCTGTAGGCTATTTGTTCCCGACAAATACATCGGACATCGCCAAAGCCGTCGACACAATCTGTTTGCACCGCCGTCATCTAAAACTGTCGCCAGAGCCGAGTCCCCTGTGTGTCGTACTCTAAGGATGCTTAATGCCCTCCTGGCCACCAATCCTGAATGTGATCTGTTTGCCGATGAATGGAGTAGAATTATGCGGGTATGTCTGATGTTTTGTGAGAAGAAGTATGCTAGGGTGTCCTCTATTATATGTTAGTAGTTGAAATTTTATATCTATCATACCTGTTTTTTTTTTTTTTATGTTAATTAATGTAATTGGTGTTACCGTTTTAATTAACAATAAACAATCCTTTTATGATTCTGCCAAAGTGCCCTTTTTAGGCTTCCTGATCTCAGTCTCAATCTGTCAAAGATAACTCGTAACTTTCGTTCGACTCGTAATCGGAAAGTTGATTAAAATACTAACATCTGACGCCATCGTCGAGCTGGCTCAACGCGGGTACATCATAATTTTGGTAAAAGATGAAGGGATAACATAAATCGTATCTTATATTGTTTTATGTATGGCCCACCATGTTGTGTGATGAACTGCGTGTCGGCACGACACAGGAGATATTGTATTTATTTATTTGAGGGCTAGCTCAAATAAATAAACATTTATTTCCGCTAGAACATGTTCCGTTCCCAAAAGGTAAAAATGGGACCCTAGTACTAAGACTCCACTGTCCGTCTGTCCGTACGTCACCAGGCTGTATCTCATGAACCGTGATAGCTAGACAATTGAAATCACAGATGATGTATTTCTGTTGCCGCTATAACAACATAAACTAAAAACAGAATAAAATAAATATTTAAGGGGGGCTTCCATACAACAAACGTGTTTTTTTCGGCGTTTTTGCCTTGTGGTACGGAACCCTTCGTGTGCGAGTCCGACTCGCACTTGGCCAGTTTTTAAAATAAAAAGTGCTAGAAAATGTATTTGGTTCAATGACCGCAATTGTTATGCTAAAACGCGACAACTATAGCCCAAGCCACGCAGTTTGCAATAAGTCACTAAATTACACTATTTCATTACAGATCTTCCGAAGAAAAAGTCAAGCCGCATTGTCTCCATCCTGGGCCTGTTTGAGCTGTCAGTGGGTGATTCTCCAAGAGCTGATGGAGTATCAGAGCTGGCTGCTGCAAGGTTGGCAGTAGACCATGTCAACAAACGAGGCCTGCTGCCAGGATACAAGCTGCATCTTATCACTAATGATACAAAGGTATTGAATTCCACAAATTATTATTATTATTACTCTGGTTTCGAAATAATGAATTGGATCTTCATCTGCCTAGTCTTGGGGTCGCGTCGGTTTCCAGTCTAACCGGATGCAGCTGAATACCATTATTTTACATGGAGCGACTGCCTATCTGACCCCCACAACCCAATTATTGGGTAATAAGATATCCCTTGGTAAAACTGGTTGTCAGACTTTTGGGGTTGTGACGACCCGTAACGACTGTCAAAGATCTATGAATGACAGCCGGGACCAACGGCTTAACGTGCTTTTCGAGACACGGAAGGGACTTGATATGTAAAGTTGGTCACCCATCCACGGACCAACCGCGGCAAGCGTAGCTTAACTTGATCGATCGAACCATGCGGCTGTTATTTCTTAGCCACAAGCCCCTCAAATAATGTATTGGATCTAAAGACCAAAATGGAAGTTCAACTCGGTCTTCGGTCTGCAAGGACCAATTAGAAAACAGGTATTAAACTACCAATTACATACCTAAGTAACATGAACTTAGGGCAAATATACAGGATAGCATCCTACTTCCTACTTAATTGACGGCACGGTTGGCGCAGTGGTTAAGCGAATGACTGCTGCGCTGCGTGTCGCGGGTTCGATTCCCGCACGGAACAAATATTTGTATGACCTACAAGTATTTGTTCCGGGTCTGGCTGTTTGTGTATGTGAGTTTAAATGTTTGTAAACGCACCCACGATACAGGAGAAATGCCTAGTGTGGGGCAACGTTTAAAAAAAAAATACACTAATATTATAAAGGCGAAAGTTTGTGAGTGTGTGTGTTTATATGTTTGTTACTTCTTCACGCTCAAACGGCTTAACCAATTTCGATAAAATTTTGTATGGAGGTAGCTTAAAACCGTCGATTAACATATAGGCTACTTTTTATCCCGATATTCCCAAGGGATCAACATTTATGCGGGTGAAACCGCGGAGCGCAGCTAGTCCTACTTAATATTATAAACGCGACAGTTTGTGAGAATGGATGGATGGATGGATGTCACGTAAAAACAACTGAACGGATTTAGACGAAACTATACAGTAATATCCTAACTAATATTTTAAATGCTAAAGTAAGTCTGTTTCCTTTTCACGCCTAAACCACTGAACCGATCATCCTGAAATTTTGCATATACGTTGTCAGGTGTACAGAAACTGACATAGGGTACCTTTCATCCCGAAAAAAAGTGGTCAACCAGCTGGTCCTAAAAGTTAGTTATTTTTTTAAACGTTGCCCCACACTAGGGTGGGGCAACGTTTAAAAAAAAAAAAAAAACGCACCTACAATACGTTTATTCTCCTGTATTGTGGGTGCGTTTACAAACATTTAAATTCACATACACAAACAGCCAGACCCGGAACAACTACTTGTAGGTCATACCAATATTTGTTCCGTGCGGGAATCGAACCCGTGACACGCAGCGCAGCAGTCAATCGCTTAACCACTGCGGCAACCGTGCCGCCAATTAATAAACTATTTTGAAACTGTACAGGATATTAAACATTAAACATTCTAAAATACTGTAGTATACTTTCCCAGCTAGATATAATTTTAGCCGCTTTTTTAGTATATGTGCGCTTAGTTTCCTCCATTCCTTATGAAGTTTATTAAAAATTAAAGGCGCCCGCCATGCAAAATACACTTTTCCGCATTAAGGGGGAAGCTCTAAGTTGGCCCGCGAAATTCAAATTTTCTTACGTTTTTTGCAATTTGCTGGTCAGTATTAAGTTGTACGTTGATTAAAATATGATTCGCGGTCGTAACAAATATGTATTTACAGAATTATAATCATTAAAGTCATCACTACAACTCTCTAAGACCATGTAATCCCCAAATGTCAAGATTTCATGAAATAGTCATTCTTGGGGATTACATGGTCTTAGAGAGTTGTGTTGATGACTTTAATGATTATAATTCTGTAAATACATATTTGTTACGGTCGCGAATCATATTTTAATTATCGTAGAACTTAATACTGACCAGCAAATTGCAAAAAACCTAAAAAAAATTGAATTTCGCGGGCTACCCTGGCGCTTTCACCTTAATGCTGTTTTGTAACCATGTGAGCAAAGCATAGTGTTATAGCGTCTGACGCGACTGACTTTGTCTGTCTTTGTTTGAAATAATTGCCGATTACTAGAGTGAGTGTGAGTGAGAGTGTAACTTTAGTTCTGTGACTAACGAGTCCTATACTTTGCAATTCTGTTATGGTCTGAATATTGTTTTGAAATAGAAGTTATACCATGCTCTTTGAAATATCCTACTAATATTATAAACGGGAAAATTTGTGAGGATGGATGGATGTTTGTTACTCTTTTACGCAAAAACTACTGAACGGATTTTGATGAAACTTTACAGTAATACCCATACTAATATTATAAATTCGAAAGTAATTCTGTCTGTCTGGTCTGTATGTTACCTTTTCACGCCTAAACCACTGAACGGATTTCGATAAAATTTGGCAGAGAGATAGATTGTATCCCGGGGAAGGACATAGGATAGTTTTTATCGACATACCTCGCGGGCGAAGCCGCGGACGGAAGATAGTCTGATATAATACAATTATTAATAAGGGGTTATCGGATAAATTAAATATTTCCCTTTAATTTTTTTCTAGTGTGACCCAGGAGTGGGCGTGGACCGTTTCTTCCACGCGCTCTACACGGAGAGAGACTCGCGTATGGTGATGTTACTGGGCACGGCCTGCTCCGAAGTCACCGAGAGCATCGCCAAGATTGTGCCCTACTGGAATATTGTGCAGGTAAGGATGTTTGGGAAAGATCAAGGGTATGGGAAATCATCATCTGCCTAGCCTTTCCCAACTATGTTGGGATCGGCTTCCAGTCTAACCGGATGCAGCTGAATACCAGTATTTTACATGGAGCGACTGCCTATCTGAAATCCACAACCCAGTTACTGAGTAATACGATACTTCTTTGTAAGACTGGTTATCACACTTTCGGGCTTCTGCCTACCCGTAACGACTGTCAAAGATCCACGAATGACAGCCGGGACCAACGGCTTAAAGTGCTTTCTGAGGCACGGAGGGGTCTCGGTATGTAAAGATGGTCACCCATCCACAGACCAACCGCGGCAAGCGTAGCTTAACCTGATCGATCGACCTGTGCGGCTGTTATTATTTGGCCATCGGCCCCTCATTATTACATAGAGAGCAGTGGTGGTGAAATAATTTACACAAATTAAGCGCCTAGGTTCGAACCTACAACCTACAACTCGTAATTCATAGCCGTTACCACTGAGCCACCACTGCTCAAACAAAAAAAAAACTTATTATCAATAGATACAGTAATAAAATTAGAGAGATAAGGGAAGAGTTCATTAACAGAATTAAAAGGTGCATTTTTTTTTTAAGAAATAGTTTAGAGACATAACGCTACAGACTGAATAAAACAGATAGATACGGCCAGGGTCACTTTAATTTAGTAATTAAACTTCTAAACCATTTGCTCAATAAATACTTACCTATGTACAGAATCAACGCAGTCTATCCACGGCCGCATGCGTCCGACAATTTCCAATTTCTCTCTGGATCTGGATTAAATCAGTTTCCTTTCAAAGCGTGGAGCGGACACACCAATTTTCACTGCTCATACACGCGCCGTCAAAAACATGGCGTTTTGCAGTTTCCCCCTTTTTCGTGAAAAACAGATTACGTTCCTAGAATTCAAGATCGCACACGTTCGTATATTGTGGCGCGGTGGTTTGCAAAAATAAAAACATTCACTTTTTGAGAGGTTACACCCTATAAACCAGCATGTAGGTATGTGTTTTGAGACATTTAATGAAATACATGAAACTTTCCTTCGGTGAACTAATTCTTAGGGAATTCTTAGGGGGCCCACAAGTAACTTTTGTCTCGAGACGAATTAGTTGCTGAGACAAAAGTTGTCGTGGGCGCCCTGCCTAAGATTTAGTTAGCCCCTTACTCTTCCCTTAGGCTCAATTTTACACCGCCGCGGAACGGAGTGGAAGCGAATTTTTTTTACAAAGCATTTTCAACTTTATGTCAATAGTGTAACATACAAATTAGATACACCCATACGCACAGGTCACATATCTTCTATAATACGAGTATCTTGATTAAACGGTCGTAATTACGTCTTTTTCTCTCATTCATTACCACGTCAAGAAATCACTAATCTATTCCTAGTGCATGAGTTTAGTTTTCTGTTTACTCTGAAGCCGCGGGCAAAAGCTAGTTATATTATTATAAATGTAAGAGCTTGTATGTAAAACGGCTGAACGGTTTGGATGAAATTTGCTTTAGTAACACATAATTATGGTACTTTTTATCACAGTAGTACATTCCCGTCATCATCATCATCATCATTTTAGCCGAAAGACATCCACTGCTGGACATAGGCCTCCCCCAAGCACCTCCACTTCGACCGGTTCTGTGCTTCTCGCATCCAACGGGTTCCTGCGGCCTTCACAAGGTTGTCGGTCCACCTTGTGGGAGGACTTCCAACGCTACGTCTTCCGGTACATTCCCGTAGGATAATGATATTTCCGACCACGACGCGGGCGAAGCCGCAGACAAAAGCTAGTAAACAATATTCTATTCTAAAAACCAATCTATATACCACAATACCAATAGTTCCGTCAACGAACAAACAAAACACAGCTCTATTTGTAGGTAACAAGAACCTTTTTTCTTTTTAGAGGTAATTCTTACTAGATGGTCCAATCTTACAGAGGAATGGAACCCTGTGACTCATTCAACTAATCCTTGTGACATCCTCGGACGCCCTTCTTCTAAAGAATATCCTAAAAAGGGATATTCTTCTTGTATTTTCTTGTGGTCAGTTTATGTTGCGACAAATTGGCAATATTAGCCCCACTGCCTTCGTATGGCGTCTTCATTCAGGGGGAGCAATATACCGACTTTAATTTGGCAAATTCCGAAAAGTTTGTTCTTTTATATGAAGGAAAATAGTTTTTGTAAAGGGTTTGGGTAACTTTTTAATTAGTTTGTAAAGAAAAAACAACAAAGAAGTCCTCTCGGGATGAGTAGAGTACCTATAGGTACACCACAACAACGCTACAATTTTTTTATTTTGGTGTGTGGCTAAAGGAGGTACTATATGTCTACCAGAATCTCATGGCAAAAAAAAAAACATTGTATTTTCATATATTGGCAATCCATAAGAAAATCATTTTTTTTTTGCCATGAGATTCTTGTAGGCCTATAACGTCGCCATCTTGTTTCTGGAAAGAAGTTCCTTAACCATCTGTAAGGCAAGGTTATTAAGTTCGGTAACAATAGAAAATGTCATTTTGTCTCATCATCAGTGACAGTACTGACAGTTGAGCTCTTAAAGCACGAAATACACGGTTTAAAACCAGTGTACAAATCAAGGTGACCTTGAAGTTGTTGTTGTTGCGAGATGCCTGCTACCCGGTTTAAAACCAACATCTTCTTCAGCCACTGGTTTGCAACGCAGGCCTTTCTACCAAGGACGTTTAAATTCGTCATACGAATTTGGTTTCAAACCACTGTCTACACTGTTTTAAACTTAGGTTTGAAACACACCGTTTTAAACCGTGTATTTCGTGCTTAACGCGGCTAGCAGTACCTAGGAGTAAACATTATGCCCCCCTCCATGCGACTTTCTCTCTCTTTCTATTACATACGAGTGTGTGTGTGCGTGCGAGTATCGCGTAAGGAACTTCGTTCCGACGAGAGACCCTCGACCGCATACGGTTTTTTTATTTCAATACAATTTAGGTGACAATTCCATAAATGTTTACCAACAACGCCCCCCTGTCAATGTCACTTAAGATCACTTTTCATCACGTTTGTATTTCCGGAGTACCTCAACCAACCAACTTTCAGCCTTACTACAACGCAATAAAGTTCAATTTGAACCTTAATCTAATTTTTTTTTTTTTAATATCAGGTACGTTAAGTTCAACGCTGGTTGACGTTATAGGGCGTTTGAGTTTGCTGTCGCAGTTCTTTGGCAGATTACTTAAAACGCGTATTTTCCGTTTGTTTGAATTCAACTTTTCATATATCCTACATAATATAAAGTCGCCACCGAGGCAGGCCTAAGAAACGCTGGCGTGACGATTTAGACTCGTTCCTAACCGACTGGACGGAGAAGGCACAGTTTAAGGAAATGTGGAAGGAAATGGGGGAGGCCTTTGCCCAGCAGTGGGACAGAACAGGCTAATATAAAAAAAAAAAAAAAAAAAAAAAATATAAAGTATTGATTGATATTTCATAAAATAGTCATTCAATAGGGTTTTATGAACTTAGAGAGATTATAATTCTTTAAATTACATTCTTGTTAATGTAGCGAATCATATTATATAATATATGTTCAACATAGGCACAACTTAACACTGACCTGCAATTTCCACAAAACGTAAGAAAGCATGCATTAAACATGCATGGCATTAAGTCCGCCTCTTTACATTTATGTGCTTGAAATATTAAATAAATAAGAATATTTTAATTTCGGGCTACCCTGTGCCTTCTTCTTTAAATTGAGTAGAATAGTAGACCAATCTTTCTTTTCATAACACGAACATGACACGTGTGATCGACTGTCCGTCATTACAATTCAACCCTTGTCTTCGAGTGGGTTTACGTATAATCATTTCATCGTAATATTTCTCATTGTGTGAGATGAAAGATATTAATGGTTTGAACAATGAATTTTCAGACTACCTTTATAACAATAAATAATTCGTCAAAAATTTAACTAATTTTCGTTGAAATCAAAGTTTTATCCAGTTATACCTTAACATTTAAGACAAGAAAATACCCACATCAAAATTACCAGTCAAATCCAGTCATCAAAATTAACTACTACCCTCAAATTAGTCACGAACTCACTGAAGCCACTCTAAACCAGTTTGAACCAGTTCTATCCGCTTCAATACGGTACTTACCTGCTACCGGCGTCGACGTCAACTCTAACAAACGAACCTAGCCTAGATAGACAACTCGATTTTCTGGCTATAGGGAACATCTGAGACCTGTACTTGCTACAACCAATTTCCAACTTAAAAGCTGTAGGAATAGAGTCCAATTTTCAAGTGTGGTTGTAGGAGAATTGGTGTCTAGTTCACAAAATCCAATATTTGAATTTTGGGAAGGTTTGTTTTGCTAGTAATCGTGTTACCAAGAGGGAAGAAGTGATTCCATTCAATCAAGCGTTACAATGGATGGGAAATTCGCACCGAATTGATGTTTTGTATTCAGTTTAACGTCGTCGGTTATACTTTACTTTATAGCCGCTTTTGGAAATATTTTGCTGCCTTTATAAAAATAAATTCTCGATCTACTTATTTGAAATCAAAATGAAAACGCTAATTTATGCTTTTAGACTTACCACTTTTTAGAGAATCTAACAGTGTCTGGTGTAGTCTTTCAGTATCTAGGGGAGCTTGTGGCTAAGTAATAACAGCCGCACGGGTCAATCGAAGGTCGGTTCGTGGATGGGTGACCAATATTACATATCGAGACCCCTCCCAGCCTCTAAAAGCACGTTGCGGGCATGTGACTACCCGTAACGACTGTCAAAGTTCCACGAATGACAGCCGGGACCAACGGCTTAACGTGCTTTCCGAGGCACGGAGTGGTCACCCATCAACAGACCAACCGCGGCAAGTTTAACCTGATCGATCGACCTGTGCGGCTGTTATTATTTAGCCACGGGCTTCTCGTCAAAAAGCCTCATCATAAATAATAATAACAAAATAATTTAGCGTCACCTCGCAACATAAATTAATCAATCTCCAGTCATAACCAGTTGTGGTCAAGCGTGACCCTAATACTGTGTATCAATCTAGCTTTAACAATACTGTCGTATAGGGCTGCCTTAAATGAAGATAACAATATCATTATTATTTAAAAAAATATATATAAAAAATCAAAAGATAGATTGCATCCGATATAAGATAGTTTTATCGACATACCTCGCGGGCGAAGTCGTGGGCGGAAGCTAGTAGGTACATAATATTTTTTTTTGCCTATCCTGTCCCACTGCTGGCCATAGGCCTCCCCCAAATCCTTCCAGGAACTCTTTTCCCGCGCCACCCCGAACCAGTCCTCGCGGTACCCGTCCAGATCTTCTTTAGATTATCACATTTAATTAATTCTCTTAGTGTAACGGACACACATTTAGTTTGCAGCTGAAAATCAACGTCAGGTGGTACATCTTGTGTTGTCATCTGAGATTATGCTGAGCTGACTATGGGCATTAAATTTATCTTTTTCTGTTTTTTTTTAAGTTTTAAGGTGTATTTTTTTTTTGTTGTAATGCCATTAAACGCATTTTTCTTTCTTTCTTTGCAATAGCAACGGGTTTAGGCTGGTTTTCCACCAGAGCAGAGATGAGCGAGGATGCGTAGCGAGCAGGAGCGAGGAGGTAGCGTGTGTGAAACCAACCAATAACATCGCTTCATTTTCATAGCTTGAACTAAGTTAGCGTTGGTATTGGTTAGTTTTACACACATCCCTCGCTACGCATCCTCGCTCATCTCTGGTGGAAAACCAGCCTTTAATGAGACACAATTGGTTTTCTATTGAAATGGGCCGATATCGGCCCGCGCTGGGCTGGAGTGGTTAAAACCGGCTCCTCCCCATGTTCCAAGCAATCTGAACAGTCTTCTCCGCCAGTGAATACTTTGCAAGTGATACACTTGAAACCGCAGGCAATAGTTAGTATACATAATAATGCCATCAATACAAATGGAATAAGTGTCTTTAGTGCAATAAAGCTTAGTATTGACTGCGAGCAGATTATATTAATTAGTTTGGATAAGCTCTTTGTACGATGCTCTCGTAAACTAAATGGTTCCTGTTAAATTGGGGATTTAGGTAACTAGCCGGGACGTTGTAGTTTGTAGTTCAATGTATTTCTGGTTGCAATCGTAACGCATAATTAGCTTAAATAATATTCCCACTGCTGGGACACAGGCCTCCTCTCTGTGAGAGGGAGTGGACCATAATCCAACACGCGGACCCAGTGCGGGTTGGTGGATGTCATATGTCTTCGAATTTCTGTTGCTAGGAGTCTAGGACATGCCGGTTTCCTCATGATGTTTTCCTTCACCGTTTTGAGAGCAGTGGTGATAAAATTAAACGCACAAAGTACAGCGAACCCAAGACCTGCAACTCGTAAGTCGGTGTCGATACCACTGGGTCATCACTCTGCTCTAACGCTAATCGTAACGCATAATTTTCAAAATGGGTCAGGTTTGCAGATCCTACATAACATATTCTCTTACATTATCGTCTCTCACAAAAATTTGACAACCTTAGACAGAAAATTGTAATTGACTACGAAATTCCGATTTATTCCGGAATTGATTCTCGCCTGTGCTGTGTTTTATTTATTGTCTTTTTTATTAGCCTCTGTTGTCCCACTTCAGGGCCTCCTTTTCACTCCTCTCTGTCTTCAGCTAGTGTGGACCAATCCTGTATAAAGTCGTCAAGCTCGTCCATCTTTACCTGGGTCTGCCTCGATTTCTGGGAGCCACACTGTGGTAGATTTGGCCCAAAACTCAATCGACATGCGGCAAACGTGTCCGGCCCAGTCCCGCTTAGGCGATTCACACACGGCACCGCTCACCGCCGCGGAGGGCGGTGGCGGTAAAGCGGATTTCGTAGCGGTGCCCCGCGCGGTAAGGCGGTTTACGCGCCTGTCCGCGCGGATGGATCTAACACGGTTTTGTCCAGTTTGATCACTTTTTCATCGTTTTAAATTGCAACACGTCCTGCACCCACGATGATCCGCGCAGTTATGCGACGCCCCGTGGTTGAGGCGCCGCCTCACCGCGCGGACAGCAGCGCGGAGGAGCGGTGGCGGTGAAAGCACCGCTCGATTGCGCGGGCAGGCGGTGTACGTGTGTTAGGCATCTACGGATTTAATAGAGACCAATGCGACATGAGATCCGCTTCACCGCCTACCGCGGCGGTGCACGATGCTGTGTGTGAATCGCCTTAAGCTTGTCCTTAAAAGCGTAAAAGAAATACGTCCCTTACTACTAGGCAAGGCTTTTCCCAACACGAGAATTCTTCAACCACATGCTTTACAATTATGTTAGGGGCAAATTAACTCATGAATCAGTAATAGAAAAAAAAAATTAAACAAGCTTTCAATTGATACCCATATTATTGGGATACTTAAAAATAACTAGTCCGCCATCTTTAGGATTCTTCCATATTGGATTTAGAATGACGTCACTTAGCTAACCATGGATTGTCATCTAAACTAAACGTGTACGCAAAATTTCAGCTCAATCGGTTGTGGATAAGTGTTTTAAAATTCAGTTGCAATATTTGATCTAACCAAACTAACATACCAACATACAACCTTTGCTTTGCAAGGTAAATAAAAGCTTGTAAAACGCGGTAATATTCCATGAAACTTGTATCTTTTCGGCCATAAAAGGACGCGTGGCAACCCTAACCGTAGGATTATCAATCATTGTAATTAATTTCACACACGAGTTAATGTTAATTGTAGTTATCATAACCGAGTGATTATTAATGGTAGCAGCTTAATTAGTTAGTTGATTCGGTAGACACATACCTATATAAAGTGCCACAATATGACTTCTGATAGGCATGGAGAGTCGTAGTATAATTTATATTAGGAACCCTAATAGATAACACGAGGGAAAATTTGGGTTAAAACTTAATTTATTATAATTACTAGCTTCCTCCCGCGGCTTCGCCCGCAAGGTTTGTCGCTAAAACTATCCTATGTCCTTCCCCGGGATGCAATCTATCTCTCTGACAAATTTTATCGAAATCCGTTCAGTGGTTTAGGCATGAAAAGGTAAAATACAGACAGACAGACAGAGAGTTACTTTAGAATTTATAATAACCACTCACATGTACGCTTCCCGCGCGAGGGGCATTGTTATGCCCATACATTTTTTATTTTGGGCCGCGCCACTTATACACGACTCGTACAGAAAAAAAATCTATGGACCGCTGTTAAACTAATGGCTGTTTCTTCAAGTGGATAGACCAGGGTAGATTAGTGGATATTAGTATGGATATCGTTTACATACGACCACTTTTAGGTAATAGGTGATATGTAATACTCTAAGACAAAACATATAACATAGTTCTCATAAAGGGGCCTGTCAGATACCCTATTTGAGAACCATAGCTGAATTAATGGTTTACTCCATCTATGTTTTAATAATAAACTTTATTTACAGGTGTCTTTCGGCTCCACATCGCCAGCCCTGAGTGACAGGACAGAGTTCCCTCTGTTCTGCCGCACCGTCGCTCCTGACTCCTCACACAATCCTGCCAGAATTGCATTCATCAGGTAAATCAACATTTTATAATCATATTTTTCTGTAAATGACCGGTCAGATTTTGATGCCCCTTTGCACAAGGGTATGATGAAGTATCCCTACACAAATATCAAAACCGTATCCCCATTAGTCCAAAGACTACTCCCATACAAATTTGCCCAGGCTCCTTCGGTTAGTAAGAATTAAGAATACGCTACGCGCTGCGTAGTAGGCTACGCCTTTGCTACGACGTAGCAGCGTCTGCTACGCTTTCGTAGCACAAACTCAAACTCAAAGCATTTATTTCAATTAAACCATTTACAGGCACTTTTAAACTGTCAAGAAGTTGGTCAGTCAGAAAATACGAAGCCAGTCCAAAGCGTAGTAGGTACCTATGGAGAAGAACAGGCAAGAAACTCCATGGACACTCTATTAAATTATATTTTTACAAAAATATTAGGTTCATCATTAATGTGGAATTTATATTAATATCAGAACGATGTAAAAAAAGACGTACACATTAAAAGCGTCCAGAGTTCAGCAAATGGTAACAAAACAAACAATCCAAAAAATAAAATAATTAAAAATTAAGACCGAGGCAGCTAAGCTAAGTGATGACTAGCTCCAACTGACGGCGCCCGTTCAAGAACATGTCGCATTGATCAGCACCATTCAGCTCAACCATTTTGAAGGAAGCTAAATGATCCAACACATACGCCACCGTCAGCGAGACATTTGAGTGTGCATGAAATACTAATAGCCGCCAGGGCACATTCAAGTCAATGAAAGACTTAATACCCATAAAAAAATATTTATTCCTCAATTTTCACAATAGCACCTACCACTGTTAGTCTCTGCATCACCCAAAAGGTTGACTGGTAGAAATTGCCTGTCATTAATTACATCTCGGAACATTTGTGTGTTTAAAGTATTAAATAAATAAATGCTACTACAGCTACTACAATTATTATAAACCACAAAATCCTAATTATTTTCCTCTAAACACGCCCGTAACCACATCGCCTCAACATTAGTAAGTTTGTGCTGCTCCGTGTTTCACGGCGCCGAACTTTATATTATTGGTCTCATTAAATAGAGGGGCTTGTGGTTAAGAAATAACAGCCGCACGGGTCGATCGATCAGGTTAAGCTACGCTTTCCGCGGTTGGTCCGTGGATGGGTGACCATTTTTACATACCAAGACCCCTCCGTGCCTCTGAAAGCAAGTTAAGCCGTTGTTCCCGGCTGACATTCGTGGATCATTGACAGTCGTTACGGGTCGTCAGAAGCCCGAAAGTCTGACAACCAGTCTTACCAAGGGGTATCGTATTACCCAGTAACTGGGTTGTGGAGGTCAGATAGGCAGTCGCTCCATGTAAAATACTGGTATTCAGCTGCATCCGGTTAGACTGGAAGCCGACCCCAACATATTTGGGAAAAGGCTAGGCAGATAATGATGAAATAGAAGACCTATATCTTATACGCGCTTAGAGATATAAAGGCATATATGCCTTTATATCTTTGGAAGCTGGTTATACTCGTATATATACGAGTATAACCAGCTTCCAAAGTAAGAACTCGACTCACTGGACTGACTTGTTGGCCTACTGGTCGCAAGCGCTTCTCTACTGCTGAATAAGGTTCTGGATTCGATTTCCGGGTCGGGAAAAGTGTTATTGGGTTTTTCCACCTGGAATTTCTTAGTCAGCCCGGAGCCTGGACTTGTGCCCGGTTGCCGGCAATAGGCTCGCCCCCTATTACATGGGACTTAGACATCACTGGCGAAATTTGGGTGTACTATTGTCTTTTAAGAGGAACCGGGACAACCCCTATGTGCTAATGGTGATCACCGGGGTGGTTTTAGTGAGGTAAAAATCCCACACTCCCCGACCTCCCTCCCCGAAGGTCAGGTGCCTTTACAGTTCTGCTTAACCCTTCGAGGCGTGATGTTTTGTTATGCGTGTGTAAAGTAACAAGGAATAGTTTTGAAAGAACTTAACTTTAACTTAACTATATAGAAGTCGTTTGGGATGAATTTAACTTGGTTGACAAATACCAGAGAGATTAAGTTTACGACGAAAACCTTTCTTCATTCGCAAAGTTAGAAGATTATCTCGGAACTTAAACGCCTGCAATTTCAGTATTGACACACATACATATATAAACTCATGCCTTCTTCCCTTGGGGCAGAAACTACAGAAAGCCACCTGCCACGATCTTTACATACTCATTTTGCTTCGTTTATGTTCATAAATCAGCTTGTGGCTAAGAAATAACAGCCGCACTGTTCGATCCTCGCTTGCCGCGGTTGGTCCGTGGATGGGTGATCATCTTTACATACCAAGACCCCTCCGTGCCTCGGAAAGCACGTTAAGGCGTTGGTCCCGGCTGTCATTCATGGATTCTTGACAGACGTTACGGGTCGTCAGAAGCCCGAAAATCTGACAGTATCGTATTACCCAATAACTGGGTTCTGGAGATCAGATGGGCTGTCGCTCCATGTAAAATGCTGGTATTCAGCTGCATCTGGTTAGATTGGAAGCCGACCCCAACATAGTTGGGAAAAGGCTAGGCAGATGACATCAGCACCCTATTGTGTGACACACTATCAATCACAATATAGGGTGACTGGTAATTAGTGACCGATACTTAAACACGTGATTTTACTCATCATTATGAACAACTTTTACTATGGGACCAAACCTGAAATCGCGAAAAAAAAATCAGCTGCTCCCTACATTTATGTTCGTTTAACCCGTCAAAATGTAGGGAGCAGCTGATTTTTTTTTCGCGATTTCAGGTTTGGTCCCATAGTAAAAGTTGTTCATAATGATGAGTAAAATCACGTGTTTAAGTATCGGTCACTAATTACCAGTCACCCTATATAATCATTTTGAAAGATATTTCTAATCCATTGCTTCATATGTTCGAAAAAATTATCAACGTAAATAATGCGTAACGTTGAACTGTCAAAATGAAAGCCATTACTACTGATAGTCAGTGCCGTAACTAGGGCGGTGCCAGCGGTGCCCAGGCACAGGGCGCAGACCCTGGAGGGGCGCAGAAATGACCAGACCACCATGGGCCACATTCACCAGTTCTTTAATTTTTTGACAGTAGAACACATTACCAAGTAGCCTTGAATCTTTACTATCTGTACTGATCAGTATTTGGTGTCATTTGTGTATTGTCTAATTGTGAATTTTAACAAATATTTTCAAATAAACGTTTTTTCACATAATTTATAAATGCAATTTATTTGAACTTTTAAAAACTTTACCTACCAAGTACTTCAAATTAAGTTTACAAAAACTTAGTTTTTGGATGATTTTTATAGACAATCCATTTTATTGTCAGAACCGGTTATGATTAGAAAATATTTCAAGGGCGCGGTTATAGCAGCTCGCACCGGGCGCATAAAAGGCTAATTACGGCACTGCTGATAGTGTGTTACGCAATTACCCCGCCAGTTTGAGACATCGATGTTCATTAAACATGGAAAGATTAGTCAACCTGCCTCTGCCATATCCAATTAATCTGTGTAGGTTCTATCGGTACCTATAGCCACACACTTTTAAACTACGAACCAATAGATAAAAACAAAACTTTGAAACAAACTTAAAAAAAAAACTGTAACACCTTCCTACAACTCCAACACAACTTCAACATCTAATTGGCCTCATAATTCAAAATAAACATTAAAAAACCAAACTTACATAACGTTAAAAACCTAATTTGTCTCGCAAACTTCAGACTGAGAGTTTATTAAAAAGTACAGACGCCAGCAGATCAAGCTACCCGAAACTGTCAAATTTTCCCAATCAATTTTGAACCTTATGCTTTGGCGACAAAATTGAAAATCTATTAAAGAAATTTGACAGATTGTGGTAGCTTGATGTGCTGGCGTCTGTACACCGAGTACAGACTGCTAGCAACGTGCAACGGTTTCTTATTTAGATTTGCACAAGAACTGGTATTTCGTTGAGGGTAGTTTTAATGAAATCACGTTGCTGATACCTACCTGTTACTGCAACTCAACTGTAACAGTGCAATATGCTACTGTAACTGAATTGCGGAGTTCATTTGATTTGTTCTTTAGTCGCAGTGATGAGGAGACGGGGATGTAATCAAGTTAGGGAACGTAGCTAATTTATACCATGAAAATATTTAAAAAAAAAATATAGAAAAAAAAATCAGCTGTTCCGTACATTTATGTTCGTAAAACTCGTCAAAATGTAGGGAACAACTGATAAACAATATTAAGGTATGAATTCAACTCTTTGCTGTCAACAATGATTTTCATTCAGTACAAGCACCAACGATACACTTTTTTCTGTAATGTTCATTTTTAGTGGAGAAAAATGAAAAAAAAAATGAAAGTATTATTATTTGCGAGCGTCAAACAGAGAAAAGAAGTCCCTAAAAAGTACTTCAGAAAAAATTATCCATTCTCGTAATGGCTCTAATATTTTTAACCCAAACCAAATAGGTACTGTTATAGACACGTAAACTCCGAAAATAGAACTACTCACCTTCCCTTTTTATTTCGCGCCCTTTACTGAGAAAAACGCAATTCTATCAACTAATATTTCAAAGTTACAAATAATATTGTGTACATTGACAAGATGTCGAGAACAGGACAATGAACAGGCGTTTGAGAACAAAGTCTTCTAACGTTATGTATTATTTATTTATTTTATATATTCATTTATACACGGCTTAAGAAACCAATTACATAAATCAAAGTATATAAATATATTAAGTACCAACATAAACCAAAGTAATAACAACAATTAGGTACATTCTGTAAGTAAGTACCTGGGTACGGAGAGCTACGAAAAAAATGATCACTGCGTAATTTGACAAACTTTTTTTCCGGGTCGAGCAGTTAGCAGTTAATGAGTTTTCCGAATTTCCCAGCAGCCCGGAGTCTGGATTTGTGCCCAGTTCATGGCAATATGCTCGTTTAAAACATCATCATCATCACCATTTCAGCCGAAAGACGTCCCCTGCTGGACATATGCCTCCCCAAGAACCGCCACTTCAACCGGTTCTGTGCTTCTCACATACAGCGGATTCCTACCTTTACAATGTCATCGGTCCACCTTGTGGGACGCCTTTCAACGCTACGCGGTCGCCACTACAAAGCCTTTCTACCCCATCGGCCATGTGGCCTGCCTTAAACCACTTAAAGCCCACTTAAGTTAGTAGTGCCTCTTAGTTTGGCAATTCTTCGGGCTATGTCGGCTATCTTGGTTCTCCTGCGGATCTCTTCATTTTTGAATCGATCACGTAGGGAAACAAGCATAGCCCTCCCCATTGCCCTTTGACATATTATAATTGTATATTGTGTGTGTATAATGTGTGATAAATTTTAGCATTGCCACGTTAATAATACTTAATAATAATATCTTAATTTATAAATTCTTAATAATAATAATACTTAATATATAGTCTGAAATAAAGAATTTGAATACTCTAGTACTACTAATACTAATACTAAATACTACTACTAATACTACTAATACTCATTACAATATTATTAGTTTTTAAGTAATCTTGCTGCGCCCTAACAGGGTCATGTACTGACTAGTTTAAGCCTAGCCTATAACTATGTATGTGTACATTGTGCAATAAATAAATAAATAAAAAAACCGCTCAAATGCGAGTCGGACTCGCGCACTGAGGGTTCCGTCAAATTTTCGGATTTTTTCCTATAAGTGTGCTATATGAAATTGCTTCTTGCTCATGATTTTATGTCAACGGGAAGTACCCTATAGGTTTTGATTCCCTTGCGACTGTCAAAATATGAGACATAAACGGAACATAAACGCCCGTATCTTTTGATTGCTTTGACTTAGAAGTTTGATTTTTTAACTGCTTCAAGGGAACGCAGCCTTGCAGACATATTAATTTAAACTTGATAACTCCACGCGTTCCTGAGAAAAAGGGTCTTGGCAGACGGACAACGAAGTGATCTTATAGGGGTTCTGTTTTTCCTTTTTAGGTACAGAACCCTAATTATAAGGGTTCCATTTTTTCGTTTTTCTAAAAACATTTTTTTTTTCATAAAAAAATATATTAATAAATTCCTCTTTCATAAACCTCTTTTGAAATATTCGATATGCTCTTCACCTGCTTATGTTCCTGACGGTACACAAGTACATCTTGTATGACTTTAAATCGAATCTTCAAGAGTTCAACCTTAAAGGGTACGAAGTATGAATGATACTTCGCAACTCTTCACATGTTCCGCTTTGGCGCCCTTTTCAGAATTACAAACATTTTATTTCCGGATGTCGTATATTTATGTCGTTTATGTAAAAGGGTGTTTTTGATTCAAGGATAAAGGACCACTTGGGAATTTGATGCTTTAGTATTGTATTTGTTTATATTTGTTTTTATGCTTATTTACGAAATCTATTTTATGATAAAAAGTATTTGATTCTAAAATTATATTTTTAACATCATTAAGCGACCTACATGACCTAATGCGCGGTCACTGTCGGACTACATAGAAAAGAAAGAGAAGCGCGATGACACAAAGCTGGTAAATTATTGCAAAATATGAAGCAATTATCTATTTACAAAAAATCTATTGCTTGGACTTAAAAATTAAAACACTAGTGCTTTAGTATGTGGCTCTGCTTTGCTATCTGACAAAAAATCATAATGATTGTATGAATATTAGTATGGTTTTTATTGTAAAAATAAAGTTTTTAGAGGATTTTCATGATTTTTTTCTATCGTATCAAATTAGTTGTATTATGTTTTCAACACACTATCTACCTAGCATATATCCTGAAGGATATCATATATTTTCCGGATATTGTTTACTTTAGTCGATCATATACTTTTATTGTTTCTAAAACTTGCGTTTTTTTGTGTTTAGGTCCTGTAACCTCTTAACAAATCTTTTGTTCTTACTTTTTTTATGGATACGCTAAGAAGAAGATTATGAAAGATTATTAGGGTGCTGTAATAGTCAGACATCAGAGAGGCTATTCTCGTAATTTTAAGAACGTTCACAGTCTGATCTCGGTCGCAATCTGTCAAAAATACCTCTAATTTCCCTACATTTTTGACAAGTTTTTGACATTGATTGTTGCTGAGATGAGATTACGACTAGATTTTGAACGTTTTTGATTACGAGAATTGGCTTTAGAAGGAAAAGAAAAAAAATACGTTTACTTGCAGTAAACATGACGCAGTAAAGAACATAAACACAAAAAAAAATTAGAAAGGGATTAATAATAAAATAATAAATTGCCTTCTGACATAGCATAGAAATCATGTCGCCACATCAGTAGATTGCACCCGTGCGAAGTAGGGCGGGTCGCTATTCTAAACTAATATTATAAAGAGAAAAGATTTGTTTTTCTTTTGTACGTCTGTTTGTTGGTACGCTTTGACGCTAAAACGACTGAAAGGATTTGGATGAAAAGATGATGATGACCATGACCTAGATTAGGACAGGGTACTTTTTATCCCGAAATCCCCTCAAGATCGAAACATATGCGGGTGAGACCGCGGGGTGCAGTTAGTTTATAAATCATAACTTTGTTTTGTTTCTAAATAACAAAATATTAGTATACTAACGATGAATATGTTTTTTGCAACGTTAATCAATCAGCTACAATTACACTTTTTCTCCACCAGACAATTCGGCTGGGACACAGTGACGGCCTTCTCCCAGAACGAAGAGATATACTCCTTAGCTGTCAATGAGCTGGTGACCCAGTTGGAAGCCGCCAACATCACCTGTGCGGCTTCCATCACCTTCGCCGAGTCAGACTTCAAGGAACAGCTCCAACAGTTGAAGGTATGTGTAGAATACATCGATGGATAGAATAAGCTTTTTTTGTCCTATAAGTGTTTCGTTTTTTCATTTTGAGGTACGGAACCCTAAAAACAATTAACAAAGCTCTAATGTGGGGCAGAGCTCTAAGTCGCGGCCGTTACCAATGCCCTTAAACTTACCCTAAACAGCATTTTTACCAAAGAAAGAACGAAAAATTGTTTATTCTGCACAACGCACATAACAAACAAAAACCGGGCAAGAGCTAGTCTGACTCGCGCACCGAGGGTTCCGTACCATCATATGTTTTTAAATTTTCACCGGCGAGCTACGGAACCCTAAAAAGACAAAATATAAACATATAACGTAATCAAAAGCTTCGTTATTAAGCATATAAAAAGTTGACAACTTTGTCCATTGCTTGATGTCAGAATTCCCCCATTGTAACATAACATTAAAACAGGAGCTACATTAAAGCCTTCAAATCCCAGTTCGTCGAAATGCCCCCAAACAAACAGTTCCTGTGTGAACTTGTGACAACTCGAGCACCGCTGAGTCAATCAGTTCTGATTGATAGTGACAACACGGCCAGTCGAGGGTGATTCGGCTCAGGCCAAACTAGATCAAACCTGGACTAATTGATTGCGGCGGATAACGGTCAAAAGTGTTTTTACAACCTTAGCATTGGCTTTATGCTATAAGGCGCTTTCAACTTAGACGTTTCGTGTCAGACCGCTGCGGTGCCGAAGCGGTGCGTTTGTCGTATTGCACACGGACGGTCGTTTGTTTTCATACAAAGCGCGCGGTGCGGGTTGTCGAGATTGGACTAACACTGGATTAACATATAGGCTACTTTTTAACCCGATATTCCCACCCGATATTATGCGGGTGAAGCCGCGGGGCGCAGCTAGCTGTTTATAAAATGCAGATGCCTTGTTGATAAAATAACCAAAAAATTATATACAAAAGTAGGTATTTAATTACTTTAAATGTTTTAATAGTTCAAACAGGCACACATTTAATTTTAATATGTATAAAACAGCACACAACCAACCAAAACCACGCTAAATCACTCATGACCACAGAATATCAGTAAGTTACCTCACACGACAAAAGGTATTCAAGCCATTATAGAACTCCATTATAACCCCTCAAGTGATTGATATCCACCATAACCTTCCAACCGCGTAACGAACTAACTTTGACAAATTATATTGACTTCAAGACGTTATTACTTAAACATTGGAAGTCAAGTTTAAAATTGCTTATTACTGGAAAGTTCTGAACTCGCGTAGTTGATGTACCTAAGTGTAATGCTGAAAGTTTCGACTATCGTTGAATAATAAATAGCCGATGCAATATGTTCCTAAGAAAAAAAATTGCTAAAACCGCGGATATACGAGTAGGCTTGCCAGGTGCCCCGTATTTTACGGGTTACCCCGTTTTTTCCGGATTTACTTTAGGAACTCGTATTTTTCTGGGTAAACAAAGCGGTAAAATGTAAAGATTATTATACATTGCGGTCACAACTTCCTTCACAGTAATATTTATAAAGGCGAAAGTTTGTGAATTTTGTGTTTGTGTTTATATGTTTATTACTTCTTCACGCTCAAACGGCTAGACCAATTTTGATAAAATTTTGTATGGAGGTAGCTGACACTCTGGATTAATATATAGGCTATTTTTATCCCGATATTCCCACGGGATCGACATTTACGCGGGTGAAACCCCAGGGCGTAGTAGTATAAAATAAAAATAATAAAGAAATCGTCATTATATAAACAATACTGTTTGAATTGTCTCATCATCTGCCTAGCCTTTTCCCAACTATGTTGGAGTCGGCTTTCAGTCTAACCGGATGCAGCTGAATACCAGTATTTTACATGGAGCGACTGCCTATCTGACCTCCACAACCCAGTTACTGGGAAATACGATAGGAATACGAACGAATACGAATTGTTTCCCGTAAAAAAAACTAAAACCCGTATTTTTATGTTAGAAGCGTTAAGTCACGAAGTGGTTAGTTGCAACCCTACGCGGATGCTGAAAAACGTGAGTTTGTATGTAAAATAAATAGGCAGGTTCTTATGTTGCGGATACTCAAACGATACCACCTTAACTTTAAGAAGGGCTTAAAAGTTTTTGAAGTGAAAACTTCTTTAGGCACGCTGAGCGATTTTTGGTTAAGGAAAATCCTATGGGTTATGCCACCGACATACTAATGTTAACAGTATACAGGTTGGCAGGAACACTGACGCACAAACTGTAACGAACGGAATTCAGCATATAATATAAAAGAAAAATATGATATGAAAAATTCATGGAGTTTCAAAAATTCGCAAAGAATGTGCGCTATATGGAAGGAGTGATGGGGCTATGGAGAAATGTCCTGACGGTGCGTGAGTGTGCGCGATCCATCGCCGTCCGTTTGATGTTCACCGCGCACAGGATGGATAGAAAGCAACACATGAAGTAATTTTTTGCTCCGATGGTTGCTGAATGGTGTTCCAGTGTGAGGATAAATAAAATAAATAAATATCTATGATTCTGGAATTTTCGTAGGTTATAAAAAAAAATAGCTCTTCCATACATTTTGGCGGAAGGTATTGCTCTTTTCTATGGAACACCAGATTTTTTTTTCTTGTACATGTGCACGTACTAAATCCATTGTAACAGGTTCATCATCTGCCTAGCCTTTTTCCAACTATGTTGAGGTCGGCTTCCAGTCTAACCGGATGCAGCTGAATTGTAACAGGTTGCTTTTTCACATCCATCTGGGAGTTCCAGGGGTTTGTGCTTTCAAACAAACAAACTCTTCAGCGTTATTATTAGTATAGATAAAATATCAGTTTTTTTTTTACAAAAAATCTTTTTAACAAAAAAAACACTAAAAAGTGAAAAATAACTTTAATTTCGGAAGTCGGTGTCTTTGGATTTGTATTTTGGTTTTTGCCATTTAGTACATTTTGAAGAGTTATGCGAGCATAAATGTAAGGAACAACTGTTTTTTTTTCGCGATTTCAGCTTGGGTATAGTAATACAACACAACAACACAATACAATGACCCCTTAAGAGGTTTTGCGCATTTAACGTTACAACTTGTATATTTATCGGACGCCAGGAAGTGCTTGAAAAATGTATGACAAAGAGAGTAACCGGAAACGCATACTAAAAAGGTTATAAAAATAAATTCCCAAAAGCGATCCAAAGTTTAACAAAATGCTAACATAGCAAGAAAGACCTTAGAAACACAAAGAATTGTTACAAGAAATATACGAACGTGTTTCGGGAGTATCTCACTCGAACTTAATGCTCATGCAAATATACTAACAATGAATCAAACGAAAACTCCAAGCATTTTTCTTTGTCAAGCGTTCGAAAGGAATGTTCTTTTGTTTATTCTCGACTGTGTTGCCATTTTTTATTAAGTAATTGAATCTAATCTATACTTATAATAAAGCTGAAGTTCGATTGATTGTTTGTTTAAACGCAGTAATTTCTGGGATTTTAAAAATTATTTTTGAATTTGATAGCCCAATTTTTGAGGAAGACTAACATCAAAAAGAATAGTAAGTGAAAATGAAGTAATACCGCAAGCGGGTGATGCGATGCGATGGGATGGGTCAGGGGAACAAGACATTTCACGCGGGTAGAAGCTAAATAGTACATAATATTACTTTACGGTACAAAGAAAGTATCAGTAAAATAATATCGTAGCTACGCTCTGGGGGCCTAAAAAGGCCACTTTGGCAGGATCATAAAAAGATAACATTATTAATCATAATGGACTGGAGTTAACTGTTAAGTTAATCGTAACAAATCCCATTGGTGAAGGATTTTTCAGTTATTTTTTTCTGTGCTAAAATACCAATCAATCCAATCCAAATCCAATCCCAATCTCTATGATTATTATACCTACGTAGTGCAGCGAAAAAAAGAAAAACACGGACTGTCTTCGTCATATTATGATTCATAATGTTATCGTCGCCCCCTGTACTCTTTTAGTGGCCAGTAACTTTGAGCGATGTGGTTAAACATAAACGCGATATTACATAATTCCTTTCAAAAACATGTTTTAAATCGATTTGGTAAACAATGCACCTGAGCACGGCCGGGGCCACATCTAGTTTGATAAATACGGAAAAAAAATAACCCCACGAATTTACCAATGAGCATGATGAACTAGCTGAGTTTTTTTCAGAAGTCTACGATCTACGATCGACTGCGTAGAAAAATATTTGAGTACGCATTAAATAACAATCCATCTTACTTAGAAAGGTTCGATAGTTCGGTGGGCTACTGAATAACATGAGCTTTTCAATAAATAATGTCCTCCAGACCGTATTTCAGCCATGGCGACCAATTTCAGAGGAAACTAGCCATCGGCGCGGGAGATATTATAGCGCATAAGTGTGTGCGCAAACACAGGTGCACTCCCTCTTCCCTCACTCTCATAGTCCGATGGGACGGCAATCCGACACGACCGGAGAGAGATCAGGCGCAGGACCGACGACTTTACGTGCTTTCCGAGGCACGGGGAATCCCACAGCTAACTTCCAAACTCCGGGCTATTCTAAGAAATTCCTAAAAGAAAAACTCAATAACACTTTGCCCGATCCGGGATTCAAACCCAGGACCCCACGCAGTTAGTTGTTAGTTTGGTGACTTTCCAATAACCAGTACAATGAATCTTCCTTTCATGTCGATGGTACTCTTCTTCGTTAGATCAGGTTAAGCTACGCTTGCCGCGGCTGGTCTGTGGATGGATGACCGTCTTACCTACATACCGTGACCCCTTCGTGCCTCGGAACGCACGTTAAGCCGTTGGTCCCGGCTGTCATTCGTGGATCTTTGACAGTCGTTACGGGTAGTCAGAAGCCCGAAAGTCTGACAACCAGTCTTATCAAGGGGTATCACCCAGTAATTGGGTTGTAGAGGTCAGATAGGCAGTCGCTCCATGTAAAATACTGGTATTCAGCTGCATCCGGTTAGACTGGAAGCCGACCCCAACATGGTTGGGAAAAGGCAGGCAGAAAAATGTAGGTACATGTTGATGACGTAACCTTGGGACGCGGGACACGCGAGCGGATAATCTAGTATGTCAATAGCAATGGCAATCTCATCTCTGCGACAATTGACAGATTGAGACTGAGATCAGACTGTGAACGTTCCTAAAATTACGAGGATTGCCTCCCTGATCAAGACTCGCACTGGGTGTTGGAAGTGTCAGTAATCCCCACTTCGATAAATTGTATCTGTATGATGAAAGAACATCACAGGATAACTCATTTATCTAAAAACCGACATCTAAAAAACGAGATAACACAAAATGTATCTCGCAGAGGTCGTTAGAAAACCAGCATTGTTTAAAACTCAAAGCAAAAGTTGTTACAACTTTGCCTAGCTATTGTTACCGCAACCACAACACAATACCGACTTTAAAATTACTCCTAAAAGCATCCAGGAATTAATAAATCAAAATTAATTAATTAAATGTTGTGGGTTTATTACATAAGTTCGCTCTGGGGCTGTATAATACAAGTACTAATTCATTCTAAAGAATTTCTTAATGTTGTATAGTCAAAAAAAGAGATAAGTATACAGGATCGTCGGATATAGTTGAAGTTTAGTAAGAAACCGATGGATGTTGTCGACTGAAATTTAATATGATAAATAAGCTATTTGTTTTCTATTATTAACATTTTTTATTCGAGAACATCCATCTCGTTTCTCTCTAAATGCAAGGCAGTCCCATGTAAGGCAGTCTTTTGAAAATCGCTTTTAGAGATAAGACCACCCACAGTGTCACACCTTGAAAACAAATTCAATAAAAAATATTCTACATTTATATCTGTAATTTTAATGGCGTAATTAATATAGAGTATTTCTATTCTATATATAACTTAAGTGGGCTGCCACTTAAGGAACTAACTTACCCACCCGTTGTGCACCAGTTGTGCCCTGCCCACTGGGGCAGGGCACATTGCTCGCAGAACAGATGGCCGATGGGGCCGAAAGGTTCTGGAGTGGCGACCACGTACCGGACGACATAGCGTTGGAAGGCCTCCCACGATTTAAGGTGGTCCGACGACCTCGTGAAGGCCGCAGGATCCCGTTGGATGCGAGAAACACAGAACCGGTCAAAGTGGAGGTGCTGGAGGGAGGCTTATGTCCAGCAGTGAACCTCTTTCGGCTGAAATGATGAATTTAGTACCTAGAACCTAAATAGTTGTGTTAAATATTATAAAAGTTACATATCTTAAAAAAAAAAAAAACTAAATTTTAATATAATTCTCTAGTCTTCAAAGATACCTTGGCAGGTATGAATATGCTCTATTTGTCAAGAAATACAAATCCAATATCGTTAGCTCTATTTACACTGAACATAAACGTGATTGTAATTCTTGAACGCGGCTTAGTGTCGCTCAATATGTGTATACAGACATACAGACATGACTATTTACTCTTCGCAGTCCGTTAGTTAAGTAAACGGGATGAAGAAAGAAAACAAATTATATACCTTTAAATAATATATTCGCCCGAGAAGAAGGTACGGCGTACAGTTTTTAGAAAAGGGTTCTATCTTTTCTATAGGTACTAATATTATAAAAAGTATGTGAGTTTCTATCTCGAGGGTAATCTACGGAACCGGATAAATAGGATCTGATTTCGAGAAATCGCAGCGTCAATGGTGGCATGAGTCATAGGCAGCACTAACCAATGATATTATAAAGGAAAGATACGCTACGTTCATACTGCGCGACGTTCTGTATTGTTGCGTTTAGTAGTTTTCAACTACGACTGCGATAGATGATACGGAACGTATAACACAGAAGGAGATAGCTATCTGTAGTGTGTTGCTCGCTGCTATTAGCGGACTAAATGAAACTACAACAATTGTCTGAATTTGTCTGCAACAATTTGCGCGCGCTATAGTGCGATATCTACCTCTTTGGCAGTAACGCATTAACAGGGTTCTGAGAATGATAGCTGACAGAGTTGGATTATCCTTACATAGTTCACTTCTGTCAGTTACAATGATATATCGTGTTGCTTACTAACATTAGGACAATGCTACTAACGGACTAACCCTTTATAAGTCTGCTCGAAATAAAGTTTTTGAATATGAATTAAAACAAGAAATTTCACGCGGAAGAAGTCGTGGGCAGAAGCTGTTAACTAATATCGTAAGACGGAATACTAACGGCAAGCAAATTATACCGCGAGCAATGAGATCTCAAGAACTCAAGCCTGTTGACCACTTTTGCAAGTCCTACAAATACTGGTTCTGCCTATAGTTTTAATTTGATAAAGGTGTGTATGCAGTTTAAAAAAACCGTATTATTCCAATAATTCGGCTATTTTAATGTACACACGCCAGCACATCAACCTACTACAAGCTGTCAAATTTCTTTAATAGATTTTCAACTCTATTGCTAGAGTATAAGGTTCAAAGTTTATTGGGAAAATTTTACAGTTTCGGGTAGCTTGATGTGCTATCTGTACAAGCTTCGTTTATTACATAATATTAATACTGGGTCTAAAGATAAACCTTATTTTGTAATAAAGCCGAGAAAGTACATAATTACGAATTAAATAAGTCACATTGATCGTGCATGAGTTGCGATAAACCATTATACTGTGCTAATAAATACAGAAATAAAAGAATCCCGATCCTCTAACTCCATCTCCTCTGTGTTTATTCAAAAAATTGCTAAAACCACCTACCCCAGCTTCCAGTCTTGTTCCAGTCTAACCATAGAACCAGAGTCAATAAAGTCCCAATTTCTAAATAACGCATAGAGGAAAGTTAATAGTAACAGGAGTTTGCACTTCATACAGTTTTCAGTCCGTCGCCAATGCGTGGTTTCAGTCATAATAAATTGAAAATAATGATACACTCCACCGTGGTATGAAATGTGTTGACATTGAAGGATGCGCTGTACGATCTTGGTTAGTTTAAGATAAGGAAAATAGTATTTGTCTGCCACATAACACATCAAACCATTCAAGGGGTAAACAGTATTACTCCCACATTTCGCCACGACTGCATAGAATAGAAAGATAAGACGCGATGACACAACACTGGTAATTTATTGCAAAATATGAAGCAATTATTTAATTACAAAAAATCTATTGTTTGGACTAAAAAACTAAAACTATTTTAGTATGTTGCTTGTAGAATAATCTGCCAAAAAAACAGAATGATTGTGATGGTTTTTGTTGTAAAAAGAAAGTTTTTAGAGGTATCTTCATGATTTTTTTCTAACGTATCAAATTTGTTGTATTGTTTTCAACACACTACCTACCTAGCACATAATATTCTGAAGAATATCAAATATATTTTTCTGATTTTTTTTACTATAGTCGATCATATACTTTTATTGTTTCAAAACTTGCGTTTTCTGTGTTTAGGTCCTGTAAGCCCCTAAAGCTCTATTTAATAAGATACGATTTTATAACCACTAAACGGGCTCTGACCTTCGTTCTCCTTCTGGAGATTTTTTTTACGGAACCATATAGCAATTAACTTGACCTGGATCTCGAACCCAAGTCTCTTTGTCCTGCAGGCAGTCTTTGTTTGCGAAATCTTAACAATGACCACCGATGTATCATCATCTGCCTAGCCTTTTCCCAACAATGTTGGGGTCGGCTTACAGTCTAACCGGATGCAGCGGAATACGAGTATTTCACATGGAGTGACTGCCTATCTGACCTCCACAACCCAGTAACTGGGTAACCAACGTAAAGTTGGTCACCCATCCCCGGACAAGCGTAGCTTAACCCCCGGCTGTTATTACTTAGCCACAAGCCCCCAGACCACCGTTGTATACAGATAAATAAAGATATTGATGTAAGGAACAGATCGCTTAATCAAATGCGGGTCATGATATATAGCCAATACAATGCAGCTGTTGTGTCAATAGTATACGCAATGTTTGTATGCGTTCAAGGATTGTAGAACCTTATTAAAAACCGTATTTTTGTTTCCAGGAGCTCGACACTCGCATCATCATCGGCAGCTTCTCACAGGAGATGATACCCAAGATATTCTGTGAGGTGAGTCGGCTTCAAGTTATTAAAATAATTATCTTTTCGAAAGTAAGAATCAAAGTGTGTCTTCTGTAAATTAATATAAGAAGGGTACTCCGTCAAGTTAAAAGCTTAATATTTTGTCATAGAATAGAATTATTTTTAGGGTTCCATACCCAAAGGGTAAAAACGGGACCCTATTACTAAGACTTCGCTGTCTGTCCGTCTGTCTGTCACCAGGCTGCAGCTAGACAGTTGAAATTTTCACAAATACATATTTACATATTTCTAGTTTCCCGTATGTCATTACTTCCCAGAATTCGATCCTTATCAGCGACACTATCGAATGGTGTAATAAGTGTTTTTTTTTTAATCAACGGGTTCGATTCCTGGCTAGAAATATTGCTTTTTCAAAAATCCAATGATGCAGTTTTAGTTTTCATCAAAATCGAGCCCGCGACTCGTTTGAGTACTTTTCGCTATTCCTCATAATTTCGGATTTGGCCATCCACGCCCACTTGGAAAATTCACCCTGTATACCATAATGCCAAAATATTCTATTAATAGGTACACAAAGTCTCTACTGTTTGACAATCTTTGTCAGTCTTTAACAATCTATTGGAATCCACTTTACCAAGCCCTAAATAGCCACCTACCAAGCTTTAGTAGTAAGTGTGTGGTGTTTGTGAGATCGCAGGCGTTCAGACTGGGCATGTTCGGCGCGGAGTACGCGTGGCTGGTGTCGGGCATGCCCCCGCGCATCCGCGGCGCGCCGCCCTGTGCGCGGCCGCAACTGGCGCGCGCGCTCGAGGGGCTGGTCACCGTGACCGCGCATAGAGGCATTGTGGGAGATGCTGTGAGTTTCTCTGGTTTGGTAAGTATTTGGACATGTTTGTATTTATGCCATAAGCTCTTGCACCTAATGCTGTTCCGAGGGGTTACCATGCATTTTGCAGAAAGCAGATAAATATTTGATGTCCATGTGCAAAAGCGAATTTAATTGGTGGACTGTTTATTATGCATTCGTTTGGAAAGTAAAACGGGATCGAATATTGAAGGTGAAATTCGGAATCGCTCGAGGCTAGTGACTAAGTTTCATACGCCCTGAACACTGTGTAATGACAATTTGTGTTCTCGTTGTGTATCTAATACTTGTACTACTATAGTCCGACTTTTGATTAGCTGCAGTAAAATGACACTTCTTAAAACTCATTTTGGACTGAGTTTAGAGATATGCATGTCAATTAAGTTTCGTTCGTTACACTATTCTGTACTAGAAAAACAAGATTTGGTTGATGGCCGCGAAAAAACAAAAAGACGCCAATTTCAGCCATTTAAGTAACACATAAGCTGTCATTTTACTGCAGCTTATTAAAAGTCCGACTATAGTTACACTAATATTATAAAGGCGAAAGTTTGTGAGTGTGTGTCTATATGTTTGTTACTTCTTCACGCTCAAACGGCTGGACCAATTGTGATAAAATTTTGTATGGAGGTAGCTGACACCCTGGATTAACATATAGGCTACTTTTTATCCCGATATTCCCACGGGATCAGCAGCTAGTAAATTATAAAAATACAAAACAGAAAGTCCTGTACGAGGCGAAAAGGTTCCAAAGTCAGCATGATGCTGCGACATCTATACGAGTACATCTATCTACCCATACTAATATTATAAATTCCAAAGTAACTCTGTCTGTCTGTCTGTATGTTACCTTTTGACGCCTAAACCACTGAACGGATTTCGATAAAATTTGGCAAAGAGATAAGAGAAAAACTTTAAACTCTTAAACATCGTGCATCGTTTAAAATTCTAACAAAACACCAACTTGTTAGACCGAAATACAACGAAAATAGATTCCAACCAATGTTCTATGGATAGGGTTCCTAAATCAGCAGCCTAACTCCCTAAGCTTTCATCTTTTATTTATAGCCACCGTACATGGCGGAGATATAAATCTCGGAACTGTGACATTGAGTTGGAGCGCCTCGCGGGTGGCTGATGCCTTATTCATTGCTACGGATCTGATACCTACCAATAAAAATGTTCAGAAATATCCATTATCCGCGAGACAAAAAATATGTTTATTTATTTAACACAACACTTCTATCAATGAGGAGGCTGACATTTTGGCTAAAAGATCTTGTACAGACGGAAGCGAGGTATTCATAATTCCTGACTACTCAGAATATTTTTCACGGTACAAGACAATATTGCAACAAAAGTGGACAGAACATTTTGACATCAAATCTCGAGAAAAAGGAATATGGTACAAAACTATGCAATGTGAGCCTCCTCGGATACCGTGGTTTGCCGATGTTAAACTAAGTAGGCAATTACTTAAAATAGCTTTTAGAATACGATCAGGACATGTACCACTAAAAAAAATTACTTTTTTAATGAAGAAATCCCTTTCACCTAACTGTATTGTTTGTGATAAACCAGAAGATGTCCAGGTTATTTTGACATTACAAAAAAGACTCTCAATTTTTTTTTTTTTTTATTGATTATTTTGTAGTTTATATTTCTGCGTAGTCTGTTAGTCGCGAAACTGTGAATGTGTGAAGAGATGTCATTAATTAATTAGGACTAACCTCTGCCTACATGTCACGCTCTAATCTGGTCGATAAACCACAAACGCTAATTGTAGTGATCATAATGACGTTCACACAATAATGATGATAATGTAGGTGTGGTTAGATACTTGGTACCTAATGTCCTACAGGATAGGATTAGTACTTCTAGCACAGTTTTATAAGCGATTTTGAAGGATACTTTACCCAAGATTATCAAGACTTGAAGCGTTCCAAAGGATAAGATGAAACGGATAGAAAAAGGTGGTGAAAATAGTGGTTATAAAAATTGTAGCTAAAAGATGAACACTATTTAGTCTTTGAAAAGAAAGCACTTAATGTAAGGAAAAGAATTAAGAATGATTTAAAAATGGTGCAGCTGCATGTGCCCGGCCTAAGTCGTCAAAAAAGGCACATTGCTTAGGTTATATTATAGCTACATTCTCCTTCTGACGGTATCGAGTATCGAAGGCAATCAACCTAGATAAATAAAATCAACCCAGAACTGAGCCCCGAGTTCTGCTATATCAGGGGCTATAGCACCACCTCTTATAACAGAAGGTAGTAGGTATTCAATCTTACTTCCGTTTGGCGACGAGATGGAGCTAAACGTCCTGTATAGGTCGCATTTCTTTTGGCGGTAGGCCCCCTGTGGCATCCATTCGTTCCAATTGTCATGATAAAAGCTTTACATTGTCATCACAAATTTTTACAGACAAACGAAATGTTCCACCGGGAAATGGAAGCAGCAGGTGTCGCCGTCTCCCCTTACGCTCCTCAGACGTACGACGCTGTCTGGGCTATAGCCCTGGCCCTGAGCAAGGCGGAACAGCTCTGGAGGTCTTTAGAAAACAGACGGAGTAATGGAACGAACAGCACCAAGCTTGGACTCAGCCATTTTGATTATGATAGACAGGATATGGCGAAGGAATTCCTGGATCAGCTAGCAAATCTTAGCTTTGTTGGAGTTTCAGTAAGTGTTTGTCTAATTATTATAAACATAAGCTATTTTTAAGCATATACTGATATAATGGCGCCCAGCAGAGATTCCGGAGTCCCTATATTGCTATTTCACACAAATCAGACACAAATTAAATTATCTGAACCCCTATTCGATGTCTTTTTTACGCGAAAGGCGAAAGAATTCTATAAAAAATACGTTAACCAAATTATCTTGCACACAGTTGGCATATAGCAGGTTATATCACACGCCTCACTTTTTGTTAATTTTTGTCTTTCATTCAAATAAATCAAAAGTGAAAATGAATTCATTTATGAACCGATCCAAACGATGTTGGATGTTGCACTCGGCATCTTTCATTCCTAGTTCCTAAATGAAATGAAATTCCGAATGATCCTGAAATGAGCAAAACTTTCATTCCGAAGTAATTTTGTCGGTGAACGTGGAATGAAACAAAAATGAACAAGCACTCGAGTGAAACATTCACTCGAATTAAGCGACTATTATCAGCTTAATCTAGAATATACATCATATTTCTGTCATGGGCATAAGCAGTAAGTAGTACGCAGGAGGACGGCTTCCTGCGTACTAAAACAGTACATAGCCTACCTATGTGTACTGTTTTAGTACGCAGGAGGCCATTATCAGTCGTATAATGTAGTAATCTGGTGTGACTACAAGTCGGCAAGGATAAATATCTGCCTATTAATTCAAAAGCCAATTTATTGCTCTACGATGAATGAATATTAAGGAGAGCAACGCGAGCTATCGATATTAAATTATAAAACAATTTGTATCATAAATATTTTCTCTAAACTCAAAATGGCCTCAGGCTGTTACCGAGTCATACAAATTATTAACGTGTGTGGTTGATTTAAATTTACATAGATTTAAATATTCCACTACAGTCGTCCAAAACAGTTTGATTATAATTAATTATGGGTATTTGAACAGATTTTACCGGGATAATTTGATGCTTTTGTCATATACGACGCCCACCACCGTCACCTTCCCCGTCCGTTCCGTGACCTTCGATTTGAATAAATAATTTAGATTTCGATTCCTATGACTTACATGGTTCTTAGGTACCTACAGTATTTTTAACTCACGAAGCGATTTGCGATCCACTTAAGGTAACCAAGTGTACAAAAACGCTGTAAATAATGTGCGTGAAGACGATTTGCGTCAGTACATAACACACACACTTCCGATTACGCCATTGTCGCAGACGGTACTAATGCGGGCCACTCACGATCAAGTTCACCGTCAAGTTTGCAGCGGACTTGAAGCCGCGTCCAGTAAACTTGACGGTGTATGGCTATGGTTATGCATGATAAGTAGCCATACACCGTCAAGTTTACTGGACCCACTTGACAACTTGACCGTGTATGGGTATGCATGATAAGTCGACTTATCATGCATACCCATACACATACACGGTCAAGTTTACTGGACGCGGCTTCAAGTCCGCTGCAAACTTGACGGTGAACTTGACCGTGAGTGGCCCGCATTAGAGTTCCTGCCCTTATACACACATTCACAGCGTGTTTGTCCACGAGGTTACCACAAGTAAAGCGCGCGTCGCTTCGTAAGATAAAAATACAGTACCTACTATGAAATGTTGCTACCCCCACAAACAGATTTTATACAACTTTATCCTCTGTAATCTTTCGTATAACTTTTTTTTTGTTATTCGCAAAAATACATTAGGTATTTTGTTGTTTTTACAATTATTTTACTCGCCAAATTCGAGTTTGATGACGAGAAGCGCCTGTTAGACACAAATATGTAATATAGTACAAAGTAACCTTAAAAACTTCCAACTATGCACTGTTTCACTCAGGAATCAGTCAAGTATTTTATTGAACACGTTCAATATGTAATTTCAGGGCCCTGTCTCGTTCAATGGAGCAGACAGAATAGGCACGTCGGCTTTCTATCAAATTCAAGGTAAGTTATCATCTGCCTAGCCTTTTCCGAACTGTTGGGGTCGGCTTCCAGTCTAACCGGATGCAGCTGAATACCAGTATTTTACATGGAGCGACTGCCTGTCTGACCGCCACAACGCCCACAACCCAGTAACTGGGTAATACGATACCCCTTGGTAAGACTGGTTGACTTTCGGGCTTCTGACTACCCGTAACGACTGTCAAAGATCCACGAATGACAGCTGGGACCAACGGCTGAACGTGCTTTCCGAGACACGGAGGGGTCACGATATGTAAAGATAGTCACCCATCCACAGACCAACCGCGGCAAGGGTAGCTTAACCTGATCGAGCGACCCTTGCGGCTGTTTCAAGGTAAGTGTTCAACCAAATTACGAAGCCGTAGACTGTCTGGTCTTAACGTCTGTTCAATCTAGCGTCACTGTTCTATCTCTAAGTAGTAAAAACATGGTCGTATGTCTGTGTATTCGCTTAGTACTTACCTACTGTTTTACTTCTAAATTACTTGATGGATTCTGATGTAGTTTTCACCATCATGGTCGGTAACAACTAACACATCTCCACCGTGAAACCATAGCAGCGAAACCGCAGCAGTTTCACCATGACTGTACGACAAGCGAAACTGCCTGTTCTAACGCACAGATTTGAGTGTGATTCTGTCTCTTTCCGCTACCTCGAATCGCGACATAATGTAGCAAAATGCTTCTTAGTGGAATTCGATCATTATTTTCGCAGCGGAGGTGTGCTAAGGCCCTTAGAGTAGTTTTTTTTTATTTTATAACCCTTTGATGGCCGGAACGGGTCGCTAGTATTTTATATGATGAAAATTTCATACTTTCTAGGTGGCAGGCCCAAGACAGTAGCCCTCTACACCCACGGCAGAGAGATGACCTGCACAGACTGCGCTCGCCCCCAGTGGGCAGGCGGTATCCCCGCGGCTCGGAGGGTGCTGGTGCTAAGGGTCGATTCCGTGTGGGCACCAGCTAGGATGGCAGTGGCAGCGTTGGCGGCTTTAGGGGTCGCGTTGGCGCTCGCCTTCTTGGTGTTCAACTTGCATTATAGTAAACGAAGGTAAATACTGTGGTAATTTTAGTATTCGAAATCAATTTCATTATTAGGTACTGTTTGGTGGACCTTTGGGGTCGCGGGCGCAAAAAGTGGGGAACTGTATGTGCTGATGGTGATCACCGGGGTGGTTTTAGTGAGGTAAAAATCCCACACTCCCCGACCTCCCTCCCCGGAGGTCAGGTTTGAAGGATTCCCCCGACAAAAAAAAAGGTACTGTTTGATGACCATCTGCAAGGTCTGCGGGAGAAGCTGGACAAAACAAACGACCAGTGGTCCACATTAGCCCTGGATCGCAAAAACTGGAACTCATGGGATGGGGAGAGGCCTTTGTCCAGCAGCAGGATGATGACAGGCTAACAGCAACAGTAATTTGATAACTAATACCTGCGTATTAGGTATCAAATTACTGTTACCGTTGTTGTTACTGTCGTTTAGGAATAGATGTAAACATAAGTATTGTTACACATTAGTGCTGTTAGTACATTAGTGTATTTCTTGTAAGACAAATGTGATTTAAATATGTTTTGCGATTTAACTTATGAATTTAATTTCCAATTTGTTTTTATGTAGGTAGGTACAGACGCCAGCACATCCAGCTACTACAATCTGTCAAATTTCTTTAATAGATTTTCAACTTTATCGCTAAATCATAAGGTTCAAAGTTGATTGGGAAAATTTTACAGTTTCGGGTAGCTTGATCTTACTAACATAAATATGGATCACTGTGTCTGACTTATATTAATTATTATTATTATAAGTAGGTATAATGCCAACTGAATCTTGTAAGACAGCAACAAATATTAAATTATATCTCTTCAAAGAATATTTTATAGATACTTATCTACATTATTGGACGAACGTCAGCACTACCAGTAGCTTGAACCTAGGTACGTTCAAGCTACAAATAATACAATAAAGCATAAAGTCACTTAGATCTACATCTAAGTGACTTTATATAGGAATTGTGACAGTTCACAATTCCTATTCAAAGTTTTGCTGTCGATGCCGATAAGAACGGGGACAAAAGGTACCTACCTAGTACTTGCCATTTTACTGGAAGTTGGCTAAAAAGTATTTGTTACGGTCGCGAATTATATTTAAATCAACGTACAACCTGACTGAACTTAAGTAGTTTAGAACTTAGATTATACAGGAAGTGCAACCTTAACTGATGTGTAAATTAGGATAGTTAAATTAATGTTATAGTGTGACGTAATAATATTATATATTATTATAAATAAATTAATAATATTTATTATAATTATAATTAATATACTTATGATATATTATTAATAATTAATAATTTGCAGATCAATAAAGCTGTCATCTCCCCGCTTGAACAACATGACGCTGATTGGCTGCGTGCTTGTCTACACGGCAGTCGCACTGCTGGGCGTGGACAACGCAACACTTCCGTCTTACGTGCCCTTCTCTGCAATGTGCACAGTAAGTAAACTTTTATCACAGAAAAGCGTGACGAAGTGCGGGTTTAGGTCACATGAGCTATAAAATAGTACCTATACGATATGTGTGACTTACGTAAGTCTATCTAATGCACGTATTGCATACACGTATCGTAATGTACTATTAATTATTATGGCTTTTAATACTACCTTAGTATAAAACAGCTTTTTTTTAGAGGAAAAGTAAAGTAAAATCGTTTATTTCAACAATAAAAATAACAATATGGAGGTATCGTTGCTTGGTACCAAACTACACAGCCTGTATCTTGTGCACCATTAAATAGGTATAAATTGGTCATTTTAAAATAAAATAAAGTAAAATTAAAGTTGAAATTGGCTACAGTTAAGCTAACCTACAATTTGAAAATGTTGTTCGGAATTTGTACCATTTGTTCAATTAATTGAGACCGAAGCTATAGAGATTTTAGTAGGCGTATCTACTGTTTTAAATTAGATGATCTATAACTAGGTAGCTACAGTTAGTCTGTTACACGTTGATATCGCATCTAAACACAGGTTTTTTGGTCTGTTTTCAGGGTAGAGTTTATATCTTATCCGCTGGATTCTCATTGGCTTTCGGCTCAATGTTTGCGAAGACATATCGAGTGCACAGGATATTCATAAGGTAAGTTTTCCATAATCCTTCAAAACAAAGTTCTACTAATGCCATATATTCCTACATATGCGAGGCATCTCCTCGATTACAACGCTACAGCACAGGGTTCTTTAGGAGCGTGGCTAAAATCGGAACTAAAACCGTCATCTTGTTTTGTCATCTGCCAAGACGACCCATAAACAAAAAGTAGGGGCACTACCTACATATCAATTCTCGAAGCTTCGGCCAGGAGAGGTCACTTAGCCGTTCCATTGAACTATTGCATTACCAGTGACTTAATTTCTTGCCCTTAAGAGTGTCTGTCCATTTGGACAAGGTGTAAGGATAAGGGTCTATTGTAGGATTTGTAGGTGACTCTACAATAGATCTGATAAGTTTTTAACAGTGAAAGCGTTATGTAAGTCTTGGCAACCTATTTTTTTCATTTTAGCAAGGAGAGCAGCACGTCACCCACTTGATTGCCAGAAATTTAATACTACCCACTTTGTTAAAACTGTTACATGTACTACATTCTGTTTTATATAAATAAAGATTATTATTATTATTATTTTAGATGAAATGTTTGCCAATTGTGTCACCCTTTGTACAGTTTCTATATTTATGTCTGTAATATAATTACATGGTGTACATAATAAAGAGTATTCTATCTATAAATCTATGTTTTTGGTGGGATTACAATTTCTGTGACAATTCACAAACATTAAAATATTTTTTTTTAAATGTATACCAGGAACGCCCCTGTCAATGTCATTCAGGCGCCAAAAGATCCTTGTAGAGTCCGTTCATAGTTATTTTGCCTCTAATTTAGCATCACTATCCAAATCACAGTGATCTTTATTCTCATTCTAATAAGGCTGCTGTTGGGTTGCTGCCATTGACGTCGTGACAAAGTCATTGTGATCTTTATTCTCGTCACTATAAGGTTGCTGTTAGGTTGCGTCTTTCAGGTGTACAATAAATGTAAACGGACTGTAGGTCTCTTAAATCTTTAGCCCAATATTGTTTTTCTTTTTCAGCAACCGCAGTGGTGTTTGCAAAACCAAGTTACTTCAAGACACGCCACTTATATCCCTGGTGTGTGCGCTGCTGGTCATCGATGGGATGATAGTCACACTATGGACCATGCTGGACCCCATGGAGAGACACCTAAAGAACTTGACAACGGAGATCAGCACTACTGATAGAAGTGTCATTTATCAGCCTCAGGTTTGAAACGATTTGTTAAATGGTTTCCGCTGGGGAGTTTGTTGCGTCAATTCTTTTTCCCAGCTAGAGCACTAGGGAAGTGGTGAAGGGTGTAGGGTGGGTGGGTGTTTCGGGGGACTGTCTTATGTATTTTTGACGTTCAAAAAGTGCTGATCCTAGCCTAATTTGAATAAATGATTTTGATTACTATACTTAGGTACCTAACTCTAGTTTTTTACCATTTTCATTGGAAATGATTAGAATTTTAATCGATTTTTTACCGATAGTTCTGTTAAATACACATCTGACGTCACTGCTTTTACATCTGAAAACTTACACTACACCCATAAGTAAGTTGTGATGTCGTGTATAAAGCATGTATCTTAGATGCATTTATGTTGTTTCAGACATGTGTCATTAACTATTTTGTTCAACTTTTCGACATTTTTGGCAACTTTGCTACAAGTTTTGTATACTCGCTAAAACTTGTTTTAGGTGTAAACGAAGACAGTAGAAACCAAATGAATAAAATACAAGTATTGTTATTGTATTGTTTACTTTGGTGTAAACGCGGGTTAACCAGAACACTTCAAACATCTCTAATCTCTCTTCCAGATAGAAGTCTGCAAATCCCAAAACACGACGGGCTGGCTTTGTGCCCTCTACGCCTACAAGGGCCTACTCCTCATCGTGGGAGTCTACATGGCTTGGGAGACCAGAAACGTGAAGATCTCTGCCTTGAACGACTCCAAATACATCGGAATCAGTGTGTATTCTGTCGTCATCACTAGCGCCAGTGTGGTGGTGATCGGAACTATAATTTCTGAGAGAGCTACGCTGGCGTATATTTCGATAACAAGCTTGATATTAATTACTACTACCTCGACTTTGTGTTTGCTGTTTCTGCCGAAGATTGTTGCTATTAGGAGTAATGGTGAGTTGATTCGTTTTTAACGATTAAATGGCTAATGCTACAATCAACTTCATAAAAAAATCATTAATAGTTTTACCTATACGTCCAAGGGAAGGTTGGTGTTACCTATACGTCCAAAGGAAGGTTGGTGTACGTCCAAGGAAGTTCTTATGCCTACCTAGAGCATAAGGTCACGCACTTCAACTAAATTTTAACGATGAGATGTTTACAGATTATGGTGGCAGTTACCGTCCAAGGCTTTTCAAAACTCATGTATTTAAAAAAATATTTGTTCTAAATTGCATTGTATTTCTGGTGCAATTTTGAACAAATAGTTTGCTCAATAACTGAGATTAAAAAAACTGAAGTGTTAGTCGACTATTGTTTCTGACCGTACACAGCGTAAAATTAAAATCTTGGAAAATATATTCCCAAATTAGCAATAACTTAAGCATTGGGGAAAACCTTCGATAATATTGATCGAAGGGGAAAACATAAAAATAACAATGTAATGTAACACATATTTCAAAGTCGTCAAATTAATAATTAATCAAAGCCCTTAATTCCTTTGACAGCTGAAGAAGACCCCGTAATCCAAAGCATGGGCCTAAGACTAGAATGTAAGACGAGAAGATTTGTGACAGACGAGACACAAGAACTTCACTTCAGGATAGAGATCCAGAACAGAGTCTTTAGGAGAGAAGTGGCGGCGTTGGACAAAGAGATAGGGAGACTTGAGAAACTTTTAGCAGAACCTCTGGATTCTGCCAGTGGGTCTAATGCGTCGCTGTCTTTGCATAAAAGAGTAAGTATAATTCCTAATTTATCGTCTATTTTATCATATGAGGAAGACTATAGTTTGTCAAAGTCAGTGAAAAACAATGAGGATAGCATAAATATGTAGCTGATTACATCTGAAAATCATACAAAATTAGAAAACAGATACCAGAACAAAGCTTTTCGTTAAAAGGCATCTCATATTAAATAAACCAAAAATGCAGTTGGTGGCAGCGCAGTTTACTTTGGCTGCATGTGTTGGGACACAGAGCGCAGGATAGAAGGTGCAGCATGGTCTGCGACGCAGCTCTACGACGACGCCGTGGAAGTGGCGAAGTTTTGGGACAACAAGATTTGAAAGACCAACAGTTTTTAAAAAGTTTTGGCTAGGCGCACTCACATTTCTTCATGCAATTAAACATCCATAATTTTCATTTCATTTCAGACTGAACTCAACACTGTAGAAGAGGAGGGTATGGCCCACGCAGACAGCGATAGACGCACCCCGAGCATCAGCGGAGGGCTGCCCATGCTCCTTCTCTCCGTCCTCCCCCCCGTCATACCTCGCGCCAGCTGGCCATCCACCGACGCCTTCCGAGGACGAAATTCTGTCAGCTTTAGCTCACAACCGAAACTCAACTACAGAAAATCTCAACCAGCGATAGACCTATACAACCTCTGCCTAAGCAAGAGAGAGGAACACACCGGTCTACTCAGCAGAATAAGGAGCTTCTTCGGAAGCAGTAGACCAACAAGCAGAAAAGCCTCAACCATGTCGATAGCAGACCCTACAGGTGGCAGCATAGCCGCAGCACTAAAAATGCACGTCGGGATGATAGCAGGACTTGTTCCTGGCAACAGAAAACACTCCATGGCCCTATCCTGCAATACCCTTCAAGTACCTCATCCCGAACTGAAGTTGAGAAGAGAATCTTACGCGAAAAGCGGTCCTATTATCCGCGTGACTGATGACGAACCTTCGTGTTCTTATGACCCTGATGCTCCGAGACATTTTCCGCAAAAGTATATCGCGGAACCTGAAACCAGGGTCAACTTTGTTTTACCAGCTACACATCAAAGACCAGCGTCCCATCAGAGTTCGTGTGAGAAGATCAAAGGATCTCCAAGGTTTCCTCACAGGATATCTCCTTCAGCTACTAATAGTCTTACAACTCTTGATACGAGGAGGAAAACCAGTGCTGACAGTGTGTTCAACATAACTGCCAGGGCCTTTGAGGAGCAGCGACGGTACAGCCATCAGAATGTGAACCAGGATGCCAAAGGAAAAGCTGTTCTTGAAAGCAGGTGGAAATCTACTGAAGACGCGAGGGCGGGTCCTTCGTCCAGGGATTAGACAAATATTCTGTGCCAATGAATGTGCCCAAGATTTTCATAATGAGGATGATATTTGTAGGTTTTTGTAGTATGTGAATTTTGGCCGTTAAATGGCAGTCAGTATAATGACTACTTCACATCGTATGCACGACATTCTCATGCCAAAAAAAAAAGTATTTTAAGTATGATAGCTTGTGTGCTCAAATGTTTACATTAGATGTCATTTTAAGTTAATCCCTGATAAACTTAACTAAACTTACATTCTTAGCCACAGGGCCATCACAATTTTACCCACAGGGTCATCACGACAATCTTACCCACAGGGCCATCACGACAATCTTACCCACAGGGCCATCACGACAATCTTACCCACAGGGTCATCACGACAATCTTACCCACAGGGCCATCACGACAATGTTACCCACAGGGCCATCACGACAATCTTACCCACAGGGCCATCACGACAATCTTACCCACAGGGCCATCGCGTCTTTATTACCCACAGGGAATTCTTTAAATCATAAAAAATAGAGACTTATTTTAAAATTCTAAATGTGTAGATATCAGATCATGATAAATCATGATGCAAAAGGAATATTGACACCAAAGAGTAGATTAGATTGTAAAATACACTGACGGCGGTACTATCGTCTGAAATATTAGGCCAATATGGCTGAAAATCGCGTGCCAACGTAGCTGGCTTTAAGGTCTTTTAAATATTAGGAAGAAGACCCATTTTAAACCTATTAACCCTCTATCTTACTGACTTTATAACTTTTACTATTTACATTAACAAAATAATACGAAATAGTTAAGTTACCACTTTGTAAGGAAATTATTACATTATTTACTAGCTGCGCCCCGCGATTTCATCCGCATAAGTGTTGATCCCGTGAGAATATCGGGATAAAAAGTATCTTATGCCCTAATCCAGGTCATGGTCGACCCATGTGATGATTTTATCCAAATCCATTCAGGCGTTTTAGCGTGAAGGCGTAACAAACAAACATACAAAAAATCTAATAATTTCTCTATAAAATATTAAGTTTAGATTACTTATATACTTAATTATTTATAGTTTTAGTAGCCAATATTTAAAAGACCATTAAACCGTATAATATTTTATCCGTATTGTAAATATTTAACTTTTATATGTGTGGAAAATCTGTGTTATTAATAATAAGTAGTCTATTTTGTAGTACTTATTAGAAAAAAAAAACTATTAAATAACTTATCTATTTACTATAGAACTGGAATTGCCAAATATAAGTAAAGAAACAGTATTATTAAATAATATTAAAGTCTTATTAGGTATATAAATAGGTTACAAAGATAACTATACAAATCAAAAAAGGATATTCAAGATTAAATACACTATAGTAAAATATGAAGAAACTCCTTACTTTACAAACTTGTTGATACAAAATACACTGATTCTTATCTTGATCTTACCAGCTAACTAATAATATTTCTGTCCCTATTAACAGGCAGAGCAAGAAAGAGACAACTTGGTTTTGGCGATTTCTGCGGTGTCATCTGAACTTTTAAATTGCTGGCACTTCACTTGGTGTATTTGTCCAAATATTCTTGATATTTGGGCAATGGAAAATAAACCGTAAATCTATTGGGATAATGTTCATTTTGTATTAACAAAACAACGCGTATGTTTTTATTTTTACCAACAAGCTAAACATGCCAGTATAATAGAATCAGTTCTTACATGATAGACTCTTATATTCCGTCTCTTTCTAGTTCCATCTAGTCTAAAAAGACAACAACAGTTTTATTTGAGTCAGTGTGAAACTAAATCAGAACCAATATCAAGTATAACTTAGTGTAACTTAATTATAAGAATATACTTATACAGGGTCGAATTAAATTACCTGGCAAGACTTCGTAGGCGCCGCGTGTGTTTAGCTTTTATAATTTTATTTGTTAACCTTTACCACTATCATCATCTGCCTAGCTTTTTCTCAACTATGTTGGGGTCGGCTTTCAGTCTAACCGGATGCAGCTGAATACCAGTATTTTACATGGTGCGACTGCTTATCTGACCTTCACAACCCAGTTACTGGGTAATACCCATACCCTTTGGTAAGACTGGTTGTCAGGCTTTCGGGCTTCTCACCCGTAACGACTGTCAAAGATCCACGAATGACAGCCGAGACCAACGGCTTACGTGCTTTCCGAGGCACGGAGGGCTCTCGGTAGGTATGTAAAGATGGTCACCCATCCACAGACCAACCGCGTCAAGCGTAGCTTAGCCTAATCGATCGACCTGTGCGGCTGTTATTATTTAGCCACGGCATCTGCATTTCAGTCAATGTGATAAGTGCCCAAAAGGCTGGTAGCATTACCACGTTGGACGGAAATGCTGATTCTTTGGACTAGCCAGCCTTGGTCACTTAAAGCGTCGACCAACCGCTTGACGATGTCCCGAAATACCTGATGAGCACTCGGACCCCAAGTGTTTCAGCACCAAACGGCTCAAACATATAGCTCCCAATGAGGTTGTTATATTTGAGGTTTTCTGCTCCTGCAGCAGCCGTTCCAGCACAGCCCGCCGTGCTAGGAAGACGGAATGGCGCGAGGGTGGAGGGAGGCTACACAAGTTGCTTTAAGCATTATAATTTGATATCCATACTCGTCAAGCTGTGAAGTTTTGCTAACTCTTTTAATTTGACCGTGTATACGAGCGGCATTGCCCTCATTAAACAAATACTACGTCTTCTTAATAAGCAATATTTTAGAACTTTATCAGTAAAGACTTTCGTTCTAAGTCAGACATTTTATTTTTAGAGAAGCGTGTATGTAGGTATTTGCCCTTGTATTTAAGGAGTACGGTCCCAAAGTGTTCAATTGTGTATAAAGGGATCTTTTGTGTGTATACGTAGAGTTAGATTGAATACTGTGTGAATATTATGAATACAATTTTATTGGGTTTTAAACTTAAATGTGTTTTATTGATTACTATCTTCCGCCCGCGTGGTATGTCGATAAAAAGTAATCTGTGTCCTTGCCCAGGCTTCACGGTATCCCCATACCCAATTTCATCAAAATCGGTTTGGCCGTTTCGGTGATTAGCCGGAAAAAACAGACAGACAATAAAATTTAAGTTGATTTTTTGTTCTATGTACCGTATATTTAAAGTTTCATATGCTGCTAAAAAGCTGTTATTTTGAAATCACAAACAGACTGGTTCAATTATATTTCTTTGTATAGACTAGCTGACCTGATAAACGTTGTCCTGCCTAAATTGCAGTCATTAGTTTATATGAAAATCCCATAGAAAAAAGGGCGTTCAGTTTTTCCCCGATTTGAAAACTTTCCGGGAAACTTTTCCACTTGTTCCTTCCATAAAAACCTAATTCGGTCTATGGCCTGAATTAGGTTTTAAAATGTTCGTTATAAAGAACATTTAAAACAAAAACTAGCCAAATCGGTCCAGCCGTTCTCAAGAGATGCGCTTACCAAAGAACAATAGTTCACTTTTCAGAATTAGGGTGAAATCGACGAGCAACCTGTTACCATAGATTCTGAACATGATTCATGGAACGAATAATTGTACATTTAGTATTTTATCTATGATTTCAACGCTGGGGGCGTTGAAATTATTCATTCCATGAAAAAAAAATTGCTGTTCCTTACATTTTGACCGCGTAGGTATTCCCGCGTAGATACAATCTATTTATCTAACACGAAATCAGGTTAGTTACACCATTTATATCTCAAAAACGGCTGGACCGATTTTAATGATCTTTTATTTAATAATAATAATATATATATAATAATATAATATTCCACAACTATCACACAACGCCGTCTAGTCTCAAGCTAAGCAGAGCTTGTGTTATGAGTACTAGACAACTGATAAACATACTTATATATTTCTAAATACATACATATATAGATAAATTACACCCATAATTTGTTGGATTTGTCTTCGCCCCGAATAGCAGAATAATTATTCAAACAAAAAAACTGAGGCGGTACGAAGTCCGGTCAGCTAAAACTGCTATGATTTTTTTATTTCGTCGTCAGGAGTCCCCTAGCATAATAAGCATAAGTCATGGTTTTAGTTTGCGCGTCTATGTCCTAGCCACCCTGTAAAAAGACAAACTCTTGGGAAAAGACATAAATAAAATAGTCAAATGCCATAGACATAACAATTTATTGTTTTACCTACATACTAAAAACAAACGTACAATGGTTTGTACAGACGCCAGCACATCAAGTTACTACAATCTGTCAGATTTCTTTAATAGATTTTCGACTTTATTGCTAAATCATAAGGTTCAAGGTTGATTGGGAAAATCTGACAGTTTCGGGTAGGTTGACCTGCTGGCGTCCGTACAACAACAGTTAATCCAAACCACAATTAGGTAAGGCCAGGCCAATTTACACTTAACATTAAGATTTGGCTTACGACTATTTCAATATTTAGGGCCTGTGCACACCACGTTTTTTAAACGCGCCGTTGACGCGCGTTTTAGAAACGTGCGGCGACGGCGCGCTTTTATCCTACAGAGCAGTGCCTGCCAGTAACTGACTCGCGTGCGTATCGCGTCTGTGTTGCTCATGATACCTCATTTACATAATATTATCTTTCTTTGCAATCATTCTAAACAGCCTCAGACATCTTGACAATCCTATCCTCAATGATTCTCCTAATATTAGCGTTAACACTGGGCAGCTCACTATGCTTCCGAACAGATTGCTCGATCTTCTGCACCTGGGATAGAAATTGTATATCCAGAATTAATACAATACCGAACACAACAATCGATTAAATCTGTGAAGTTTCGCTACATAATTTAATTTGACCTGGACAGTCAGGTAAACATTCCCAATTTTTTTAAAAATAGAACCTATTTTTTTGAAGTTGGCTAAAAAGAACTGGGTCCTTAACCTAAATATTCGCCGAGCATTCATGGGGGTGTTTCGGAAAGCATATAGAGTTCTGTAAAAAAAAATCGGGCCATCTTTTATAACAGGACCCATACTTTTGAATTTAGGACAAATATTTTTGAATAGGGCTGTTTTATGTCATCCATCATTTGCCTAACCTCGAAGCGACTGCTTATCTGACCTCCAAAACCCAGTAACTGGGTAACAACTAACAACACACCTTTCGTGTCGCCCAGGCAAGGTATCACTGGTCGTCAGATGTTTGGGCCCCGATGACTGGTTATTTTATATCCACCTGGGTGTAATCTAGAGGTTCTAGTTTTACCTGTTGTATCTCCCTGGGCCACGCGACGAAGTTCGTGATGGTGCAGTTGCGAGGGGAGCCGATGCGGCCGGTGCGGCCACAGCGGTGGATGTAGTCCGCCGTGTACAGCGGGAAGTCGTAGTTTATTATGTGCTGTGTCTGGAATCGAAAATCAAATTAGTTAGAGAGGTGCTTGAAACTGTAGACTCTGCAGTTTTTCTGGGCATAACAGTTAGATGTCAAACTTGACCCACATATTTTATCAAACCTAGCAGGGAGGCTCAGTTCGGCCGCCTACACCGTCGGGCAAGTAAGTACAATACACGAAGTACATAGTAAATGGATAGCTGACATGAAATCAATGCAAACGGAAATTATAATAGGGCCAAACTCCGTAAAGTGTCACGTTTCTGAGATATGAACGTTCAAAGTTGATCACGCGACATCCATATTTTCATAATTTGCTTACGTTTTGTTACATAGATGTTTGTAATTAATAATCAGTCTGAAACTCTGAATGTTTAAAGTAATCAAACATCTGTTTGCATTGATATCAGTTAACGATATAAATAGGTTCCAAGCGAGGCCGCCATTTACAAAAAAAAACAAAATGGCGGACAAGTAGATATAAATAAATAATAAACATTTATGTCAGAATGACTTCCATATTTGTTAGTAACAATGTAAACTTATAAACTACTAGCTTCTGCCCGCGACTTCGTCCGCGTGAAATTTCATCCTCCCCTCATTCACCCTCTTAAAAAATTCCACCCGAATTTCGAAAAACCCTTTCTTAGTGGATACCTACTCTTCACAAAGAACACACCCTCCAAGTTTCATGTCTCTAGGACCAGCGGTTTGGGCTGTGTGTTGATATATCAACAATCAGTCAGTCAGTCAGTTTACCATCTATATATATATATATATATCCATCTATATATATAAAAGAAGAAACTGACTGACTGAATGAATGACTGACTGACTGACTGACTGACATATCAACGTACAGCCGAAACTACTGGGTCTAGGAATGTGAAATTTTGCACACGGCTTCCTTTTATAATGTAGGGGAGCACTAAGAAGGGGTTTTTGGAAATTCAACCTTTAAGGGGGTGAAAAGGGGGGATTTCGTTTGTATGAAAAATCTTATTCCTTGAGTTAATAAACTTGAAACTTGGCACGAATACTTATCTAAGTAAATTATTAAGTTTGGCATTTTTTGTTTTTCTTAACTACCCCCTAAAGGGGGATTGGGGGGTGTCAAAGTTTGTATGGAAGAATTTTAACGGGCTGTCCGATTAACTCGAAACTCAGTATTTATACTTAAGACCAAAAATAGAGAATAACGTGTATCAGGGTTTTTCGAAAATGTACCCCTAACGGGGTGAGAAGCGGTAGTTAATTTTACAGGGGAGGATTTTACTGCGTGACTTGATTTACTCGAAAATTTGTATAAATAATCTTTGAGTCAAGTAATGAACACATCACAAACTATTTTCCGAAATTCCACCCCCGCGAGGGTGAAAAGCGGGGATACAGTTTATATGAAAAATCTTATTCATTTGGTTAATAAACTTGAAACTTGGCACGAAAGTAAATTATGAAGATTGACACTTTTTGTTTTTCTAAAAGGGGATTGGGGGGTGTTAAAATTTGTATGGAAGAATTTTAACGGGCGGGCGGTCCAATTAACTCGAAACTCGGTATTTATACTTAAGACCAAAAATAACATGTATCAGGGTTTTTCGAAAATGTACCCCTAACGGGGTGAAAAGGTGTAGTTAGTTTTAGGGTTTTTCAAAACTCGACTCCTACCAAGGTGGAAAAGGGTAATAAAGTTTAAGGGGTGGATTGCTGGGAAATATAGTAGGAAATGCACTAGCACATAGCGCCACCAGTGGTTCGCAGAGCACTGGCTCCAGCGAAAGAGCCAAAATGGTCTCCGACACATGACAACATCCTTGTGCCACAAAGGCTGAAAAGCCGAAACAGTTTTTTAAAGTGTGTCGTCAACTCACTGGTGAACCATGACAAGAAAGACTGAAGCTGTGGCGATACAGTCCTTCCTTACCTAAACCGTTCGTCCCACACGCTGAAGACCCCCCACCTGGACATGAGTAACCTTGGGTAACCTGGAAGTCTTTAAACAGACTCCGGACGCTGGTTAACTGAAGTAAAGAAAACCTGTTCAGGTGGAGATTCATAGACGACTCCGCCTTGGAGTGTAAATGTGGTGCTGTTCCACAAACGATGGGACACTTAATATCGTGTCCTGCATGTCCTGTCAGCTGCACGTTATAGGAACTGGTGGACGCTGGTAATGGCGCCAAACAAGTAGCCGAATTCTGGGCCGAGTCCATTTAGATTGCTATCGACACGCTAAGAAGAAGAAGGGGTGGATTTTACTGCTTGCTTCCATTAACTCGAAAATGAGTAGGTATCGGTCTTTGAGTCAAGTTATGGACACGTCATCCCAAACGATTTTTTAAAAATCCACCCTTGTTGGGGTGAAAAGCGAGGATCCTGTTTATTTGAAAAATCTGATTCCTTTGATCTACAAACTTAAAAATTGGCCCGAATACTTATTAATCTAAATAAATGATAAAGATCATAAACATACATATTCGAAATTTTTAGAGGAAAGTACGAAATACACGCGGACGAAGTCGCGGGCAAAGTGCTAGTTTTATATATATAGATTCTAAGTGTGTGAGGCACGTCGATCCTGGGGAGTGTCTACTTGACTGCGTGCAGTCGTATCCACCGCCCCAAGATTGGAGAGTCTCACCTATCAAATCAACCAACGTTCTAGGAATGGTGTATGCCAGGTATTTAATAACCTTAATTCCCTTGAATACTATTCTATTATAAAAATAAATAACTACAAAACACTCACCCTAATAGTATCCAATCCTCTCGACGCAATATCAGTACAGGACAACACATTCACCTTCCCGCTCCTGTACATCTCAAACTTGCCCATCTTCAGAGCGACGGCCATCTTGCCATTTATATTGATACATTCAATATTGTTCTCGTTCAAGAACATTGATACGAAATCGCATGTGGACGTCTGGTTGGAGAATATCATCACTGGACGGCTCTGGTTCACGTCGGCTTGAACTAGTTTCAGGAGCTCTAACGGTTTCTGAGCTTTTCCGATGCGCATGAATCTGTTGAAGAAATTTTATGTCATTGTAATCATCAGATTGCATCATCTCTAACATCATCATTTCAGCCGAAAGACGTCACCGCCACTTCGACCGATTCTGTGCTTCCAGCATCCAGCGAATTTCTGTGGCCTTCACAAGGTCAACGGCCTCCCAGAGCATGGCAAAGTCTTATTACTAGACGGTAATTAAATTATTTATTCTGTAACAATGCAGTGTCTGGTCTGGAAACCTTTGAGGAAGGTGGTAGAACTGTTAATAAAGAAAATAAAGCGACCCTAGCTGACAGTCGACACACATGCATCCGCCATCGTGTAGCTCAACATTATCTAAGGAGCTCAACAACCCGACCGCACTTATGTTGGCAAAAAATTTCAAGCGGACGAAGTCGCGGGCAGAAGCTAGTTTATTTATAAATTTTAAAAACCATAAGGCTTGATTTGTAGTGCAATGGAAAGTTTTTTGTAGTGCATTAGAAATCAGAATATGGAAATCACATACTATACAGTAAAAGAAAATATCACTCATCTGCCTAACGCTAACCTTTTCCCAACTATGTTGGGGTCGGCTTCCAGTCTAACCCAATGCATATGAATACCTGTATTTTACATTAGAGTGACGACCTCCACAACCCAGTTACTGGGTAATACGATACCCCTCGGTAAGACTGGTTGTCCTTTCGAGCTTCTGACGACCTGTAAAGATTGTCACAGATCCACGAATGACAGCCAGGACCAATATGCTTTCCAGGGCACGGAGGGGTCTGGATGACTCATCCACGGACCAACCATGACAAGCGTAGCCTAATTTGATTGATCCAAGCCCCTCAAAAATATATTACCTATATCAGTTTCAATTACTCACTTATGAGGTACATGCGGTAGTAGCCTATGGATGTTGCTGGTGGTGATTGTCTTCAGTGACTCAGGGTCCACGAAGGCACTGACTGCGGCGGGTAATTCGTGAGGCATGGTTGCACTGACCAAAGTTATCTGACACCCGGCTGGAGGAGTTTGAATTTCGACTTTGTGATGTATCTGCAATACATAAGTCGAGATCAAGAGGTAGCCCAGTTCACAAAAAAAAATAAGTGAGTTAATATAAAATACAGGATGGCAGGGACATCGACGCGCATCCTTAACAGGTTATCCATGGTAACCCGGTATTCAGTACCTGATTCTGAACTCCCCTGTGCTGCAACTTTTGGTTGGTTATTAAAAAAAACTGTCTTTCATCATTATGAACTTAATATGAAACTCAAATAAATATAAAAGGATAAGTAACAAAAACTAAAAAAAGGTAATTTTTAACCGACTTCAAAAAAGGAGGTTTCTCAATTCGACCGTATATATATATATTTTTTGTATGTTTTTTATTATGTCACGCTTTTAACAAAATCTGGCGCACAGTTACCAATGCAACTGCTAAAGATCGTATTATTGAAGCTAGCTCAAAAACTACCCAAGCAAAGTTAAAAATTTGCATAGAATTGCCAGATATGCAGTACATTTATGCATTTGTACATAAGAATAATATCATATACTAAATCCTTCCTGAAAGTATGTACACACAGCTCCTTTAAGTAGTTACCCCACCAAAAGACATGTGCGTTCAAATCCGTGATAGGCCCAAGTTGGTTTTTGTATTTTGCAAAAACATTTTATTTTAAATAATGTATTGTTTTAGTGAATAAAGAAGTTTAAGTAAGTATTTTTTTTTTTAATTCTGTTTTTATGATTGTTTTTTTCAATAAAACAATACTTTTGCGACGACAAGCAACAATAATAGGGTTAACATTTACGACAACTTATTCATCGTCTAAATAGACTGGAGGTTTCAAGACCGCTTACCGTGCATAAGATTGGAAGTTCAAATCCTATATAGGCACGAAATGTGCTTTTTGTTCATTATATTATTTTGATATATATTTCTATTTTGTTTTAAGTAGTAATTATTTACAAAGAATTAAAAATCAAGAAAAATAAAATACTTTATTAATCATTTAATAATATTTATTATTGCTATTATTTAACAAAACTATGATCTTATTTTACAACAAACAGAACAACTATTTTAGTTCTCATAAAATCAGAAATCATTTAAATAAATAATTGATAAAATTAGTAGTCGTTTACTCTTCGCCGTTTTAAGTGAACGTATACAAAGTTCTAACTTGAAGGTATGGATTAATTTTATAAAGACAACGTAAGTAAGTAAAATTAATGGATACCCTCAAATTATAACATCTTTCGATTAGACAGGGACCTAAAGATATAATGACTCAGCCGATAGTAGATAACAATTTCATCGCAATTCATATGGGCTCGCTGGCTAGTTCGTCAAACTGCCGGTATGAGTATGACGACGTTCGGTGATGCGATGGTTCGAATCCGAGTCAACACAATGGACTCTTTTTGAAGTATTCTTTAGATTATTCGTAAGGAATTCAATGTTGTAGCAGTGTAACATTTTAAAACTTGAGGGGTTAGGACATAGTGACGCTTTCTGTACATCACGTTAGTGAAGGAAACATCAAAATTGGTTCATTAGTTTTTGAGAAAATCGTGGACATACAAACAAACATAAATACAATACATAGGGGAATACAGAACCTCCTCATTTGAAGTCCGAAAACCTAGCTTTTCTGTATGATCTGTTCACACATACAAACTCTGATAATAGTTTTGTAGGGTAGAGCCCTCCAGTGTTTCAACTTACCGGGAACTTCTTCAACAAATGCGCCAACTTATCAATAAAGCTGTCATCTAACAACGTATCCGCTTCATCCAAGACAACATGATGCACATTATGGATCTTGAAAATACCAGTTGTAACCAGTTTGCTGTATGCTCCAAGTGTAGTCACCAAGACATCACAGTATTCTATGGGTGGGTTCAACATCTTCTGCTTAGTGTGTCCACCCACTAGAGTGGTCACATTGAGGTTGAGTCTTTGAGCTATATTTTGAGCTACATCCCCCACTTGGGTAGCTGGAAAGATGCACAAAAAATTGGACAATTATGTACAGTCAGCAAAAGAGTTGGGTATACAGGATCGTTGGATATAGTTGAAGTTTAGTAAGAAACCGATGGATGTTCTCGAATAAAATTTTATTTTAGTAATAGAAAACAAACAGCTGATTTATCAAATTAAATTTCAGTCGACAACATCCATCGGTTTTTTACTAAAGTTCAACTACTTATATCTGACGATCCTGCCTCTTTTGTTGACTGTACATTGGCCCCTTTAGTCATAAACGTTGGTTAACCCTTTGAACGCCATTGTCACATATACATGACAAGCAAGCGCGTTCCCTGTACGCCAGCCACACAAATATGTGACAAAAAATGCGGTGCACTTTATCACGAAATAAACAATTAAATCATTACTTTTGTGTTTTTATTTGTATACCTTAAATATTTAAAATTGTGCCTTGGCGTGGAGGGCACGCGCGTGCGTTTATGCTCTGGCGTTCGAAAGGTTAGTCTGTTTAACCATACATTTTTGACGTTTAAATGTCACTTAACTTTAATCATGGTTTATAAATAAACCCTATTATCTTTAAAACAAAATTTTCTCAAAATTTAAAACGAAATTGAGTCGAATAGTTAACTTACCTAATTCTCTACTAGGAGTTATAATAACAGCTAAAGGACTGTTAAATTCCTCCTTAATACTAGGTTTCCACTCTAAGATATGTTGGAATATTGGTAGCAAATACGCCAACGTCTTCCCACAACCAGTCTCCGCAGTCATTACAGTGTTGTGACCGGCTAATATAGACGGAATTCCCTTTGCTTGAATCGCAGTAGGCAAAGACAAACCTTGCTCTGACATAACCTCAATCAAACTCGGACACACGCCAATTTCTTCAAAATTCTTCTTGTAAACTTGTTTTTCTTCCTTCTTATTCGCATTTCCGTAGATTACAAAGTAGTCCCCTTTAGATTTATTACTCAACCAGCCTTTGGAAGCCAGCGGTATGCCATCAAACTTACTGTAACTCTGACCATCGAAATGATTTAATTCTGGCCGTTTACACGTTATTAACGGCAACTTTTTCTTCGCCTGTTTGACGCTGTAATATCGGCAATATGATAAATTCAATATGGACCGAAATTTCGACATTTTTATGGCCTTAAAAATTAAATATCGTATGTTTTACAGAATTTACACACAAACATGACTGATGCAGATGACACTGACAGTTTTAAACAGTGCTGCCAATAAAAAATTCTCGATTCCCCGCGTATCAGTGCTGTCAATTCCCCGAAATAATATTTTTGGACTAAAAACACTAGATTTATAAAAAAAAATTTTCACTGCTAAAACTTTTATAAAAAACTATACCTATAATAAAATTAATTCTTACATCTACAGACTACATCCGGGCATCCATACAAAACAAAGTAAGCGCTATGTGCTTATTTTTTTAGTGCAGGTAGGTATGTACAGACGCCAGCAGGTCAACCTACCCGAAACTGTCAGATTTTCCCAATCAACCTTGAACCTTATGCTTTAGCAATAAAGTCGAAATTCTATTAAAGAAATCTGACAGTTTGTAGTAACTTGATGTGCGGGCGTCTGTACCTACATACAAAAAAAAAAATTCATTGTAATCTATAGTGGCCCTTAGTTTATTTGAAACAGTATATTATTTTTGCCATATTTTCGCAGTAGTAGCATATTTCGATTAGGTTCAAAAGAAGATTCCCGCTTTAGCTATACCTTATTTGGTGTCATTACAGCAGCAATGGAGTCATGGTTGAGACTCCTACGTCTACGTCTTTTGTTTGATGTTATTTTGGTTGCTGAAAACCCTCTCCTCCACAGACGTGTATTACATTATTAGTCTAAAAAATTGGTCTGGATTCCCCGAAATTCCCCGATTTTTGTCATTCCCCGCGCTCTCCCCGTGCTAACCCTCAATTCCCCGCAAATCGGGGATTTTCCCCGCGATTGTCAGCGCTGGTTTTAAAATTGACACTGACACTACTGACAGTACACTTTCAACGACAGATTATACTTTAGTACGTTTAGTTTCAACCCTAATGAAAATATTCAGTTTTCAAAACGAAGCTGTAATAATGAATTTATTACAGCTAAGGTAGCTTGACCGAATTGAATTGTGTCTGTCTCAGTATCGGAACTTAATGAGTTAAAATTGTTTGGTATTGGTACCAATGGACGTTTGTTTGGTTGTTCATCCACATTTTAGGTAGTTTTAAAAACAAATGCTTAATCATTCCAAATGTATGGCATAGGGCCGGGAGGTTGAGCCTATTGCCATAACCTGGGCACAAATCTAGACTGCTACTGAGAGATCCCAATGATAAAACTCAATAACACTGCCTGACCTGGGTATTCAACCCAGGACCCCACGCTCAGCAGTACGAACGGCGCGAACGACCACTAGACCAACGAGGTAGTCGAAGTAGGTAGAAGCACAGAAGAGGTACCTACATACATACCTAATTAAAATCAAAATAGAAGCCATGAACGCGACTCTAAATTAATATTAATTAATTACGTAACAAATAATAAGAATGTAAAACAGGATCTGCGAGTTTAGCATTGGGTACAAATAAAAACATTACAATGCTAAAATTATGCGATGTGTACCTAAGAGTTGAATCGAGTAGGTATCTGAAAAATTACTAATGAAGCTAACAGTAGCATGTCTGCTAACAGTCCGGTCGAAATAGACATTCAAGGTTACATCACTGAATCTTAGTTTCATCAATAAAAAGGGATGACAATATCAAAGTCCCCATCGATGTCGTATGTGCAAAAAAAGTTATTCAAGGTTTCGCAAAAATGTTTTTTTTTGCATTTTTAAAAAATAAAAGTTGGAAGCAGGCGGGACCCATTTGAGTTTGAAAATATAATAAAAAAATGGTATGGGTCCCGCCTGCTTCCAACTTTTATTTAATTTAAAATGGCCTTGTTTTTAGCTTTTCCGTTTTTTTAAACTAATTTTTTTTACCGCAGTCGGGTTTTTTTGTTTTTTTAATTACTTGTTTTTTATTTCCAGCTTTTTAGTTTACAAATTTGAAAGATTCCGCAGACGATTTACTTATGTATTAATTATTAGCTGACCCGTAAAGTCACTCAACAGGGAACAAGAAATAATTATTTTATTTAACGTGTTTTTTACGATTTGTCACTTCGAATTACTTTTAACCATATAAGTTGTATATATTTTTGTAATCACCGTTTAAAACCCTTAATTTTGATATTTCACTCGATGGTATTAGAAGAAGAAAAAAAATCGAACTCCACAATAGGGCACCCTAAATCCGCCATTTTGCTTTATTTTTTATTTTAATGTAGCCAGTGACACTCGCGCTACCAAGCCAAATCTAAAGACGTATAATTTATCCAAATCCGTTCATTCGTTTAGAAGTTACGAGGGAACAAAGAAACGGACATACATACATACATACAGGTCAAACACATAACCCTCCTTTTGGGCTTCGCCGCAGTTGGGTAAAAACTAGCTGCGCCCCGCGGTTTCACCCGCATAAGTTACCTCCAGCTACCTCCATACCAAATTTTATCAAAATTGGTCCAGCCGTTTGAGCGTGAAGAAGTAACAAACATATAAACACACCCCCACACGCACTCACACACACCCCAACTTTCGCCTTTATAATATTAGCATCAGACAAAAATCGTAGAGCATGTATCTACTTTGTCCTTACACTTTTTTCCTAAGAATTACTTACATACAGCCTACCGTTTTTGAGATACAGCGATTCAAAAGTTGTAATCTGCACACGTTTCCATCTAAGGTTTCCACATTCCACGCCACCTGTGGAGTAGTGTACAGGTACAGGTACACCGTGTACACGGCGCGCTTTTTACCCGACAACGGCGAAGCAAAAAGAGGGTTATGATTTTGACCGGTATGTATGTACAGACGCCAGCACATCAAGTTACTACAATCTGTCAGATTTCTTTAATAGATTTTCGACTTTATTGCTAAAGCATAAGGTTCAAGGTTGATTGGGAAAATCTGACAGTTTCGGGTAGGTTGACCTGCTGGCGTCTGTACATACGTATCATCATCATCATCAGCCTATAGCAGTCCACTGCTGGACATAGGCCTCATACATACGTATGTTCCCTCATAACTTCAAAAGTACCTACTTATAATAATTTGACAAATGAGATATCGTTAGAAGCGTCTTGACCCTCCGCTGGTTATAGGCTATGTGACGTCACACTAAATTCAATATGGCGGGCTCTGGAGGACATAAAGTAATGAATTTAAAAATAAATATTTTGTGATGGTGCCCTGTGGGGTATCAAATGAAAGGGCTTAATTAGCACATTTCAAAAATATAAATATTAATGAATTAAGGCCCAAAATAATTAAATTTAAAAAAAAGTTTAATAAAAACCAAAATCCAACTAAGTAGGTACTGAAAAGGATGAAACAAGAACGGTAAGGTACGTTCTAGTTTCATCCTTTTCAGTAGTCGGGTTTAGTTTTTATTTTTAAACTTTTTTTTATTACCTATATCGTGATTTCCCCGGCCTCAGTTGCCTTGCCTTTGACAGTCAAAGGCATTACATAACTACACGCTTGCATACCGAACGGTTACGCAAAGATATACCTAAGTACACCCACATAACCCACATTTCGCCAGTGTCCCATGTAAAGCTGCTTTTCCACCAGAGACGTACTTGCAGCTCATGTGAGTGTGTGTACCTATTATGTGTGTTTCATTTTGACAGTTCAACAACATTCATTGCGATATTTACGTTGTGGCCCGTGGCTAAATAATAACAGCCGCACAGGTCGATAGATCAGGTTAAGCTACGCTTGCCGCGGTTGGTCTGTGGATGGGTGACCATCTTTACATAAGTACCGTGACCCCTCCGTGCCTCGGAAAGCCCGTTATTGTGGATCGACGATCATTTATGGATCTTTGACAGTCGTTACGGTAGTCAGAAGTCCGACCAGGCAGTCTTATCAAGGTATATCGTATTACCCAGTAACTGGGTTCTGGAGGTCAGATAGGCAGTCGCTCCATGTAAAATACTGGTATTCAGCTGCATATATCCGGTAAGACTGGAAGCCGACCCCAACATAGTTGGGAAAAGGCTAGGCAGGTGATGACGTAGTTGAGCGGACCTCAAACAATATGAAGCAATGGATTAGCAATATCTTTCAAAATGATTCAGTTTGTGATTGATAGTGTTACCCAATTATGATGCAGATTATCATCTAACAGCCGGTCGATTCTGTAAAAATCTCACCGTGAAAACTTAGGTGAAGCGTGAGTTGGTTTTTGCTAGGAATTGACACTATTGACAACTCACTCCAGGCTCACTTCACCTAAGTTTTCACGGTGAGATTTTTACAGAATAGCACCCAGTTATAGTTTTTATAGTAGGTATCCATAGCACATTACCACGCGTTGAATTATATAATAATATGGCCTTTTGCGTAAATACACTCAGTACCTATTCTAAGAAGTTAATCTATAAGTACCTACCCACAGAATAGAATAGATAATACTTAGTGCAGTGCCTACTCTACATTCTATACTATACCTATGACTATAGGTACTCAATTAGTGATCGATAGGTATATAGCAAAGACTATACAAGGTTATTGGTAAAATAACCTTTTACTTTACCTACCTCTTTCTTACTACTTTTACTATGGGACCAAAAAAAATCAGCTGTTCCCTACATTTATGTTCGTATAACTCGTCAAAATGTAGGGAACAGCTGACTTTTTTCACGATTTCAGGTTTGGTCCCATAGTAAAAGTTGTTCATAATGATGGGTACAATGACCTCCTATGAGGTTGTTAATGTTTTACCAATAATCCTGTATATTCTCGTTGATGTATAGGTACTAATAATAAAGCTGAGTTTGTTTGTTTGATCGCGCTAATCTCTGCAACTATCGGACGGGTTTGAAAAATTATTTTTGCTTCTGATAGCCCAATTCCTGAGGAAGGCTAACATTCACGCTAGAAACCTTGGAAGAACAGTCAGAAAGAACTCTAAACGAAATAATAGCGCGGGCAGGCGATGCTATGCGATGGGATGGATCGTGGGAACAAGACATTTCGCGCGAACGAAGTCGCGAGCAAAAGTTAGTAGGTAACATAATTACGCAAGACCTCATACAGCCCAATTAGAGTAAGTATTGAGTTAAAAGCAAGTACAATGACCAAAAATTTTTTTTTTTAAACCTACTTAATTATTATTAAGAAAAACGTGTTGACCCTATTATTACTTTATGCATTTAAAATTCAGTCTTATTGCCATGAAATAAGGTTTAATTTTCTTTGGCTCAATCGGCCGTCTTAATGGCAAAATACATAATTTTTGTAAAAAACACCTATTTTAAAAGTTAGTAGGTACTGAAACCGATTTAGTACCTAGTCAATCGTGAACAAACTACTTTCATAGGACTTGCGATTATTCTGTTACACTTTGTATGTAGGTACCTACGATAACCATAATCAGCCTATAATATTCCCACTGCTGGGACACAGGCCTCCTCTCGGTGAGAGGGAGTGGGCCGTAATCCACCACGCGGGCCCAGTGCGGATTGGCAGATGTCACAATGTCTTCGAATTTTTGGTTCTAGGACATGCCGGTTTCCTCACGATGTTTTCCTTCACCGTTTTGAGAGCAGTGGTGATGAAATAATTTACACAAAGTAAAGCGCCTGTCTGGGTTCGAACCTACGACCTACAACTCGTAAGTCGCGGCTGTTACCACTTGGCCAGCACTGCTCTATGTAGGTACCTACTTAGGTATAAGTTCTATTTGTGATGAAACAAACAGGATAAACCTATAGGTATGTATCTATGTTTTGTTATTCACCATTCCGTCTTTGTCAGTCTTTAAACCCGGTTCGAAAAGCCGGCATTAATATTTAGCAGCTTTATCTTGCCACGGGCCACGGAACAACTCACATCTCGCAACCAACTCAATGAACGAAGTCAATGCCATAAAATTAAACATTAAAAAAAAGTGAAAAAAAAAAAAACAAAATGAAAATTAATTTCCCGCACATAAAATGGATTGGTGTTATTTGCGGAATTGTGATTGTTATTATTGGACATCAGTTTAAGTAAGTACCTAGGTACCTAATTTAGAATAATCTATCTATAGTACCTACGTGAAAAAAACTTCAAAAAAAAAACTAGGTACACCGTGAAAAATAAGTTTAATTTCGGATGTAGGTAGGTGTCGTCGGTTTTGTATTTTCGTTTTTCGCAACCATCATCTGCCTAGCCTTTTCCCAACTATGTTGGGGTCGGCTTCCAGTCTAACCGGATGCAGCTGAATACCAGTATTTTCCATGGAGCGACTGCCTATCTGACCTCCACAACCGTTAGGTACTGGGCAATACGATACCCCTTGGTAAGACTGGTTGTCAGACTTTCGGGCTTCTGACTACCCGTAACGACTGTCAAATATCCACAAATGACAGCCGGGATCAACGGCTTAACGTGCTTTCCGAGGCACGGAGGGGTCTCGGTATGTAAAGATGGTCACCCATCCACAGACCAACCGCGGCAAGCGTAGCTTAACCTGATCGATCGAACTGTGCGGCTGTTATTTTTTAGCCACGGACTTCCGAAATGAAAGTTATCTTTCACCTTGTATAATCTAGGTACTTAGTGTTTTTTTTTATTTGTGAGGTACCTAACTACCTACCTAGTTACCTCAGACAAATTCGTGGACCTTCACTTGCTAAGTAAACAACAGTGACAGGAAGCTATTATAACATCATTCATCACCATAATACAGGATAATTTTTTATGCATTGCGCAAATTTTCACAGGATGTTCTACTCATGAATATGAACAACTTTTACTATGGGTTCAACTATGAAATCACGATAAAAAAAAACAGCTGTTTCATACATTTTGGTCGAGTAGGTATTGAACTTTTGTATGAAACAGCTGATTTTTTTTTCGTGATTTCAGGATAATTTTTTATGCATTGCGCAAATTTTCACAGGATGTTCTACTCATGAATATGAACAACTTTCACTATGGGTTCAACTCTGAAATCACGAAAAAAAAAACAGCTGTTTCATACATTTTGGTCGAGTAGGTATTGAACTTTTGTATGAAACAGCAGATTTTTTTTTTCGTGATTTCATATAGGTGGAAAAAATACGTAGGTATTGATGAAGCTAACGAAGCTAACTCAAAAACCACTAATCAGAACTTGACTTTTATATGACCATCCTTAAGTATGTACTTGTCTATCAGTCAGTGATACCTACCCTTTCAGAAAAAAGAAGAATTTTTCAAAACGGAGTTCGTAATAAATACTTATAAAAAAACAAACGTAGGTATTGAAAACCTACTTTTTTTGGAGTCGGTTAAAAATAAAAGAGAAAGACACATTATAAATTATTCTCATGGAAATATTCTCTTGAAATAATAGCACGTAATTATTGCAATTAAGTCGTATTTGTTTTATAATGCAGCGAGGTAGGTAATTGCGTAACACAGTTTACTATCAGTCAACACTATCAATTGGCCTAGACTGAACAAAACTTGGTCAAAATTGACTTTGAATGAAATGATGGCTAGTGCTACAAACGACCCCTTTAAGGGTTAATTGTACCAAAACTGCATAGGGTAATAAAACGCGAATTAAGGTATTAAGCACATCATTCAAATTAGGAACAAAAAACATCGTGAGATCGGTGTTTAATCAACACAAATGCGAAGTAGCTAATAACAATAACATAACAATTCTTCACTTCGAACATTAATAAAATAAGTTTTTATTAACTTTTTAATCACCTTGGTTCACACGTTGCATATTTTCTATTATCTAGCTTTATAACAATTAAATATATCTAAAATATAAATAATCAACAACAATAGATGGTATGGAGGTACAATTGACCACCCTGGTACAATTGCACCAAAGTATCTTTAGAAAAACCATCTAATAGTCACATAATTCGATACTTATAGTTTCCATATTTATCATAAATCAAAATTTAAATATCCGTTTAAACTGGCAACAACAATTACTTGTCGAAAAGGCTCCGGTTACGAATTACAACCAACTAGCTGCGCCCCACGGTTTCACCCGCGTAAATGTCGATCCCGTGGGAATATCGGGATAAAAAGTAGCCTATATGTTAATTCAGGGTATCAGCTACCTCCATACAAAATTTTATCAAAATTGGTCCAGCCGTTTGAGCGTGAAGAAGTAACAAACATATTATAAACATACACACACACCCCAGACTCACAAACTTTCGCCTATAAAATACTTATTAGTGTGATAACATTTTACGTAAAAATTTACCGCGGCTTGCGGATCTAAAATTTACAGCACGCGCGCCAATTCAAGTGGCGCGTGTGCTGGCGCACTCACACGTGCAAAATTTAGCTCAGTAGAAGAAATATCGATTATGGTACTATTGAAGTATTGACCCGTGTTACTATTGTACCCGGTCTACCCTACTTATGTATAATAATTACAACTTCAAGAGGAAGTGATACTTTATGTAATAATAACATTAATGATACCTACTTGTTAAATACGAAAATTATAGATTGCCAACCTTGAATGACCTGCTTAAAGTACCTGCTTAGCCACCTCGAGGTGGAGGACAGCCACTCGGCAATATTTTGATTCCCTTTACCTACGAGGTGCAAGTGTCAATACGAATTTAACACCTTCCGGCGCGGTAATAGTACATTATGATACATGTGTGCTATGTTGATCATTATGCACGAGGCGATATTATCGCGCGAGCCGCAGGCGAGAGCGATAAGAAAGCCGAGTGTATATTGATTAATGCACACGCGTTTCATACGACGTTTTTCAACACACTTGCGAGGAAAAAAAACAGACTTGTATTGTTAAATATTAACTTGTATGGAAAATGGCGCGCTGGTTTTGTTTTCCCGCGCGCCGTGCTAGCCAGCACTAGCTATGCGCGCGCAACATTGACTCATTTTATATATATTAATCTATGGCACAGACAACACCGATACAGCCTATAGAAAAAATATAATAAACACAAACCTGAAAATTGCAAAAAACCTAAGAATTTCGCGGTCTACCACTGCGCATTCACCTTAAATTGTCTGTGGTCCCCTGCGAGTTCATTTTGCGACCAAGGACAATACAGACTATTTAAAAAAAAAATGAAATATAGCCCGCGGATTTTTTCTTTCGGCATGAAGTCTCTTTGGGCGCTTTTCGAATTAGCTATAATCGCTCACATCACAGCGCTCACATCATCTCCATGGACGTAATATTACGTCCATGCATCATCTCACATGCGTTCCGATTTAGATATTACTATTATGACTGCTGAGAGCTGGCAACAATTCGGAACACTCGTGAACGCGCTCACATGACAGTGCTTACACAATGTAAAAAAGATATTATTACAGTATTTCTTTGTATAAACACCACATTTCTTCTTCAATTTCAAAAATGCCACGTTAGTTTAATTTAAAGATGATGCAACTCAAAACAAAACACACACTGACACAACCTCATACACACACTGTAATTTTTGACAGCGCTCACGGTGATATTATTCTAGGGCATGGTCGGCATTATCGCAAGATGGCGAATGTCATGACGTCATCTATGACGATTCACGGGACATCGTTATCGTTATCGCGCTCACGCTAATTCGGTTATTTCCCAATTCGGAACACATCGATTATTTCCCAATTCGGAACGCAGGGTTTGATGAGATTAAAAAAGCGCGCGTCTCCGACTAGTAAATAGTTATCTGTGGTATTACAGAACATGTGGATTAAAGTAAAGAAAAAGCACGCGTTCGTAATACACTCCATTATGGACCTTAAAGCGGTTCAATAAGAGCCACTTTACGAGCAAGTGTGTTGAAATAGTACATTATGATACATGTGTGTATATTGATTAATGCACACGCGTTTCATACGACGTTTTTCAACACACTTGCGAGGAAAAAAAACAGACTTGTATTGTTAAATATTAACTTGTATGGAAAATGGCGCGCTGGTTTTGTTTTCCCGCGCGCCGAGCTAGCCAGCACTAGCGATGCGCGCGCAACATTGACTCATTTTAAATATATCAATCTATATCTATGGCACAGACAAAACCGATACAGCCTATAGAAAAAATATAATAAACACAAACCTGAAAATTGCAAAAAACCTAAGAATTTCGCGGTCTACCACTGCGCATTCACCTTAAATTGTCTGTGGTCCCCTGCGAGTTCATTTTGCGACCGAGGACAATACAGACTATTTAAAAAAAAATTGAAATATAGCCCGCGGATTTTTTCTTTCGGCATAAAGTCTCTTTGGGCGCTTTCCGAATTAGCTATAATCGCTCACATCACAGCGCTCACATCATCTCCATGGACGTAATATTACGTCCATGGACGTGCATGTGAGATGATGCATGGATGCATCATCTCACATGCGTTCCGATTTAGATATTACTATTATGACTGCTGAGAGCTGGCAACAATTCGGAACACTCGTGAACGCGCTCACATGACAGTGCTTACACAATGTAAAAAAGATATTATTACAGTATTTCTTTGTATAAACACCACATTTCTTCTTCAGTTCTTCTTCTTTGGTTAGGTGGCGACTGTCAGCCAGAAGCACAATTTCAAAAATGCCACGTTAGTTTAATTTAAAGATGATGCAACTCAAAACAAAACACACACAACCTCATACACACACGTGTCATTTTTGACAGCGCTCACGGTGATATTATTCTAGGGCATGGTCGGCATTATCGCAAGATGGCGAATGTCATGACGTCATCTATGACGATTCACGGGACATCGTTATCGTTATCGCGCTCACGCTAATTCGGTTATTTCCCAATTCGGAACACATCGATTATTTCCCAATTCGGAACGCAGGGTTTGATGAGATTAAAAAAGCGCGCGTCTCCGACTAGTAAATAGTTATCTGTGGTATTACAGAACATGTGGATTAAAGTAAAGAAAAAGCACGCGTTCGTAATACACTCCATTATGGACCTAAAAGCGGTTCAATAAGAGCCACTTTACGAGCAAGTGTGTTGAAAAGGCTGTAACAGTTTTTTAAAAATTAAGCCAAACTTCCTTGTCTTCAACGTAGGTAGTCTTTATGTAATCTAATATTAAGCTTTTTGATATGGACATGTTTGATGTGGGTTTTAAACTTTCCATCGCTAAGTTCTGCAACCGACTTTGGCGACTTGATAAAAGTAGAATAAATGACTTGCTAGTTTAAGTAAAGAGATTTTTTTATACAAAATCACAATACTGTCATAACAGTACCAACAATGTCACGGAAAATTAAATAGTTTACCTAGAGCGGTACCTAGACGGCTATAGCCGTATCCGTATACCTAGAGCTTTGTGGATGAAATCTGTTTACGTGTGGGTATGGCACACATTGAAAGCTCGTACACCACTGGTTTTTTATATTCTTTGCTTTAGTACCTACTTCTACGGAAGACACAGGTGTCGTATAGGCTATAATAGGCTTTTCATATGCCCCGAACTTAAAAATCTAGAGGAGTAAAGTCAGGCGACCTCGCAGAAACTAAGTGACAAGTGTGTTAGAGCTGTACCCAATGGAATAGCAATGAAGCCCATTCAATTTGAAAATTTAGAGAATTGTGATATTTACACACATGACATCAAAACTGTCTAGGGATCAAGAACATTTTTAACTATAAAAAAATATCCAATTAATATTTACCAAATCTAGTCTTCCAGACTGGATGGCTTCTTACTTTAACTCCTATGTTTAAGTTAACAACTTATTCCCTGTATTTTGTAAAAATTAAGAAAAATTGTAATTTTTGCTAATTGTGGAAATTAACATTACCTACCTAAATGGCAAAAATGAGGATTTTTAAATTTTTTATTGTAAAGATAAAAACATTACTTAATAATCTGTGTTTACACCATTGACACGAATCATACAATCAGTGATTTGGCATGCTTAAAACCAGTTGATCAAAATCAATGGAATGAATGGCACACGTTCTTTCTAACAAGTCAAAAAGTTGTTTTGCAGACCCCATGCACGAAGTTACGAATTCTGGGTTTTCAAGAATACAGTATAAAAAATTAGAGAATCTACCTATTTTTAAATTTATCTGTAGATTTATAATTTAAGCTTAGGTATTCCAAAGTCCAGAGTTCGACCCTTTCCAGCAATGGCTACGGCCTTGTGTGTAATCTTTTGCCAATCTACTCAGACACAAAGCATTTATTGCAATTAAACCAGTTACAGGCACTTTTGAACTGCCAAGGAGTCGGTCAGTCAGAAATAATTATGAAGCTTGAGCAGTAGTGGCCATGTGTGGTAACGGCCGCGACTTACGAGTTGTAGGTCGTTGGTTCGAACCCAGACAGGCGCTTTACTTTGTGTAAATTATTTCATCACCACTGCTCTCAAAATGGTGAAGGAAAACATCGTGAGGAAACCGGCATGTCCTACAACCAAAAATTCGAAAACATGTGACATCTGCCAATGTGCGGATTGGCAGATGTCACATGTTTTCGAATTTTTATTATTTGAATGTAGATTACGGCCCACTCCCTCTCACCGAGAGGAGGCCTGTGTCCCAGCAGTGGGAACATTATAGGCTAATTATGGAAGCTAGTTACCCATTCCAAAGCGTAGTACTCCTAATGCAACTAACATTAATCTTTTCAGAAACATCTTGCATGCTGCTTCGATAGCAGAAGTGAAGGTGCTGTTCCCATTGATCAAGCTGGTACAGATAGCTGTTGTAAGCCTGACCCGATTGGACTCCAGTGCATCGCTGTATCCACCACATGCGCATGTACAGGGTAAGAAGTGTGATGCTTGGTTGGTTTTTAGGGGAAAGGAGCCCGATCTAGGTAGACGGGATGTGCAAATAAAAATTAATCAAGGAATAAAAATGCTTATTTTAAGCATAGGTACATAACATAATCAGCGTATAATGTTCCCACTGTTGGGACACGGGCCTCCTCTCTGTGAGAGGGAGTGGGCCGTAATCCACCACGGGGGCCCAGTGTGGGTTGGTAGATGTCACATGCCTTCGAATTTTTGGTTCTAGGACATGCCGGTTTCCTCACGATGTTTTCCTTCACCGTTTTGAGAGCAGTGGTGATGATATAATTTACACAAAGTAAAGCGCCTGTCTGGGTTCGAACCTACAACTCGTAAGTCGCGGCCGTCACCACTGCTCAAAATATTTTAAGCACGTAAAGGTTAATTTTTGATTGCACCATATATTTGTCTTACAGATTACGTTAATGAAAACGACATTTCTAAAAGTCATCATGCGTACTACAGAGTACCTACTTTTACTTTAAGGGTTGACGACCCTGGTAGGTAATTGCGTAACACACTATCAGTAGCATTAGTAGCAATGGGTTTCATTTTGACAATAATTCAAAAACATTCATTGCTATAGGTATAATTTACGTTGCTGAGCACTGAGCAGACACATTTTTCTAACATACGGAGCAATGGATGAGCAATATCCTTCAAAATGATTCATATTGAGATTGATAGTGTATTACGCAATTAGCGCCCTCAACGTGGGAAAAGAATTTGTTTGAAAATTGCACGACATTATCGGTCCTTGGAGCTCGTACCTACGTATGAGGTCTTTTTACGCTCGAAGGTTGCCTGGAAGAGATCGCAGAAAGCGATAAGGCCGCCCATTGTATGTTTTGTATTAATCGTATTTTTTTGTTATGTATTTTCTGGTGTACAATAAAGTATATATAAATAAATAAAGTCCACTTGTTCCTCCACATCGGGGATATCCGTTAGAACAACTAGAAGATAGAGGCTTCCCAGCATTTACCCCATGTTATTACAACCTTAGACAGACCTAAACGTGGAATCGTTTACTTTATCGCCTTATTTATTGTTTGAAAAGCCTAGCCTGTCGTACTTAGTTCACTTTAAGAACCAACACAGAAAAAAAATTTAAGAGGCCAAAAGGACATTGCAAAAAAAAATCTACTCCTACCTATATTATCTATCGATGATAGGTAGGTACACCGTTTACCTAATTCGTGTTGTACAAGATACCAGTACCTAAGTATTGAATTTTGTAATAATAGATAATGACATGTGTATAAAGCAAGCTGCATACCTAATATGTGTAACCCTTGACCTGCAGTATTATTATTATAATTTTTTAACGACATCTGTACGATTGTGTCTTTAAAACCCTATTTACACGATGCAAGTTTCTGGAAAGTTCAAGAGCAATAATCGCATACCTACCTAATTATAAGCACGTTCAATTATTGCCATTCAAGAATTGCATGCAAGTGTTTACACGCGTGCAATTGCATGCAATAATTGAATGCAAGGTTTGCCGCTCAATAATCAAAATCAAAACTGTCACAAAATGAATTCCATTGCTACTTACTGATAGATAGTGTTACGCACAGCATTATATTGTAGTCTTTGGTTACGCAATCAGCCCGCAGCCCAATGAGGGATTTTCCTTTTTTTTTTAACTCTTCCCTAGTCGCTGGATAGATGGCGCTGACCTTGGTAAGTTACTGCAAGGAACGGAACTTCACATAATTTTTTGATTATTTCACTTGGATCTAATTTTGAGATCGTAAAACGAAAGCAAACGAAGGCAGTCAACAAGTGTATGTGACGTGATGCAATGTTTTTTTTTCCAAGCGTTTTGGCTTTGACACCTAGTAACGTAGTCAGTACAACGCCATCTACAGAGTTCTTGGAAACTATTTTTTTTAAATACTCAAAAAAAACCTCTCATTGTGTAACGCATTCCGAAGGATTCTGAAGGAAATTCCTAATCCATTGCTTGTTTAAAAAATTCGTCTGCTCGACAACGTAAATAACGCAATTAATGTAAATGTTGGCGAATTGTCAAAATGAAAGGCATTGCAATTATAAGTGTGTTACGCAATTACCCAGCAGGTTTCCTCATGATGTTTTCCTTCACTGATGTCAAGTAATGTCTAGATAAACTCAGATACATATAAATTGAAAAAGTTACATTTAAAACCACAACCTCGTACATAAGAGGCGGGGCCTTCACCACTGGGCCAAAATACAAATATTACGTTTAGCGCTAAATATATTTAGCTATTTGTGGTGCAAGAGGGCCTAGAATTGCATTACCTTTCTTTACATGTTCCAGATGGTCAAACGTTTGACTTCATAATAGTGGGTGCAGGATCAGCAGGATGCGTGTTAGCCAACAGACTGACAGAGATACCCAACTGGAATGTGCTGCTCATTGAGGCTGGGGACGATCCGCCAGGAGCTTCAAACGTTAGTACAAAGAGTCAATTCTTACCGAATGACTAAACATGCGATTCGCTTCTAGTCTCTGGTGCGATGTTGTGTTAACCGTCCTGCTCTAAAGTCACACCTGGCATTTGCAGCAGTAAAATATTGCGTCCTTACATCTCCAGTGATCTAGAAGTTTGATTTAAATTGTTTGAATAAAGTACCTACACAGTTTATCTGGGAAGTCAATCTCTCATTTCTGCAAATTCAATTAAATGTGCAGATACGTTGAAACCCTCGAAAAAGTTGTCAAAAAGACCAACGCCCTTTGGGGGTTTGATTTAATCATAAATATCATCAATTACCTTTTGTTTATTCCAGATCCCAGGCTTATCAGTATTAGTATCAGCCGCTCTACCCGACTGGAACTATTACACGGTCGACGATGGCTTCTCCAGCCAAGGTCTCAAGACGAAGACCATCCAAAATCGAAGAGGTAAGATGCTGGGAGGATCCAGCGGTGTCAACTTCATGTTCTATGTTAGAGGAAATAAGGTAGACTATGAAAGCTGGGCCGAAGAGAACCAGGGCTGGGATTGGGACAATGTGACCTCATACTTCAAGAAAAGTGAACGTTTAAACGATAAATATATAATGAATAGTGATTCAGCCGATTTACACAGTACCAAAGGATATTTAGGCATCACACAACCTAATTGGGAACATAAAACGAAGGATTACTTGAAGGCTTTCAAAGAAAATGGTCATAAAATTCTTCTGGATTACAATGGGCATCAGCAGTTGGGATATGCGCCATCAAGTTTTACTGTAGATAAAAATGTTCGACAAAATACAGCCAACGCTTTTCTAAACCCGATAAAGGACAGAAAAAATCTGCACGTCCTAAAAAATACACTTGTCAGGAGAGTTATATTAAACAAGTACAAAAGAGCAATAGCAGTTGAAGTAAAACTTCCCGAAGGAGAAATTATGAAACTGAATGCAAGGAATGAAGTCGTTTTATCTGCTGGGACCATCAACACTCCACAGTTACTTATGCTATCTGGCATCGGACCGAAAGACCATTTAAAAGAAATGAACATAGATGTGGTACTAGATTTACCAAACGTCGGCCAAAATATGCAAGACCATCCCTTTCTTCCTGTAATTATTTCTGGAAAAAGGAGCATGTCTTCAATCTTAGAAAACATTGAGCCTTTAGGGAGTCTAGATCGTTTTCCTACGCCAACAATTTTGGGATTTGTAGCTCTTAACAAATCTCAAGACTATCCCGACTATCAGATCACTGCTGTACCTACACCAACGGCTGCAATTCTTCCACCCTTACTATGTTCGGATACTTTTACGCTAAAAGATGACTCTTGTATAGCTCTAGCAGATGCCACGCAGCAAAGAGGATCCTTCTTTACTTTAATAACACAACTACACCCAGAATCTAGAGGCAAAATCATGCTCAAAAGTTCAGACCCTGAAGACAGTCCTCTCATCTATTCTGGTTACTTCACAAAAAAAAAAGATTTGGAGAACTTCGCCAAGTACGTAGAAGATTATTTAAGTGTATTAAACACTACATATTTTAAGGAAATTGAGTCTCAAATAGTAGATATGAAAGTCAGTGAATGTGAAGGCTTGGATTTTGGGAGCCATGAATACTGGAAATGTTACGTTTTAAACTTGGCGAGCACTCAGTACCATGCTATAGGTACTTGTGCCATGGGGGTCGCAGGTAAGGGCGTGGTGGATGAGAGGTTGAGACTAAGGGGGGTGGCAGGACTCAGGGTTGTGGATGCAAGTGTAATGCCATCCGTTACTAGCGGGAATATAAACGCTCCCGTCATTATGATTGCAGAGAAAGCCTCTGATATGATCAAAATTGATCACGGAATACATGTGTAGCTGTAATTTGACGGTAAACTGAATATAACGCCAAATTGTAATTCGTCTCGGAATGTTTTCTAAGGTGTCAGAATGCGTATTGACAAAAATTATACTTTAAAAAAAATACTTGAAGTATGGAGTGTAGTGTAAAGTGACTACTCACTGGAATATCCGAAGATTTAATTAGGTGATTAATAATATAAAACTAAGTTGTTTGTTTTTATAGTATCTAGGTGTAGGAAATCCAAACCACGATCAAAGGGCTTTGAAAGTCCGTGGAATACCTACCCTTTACCATTTTTACCAATTTTTTTTTCAAAATTGCGCACGCATGAATGTTTAAAATCAAACAGCTATGCAACCAGATATACGCAATGTTAAAAAAAATATGGATTTCACGTGATCAACTTTGAACGTTAATATCTCGGAAACGCTTTTTAGAGACGCTTTACGGGGTTTGGTCCTATTATTATGTATTCTGTTTGCATTGATGTCAGCTATCGATTTATTATGCTTCATGAAAGGACACCATTTTGAAAAAAAAAAACAAAATGGCGCGACAGTAGGTACCTAGGTATGCCACGGATCTAATAAAATCGGTGATTAATAAAATATTTAACACAAAGTTGTTTGTTTTTATTACCACCATTAAATATTATTGGAGTCTGTTTTAATCCAAGGTAGACTCGACGCCACATGAAGCTACAGCAGTTCCAGTTTTAGCTGAAGTCGCATAGGCTTTTTGTACAGTAAGAAGTTAGCTTATACTGGAAATGTATACCTTGATATTATGTCGTCGTGCTTACTAAAGACGCATACAGCGGAATAAAAGATTTGATTTACTCCCATCGTCCTCTTCCACATTTATTTCTTTATTTGAATGCCTTACAACAATTATAGCTTTAACTAACATTTAACGTAAAAATATTTAACATCGTTTATACAGGATATTTACAAAAGTTGTACAAATAAACTTATAGAAAATAATCACGAAGGCTTACATATAATCACGTTATCTCTATATGAATTAGATTTAGGTTTTATGAATCAGAATCTAAGCTCTCGCTTCTGCCTTACAAGATTACAAACAATCCCACGCACTTTTTGAACAGGAGTACTCACGACGCACAAAAAATCAGTCACACCAATTATAGATCATCCAACATAAAAATTACGTGTCCCCATACAAACATTCCGTATGCCAAATAACGAACTTCCACAAATATTTTCATCTCCTACTGAGGGTGTCACTGACTCTGGCAGAGCCACCATCAGGGATTTTAATTTTGATAACAATGTGGCCCTGCTGGGGAGGCTCTCTCCAGATCGGCCACCTATAAACCCTTATATCTTTTGAACCAGTGACCGACAAATTCTGATATTTGGCGACAAATTTCGACTAATTAGTCGAAATTTAATTAAAAAAACTAGCGACAAATTTTTTGTGTTATCAAAATTAAAATCCCTGATGGTGGCTCTGCCAGAGTCAACGACACCTATTGAGGCCCTTTAGAAGAGTTCCTCAGTACTCACTTTCGCTTTATAAACAACTCTCATGCAAAATTTCATGCTGCTAGACACAGTGGTTTAGGCTCTGTGTTGTATGTCTGTGAATTTTATGATTTTTACTATGGGAGAAGCGCCATTAGCTGGATCCCCCACCGGACGATCCAGTGCGCTCCGATCGGGCGCGGCAAAAAACAATGCGCGGTCGGTGTGGAGGTGCCGCGCGCGATCGGAGCGCACTGGATCGTCTGGTGTGGTATTGATCCAGCTATTGACACGCGCTATTGAATGACCATATCTGAAATAAAAAAAAAATGACAATTTCGGGTGGGTTGATGTGCTGGCGTCTGTACTTCAGTTTTATTCGTAACAAGCAGTACAGGGGCGCACCATTTAAATTAGATGATGTAATACGCCTTGCAGACTTGCTTTTTTTGCGTTGCTGTAATGTCAATGTGTGTTGCATGACATACAAGGTGTAATAGAAAGGTAACCTGCTAGTAATAACTGTTAGATTTGGGAGCAACACCGATTTGGGAGACTAAAATAACAGTTCAATACATTTTGTGGAAAAGGCATCGATGTTGCCGTAATAAATATGTTTACACCTTGATGTTGCTTCAAATACATTAGACTACCATTGATGTCCCATTGGATTATGTAGGTATAGCGATCGATTTAACGCCTAAATTAAAATGGCTGATATAAATCGAAAACATTACGACGAGATGTAGATGTCGCAGTCAAAACGGCCCTGTTTTTGATAACGGCTAGCCGTAATGTAATATGGCGGATTATACAATCCGATTGCGACATAGATAAACATAGGTATGACATTGTTAACACTGATTCTCTTTTCAAAGTTAGCTAGGCTTTAAATTAATATATTATATAACTTTTATATTGTATTAACACAAACTAGAATATAATATTCAGTTGGTAATTTACCATTGTATCAAAATGATGACTTGTGGAATAATGACCAAGGATTTAAGTATATTCATTCATTCTTCCCGACAACTACGTATTTGTTTTCTTTTCATTGACTCCTACGCACAAATGCCTTCTTGTCTAGCGTTGGACGGCGCGGCGTTAGTATCGCTTTTGCGCAACATATACGTTCGATGAACGCTTACGCAAAATGCGAAAAGTGCCTTATATTATAATTTATATTTGCATGACCCATAATCATTTTAACCGTAATACTTGCCATCTTGCACACAAAATTGATAGTCGTACGTTAATTTAAAAAGTAAAAAAACTGAGGAAGCTTGACTAAAAAGTACTAAATTGTAAAATTCCTAAATTAAAAGTGATACTAAAATCAATAAGTTAAGGACTTAAAATTAAAATAAACTAATGCTAGTAAGTATCTGATTTAGATGGACGTTACTAAACTAATAAACGAAAAATATAGGAGGGTAGTTTTAAATAAGTGCAATCGGTAACTTTCGGCTTTCATCGAGATTCAAAATGGCGTCTATACAACTTTTAGATATTTGCAAATTAGACAAAATCGTGATTATGTGGAAGGCACATTTTAAAGACAAAATGTCATTTATGTAATTTCATGATAAAGTATGTATGACATGACATGTTACGATCTTCAAGAAAATTACAAAAATAATACATTTATATAAATATCCGCTTACCTTTAAGAATATTCAAAGAAAGTTCATAAAATAAAAGAATCCACTGCTAACTATATTGGAAATGTTAATATTTTATTCTTATTCAAATTCTCTATAGGCTTAACAATAAAAATAAATAAACTTGTTTTAATTATTTCTGTTAATAGAATCCACTTTGCTGGTAATGTATAGTCAGACACACTTGAAGGATTATTTTTTACTGTTAGAATTGATTTAATTGTCATAAGTAGGTAACTCTCACAATTGCCACAAAAATTGATATGACATGATCGGTAAAGTTAGTCCTTTCACAGTTATTTTACCACTGATTTATACATCACTGTGAAAATCACAGTGATACTTATTATCGTTAAAATAAGGTTGCTTTTAGGTTGCAGCCGCTGACAAGTCAGAAGATTTACAGAAGATCTTTGATACAATTCACTATAACAGAGTAGTCATTAATTCTAAACGAATTATAACAATGTAACAATTTATTGATCTATAAACAGGAAACCAATTAGCAATAAATAAATATAACTTAACAATTTGCGCTGAAACAAACACTATTGTATAATATGAGTTATAGTTTTCCCTGGAACAACTCATTTGTGGCACAGTGGATGTATATTACAGAAGGCTAATTCCCATAATTAAAAACGTTCAAAATCTATAGTGCGGCCGACGCGGCGACGAAAGAATGCGATTTTGACACCTGTCAGTTTCATACAAATGAATACGTGTTTCGCGAATTTGATCTTTATTTGTTACTAGGTAGGATTGTCGCATTGACAGCTGTCGGAACGCATTCTCTCGACGACGACCGGACTGTAGTCGTAATCTCATCTCGGTGACAATCAATGTCAAAAACTATTTTTGATAGATTCAGACTGAGATAAGAAAGCGAACGTTTAACCTTTTGAACGCCACGGTCGGGTATAGACGACAAACGAAATTGTGCCCAACACGCCACCTTCGTCTACAGCTGACAAGAAAACGCGTGCAGCACGTTTCCGGTTGTCGTCTATACCCGACCGTGGCGTTCAAAAGGAATACGGGAATTGCTCCTCTGTACTGCGAACGAAATAAGAACAGAACTTTCTTCAACGGGGACGGTAGAAATTTTTGTAATTTTAAGATTCAAAGACAAAATTTAATTTGTCAACTAAATAGTTACCATGATACCAATAGAAGTCATATTCTTATTTTGTTGGCATAGGATGTCATACTTTTATTTTTAATATTTAGATTAATTATATGCGCGTGATTTAACATAACGTCTTAAAATAAAGTTAGTAATTTACCAAGTTTAGTTATTTCTATTGCTACGAGAAAATATTTATACAGTCTAACTACTCATAGAGATAATAGGTAGGCAAACTATATCCTCGCTGCGTCTGATTCTACTGTTAACCATCGACTCTTAAATTAAAATGTTGCCATCCTTTTCTAGCAAATAAAACTAGAAAGAGATGGCAGTAATTATGAAATGTCAAATTAGGCCAACTAATTCATCAACGGGAGAGGCCACTGCCTGGCAGTAGGTAGCTACACGCTAGGAAAGAATAGACTAGAATACTTCTAAAAGAACACGCTAAATGTAAACAAGACTAGTTTGACAGTTCTTAACCTCTACTGTCCCTTTCACACTCTATCTGTCAGTAACAGATAGCAATACTCTAACTTTTGATTAGTTGGTACACACTAGAATCAGAATCATCAACAAATTATTTAGCTTGCCTACTCTATTTCTCTATGCTTCTCTGCATCCCATATCAAAACGTCAAACGGCATTGACAGTTGACATTTTTGACAACGTCAACTGGTGTACACAGATAATTTATACTTACAAATGTAACTACACAGATACCCGTAACACTGAAAATATTTTATTTTTTAAACAAATCGAAGGAAATGTTAGAAAGAAATGCTCAATCAGAGGCAAATGTTTCAGCAGGAAACTGTGTGATGAGCGTAGATGTTAAGGTGCCACTAGTCGATATTTTTTCCATACAAATTCCGAGGAGAGTATTACTCCACTGTTAGACAGAATAGTAAAATAATAAACCATTAAAAAGTTATGAGCCAACAAAGATTAGTTTTTCTTGCTATTTTTTAACGTAACGTTGGGTGTTAATATAATATCGAAGAGTTCAATAAACTTAATTTATAATTGACATATGCCGTGGAGTTTTCATAAAACTCGATTTTCCAAAGCACTTTTCGATTTTACGCGCCTATCAGTTCGGGACGGTGTTTCTGTACGTGAGTACTAGACGTTGTGCGTGTAGAGTAGCATCTAACTGCTCATCACTGATACTAGCTGTGTCAAACACGAAGACAGGTGAGACAGCGTGCTTTTTGGCCATGACCACCAGTGAGTTCGAGTTCACGACTAGTTTACTCTTAAAAGTTGTATTCCAAATACAGGGTGGCATCGACATCGATGCACCTGTTATCATTGATTCAGGTCATGATTCTAAAACCCGCTGCGTTGAATTTTTTTGCTGGTATTCAGCTGCATCCGGTTAGACTGGAAGCCGACCCCAAGATAGTTTGGAAAAGGCTAGACAGATGATGACACATAACGATGTTTCTGCAAGATGCAAGTTCCAGCAAAATTAAGATTAGCAACAAAACTTGCAGAAGATGACTTGCGCAAGAAATTCTTACTTAGAAAACGTGCACTTGTTTACACGGTAAGAATTTGTTTGCGGAAGACCTCTTCTGCAAGTTTTGTTGCTAATCTAAACTTCCCTCTATGACCACTACAAGGTGCATTATTGCCGACGCGAAAGTGCGCTCTTGACACCTGTAAGTTTCATACAAACGAATGCGTGTTTTGTGAATCTGATCTTTATTAGCTACTAGAATAGGGATGATGATTGATGACTATTAGAAATATTCAAAAAGATAATGTACTTTCAAAAAAGTAAAATGAGATTATCAAAAAAACCTGTAAAATCGATAGAAATATTTGAGAAGTTTTTGGAGGGGATTATTCCAGTCCTTGTCGCGCGGTACGGACAATGTATGGCGCTAGTATGAAGTTACATAGTAGTGACGTCACTTTTATGATAATGCCGTCTCTGTCTAGCAGTTATTTTAAAACATTTATAACTTGCAAATATTTTTCTTATAATATTAATACTTATATAATTCTTGTAAAAATTTTTTGCACTACTTACAAACAAATATTTTTTTGATTTTTTTTTTTATTGTCGTCTTCCCTATTGTCGCATTGACAGGTGTCAAAAATACAATCTCATAACGGCAGGACTATAATTGTGTAATTATATCCTCCTGACATTTACACTCATCACAGCAGTCGATTTAGTAAATTCGTCCTACACAGATGAACCCCAAAACACAGAAAAATCGCACAACATCTAGATATGTTACTTTTATCCATGAATGTGCGCGTTTATAATTTCTAACGTGACGATATTATTACGATATTATATATTTAATGTAATGTGTGTATAAAATTTTTAATTTTGATTTTAATTTTGTTGTTTTTAATTTTGAGCTTAATTATGATTTTAATTTTTTGATATTATTGTGGACGTCCACGACCACGTCACGGCATCACGAAAAAACGGAAGTAAAATGTATGGAAACAAGCGAATTGCCCCTGCTTCGCACGGCTTTCGACAAAACATCGAGATTTCCTTATTATATGTAATTTTAATATTAACTAGCTGGCCCGGCGAACTTCGTACCGCCTTAGTGGGCAAACGCATATGCAACCGCTTATGATCGTACGCACTAAACCGCCGTACAACCATAAGCGGTTGCATATTAAACTGGAAAAGCGGCTAGCCGCGCGGTTAACCGCCCGCGCGGTTAACCGCCCCCGCGGTTAACTGCTAGTGCGTAAGAGGGCTAAGAATCAATAAGAACGAATGTATGAGAAAATGAATTATCTTTCGTCCCATTAACCACAGTTGAATTTCTATTGTTATAAATCAAATTTTGATTATTCAACAGTATTGAGAGGACGTTATATAACGTGCACGAATTTCCATACATTTTATCGACGTGGACGTCCTCAACAATGTCGTCACTTCAGCAATTATAAAACCGCACAATTTCTTAATAAACGATTTGAATATCATTAATATAATAATGATTTTTTTTAAACATCAACAAGGTTCATTATGCAGAAAAAACCGGAGAAAAAAGAAAAAAAAAATTTTTTTTTTAAATGTTGAAAATATAACGATTAATCAGTCTTGGAAGACATTGAAGTCCCTTTCGTATGAACGAGAAAATATTGCAACCAATGTTATATGGCTATTGACTACGTTTTGAAATTATTAAAATAATATAATAATGTCAGTTTTTTTTAAAAGTGAATACAATGTGGAGACGACAATAAATGAAAACACTGACAATACGAATGCATAGGAGTATTTTGAAACTATCAAATAAATCCTATCATCGAAACAAGTGTTTTTTTTAAGTGAATCAAACTTCTTTAGGCGCGTAGGACATTTTTTGAGATGGGAAAAAACCATTGAACTCGCGCCACTGTTACCGTAAGCGACACCGCGCGTGGTTTGTTTATAAGTCAATTAAAAAAATACCCGCTTCGGATGTGTTCGGCTGTCCTCGGGATGTACTCGGTTTTAATGTATATCCGATATGTCAGTGAGTGATGGACTGTTTTTTTTTTCAAATATACTAAATAGCAGTGATGGTTTGACTATGGGTTTTGCCAATCTTTGACGAGCTATAGCGAATAAACTTTTGGATATATTTGATTAAATTTTTGTGTGTAGACTGGGAACGTTATCAGATATAAGAAGTTTATTTTGCTGTCGTATCGTCGTCTCCATCTTGTATACTCATGTTGATGACTTTTCGGAGTAAAGAACACTCCGAAGTCGTGGTTGGTTTGAGATAAGTTCATAATTAGGCGCTCCGTTTGAGCACGTAAAGTTTTAGTTTTCTACGAAAGCGGTGAACGTTCACACGATAAAGCTAAGGTAGACCAAGAAAAGCGGTGACCGCACATAGCGGCCACAGTGACAGCTGTCATGAAAATTATGACAGCGGCAAAGATTTAAATCGCTAGATACCGCTTGATTGTCATGGAAACGCTATATAATAATGTGTCAGCCATTCTTCTCAGTATCGATACTTTCGCCTGACTAAGTACGGTGAGGGCAACCGTAGCGATTTCAATCTTTGGCCAGCGAGGTATGACTTTACGGTGTCAAAAACGTCTAGGATAACAGACCATTTTACTTTCATAGATAACGTTTCAGTGACGTCATTCACCGATAAATTGCGGACGCTATGTGGACGGTCACCTCTCTAATAGGAAACCGTAGCTTTACAGCTGTCTAAATACAGAGCAATGTTTGACACCTTAGTATCAAATACTGGTGAAACTGACAGAATCTCATGACGGAACCGCTTTCCTAGGAAACCAAAGCTAAAGTAGTAGGGAAGTTCCTAAACTTGCAGTAGAATCATCACGTTTTGGATTAAAAACTTTTTTTCAATTTCATTCATATTGACAAACTCGACTTTCATACCAAAAAAAAAACAATAAAAAAGGTCAAATGCTCAACTTTCAAAAGCAAAATATTCTGTGAAATACATTAATTTGAACGTAACGGCTTTATGGGAAATTCGATTTATAATGGGAGACGTTTTTTACATCGTAGAAAATCTTATCAATAAAGATTTCAATCACATTTAGAGTCACACCGAAAACAATTCATTTAATTAATGAAAGGAACTTCTTGATAAAAACAAAGATAGATAATTTTTTTATCTAATTGGTACACTTTTGTACAGTGCGGACTAGATAGTACAGTCGTGGTCAAAAGCTAACACATGTTTTAATCATCACTGTAATGTTTACGCGATATACATACATTTAAGTCTTAAAGAAAATATTGTGTGCCTATATTGAAGTACAGACGCCAGCACATCAAGCTACTACAATCTGTAAAATTTATTTAAAAAATTTTCAACTTTATCGCTAAAGCATTAGGTTCAAAGTTGATTGGGAAAATTTGACAGTTTGGGGTAGCTTGATGTGCTGGCGTCTGTACATAATACCAAATATGATTATTAAACAAGTTTTAGGTACACATCGTGGGTTATACTTGATCTACTATACACATTCGTCTATTAATATTACAAGGCTTGTGACCGCGGCTGTACGCTGCATGTTTATTGGCGATCAAGGGTGTTTTTACATACTTCGATTAGTTCCATTAGTTGTGAGAATTTTATGTACGCCTCCTGTAGCATGTTTCTGGAAAGAAATAATGGCGTTATCAAGACTTATCTGTATGAGCAACATATCATCATTGTTAGGCACCAAATTAAAGCCAGGTAAGGTGCAATTGGGTATAATAAATATAGATCAGAAGAATAGTTACCAAAAGGTAAAAAACACGCAAGTCGCCCGGTCGCTAGCCAATCAACAACAACAAGCCCCTGTAGCGGTATCTACAACGCCACATGAGAACAACGCGTCATACTGACGTCACGCAAATCCTGCATCGCGCAAGCAGAGTTTACCGCGCAATTAGCATAGATACAACGACCCGACATGAATCATCGGGCAGTTGCCCGCCAGACACAACACCCGTCTGGTCGGAGGATCCTCCCTTTTCTATGGAGGTTGAGTGAACTTTACACCCTGTTCCTCATACCTCTATACCCCTAGCAACCGGGTTGCCAGATCTGTCGCCAACAATCATCATAACATAGATAATTGTATTGAATTAGCTAGTGAAGCTCCGGAGACGTGACGGGTACCGATATTTAAACATGATAAAAAAAATTAATGAGTTTTTTTAGGGTCATCAACCGCAGGTAGTGCAGTTGTCACTTGAAATATCAGTTTTTAGGGTTCCGTACCCAAAGGGTAAAAACGGAACCCTATTACTAAGACTTCGCTGTCCGTCCATCCGTCCGTCTGTCTGTCACCAGGCTGTATCTCAAGAACCGCGGTAGCTAGACAGTTGAAATTTTCACAGATGATGTATTTCTGTTGCCGCTATAACAACAAATACTAAAAACAAAATAAAATAAATATTTAAGGGGGGCTCCCATACAACAAACGTGTTTTTTTCGGCGTTTTTGCCTTGTGGTACGGAACCCTTCGTGTGCGAGTCCGACTCGCACTTGTTTTTTACACTGACGTTATGGGTTTCGATATTTAAACACGATAAAACAAAACACATTTTCTCAACTCATACTAATTCAAGTACCGTCAAACGGGGTGAATAGGGATGCAGGGGTGAATCGGGACGAAACTTTAAAATGGATTTTAGCATTGAAATAATACAGTTTGTTGCCGAAAAGGACACTTAATCGTTAATTATAATACAATAAACACATTAGACACCTTTTTGGCAACAAACTATATTATTTCAATGTTAAAATCGCTTTTAAAGTTTCGTCCCGATTCACCCCTGCATCCCTATTCACCCCGTTTGACTGTAACACCACTACAAGAGTTCGTTGACCCCAAAAAGAAGTGTTTAGATATCGATACCCATCACGTTTGCGGAGTTTCGCTAGCTAATTTAATTTGTATAAGATATTGTGTTAAAGTTCCTATCATTATTTAGAAAATTTTACATTATATTATAATATTTAAATTGTGAATAATAACTTAGTTTAGCTTTGTGAAATGACCGCACTGCCGCATTGGGTACATACACCACCTGTAATGATAGTTGTAAGGGAGATTGTAATGGTCAGTGGGATTGTCCCACAGAGTTACCGCTTGCCCGAAACATAAAGGGCTAAGAAAGGAACACGGGTGGGTTTTAGTCAGTAAGAGTCTGACACTCCCTTCCGCTCCATCCAGAGCGGGTCATTTGATGATTTCCCACAGTCAAAAAAAAGAGGGAGATTTTAATAAATAAATCAGGTAAAGATGTAAAATACTGGTATTCAGTTACATCCGGTTAGACTGGAAGCCGACTCCAACGCAGTTGGAAAAAGGCTAGGCAGATAATGATGCTGGAGTAAGGACGATGTATAGTATTATATTTTGGATAACCCAGAACCTATTGGAAATGTAGCGGTATCTACAATGCCACATGCCAACAACGCGTCATACTGACGTCACGCAAATCCTGCATCGCGTAAGCAGAGATTACCGCGCAACTAGCATAGAGACAACGGCCCGACATGAATCATCGGACAGTTGCCCGCCAGACACAACACCCGTCTGGTCGGAGGATCCTCCCTTTTCTATAGAGTATGAGTGAACTTTACACCCTGTTCCACATACCTCTATAGGAATACAGTGAACTCCTAGACCAGCTAAATTTGAAGACTATCGTTTTTGTGTATGGTTTATCTATGACATTGCAGCCCTCAAATGGTTGATCCGATTTCAAAGCGGTTTCCTTTTTATTAGAAGGCTGGTTTAATCGGGATTATTTTTAGCTCTGATGTTTCACGAAACGGGCCATATAAGTATTACGATAGCAGATTTTTTGCAATTATTAACCCCTCGTCAGCAAAGCTCTAAGTCGGGGGGGCTTAGAGCTTTGCTCCCATGCTTACGTAAACATTGGTATATGCATTTTGCAATGTGTTCTGGTTGCTTTATTGATTCATGAGCAGCAGTTATATGCGTTTCGTTTTCAAGCATAGACAAGTAGTTGCCATATGTGTTCAACAAAATCGACTAAATTTTGTAGAAAATCCGCAAAAAGTAAAAAAAAATACTGCTGACGTAATCCCTGACTGCTGAAATACTGCTGACCCCCGCCCCCTGTAGTGCTTACGTAATACTTGAATGGCCCCAAATCGGTTCAGCAATTCTGAAGATAATGCTTAAAGAACATACCTGCATTTAGTACAGAAGACGGCTAGCCTGCTCTTGTTGATGTACTCGTTGTCCATACAGATGAGCGATAAACTGTCCCGGAACGCTCGCTCAAGGTCTTCTACGCAAGCATCCGGAGTGTCTGAACTTAACACCCTGTAAGAAAAACGGAATGATTTGTTTGATAACATAACATAATATCACGCCTGTAAACCAGAAGGGTTTCGCCTGTAATGGTTAAGTCCCATGTGATAGGGGGCGAGCCTATTGCCATCAACCGCACACACATCTAAACTCCGGGCTGCTACTGTATGATCAGCCTATAATGTTCCCACTGCTGAGACTCAGTTTGCTGATCAACAATTCTAGAGGTTCGTTTATGTTATCTTATAGATATTATCTTATAGCGAGTGTGAAAACAGCGGGTTGGTGAACAGCATCAATTTGCTGGTCAACGGTTCTATAATCTAGAGGCTCGTTTTATATGTTATCGTATAGATATTATTATAAACTCACCCTTTAATAGCGAGTGTGAAGGCAGTGCTCTGATTGGTGAACAGCATCAGTTTGTTGGTCAACGCTTCTAGAATCTAGACGCTCGTTTTATATGTTATCTTATAGATATTATTATAAACACACCCTTTAATAGCGAGTGTGAAGGCAGTGATCTGATTGGTGAAAAGCATCAGTTTGTTGGTCAACGCTTCTAGAATCTAGACGCTCGTTTTATATGTTATCTTATAGATATTATTATAAACACACCCTTTAATAGCGAGTGTGAAGGCAGTGCTCTGATTGGTGAACAGCATCAGTTTGTTGGTCAACGCTTCTAGAATCTAGACGCTCGTTTTATATGTTATCTTATAGATATTATTATAAACACACCCTTTAATAGGGAGTGTGAAGGCAGTGATCTGATTGGTGAAAAGCATCAGTTTGTTGGTCAACGCTTCTAGAATCTAGACGCTCGTTTTATATGTTATCTTATAGATATTATTATAAACACACCCTTTAATAGCGAGTGTGAAGGCAGTGATCTGATTGGTGAACAGCATCAGTTTGTTGGTCTACAATGTAGACGCTCGTTATATATGTTATCTTATAGATATTATTATAAACTCACCCTTTAATAGCGAGTGTGAAAACAGTGGGTTGGTGAACAGCATCAATTTGCTGGTCAACGCTTCTAGAATCTAGACGCTTGTTTTATATGTTATCTTATAGATATTATTATAAACTCACCCTTTAATAGCGAGTGTGAAGGCAGTGATCTGATTGGTGAACAGCATCAGTTTGCTGGTCAACGCTTCTAGAGGCTCGTCTCCGGGCCATTTATCTTCTATGTTGTGGGGAACGCCGATGCGGGTTGATAGTTTGGCACTGGAAGGTGAATAGCGTGATTAATAAATGAAAGTGTAGCTAACTGTACGTTTCGGTATAAAGGACTTTTTATTTAGAGTCGTGCTAATGCTAAAATATTGCATAAAATTAATAATTGCTTTAGGTAATACGGGCTAGTATCAGCAACTCCGCGTCAAAGCGCGTATTTTGCGTACAGGAATGATTACTTTATAGATGATATTTATATTAACGATAGGCTCGCGTTTTTTGTTACGTTTTTATTAGGGCAAGCCGGGGTTTGCGCTGCACACTGACAGTTAGTCTTGCCAAGGGGTTTCGTATTACCCAGACACTTGGTTGTAGAGGTCACATAGGCAGTCGCTCCATGTAAAATACTGGTATTCAGATGCATCCGATTAGACTGGAAGCCGACCCCAACTTAGTTGGGAAAAGGCTAGGCAGATGATGACATTACTCACCAAAAACTAGACATGACAGTCCACACATTCTCGAAGGCGTCTATCACCATCAGCTCGCCATGCTTCTCGTCCTCTGCGTCAACGGAGCGGTCGTTCAGGAGGCGGTCTACTGTGATCTTGGCTAGTTCCATGTATTCAGGTATTATCTGGCATTTCTTCGCCACTTCTAGGCACAGTTCTTTGAAGTTTGAGACCTCGGATTCTGTTAGGGATTTTGAATCTGAAAAAAAAAGAAGAAAATACTTCTTTCAAATCGGGATTATTTATTTATTTATTTAATACTTCAAGCACATAAATGTACAGAGGCGGACTTAATGCCATAGGCATTTTCTACCAGTCAACCTTTGGGTGATGCAGAGACAAACAGTGGTAGGTGCAATCATGAATGTTAAGGAATAAATATTTTAAATATAAAGATACGCATAAACCTATTAAAACTGAATATAATATATACCTAATTACATATAAATATAAGCACAAATAAATATACATAAATACATAAATATACTTACAAAAAGAAATAAGACAAACAATGAGAAAATATGACCGTTGTGATGATCCTGCCAGCTTCTTGCGAATGTGCTCGCGAACCTTAATTTTAAAGGATAATCGGTTGGTTGCCATCCTGATTTCCTACGCAATCCACAGAGAGCGCATTCCACAGAGAGATAGACTGGACGAAGAAGGAAGAGTGAATGAAGTCTGTGCGGTGAGTGGGACATTGGAGAAGACGATTGTGTGATGAACGCAGATTTCTATTGTGGTTGGCGCAAATGTACTGAAAGTGGGGGGATAACCAGGGGAAGGCGGAGAATCAAGAAATGAGAACAAGGTGGTCAGCGCCCTTAGCTCTCTGCGCTGGCATATGGGCAACCACTTTAGAAGCGACCGATGCGCAGAGACAAGCTGAAGTAACTGTTTTAGGTATATCTAGATTCTAGAGTGATAAGACGTTTAAGGTGAGTTGTAAGACAATAGAGGTGCAAAAATATTGACCTTGACCTCTTATTGAGATGATATATTAAAATGGGGGTACAGACCCCAATTCCCAAAAAATTCTGCATCCGTAACATCCCAACTACAGAGTAGGGATGTTACGGATGCAGAATTTTTGATATCCGTGGATACGGATGCGGATTTTTGAAGGCGCGGATGAAATATTTTTTTAAGAAACGGTGGTGCTTACTAATTCACTTGTTTGATAAACTATTAACTGCAGAAAACTCGCTTATCACACATACTCACAATAACATTTAAAAAATTAAATGTTCATAGGATAAGCGCAACTTTACACGTTATGATTGATTTACGAGAAACAATAACAAACTCGTCGGATCTTGTCACCGATATCTTCCCTCCTATTGGTCCCTCTGCACGAGCCTACGTCAGGCGCCACTCGCCGGCCACACCGAATTCCTTTCTTGTCGCAACCTGCGCTACATCTGCATCCGCATGAACATCCGCATTGATGATTGCGGATGCGGATGCAGATGTCTAAATCGATGTGGAAGCTACCAAATTGCGGATGCGAATATCCGCAACATCCCTGCAGGGCTAGCATTGGCTGGGGATAAAACTTTTGTCCACCGGTTATTTCCACTGACAAGGGATAAAATTATTTTATCCACCTGCCAAAGCACGGCAACAGGGGGAAAGAGAATTATATCACTTTTTGACATTAGACGTGGATACTCTCCCCCCGCATAGAGCATGGCGACTAGTGGAAGAGAAAAATTACAGATATTTTGACATAACAAAGGGAGAAATTTGTCCTCGTCTTTAGATGGTGGGTTTAAGTATATCTCTTGGAGAAAATATAATTAATTGTAATATAAAAATGTCTCGTGCTTACTGGAGCTTAGTGTTGTCGTCGGAAAGGGAGAAAATCGAGCGAAAAATACACCGGCGTTCAATTCGCGATTCGAGCAAAATTGACAGAGGGGAATAGTATTTTGTCCTCTCCCCGTGGATAAAATGTCTCCGGCCATGCTAGCCCTGCTGGTCTGTAGTTTGTATAGTAAACGTTTTAACTATTTTGGTTAATTACATAATTTAGCTGCCTAAGGCTGCCTTTCCACCAGAGATGAGCGAGGATCCGTAGCGAGCGATGTGTGTGAAACCAACCAATAACATCGCTTCATTTTTATAGCTTGAACTAAGTTAGCTTTGGTATTGCTTAGTTTTACACACATCCCTCACTACGCATCTTCGCTCATCTCTGGTGGAAGGGCAGCCACCACAATTTGTTTTTATCATACGGCAATGACCGCCAGTAATTTAATTACTTATTGAATAACCTCAATATAGTATATTTCATTACAAGTGCGGAAAGGCTGTCATTGCAAAGAGTTCCGACAAATGTCAGTTGCAATGACGGTTCCGCAGGTGTACTGAACGACTATTTTTAATACAGTTGCGAAAAAATGAAGCAATTTAATAAAATAATAAAAACACAATAAACTCAACTAACTAATCATTTTTTCTGGAAAATGGCGCCAACCGTAGAATATAAGCAGAGTTTTTTATTCTTCACCCATTTTGGTAGGCAAAGGGAACTATCCATACAGCTTAGTCTTCAGTATATTTTTTTTATTGATATAAAATGAAAATGAAATGAAATGAAACCTAACCTAACTCATTCAATTAAATTATTAAATCTGATATTGAAATAAATTAGTAGCTTCTTTTTAGAAATATACGTAGGTATTTGTATGAATCACAAAAACTCTTTAGTAAAAACTTCATGGTTGGTTTTTCTTTTTAATAGACATTATTTTGACAGTTGGGAAAGAGAACGCACGAGTTCGGGAAAGGTAAAAAAAAAGCACTAGTATGTAATAGCCCACATCCCGAACGCTATACGTCCCTGCAATACACCACTTTTTGAGCAACCGTATTAAAAAAGGATTATCCTGACCGCTTGCTCCTCACCTTTACTATCAACAGAAGTCAACGCGCTCTTCAAGTCAGTGATAAGATGCTCTATCCTCGGGAACACCTCGTTGAAGACCGCAATCCAATGTTTGAGCAAGCATTGCAGCACGTCCGCTAACGTCCAGGGAGGCGCCTTGAACAGGACGTGCTCCCATAAGTTGTTGTATTTCGCGCGCATTTCATTCTGGAATGATTGAACGAATATGTTTTGTTAATATGGTATTGCATTTAAAATTAAAAATAATTGGCTATGTCTCCAGCCAGATAAACTATGTATGAATTTTAAACTGCTAGTGTGGGAGGTTACAAATACGACCCTATCATGTTTTAGTTACTAAGTACTAACATAGGCTAATCTATTTTGTTACTAACACTGTAGACCGCATTATAGTCTAAACAAATAAAGCGAAAGTTGTTGTTGTTGTTGTAGTTTGTTTGTTACGCTTACACGCTAAATCGGCTGAACGGATTTGGATGAAATTTGGCACATGGGTAGACCATGACCTGGAGAAGGACATGGGTTACTTTTTATCCTGAATCGCAGACGAAGTCGCGGACAACAGCTAGAAATTAATAAAACTTCAGAGCGTAATTTCTGTGCCATCTACGTTCGAAAAACATCGTGAGGAAATGTCCTGGAACCAAAAAATTCGAAGACATGTGATATCCACCTACCCGCACTAGGCTCGCGTGCTGAATGACGGCTGACTCCCTCTCACAGAAAGAGGAGCCCTGTGTCCCAGCAGTGGGAATATTATAGGCTGATTATGCTACCTTCGACACATCAAGGATCCTTTTAAGTAAATAATCACACTAATATTATAAAGACGAAAGTTTGTAAGTGTGTGTTTGTTACTTACTTCTTCTCGCTCAAACGGCTGGACCAATATTGATAAAATTTTGTATGGAGGGAGCTGACACCCTGGATTAACATATAAGCTTTTTATCCCGAAATTCCCACGGGACCGACACTTATGCGGGTGAAGCCGCGGGGCGCTGCTAGTAAGGTAAATAAAGAAAGGAACAACATACCTCCAAAATATTAGCCAGAAGTTGATAGATCGTAGCCTGATAATGCTTCAGGTTGTCGAACGCGTCAGGGTCCGACTCTTGAGGAGCAGACTCCAGTAGACCCTTGAGCTCTGAGAGCCCTAAGCTCTTGATGTTGTTGATGCTTGCCTTGCTGCATAGGTTCTTGTCGTTTGATAACAGGATCTGGGAAAGATGGAGGTTTCTTTAGAGCCGAGGTTTGCGCACGGGTGTAGGTCAGGGTTTTCATTGTCTATGCAATCCACGCGAGGACACAATAGAAATTTTATTCTGTATTCACATCACTTTTTTTCCTCTTTTTTAGGAGTATGCGTATTATGTTACAACCAAAATATTTTTTAATAACAAAATTAAATTATGGTCCTCCAGCCACTCCCTTTGGGATCTGAAAAAGTACGTGAAAATAACCTTGACCTGTTCGAGTCCAAAAGCAATTGGACAATCCTGAATCATCAGCCCTTTCCAAACTATGTTAGGTTCAGCTTCCAGTCTTACCAGATGCAGCTGAATACCAGTATTTTACATGGAGCAACTTGCCTATCTGACCTCCACAACCCAGTTACTGGGTAATACGATACCCCTTGGTAAGACTGGTTGTCAGACTTTCGTGCTTCTGACTACCCGTAACGACTGAATCAACAATTCCGAATATCCACCAAAAATGTGTGTGACATGAACAGTCATCATCCACAGCCAGTGCTGGGCATAGGCTTCAGTTTTCCCGCGCTTTTGCTGTCCCCACGCTCCTGTGCCAGCCAGGACCACGTCCCAGGAACAGTAATCGAAACTAATGTTTTTTGTCAAGAAAACCTCGAACCCGAACGATGTCATTTGGTTCCGATCTTTCGTTTAAAAGAAATTGGGTTCATATTTCTACTTACATTAAACCACAGTTAAATAATAATAGGCCCTTTGTACACACACGTTTTTCTTGCCGTAAAAAAAACTGTAAAAACTAGGGTTTATTCGCCGTGTGTAGACACGGTCGTCAGTGTTGTATGGATCACTATGGAACCTTGTTGAATTGTTTTTTCTGCAGCGCGTAAATAAACCGTGTCGTGTACAAAGGGTCTTATCATTCAATCCGTCAAAAAACTATTCGTAAGAAAATGGGTCATCTTACACTAATATAACTAGGCCTTATTTAAAGTACCTAAAGTTAATTCATTGATCCATTTTCAAGTCCCAAAGTTCAGTCTTCGCTGTCTTCCTAGGCTGGTTTTGAGGTCATCAGAGTATGAGGACATTGGAGTGTGGTGACATCAGAGTATGATAGGATCATCTTACCACTGACTTCCCCCTCTCGGCCTGCTGTAGCGCGCAGTTCAGGATCTCGTCGTCCGGAGACTCGCAAGGGTATATGTGCGAGTTTGCATCGCGGAGTGGTTGACCTACACATAACATACGACGATTTTAAACTATTACAAAAATTAACAGCATTCACGTAAGATACCTCTAAAGATCATCATTCGGGTCGGCACAACATGTCTATTTCTTCCATTCTGTATTGGCCGACATCTCGGTAGTCACCCCGGCCCCGTTCAAAATGTATGGAACATCAGATTATTATTTTTATTGCCGACGAAAAATTTCAACGCCGGGGGATTCAGAATCATGTACTGATTCCATGGTAACTGGTTGCGCTTGCGCATCGATGTCCCTGCCAACCTTTACTATGGGACCAAACCTGAAATCGCGAAAAAAAATCAGCTGTTCCCTACATTTTGACGAGTTACGAACATAATGTAAAAGTTGTTCGTAATGATGAGTACAATGACCTCTTAAGAGGTTGTTAATGTTTTACCAATAACCCTGTATAACCTGTTATACACACGAGATGATAACTCACCTCGTATCCTGATATTTTCAGGTAAGGACTTGTATAGATAGTCCATGGCTGCCTTGGCTCGCTTCCATATCGCGCCGTTGCGGTTGTTGTTGTCTTTCAGTCGGTCCAACTCGTTGACTACCCGCCAAGGAACCAGCAGGGTTGGCTGTTCTGCGTATCCTGATAAAGAGCAGGAGTTATTAACGTTAATTCCCCATGATCCCACCAAAGTGATGTGCAGCTCAACTGCTATTTAAGTTTAACATAGTTTGACGAATTTTAATTCAATGTGCATTTTAACTAAACATTAGGGGGTTTATTTATAAACGATGATTAAAGTTAAGTGACGTTCAAACGTCAAAATGTATGGTTAAACAGTCGCTCAACGTCGTACGTGTTCCACGCGCGCCTCAAAGAGATGTCAGCCCCCTTAGGGACGAAGCCTGCCGGGTCAGCGGGATTGTCCGAAAGAGTTACCGCTGGCCCGGAACATAAAGGGCTAAGGAAGGAACACGGGTGGGTTTTAGTCAGTAAGAGTCTGACACTCCCTTCCGCTCCACCCAGAGCGGGAGGGGTCATTTGATGATTTCCCATCCGCAAAAAAAACAGTCGCTAATCACGTCTGTCTGTCTGTTACCTCTTCACGCTTAAACCGCTGAACCGATATAGATGAGATTTGGTATAGTGATAGTTTGAGTCCCGGGAAAGGACATGGGATAGTTTTTATCCCGATATCCCACGGGATCGACACTTATGCGGGTGAAAACGCGGGGCACTGCTAGTGTCATCATAAATGTCATGTTATCTGGGTTAAGTTTTGTCAATTAGTTAAAATGGTGAAACGACAATTTGTTCCTTTCCCACAATACTTCATAAACTAACCATAAATCTAACATCTTTATTACCTGTGTTGTTTTAATAAACTTCAGTTTTTAAATGCTTAGACAAACGTGCAGAGGCGGGTATGCATTTTATTGCTGCCTAACGTGGTCATGGGGCGAGGGGTTTTGAATTTGGACAATCTATTTTTCAGTGATGCCAGATTGGGGGGAATCCCCCCAAATTTGGGAGTTTTTTTATAGTTATGGGGGACAATTGGGGGGACAATATTTTTGGGGGGATATTTGGAGGGAGAAAACTGGTATTCAGCTGCATCCGGTTAGACTGGAAGCTGACCCCAACATAGTTGGGAAAAGGCTGGGCAGATGATGATGATGATTTCGAGAGAGAAAACTAGGAGGATTTTTATTACCATAACTAGTCTGGGCTAAGCCGCGGCTAGCAGTGATGATTAAAAAATGAAAAAACAAAACTTGCCAAAAATAGTATTTTTGGCAGTGAATCATACAGTCGCTAGACGAACTCTTAGCTCACACGGATGTGTTTCACGATTTTCCGAGCCCCGTGACGCCGTGAACGCCTGTTCTCATATTACGTAACTAAAAGTTAGTGTGTTAATTCATGTAAGACTTTAAGCCCGTAAATTACAAGTTTTCATCTTACTGGTGCGTTACTTTCGCCTACACATGTGTCTTGCTTGACAATTGAAACACGTAGAAAACCGCAAAAGCCATCCCCCATTACGACATACCATAACCATAATCAGCCTATAATGTTCCCACTGTTGGGACACAGGCCTCGTCTCAATGAGAGGGAGTGGGCAGTAATCCACCACGCGGGCCCAGTGCGGGTTGGTGCATGTCACATGTCTTCGAATTTTTTTGGTTCTAGGACATGCCGGTTTCCTCACGATGTTTTCCTTCACCGTTTTGAGAGCAGTGGTGATGAAATAATTTACACAAAGTAAAGCGCCTGTCTGGGTTCGAACGTACGACCTACAACTCGTAAGTCGTGTCCGTGACCACTGGGCCACCACTGCTCCCATTGGGCCACCACTGCTCCTATTACGTCATACATAATTTAAATGACTACAATGCACCCACCCACGGTCATTAAGATAGTTATCATTTATTCAGCATATCGATCGGTGTAATATCGACCAGAACATACTACGAAGAGCTTATCGCGTGACTGCAGTTCATGCTCGAAAGAGTGAACCAATAAAATTACTTTTCTACGAAGGAGGTTTTCAAGACTTTTCAAGTTTTTATTTTGAGGCACAAATTCCTGGGGATTTATTTAGGTCATTACATTAGACTGTCATTTTCAAAAACAGTTCTTCCAATGACTACAATTGACCATGAAGAGAAAACTATCACTCTATTTTTATTGAGGAAATGGTGCCAACTACCACCGTGGTGGTGACTGGTGGTGGTGGTACTTAGGAGAACAGTGGTGAGAGAGAGTGGGTGGGAACATTATAGGCTGATCATGCTAAGACGGGTTATTCCGTTTATCCACCCCAAAAATCCGCCCTAAGGTGTATACTCGGAAACGTATGTCCGAAAACTCCACCCTAAGCCAACTTGGATAAACAGAGTTTATAGGCCTTACTGTTCCTCGACTGTCTCATTCGTCTGGTGGTCGCAAGCGCTACTGTTCCTCGACTGTATCTAACCTAACCTAAACCAATGTAACACCCCCCCCCCCCCCCCGAGTTAATTCTCGGACATACGCCTCGGCTTCGGATAAACAGGTTATCTCTCTAAGACACCCAGGGAAAAATATGTAGATACTCGTCGATCTTCGAATGAAATGTATGAGATATCCTTACATGTAATGATAAGTTAATTCATAATTACCTTTAATATTAGAATTGATCACATTCTTTATCATGTCCAACTCGTGTATAAAAATATTCGTATCCACAACTAGAACCAAGTCGCTACTAATGTTATCTTTTGTACAATTCACTAGAGGTGCTACTTGCTTTATCTGAAAGAAAAAGGATAAAAGATTTAATACAGGGTCTCATATTCAAATCCAGATTTCGTGAGCGAGAGGGGTCCATGGTTAAGTAATAACAGCCGCACAGGTCGATCGATTAGGTTAAGCTACGCTTTCCGCGGTTGGTCTGTGGATGGGTGACCATCTTTACATACCGAGACCCCCTCCGTGCCTCGGAAAGCACGTTAAGCCGTTGGTCCCGGCTGTCATTTGTGGATCTTTGACAGTCGTTACGGGTAGTCAGAAGCCCGAAAGTCTGACAACCAGACTTACCAAGGGGTATTACCCAGTAACTGGGTTATGGAGGTCACATAGGCAGTCGCTCCATGTAAAATACTGGTATTCAGCTACATCCGGTTAGACTGGAAGCCGACCCCAACATAGTTGGGAAAAGGCTAGGCAGATGATGTGATATTCAAATCCAGACTACAGACAGCTACTGAGAATTTCCTCTTGGAAAAACCTAATAGCACTTTGCCTGACCTAGGAATCGAACTTAGGACCCCATACACAGCAGTAGCGCGTGCGACCACTAGACCAACGAAGCAGTAATTGCGAATTAATGATATAACATTCGTATAATTAACTAAAGTGTATTAAAACTTGTTTCAAATTAAATTATTTCAAGTTAAACAAATATCAACTTTACTTTAATGGTAATTAAGTTGATTTCAGAGTGACTAGCACTATTGATAAAGTTATAAAAATGTTTGAAGTTGTAGTGTAAACTGAACTTTATTGCATAGGATTTAAAGTTATTTTTATAAAAACTCATATTTGTTTACATTTTTGGCATACTTTGGCCCAGTAGGTGACCACATTCCGTGACCGCGTCACCATTGCGGCTTCAGTAGCGTTCATTGAAATGAAACATCTTTATGGGAAGGGAATGCTTTCTTATCAAGTTTCAACAAAGTACCTACATAAGAGAAGAAAATGTTGCTTTGTGTGGCAATAGGTATTAAGAGCTGGGTATCCTCAAAAATGGCTCTAAATAGCATTAACTGTGTAGGTAACAACCAGCCATTTAAAATTCATACTACCCACAATTGTTCTATATTTAGTGTTAAGGTTATAGGTCAGGTCTGTTCAGTATTCTTTTGTATCATTGAAGAGAACCTTGACTTATATGTTAATAAGTCAACTGATTAAGAAGATCTTTCGAGAATAATACTACGAAATCAGACGTTAAAATATAAAATAACAAAACATCAGATAACATCTTTCTCTTTTTAGGGTTCCGTACCCAAAGGGTAAAAACGGAACCCTATTACTAAGACTTCGCTGTCTGTCCGTCCGTCCGCCCGCCCGTCCGTCCGTCCGTCCGTCCGTCTGTCTGTCACCAGGCTGTATCTCAAGAACCGCGGTAGCTAGACAGTTGAAATTTTCACAAATTATGTATTTCCGCTATAACAACAAATACTAAAAACAAAATAAAATAAATATTTAAGGGTCCCATACAACAAACGCGATTATTTTGCCCTTTTTTTTCTCGATATCAATAATGGCAATAGGTAGGCACTTGAAATATTCACAAAATACTCAGTTGTATTTTACTTTAATAATAAAATTAAAATAAAATAAATATTTAAGGGAGCCCCCCTTAAATATTTATTTTATTTTAATTAATTAATTTTACCATACAACAAAAGTGTTTTTTCGGCGTTTTTGCCTTCATGTGCGAGTCCGACTCGCACTTGCCCAGTTTTTTACAATAGTCTACTACTTAAGGATGGAATGATTGTGACTAACAGAACGGTCTACGAGTTACTGGTACTCATCCCCTTGATATATAATAATGACTTAAACCCAGTTTCTAGAAGGTTAATCAACCCAAAAAATATATTGTATGTTGTCACCAACAATCCTACTAATAATAAAAACGCGAAAGTTTGTGAAAACGGAGGGATTGATGTTTGTTACTCTTTCACGCAAAAACTACTGAACGGATTTGGATGAAATTTGGCACACAGATAGTTTATAACCAAGATTAACACATAGGCTACTTTTTATCCCGATATTCCTACGAGATCGAAACTTATGCGGGTGAAACCGCGGGGCGCTGCTAGTCACACTAATATTATAAAGGCGAAAATTTGTGTGTGAGCGTGGGGGTGGGGGTGTGTGTATGTGTTTATATGTTTGTTACTTCTTCACGCTCAAACGGCTGGACCAATTTTGATAAAATTTTATATGGAGGTAGCTGACACCCTGGATTAACACGATAACATAATATGTGACAACATAAACGGGGCAAAATGATGATGATTAGGGTCGTACCAGGTGGCTTCTGTAGTTTCTGCTACCCCCCCCCCCCCCCCATGGGAATAAGGAATGAGTTGATGTATGTATGTTTAAATGGCAACAGATTAAGTTCAATGGGTTTTCGGAAACCAGGGTTTACTCACTTATTAGCCTACTAGAATCCAATAGGAATGTCATCAACTGCCTAGCCTTTTCCCAACTATGTTGGGGTCGGCTGGATGCAGCTGAGTACCAGTATTTTATATGGAGCGACTGCCTATCTGACTTCCACAACCCAGTTACTGGATATAATATGAAACCCCTTGATAAGACTGGTTTGAATCCAATAGGAATGTTATCCTAGCAATAAAACATAAAATAAAAACAGATGACAAACCTCCTTACAATCCACATCCATGGCTTCAGTCGCACACTTAATTATTTCTTTGCTTACACTATTGCTTAATACTATGGGTTCACTCTCAGTTTCCATCAAGTCAGTCCCCAAACTAGTCCGTAATGCCTCCATCCTGTCACTTGCAGATGCAAAAGTCTTCAGATTCGCTTCCTTAAGAGCCACTTTAGTCAATTTCGATTTAATTGCTGACACAAGCTTGCTAGCTTCAGAAAACTGAGGCGGTGTAGCAGGATGCTTCATGTACGGATATTCAGAAGTCTGATTGCATATACCGTGCTCTATATCCGCAAATGTGTCTTTTGGTTTTGTTTTATCACAGTATTCTTCAGGCAGTTGAGCCTTCATTGAGGAGATTATTTTGTTTGCGGCAAAGAACTGAGACGGTGAAGGCATTGATTGTAAGCTGTCACTGCTTGGTGACTGGGATGTCCCACATCTGTTCTCATTCACTGTTGGACTTTTGTTTTCTGTTCTAGTAGTCTTCGTCTCTGTGGCGGCAGGTTTGGGGCTGATTTTCTGTTTGGGTTTGACCGGCGAACTGGTTTTTTCATTGCTATTACTGCTCTCATCCTGAGCCTCAGCTGATAACCTTGTTCTCAGCTGTGAAAGTCTTTGATTCGCTGCATTTTTAACTGGAGTCTGTTTCTCAGGTGTGTCTTTTGAAGGTGGGGCGGGTTTCTGTGGCGATTCAGTTTTAGGTTTCTGCTTAGCTGGTGTGACACTCTCTGTATAAATATTGTAAGTGTTAATTGAATTATTATTGTTGGTATAAACATGCCAAATGTTTGCTGTATTTAAACAGAGGCCCTTAAAATTATGGGACTTAAATAATGATGGAAAAATTAAATGGTGGGTTCAATAAAGAAATATTGCTATAGCTTCTGTCGTTGGGGAGATTTTTTTTTTTTAATTCCATAATTTTACAGTTTTATTTTCACATAACACCTGCGAAACTGCAAAACAATTTGTCAGCATTTAATGCAATGCAATGTTATTAAAGTATGCTGCTGGATGTTCCCACTTTAGTGAAAATATATTTGGATCTCCGAGGACCCACATGGGTAGGGGAAGCTATGTAGCATGTTCATACTCAGCTATGCTTGAATATTAAAATATAGAACCATAGACATAAACCTATTATGCAATGCACACAAAATGACAGGGAATTAAAGTTAAATTCTGTAAATTGCAGTGTATAAAAATAACATACAAGCTACATATTTGCATGCTGCAAAAATCCATTAGATAAATATAGTAGAAATGGCTGTGACCAACCACAGGGACCTACATAAGTCTAATAATTTACAAAGGTTTGCAATGATCTCGTAATTGTGAATTCTTGACAGATTCTATACCACAAGTTGGCAAATCTGTCAACAACACACAATGGAAAGACCATTGCAACATTTGTAAATAAGTAGACTTGACTCCCAGCTGTCTGTATTGTGATGGTCCATGTTAAAGGCTGTTAAGACAAAACTTGTTAAAATATATTACATCCAATGAGTTTAAGATTGTTTTTATTGTGCCAGAAGAACACATAATTCATCACAGTCATCACTTATATCTACAAAAACTGCTGTTTTAAATACATGTAGGTATTATATGCCTAACCCTCGTAATAATAAACATATTATACAGTCCCCGGCACATAACTTGGCAAGAGTCGTTAGATTAGTTTTTCCTTTATTTAACTTTCTTGTGAACTTTTTTGTTTAAAAATATACTATGGCACTAACCATAGTATAATGACAAACAATAAAAGTGACCATCTTCTTGTTGCACTGAGTGTCCATGCGCTAACTTACTCGAACTACGCCAAAACCTTGCCAAGTTACGTGCCGGTGACTGTATCAGATGAATAGATACACACCGATTTCTCTATTTCAGTCGTCAGTAATTTGACTTTCGAAAGAAGAAGACAAAGCGTTGTGTAACTGTACAGACGCTATGCAACGTTTATTAGTAAGGGGGTAAAAGTATAATCTATGATAAAATGTACTCAGGCAATTTTGGAGGATGTATTGGTTACACAGGAAACTCACCTACCCTTGCAACATTCTGGAATATCTAAAAGACGAGTTACATCTAACTATAGAAATATGTAAATAACATGGCATACCCTTTTTATGTTTTTTCTTAGCAGAGTCTTGCCCAGCTTGTCCCTCATGGTTGTCGCTTTTCCTCTTTAAATTATGTTTCGGTGTGTCTTCTTTTCTGCTCTTTTCTCTGTTTACTTTCTCTTTCCTGTTTTTGTGTTTCCTATCAGACTTTTCTGTAGCCTTGAAATATAAGAATTAAAAAGTGAAGATTAACATCGAAATATGCTCTAAATTATCAATGAAGGCGTCCTCGAATTACTCCTAATCGTTTTAGAAACCAGTTTTGTAGATAAAATGTATGAATGGTAAAAAAAATACGAAATTCACCTGTGGTTGGGTCCATGACGATTTTCCTGTCCTCTTATTAAAATAATACTTTCTGCCGGGATTTGATTTAGATGTACAAAGCACCCAGCCGTCAGATAATTTGACGACTCCCTTTTTATCAGAACTCATGACGAATTACTGAAGAAATTAAATAAATATCATTAACACATCACAAAACGAAAATATAGGTATTTATTTGACAAATCAATTTGAGTTTTGTCTATGATTTTACATAAAAACCAAACCTCAACGTATCCAAACCAATATACACTGTATTACTGAGTCACAAAGTTTATTTTTTACTGATTCAAAATGTAAACTAGCAAATATCAGAGACAACTCTTTTTACTTTTAAAAACAGGGATTGTTAGTTTTAAAACCTAAATTGCTATAAAAAAAACTAACACGCACATCATCACAATGTATGTATGTCTATTACTCTTTATTACAAGAAGTAAATTAACGTCTTCTTTCCATAGGGGTAGGCATTAGGCATAGAGTATGTATACACCATAGATATAGTACCACTGTTTCCCGTCTCTAAATGATCATATTTATGATCAAGATCCAATAAATAATCATAAATATCTACTAGTAAAGTTAATTATTGAAAAGTTTTTTAATATTAGAATTAGATACGAACACAAGTTACGAAATGTAAATAAAGATAGTATTCGACAATTCTATAACAAACTAGTTATTTTTAAGGGTACTTAAAAATGCAAATTGTGCATTTCATTAATAAATCATTTTTTATAAGTAAATCTTTTTTGTTTCACTATTTTCCTTAAAATGTTACCTTTATGGCCGCTCAGTTGGCACAGCGTGGGATGACATGGCAAAGCATTAATAGAAATGTCTAGAGACGCTCGAGAATCCTTCTGGTTAACTTAGGGTCAGTTCACACCGAGACGCGACGCGACGCGAAGTTTTCAATATAGAAATACAATTACAGACCTTATCTACCACACAAAAAGGTACACGATTCAGTGAGCTACGCCGCGCGGCGGCGGCGCCGCGCTGCGTAGCTCGACGTAGTAGGTAGACACTGAATTGTGTACCTTTTAGTGTAGTAGATAAGGTCTGTAATTGTATTTCTATCTTGAAAACTGCGCGTCGCGTCGCGTCTCGGTGTGAACTGACCCTTAGGATTGGTATACCGAGAGTTACCGGGACATACTGCGTTAGTTGTGAAGATGTTTTTTGCCATTAAGTAAGTATATTTTTTTTTAATCTTTCCAATAGAAATTGCGTGATACTCGGACAAAGAAACATTGTAATAAAATATATTTTCGGCATCAGTACTGTTCTTAGAACACGTACCTAGTATTTTTATCATTTATATGTACTTTGCTGTTCGTACGGACGCCAGCAGGTCAACCTACCCGAAACTGTCAGATTTTCCCAATCAACCTTGAACCTTATGTTTTAGCAATAAAGTCGAAAATCTATTAAAGAAATCTGACAGATTGTAGTAACTTGATGTGCTGGCGTCTGTACATCTCACGTTTTACCGCTAAATGAGGCTAGTCGCATGCCGACAGCATTTATTTATTGCGTCAGACCCTGACATTTAACAGCAAGAAATATACTACTTTTGACAGAATGACTGACTGACGAATAACCACTTAAATTATCGATAGAGACCAACAAAGGATTAGACAAGTCACAACACTGTCTATGCACACACTCACATTTTACACATACTTAGATCAATGGTTTTTGGTCTCGTTTGATTGTTGACATTACCAATCTACGGTATTCTATATCTATGGTATACACTATAGTATACTGAAAGGGGTAGGGTCAGTGGGTCGTCTTAGGGGCGGATTTGCAGCGGCGTACTTGGGTACGCAAACGATAATGTAATATGGTACTGATCACAGAGTACTTTTTGATGATGCCTCATGTTTGTGAACTGGGGGTCTACTCCCTAAGCACGAAGTCCGTCGTTTCGGCCTTCGTTACGGGCGTTTCCTACCCCCTATCACCTACGGACGGATGATTCGTTCGGGGTCCGAACGAAGAAGGAATGACAACGCGATTTGACAATTGTCCCTACTCCCGATGTGTTTTTGCCCGTCCGAACTGTTGAACTTGACACCGATTTTAACGGATATTTATGTCAGTTGATACGACATCAAAATAGTTCTCGTGCATAAGGTTAACATAACATAAGGTTCAAAGTTGATTGGGAAAATTTGACAGTTTCGGGTAGCTTGATATGCTGGCCTTACATCAAGCTATACATTTCCAGTTTTAGCTGACAATCAGGTCAGCTAAACCGGTTATGTATAATTATGCTTGCTTGATGTTTAGCCGTGCGTAAATGATTATGGTCCCCCTGCGTCGAATATTTTTGTTGGTTATTTAAAAAAAAACGATTGTTTCCTACATTAGTTTAGTTCCTACGCGATCGAAATGTGTGAAACAGGTTTTTTGTTCATAGCTGACGATCCCAGAAACGTGTACTGAATCTGTTGTAGCAGGTTGCACATCGATGTCGATGCCCTGCCAGCCTGTATAATTAATGTAATACCTATGCAATATACTCGAAATCATATACCTAAGAGTAAAGGTGGAGTTTCTTGCCCATTTTTCTCCATACGAAACTACCTTTACCTACTACCACTAGAACAATACTATAATGTACTCTGTGCACTAGAATCAACTCTATTTTCTAATAAATTTTAACGTTCAAAAGTGTATTTGAAATAAATGATAAAACTTTGACTTTGTGCACGTCGTTTCACATCGTTTTCATATTTTATTATTTTAACATTATTGATTTAACTAATATTATAATTTACAAGTGTCCATGAAGTTTCTTGCCATTGGCGTAGCTAGGGGTTTTGACTAGGGGGGGCAGCCGTCCAGCTGAACTAACCAGTCATTTAATGAGAGATCTTAATAGACGCCTCGTAATAGATAATCCCAGCCCCTGACTCTAAGTACATACAAACCTCACATCTTAGAGTATGCGCGCACTACGAAAATAAATCGTTGCGAAGAAAATTCGTCAATCTGTAAACAATACTAATATACTATAGTCCGCGCACTGCGGAAAAAAATCGCATGAGAATTCGCTTGAAAAATTTTCGTTTGCGATTTATTAACTAAATCGCAACGATTAGAATCGTAGTGCGCGCATAGCCTTAGTCAATATGTAGGTACGGCTCTCAATAAAAAGCGATTAAATAGTAATTCTTCAATACTGACGATTTTTCTAGGGTGGGCAAAGAAGTTTCTAGCATTAGCCACCCTTGCCCCCTTCTCCCCCATCTACGCCCATCTTAGAGCATTTAACCTAAAAATGCTCTAAGACGCCCATGTTTCTTGCCCATTATTTTGCCTAAGAACCTACTAAGGTTACTAGCATAATCTTTCTGAATGACCGACTCATTATTAGACCATTCAAAACTGCCTGACATGGTTTAAATGAAATAATTGCTTCAATTGAGTTTCATTTGTATCCAAACCAAAGTCTTCAATACCCAAAAATCCTTGATTTTTTACTTCCCTTCTTTTCTGCTCTGCACAGCTTATCCGACAACTTATAGTGAATAGGCATAACCACTGACGTTACAAATCGGTTTTGTCTGGCAAGTTTATGCAGAGATACAGAGCTGAGTCCTACTTGGGGTGTATTTGTGCCCTTGTGTGAAGCGCTAAAAATAATTTAATGAACGCGTCAGTAACTCGAACGCGGTGTTCAAATTTCGAATTGACACTTTTGACAGTAACAAGACTGACAAGTTAAATCTTTTTTATCAATTAGCCGTACAACAGCTGACTAACCTCAAATCGTAAAATTAATCAAAATAGTATACACAGAGCACTTTTATAATTATGGAAAAAATAATAAAATTTCACACTATTATCCAAACTAATTGGAAAAAGTCTGTTTTGGGAGCCATTGCCTTTTATTATGGCTCTGTTAAAGCAAAAGAAAAATACGAGTGAGTGGCAATTTAGCAGTTTTAATTTATTTTAAAATTTTAAGTTATCAATGATAATTCTCTAAAAATAACATGATTTTGAAATGCACTATATAATAAATTTTCCAGCATTAATTTACTGATGCGGACAGCTTGCACGGAGGCGTCAAAATATGGAGATGGCACAATTGATATGCTAGAAAACCCGGTACATGTTACCGTCATTCTCAACCCAGTTGCGAATAAGAGGAGTGCGAAGCAGGACTTTGAGAAATACTGTGAGCCTCTACTGCACCTAGCTGGGTTGCAGGTGGATGTTATACAGACAACCAGTGAGGGAAATGCTAAGGAGTTGGTAGAGACGTTGAAGGGAACGCAGGCTATTGTTGTTGCAGGAGGGGATGGCACTGTATCTGAAAGTGTTACAGGTAACTTTTGTTCATCTTTTAGCCTTTATCCTTGTTTCTTTTTATTTATTTAATACTTCAAGCACATAAATGTACAGAGGCAGACTTAATGCTATAGATAGGCATTTTCTACCAGTCAACCTTTGGGTGATGCAGGGACAAACAGTGGTAGACCAATCAAGAACATTGAGGAATAAATATTTTAAATATAAAGATACACACACTGGTACTGGTGGTTTATTTACACTGGTTTTACGAAATCTCACCTTTATCTGAAAGGTGCAACACTATTTGCTATTTTATTTTTTGTTACCCTATTTTGTGTCCCACTGCTGGGCAAAGGACTCCCCTTTTTTCTTCCAAACCTCCCTTTCTTTTGTGATCACTGGCCTAGTAGGCCCTATAAATGATATTAGATTGTCACACCACCTTCACCTTGGTTCTACCTCTATTTGCTATACATTTTTATAAAAATAGAAGTCCAGAGAGAATTAAATAACTTACTTCTTCAAATAAAATTAATTAATTATCAGCCATTTGTGTCCCACTGAAGGACAGAGGCCTTCCCTTCCACTCTAACAATACCTTCCTTTTGCTTCTTCAAATATTTACAGTACTAACTTTTGCTAGCAGCTTCGCCCGCGTGTTTGTCGGAAATTACCCCACGGGGATATACTACTGGGATAATATGTTAATCCAGATGAAAAACTATCTATGTGCCAAATTTCGTTCAAATCCGTTCTGAGTGATTGAGTAATAAACATCTTAACATCCAAACTTTCACATTTATAATATTAATGAAATTTTAAAACCTAATAACTACAGAAAAAGAATGAATGTTTCAGGTTTACTACGCAGAAATGATGAAGCAAACCGCTTCCCAATGGGCATTCTTCCACTTGGACGCACAAACACTATTGGAAACACCCTATTTCCTAAAGGGGAAGGTGTGTTCCGAGTCAAGCAACTCATTGAAGCATCCATGGCTATAATCAAGGGCAATACTGTGTGGAAAGATGCCATGAAAATAGAACCTTTAGAAGAAGAAGATGCCGTGTTTGGTAAGCCTATATTTGCATTGTGCTCGCTAGAATGGGGGGCATTTCGGGATGTCCTCTCAAAACAACACAAGTACTGGATATACGGATCACTGAAAGAGTATGCAGCTTACATCTTCAACGGGTACAGGGAATCTCTGACCTGGGATTGCAAAGGTATTATGAAATACAGCCCGCCTTGTGATGGATGCAGCAATTGCCTCCAAAAACGGCCCCAAGTAAAGCGGAAGTGGACGTTTTTCATGCCCACTACATCTTACGCTCAGGTTAATGATCCTGCAAATACAATCAACACAAGCTGCAAAACTACTAAAGATATTTCTTTCCAAACTAGTGACTTCAGGATTGTTACTCCAAATATACAGAATACTCATAGCACCCCTGCTTTGAGTATAGGTATAGGGAAATATAACTATAAATACACTGAATTTGTGAATGACGGTTGGAATCGAGTAAGTAACAATAGTATAAAAGATGCTATCCTCGCTAGAAGTGTGATGCTGATCCCACATGAGCACCTCGGGGTGATTGATATTGACAGGGAGGAGTATGAGGCAAAGCCTATCAAAGTAACACTGTTACCGAAAGTCGTAAAACTATTCTGTAAACACTATGATAAATAAATGACAAGTTTCGTGACAAAGTGGTTACTTCAACATGCCATTGCATTTGCTGCCTAACCTAGATTTAAGCAGCTCACGGTTAGTCAAATCTGTTTGTAAAAAGTAAAAAGGAGTAAAAAAATATATGTTATATTTATTTTTAACAAATTTTATTTAAAAATAAAAAAATATGTGTTGTAAAGTACCTGGAACTCTAGTTTTACTATCATTTCATCACATTTATAAAACCGACCAAATTCTTTGCGGAAGCCCAGACCCAATTTTAGTACAGCCTGTGGCAAACTTTACGGCGGCTCCGAAAATGAGGCGAGTTGCTGCGCAGTAACAATTTCACGTGTCAGCGGGGGTGAGGGGTGAGGTACTGCGCAGCGAGTGACGCACTTCAGAGCCGCCATCAATTTTAACGCCTACTAGTACTTTCACGGTTAATTTACCTTTGACAGCAGCGAACCACCAGCAACCTTATTTTAACTATGATAAAGATCACTGTCTTTTAACAGAATTGGCAGTGGCAGCAACGTAACAGCAACCTTATTATAACGACAGTAGAGATCACTGTGATTTTGACAGTGATGCAAACTCAGAGGCAAAATAACTGAAAGGGCTGTAAAGTATATTATAATATAAAGGGTTATGAATAAATCCCGTACCTAATTACCTGCTATAGACGTTGCAAATCACGAGCGCGCGCCACGTGGCTTTTATGTGATTGCCATAAGACATGAATTTCATTGAAATGCGTTTTTAAAATGCAACCTCTGTAGGTATAATACGGCCGGTCTGAACTGAACATAGGCTCTCCGAACATTCGCGCACGTCCACTCACACGCACTCGCCTCATATCACCATCAGGTTCCAAAAAAATGTTATTGCACAGCCTTCAGCGCAAAAGTTCGGACCGGCCGTCTTATAATACATTTTGTCTCGCATACTCCCAAACAAAGATGGCGGCCGTGACGTGTACGTTCAGTGATCTGACGTAGCCTTGCTGTGGGATCTCGACGCAGTGGTCCATCAGGGGCAGCAAGTCGCATGGGACACCTTCCTTCTCGTGTCTGAAATTAAGTTAATGATATCACATCATCAGCTATTATATGGGACTTGAAACATAACTAGCGACATCTGTGTGTACTGTACGTACCGTACACCTCTGCCCAACCTTCGACGAATACAGGCGTGATGTTATTTTTTTTTGTTTTCTTGATATTTATTTAAAAAAAAACACTTGCACGTCAAAATTAAATTACTTAGAACTACACCCAAGTTCGCTCGAACGTACAGACGCCAGCACATCAAGCTACTACAATCTGTCAAATTACTTTAATAGATTATCAACTTTGTGACTAAAACATAAGGTTCAAAGTTGATTGGGAAAATTTGTCAGTTTCGGGTAGCTTGATGTGCTGGCGTCTGTACAAATATCGCGGCAAGATTTTATCGCGCACTGGATTTTAAACTCTCAGTGTTGAGCCGAGCATTGAGAATCCATCAGAGCGAGAGTTTAATATATACCTCCTTACTAATAAACGCATTATATCAGGTGAATAGTTACACACCGATTTCTCTCTTTCAGTCGTCAGTAATTTGACTTTCGAAAGAAGAAGACAAAGCATTGTGTAACTATACAGACGCTATACAACGTTTATTAGTAAGGAGGATAGTATGTACAGCTGTTTTAATTCTTACCCAAGCAACAGCAGGGTCTTCTTTGGAAACCTGAAGCCCTGAAGCTTTGAGCTGGTGGAGGTCTGTTCCGCAGCCACAACTGCGTAGCCCTCGTCCTTCTTCCTCATCAAGTACTCTTTGAGGGGGCGGCCTGGACGGACTTCCTCTACGTTTATCCATCTTTCCGCTGAGACACTAGGATAAAAAGATTGAAATATGGGTGAATTTTGCTGGTTGTTGGTGCAGCAGGCAGGCCGGTGGGGTGAGAGGGGCAAGGGTGGACGAAGAGACATAAGCTCGGGTACGGAGAGACGCAAGCGCGGGGACGACGAGCCGTAACGCGGTTCGTGAGCTTGTCCCGAAGCGAGGCGATTACGTTACGATTCCGATTAGTGTGCGTTGCAGTAGGGAGTTTCATACAAAGAATACTGAATAGCTCAAGTTGATACGGTGCCGATCCCTTTCCGGTTTGATACGTGTGCTATGACCTTGTAGCGGTATCTACAACGCCACATGCGAACAACGCGTCATACTGACGTCACGCAAATCCTGCATCGCGCAAGCAGAGTTTACCGCGCAACTACGACAGACCGTTGTATCTATGCAGATACAAAGGTCCGTCATGGATCATCGGGCAGTTGCCCGCCAGACACAACACCCGTCTGGTCGGAGGAACCTCCCTTTTCTATAGAGTATGAGTGAACTTTACACCCTGTTCCTCATACCTCTATAACCTTAACCTTTTGACCGCCACACGTCAAAAAATCAAAAACGTGCCCTCGGCGTCAAAGTCTGTCATGTAGTCGAACCGTGGCGTGCTGGGCACATTTTGGTTCGTCATCTATACATGACTGTGGCGGTCAAAAGGTTAAAAGGGTTCTTATAGGTAGGTATACCTAATAAATACATATTATTATCTTTATACCTGAGCCCTTGGAACTGCTTATCCTGCAAGTGCCTCAAACTGTCTACCACGTAGGTCTGAACTCCGAAAACTTCGCAGGTTCGCGCCATCCCACCCAAGTTCGGCAGCTTGTCGATCAGTGATGCTACCACAATTAGCTGGCTTGGGCTTTCTCTCTGGAAAAGACATCTAGGATGAGGATTTCGCCTACAGTCCGAGGTGGTGATACGACCCGTCATACTAAACAACTTTCCCGTTAAAACCCATTCGTGAATACCATCCTTTTGATGCAGTTATGTTAAAAACAGCCTTTAAATGCTGTTGTCTCTTGGTCTTATTTTTTTTGTCATCGAAAGTGAGGTGGATGCAATAATTAAAAATTTGGTTCCAAACGTTCCAGCTGTGTAACGTATGTCCTTGTAGTAGGTACGTAAGACTTGCTTCTGTCATATACAACGCCATATGCGAAGTACGCATCACACTGACGTCACGCAAAATCCTGCATCGCGCAAGCAGAGTTTACCGCGCAACTATGATATATACAACGTCCCGACATCAGTCGTCGGGTGCCTGTGTCGCAAACTAAATGAGGGGCCTGTTTTTAAAGACCACCGTATAGCATTCCATGGCCGGGGGGCTACGCCCCGGTACCGCTCTCCAAGCCCCCTCGTCGGGTAAAATAGAACAAATATGTACAGTCAACAAAAGAGATAAGTATGCAGGATCGTCGGATATAGTTGAAGTTTAATAAGAAACCGATGGATGTTCTCGAATAAAATTTAATTTTATTAACAGAAAACAAACAGCTCATTTACCAAATCAAATTTCAGTAGACATCCATCAGTTTCTTACTAAACTTCAACTATATCCGACGATCCTGCATACCTATCTCTTTTGTTGACTGTACATAACATACCTTCTTCCCGACATCGTACACATTGACATCGCTCATATTCCTCCAAGGAATGTATTTCTTCTGTATAGTCCCCATTGACTCGGAATCTTCAGTAATCTTACTATCAACACCTTTATTCGTTTGCAATTCAGTAAATTCTTCATCTGGCTTTCTACAAGCCTTCCATTCGCTTTTAAACTCATCATTAACATCCCTGCTCATACTCTCATTTATATCCTTCATGATACTTTTAATGAAATGCAAATCAATATTTTCATTGTTATCAATCTCACAAAACCTTGGCAGTAAATAATAAACGAAATAAGGAGTAAGATTGGCGACTATGTCGAAGTCGTTAGTGAAATAATCGCTCCTGAGTTTCAAAAAATTCTTGTCACTGTTACTTTCAGCGAACGTTTGTTCAATAATGCCAATCGTGTATTGGTATTTTGACGTTTTATTTGCTAGTTTATATAGAGTTGTTGCTAAGTATTGCGCGTTCAGTCTTACATTGAATAACTGGCCCATGGTATGGGAAAGTAGGAAGTCCATTACAAAGTTATATTCGTTTTCAGTGTAAGTTTTGTTTGATATTTTATGCTTTAGTAGCCAATACAAAATAATGAACTGTGATGTCAGTGGCAAGTTCTTTGATTTCAAAATCTGTAGCATTTCTTCGTTTAGTTCGGTTTTCTGGAAATCAAAAATATAGTGTTTGGATGATTTGATTTCAGCTCAACAAGACCTATGTATCTATCTTTGTCATCCAGCCTATTAGTCCACGCAAACGCACGGACGTCAAAATATTACGACGGGATTTTATCGCGCACTGGATTTTTAACTCTCGGTGTAGAGCCGAGCATTAAGAATCCAACAGAGTGCATCCCAGCGCGTCAAAAAAACACATAGTAGGATTTTCAACTCTCGGCGAAAAGCAGAGTGTTGAAAGTCCAGTATTGGCACGAAAAAAAAATCGCCACTGTGAAAACGCGCCCATGCGTAGGTACTCTGTATACCTGGGCGAACAGTCTGTACAATTTTTTTTAAAGTTGACGCTATTCAAGTATTACGTAAGCACTACAGAGGGATGAGGGGTCTGGATGGTGATTACTTCAGCAGTATTTATTTTTTACTTTTTCGGATCTTCTACAAGATTTAGTCGATTTTGGTTTGACACATGGCAACCCTACTTGTCTATGCTTCACAACGAAACGCATTTTCAGGGATTCTACTGGGACTTATAACTGCTGCTCATGAATCAATAAAGAAACCAGAACACATTGAAAAATGCATGTGCCAATTTTTACGTAAGCATGGGAGGGGGGGGGGGAGCTTCTGCTTACTTTGCAGGAAATCTGGTTACGTAATACTAGAACGGCCACCTTGGTCGCGTCTCGGTTTGAACTCTAGGTGGAAAAAAAAAAACATACAAAAACCCACGCCTCATTCAATAACTGGAATATTGAAGATAATATTTGACCCTTGACATCATTAAGTTTGAATACGGTTGATGTCTGATAAACTTGAAAGTTATACAGATTTCTGGTAATTAGACTGCAATAGGCTGTATTGTTAACAAATAAACAGTAGTAAAAATGCAAACTAACCTGAATATAAAAATACAGCGAAACAAACCACTCGAGGCATGTCCTAACACTCGGCTGATGAGGTAACTTTACCATCATATCCAAACACCAATTGAAAATATTTTTCAACTCGCCATTTTTTAACACCAGTACCAAAATATGTTGGAGGGTAGTTTGCAATACTCTGTGCAGCCCCGAGTTACCGTGGTACCTCTGTTTGTTCTTGAAAGTGTTGTCTATGCGAATTGTGATGAAATTGGTGATCATTCGAAGAGTTTCTGTATCATTGATGCTGCATAGGGTAGCTATTGATAAGTACTGGATTTCGTGGTTGAAATGGATGTCGATACTGAAAATAAAAATTGTTTTATAGATGGTTTAGTGCCGGTGCACACCCGCTAAAGAAAAGCGCTATGCGGATTTTAATGCCAAACAAATATCAACATTGCGCTCTATGGAATAAAGTCGAAAATAAAATAAGTGGTGCAATGCAAATATACATTATTTTGGCCGGTGAACATCCGCCAAAGTGAAGCACTGCATGGTTTTCAATTCCAAACAAATATCAACATTGCACACTATGAAATAAAGTCCAAAATTAAAAAGGTGAAAAAGGTAAAAAAAAACTCTCACCTTTCTTTAGTTATTCCATATTTTGAATTTTGCAGTACTTCCAGAGTCACATTATCAACAATCCTGAAAAAATTAACTATTATGTATTTATAAACAACTAGCTGCGCCCCGCGGTTTCACCCGCTTAAATGTCGATCCCGTGGGAATATCGGGATAAAACGTAGCCTTTATGTTAATCCAGGGTGTCAGCTACCTCCAGAGAAAATTTTATCAAAATTGGTCTAGCCGTTTGAGCGTGAAGAAGTGACAAACATATAGAAACACACACACACACCCCCACAAACTTTCGCTTTTATAATATAGGACTATTCAGCATACAATGTTGGTTGGTATGGCAGTAGACCTATTTTTACTGATATAAACTAAGAAAACAGTATTTTAGAGTAAGAGGAAGGAATAAATCTAGCCAGGGTTATCAACCACCATACTATACAAGGGCAGTCTACAGAAAAAGCAGAAAAATACATCTGCCATGCATGTTATCTCTCCAACACCCTTGCTTGACTGGAACAGAATGCCTAAGGCATGTGCCTTAGCACACCGCCGCGAAAATTATGATGGGAAACCGCTTCACGAATTCGGAATTCCGCGGAGCAAAAGCTCATCATTTTCGACTTAGTAAATACAGTCAAGGCCTACTTCGGACCTCTTAGATTAGTTTTTCCGTAAAATCAACAACCATTTTACGAAAAAAAAAAGTTTCGCTTTTTAAACTTGTCGACTGCCACAGATACGTGCGAAACAAACGCAGCACCGCCACAAAATAGGGGTCTGAGCGCGGAGGTTATCTAGCTTCCGAGCAGATCAGCGAAGTCACGCAGGAACGAGATAGAATCATAATCAAATCTGTGCGTTAGAACAGGCTGTTTCACTTCTCGTACAACGGTCAAGTCATTGCGGGACTAATGCGGTTTCGGTTTCGCAGTGGAGATGTCGTAGCCGCCAAAGTTTAATAAATATATTAAGGCGGATACAGATATTGCGAGGCATGCGCCGCGCCATTACTAACACACGCCTCGATATTACTTTTCCTCAAGTAACGAGTAGCCTCACCACGTCCACACATTGCGAAGCATGCGATGAGCGCCGTGTGCTGCGCATGCCTCGCAATGTCTGTATCCGCCTTTAAAAAAAGAAGAATATTAATCCCACCTCTGATCTTTCCTAGGTACAGGACAGTAGAGCAGGATCTCACATAACACATAAATCAAATGGCCATAATCTTTAACATCTTTGCTATTCAGCTTCCTTATCAAATAATACAGAGGATTTGTTTTAACAGGACCATATTCTATGATCTTGTTACAGTACGAAATCACTATGTTATTATACATTGCGTTCTTTAAAAGTGCATCTTGTGTTATGAGGTCAACAAACTGTTCAATGCAGGGTGAATATTGGTTGTTGGACTTTAGCTCTTCAATTTCTGTCCAGACTCTATTTATGAACTGAATCATGTTGAAATTACTTTCTTTATTAGTAAGAGGGTTAACAATTTTGTTTACTATTTGAAGGATCCATTTCAGGCAGCCATATCCTCCACATTCTAATACATTTTCAATATAATTTATTACTTCTTTAAGACATGCATCTACATCTTTTTCTTCTTGGATTAAAAGGTAAATTATTGCACAGGATTTTTCGTAAAAGACATTTTTCGATCTACCCACACTTTCATTTTGAGCATCTCTAAATTCTAAAGTAGAAATTATATCTATAAATCTTTGTAGATTGAGCATTTCATGCTCATAACTGCTCAACAGCACAGGGTTTTTTAATAAAAAATTTAAGGTAAAAATGCTTAGGACTGCTTTATCTAATTCTGGAGTATCCTTTAGAAATAATAAAGCAGTTTTATAAATCTGAAGTAAAATGTCTCCCAAGTCTTTTTGATCAAATTCTAAATTGTGCTTTTCACACAAAGCTGCAACATCCTCCATGTTCAAATTAACTTCACTTGAAAACAAACTTAAAATATACTTCAGTATGGTCTTATTTTGTCTAGCAATTACTTCATATATGTTATGTAGAAAAGAGTTCTCATCTCTTGTTTTGCTTGACATATTCATTAAAAATACTACATCATTTAGATAATCCTTTTTATCTGAATATTGCCTGTTTATTCCTTCTTGTAATTTGTTTAGTTTTTCATTGATTATATTAATAAATAAATTTAAATCTTCTTCATGATTACACAGGTATAATATAATCAAATCTATATTATTGTAATGCTCTGACATTGTTTTTAAATTAATTATTTTATCTTCATCTCTTAACGAAACTTGTTTGACTATGGGAGCAAATGGGTTTTCTTGGAAGGCTGCTTCTGGTAATTGTAAGTAACAATAAATATTCGCAATTTCTTTCCAATTCAGGTTCCTACAACAGTTCTGGACAAAGTATACCATGTTTATTTGTACCGTTTTTCTTAATACCACATTATTGCAAGGTATTTTTAGAATATCTGTAACTATTTTTGACTTTTTATTCCCATATATTGATGATAAATCAATTTTCAAATTTGCCAAGATATCAGTTACATGGTACAATGGTACAGGTGACCATTTAATATTAGTTATTGTTTTACATATCGCCATGAATGAGTGAATGTCAGTAAGACATTCTCCTATTTGCTTTTTAAGTACTTCATAACTGTAATTTTGATCATAAATATTTATGTCATTTAGGGCTTCTAGTAATATTTGAGCGTCTGATTGGTTTGTTATTTTTGTTTTCAGTTTGTACTCAATACATTTTAGTCTTACTTGAGTATTCTCATGTTTCAGACCCATGTTAAAGGCAGCGGTCATCCAACAGTCCTCAATATTTATACTTTCAAATAGTCTTAGAGATGGCATCACAATATTCCCTTGTTTCTCTTCTAAACTGTCTATGAGAACAAAGTAATTATCCCACATGGTTTTTAAAACATTTGCGTTGTTTTTCTTCCATTGAAATATTATGGTTTGATTAGTAGATTTTACATTGATATCCTTCTTGGTGGTCATGACGCAGTCTATAGCTTTTTTTGTAAGATAAACTGATATTTTTCTTATTGCTGTATCTTCAGATGTTATACCAAAAATTATAATGTCCCAAAAGTTGCTTTGGAATATGATATCTGACACAAACTTACTCTCTCCTTTTCCATCTGGAGTGGGTAGGTAGTAATCTGAGAGGCAGCTGAGTACTTTCAAAGCATTCTCTTGTTTTTCTGCTTTCAAAGATTGGATATACATCCATATTCTATCAAGGATGTTGTATCCAACCACTCCATCCACTAATCTTGGGACAGAGTTTGTTAAAAAATATATCTTGAGTGCTTCGTCTGTAGAATCAAGTATGTTTTCTAACGGTGTCTCTAGGTACATTAGAGACACATTTTCTCTCAAAATTATAATAGCATTAAGAATACTGTCAGCGACTTTCAAGAAAAGTAAGGTGTCTAAGTTTGTGTCTTTGTCCGATAAACTTGATGTTTCCGCGCCAAATTCAATGTTAGACAGTATTTGTTGAAGTAAATGTTCTGCTTTACTCACAATTTTGCTTGGTTGAAGACGAAGTACAATGTCGATAATTTTACATACATAATCGACATTTTCACTGCATAGATCCTTCAGCAATTTAACGGCGAACTCAAATTCTTCGTCATTCTCACATTCCGTATTTTCTTGAACATTTACAACCAGTTTATATTGCAATAACTGTGTCGCGCTCCTCAGATGTTTATTCAAATGTTTACCTCTTTCCATCAAATTTTTTAAAGGTTTATCTATGTCTTCCTCATTTAAATCCAACAGGTCTAGGAAGGATAGTAACTCTTCTTGAGTATCCATTGTATAAACTACCACTTTATCTGAAGTTATACTTAAAGTTCACGTTATTTCGTAAAGTTTGATCCGAACCAACATTTAAAATCCGGCCATGATCGGCAATCAGCATGCGATGAATGACATGACAGCAGTGCAGTGACAGAACTGACAGTAACCCTGCGTTCCGAGTTGGGAAATAATCGATGTGAGCGTGCTTAAACCCGTACCGAATTAGCGTGAGCGCGATAACGACGTTCCGTGAATCGTCATAGATGACGTCATGACATGCGCCATCTTGCAATAACGCCGACCATGCCCTAGAATAATATCACCGTGAGCGCTGTCAAAAATGACAGTGTGTGTGTGAGGAAGGGCGCTTTCCGAATTAGCTGTAATCGCTCACAGCGCTCACATCATCTCACATGCGTTCCGATTTAGATGTCACGATTATGACAGCTGAGAGCTGTCAACAATTCGGAACGCCCGTGAGCGCGCTCACAGTGCTTACTCAATGTAAAAACGATATTATTACAGTATTTCTTTGTATAAACACCACATTTCTTCTTCTTTGGTTAGGTGGCGACTATCAGCCAAAAGCACAATTTCGAAAATGCCACGTTTGTTTAATTTTATGATAAGATGCAAATCAAAACAAAACACACACTGACACATCCTCACACACACACTGTCATTTTTGACAGCGCTCAGGTGATATTATTCTAGGGCATGGTCGGCGTTATCGCAAGATGGCGCATGTCATGACGTCATCTATGACGATTCACGGAACGTCGTTATCGCGCTCACGCTAATTCGGTACGGGTTTAAGCACGCTCACATCGATTATTTCCCATCTCGGAACGCAGGGGAAATGTCAGTGTGTGTTTTGTTTTGATTTGTATCTTATCATAAAATTAAACTAACGTGGCATTTTCGAAATTGTGCTTCTGGCTGATAGTCGCCACCTAACCAAAGAAGAAGAAATGTGGTGTTTATACAAAGAAATACTGTAATAATATCGTTTTTACATTGAGTAAGCACTGTGAGCGCGCTCACGGGCGTTCCGAATTGTTGACAGCTCTCAGCTGTCATAATCGTGATATCTAAATCGGAACGCATGTGAGATGATGTGATCACTGATCAAATGTGATGTGAGCGCTTTGAGCAATTATAGGTAATTCGGAAAGCGCCCTTAACTGACAGTGACCAACTTGACATTATATCAATGACAAACAAATGACAGCTGGGGTGCGTTCAGCCAATGACCTAAATTCCTAACTCAATGCGTTCAGCATAAGCGCGCGCGCGTAAGCCATGCTAGAATACGCTCGCTTGGCCAGATGGATGGGTTAACCAAATTGACCATCCGTTTCAGGCATCGTCCTAATAGAACGTGAATGCGCGATCATCGTAGGTTCGCGCGAATTTAGTTCGTACGAACGCGCGATCAAGCATATTGAACTCGAATAGGTGTCCAATCGCACGACGCGGTCGCCGGTTTTTTCATTTCCATCTAAACCCCCAAAATAGGTAATCCAAATATTTCCCGACAGCAAAAATTAAGCGTCTCTGACGTTCATGGTTATTGGTACCGACTGTGCCAGTGCCAAAATAGGCACTCTACGGTCGTTCTATTAGGACATCCCGTTTTAGCTATCGCGCGCACTTGCGGCATAGTCGCGTCGCTTACTCGGCGTTCTATTAGGACGATGCCTTATAACGAAAATAAGGCCCTACGATCCGACGCGACGTAGGATCTTATTCTCGATATAAAACGGAAACGTTCTCTTCGAGTGTTTCCGACACCGGGGTTCTCAAACTAGTTCAAGCTTTTTTCTAGTAGAAATAATTAAGTTTTCTTCATCCATGTTATATTTTGACAAACACTGGACACGACAACAGGCAAAACGCAGCCGTGCTCCAAGCTCCAGTCTCCAGTGCGGACAGGCAGACCGCGCGCATCCCCCCCCGCACCCGCGCCCCTGTTTGGAGTAGTCTGGACGTACCCGTGTTCCGTTGGGATATTTATCTACGGTATATAATATAAGTTCTGTATACACATTATGAACATGCGAATAAAGGGGCGGGTTGGTTAGCCAGGGTTAGCCGTCAAGAAAACGGGTAAATGATAAAATAAAATCATTTTGAAATTAAAATTTGAAAAAAAAAACCTATTACTACGATATAATAGAAAATCAATTGTGCTGTGTCTCATTAGCGGAACTTGAGAGGTCATTAAAAAGTTTTGTTTTAGCTATTTTAACGCTGAAAGGAATACGGTATTGTTTTTCTGGCTAGCAACATCATTATTTTTGTCCTTGTTCTTGTTGCCAAAATCGCTAAAATTTAGGAAAAAAAATCCTCCATTGAGTACCCAGTACAGTATCCGTTTCAGTTTATTCCTTGAAATTAACTCTTTGTATTAGCTGGAATTCTATTGCGTTGCAATTTTAATTTTCAAGTTTCCCATATTTTCATTGTAGAATATAATTTCAACGTAAGCAGCGATGGAAGATATTTCTTCCTCTTCGACTGATGACGAAATTACTTATTCTCCTACAAGTCCTCAATTTGGTGGAAAAAAACTGAAACTGAATGATGGAAGTTCCCAGGATAGTTTTAAAGAAACAGGTAAAAGTTCGCCTTCGTATCAACTACAAAAAAAAATGTGACGTAAAAACTTCGTGTCCATTTTGATGTTTTTTTTAGTTGTGTCGGCGAGTAAAGATGAAAATGTGGACAGTGGAGTGTCTGCGGATAAGTCTGAGAGCACCAGTAGCGAGGACCCTGGTCAGGCAGCGTTGGAGGGGCCTTCCAATGAGGTTGTGAACGCAGCTCCGTCCGGTAGCAACGTTCGTGCCATCCTGCTGAACCTTAGACGTCCTAAATGGGGCAGAAACTACAGGAAACGAAAGACTCCTGACAGGGACACAGACAGCAATGGATCTTCGAGAGATTCCGACGATTTATCTGTAGATGAAACTACTTCAGCTTCAAGAGCGAATGAAACTCATTCTACATCTGAAACAGAGAGTGATGATTTGAGGAGGTTGGCTGATTTCCTTAATCCTGAGACTGATAGCACTTGCAGCGGTGGGTGAGTATCCTAACTTTTTCTTCTAAACCACTATTCAGATATTATACAGGGGCATATTTTATCAGACAATTCAACTGTACATTGTATTTTTTTTTTTGTATTTGTTTTAAATAATTTTTGAACACCTCTCCTGACCTGGTTGATAACCTACTGATTGATAAAGATGACCCCATAAGTAATTTAAATCATGTCATTTCAGAGAATCCTTAGGATTATGGATTTAATTTCTGGCTATTGAGTTAAAATTACCTTAAACCTATTATTATTTTATGTACTTGGTTCAATAAATAATTTATTAAATGCATAAGCAAACAATGAGAAACGCAGTAAAACATAACAAAATCATTATTCTTAAAATATCAATATTTTGATCCAATCCATATTTTTCTGGATTTAATTTAGGACAAAGCTTGGGCTGGATTTTGCCTTTCTCCTACTCTCCCAATGTTTGGTAAATGTGTATCCTCTAAATCATTTTACACCTTTCTCTCTGTCATTGGTTTTCTGCATAATTGGGATGCAATAAATAACTATTAGGGAACTTAAAAAAACATTGAAAATAAGCAAATCAATTACCCAGATTTTAATAGGTGTCAACGTCAATACATCCATTTTTTAAAATAGATACAAAAACAATATTTTATTGTTCAGTCATGTTTCTAAAATACTATGTGGCAAAAACCCTAAAAAAATATGACAAAATTAAATGTGTTAATGTTAAAGTGAGTGGATTTGCACAAGAAAATTGAAAATTGAAATAATTGAGAAAATTGAAAGCTTCACTTGGCTACCCTACTCTTTGGCACAATTCTCACAAAGAAACCAGGTTATTTATATAATAAACTGTTGTGGTCATGTGATGTTAACAAAATTAAAACTAGAGCATCTTCCTGCCACCTCCTTTTCGTGCTATAAAGACAGTTGGTACTTTTAGGTTAAAATATAAATAGTATTTACTTCAGCTTCAAAAAGATAGTAAACTTTGAACCTACCTTTGATGTGCACGCAGCTAGCAATGGTGGTATGAGTCCGAGCTCTGTGTCCGAGCATTTGGCAGTGTTTGTTCACTGAACAATCCTATTTTGCAATTTTTATTTTGTTAAAAACTTTGTTTTATTTTTAGCCTTTAATGTCCCACTGCTGGGCAAAGGTCTCCCTAGTCTACTTTCACCTCTCTCTGTCCAGAAAAGAATCCTATTCGCAATCTCATCTCAATGACAATCAATGTCAAAAAGTTGTCAAAAATGTAGGGAAATTAGAGGTATTTTAGATTTATTTTATTCGGACAGTCTCGTTGGTCCAGTAGTTGCAAGCGTTACTGCAGAGCATGAGGTCTGGGTTCGATTCCTAGGTCGGATGAAAGTGATATTGGGTTTTTCATTCAGTCAATTTCTTAGTCGAGATTTTTGGCAAGTAGCTAGCAATAGGCTGGCTCCCTATTACCTGGGACTTAAACATAACTAATGAAATGTGGGTGTATTATTATAGGTACTCCTCTGCCTAACCCTTTGGGGTGGTGTCCGTCGGTCTGTCCGTCCGTCTGTCTGTCTGTCCGTCCGTCCGACTGTCTGTCACCAGGCTTTATCTCGAGAACCGCGATAGCTAGACACTTGAATCACAAATTATGTATTTCTGTTGCCGCTATAACAACAAATACTTAAAACAAAATAAAATAAATATTTAAGGGGCGCTCCCGTACAACAAACGCGATTTTTTTGCCCTTTTTTGCTCGATATCAATAATGGCAACAGGTAGGCACTTGAAATATTTACAAAATACTCAGTTGTATTTTTTTTACTTTAATAATAAAAAATAAAATTAAAATAAAATAAATATTTAAGGGGGGCTCCCATACAACAAACGTGTTTTTTTCGGCGTTTTTGTCTTGTGGTACGGAACCCTTCGTGTGCGAGTCCGACTCGCACTTGGCCAGTTTTTAGTCTGTTATTTTTAACATTATGGGGATTCAGTGCACTGGGTGTCTACCATACCAGCCTCATAGGTCTAAAAATCAATCAAGGCCCTTTTTTCCTGAAACTCTTTTCTTGTGCTAGTTTAATTGCTATTATTTTCTTTTCTGACCCTCTAGAGGGTCAAACATATCATAGCACAATTAATAGCTGGCCACCTTCAGTGGCAGCCATCATGCTACCAATTGCTACATACTAGCACCCACTCACATCTATTTAAATCTGATTTAACATCACGCCTTTATTCTTCCCCTTAGGTTTAGGCGGAGCTACAGACGCCAGCACATCAAGCTACTACAATCTGTCAAATTTCTTTAATAGATTTTCAACTTTATCGCTAAACTATAAGGTTTAAAGTTGATTGGGAAAATTTGACAGTTTCGGGTAGCTTGATGTGCTGGCGTCTGGACATCAACGTTTCGCCAGTTATGTTGTAAGCTGCTCTTATTTATTTACTATGGATGACTTACAGCTAAAACCAACAGAATAAAAAATAGCGTGCGAGACTGACAGCCAATTTTACAAGTCATCACTTCTAAAAACAGATTGGAAAGAAAGAAGAGTGTGAACAACACAACACGGCTATCAAAAAAAAGAAAGAGAAAAAAAAAGTTTAACAATCAAGCTTAAACTAAAACATTTCATATTCGCTAAAAGAATAAAAACCTGAACATACAAAATCATAGTTAAAAAAGCTAAGCCTCAGGCACTTTCTTATTGAAGTGAAAACTTCTTTAGGCGCGTTGGGCATTTTTTTAGATGGGAAAAAACCCTTACCAATACCACCACTCCGCCGCTCTTACCGCCACTGTTACCGTAAGCGACACCGCGCGTGTTTTGTTTATAAGACGATTGAAAAAATATCCGCTTCGGATGTGTTCAGCTGTCTATTTATTTATTTATTTATTAAGGTACACCAACAGCTTCTATGTATAATTTATCTTAAGTACTATAGATCACAAAAGTCACGGTCTTACACAGTCGCCAATTACAGGTTTACCAGCAATCTCAGAAATAAGTGATCAGCTGTCCTTGGGATGTACTCCGTTTTAATGTATATCCGATTCTGATATGTCAGTGAGTGATGGAAAAGTATTGTTTCTGTTTTGTTTTCACTTCTGTCGGCACTCCCGGAGTGCCATTGTTTTATTTTTCTGTTAAAAAATCACTCTGCCTAGCCTTTTTCTAACTATGTTGGGGTCGGCTACCAGTCTAACCGGACGCAGCTGAATACCAGTATTTTAAATGGAGCGACTGCCTATGTGACTTCCACAACTCAGTAACTGGGTAACACAATACCCCTTGGTAAGACTGGTTGTCAGACATAGGGCTTCTGACTATCTGTGACGACTGACAGCCGGAACCAGTTTGCTTTCCGAGACACAAAAAGATCTCGATAAACGTAATGCATGGTCACCCGTCCGCGAACTGACCGCGGCAAGCATAACTTAACTCCTAATCTGCTTTTATCCTGTGCTTAAGACAAAATCCAGTAATATTAATATTCATTCAACAGTTCATCAAGAAGTGGGGGCTCCGCCAGCGTCGACAGTTACTATTCTGAAGAGAACTTAATAGACTTTAACGACGACTCAGACTCTGACGAGGAGTTGCAGTTGCCCACGGCTACTAGAAATACTAAAGAGACGGAGGAGAGCAAGAATAAGATGCCCCCAGTGCTACTCAAGACGAGGCCTAAGCACAGTTATTTGTTGCTTAGAGGTAATTATTTTGTTCACACATTAAAGCCCAGTAAACATATCGCGGCGGGATTTTATCGCGCACTGAATTTTCAACTCTCGGTGTTGAGCCGAGCGTTGGGAATCCAACAGAGCGTATATCCCAGCTCGTCAAAAAATCACATCGATAGATTTTCATTTCTCGGCGCTGAGAATCCAGTGCGCGAATAAAATTCTCCGCGGGAAAAACGCCCTCGGGTGAATCTGGGCTACCTGCTACTGCCTGTTCCAATAGTATGTGATGAAAAAATTGAAAACCTCTTTGAGGTGTTTTAAAATTAGTTTTGATTTTCGGTGAAGTGTCTTAAGTAATCAATCAAACTATCTCTATACCAAATTTCATCTAAATCGGTTCAGCGGTTTAAGCGTGAAGAGGTAACAGACAGACTCACTTTCGCATTTATAATATTAGTATGGATAAACTACAAGTTTCTTACTCTAAACTGTCAACAGAAATAATAAACCGTGAGATGGGGCTGACATTTCCCTGCGGCAAGACCACGCGAGAGGACCTCATGTTCGAAAGAAAGTTCTACGGATCCCTGCACGCTATCTACAGAATGAAGAAGCTTCACACGCTCAATAAACACAGAGGCTGCGTCAACTCCATAAATTTTCATCCGGAAGGTAAGCCTTTTAAACAATTTGTAAATGAATTAATGCACAAAACAAAATTCCACTGCAACTAAAAACTTATTAGGACCTTTTTGTTACAAATGGTCACTCAAAATTTCATTATAGTAGATAACTGATTAAGTGGCGATGGAATGTAAATTATGAGATTATGTACACTGATATTATTATGTAGTCCTTTCACAGTTATTTTACCTCTGATTTTCCATCACTATACAAATCACAATCATCTTTATTCTCATTCCAATAAGGTTGCTGTTGGGTTGCTGCTACTGACAAGCCTGTCAAAATCATTGTTATCTTTATTCTCGTTACAGTAGGGTTGCTACTGTCAAATGTAAAAAAAATGTAAACGGACTTTACATAAGTGTTGAAGTCGTACCTACATTACAAAATTTGTTCGCAGGGCACCTCCTAGCATCGGGTTCGGACGACACGAATGTCGTGGTGTGGGACTGGGCCCGCAACATAGCCATACAGACGATCAAGACGGGTCACAAGTCTAACGTGTTCCAGAGCAAGTTCCTATTCCTTAATGCTCAGAGCCAGTTGAATATTGTCACGTGTGCCCGAGATGGACAGGTGAGCAACTAATTAATAATAATATATTTTTTTGTCCATTGTAAAGCTTTCATTTCACACCTGGATAAGGGACGCACGGAACGTAGAAGTATGGCAGAACAATGGGGATGCCGCAGTGGGTGATTCCGGGCAGAAATAAATATTAAAAAAAACTGGCCAAGTGCGAGTCGGACTTGCACACGAAGAGTTCGGTACCACAAGGCAAAAACGCCAAAAAAAAACACGTTTGTTGTATGGGAGCCCCACTTAAATATTTTTTTATTATTTGTTGTTATAGCGGCAACAGAAATACATCATCTGTGAAAATTTCAACTGTCTAGCTATCACGGTTCATGAGATACAGCCTGGTGACAGACGGACAGTGGAGCCTTAGTAATAGGGTCCTGTTTTTACCCTTTGGGTATGGAACCCTAAAAATTATGAAGAAAGCTTTCTGCCAAAGTCTATTTTAGGGGCTCTGTACTATGTCGTGTTAAATTCATGATTTTTTCATTGTGAGTGAGAGCTACACAAGTCGAAAAGTACTATCCCTTTTTCAAAACGAATCAAACAGTGATGGCTATGGCTTTAACACGTCATTGTACGGCTCCAGAAATAAATGATTTTCTATGAGAGCAACAAGTGTTGTAAAATCTTAGCTGTAGTATAAAATTGTGTGATTCATTATGATTTTGCACGTCATAGGTTGCTTTGTCCCTAAAAAAATGGATGAATAATATGGAACTAAAATAAGCTGAAAGTGAAGTCAGGCTGTCATGATAATGGTGGCGTCAGGCTTAATCTCTGATCAATCTTTGTCTGTTGATAGCATAATCATAATCAGCCTATAATGGTCCCACTGCTGGGACACAGGCCTCCTCTCAGTCAGAGAGAGAGTGGGCCACCCGAACTGGGCCCGCGTGGTGGCCCAGTGCGGGTTGGTAGATGCCGCAGTCTTCGAACTTTTGGTTCTAGGACATGCCGGTTTCCTCACGATCGACGACCTTTTTGAGTATTCTGTTGATAGTCCCTAACCAATCTCTTCCCTCCATAGGTACGACTCCTACAATGCCATCCAAGCGGCGGTTCCACAGTATCTCGACGAAGACTCGCCTCACACTCCCGTGCGGCCCATAAGCTGCACGTGTGTGAATCGGAACCGCACGTCGTTATCTCCGCGGGCGAGGACGGGCTGGTGATGCAGTGTGACGTCAGAGCCGAGCATGCGTCTAGGTAATGTTATTACTCGCGGCACATAAGATACATGTGTGCGCTTCAACGCCGCACCGTCATCTGCAAAAAATTGCTGCGAGGTAAAAGATCTTGGGCCTGTGTGGTCTTGTGTCTAATTAGTAATACAGCTGCACGGGTCGATTGATCAGGTTAAGTTATGCTTGCCGCGGTTGGTCCGTGGGTGGGTGACCGTCTTTACATACCAAGTGCCCTCCATACGTAGTATCGACTGTCAAAGATCCATGAAATATCTGACTACTTAGTTAAATTCAGAATAATGTGTTACCTCGTTGAGATCAAATCTATCTGGCATCACTTTGGCTTTGGCATTATAAAGACCTAACAGTATGTTTCAAATTTTCTTCTACATCGCATCTTTTGTACCACATTTAATGCAAATAATGAATGGCTGTGTTTTCGACCATTTCCAGATTGTTCCAAGTGAAACACGGTAGCGTTCTCGTCCCTCTATACAGCGTGAGCGGCAACCCGCGCTCGTCCCGCGAGCTGGTCGTGGCCGGCCGCGACAAGTTCGTGCGCATGTACGACCGGCGCAAGTCTACCAAGCCGCTCGCTATGTTCTGTCCCACGGCCTTGCTCGACGAACCCGTAAGATATAGATTGATATTAAGGTATATTGGTATTTTATGACCTTTTGTCGTAAACTGTAGCAATGAAAGAAAGAAAACACGTTTATTTGCGGTAAACATGACGCAATAAAGAACTTATACAAAAAATAATAATAAGAAAGGGTTGGGGGAAACATGCGTCACATCCACGCAAAACATGCGTCACATCCACGCAAAACGGCTATCGCTCAGCATTATGCTGCGACCCTATGCAAGACAGAGGGCAATGAGCAGGTTATCTTAGCCGTAGAACGTAAGGGTAACAGGCCTACACTGCACCAATACCAGTGGAATTTAATAAAAACATTGTAAGAGCCAAATATTTTTGAAAGAGTAACTGGAGTATGTCGTGTCGTGTCCATAGGAGACGACCGATTGGAACCGTGCACCTAGCTACTGACGTTTCATAAGTGCACATTTGACATGAGGCTGGAGATTTTTGTATGTTCTGTGTTAGGTATGATGGGTAACAAGCTGATAATCTACCTGATGTTTAGTGGCAGATGTCAATGCGACTTACATCGCAAATGCCTTCTTACAGACATCTGCAATGTCTCATGACCACCCTTTAAGGTGCCACTAGTCGATATTTTTTCCATACAAATTTCGGGAGAGTATTATTCCACTGTTTGACATTGTGCACCCAAAGTTAAACATGATATCGTTTTGACTTATTATTAATTGTGTCTGTACGGAAACAGAATAGTAAAATAAAAAACCAATAAAAAGTTATGAGCCCACAGAGATTCGTTTTTTTTTTTGCTATTTTTAACGTAACTTTGGGTGCAAATAAGTAAGAAAAGAACTGTAAAATCTTCAAATCCAAGTCCGTACCGGCAAAGCTCAGTTATCGAAGAGTTCAGTAATTTTTATTTATAATTGATATATGCAGTGGTTTTTTCATAAACCTCGATCTTCCGAAGCACTTTTCGATTTTTTTTACGTGCCTATCAGTTCGTAACGGTGTTTCTGTGCATGAGAACTAGACGCTGTGCGTGTAGACTAGCGTCTAACTGCTCATCACTGATACTAGCTCTGTGAGACACGACAGAAGTGAAAACAAAACACAAACAGAATACTTTGCCATCATTCACTGACGTAACGGATTGTACATCCCGAGGACAGCCGAACTGGGCCTAATGGGGAAAAATAACGCGTGGGGTCAGAGTCAGGTGAGACAGCGTGCTTTTTGGCCATGACCACCAGTGAGTTCGAGCTCGCGACTAGTTTACTCTTAATAAAACACTGGCACACCCATACCCTTCAAACTGTAACACAACGATATTGGCGTTAGAAATAACGGGTGTAAAAATATCCTCCCTCAACGCAGCCGAGTTACTTGTTTTTTTTTTTCAATTATCAACTTTTTTTTACGTTTTTAGGGTTCCGTTGCCAAATGGGGAAAAAACGGAACCCTTATGGATTCGTCATGTCTGTCTGTCTGTCCGTCCGTATGTCACAGCCACTTTTTTCAATAAAAACGCGGTCCCGCGGGGCGTGTTCGCGTTGTAGCTTATAGGTTGAAAAGCTTAGATGGTTTTTTTTCATAAGTTGTATCGTACAATACGGCCGATGAATCACGTCCGGTCCGAACGCTGCGCAATAACTTTTTTAGGAACCAAATGGTGACATGAGGCGAGTGTGAGTGAGAGAACATGCTCGAAACTTCGGAAAGCCTATGTTCAGACCGGCCGCGATTCATCGGCCGTATTGTACTCAAAAGTCCTCGCTGTTATTTCAGGACGACGTAAAGAACTTGAAGAAACCGCGCCAGTCCATGATGCATCTCACTTGTGCAGTGTATAATCACGACGGCACGGAGATACTCGGGTCGTACAACGATCAGGATATCTACCTGTTTGATGTGAAGAATGATGTCTATGACAAGTAAGTTTATAAGCTGTATGTAGCCATCTGACCCAGTGGTAACGACCGCGACTTAGGACTGTAGGTCGTGGGAGGCACTTTTTCATCACCACTGCGCTTAAAACGGTGAAGGAAAACATCGTGAGGGAACCACGTCTTAGAATGTAAAATTCGAAGAACCCGCACTGGGCCCATTTGGTAAATTACGGGTCACTCCCTCTCATAGAGAGGGGCCCGGTGTGCGCGCCGGGGCCTGCGCAGGCGCACCCGCCGGCTGTCGCGCCCAGTGCGCGGTACTTCACGGTGGATTCGATAAACTCAACCAACCTAACCCAATACCCAACTCAAACTTATCTTAGGAATGCAGTGAACTCGCTTCCAATTTTGTTGTCAATGATACCTCTCTTATTTTTTTTTTTTTTTTGTTTGTTTTCTTCTGCCCGCACTGATATAACATAATTAGTAATAAGATTTATTGTTCTCATGTAAGTGAAGATTGTCTTAATGAGAAATAAAGTTCTTTAAACCGAACCGACGCGCGACGGTCAGCGGGATTGTCCGAAAGGGTTACCGCTGGCCCGGAACATAAAGGGCTAAGGAAGGAACACGGGTGGGTTTTAGTCAGTAAGAGTCTGACACTCCCTTCCGCTCCTCCCAGAGCGGGAGCGGTCATTTGATGATTTCCCATCTGAAAAAAAAAAAACCCATACCGACCCCTAAACCCACTACACAATTACTACAAAATGTCGTTTTTAAAATTACCTTTAATTTTTCAGGGACGCGTCAAGTGAAATTGACGGCTACACACACCGGTATAGCGGCCATCGCAACAGCGCGACATTCAAAGGCGTTTCGTTCTTCGGGCCGAAGAGCGAGTTTGTAGTATCGGGGTCGGATTGCTCCTACATTTATATGTGGGACAAGAAGACGGAGGCTATAGTGCAATGGCTACAAGGAGATATGAATGGCGTTGTAAGTAGTGCAAATATTTATCTTCACTCACGCGTCCACTGCCAAAAAATAACGCAACCGGAAATACGCTAGAATGTCCAAAAGGATAAAACTCACGTAAAATAAAACTGTGACAGCAAGCACGTTCCACCCCTCAGTATTTTTTTTTTTGTAATTTTGTTTATGGGAGTATTGCTTGCGTTCCATTTTCTTTAGTCGAGTGGTTAGATGTAGTTAGTACATGTGTGCCAAATGCCGTGTGGTTATATCGGCATTATGAAATAAGTTATCTGTAGTTGAAAATCATAAAAAAAACAAACGACGGCGATGACGCGTGCGCAATACGATACTCGCGTGATGTCAATGTTATTGTTTATAAAAACTTTGAAACTACAATGGTATGTATTATATGTCATTCGATTCGGTATGAATGGGGCTATTTTTTAGGTAAATATAAAAATAGGGTCATCGCTTTCGATTTTGAATGAAAATTATTTTAAATTTTAATTTTCGTAATGTAAACAAACATTAAAAAGAAGCAATTATTAAAAAAAATCGAAGTCTCCTAAAGTTACGAAACAAGTTTTGTAATCTACCCTGGTCTATCCACTTGAAGAAACAGCCATTAGTTTAACAGCGGTCCATAGATTTTTTTTCTGTACGAGTCGTGTATAAGTGCAAGGGCGCCCCGCGGCCCAAAATAAAAAATGTTCGCGGACATAACAAAATAATGACGTAATCACGTGGTGTAGTAAAAAATAATAAGCTGTTTCATAAAAAAGTGCCATACGTCTCCGTCGATGTTTTTTCTATTACAATTAAGAATATTATTCACACAAAAATTATTGAAAAAAGTGGTGAGAGATGTTGAAACCTTCTTGATATCGATGAATGTGTTACTAATAGAATAGAATATTCTTTATTATGTCATCATCTGCCTAGCCATTTCCCAACTATGTTAAGGTCGGCTTCCAATGTAACCGGTAGCAGCTGTATACCAGTATTTTACATGGAGCGACTGCCTATCTGACCTCCACAACCCATATACTGGGTAATACGGTACGTCCTCAGACTTTCGGGCTTCTGACAAACCGTAACGACCGTGAAAGATCCACGAATGACAGCCGGGACCAAAGGCTTAACGTGCTTTCCGAGGCACGGAATATTCTTTATTATGTACACCATAAATATTACAGATAATTATGTATAAATTTTACAAAGGGGACACAACGGGCGGTCTTATCGCTACGAGCGAAGTTTTGAAGACAACCTTAGTCTACGAGTGTTTCCTCATACGTGTTATTATGGTTCCAGGTCAATTGTATAGAGCCTCACCCGCGGTCTCCAGTACTGGCAACCAGCGGCCTGGACAAAGATATCAAGATCTGGATTCCTAAGGCTCAAAGCGATCCTAACTACGACGGTTTAGAAAGGGTAAGAAAACATTTTATTTACAAATAGCTTTACACAACCGTGACTTTCCAAAACTTACATTAACATTACTGAGATTGTAAGAATACCCGCCAAGTACCTGCTTTAAAACAAAATATGTTTTCTGTTACTTTGTACACACGACCACACATCAAGGTATTGAATTTTAGCTGACATCTCGTATCAAAAGCTTATGTAATTATAGGCTTTTCGTACAATGACAAGTCAGCTTTTATATGTTGTCGTGCCGTATTTTACGAGTGCACCGTAAAAAGCTTCACACAATACGTTACTATCCGTCTAATAATACAAGTGCATTAATGAAACTTTAGGAGATTAGTTTAAAGTCTAATTTAGTTAAAGTAATGCAACACTCCGGTGATACATTTCATCTTGCATGTTGTTACGTAAAGGACGGCACATTTGTGGCTATACCGTTTATCCTTTAAAATTAATACTTCGGATAGATTATTCAGCAGTATATTTTATCCAAAAGATTACCATCCCTGCCTAGTTGCTATTCCACCAATTCGTACTAAGCGTTTTCAAATGTCCTTTATAACGCGCACAGCAAAAGAGTGGAACTCTACCTGCGTCTGTACGCAGCACGCGTAGCATGACCGCCGTAGAAACGGGTTTTGTCGACGGAAGAATAGACAAAATGACATATTGTAGAAATATTTGTACGCATTCTACGCGTCGTAAGCATGGCAATATGTCATTTTGTCTATTCTTCCGTCGACAAAACGTCGTCATGCTACGCGTGCTGGTAGAGAGTTCCAATCTTTCCGAAGTAGGTTAGTTTCCGAGCTTAAGTTTAAATCTCTTCAAAGTAAGAGTGAACAGGCTTCTTCTGGGTAAGCTCACTCCATCGTCGGCTTTGTCTCTGTCACCTCTGACCTGGAAAAGAGTCAAAAGCAAACCCATTTCAAATCACACTAATATTATAAAGGCGAAAGTTTGTGAGTGTGTGTGTGTTTATATGTTTGTTACTTCTTCACGCTCTAACGGCTGGACCAATTTTGATAAAATTTTGTATGGAGGTAGCTGACACCCTGGATTAACATATAGGCTACGTTTTATCCCGATATTCCCACGGGATCGACATTTAAGCGGGTGAAACCGCGGGGCGCAGCTAGTAAAAAATAATAATAACAAAAGTAAACGTGTAAGCCTGAAATTATGAGAGGAACAAAAACCATGGCGCACCAAGAGAACTAGAAACTTTTTAAATTTATGGTCGGCTAAGATTGTGTTTACATTCTTCCAACATATCCACTCCCAAAGTGGATACGCGGAAACGAATGTCCGAGAATCCAGGCTGGGCCTAGTTGGATAAACGGAATTTATTGGCTTAGGATGGAGTCTCGGACTTGCGTTTCTGCGTACCCATCTTAGGGTGGATTAACGGAATAAAACCACATTTGTGTTCAATTTCATGTTACGTTTCACCCATCTGTACCAAAACGGTATTAGATTAAAAGTCGTACTCTCAGCGCCACCTAGTAGTCGTGTAGAAAACCTCTGTCGATAGATAGTTGAGCTTGAGCGGCATCAGGACTTATCATTATCAGAAGATTCTAGATAACTCCGCATCCAGATTACATATGTGAGTGCCTTATACTATGAATTTCAGCGCGTTATAATTTAACAACAATCGTAAGAGTTAACTGCAAGATAAGATACAATGGTGCTCCTGATAAATGTTATCTAGCGAATACGAGTGACTTGTCATTGTGTTTGCGGTTTTGTTATCTAAACCACTTTATACATGCTTGGGGTGTATTTTGCACACTGTATTGGAAATGCGTTTACGCAGTTTTAGTTGATAATAATCAGTTTTATTCGTTTGTGGTATCTTTTATGAAATGGTGTAACAATTCAATCCTCGTTGTTGCGCTACATAAATTGACAATAGAAATATAAAAAAGTGGGATCGGCACAACACTCATGTTCTTGCCTTCGCACAGTGGCTTGCATTGTTGTTCAGAATAGGTAGTGGTCGCCTGGTCTAGTCTAGGTAGACAGACACGGTCACTAATCAGAAACAGAACAAAAGTATCTGTTTTGAATGTTCAAATTATTTTCTTACCCACTGTGTGCCTTCTATGAACTTTAACGGCAAAAAAGTCTTTATTAGTCGGACGAAAGGAAACTATTTTGCACACATATTAAAATGTAATTGATAGTATTATGGATTCTGGAAACTTACAGCTAATATGAACAGTGTTCTTATATAATATGCATTTGAAGGCAACTTTCCACTGATAAACACTTAAATCAAAAAGCCAACACAAAACGCCTACAACATAAATTAGGAAACAAAATAACACGATCGACTAATACAGACTAAAAGCCATTCAGATGCAACTTTTCCGTTAAAAATCTAAAGCTGCCATCGCACTCTTATTCAAGGTGTTTTCACAATAAATACTTTCGCAACTTATACAAAGATTCTGCTACCATAATTTTCCTTGTAATCCTTTTCGTAATGTATGAATATCCTATGTACCGTGTTTCTTACAAATGCTTTTATTTAGTCTCAGGAGAACAACACCTTTCACCTTAGAAAGACATGGCATATAAGGCCGGCCATACACGGAAAGCTTGAAGCAGTCAGTATAGACTGCTTCAAGCTGCGACTGCATAGAAAACTACAGTCTTCTACGTACACACATACACGGAACCGCCCGAAGCAGTCGCGACTGCTTCGGGCGGTCGGCAACGCGGTGAAATTTCAACGTGCGGTCAAGCAGTCGCCACTCGCGCGCCACACACACACCATACACTGATTGCTCGAGCTGTCGACTGCTCTCGCGCAGTTACCTCCGCCCGCGCTCTTCATTCCATGACGCGTGAGTTAAGTCCGGCAATAAAAACCGCAGAGCAGTTGATACCGAGCAAGCAGGCAGGTATCAATGGCAGCCTCAAGCGATTCAATTTGACTAAACGAGCAGCCCGTGTATGTTAATCACTGGCTTACTGCTGGACCAGTCCGTGTATGGCCAGCCTTAAATATCATTTCCGTATCATTTCCGATTCACAGCAGATTCCCAAAGTTAACATGAAAACACCAAATAACTAACACACAGCCTTTAACATTCCAGGTAGTACGAGAAAACAGTGTGTCACAGCTAAGAAGTCCTTTATTCAACGATTTTTTACCTACACTATATAGTGCATGGCGGGGGGAGAATCGGCTGTTTACAGACGATGACGACGAACCCTCTCTGGGGGGAAACATCGAATTCGATGGCAATGTGTGCACGACTTTCTAGCTGGACGTGGACAAATCCCTTCGTTGGGACTAGATTTAAACGCAGCTTTACGTTGATTTGAGTTTGTTTCGTTGTTATTGTTTTGTTAAATTGGTTGGTTAGTGATATAAGTGTTAGCATAGTGAACTGTGAAAGGGGAGCGGTTAACCATATACAGGGGCTGTATTAAGGAGTATTGATACCATCATGTTTCCAGTGTGAAACAAGGATGGTGCTATCGGTCATGTATATCTCCGTCTCTCTCTAAGGCTGCGTTTTCACCAAAGATGATGCGAGGATGCGTAGCGAGGGATGTGTGTGAAACAAACAACATCTCTTCATTTTTTTATAGCTCGTTGTTATTGGTTAGTTTTACCCTCGCTACGCATCTTCGCTCATCTCTGGTGGAAACGCAGCCTTAAACTGGAATACTGATGGCATTAAACCGTCATAATACGGCACCAGGATTATTTATAAACGTTACTTAAAAATAAGTGAGGATAAACGTCTATTTAACCATACATTTGTTAACGTTTAAACGTCTCTTAACTTTAAGCTACGTTTGTAAATACACCCCACAATTGTTGTTGCCTGAATTTGGAAGAAATGTTGCATTGTGCATTTCATACATACAGTTATTAGGATTACCCTAAATGGGTATGCTTTCGTATATATAAATTAGTGTTACATGTTTGCGCCGAAGTCAAAAAAAAAATTAAATAAGAGCGATGCGTGAATTTTTTAATCGGTCGAAGATTGCAGTCAATCAATGATTATTACTTGTTTCTTACAAATATGCATCTCTGACTAACCCTTCCGGAATTACAAGCGTGATGTTAATCTGTGTTACAAACGCTATAGTTAGGCTCATTTAACAACTGTCGGTCCAGTTGAGCGAAAATAGGCATATTGAAAGTTATAGTGGGGGACGAGAGGGTTTTTTGAATGTCAGACAACTGAATTACAAACAGATTTATAAGTAATAAATCGTAATTAAATGTATTATACAGGTTGATATTGAAATCATTGGCATCAGGGGCTGAAAGTACTCGTGAGGACAAATAACTTTCACTATGAGAAGGATTTTGTAATCTTTAACAAATCTGCTGTTTTATGCAAATCGGCTGTGGTGGCCCAGTGGTAACCGCCGCGACTTACGCGTTCTAGGTCGCAGGTTCGAACCCGGACACGCTTTACTCTGTGTAAATTAGTTCATCACCACTGCTCTCAAAAAAAATATCGTAAGTAAACCGACGTGTCCTAGAACCAAAAATTCGTAGACGTGACATCTACGAGCCCGCACTGGGCCCGCGTGGTGGATTCCGGCACTCCCTCTCACAGACAGGAGGCCTGTGTCCCAGCTGTGGGAACGTTATAGGCTAATTACGTTATGTAGGTATGTATGCAAATCAGAAATTAGTTACCCAAAACAAGATGAATGATTTGTTGACCATTTCAGAGTTGTTCCCATCCCCTGAAAGACGGAATGAGGTCAAAGTCAGTCGGTATAATCCCTCGTGTTTTTAGCCAGGACTGCTAATCATTATTTATTGAAGTTTTCCTATTGGTTTTGTAAATTAGAAGTAAAGGAGTAACCAGACTTGATTTGCATTTAGACAAAAGGCATGTTTATGATGCCGCGTCCTGTGTTACAAGTCTCTTTTATTGGTTATGTAAAATATGAATGATACATGCTGCATTTAAATCTAGACTTGACAAACTATTTAACTAGGAGTTAATGTTTTTGTCTTCTAACAACTTTTTCATTCACGATTTAGTTTAAATATTGTAAATGTAATGCCAAACATACACGTCATGTTAATATTAGTTGTTTTTATGTAGTTGAAGGACACTTGTGGTTTTTGCAATATAAATGGGATAGATAAAGTTGTTTTTATATAATCTGTTATCTTTAATATTTTAAATGTCGTCGACGTAGTACCAATTCATTATTCTCAAAATATAAAATGGCTGCCGACTCATAGCTGTATCCGGGTTTAGTACTCTGAACGTTTTTCTATAATTACCACATTGTGACTAATATCTCGATAGCCTACAGATATTAATTTTAGGCCCCAATCTTTGTGCGCACATGAAACAAATAATCTTAGCGTGACAAGATTCTAAAAACGTTTAATCGGACCAAAAAAAGCAAGTATTTTGAATTTCGCTCCAAAACTAAAAGATTGCCAGTAACAATATCTCAAAAGCTGGCAACAAAATGGTCGCTGTGAATGATTGAATAAAGGTCATGTGTAATCTCCGCACGTCGTATTACGGTACGCCTCGCTGACGCAACTCTGACTGGCGTTGTTAGTCATGATGTATTTAAAATATCTATTTACAAATGACCTGTACTATGTACTAGATTAAGTCGGTGCTGCGCGTGTCTGCTAGCTTTCCGCTACAGGCATTGCGTTGCGTTTTTGCCTGTACAATACCAAGGCTAAGTGATGTGAAATAGCAATTCTAGTAGTATTCAATGTTATAGATATATGTGAAAACTATGTGTAATTTTGAAACAATCTTTTTCTACTTATTGATGTCGTACAGAATACATACACGTATCGTTTACTATATTTAGATACATATATTTATAGATTGCTTATTTATATAATGTAGTTCTTAACAATTAAAAGTCAAGATATATTTTTAAATAAGGTTTTTTTACATAGAACTAACGGTATTGAAAGCAACGAGAATAATTGAATTTGAACGCAAAGGAAAACATTATTCATTAGAAAGGTCTTAATGAACAAAGCTTAATTTTAAGGAAAAGCAGTACATGTTTTCTAGTAGTACGAGTCCAATTTTAACTACATATTATCTAAGCTGTTTCGCTGGAAATAAAGAAAAAATTAAATTCACATGTATGCGTAACAATAATGTTGATAACTTTTCAGAAACGAATAACTGTTTATAGTCTCTACAAATAAGTACTAAAACCACAAGAGTCCCATACCTAGTTTGATAGTTCTGAAATTGTAAACGGTAAAACAATTTAATATTATATAAATAATATGTATATGCCTGTGATATACTGATTTGATGGATATTTTGATTCATAAATTAGAAAAAACTTTGTTTATAATTAGTTTGAAAAAAAATCTAAGTTAGTGGACGTAACGCATAGTTTATTAATTTGAACTTCACATTTTATGTGAACATATCCGGAAAATGTCTCTCCATTGTAAGCGTACGCAAAACTGTTTTTCTTTATATTAACACAATTAACACCAATATAGTTAAGTATCTATGTCATAGGGAATGTTCTAGAATTATCCGGAGTTTCCAAACAATATGGCCGAAAAGTACGCTAGGGCCTGTATCCGATTTTGCCTTCCTATATTATATTCTATTAATATTGTGTTGTAGGAATGTCTAGACATTTGCATACGCAACAGAATTCCCGCTTTTTTAACTATATTTGCCTTATAATCAAATTCTAGTATAACTTCTCATCTCTTTAGGGTAGACAGCAGGACGGTTTAGTGATTAAAGTATTGGAGTTCATAGTTTGTAACAGGGTAATTCCCGGTCTTTATAAATTATAAATCAGCTGTATCATCGTGCTTTGTGCTAGAGATAAGTGAGAAAATAATTCATCATATATAATAAAGTTGTGGAAATAATGAACTCTGCAAAGAACCGACGGTCGATAAGAACAGGAAAAAGTGGAGCCTCATTTGGAAGGCACCTAGATAAAAATAACGATATTTAATTTAAAATCATGAACTAGCACAGGGCACGACATCATCTTCACTTGCATAATTAATAAAAATACCTAACACCTTTCATGTCCCTCTTGTTTTAATATTGTAATTAAAACACTATTTCAATATCTATTTTAGACGTCACGTGTTCCATTTTGCCTTTGTTGGGCAAGTAGAAATGTTAAGACAAATTGCATTGTCGAATAGATTTATAAAAACAACCTGTTCGAGTTAGACAAAAGTTAATGTTTGTTTACAAAACGAATTGGGTTACAGATCAATGTATAGCAATTTCACCGTTACGTCTAAAATACATAATTATTTTTGCGGGATTCATATAGAATTCCTTTTTTTCTTTACCTACTACGTTTGCCACCGCTCATCTAGGTCATATGATTATATTTTAGTTCGAGTGTATTTTATTTATCGTTTACTATCGCCTCCCAATGTGTGTGGAGTAAAAAATGTAAGGTTAGTCCCAATGTGTAAATAAATGATGATTTTAAATACGTTTCCTCTTTATTTTTCAATAATTGGCATCGGAGTAGTACGCGCCGAAATGAATTACCTATGCGTATAAGATAAGCAATTATTTCCGTAAATGACGGTTTTTAAAACACTAGTGTCGAGATCAATTTTGGCGGCAAATACAAACAGCAACAAAGCTTCAACAGGCAACGTATTATGAAACAAAGTAGGGGTTTCAAAACGGCTCAAGGGAGTTCGAAATACGGGGGTAATTAATTTTTAAGTTTTAGTTCTATTCGTGTCTTCAGTTTGAAATCATGCAAATTGCAAGTTTAGGAAGGAAATGATAAAATCAATAGTCATTTTAACACGCATAGTGCTATTGCCCAAGGTAATGTGAAATGTCTGTATTTTCTTTCATAATCGATTAAAGTTTTAGTCAATGTGATGCATATTAACAATCGCTGATTTTTGCTGGGAAAACAAATTAAACTCTGAGCAACACAAATATTTTATAACAAATTAACAATTAACTTTTTATTTTCCCGCTTCTCTATGATTGATTGCAGCGCCTAGTTGTGTCAAAATTTGGAACTAACAAGCCGACGCGATCTTATTTTTGACCATTTCTCCGAATCAAAACCTTTAGGGGCAAAAACAATTTTGAAAACAAGATTAAAATTAGTTTTAACATCGATTTAACTCCTTACTTGGCAGCAGATTGGTAAAATAACGAAAATATAATTCAACATTTTTACCCACATGCTAGTCATAGCTTGTTAATGGCGGACAATTTGAACCAATCAGCGTCGAGGCGTGCAGAAGCCCGCGCCATCTTCGTTTTCAAACTCATCTGGCCGCTCGCTCACTCGCTCAGTCAGTCGCGCGTCGGATCCGAGCAGCCGTACAACTTAACTTACTAATTCTAGTAATTAACACCAAAATCAGAACAATCATGAGCACCAATGAAAATAACAGTGAAGTGGCCGTCGACAAGGTCGGCGATGAGAAGAAGGGTGACGCCAAAAGTGACCTAAAAGGAGCCAAAAGGGCAGCAGAGGTGAGTGCACATGTCAAACAAATGTATTCGTTATAATCGCTCGCCATTTTATTGAACGCTATTTTAAAGGCTGCATTACACAAATTTTCTCTATGTAGAGTGCCCTCGTAGATCAATCCACGTGGTAAATAGAGATCTATGTGTGTAGGCACCGAAACGATGCTGACTGTTACCGGCGTATTTTTGGATGTCATTTCTGTCGAGTTATGCATTTTAGCGTGTGTAGGGAAATCGATGAGCCAATAACATTATGCCCTCTGAAGAAACAAACATATTTTTTTTACCAAAGGCGTGATACATTCGCGGGGCACAAATTTTTTAGCTTTTGTTTACTCGTTTTCAATACGGAGGCATGACCTTGGCGGAAAAAAAAACATGGCGCGGGAACGTACGCTGTCCTCATTGATGTGGTTATTATAGAAAATGTGTCGATATCGGTGTCGTAAGGCCAAGCCATGGTTTACTATCGATTATAAAGCGTGGAAATAGTTATTTTAGACTTTCTCAGGGCTTGCGTTCATCGTAGCGTGACGCTAGATGGATGGGTAACATGGCCGGCGTGAATGTCAGTGTTTGAGTCGGATGGACTGTCACAACCGCCGCGCAAATGTACACCTCGCGTTATCTACTCGGAATATATTCTTATTATTATCCAATGCAATATTCAAGTCTGTCATGACTCAGTCACGCTGCCGTTTTCACAATTTGTTATTTTATTTCGGCGCTTGTACTCTGAAAAGTAGTCAATGACCCGGCAGTATTTGCATGTAGGTGTATACAGTGTAGTATGTATCCTTTGTTCTAGTAGCACTTGTTCATAGCACGCAGTCATGTGAACATTCATCCACTGCACAAATTGACCGGGAATCTTCAATATTCTATAATTTTGCTAAAAATGGGAATGTTTTATATCTTCCGTCCTGTTCACTCTTAAATATCGTACGTGCACGAGGACGCATGGCGTTTACGGCTTGATTCAAGACTAGAGTTTGTGTAGGTTAGCTTATGTCGTAATTCGACCATCTAACTAAAACGCGTATGTTAATGAATGACGCTACGAGGCTCTGTATCATTATTATTTTGGCGGTTTTTAGTTGTTTCTTGTGTAGACGGCGTCGCTTTGCGAACGGTTAAGTAGGTATGCGCGGTGACCGCGTTCCGCTCAACTTTGCCACGGGATAAAGGGCCGTATGACGCCGCGCCGGCCCCGCTCGACGTCGCTCTTTCCCCCACACAACAACTAATGACCCACGCTTCTTTATCGTTACGAATCTTTGTCACCTGCGTCTCATTATTATGCAGGTAACTTGCATCGTTTTCCCACAAAATTATACTTAAACAGATCTCTCGGTGCATTCAAAATTGAAATAATATTGGCTAATGGCCAGTTATTACTTGTTTGATCTTGAGTACGTCAAGGCGCACCGCATACTGTCGTATACGGTATGTAAACAATTAAAAATACGGGTTCCCGCCAGTAATTTGTTACGTTTTTAGGAGAAAACGACAGAAGCGAAAAAGGCGCGAAAGGAGGAGAATGGCGGAGGCGGTGACGACGAGCCTCACAGTGAAGAGGAGGACTTAGAAGGAGAGGGCGAGGGCGAAGAAGATGACGACGAAGAAGTGGAAGGAGAGGATGATGACGAAATCATCGGAGAGGGAGAGGACGACGATCTCGAGGGTGAGTAAAGCCTGCCCATTTATCTCATTCGTAAGCGAATGTGTGATTATCACTACAGTTTCTCTTCTAGGGTCGCATTATGTTTAAGCGTGTAATCATAAGCTAAACATTACACGTGCATAAACATACACGAGCCAGTGAGGTTATCAATTACCTATGCGATCGTCTTTAAATTCAGTTTAGAGATAGACGCGATTAACGAAATGGATATCGTTAAGCGAAAAATGCCGAATTCAGTAAAATTGAGAATGTTTTCCCTAGTTAATAAAAAAAGTATGTTATTATTACACAAGCCTAATGACAGCTTCGAATATAAACTAAATCGAGTCTGTCTAGGTGTTGTCAAGTGCATATAAAGCTGCGCTCGACAGTGTTGTATCGCGTGCGTGCGATGCTAATATCACGTGTTTGTTGTTACAGACGAGGAGGTGGAAGAGGAGCTGCTAGGCGAGGAGGAGGAGGAAGATGCGTAATACGCCTCGTGCCTCTTTATGGACAATGTCACAGTGATGTGTTAGTGCTCGTGACGCCCCGGACTGGCGCGGCCTCGCCTCGCCTCAACTGTCCACACACAGCGACAGCCCCAACTACAGGACACTAACAACAGTTGGGAACACGCGGGGCCGACAACGCTCCCACCTAAAACGGGTGCAGTTCTATTTAAATGACAAATGTAATTAATTAAGTTAAATTCAATGCAGATTTTCATTTTTTTACAATGTTTAAGTTCGGTACTGAAAGCTGTATCTTTACTTTTTCGGCTCGTTATCGAGCGTGTAATTAATTAAGACTTAGTAGAATGCTGTTGAATTTTGTCATGAAATGTACAAATGTGTTTTTCGGAAGTAAACTTTATTCTAAGTGAAATCCGCTCTGTATTCTAGGTCTACCTGTGAGCCCGTTGAATGGTGAAGTTGTGATATTTTTCTATGCTGTAGGATCCTATCCGTTACTAAAATATAGAAGTAAGCCAGTTTTGGCGCGTTATAGTAAATAAGCTATAAGTCACAAAGCTCAATTCTTCATTTTCTTGTTGTCGATGAGAGTTTGTGTGTACATATTTAGCATAAGTGAAGCCTGTGATTTTATAATCATTAATAATGTAACATAGTGTGAACGTTGCATTCAGGTTAATAGTTTTCTTTTATACAGTAATATCCACAGTTGCGTTCAGATTACACAATCGTTTCCTCGTTAGACTCGATCGCGCATTGGATCGAGTGATAAAGTATGATAACGAAGTAAAACATAGAAAATTAGTCATTTAGCGATAGAATCGGTACGGATGGGTACCGTCCATGGCTACCGAGTCGGAACGAGGAAACGTTACCTTAGGCCGGCTCCGGTCAAGACGCGGTCGTATTCCACACGTCAGTTTACTAGAAAAACATCACAATTTTGCCATTATCTTGCGCCCATCGCGCGCCGGCTGCCCGCTCTCTGTACGACCGATAAAGAGAGCGCGACGGTCGCCGCGGCGCTATAGCAAATAACAAAATTATATCAAACCGGCCTGTAATTTTTGTCCATAACTGTTAATTAGGATAGAACCTTCAGCTCGGTACTCCAGTGTCTCACGGTGTGGAATAAGAGATTCCTAGGTTAAAGTGATTTAGTATGTAGGATGTACGTCATTTTTTATGAAAGGACGCTACGGGCGGGGCGGGGCGGCGGCGGCGCGTGGCCTCGTTCGATTTGCCTCTCCGCCGCTCGGCGCCCGCTCGCCGCGCGCCCCGCACCACGACGCGGCGACGCGCTCTCTCGCGTGGAAAATCACCCGTTGTGCACTATACATCGCTGCACGGGCTCGCCACTGACCCGCTAGCGATGTATACGCACCTAGACGCCGCGCCGATCGTCACACGAGTGTTTTTGATACTTCTTGTTGAATCCGTTTTCACTCCGTTCAGTCTTTCGCGGGGCGTCGGTGTGCCGACACCTAGTTGAGATAACGTATGATTTTCACGCAGCCGGCCCCCGGCGAAGGCGGCGAGATGTTTTGAGAAGCATTTAGCTAATAAATTGTTCCATTCGCGATCGAATACCAAAGGGAGCAAAGATGTTTTCATTAGAAAAAATTGACATGGAAATCAATAAAATTATCTTATGAGTAAATCTTATTGTCCCGCCTTTTCATTTTTTGTGGTAAGAATGAGCTGTCGCATATTTGTACTATGTACGACTTATGTGAATAGGTAGGTACCTTAGTACGATTTTATTTATTTGTGATGTTGAACACTATTGATTTTCTACAATGGACGAAATGTAAATACAACCGATTTTAAGTAAAACGTTATTTTGTTTTTAAGCTTATTTATTTGTCCCACAGTATCGGATTGAATATTCCCGAATGTGAAATTCTCAATTTCGAGAACCGATTATGATGTGACGTTAAAGATAGCGTTATAAAAATAAATATGGCGCATGTCTTGAGAAGCGCAATTGATTGGGCAGTGTTCATACTGCAGCAAATACATTTAGTTCAGGATATCAATTTTGTTCTTCCGAGGCACATAAATTAACGAGGGGTGGCTAATATCCCTAACTCCCCTTTCAAAAAAAGAAACCCTACCCTACGAGGGTCGCCCATTGAATTTCCGGCTGGTTGTAAACCTACCGATGTTGAAATTCTATAGGTTGGTGCCGTGGTAGGTAGTTACATAAATCAAAATGCCCAATATCAAAACTTGATTTGAGAGAGTATCAAAATGTGGAAATAGGTAAGTTTATAAACGTAGGTATCCGGCATAGAGATAACGGTAAGCTATCGTGTGAATACAGCCTTGGAGCTGTGGGAACGTTCCACTAGCGGCATCTATCGCGAGGTATTCCTAACGAGTTTCCTATAATTTATAACAGATGGCGGCACTTGGCGCATAACTTATGAAGGTCACAATTTTTAGTACCTACCGGTTAACGAAATAGATGGCACTAGCAAGCTAAATTTGGCGCCATTTTTTAACTTTTTGGGTACCTAGGTTAATATTCTACAGTCAACACGGCAACATATATGCTCATGCCAGTACGTATACTTTTACTGTTTTTTTTTTTATTATTTTACACATCTATGAACACAGCCCAATTAAGTACAGACGCCAGCACATCAAGTTACTACAATCTGTCAGATTTCTTTAATAGATTTTCGACTTTATTGCTAAAACATAAGGTTCAAGGTTGATTGGGAAAATCTGACAGTTTCGGGTAGGTTGACCTGCTGGCGTCTGTACATATTGTAGAAGTACCCTAGGACACAGAACACTATTACTCATAGCCCTAGGATCTTATTAACGTCTAAAAACATGACACTTGCTACTTTCAAACTCCGCTTTCCTTAATTTACAGGCACTTCGCTTATCTTCATACTAGGTACCTACCTACATCAAAAATAATACAGGATAATAGGGACATCGACACAACTTGTAACCAGTTCAACCTGGATTCAGTAGGTAGGTACATGACTGCGTGGAAAAAAAATAAGCTCTGCCATACTTTTTGACCGCGTCGGTATTGCACTTTTCTATGAAACAGCTGATGTTTTTTTGTTAATCGACGCAAAATTTCTACGCTACGTCTAGAATCATTTGTGCTGAATTCATGATTTCAGTCAGTTTGCGCGTCGATGTCCGTGCTAACCTGTACCTAGATTATGAAAAAGATAATAATTCATTTCTTACCTTACTTTTAAGTCAATTAAGAGGTTTTATTGCATTTCATATCACTGAGTTTAGTTTACTGATGTGTGTGGTTATACTTTATTTAATAAGAATAAATACGAAATTTATAACTTTGTGGTATAGAAACAACTGAAAAATCATTTTTTATTTGAAATTGGAAGTAAAACGTTCCCCGTAATTTGACACATTTTCAGAGAATCATAAAGTAACGTAACTAAAGTTTACTTTGTAATAGGTACAAGGACAGGCAAAGGAACTGACCACACAGCCAAAAATATTCTTCGATAAATATTAGGCCAGTATCCTCAGTAAATATCAGTACGTTTCTTGTCAGTCTGGATGTTCTCAAATTAAATCATTTACTAGTTGGCAAACGTAGTTCTATGAATAATAATAATGTAACATACCTACATTTACTTACTGTACAACTTTTATAAGACTGGTTTTACATGATCCTACCAATTTTATTTCCTGTGTTTTATTTATACCATAATAAAAGTATAAAGAAAAATATGTACTTCAGCAAACTGTATCACTTTTGCCCACCGGCGTACACAACAAAGGATATTATTACTCAGTTAAATTAAGAAACCACTAAACATTTGAAAAGTGTTACTGAAAGGATGACATCTGTAAAAAGTCGATTATTATGTTGGCCACAAACATTTGTGACAGATGACAGATACGTGTGGATCTGGCTGGCTTTGATTCAGCGCAGTACAGTAGTGCAGTACAATAATTTAGTGCCAGTGCGTTTTACGCCGCGAGAGAGGGCTTACGTCTATTAAATTCGTCCTTGTGAGGGAGGTGCATTCACTTTTCGTGTGTACATTTTTAAAATAAACCGACCTTTGTGCAAAAAGTTTTACTTTGGAATAGATAAAAAATAAGTTTAGTGGATTTGAACGCGACCATTGAAATTGTTTAGCGCCAAAATGTGATAAACGGATGTGCAAAAATTTATACAGTTTTTGTTTTTAGGTGTCGCTAAAAGGTAACTAAAAATAATTTTAATTACCTATATAAATAATTATAGGATTTTATTAGGCCACATTTCTAAATATTTCAAGAGTTTAAATACTTCTTTTGAATCAAATTAGAAATTAATCTCGAATTGAAAATTAAAAGATACCTACTTAGTCGTTTTACGTTGTGGCTTGATTTTTGTTATTTTTAATTAAATAAACGATAAACATAGATACCTAGGTAGTTTATTTTTTATTCAAACTTTTACTTAGGTAATAATTATAAAGATTACATTTTTGTATTTTTAGAAACTCTTAAATTATGTTAATCGGCGAAATATTTTGAGAAGTCTTTTCTTTTTTAGGGTTCCGTACTCAAAGGGTAAAAACGGGAGCTCCAAGAATCTGCCCAATCTAGGAAACTGTCGATGTCGAGTAGCGATTTTGACGAATTTTGTATCTGTCCAATCCGGAATCTGTCCTATAATACCGAAATCTTGGCAAAAAAATCCTTTAGGATTTTGTTGTCAAGATCCAAAAAAAAAACAACGCGGACAACAAAATCCTTTAGGATTTTGTTGTCCGCGTCAAGAACGTTCAGACATCAAATCGGATTCAAATGTGCGTTTGGTAAATCTAGTTTCAACATGCACTGTCCTCAGGCCCTCAGAAATAGACCTTCGCAGTTCGAAAGGTTATTCAAGCTTACAATGGAGGCCTTGTAGTTGTAGTAGATAGATAGCGGGAAGTAGAGTAGAATGAATGATGAAGAAAACCAACCTCTTCGTCCTTACTTTGGTTATTAAATCACTAGCTGTTGCCCGCGGCTTCGTCTGCGATCCAGGATGAAAAGTAGCCTATGTCCTTACCCAAGTCATGGTCTATCTGTGTACCAAAGTGTCATCCAAATACGTTCAGCCGTTTTAGCGTGAAAGCGTAACAAACAAACTCACTTTTGCATCCTAGATAACTTACTATTATAAATGCGAAAGTAAGTTGGTTTGTTATCTTTTCACGCCTAAACCACTTAACGGATTTCGATAAAATTTGGCAGAGAGATGGATTGCATCCCGGGGAAGGACATAGGATAGATTTTATCGACATACTTACCTCGCGGGCGAAGCTAGTTTTGCAATAATCTGAGGTTTTGCGTAAACGTTGTCAGGTGTACAGAAACGGACTTAATTTCATCGCGAAAAAAAACAAGTAATTAAAAAAACTAAAAACCCGACAGCGGTAAAAAAAAATTAGTTAAAAAAAAACTGAAAAGCTAAAAACAAGGCCATTTTTAATTAAATAAAAGTTGGAAGCAGACGGGACCCATACCATTTTTTTATTATATTTTCAAACTCAAATGGGTCAGGCGGGACCCATTTGAGTTTCGCACACGATTTACTTATGTATTAATTAATAGCTGACCCGTAAAGTCACTCAACAGGGAACAAGAAATAATTATTTTATTTAACGTGTTTTTTACGATTTGTCACTTCGAATTACTTTTAACCATATAAGTTGTGTATATTTTTGTAATCACCTTTTAAAACCCTTAATTTTGATATTTCACTCGATGGTATTAGAAGAAAAAAAAATTCGAACTCCACAATATGGCACCCTAAATCCGCCATTTTACTTTGTTTTTGATTTTAATGTAGCCAGTGACACTCGCGCTACCAAGACAAATCTAAAGACGTATAATTTATTCAAATCCGTTCATTCGTTTAGAAGTTACGAGGGAACAAAGAATCGGACATACATACATACATACATACATACATACATACATACATACATACATACAGGTCAAACACATAACCCTCCTTTTGGGCTTCGCCGCAGTCGGGTAAAAATGTGCTGTTCCCGAGTAAAACTACTGTACCTAACGTTATTATGATAATAGATGGCGCCACGGGTCTTACGAACGGGATCGACACTTATGCGGGTAAAACCGTTGGGCGCTGCTAGTTTATAATATTACCAGCTGCACCCCGCGGTTTCACCCGCGTAAGTTTTGATCTCGTGGGAATATCGGGATAAATAGTATCTTATGTCCTAATCCAGGTTATGGTCTGCTCATTTGCCAAATGTCATCCAAATTCGTTGAGCCGTTTTAGCATGAAAGCGTAACATACAAACTTATACAAAATCAAATCTTTTCTCTTTACTTACTTATAATATTAGTTTGTCTATAGTTAGGGTACAATGCAGAAAGCGAGCTTTGAGGGTCAATGTTGATGGCTATAAGAAAGAATAGGAGAAGACCAAATAAAGTTGGATGGACTACCGAAATGACGAGTAATAGAGAAGTATGGAAGAAAAAGACATGTTGCGCGAACCCCACATAAATTGTGATAAGGGCTGGGGAAACGAGAGAGTTCTTCAGCCTGTAGTCTCCGAACTGACAAACATGAGACCCTCGTAACAACAATAACACTAGTATTTCATATTCGCGAGTGGATTAATACCTGCATTGTTGTTGTTATTGAGACGGCTCTTTGTTTCCAGCTTATCGAATTAATTAATACTGCTATCGGATATTGACTAGATATCTGAAACTGTGACAAAGGAAAGCAAGTTTTATCGTATCTACGTACCTACCTATGTAGGTATAGGTAATGACTGGTTTTGGTTGTGTTGAAACCTATGGTAATAGAGTTCACGTGAGATAGTCTAGGACCTAGACTAAATGGTAATCTTCAGTAGATTAAGATAAACGTTAATAACAGGTAATTTTGTGACATGTCGTAGTTTTCTAGAATTTTCCTCAACACCATAAAAGCATGATGTTATAGTAAAACTATGTAAGTACTTCTTCTTCTTAGTGTGTCGATGGACGAAAAATATACTCAGGTTTTTAATAGGATATATATGTGTTTGGCCCAAAATGTGTTGCCAAAAATAGAGATTTTGACTCTAAAAATCTCTATTTCTGGCTCGTGTAGCGCAGTTTGTTCCGCCAGTTACTCAACTGAACAAAGCGCTTGGCTCATCCTGGACAGTCACTCAGTCACATCATTCCGGGTAGTACATAGGTAACAGGTGCGAAGTATTGTACCTATACTTTCTTACATTGAGTGTGTCCATAGATATTATTATATGCACAACTGTAACTATATATAACTTTTTGAACGTTATTGCATGCAGATTTTTTATTCTTTATCCAAGTGCTACTATGTACCTACCTACAAAGTAAATAATAAAAGTTTCATTTAAATAACAAATAAAGTAAATATGGAAGATATAATTAATATTCAAGTTGATCTTGTCTGCACCTAAACAAATACTAAAGTAGCTATAAGGTTCAAAGTTGATTGGGAAAATTTTACAGTTTCGGGTAGCTTGATGTGCTGGCGTCTGTACAGTCAACAGCAAAAGTAGATGATCAAAATCAGAAATTCATTAGGACTCAAAACTGATCACGATTATATGGCAGCTGTAAATGTTTGGTATAATTTACAATCACATACTTTTGAATCACTTTGAATACATACAGTTCTGACGCGAACTCCGTTCATTAGTATTGAATTTCTGATTTTGATCATCTACTTTTGCTGTTGACTGTACCAATCAGTGGTTTGTCCCGCTTGTCTTGTAGCTTGATGATTAGGTCACGGGTTTGACTTTTCAATGTTTGTCCTCCTTTCAGCATTATTATGCATCAAATGTAAAACACAATCGAAGTCCAATTTAGACCCGTTTTTTTGTCAGTAGGTATTACCTACATGCAGGAATAGTTAATTGAAAATCATGAAAATAAATAAAATAAACAATTCTGGTTATATCCACATCAGTTATCTGTCAAATTTTTAACTGCTTAGGCGTAGGCGGCCGAACTAAACCTTCCGGACATTTTTTTTATATGTGGGCTCCGTTGTAATTTACTATCAACCCTCTGAATTCTGTTGTTCAGACGGGAAGTCAGAAGGTCGAGAGCCCTGTCCTTCATACCATAGTGGTACAGTTTTCTGAGCAACATTAAACACTCGTCAGGAAACTGTACGCAATCGTGTCGACGCGACGCAGTTTCAGAGATGGTCTTTTGAGGAATTGTTGGTCTACAATTCTATAATATGCATCAAGTGCCTAATATTATGTATTGCAAACATTCTAGAACCATCCGCAGTCTACTCTACAGAAAGTATTAAGGTGCGTCGAGTACAAATTAATTAATTATATTTTTCGGTCCCGTGTTTGCGCAGGTGTAGACTAAAAGCTAAACTAATATTCGGATTTTATAAAAGGCTGTGTTCTGTGACCGAAGTTACAAGTTGCTCATCTTCGGGTTACAAAGTCGTACTACAAAGATTGTAACATTTTATCTTCGAACATTAAGATAGCGCTGTTATTAGTCGTCGCAATCGTAAGTCCATTTTTTTTTCAATTTGAAAATGTCCGACTTGTTGAATAGGTCAGGTAATTCTGCTTAGAATGGAGTTGCTAAGGGCGTGAAATGTAAATTTTAAAGAAATTCTTTGAATTTTTGATATTGTCATCACTATAGTCGCGTTTGTAAACCAATGAGATAACGTGCTAGTTTTCTTGACACGACATTTTAGTAGTTGCGCTGTACGGTCAGATATTGCTAATTCTTTAACCTCGCATCTACTGCCTCTGATATTATATATATTGTCGATGCAGGTCCCACTGCATAGACGTGTTGGTGATCGAGTACCCAAAATTAGATTATAGCTACGTAGTATATTTTGAAAAGTGGAAGAGGGTTTGCTATTTTTACAAATATCTATATTAAATTCTCCACACAGTATGATCTTATTATTTCTTTTAGCAAATTTCTTTTATCATCATATCTAAATTATCAAAAAACATAGATAGTTTATCCTTTTTATTATTTGGCGGTCTATAAATACAAATAATTACGATAGGGTGAGAGGAAAGCTTAATTGCACAACATTCTGTTATATTAGCTAAGGCCCATTTTTTTACATTAATAACTTCAAATTTATGTGTTTTTTATTAGAATGCATGACCCCCCGTTTCTATCATGTCTAGTGTAGCATGTTGCTAGTGAATAATTCGCAATATGTAATAGTTGATGGTCACCCTGTTTCACGTTGTGTTCTGTTATACAAATGATATCAATTGACCGACCTTCTTCTGAGAGTTCATTTAGACGTACACCCAATAGATCCGATTTACTTATTAGACCATTTATATTTTGGTGCATTATAAATATATGACTAAATACGAAAAAAGTCATGGTTATTAGAACCGTTATCTTCCAGCTTATTGGTTATTCCTGTTTTTTGTGCCTGGTCAAATATATCTAAATCATATAGTATAATGCATACAATTCGGCTGTGTATGTTTCTCATTCCATAGTTAGTTACTTTCCCAGTTCTGTAGGAGAACATCTCAAGCGGATAGATCATGGTTGCTATCAAAGAAGTATGCGTATTCACACTACTTTGTATATCTAAATAAAGGAGATTATTAGACATGTCTACTTTGTAATTATATATTGGCGCACCTGCAACATAGGTGGCTGCACAGATAATTATATTTGTATGGTTTACTCTTTGTAGGGATGCTCTAATTTTGTTTATTAAGTGTTTATAGTCTCTTTCCTCCTTTATGTCATTTTCCCCGATAAAAAGTATGCAGTAGTTGTTTTTAGTAAAACCTTTTAGTTTAAGTTCAATGTCACTTAGAAGATCAGCTGCGGTCTACCTTACCACATTTACATCATGTGTGTTTCTTACAGATCATAATGTGGTTCTTCATTTTCGTAGGTTAACATAATTCATATTGTCATGTGAATATACAGGGTTATTGGTAAAACACTAACAACCTCTTAAGAGGTAATGAATAGTACAATGACCTCTTAAGAGGTTGTTAATGTTTTACCAATAACCTTGTATAGCAGGTGCTATTATATTCTCACGAGGCCCACACAACACTCACACTACTCACAGTCACTCATCATAACATTCTATATTATGTGTTTTGAATTTAACATTATTATACTAGCCTACAATAACGAATTTTACAAACATGGTTTCCTTCCTCGTGTAAACTGTCGCAGTCTGTAAAATCTAAAAAGTTTGGACAAACTTGATGATTTGCTATAGGTTGGTTGGAAGCATTTGATCTTCGTGCTTCTGCACCCACTGCGTAACACACTTATCAATCTCAATCATTTTGAAGGATATTGCTAATCCATTGCTTCTTATGTCATGTTCGAAAAAATTGTCTGATCAACAATGTAAATATAATGCAATGAATGTTGTTGCACTGTCAAAATGAAAGCGATTGCTACTGTTAGTTTGTTCTTAGTCTATCCGATCCGCTACTGGTCAACAACTACTTCACACATTTAAAGTCCTTCCTTGAATCAGCATTGGTAACGTTATTTCTCAATTAAAGCTTACTAATGATAACATCACGGTTCTTATTTTACGCTGAGCGAACAAAATGTCAAGAGTTGGCCTTGTGGCTTCGATTGAAGATTGCAACAATGTGCGTCTTAATTTTCGAATATTTAAAAAAAAAACTGGCCAAGTGCGAGTCGGACTCGCACACGAAGGGTTCCGTACCACAAGGCAAAAAAAAAACGCCGAAAAAAAAAAAAAACACGTTTGTTGTATGGGTGCCTTTAATATTTATTTTATTTTAATTTTATTATTTATATTTAATAAGAAGTAACAACGAACTCAAATATAATTATATTATGTGTATGCAAAGAGCATAATGATTAAAATATTAAATGTTTATAATATGTAAATAAATGCTCGTGTTATGAACAAGGTATACCTACAATTATACATATTTGTAACCGGGTCAAAGTCATCTTGCACAATTTTGCTTAGCTGACATCCTTCGTCTCATGTTCAGGTCTGCTATTGTTTTTAATTTCGCTTGTTGACTACCGAGTACCGACACTAACCCATTTCGGCTGTGCAATTTCAAAACCTAGCACATGACAAAAACACCGATTTTTTGAGAAATGCCAGTTGCTAGGTTTTGAAATTGCCCAGCCGATTTCTCCTGGCTTTCCCCACTTCCTAAAATAATATTTACGAAGCATTAACTACTTCCTTGAAAGAAGAATTATTCATTCGTGAATTCGCGTTAAATGATCGATAGGTATATCGTTTTTTTTCACACTCATTAGGAGTTATCGCATTTATTTTGCTCACTAGGTTTGATATGAATGCTATCTGGCCTAGAGATTGCTGGATTAGGTTAAAATAATCAGAGTAAACGAAATGAATTCGTCAGTGATTGGTATATCGAGAGAAAAAGGCCAAGTAGTAGTAGTCTGAGGTTGGATCCTATGGCATGTTCCATAGATGATAACGTTTATATGGACTCAGTAAAAAAAAAAAAAAAGTGCTATAAAAATATTGAAATAGCTCTAGTTAGATCCTATGGTACCTATGTTCCATAGACATTTATGTGGACACAGTTGAAAATACAAAGAACAAAATAAAAAAGTTGAACTAATGTTTAATTACCTATAATTACATTATTGTGTGCCGTACGGTACGGCGGCTGCGCCAAAAAGGTTCATTTCAGCATTAATATTTCAGGACAGCGACGCGACGCGATGCGAATGGATGCGTCTCACGCTGTTTTTTAACCCAGTAGGTATGAACGTAGATTCACGCGAGACAATGGCTTTTTAATTGTTTCTATAATTACGGCATTCAACCGGTTAATGAATCTATGTGGCAGAGGTTCGATTTCTGATCCATTTGTTTACATTATCAGATACTTTTAGAATAGACTATAAGAATTTGTCAAGTATTACTTTAGTTACCAGTGTGCAGTGGTACGTATGGAACTATTTTTACTGGGCGGTGAAAATATGAAGGTCATGGTCTTAAAATAAAAGGTCAAATTAGAACTGTTTGCACAGTTATGTTAATTTCTGTGCGCAAATAAACTTGTCTCTATGCTGAAATGATTTCATTGGCTTCCGTTTCGTCGATCGTGTTTGGCCAATGTTGGACCAACTCTTGCGTCCTATATAGTACTGTCGTATTTTGTTTAATTTCTGTTTGTGTGTTAATTAAATCCAGAAAACACTTAGGTACTGTCCGAATCGTAATCCTCATCTACATCGCTGAAGTCTTTTATAAAGTAGGTACCTAATTGGACCTTCTAATTTAAGGCTTTCCTTGTTTCTGTTTTTGCAAGAAAAACTTGCAGTCTGTTATTTTTGCTTGAATATCTTTCAAACATAATGGCTAGTTTACATAGTGCGAGCAGCTCGCACTGTGTAAACCAGCCTTAAGACAAGAAAGAAGACTGGCAAGAGGAACTTCCACATAGAGTTTATGTGTGTGTCATAGACTGATAGATTGACAGTCATTCTTTTTACAGAAGCCATAACAATTTTCAGGCTCGAATAAGGATTAGAGGGATTAACAACGACTACTCTGTAACTCTACTCCGCAAACAGGCGCGACGCGACTCTAGTAGAACATTTGAGGCCTTTTTAGACCCCGAGGTCTTTGCCCTGAAGTGGGACAGTAATAAGCTGTTATTATTATTGTAAACTCTTCTAAATATACCAAAGTCATCTGTTCTGTGGTTACTGGGTCACTGAACAGAATTTACTGTTTTCTAAAATAATTACCTAGGTACTTACCTAGCTTGGTTTAAGACCGCCGGTAGGTAATCGTCCACAGAAGTGGCGGCTTTTGTTAATCCCTCTGCCAATATTATATTACTGCAGGTTTCTCGTGTTGCAGACATGTGTTCCGATTTCCACGTAGGTACTAACTCTAGGTAATAACTGTAAAATGCTAGTGATGCTCTGGATATAACAATAGTCTATCGATATCTCGTAGTGGGATTATTGGTGAATATTGACTGTAAATTCACCATTTAGTTTGCACACGGTATGTGAATCGATAGTTGATAAAATAATCTAGTACCTAATTTAAAACGAATCAAAATTCGGTTGCGAAATGTTGTTCTGCAAGATCCTTGAGATTTTGAATTTAAGTAGCCTAAGTAAGTAATCCATTACAAATCTAAATAAATATTGGTACACAGTATTTTTTTAAATAATTTTTAATGGCCTTGTTTGATATTGAAATAACTTTCCTTTAGATAGGTTGGTTTTACGATCACCCATCAGCGTTTGACCGTGATAAGGTTGCTGAACCTCGTAGCCATTTAGTTACGGGCCAAACTGCTTTTATGTTTTGTAATGTTGATACTTATGAAAACTATGTTTTGAATAATAAGTAAGGCACAAAATAATTTAGTTAAAAATATTTCATTCATATAAAACAATCTTAATTTTAATTTTTGAGAATATGAATACACTACCACAGCCGACAGTTACTTACGCCTGTGTTTCTTTTTGAAAAGACTTGTATATTGTCCCATCACTGTTTATATACCTATTTAAATTAATTTAAACGTTTTCAGGCATACATTAACGGCTAATTAATAAAACTGGGTCAATATAATTCAAATATTCAAGGTCATTCACTATAAACAATAATAAAAACGTAGGTAAGTATTCAATTAATATTTTACTTATTCAGATTAGCTGTGGCTATCCAAAGATTGAGATTGAAATTTAGCATAATTTCACACTTCTCCGTTTTTGTGATGGGAAAATCGACACCAATCGACCAAAAGCGCATTGAAATCGGCCAAATTTATTACAATAAACACAGTACTAGAAAAGCTGCTGCAGGGCTATACTTCGTCTGACATGCCTTAAGACCCCGCTTAAAAAAATCCCACCAATAGCTTCTATGAATAATTTATCGACCTATAAAAAATCGATACAAACTTTCTCTTACGATATAGTGTGGGACAGCACTAGTTTGCGGTGTAGGCAGCAATGGCCGATATTATGAAAGTGCACTCTAAAGTGCATCTAGTCTCGCTGTCTGATTGCTAATGTTTTGTTTGTATATCTCGCTTTCGCTGAGGGGGATAGGCTGGGGTCTGGGTTACGTGGTATAAATCTTGTAGGAACAAGACTCGGCCGAGGGTCTCGTGTGGATCAATCGGTCTTCGAGGCCAATAAATGCTGTATAATTATATACATTGGTAGCTATCTGAATATAATAAGGTCTCCCTTTTGTCCCCTTCTAGATATATTTGGATGTGCTTAATGCAGAATTCCAAGGTTTCAGAATTTGGAAGATTATTTTCGTGTTAACATTAGAATCTAGGTCGTCTCATACGGTCACACCCAATATTCCTGAAGATTGAATTTCGCGTGCCGTGGATAATCTAGATGGCTTGTTTATCATAGTTCAATTAACGAATGGCCCAAAAGGGGGTTAAGAGTGCGTGCCACTGCTGCACTTCGTGGTACGTGCGCTGGGAATGCTGTTCTACGCTAAATAACTTTTATTTTCCGGAGCGTATAATTGGAAAACGGTAGAAAATTCGGAAAAAAATAATTCCCGGACGCACCATTTTGAAATATATGCGAAAAACCAAAAAGTGGGAACTTGGTGTCCCTCCCACTCCGATTCACTTCCTAGACGTCAGGACTCTTAGTATGTTCACTTCCTAAGCACCCTGAACAAGTTTCTGAAGAAATCGCTTAGGTCCCTGCTCCAAGGGAGCGGTGAATGCTTAAGGGGGAAGCTCTAAGGTGGCCCGCGAAATTCAAATTTTCTTACGTTTTTTGCAATTGGCTGGTCAGTATTAAGTTGTACGTTGATTAAAATATGATTCGCGGTCGTAACAAATATGTATTTACAGAATTATAATCATTAAAGTCATCAACACAACTCTCTAAGACCATGTAATCCCCAAGAATGACTATTTCATGAAATCTTGACATTTGGGGATTACATGGTCTTAGAGAGTTGTGTTGATGACTTTAATGATTATAATTTTGTAAATACATATTTGTTACGACCGCGAATCATATTTTAATCAACGTACAACTTAATACTGACCAGCAAATTGCAAAAAACGTAAGAAAATTTGAATTTCGCGGGCTACCCTGGCGCTTTCGCCTTAAGTGAATCCCGCACCCCCGGCCATAGGTAGAGGTGGAACACCGCAGTGGTTTTAGCCAGTAAGAGTCCGGCATGCCCCTCTGTCACCCCCACGAGGCCACGATAGACGAAGTCCATAAGAGTATCCACCGCGCACCAAAAAAAAAGGTCTCTCACGCACTCTACAACTCCTTCGGTCCAAAAATTTTACTATAGCTGTTCCTTAAATTTGTCCAAACCGTGAGTAGCTGCGATTTACTTCGAGATTAAGAAAAAAAACTCATGGACATTGGACATGTCTATAAAAATCTGGTTTATATTGCAAAATCCTTGTTTGGTCTGCCTTGAAAGATATTCAAAATTGCATGCATGTATGTCAACAGCGGAGCACATTCAAATAATTTTAGCACTGGTGTCGACCCTGAAGGTAACTTGTTATTAAATTGCTAACTGTGCAAGTTGAGTTATTACTTAGTTTTGTCTCTCTGACGAAGTGTCTAAGAATTAGTATTTCTTAGACACTTCGTTTATTAAAAAAAACGAAAATTAATAAAAAACGATTTTTGCATCACAAGATTCTTATTTGCAACTCATTAAGTTTTTACAAAGTCATATATATCAGTCAGTCACCAAATATATGACCTCTTTTCCCGATGTATATGTCCCTTAATACCCTCTCTCAGCGACGCGACGCCCTAAGCCAAGGTCGGTATACCTCACAGGGGATGCCCTTAGGGTGTAGCCGCCGAGTTAGCCCTGGCTTGAGGCCTTAATTTATTCAGGCACCCAGAGGGAAGTCTGGTTAGACAGACGACAAAAAAAAAAACCTAAATATGTCTAGAAACCACAACAAGCGACAACAAAACAGGATGACCATCCTTGCATCATCCTCAATGGTGAGTCTACTAATATCATTAAATATGACTTGCGGTCAGACACCCGCGTATTGCGCTATGTACTCCTAAGTAATTTTCTAAGAATATTAGCTAATCTCCTGGGAGCAGCAACTTCTCATAAGAAATGATTACGATAAGAAGTATACCTACCTACTATTTATATTTCATACAAACTTTCTTGCTTACTGAGATTAGTCTGATAATGTTCCTATAATTAATAGGTTAGGGAATCGAAGAAGCTATCTGTCACTATTTGTATTCGATCGTTGTTTAAGTGGTTGCCCAATTTTGTTTGTGATCTATCATCTGCTGTTTCAACAACACTTGGTAAGCTCTGCTATCTGGTTACTCTACTTAGAATTGTCCTCGTCTCATCTCAGTTCATTGCCAAATGTTGTTTATCCAGTTCCACATCTCTTCAATGTTTAATTTTCCTCAAGACCATATTTCGACTACCTGCCATAATCTTACAGAACTTCCTACCAGCTTTTTCTTGAGTTTCCTCGGTAACATTAAGCTTCAAGCACTAACTGTATTATGTTATGCGGTATTTTTGTCCTTCTTTTCGGTGGCATGGCCATTAAACGAATCTTCGTGTGTTGTACAAAATACTGGCTTATCAGTATAGCGAAATGTCAAGTTGGTAAGTTGCGTAGCTAACATTTCACTGCAGATAAATCTAGTTGTCACTGTCTTCCACCTACTTGTTGGGAAACGAAGTGAATGAGCCCCAGTGAAGCTGGTGAAATTGTGAAACACTGCCATCTTGCACGATACTCGATTAGATTATACTTTATTAATATTTGTTGCATTGACGGAAAGAAACACTCACGCAGTAGGTACCTGCTTCGTGTCCTTGCATTCTTTTTTTTACTTTCTACATGCCATCACTTTATCCTTGATCATCATCAGCTTAACGCAGTCCACTGCTGGACATAGGCCTCTTCAATTTTCACGCTATCTATTTCGATTTCCGGCATCCCTCATCCAGCTGCTACCAGCCACTCTGCGAAGATCGTCGCTCCACCTAGGCTGAGGGCGTCCTACTTTACGTTTGCCGATTCGCGGTCTCCACTCAAGAACACAACTCAACGGTCATTGGTTCTATCCTTGATGATGGTCATGAAAAAGCAAAAAGAGCCCTTAATTCTACTGGAAGTCGGAAGCCATAATACATTTAATAAAATCTACAATCCAGTTATCAGCCTCAGCACTTCTAGAACATTTTAAAGTGACTCAATTTGAGCGGTTTTCCCGGAAGATAATGGCTGTTGTAACCGCACAACTTGCGGTAATTAATTGACTGCTGATTTGAAAAAACTTAAGCAAAAAAAGTCCAGATCATCCGTTTCTAGTTAAAACTGAGATTTTAATTAAGGACAAACCATCTTGAAACTGGTTTTGATGAAAATGATCGGAATCATCTAACCGGAGCCTAGTACAATTTAAACATTCACAACATTAATCCGCGGTTTAAATGTGATAGTCGATAAAGTACAGTTTAATGTTATGTTGATTGTCGTCTTTGGGTTCAAGTTCAATGTCACCGGCTTTGTTGCGTGAATCGGAATACACGCTGCTTTTGTTTTTGTTAGTTAGTGTTACTTCTAATTATGCTTTCATGGGCAATTGAGCCATTAAAGGCAGACTGGATGTGAAAGAGTTTTTAGGGCTGCCCCCTCGGCCCTCAAATTCTTCAATTCCCTCAGCCCTCAACCAGTCTAATTAATAATTTGGCGCTTGATGATAGCCATTAGCCATAGTCCAAACTATTGCGGAATCTTTCTCTGCTCAATCGTCGGCTTGAGAGCTTGGATCTCCGTCAATGACAACTTCGTATTGAAACTCTTACTTCGTAATTATGTTCTTTGGAGGAATATTTCCATAAATACTTAAGGAAATCAATACGAATACTACGCCAGCTGCTTATTATTCCACGGAAGTAGATCGACCTTGATTATATTAAGCCTGTTCTCTTCGTCTATGTTTGTTCCTCTTTGGACGAAGCCGGAAAATACTAGGTTCCTCCACATTGGAACAGTTCTATTTAAATCGTTTTGCTACTGACACTTCCTCCTAAGTATTTAAGTCACCTGTTTAGTTTGCTGCTCACATGTTATATCCATCGTGTGCAAAAACTTTTAGGGGTTAATTTATAAACGATGATTAAAGTTAAGTGACTTTCAAACGTCAAAAATGTCTGGTTAAAAAACTAGTCGCTAATCACTACTTAACGTTAAGCAACGTTCATGAAAAAAGGGGTTAATTTTTACGTGCAAAACGGCATAGCATTTTATTTCAAGCGTACAATTTACAAGGAATTGCCAAGAAGGGTGGTTTTGTGAGATACAGTAAACTTTCCGGTCAGAATGTAAGTACAGGATTGAGGGAATGGGTAATTGTGGGTCTATTTACAACCAGTAAGTAGGTACTGCTAACACGCGATGGTTTAGATTTAGTTAGACAGGAGCTTGTACAGTGAACTTAGTATGGTGTTCATAATGTTATGGTTAAAGGTGCCTTTTGTGGCTCAGAATTATAATCCTTATAGTTTACATTGGTGCCGATTCTCTTGTTCACAAACTAAACTGAATTTAAGTTCAGTGCATCTTTTTCTTTCTAATTCATTAAGAAAAGGACAGAAGATAAATTTTAGTTTAGTCCTGTCAAATTAGTCAGCGCCTGACGTAAATTGACGTATTTTTAGTAGCCAATTTTTTTATCTCGTCTAAACTTGTCAATGGAGTCCGTTAATTTGACAGGACTAAACTAATATTTATCTTCTGTCCTTTTCTTAATGAAATAGAAAGAAAAAGATGCACTGAATTTAAATTTAGTTTAGTTTGTGAACAAGGGAATCGGCGCCATTGTCATAAATTCCTATCTAAATGTTTTTCGTTTTGCTAAAGGCACAGGTGCCTTTGATAAAGTTTCGTTGAACAAAAAGTTCGGGGATCCCACAAAAAGTTGGGCTTCAAAGCGTCAATTGTCTTTAATTGAGCAAATAATACTGGCATAAAGTGAATGTTACATATTTTTTGGTAAATGCTTTAATCACTGACCTCTATAATACAGCGTACTTGTATTATAGAGGTCAGTGGCTTTAATCAAGTTTATTGATCTGAGCTCTTAAAGTTCGTCGATATGGCATTGAGGATGGTTTTCCTTTAACTATAGAATTTGTATGTTCCTGAACAAACATGAACGTAACAATTCTTTTGGGGGTGAATTCTTTCGACCGTGCGGAGCTTACTGACCCAGAGGTTCCCATTTCAAAATTGCATGTTCATCCATGAATATCCCCAGGAAAAACTAATAAGACAACTTTTTTCTTTATCCATCTCCAACTTTCATTAATGGTGTTATTAAATATCCTTTTTCGACAAAAAGTTTGTATGCTACGTTTTGCTTCAAGACCGACATGACAAGCTTCCTTATTTCCGAGCAGTTTCTTCGATTGTCTTTCACTCTCAGAAGATCTTTGTAAAAAGACAGCTAATTCAATAGCATTGTGTCACAATAACTGTGAGAATTTGCGAGAAACATTATTGTCGTCAAGTATTTACTAAAATTCAATGGGTGACTTTGGTGGACTTGGTGGGTTTGAAAGGTAATTCTCAATGATGTCGCCGAGTTAATTAATTGCCTTGGTTACCTTGAAGCTTTGGGTCCGAAACATAGTGAATGGTTATGGAAGTGACACAGTGAAAAAACCAGCAGATGGACATTTGCTTCATTTGAATTCACAGACGGCATCCGATACATTTCATTGAATTGGTTCTCATAAGAATGAATTCGGTCAGTGACCTTATATGAATGATAATATATAATCTGTTCTAGACATGACCAGAGCGACTTCTAGCACATTCTAAGGTCCTAGAACTAAGGTTGTCTAATTATATCATTGTTTTACCTGTAGATACAGTTCCGTATCTGAAAGGTCAATGATTCCTATGAGTATTGTGTTGTACTCTACATTAGTGTCACACTTTTCCTTATTGTTTTTAACTTCATCAAACTGATAATGAGGTACCTAGTTTTTTTGTTTGGCTTCAACATTTTATGTTATATAGTGAGTAATTTTTTAACGAAAACAATGATGACATTTTCAACCTGGTTACATAAACTAGCATTTACCTAAAATTGCCTGTTTCGGGAAAAATATATTATATAATTGGGTTTCTAAAAATTATTTACAGTAGCCAACTTTTCCCGTGTTTAGCAAGCACTTTACCTAAATTCTGCTTAACATTCTTTTATCTTCAAGCCCTCGTATCTTTCTTTTTTTATCTTTCTTCCTCGGCCTTGTGTTTTTAGATGTCAAATATAAACATATAATATAGGTACCGTTTTTAATCTGCCACGTGAAATAACTAACGCAATAATTACTGGAAATATAATATCTATGAACTATTGAAAAATAACTCTCCTTACCCATATATAATATCTTGTTGAGAATGTTTTCCGTCTAACGTCGTTTGTTTACAAGACTTCGTAGTGGCTTCACGTTTTTGCGATGTCAACAAACTGAATGTTTTACTACTGTTCACTGTGAGCCTCGCTACCGTACGTTAGATTAGATCATTCATGTGTCGTTCGAGATAATCGCTGGTTGTTGTTTTTGCAATTCTTTAATTGTTATTTAAAGAATACAATTTCGATTAGTGCGTGTTAGTTTATATACATTTTTGTAATATTCTGTCTCGGCAGAAGGTAAGTATGTATATATTCTTTCCTTTTAATAAGTACTTTCGTTAAGCTCTGTTTAGGTCTGCTTTTCTAAAGAGGGACTGGGATCATTTTCTCAACTATAAACGGGTTCAAGTAGGTCCATAAGAGCAACGGCCGTCTGGCCTCCATTGTCGATCACAGGGAAAACTGGATTTCCGATGGCGTTAACAGTGTCCTCGCATGCGTTTATAGTGCCGAAAATATTAGTGTATGAAATTCTATGCCTTGTAGTGATAGACTGCTAGAGCAGAAGACTGCCCCAGCTGTTTCTGTAATAGCCATTGGATTGAGGTCACCAGGTCAGTCTTGTGGTTGCAGGTGTGGGTAAGCTTACAGTGTATGAACAGTGCTCTGAAGTATTTAAATACCTACAAAAGTGCAATTGAAGATCAGATACGATATGGCAAGACGGTACAAATCTAATGATACACACATCAAAAGTGTCTAGGGATCAAGCATTTTTATGCGGATTTCTTGAGATTGAGATGTGGCTTTGTAATAAATTTATGATTTTATAAATTTATATGGATCCTTTTTGGTGCATTTCATAATTTGAATCAGGAACTGTGAATCAAATTCGAGTAAAAGATGAAAATCAGCTGTCAATATTTTCCCTATAAAAACATACAACGCATTGAAGACATTATTAGTGCTACTGTTTCCCTACTACTGATTAAAACCAACGTTATTATGGAGCGGCGACGTCATTTAAGCAGGGAAGAAATGCTCAGAGCCGTGGGAATGATAGAAGCTGGTTCCCGGCAACGTACTGTGGCTTTAGCTCTGAATACAAGTCAGAGTGTTATCAGTCGACTTTGGACACGTTACCGAAGCACTGGTACCGTGGCTGAGCGCCATGGAGGACGGTATCGCTGCACCACACGGAGACAAGACCGATACATTCAAATCTTAACTCGAAGAGCTCCAACAATAACCGCCATGATGTTAGCCGTGAGGCTTCATCACTCTTCAGGGAACTTAATTAGCGACCAAACAGTCAGAAACCGCTTGCATGAAGTGAACCTTCATTCCCGAAGACCGCTACGGGTACCACTTATAGCAATGCACAATCGTAGGATTCGATATCAATGGGCTCTTGAACACAGAAATTGGGCAGAAGAACAATGGCGTTTCGTGTGCTTTTCTGATGAGTCTCGTTTTGGTATGAGACCGGATACAAGACGTATACGACACTGGAGAACCCCTGGACGCCAACAGCGATTAAAATCCTGCCAGGAAGTCCATCCTTATAGTGGTGGAACCATCATGGTATGGGCGGGTATTTGAATCGGCGGAAGAACTGAGTTGATTTGGATCAGAGGCAACCTCAACGCTCAAATTTATGCTGAGACGATTGTATCAGACGTCATCGTTCCTCTACAAGTGCAAATCGGTCCCTTATTTCAGTTAATGCATGATAATGCACGACCGCACACCGCAAGAGTTGTAAGACAGACTCTCGCCGCAGCTAACATCAATGTCCTGCCCTGGCCTGCTCAGTCGCCAGACTTGAACCCGATTGAGCATGCATGGGATATGCTACAGAGAAGAGCTCTGCCGAATATGGAGGGTATCCAGTCGCAAGAAGACCTTTTTTTGTTGTTGCAACGAACATGGGCGGCCATTCCACAGCGTGATTTGGATGAACTCATTTTGAGTATGCCAAACCGATGTTCTTGTGTTGTTAGTGTTCGCGGTAGAAACACGGATTATTAATTGTTTAAGTTACCCAATAAAATTTTAAAGAAAACTGTTATTTCAGTCTTTTTTTCGAACTTTTGTGTTAGTGGTTCAAATGTCAAAAATCCCTTTATTAGGAAAATGGCAAATTTCTTTATTAATGCAAAGGTGACTTGGTTTATCGTTACTGTGACAAAATAAAACACTTTATTTGATGAATCCTTAAAGAAAATTTTAATTAATATCAATCAGGAGAAAAGTTATTGCAAAAATATATGTTGATCCCTAGACACTTTTGATGTGTGTACTTCGAAAAATCAATATTATAAATGCGAAAGTGTGTCTGTCTGTTACATCTTCATGCTTAAACTGCTGAACTGATTTAGATGAAATTCATTACTTTTATTACTTTTTATCCCGATATCGAAACTTATGCGGGGTGAAACGCGGGGCGCAGCTGGTCCACCATAAATCATCATCATTTGCCGAGCCTTTTCCCGACTATGTTGGGGTCGGCTTCCATTCTAACCGGATGCTGCTGAATATTAGAGTATTTCTCATGGAGCGACTGCGTATCTGATTTCCACAACCTAACAACTGGGTAATACGATAGCCCTTCGTAGGACTGGTTATCAGACTTTGGGGCTTCTGACTGTACGTAACTTCTGCCCCCCAAAAAAAAAAAACCCCCATAAAATGATAACATAATCCAGGAATTAGAAACTAAAGCCTTACAATAAATGAATAGACGACGAAGGAGTCCAGCGTGACATTTCCTGACACAAATCACGTCGCACGGAAGATCCGATTGTCACTGACATTGATCTGCGCGACCATGCGCGTGAGTGGAATCCTGATTAAAGACTAATTTTAATCAAGTGATTCACTCAACGATAATAAACTTTTATTTATTATACCGACCGGAATAACTAGTTGTTTACATCTTTGGCAAATTTAGAAACGCCGAATTTGTCTTAGGAGGAACGTTATGCAGATTGCGGATGAGGATATGCAGGGATTTCTAATTTAATGTAAATCTGAATACTCCTTACTCGTATATACCTTTTTCCTTTAATGACACCCTTGTGACTTTTAATAAGATTAGAGTAACATTTATGAATCAAATTGATTACCTACACTTTGATTTAGCGAAACGGTTTTACTGCACCAAATCTTAGATTTCATCTTAAATTATATTGTATCAAATGACCTTGATTGAATGACTATTTCACGTAATCATGACGTTGGTGGTCAATTCTAACTAACAGAGTTTTATTTATGATTGTAATGACTATAATTCTAGAAATACAATATATTCATTACGGTTGCGAATCATACTTTGATAAACATGCAACCTGATACTGACTTGCAAATTGCAAAAAACTAAAGAAAATTTTAATTTCGCGCTTTTCTGAATGCATCTGCCGTTCGTTAATAACGTTTTCATGTGCTCAATGTCATTCACTTTCAGCTCAGCATGTTCGCCGCGTGGCTGGTGGTGGCGTGCGCTACGGCTGCGCACGCGCTGCGCGTCGGCGTCGGCATCGCTGACGTCACTGGTCCTCCTGCTGAGATCGCGTTTGTGAGTATAGCTTCCGTTTTATTTGGCCTTATTTGTCTTTTACCTACGACCTCAACAACTCTCAGTCTGCCCCAACTCCTTGGTCTGTGTTGTATCTATTGACTACTCCGAGCTCCGAAGAGTGGAATGGGACCCATTATTGTCAAAGCTATAAGTTGAATACATATACATATTATGGTGACTCTCTAGACAATGATCTACTTATAGATTTAATTTGGGGGCTGTAAAAACGGCTCACCGACATCTTTCTTTTGTGCACTGAGAGAGACTTAATTTACTCTTTTTTAGCATTAGTCTGTTTATTAGTTACCTATTAGTCAGCAAGAATCTACCTAGGATCTACAATCCGATCCACCTGGATCCAGAGTTTTGTTATTTTTAATTATGCTAGCTTATTAGACAAAAATAAGTTTAAAATCAATTAGATAAGCGTGCATAATATTGTTGATTATTCCGTTTAGACTATTGTTATGATTATTATGCTAAATGACTATTGCGCATGACAAATAAGACTTTCACATTGATGCCTGTACCAGAATTCGTAAACATTTACGATTTCCCACATATTTGTATAAGTTTCCACCATAACAGTTATCGTGACATTTATATGTACCTAGCTTCTGCCCATGACTTGCCTGCGTGAAATTTCTTGTTCCCTCGATCCACCCCGTCACATCGCATCGCCTGCCCGCGCTATAACTTCGTTTTTGCTCAGCTCCTAAGGAATCTAGCGAGCGTTATGTTAAATGAGATCTTCAAGAATCAGGCTATCAAATGCGAAAAATAATTTTCAACACACTTGCTCGTAAAGTGGCTCTTATTGAACCGCTTTTAGGTCCATAATGGAGTGTATTACGAACGCGTGCTTTTTCTTTACTTTAATCCACATGTTCTGTAATACCACAGATAACTATTTACTAGTCGGAGACGCGCGCTTTTTTAATCTCATCAAACCCTGCGTTCCGAATTGGGAAATAATCGATGTGTTCCGAATTGGGAAATAACCGAATTAGCGTGAGCGCGATAACGATGACGATGTCCCGTGAATCGTCATAGAAGACGTCATGACATTCGCCATCTTGCGATAATGCCGACCATGCCCTAGAATAATATCACTGTGAGCGCTGTCAAAAATGACAGTGTGTGTATGAGGTTGTGTCAGTGTGTGTTTTGTTTTGAGTTGCATCATCTTTAAATTAAACTAACGTGGCATTTTTGAAATTGTGCTTCTGGCTGACAGTCGCCACCTAACCAAAGAAGAAGAACTGAAGAAGAAATGTGGTGTTTATACAAAGAAATACTGTATTAATATCTTTTTTACATTGTATAAGCACTGTCATGTGAGCGCGTTCACGAGTGTTCCGAATTGTTGCCAGCTCTCAGCAGTCATAATAGTAATATCTAAATCGAAACGCATGTGAGATGATGCATGGACGTAATATTACGTCCATGGAGATGATGTGAGCGCTGTGATGTGAGCGATTATAGCTAATTCGGAAAGCGCCCAAAGAGACTTCATGCCGAAAGAAAAAATCCGCGGGCTATATTTCAATTTTTTTTTTAAATAGTCTGTATTGTCCTAGGTCGCAAAATGAACTCGCAGGGGACCACAGACAATTTAAGGTGAATGCGCAGTGGTAGACAGCGAAATTCTTAGGTTTTTTGCAATTTTCAGGTTTGTGTTTATTATATTTTTTCTATAGGCTGTATCGGTTTTGTCTGTGCCATAGATTAATATATTTAAAATGAGTCAATGTTGCGCGCGCATCGCTAGTGCTGGCTAGCACGGCGCGCGGGAAAACAAAACCAGCGCGCCATTTTCCATACAAGTTAATATTTAACAATACAAGTCTGTTTTTTTTCCTCGCAAGTGTGTTGAAAAACGTCGTATGAAACGCGTGTGCATTAATCAATATACACTCGGCTTTCTTATCGCTCTCGCCTGCGGCTCGCGCGATAATATCGCCTCGTGCATAATGATCAACATAGCACACATGTATCATAATGTACTATTATCAAAACAGACTGGTAGTTCCAAAGATTAGCGCGTTTAAACAAACAAACTCTTCAGCTTTATTATTATTATTAGTATATATTTATATAGATTCAGGGTTATATTTGAGTCAATGACTGATTAACAAGAGGTATTTTCTTCATTTTCATCATTATCTATCTTATTGAGTAAAGACGTCACTTCTTATGCATCTCTCCTTTACGCTTGGAGTATGTGTAGATCTTGCACTCTATCTTCTTTATTTTTCTGTTCTTTATCAGCCCGGGATAAGAATAATTCCCAACAAATGAAAATAGCTCTGGAATTAAGGTCAACCGTCTCTCAACATCTTTACCATCATATTCTAAACCGAAAGACGTCCACTGCTGCACATAGGGCACCCCCATTAATTATTGTTCTGAATTCAATTCCAATGGATACTGAAAATTTTATTTTATAAACTCGATGGTAGTAAGTGACCATTTACTGGACCTTTCTATTCTGCAAATTAAATTAACCTCGCAGTTGGCTCCTGATGTGCTGATTCACGCTCGTGACCTTAAATATTTTCCAAGAAACTCATTATTATGAACTTGACATCCTTTAGCGCTTCGTTAATCTTACTGTTAATAAGATGGGTCAGCCAAGATATCAAGTTTAATTTGTTACTTAATTTACCAATTACATCATCATTTCAAGAAAGACGCTGCGCTGCTGCGACTGCTGGCATAGGCCTCCCTCAAGCACCGCCACTTCTACCGGTTTTGTGCTTCTCGCACTTCTTCATTCATATCATATCGATGGGCAATAAGTAATTTTAAGGGGCAGAAAACCAATCAAGCAAAATGTTCAAAGGATTTTTTTATCTATCTTCCTCTTTCGTATCTTCTTCATTATTTTTGGTTTGTCCTGCTGTTGTATAATAAAGAATGTTCTATCATTCATCTTTGGTCTGATAGGCATAAGCATAATCACCCTATAATGTTCCCACTGCTGGGACACAGGCCTCCTCTCGGTGAGAGGGAGTGGGAGCGTAATCCACCACGCGGGTCCAGTGCGAGTTGTTAGATGTCACATATCTTTAAATTTTGGTTCAATTTTGTGATTTCCTCATTGTGCATTTCTTCGCCGTTTTGAGAGCAGTGGTCTGACAGGGCTGAAGTTGATTGTCCGTAATCCTAGTGATATCTCGAATCTAACCAAGTCTTACCAAATTATCTAACAGGATTCGTTATTTCAAAGCATGTCTCTATAATGCGCTACAAGTAGATTAATAACTAGTTGTTGCAAATAGGTGTATGAAATCGTGTAGGACCGATTGCAATTACAATTAAGGATCGGTTTGTAGACTTATTGGCGAAGAGAGCCTTGAAGTGCAATAGATACCATTGTATTAAATTCAAAACAGCGTAATATGGCAGTAAACATAGGCTCATTATTGAATTCAGTGTAGTTTTTGATAAAGAAACCTATGTGTTTCTAGAAGGTGGAAAGTAGTTCAAGGTGTTCATCTATCGCCTCTTGCAGAAATGCGATTTCAGAACTTTCTAGAATTTTAATTAAGTTAAAGGTAATTTTGAAAGTCGTAAGATCTGACTTTTGGCATTCCTTCTTAGTAGTAATAGTCGCCACTATTACCGTCGAGTACACAATTTATGGCACCGACAATCTCGTAAAGGTCGCAGAATTCCGCGATATGTCTTGGAATTTCTTTTCAATAGTTGTTACTGTTACTACATTCAGGTGCACAGAGATCCGCTAGATGCGGGAAGCGCATAACCGAACGTTGTGACGATTCTTGAACTTGGAGGAGGCATTTATGTCCAACAGTGGACATCATCCGGCTGTAAATAATGATGATAGTTTGTTATATCAGTGTATAAAAGTATCTGTAATGATTCAATAAGACGTAATATGACAATACAACAATAAATGAAAACAATAACAATACTAATGCATAGGAGTATTTAGGAACTATCAAAGAAATTTTAACGTTGAAATTAAAAAAGTGACTTGTTCTCACATAATAGCATAAAAGTGCGGTGTCATTGACCAAACAAACTTATGGCCAAAACCTGCAAAAAATGTTATAGGTCAGTGTGCCGGACACACAATTTTTCAGGTTTGTAAAAAATTTAACATTTTGTAGTAATAATTTCCGCATGCATTATTTTCTGATCTAATTCTGATGACACGCTTTATGACTCTTATGTCTCAAGCATACCTAAGGTAAAATATGCAATAGTTCACATCGGGAAATAAAATTGTTATTGAAGTAGCGAGCTGGCAACATGTTGTGTTTAACTGCAGATGTCTCTAACCTGTCGGTGCCGGCTTGTTAACAGATACATCATGTAGAAAATGTTAAAAATAAAAATAATGTCCAGTGACTAAACTATTGGGTATATATGATTGAATTTTTGTATGCAGACAGGGAACGTCATTAGGTATAGGAAGTTTAATTTAATGTTGTTTTGTCATCTCCACTTTGTATAAAAAACTCGAGAATAGGAAAACAAGAGCAGTGGTAACGGTCCAGACTTACGAGTTGTAAGTCGTGGGTTCCCACCCCAGCAGGTGCGTTATTTTCTGTATTTTATTTCATAACCACTGCTCACATAAAGGTGAAGGAAAACCTCGTGAGGAAACTGTCATGTCTTAGAACCAAAAAATTCTAAAACATATGACATCTACCAATGCGCACTGGGCTCGCGTGGTGGATTAAACCCCACTCCTTCTCAGGGAGAGTAGGCCGGCGTCCCAGCAGTTGGAACCTTATTTGTAAAACAACTAGTGTATAGGCTAGCGCTGGCAATAACCGGCACGTAGTGAACTCGCTCGTTTAAACTGACATAGCGAGCGTTGCGCCATGTAGAGCGAAGGTCGGAAGCATGCAATGCAGCGTGACACGTGGTCTAGGCTTGTATAGACAGGTATTTGTTAGAAGTGGAAGCAAGTATACCAAGCTGTCCTTCATTAAACTAGTCGAGAATTCCTCTTATCTTGACGTCCTGAAACCTTATAGACAATAGCAATCGCTTTCAAAACGTTTCGTATTTCTGCAACGACTTTCACCGGATTAATATAGGTATAAGTTTTCTGTAAAGTAAGTGCCAAAAAGTTTATATTGTATCAATTATGTCATTCTTATAGATTTTTGTCGTTTCCGTCATCGTCATTTTTGATAGAATGCCACTTTGTCTTGGCCCTCTATTCAGTCAGGCATTAAAATGGCCAGATTGCACCAGGTATCCGAACTTCCAACAAGACAGTCAGGGCAGTTAGTCTAGCTTCTGGCTATCTGTCAAATGCAGTTCGTGCCCGTTCCCTCCCTCCAGCTCCTCCAACGCTTAACATTTTTTTTACCCGACTACGGCTTTCCGCCATCTGTTTCGATCACCTGCCACATTATCGTCATGCCTCGTGTTGCAAACTGTAATAAAAAGAGAGGTGGAACCTCATAAATTAATTAAAAACATAACTTAAATTATAACTGCGCAATCATTGTGTAACATCAACATCCTGCAAAAGCTGCAAATAAAGATAAAAAATAAATTCATCGACGTGGTCCAGCTATCTGGGGCACTGATCTCGATCCGACTCAAGGTCAGACATGACTCACACTGATTCATACTGGACGGAGAGGAAGTACGATGATTAAACATCGGTATTTTATTATTATGGTTGAGGTGGATAGCGATATTTTATTGGCAGTTGTCAGATTATGGTGTTGTTTAGTTGGGGATTTAATTAAACGGGTTTATGATTGATTTAGGGACATAATAATTCTTTGTAAAGTAGCAGAGTTAAAAAGTTATTCATAATAAAAGTTCTGATTATGCATAACCACCTTGATCTGATTTATTTTTTGTTGGATCCCGGGCAGTGATTCCTATATTGGAGATCCCTAATTTGATAGTTGTTACTGAAGAATATGAGGGTGGGTATCCACAAAAGTGAAAAAGTGTCAGATTTTATGGTACTATACTATAGACTGCTGCCATTTAAGGTTCTCAAATAGCACACGAACATTGAAATCAAAACATGATTGTACTAACTGAATTAGTTTGTTCCCCAAACGCAGCAGGGCGTGTATGCCCCACAACACCACAATGCCAAACAATATTATAAAGGGTTTTATTGACGGTGCATCAATGGAAAATAAATTAAATACGGTATCCCATTCAATATTAGACTACATAAAAAAACAACATAATAAAGAATCCAGCCCACAGGCCATACACACAAAAGATGCAACGGCCCGGAGAACATTCTGGAACATTTTTTTTAAAGTTCCAATGGTTTGCACGGTATGACTCGAATTGTTCGAGAATTTGGAGGTCAAGGCAAGCGTGGTGATTGGTTGGTTACGTTCTGTGACCCGTCACCCGTCACATTACGCGGTCATTGTTACCATCGCGTGGGTAAGTGTTATATTTATTATTTTATTTTCATTGTTTATGGAGAATCTGGACGGAGATACGCTCGTGTGCATTCTTGCTTTAAGATCCTTTTGATTGATCTTTATTACTAAAATAAGTGCATATAGAGCTTAGCTATTATAATCAGCTGCTATGACTTATCAGTTCTCATCTCTTCATTTTTCATGACTCAATACTTCAATAGTATTGAAATCAAGCAAAATGTTGATAGTTCTTCAGTCTGTAACTCTTCCAAAGTCCTTACCGTCATTGGCATTTCTTATGGTGATGGTTCCACTTAAATGTTTTTATGAGTTCATCTTTCTTTGATGGTTGTCTTTCTATACGTATATGTTTAATGTATATGTGTGGAACTGTGGATGTGTATGTTTCTCTGTCTAAGTTTTGTTTATGCTTATTGATGCATACACAAATAATAAATATACATGTCCATTGGGAGTTTATACTTGGCCATGACTAGAATGTGCGGAGGCTGAATATTAATATATTTTTTAGTTGATTCATTATTTGCAGTAAGTATACAAATACAATATTAGTGGAAGGTTAGTTGCTTGAAATTGACAATCGCAACATAGGTAAGCACCAATAATAATAAGCGTTAAATATTGATTTTACAACATGAGGCTATGAGGAATGTTAATAAAAAGCTAAAAAAGCTATTTAAAAAGAACGTTTATCATTATCAGTAATGATAAACGTTCTTTTTAAATAGCCACAATCAGATTCAATAACTTTACGAGCATATGAGCAAAAAACAACGTCGCTTTGTGAAGGTCGTTCACTGTCCACAATAATTCGTCAGTAGGCAATAAAACTTAAATTGCGGAAATTGTTCCCAACTTCCCATTGTATGTTATTGTAAAAGGCACAATACTTTAATACCGTTACTTCAATAAGTAACCTTAGCAATTTGGTGGACAGGTTTACTGCCTGGTTTGTATGTTATTGGTAGTAATCCCGTTATGACTGCAGATACTTTAAATTGTCCATTCAGATTGTTTATTGTTAATTAAAACGGTAACACCAATTACATTAATTAACACAAAAAAAACAGGTATGGTAGATATAAAATTTCAACTACTAACATATAATAGAGGACACCCTAGCATACTTCTCCTCACAAAACATCAGACATACCCGCATAATTCTACTCCATTCATCGGCAAACAGATCACATTCAGGATTGGTGGCCAGGAGGGCATTAAGCATCCTTAGAGTACGACACACAGGGGACTCAGCTCTGGCGACAGTTTTAGATGACGGCGGTGCAAACAGATTGTGTCGACGGCTTTGGCGATGTCCGATGTATTTGTCGGGAACAAATAGCCTACAGAAAAGATCGTGGAGTTCAGGACTGTCGATGCGTCCTCTGAGAGTTTTACAGGCTACTGTGAGCTGTTGAAAGCCACGTCTAACCTCCAACGAGTTGAAGCCCAATAGACCTAGGAGGTAATTAGTAGGGTACATGAAAGGGAAGAAGTGAAACGCCTTTTTATGTAGAAATCTCAAGAAAGTTTTTTGTACCTTTTCCAACGTTAACGTTTGAGTCGCTGTGTAGGGATGCCAGATACAGGCACCAGCCTCAAGTTTACTACGAACCAAAGTGGTGTACAGAAGCTTAATTACATTTGGGTTGTGAAAATCACGGGCATTTCTCAAAACAAAACCCAGGCGCCTAAAGGATTCCTTGGCAAGAGAGATGTGATCTCTAAATGTCAGACCAGTGTCAAAGGTCACGCCGAGGTCCTTTATTTTAGTGACACGAGCTATTAATTCACCACCCAATCTGTAGTTATAGTGGAGTGGTTGAAGTTTTCGACCATACGTCATGACGTAACACTTTGTAGGATTAAAAAAGAGTTTATTCTCCAGATAATTTCATCTCGGTACAGAATGAAAGAAACAGTACCTATAGTATATACTCAATATAATAGAACACTGTGTTATAATAATTATAACTACATATCGCACATCCGATAAAATAGGGTTACAACTCGAAAAAGTCATTTACAGGAATTTTCAGGTTGTTTTTCAGGGAAATTTAAAAACAGCGTATGCCATTTAAACATATTTTTTTGTAAGCATGTATATTTTTGATCACATAATAATAATAATCTACGAATATAGACTGATTAACAAATAAGTGAGTTTATTTTCGCTTAACTTAAAATCCAGGTTTTTCGAGTTCTAACCCTATTTTATCGAAGGTGCGATATCTAGTATGTATACCTACAGAAACTAATAGTGCATATAGTGTGGACCACTGACACTGACAGGCTAGTACATGAAGATTTACCTAAAGCTAGCTGCAGTGATGATATTAGCAGTGTGACTAGTTAAAGAAGGATTGGAATGGCTGAGGATCAATTAATGTGATGTGAAAGTGGAGATGCCATTTTCAACAAAGGTAATATTGTTTGCTCGAAGAACATTTAATTTAAGTTATTGACATCGATAAACTAAATCAAAAACTTTTTATGTATCATAGTGACAATTTGGGACCCAAGGGCGTTGACCTAGATCTATAATATAAACTCTGTCTTCTAAAGAATGGGCACCGGCACTACTTTGTAACTACTTTCTACAGCTGAAATGCTTTGTCAAGTACTTTCTAACGCTGAAGATTTACATAAAGTCTATTGAATCAGTCGTTGTTGACAATGTTGACATTATCTTGTACTTGAACTTTGTATAGTACTTACGTTGTTTGTCTATTCATAATATCCTAGTTGTGGTTGTGGCTGACACCTTTGTTTGTTCTGTAAATATGGACATATGTATAATAATCAACATTGTGTCGTGTCAGATGATCCGTCTTAGGTAGGTAATTTTTGTTTATGGTTTCAATAACTATTGCCAATTTTACTTTTTTACAAAAATATGGTAAGCTTATCTTTTTTATTTGTTTTGGAAAGGGTGATAATCAATTATGACTGGACTATGTTCTTCTTATTAATTAATTTCGACAAAAGGCAATTAAAGAAGCAATTTCGCTTATCACAAGTTAACTTATCATAATTTTAATTAAGCTCGTAATCCGCTACTTTTATTATTAAAAGATTATGCACAACTGTACAATTTAAAAAAAAACAGTGGCACTCCATTAGTGCCGACTGAAGTGAAAACTTGAGAAAGCATAGTAATTTTATAAATATGTTTGAAGGTAAAGAAAATGTACCGCGCGTTGATGTCTTTATAATGGCCAAAACTTAAAACAGAGGTGTGGGTTATGGTAACAGTATCGCGAGTTCAATGCTTTTTTCCCATCTCAAAAAATGCCCAACGCGCCTAAAGAAGTTTTCACTTCAACAATACCAGGATTTTCAAACCACCTCGGACTACTAATGCGGCAAAGATGTCTTTGAAGAGAGGGTTATTTGCTTCAAAAATAATATTTAGAAACAAAGAATGTATTTTCTATTGCTGACTGGGCCTGCTCTTGACCTCGATCACGCCTGGTATAAAGCGATGGATAAGGTCTATGATGGAACGAGCGTGCCCAGAAGCTGCCCGTTCAATCTTGCTTTGAAGGCAGACGGTTTAAATGTGGAAGGGAACGCAGATGCTGGCAGAGAGATCCACACTTTGGCTGTACGCATAAAGGCTGAAATACACATCCTACTTAGTATACAATTAGCACGTCTATACGAAAATAGCATGCTTGTGAATAAGTACGCTACTTAATCACAAGCCGGTCTATTTTTTCGTGCTTACTAGCACACGGTGTAAGGCGCGGGTGAGAGAGGGTTGGCTCCAAAGCAAGTATGAACGTGTTCTATGCGAGCATGCAACTTGATTTGTTTGCGTAGTCTCGATGGGGCGATGACAAAACTTTAAATTTTATATTTATATACCGAAATTATGAATGTTTATCACCACAATACAAAAACAAATTTAATTCATTCATCATCAAAGAATTTAATTCATTCCGCAAAGAAACGTTCATTTTGAATGCTAAATAATGAGCACGTGTACCTCAGACGTGCTAGAAAGAAGTATGCTCGTAATAAGTATGCTTCTGAGGTCTGTGCTTTCATGAGCAAATATACACACTCGGAGAGCATACTGTAAATGAGATGAGCGTACTACCTTACTAGGTAACCAAGCGTGTTTTTCTAGTAGCATGTGTATTCCAGGCTTTATAAATATGGAGGAGAAACGCTTTGTACGACACTGGTCGGGATGTCAACCAAGTGCGGATGGATATGCGGATGGTTAATTTGACACGATGGCAGGGACATTGAACTGAACTGACTTTTGGGACACTCCAGCAGATGGGATATAATCTGACCAGAAGCATATTAATATAGTTGGTGCTGATACGAAAGAACGTTCTATTTTCTTATATCCCCCCTCTTTTACATTTCCAGATGGGCTACGCGCAACTAGAACAAATAGGGCATGGCATTCACTTAAGGCAGTTCTCCAGGGCGTTTGTGTTTGAAGATGGCAGTGGAGACACCACTCAGAGGCTAGTCTTCGTCTCCGTTGATGCTGCCATGATGGGCCATGGTGTGAGGAAAGAGGTGAGATAGCTGATGATACTGTAACCTACGGTAATGGTGGTTGTAAAGTTGGTGGAGCTGCTGATATTTTTATAGATCATGCAATAACTGAGGTGGAAGCATCAATAAGGAAAAATGAATTGGATTAGGTAGATCATTAATCTCAAATTCTGATTAAGGAAAAGCATAATAAGTAAGCGAGACTGGATGTCTGTATGGGTGTGTATCTTGGAAAAACCAAAAAAATGTGCATGACGACTCCTTTTGATGAGATCATTTTTATTTTAAGCTGCATTATTTTTCAATTTTGCCTAAAAATCTGATGAAAATTTTTCCATAACCTCTAAATGTGTCGTGCAGTGTCCTAATTCTAACTATATACCCTTCCCAGGTCATCAAGCGTCTTCAGAAGCGCTACGGCGTCCTGTACGGGGAACACAACGTCATCATCAGCGGCACTCACACGCACTCCACGCCCGGAGGGTTCCTCATGGACTTCCTCTTTGACCTCACGATCCTCGGCTTCGTCAGGGAGACTTATACGGCTTATATTGTTGGCATTTATAAGGTGAGTTTGTATGGGCTCGAGATTTCACATTAAAAAAACAGTAAATATATTAGACTAATAACCTAGAACATTTCTTCAAAATCATAAAACGAGCATCATTATTGACAGAAAACAAAAACACACGAAAGAGTCATGATGTGGTTTCTCTCGACACGAGACGAGAGCAATCAAATGAGATTGATTTGACAGTGAATGTGGGCCTTAGCATAATTCGTGCCTCGAAAAGCACGTTAAGCCGTTGTGGTCTGTCATTCATGGATCTTTGACAGTCGTTAAGGGTCGTCAGAAGCCCGACTGTCTGACAACTAGTCTTATCAAAGCGTATCGTATTAGTATTACCCAATAACTGGGTTGTGGAGGTCAGATAGGCAGTCGCTCCATGTAAAATAAGTAGGTACTGGTATTCAGCTGCATCCTGTTAGACTGGAAACCGGGCCCAACATAGTTGGGAAAAGGCAGATGGTGAGTAAACTCTTGAGAGTTGTTTGCCCAAAAAAAACTTTAAATTTATGTTTTGAACCAGGCTCCTAATGATAACTTAGGGGATATACTTAGAATAAAGAAAGAAAGAAAATGTTAAAACGACAGTATTTTTCTGAAGAATGGAATGCCATCTTTAACTCAAAGCATATATATATTTTCAATTTAACCATTTATGGGCACTTTTGAATGGTCAAAGTGTAGGTTAGTTAGTCAGAAAGTTGAAGCTGCCCATTCAAAAACGTAAAACTGGCAAAAAAACTCCAAGGACAAAAAAATCAAGATATCACAAAATCATGAGAACATATAAAAATATTGTCCTTGATCATTTCCTCGTGAAGAAGTACTACATCGTTTTCTATTATTATTTACAGAGTATAGTACTAGCGCACAACAAGTTGACGGAAGCGCGTGTCTTGTACGGCGAGGCGGAACTTTTGGATGCGAACATCAACCGTTCCCCTTCGTCATACTTGAGGAATCCACCAGAAGAAAGGGCCAGGTAATGTTCGAAACATATTTTTTACGACTGTTTCAGGTTTTTTTATTCGCAAACCATTAAATTCAAGATAGGTTAACAGACTAGTACGTTTATTTTGTGGACTAAAATGCTCTTAGCAACGCCACAGTTAATTTTCAACCACCGCGCTAGATGGCGCTTTACATTTACGTCACGTTTCTGAATCGCGGTGTCAAGAGTCTCCGCCGTCGAATGACCCTCGTGAAATTTTGTAAAGAATTCATACTTACCTGGCATAGGGGAAACCGTGATCAATCAGGCGGTTCCCCCAGGGCGAGGCCTTCCCATTGCACTGCGGTTGGGTTGACCCCTGCGATTATCCCTAATGTGGATAACTCGGATGCGTTATTTTTGGTAGTGAGGGACTGCGTTCGCGCTGTCCCTCTCAGAATTCCTTATGATATAATAGTATAGTATATTATGATCTCTAATCACCGTTCCTCGGCTTCCTTTATAATTTATCATAGACATTTAATAAATAATATGAAAAGAAGTCGATGAACGACAGAACGATGAATAGTGCGTGTGTGTTCAGTGTGTTTGTTTAAATACACAATCTACTTTATCGTTTCGTATCTTTAAGTCCTAATAGCAAATGAAAACGACACTTAGGCGTGAAAAGGTAACAAACAAACTTACTTTCGCATTTATAATATTAGTTAGGATTATAGTAGGATTGCTTGTCCATACCTAGGGCAGCAAAAAAATTATCTACTAACATTTTCAGATACAAATACGACACGGACAAGACGTTATCGCAGATTCGTTTCGTGTCTCCCGAAAACAAGATCCTCGGTGTGATCAACTGGTTCGCGGTACATCCGACCAGCATGAACAATACTAATAAACTGATCTCGTCCGACAATGTGGGTTATGCCTCCATCTTGATGGAGAAGGCGCTTAATGGGAATAATACACTGCCTGGCAAGGTAAGGATCAATTTAGTATTACAGCACATTTCGTGAATTTAATAACGATAGAATCACTAAGAAGCACACAGAGAAATAACTTTTACCTTGAGTGTACAAAACTCACGAATCGACGAAAACTGGCAAGCACTGGAAACTGCCGAGTTAACGCAACTATCTAATCGGTAAAACTGACGAATCAGTGAAACTGACTAATCAACGAAACTGGCGAATTAAATAAACTAACGACTGAGGTAAACTGACCAGTAATATACCCTTTATTAAAAAACGTATAAATATCGTTGTTGGTCAGCCTTTTCATACATTTGTAGTTCAGTTTCATCCTTTTGTATGATATTTATGGAATAAGACACGTGCGCCCTGGACCAGAAAATTCACTAGTTAGATGAATTATTCAATCTCAATCTTCCAGTGTAATTTTCTAAATAACAACTATCTTGGATCACAACAAAGGATACAACCAAATTCACATAGATCTCTCATTCTCCTTCCAGGGTAACATCGTCTGTGCATTCGCATCCACGAACCTGGGTGATGTGTCTCCGAACACCAAAGGTCCTCACTGCGAGTTCTCAGGCAAGGTCTGTGACCAGGAGAAGCTGCTGTGCAAGCTTCCCAAGGAGAAGTGCTTCGCGTCAGGACCTGGAAGAGACATGTTTGATAGCACCAGGATTATTGCCACTAAGCTGTTCCAGACTGCTATGGTGAGTTGACGATTTTGTTTAACTTTAAATATTTTACATTGAAACTGAATTGACTGCGTTACTTGACGATTTTATTGTTAGATGTTTATTTGTTAATCTGTTTATTCAAAACCTGCGGGGTAATTGCGTAACACTCTTACAATGACAATGCCTTTCATTTTGACAAATGAACAACATTCATTACTTTATTTAGGTACGTCGTTGAGTTGACGAATTTTTAGACCTATGAAGCAATGGATTAGGAATTTCGTTCAAATCCTTCTGATTGTGATGGACAGAGTATAAGCCTGCTTTTCCACCGGAGATGTGCTATGCAGCTATGCTGCGAGGATGTGAAAGTTAAGCTCCGAAACTATGCGACCATTTCCATTAACGCTAAGCTATTGTAGCAGAGCGAGTAAGATGTGCTTGTTAAGTATCGATAGTAGGGAAGGCACGGAGAGTACTCTGCTCTGCACATAGCTACACCACTCGCGCATCCATAGCTCCCATCCATAGCATGCATCCTTCCGTATAAAAAAACTTAGCTTAGTTGAACCCGTTTCCACCAGTGCTATGCTATGTGAACCAATGAATATTATATGATTGGTGGATATCAATCGCATCCATAGCAACGTAGCATAGCACATCTATGATGGAAAAGCAGCCTTACGCAATTGGGATGCTGAAGATGATTAGGTATGTATAAAAACCAAAAATTACTTACTCAAGAAACTCCTGAAGTTGTAACGTAAACTGAACTTTATTGTGTGGGTATTAAAGTTAATTTTCCATTAATTCATATTTGTTGACAATATAAACGCAATTTTCTATTTCGTGAACCTTACCGGTTGTATACCATTCCAGAATCTTCTGAACGAACCGGGTGAGGATATGACAGGTCCCCTGGGCATCAAGCATCAGTACGTGAAGATGCCTGAAGAAGAGGTGTCGCCTTTCGACCCAGTCACCGAGACTTTTAATACTGTAAGTACCTAGATCGAATCAGCATCACATCTGAGAAAAGGTTGCCAATGTCGCAATGTTTGGTTATCTGTAAAGACACTATAGGCCGACCGTTTAACTGAGAAGCTGCCTGAGGTAGCAGCGCGGTGCGGGAGGGTTGTGGTGACGTGATGCGAGAACTCAGTGATTCGTCAACTTGTGACAACCGTCACCCCTCCCGCTCCGCGCAGCTACCTCAGGCAACGTCTCAGTTAAGCGGTCGGCCTATAGCAGTGGCACTGTTTACTACAACCAATGGTGTTTTATCCTATAAGTTTTAGGAAAAAGTTTTATTAAGTGGGTAGAAAACCGGCCAAGTGCGAGCCGGATTTGTACACGAAGGAAGTACCACTGTACAATATTTAACACTACATTATTATTAAAAAAAAAACAGGTTTCTTGTATGGGGACCCTTTAATACGTAACTTTATTTTATTTTTATTATTTCTTGTTAGAGCGGCAATAGAAATTCACACTCTGTGAAAATTTCAACGTTCTACCTATTGCGGTTCATGAGATATAGCCCGCTGACTGTCAGACGAACGGTCAGCGGAGGTTTAGAGGGTCCCGTTGGCACCTTTTGGGTACGAAACCCTAAAAAGTGTCCTAACCTAACCCGTACCCTAACTTTTAGAAAAAATCCATTTGCCCATAGCTTACTCTTAGCATACCATATTGTTTGAATAAATTTACAGTTCGCAAACTTTATTACTCTGTCTATAAGAATACAAGTAAATCAGTCCTTGGACTCCAAACTAACCCTAAGAATTATTCTGCTCACCATTGATCTAAACTAACCCCAAGAATTATTCTGCTCACCATTGATCCAAACTAACCCCAAGAATTATTCTGCTCACCATTGAATCTTGTTACCAGAGCACTACAGTGTACGGTTGCCTGCCCGCGATGGGCTACAGCTTCGCGGCCGGCACCACGGACGGGCCGGGCGCCTTCGACTTCAAGCAGGGCACCACCACCTCCAACCCGCTGTGGAACACCGTCAGGGACTTCATCGCTGAACCCACCAAGGAAGATGTCAAGTGTCAGGCGCCGAAGCCGATCCTGCTGGCTACGGGACGGGTAAGATATGCGAGGGCAAATTAAACTTCACTGGCGAAAACGAAATATTAATTCGATAATGGAAAAGGTTATGAATTGTGTTTTGGCTGCGTAGGCATTAAATCCGCCTTTGTATATCATTGTGTGCGAGAAATTTAAATAAATAAATGCATTTAGGTGTGATTGTATGGGAACTCCCAATACCATCCTTGAACTCCTCAAGTTTTGAGTTGAGCTGCACGATTTCTGACAAATGCGTGCACTGACTGAGCAGGTCCACTCAATCAGTGTGGTTATTTCCTGAAATAGAAGATCTCAGACATCGATCTACATGGTCTTCACATGATCTGACCAAGATTATGTCTGGACTTTAAAAGAGACTGTGACCTCTGAGTTTGTTTTGGCCTTTCGTCTCAGATTAGTTAGATAGGAAACGCCGACCTCATCTTGTTTTTAAAATATGATTGACGTGTAAAAGTGTTCACGCAAACCTACTTATTGAAATAAAATAATTTAACATCGTACGAGTACTTTATTAAAAGCTTCGAGGAGTATGAGGTAATACGTGAAAATCTAGTTTTATTTTCCTGTACATAGCAATCCTTCTTCCAGGCAAAATTCCCTTACGAATGGCAACCGAAGGTCGTGTCCTGTTCGGTCGCTAGGATCGGAAGCCTGTTCTTAGCCGCTGTCCCTGGAGAGTTCACTACCATGTCTGGTAGAAGACTTAGGAACATCATTGCGAAGACTGCTCCCGAAGCCAAGAAAGTGGTCATCGCTGGCCTATCCAATATTTACTCGGATTATATTGCGACGCCTGAAGAATATCAGGTAAATATTATTTTCCTGATTTATTAAAGTAGTCTTTTATTCTCCTTTTTAAAGACAATCCGATTCACTTCAAGACTTCTTCTACGTTCTGCATTTTCTAAAGTCGTCCATGAATGTAGAATGGTAAAACTGGGGTTTATGGGAAACTAGCAGTGCCCCAAGGTTTCACCCGCGTAAGTTTAGATCCCGTGGGAATATCGGGATAAAAACTATCCTTTGTCCTTTCCCGGGACTCAAACTATCTCTGTACCAAATTTCATCTAAATCGGTTCAGCGGTTTAAGCGTGAAGAGGTGACAGACAGACACTTTCGTATTTATAATATTAGTAAAGGCAGTGTATGGGCAGTAAAATTTTGCTATCTTTGGTTTACAGGCGCAGAGATACGAAGCAGCTTCGACGATCTTCGGTCCACATACTCTAGACATCTATCTGAACAAATACGTGGAACTAACCGATGCTCTGATTTCGGTAAGTGCCTTACAATGTCAGGATGTTTCGCCAAAGCACTGCACCAAGTTGTGTGTACGTGGTGATTTTTTTCCTTTGTCCAGCAGTGGAAGTCTTTTGACAGATATGATGATGATTGTTGAATTTGGTTACTGTATCGCAACTAAATTATTTATGTATAGTAACTAAGTTACTAAATAGTTAAAAAAAGGGAAGGAGCATTATGTTTAAAATGTCCTTCCTGCCCAATGTAAAGACTTTCAGAAACTTTAACTATATAGAGGTATGAGGAACAGGGTGTAAAGTTCACTCATACTCTATAGAAAAGGGAGGATCCTCCGACCAGACGGGTGTTATGTCTGGCGGGCAACTGCCCAATGATTCATGTCGGGGCCGTTGTATCTATGCTAATTGCGCGGTAAACTCTGCTTGCGCGATGTAGGACTTGCGTGACGTAGTATGACGCGTTGTTCGCATGTGGCGTTGTAGATACCGCTACATCACTCCCCCCCGGAGACCGGAGGTCGATAGTGGGCTGAGTCTTGTATCTTGCGATGCTTGCCAGGCCAGCTGAGGTTCCAGTGAGTCGGAACCGGTTGCCGCATAGTTCACGGTGAGTCGGAACTGTCTGCGGAGATGTCCCCAGTGAGTCGGGGTGGCGCTGCGTTATGCTCCAGTGCGTCGGATGTGGTACAGCGCCGGGTTGAGGCTGACTGCTGGCGTCGACCAGGAGAGCGTATTTCAAGGGCTCTGCTTGTGGACCGGCCGAAAGTGCAGTGTGCTGTGCCGAGTTGCTGATGAGGCTGTGGGTGATGACCAAGAATGCGCGGTCGCTGCATGCTGGTGGTCAGGATACCCGTTGAAGCCGTGGAAGCTGGCTGGCTGGGTGACTCGCCGCTCTAAAGCTTGCGGGAGTGATGATGATGACGTCACGCTGTAGTATTTGCACGAAGGCTGCGCTGACGTCCATGTTCGGGGTCACCAGTATAGAGGTATGAGGAACAGGGTGTATAGTTCACTCAACCTCCATAGAAAAGGGAGGATCCTCCGACCAGACGGGTGTTATGTCTGGCGGGCAACTGCCCAATGATTCATGTCGGGGCCGTTGTATCTATGCTAATTGCGCGGTAAACTCTGCTTGCGCGATGTAGGACTTGCGTGACGTAGTATGACGCGTTGTTCGCATGTGGCGTTGTAGATACCGCTACAACTACATGATATTTTTCCAGAGTAAATCCATCCCAGTAGGCCCGGAGCCTCCTGACCTGAGCGGTCAGCTGATCTCGCTGGTGCCGCCCGTGCTGTGGGACTCTGCCCCCTGGAAACATGAGTTCGGAGACTGTCTGAAGCAGCCCTTCAAGCAGTACAGCTATGGAGATGTCGTTATTACGCAGTTTGTGAGTATACCTACTTACAGTTTTTAGTAAGAAATAGACCATGATCCTTTGTATCCATCAGTTGCTGAAGAGATTTAAAAGAGTCACAGGATAAAAAAAAAACATGATGCTATAGATACAGATAAGCCTTTAGACATTTATAATTTTGGACTTTCTGTAGTCTGTTAAGACACTATTTCAATTTTGCCTCTAAGCATGGGCTTTCGCTACCCACCTTGTGTCATGTGGTCCGTCGGCTTGTATTACCAACATAATATATAATCCGTTTTTTTTTATCAAAGAAGGTAACTATCTTCTTCGGTACTTACCGACTCTTTGAAAGTTTAAAATTACTGAAAAACATTCTTCGAGTTCTAGCAGGTAACGAGATTATCTACCACTTGAATTCCAACGAAGTGGAATATACTTCAAATTGTTCTCATCCGCAGGTGTCAGGCCACCCACGCAACAGTATCCGTCACGGTCGCTGTTACGCGTCTGTGGAGCGCCTGGAGTCAGAAGATGATGACGCATGGGTCACTGTCTTCACTGACGCTGATTGGGAGACCAAGTATGTATTGCCTTCAGTTCTTTTCTAAGTCTTCTAAAAACAAATGTATTTTATTAATGAAACCATTGGTTGATCAGATATACAAATATTGCATGTTACAACACCACTGTTTTACGGGATTTTGAACGTGTTTATAATTTGATTTCCAGTTCTCCACTAATACATAAGTTGTCATGGCTTGAGATTGAGCATTCTAAATACAGATGGAGCGTATTTACAATAAACAATAATGCACCTTTGTAATTTGTAATTATGGGAGATTCGATATTTCTGGATGCCAGGACTTGCCATCTTCTTTTCTAAAACGTCTTTACTTAACCCTGTCTTACTCTTATTTTCCACCAGATTCACCTGGATCCGTGACTCCAAGGTAATGGGCACAAGTCGCGCAGAGATCGAGTGGGAGATCCCTGTGGGGACTCCTAAGGGTATCTACAGGATCCACCACTTTGGCAGCTACAAGTATGTGCTGGGTGGCATATACCCTTACCATGGGTTCACGGACAGCTTCGAAGTGTCTTAGGACCTAGGTTCTTAGACCATGATCGTCGCACTAGATCGCAGTAAAATAATACATCCATGATCGCCACAGTAGGTCTTTGTAGACCGCAGGGTCTAAGGAATTCCCAAGGATCTATACTAGGACCATGATTTTTAGGGAGAGATGTATAAAACGTTTCTTTGGCTAAGCGGTATTCCTGTCACTGTCGCACAACTGTCAAACTATAAGTGCAAGATAAAGACGGGAATATATGTCTAAGCCAAGGCACGTGCTAAGTGACATATAAAGATCTTGTAGATACCATCTCTTGGATGTGAGTCAAAGTTTGGACTTTCAATATACCTCATCAAAGGTTGTGCGAGGACCTTAAAGTGAGTGATTTTTGGGACCATTTTATTGTAATTGAGGGTAGGTAATGAACATTAATGTAACATGACAGTGTAGTGACAATTATTTTAAGATTTTTGTTGACTTATACATAATGTTCTTTTAACCGTTGGGTTATTTATTGCCGATTTTTATTAATATGTATTCTCAAATTATTTCTAGTTATAATGAGCTCTATAATGGCTATTATAGAGCTCATTATAACTAGAAATAATTTAGAACAAAAGACTTCATAATGGCTATTATGAAGCCTTTTGTTGTTCTTGAATATTGGATTACATAAATTTGCGCGGGCGCATTGCCTTTTTATTCATAAAAAAATATTGTAAGATTTATAGAAACATTAGGTTATGTACAGACGTCCACATCAAGCTATTACAATTTGTCATTTCTTTAATACATTTTTAACTTTATCCTTATAAAACAAGGTTCAATGTTGATTGGGAAAATTTTACAGTTTCGAGTAGCTTGATGTGCGGGCGTCTGTACATAAGTTTAAACTATACGTTGTAGGTATAAACTTTGAAGCCAGTACTAATTTAATGTAAACTTTCCACCGTATTTATAAACGTTGTTTAAACGTTTATAGCGTCTGTTTAGCCATACATTTTTGACATTTAAACATCTATAACTTTAAGCAACGTGTATAAATAAAAGGATTTTTCCATAAGGATTATATAAAAAAAATATGTTATTGAGACTAGGCACCCGTCAACTCGACGAAATGTTATAAAATGAAGTATTACCCCCTTAATAAACGTATTAAGTATATCAGATGAATAGTTACACACCGATTTCTCTCTTTCAGTCGTCAGTAATTTGACTTTCGAAAGAAGAAGACAAAGCGTTGTGTAACTATACAGACGCTATACTACGTTTATTAGTAAAGGGGTTAGTATACAGGGTTATTGGTAAAACATTAACAACCTCTTAAGAGGTCATTGTACTCATCATTATGAACAACATTTACTATGGGACCAACCTGAAATCATTTTACATTTTGACGAGTTATACGAACATAAACGGAACAGCTGACATTTTTTTCGATATTTCAGGTTTGGTCCCGTAGTAAAAGTTGTTCATAATGATGAGTACAATGACCTTTTAAGAGGTTGTTAATGTTTTGCCAATAACCCTGTACACACAAGACTAAAAATACAAAGCAAACGCGTGACGAGGTGCCAAGTCAAGTAAAAAGGGTAGTTAGTAGTAACTACCCACCAATGCCTTGTATACTGTTTTAGTTTTATTCTATTTTATTTTATTCATGTCATATTATCACGGCCATACAATTATATTTTTTAATATTTCTAAGTTTAGATGGGATAAAATTACATTTCAGTTATAGGTAACATAATATACAAGGTCAAATTAAATTAGGTAGCGTAACTTCAAAGACGAAATGGGTATTAGATTCAAAATATTGCATTTAATTTAAACATATATGCACTTTTACGTCAGAAGCTATCTGGTTCCCATTGGTCGTTTCCTATGGGGAAGAACTGGCAGGAAACTCAGGATACGACGCACTTAAAAGTAATTGGCACTTTTACATTGTTTTCATATTACAGTGTTAATAGGTATGTGACAGTGGAGTCTGCCAATGAACATCGGGTACTTAACAAAAACGTAAAATAAAGTAGAAAATGGTAAAAAAATCACCATCGATATCGCGCGAGAATCGATAAAATTATGACGTATGTGAAGTTTCACTAGTGAATTTAATTTGACCTTGTATAATAATTAAAGCCAGGTTTTTCAGCCTCCTGAATGGCTGAAAAAACTTGGAGGCCGTTTCTATACCTACGACTAATGATTTCTATGTCCTTAATTGGGAGTAAGGCCGAATTTCATCATGAAACTGAACGCGATCAGGGGGCCTAAAAAGGCCACTTTGGCAGAATCATAAAAGGATAACATTATGAATCATATTATGGCGAAGACAGTCCGTGTTTTTCTTTTTTTTTTGCTGCACTACGTAGCTCGTAGGTATAATCAAAGAGATTGGGATTGGATTTGGATTGGATTGATTGGTATTTTAGCACAGACAAAAACAATAACTGAAAAATCCTTCACCAATGGGATTTGATACGATAAACTTAACAGTTAACTGTCCATTATGATTCATAGAGTTATCCTTATATGATTCTGCCAAAGTGGCCCTTTGGCACCCAGGACACCTAAAACCTGTTCAAGAGCCGTCTGTTAGTCATTGTTGTTAAATACAGTGACAGCTCTTAAATACGGTTTATCATTGGCCAAAGTGGTGACAAAATCAATATCATGCCCTGCTTACCTTACTTCTTAATAAGCGTGATGATATTTATAATGTAAACCAAAGTGAAATTTCTGTGGTGATTATAAAGTTTTAAAATATAGCTTATAGTCTAGTCGCTAATTCTATGTGAATTTCCTATACATACACGATTTGTTACATAGCACTAAATACATGTATTTCTTTAAAAATCTACACTGCTTTAAATACAGATGTTTACTCCTAAGTTCCCATGCAAGATAACAAGCTTGGCAGGTACTGTTATGTATAAAAATCACTAAATGCCGAACTCTTGTATCTTTACCAATTATGAAGCATATGGTTTGGCAATAAAATGCTAAAAGGAAACGGGAGAAATTTTACATGTATTTTAGAAAATGTTTTTACCTTTAAAATATGCTGAAATAGAACTGAGTTAGCCAAAACCTAGACCATATAGGCTACGTAGATTTATATAAAGTGCCAATTGCAGGTAATAAATATTTATAAAACATTAAAACTGTGGTTTTTTTTCAACAGTAAACAAGGGAACCAGATATGTAGGTATATTGTATACTAGCTGACCCGGCGAACTTCGTACCGCCCCAGATTCAATAAATTCATCCGTTCTCGAGACATCAAAAAAGCCATTCCATACAAAATTTATGAGAAAAATGAATTCTCTTCATTATTATTTTTTTGTGAAAAAATAATAAAATTATTCAGATTGTGATTTACGCAATTAGGGTGCCGGTTGGAAGAAAGTTCCTTTGTTACGTAACTAAAGTGTCGTGACGGTCAAAATGATACACTTTTTTCGGTCAAGGACTTGACTATAGCATGCGATAAAAAACTTCTTCCCGAAAACTAGTAAATTATCGACGAGGGTGTTACTTATTTTCTAGAAATAAAGAAAGAAAACACGTTTATTTGTTGACGCTTAAAAACATAATACTACCTACTGTTTTTGGGCAGTCGTGTTAAAACATAATACTACTGTTTTTGGGCAGTCGTGTAAAAAGAACACTAACACAAAAAAATCTTTCTTTTCTTCCTTTTTAGAGTTCCGTACCTATCCAAAGGGTAAAAATGGGACCCTATTAATAAGACTCCCTGTCCGTCTGTCCGTCTGCCACCAGGCTGTATCTCATGATCCGTGACAGCTAGACTGTTGAAGTTTTCACAGATGATGTATTTCTGTTGCCACTATAACAACAAATACTAAAAACAGAATAAAATAAATATTTAACGGGGGCTCCTATACAACAAAAGTGTTTTTTTCGGCGTTTTTGCCTTGTGTTACGGAACCCTTCGTGAGCGCGTCCGACTCGCACGCGGAGGAAAGGAGGTTATCAATTCGACACGTATGTATGTAATATTATTGGAATTGCATTATATTCACATAATGATGATCTATTAGGGCTTCCAAACAAATATACAAAATTTCATAGACGTATGTATGTATGTATGTTTGTCCACGCATATCTCCGGAACTATTAGTCGGATCGTGACCATTTTTTTTATTGGCTTACATTTTCTTCAACTTAGGGAACAGTGCAAGTTTCATCAAGATCGATTCAGTAATTTTCAAGATATGGACTAATACGTGTAAGTGTGACGGCCTGGCTTATTGATAAGAGCTACGGGTGTAGTGTCAAAGGGAAAACATCTCAAAACCTTGGTCAAATACTAGTGCAAAAACTAAAAATTACGAAATAAAAAGTAATTTAAAAAAATTAAACTGACTTCAAAAAGAAATTAACTCAAAATGATGAAATAACTTTAATTTCGGAAGTCGGTGGCATAAAACTAAAATACAGATCCCAAGACACCGACTTCCGAAATTAAAGTTATTTCATAATTTTGAGTTAATTTCTTTTTGAAGTCGGTTTAATTTTTTTAAATTACCTACTTTTTTTAATACTTACCTCTGTCTATTCCTCCGAGGATTAATAGGTATCGGTGTGATGTTACGAGATATGCAAATCAGAATAATATTATTCCCCAATCAGAAAACTATTACCTACCTGATTACCTACCTCTCTATCATCGTTAGCTGTAACCTACCTAAACATAATCTAAAAGAAATTTAACGGACGAGGACGTATCAGATAAGGACTTCGGATAGATTATATAAACTAATATTCAATTAACATGAAGATAACAGGATTAATACTTGAATTATTTGATACTAAAACGCTTGTATCAAGACGTTCTAGGGTTTGTTCTCATTATGAGGTGTTTAATACGTACGCCGTAGAAACGCCTGATTTGCATACTATAGAGGTGATCCTAAAGGAGGTGTTTGTGGCTAAATAATAACAGCCGCACGGGGTGCTGCGGTTGGTTCGTAGATGGGTGACGATCTTTACATACCAAGACCAGGGTGCGGGCCGTCCACTTTAAGCCGTTGGTCCCGTCTGTCATTCTCTTCTTCATCTTTGACAGTCGTTACGGGTCGTCAGAAGCCCGAAATGCTGACAACCAGTCTTACCAAGAACTTTCGTATTACTCAGTAACTGGGTTGTAGAGGTCAGATAGGCAGTCCCTACATGTAAAATACTGGTACTCAGCTGCACCCGGTTAGCTTTGAAGCCGTCGCCAACATAGTTGGGAAAAGGCTAGGCAGATGATAAGAGGTTATCCTAAAACCCATGCAATGCATCAGCGAAAAACCCGGGCTATCTGACACCGAGAAATAACCCAACGTGATAAAACCAATAAAAACTTTTTTACAAAAAAAAAACAACCGACTTCCAAAAAACACTATAAAGTGAAAAATAACTTTAATTTCGGAAGTCGGTGTCTTTGGATTAGTATTTTAATTTTTTGCCACCGACTTCCGAAATTAAAGTTATTTTTCACTTTATAGTGTTTTTTGAAAGTCGGTTGTTTTTTTTTTGTAAAAAAGTTTTTATTTTTCACTTTTTAGTGGGTCAGTTTGTAATTTATCTAAGTTACAATAGCCTAATGTCAACTGCTCATTACCTTTTACAAAATATTGCTTTTCCCGATGCAGGGACGTTAATTGTTGAGGAGTTCTCCTGGTAAGAACCAGGAGAACTTCTCAACAACCACTTACCATACGCATTGTGACGAGGATAAATCGTTTAGCAACCATAGTAAAGTAATCGAATCGCAACCCGTGAAATATTTGTCATTGAGTGGTTCCGATGGCCATCTGTGGTCTTCATCATCAGATCCACTTTACCAAATGATAATTTCCGAGAACAAATGCTCAAGTTACTTTAAAAAATACCCAAATCGCTATAAAGTGCCTATAAAATTTGAGGGTTTCCCTCGATTTCCATGGGATCCTCTCATCAGATTCCAACTTGATGATAATGGGACCACCTCAAGAGTAACCCTTTCGAACAAAAAAAGAATTTTGAAAATCGGTCCACAATTGGCGGAGTAATCGCGTAACAAACACACAAAAAAAAAAAAAAGCATACCGTCGAATAGAGAACCTCCTCCTTTTTTGAAGTCGGTTAAAAATAGCAAGCATTCGTCCAATGCAATCAATGTTTAGTGGTAATTATTGGAAAGCCTTTGGGAAGCGCAGGTGTAGAGCAGTGGTAACGGCCGCGACTTACGAGTACGGTCGTGGGTTTAAATCCCAAGCAGGCACTTTACTTTGTGTAGGTACCTAAATTATTTCATCACCACTACTCTCAAAACGGTGAAGGAAAACATCGTGAGGAAACCGGCGTGTCCTAGAACCAAAAATTTGAATGACATCCACCAACCCGCACTGGGCCCGCGTAGTGGATTATGGCCCACTCCATTTCTAAGACTGGAGGCCTTGTCCCTGCTGTGGGAACATTTTAGGCTGATTATGGTATTGGAAAGCAGATTAATCTAAGGTTAGAGACATATGGCTGATAACCAGTATCTAAGGTCATATTCCACCTAAATCGTTCTTCGTTTTCATTAAAAACATAACATCATGCCTGTTTTCCACGAAGGGTTGGGCATTTCCTCAGTGTATATAGTTTAGTCTATAAAGTACACCCTCATTTCGCCAGTTATGTTTAAGTCCCATGTCATGGCGAGCCTATTGCCATCAACCGGGCCCAAATCCAGACCCCGAACAGCTACTGAGAATTTCCTGATTGAAAAACTCAATAACACATTGCCTGACCTGAGGTTCGAACCTAGGAGCAGCTCGGATTCCGATTCCAGCAGAAGCGCTTGCGACCACTTGACCAAAAAAATAAAATCTGTCGTAATGTTTAAACATCGTCCAAGAAAAAAAAATTACGAGAAAGAAACAAAATACGTTTATTTACAGCAAGCATGACGCAGAGAAAATAAAATGGAACAAGTTGGGGAAAATATGCATCACGTTCAAGCAAAACGGCTATCGCTCAGCATAATGCTATGACTTTATGCGAAACGGAGCCCCAGCGCTGGGCTTCAGCGACGCCGGCGTTGACGTGATGACGTCAACCGGATTATTGAAAATCGCCCTTCGAATCAAGCCTATGGTCAAACTTGACGGATTAGAACATAGATACTCATATCGGTTTGTACCTAAATGATAAAATAACATAGGCAATAACAACAGGTAGATAAATAGTAGGTATTTCAATATCATGTCCTTCCGTTGATTGCAGAATTTAGTGCTTCATGGGAGGGCAAAATAGACAAGGAGATTTATTTTCCCACAATGTTACCATTTCAGTTTTTTTTGGAGCGACACATGCGCTCCTGTCTTCTCCAATTTCTTTTGTTTTTTTCTTCGATCAATAATAGTACTATTGATCGAAGGTTTTTTTACTAAGTATAATATTTTATAATATAAATGTGAAAGTTTGTGTTTGGAAGTTCAACCACTCAAAACTCAAGATTCAATCACTCAAAAATGGGTGAACGGATTTGGATAAAATTTGGCACACAGATAGTTCATAGGATAACTTTTATCCCGCCGATATTCCCACGGGATCGAGACTTAGGATATATGCGGGTGAAACCGCGGGGCGCAGCTAGTTTTATCAATTTGCCTACAGCTGCATTTGTATCCAATTTTCCAAGATATCGTTTTTCATAGTGAGTTTTTGTTAGCTTATACGCTGTCCCACTCCTGGGCAAAGGCCTCCCTCTATGCCTTCCATCTTTCACGATCCCGCGCGTGCTCCTTCCTTTTTAGACGGAACCTGTCCATCACGTCCCGCCATCTCCTATGTGGGCTGCCGCGACCCCGCCTCAGTCTCTTAGGGCACCAGCGGGGTAATTGCGTACCAAACTAACGCAACGGTAGGAATGGCTTTATTTTTGACAGTTCAACAACATTTATTGCGTAAATTTTTCGAACTTACCTATATGAAGCAAAGCTGAAGTGGGAGTGGGCCGGACACGTCTCACGAATGCACCCGGAGAGATGGGCAAAGATCGTCACTCACTGGACGCCTGAGGTAGGACATCGCCGTCGAGGTAGACCACGGCGAAGGTCGTCTACCTCGACGGTGTGACGATGTAAAAACATTCGCAGGGCCAACATGGCCAGAGATCGCACAAGACAGGGAGGTTTGGAAGGAAAAAGGGGAGCCCTTTACCCAGCAGTGGGACACAAAATAGGCTAACAGAAAAAAAAATTAAGCAAAGGAATTTAGTAATATCCTCAGATTCTGCTTGTGTTACGCAATTAGGGTGAAGTTCTGTGCTATTTGGTATTATAGTGCATATATTTGATAATATAGTTTTAATTTTTTTGCCCCAGACCCTAGTTGACGAAATGTTTATATCTTAAATATTTTAGATAATTTTGTTAATCCGATAATTATTGGTTATCGGCTTATATTGATCGATTAATTACTTAAACATTATTAAAATATATCTGTTTTCCATTATTGGGGACATTCTGTTTCGATGAGATGGTGCCGTGTTACTGTTATTTGTTATAAATAAGTACCAATTTTAATTAATTATGTTTTAAACATTTAAGTGTTGTGTTTTTGTTTTTGTGTGATCGGCTTTACCGCCCCATATGTGAGTATTTTTAACAGTATGTTTTAATCGGTATGTATGTAGATGTAGATAATATTTTTTTAAGCCAAGAACATTTTGCTCAGAATTAATAGCAAAAACGAGTGCTCTAATAAATAAATAAATATAATAATAATAAAATAAAAAAATATCCGTATCTAGCTCTCATTATCTTAAATTTAAATAAGCTTAGCAATATCAACCTAATTAAGCAAGTGATTATTGATATCTAACAATCGTCTTCTACGATGTCCTTCTCATCGTTCTGGCTTCATTCGTTCTTCTTTTTTTGTCCAGGCGGTCTTTCTTTGGAATGCGCTCCCTCTGAATATCAGGACGGCAACCAGTCGGTTATCTTTTAAAGTGAAGGCACGTGAACATATCCGTCAAAAGTTGGCTGTAGCATCTCCGCGCTGATTTGCTGGTTTCGTTTTCTCCTCTACTGATATTTTTTTTCTACTCACAGTTCATTTTGTTTATATGTATGTATGTATCTATCTATCTATGTATTAGTATTTATTCTTGTATTTTATAAGTAGTCATTTCCTAGCTATTTATCCCGTATGTTGCACTTGCCATGTTTTGTCTCTGCTCCACCCTAAGGTTGACTGGTAGAAAATGCCTCAGGCATTAAGTCCGCCTTTGTACAGTATTTCTTTTACTTGTGCATAAAGTTTTAACAAATAATAAAATAAGTACGTGTGCTATTTATTAGATACATTATTATTTATCTACCACTTTCACTGTTGGGGTGATTCTACCCATAATTTATAATTACTAGGTAGGTACATTCACGAGCATAGGTACCTAAATACTTTATTAACACCTACGCAGAATTTAAAAGCGATTTTCTAGTAAAATAAGTACCTATTGCAACTTTGAGAAAATACATATATCATGATAGTAACGCTCTACAAAGCCGAACTTTTCGAAGGACATTGCGTAGGAAATCCAGGAGCAAGGATATCGTGATAGCCCCTCGCTAGATCTGTGTGGATACGTTCCACGTCCACTACGTGTATACGTCGGAAAGAAGCAAAATACGTTTTGGTAACTGGTGAAATTAATGTGGATATGCTCTTAACCTCTGCCTACACTATTGGAGTAAACAAGCATGATGATCTATCAACTCAGCCTATCGCAGTCCACTGCTGGACATAGGCCTCTCCCAGACTGCGCCACAGCACCCTATCCTCCGCCTTCCGCATCCAGTATACCCCTAGGTCGTCCGTCCATCTAGCTGGGGGGCGTCCCACACTACGCTTGCCGTTACGCGGTCTCCAATCCAGGACTCGTCTGCTCCACCGGCCATCGGTCCTTCGACAAACATGGCCAGCCCACTGCCACTTCAGTTTGCTTACTCTGCAAGCTATGTCGGTAACTCCGGTTATTTTCCGCGTGATGATATTATCAAAATAACCATTTTTGCTTATCCTCATCTTTTATCGCAATACCTCGTTTAGAGCGTAATGCCTCATTTAGAGCGTAATGCCTCATTTAGAGCGTAATACCTCATTTTCTTCCATACATCTAGACGGCTAATAGTAGGTACTTAGCCGTCTTTCCAGTGTTCACTTCTTTCCTAGCCACATCATCTTTCTCACAATCCGAGAAATTAAAGGTATAATGTACAACTATAGTATTAGGTACTTATATTGTACAATAAAGTCACATTAAAGCGCGAACTGATAGGTACCTCCTAAACTAGGCCAAAAGCCTGTGTTTTAGGAGTCAAAGTTCCTCTAGGTATGAAATACAACTGGTATTAAAGTGGCATGCATATATATCTATCGATGTAAATTTAAACTTTTGAAAATTTCAGAAAAAATGCCGTGTACATTGACGGCTAAGCTGGTGATCGGTGTAGTGGTCCTAGGCGTCATAGGAGCCATGACAGCCACCATAGTTCTAGTAGTCAACGATGGTAATGGCTACGAGGACACTACGGCTAACCCAGCGAGTACGACTTCCACGGCTGCACCTACGACCGAAGAAAGTGACTTGCCGTACCGAGTGGGAGTCGGTATCGCTGATATGACGGGGCCTTGTGTGGAAATTACTTTCGTGAGTACCGTGTTTTAAATCTACTCAAGATTTTAAAGTAAACCCGACAACAGACAAGCAGCCTCGTTCTTAAAACAGCGGGGTAATTGCGTGACACACTATCAGTAGCATCGTCTTTCATTTTGACAGTTCAACCATTCATTGCGTTGTTTACGTTGTTGAGCAGACACATTTTTCGAACATATGAAGCAATGGACTAGCAATATTCTTCAAAATGATTCAGATTGAGACCCCTCCGTGACTCGGAATGCATGTTAAGCCGTTAGTACTGGCTGTCATTCATCGAAGTCCGAAAGTCTGACCTGACAACCAGTCTTACCAAGAGGTATCGTATTACCCAGTAACTGGGTTGTGGTCAGATAGGCAGTCGCTGCATGTGAAATGCTGGTATTCTGTTGCTTCCTGTTAGACTGTGCCAACTCCAACATAGTTGGGATTTTTTCTTTTAAAACTCAGGAAGATGTTGATGATTTTTATTACAGATGGGTTACGCAGAAGTAGGTCAAAGTGGCCGAGGTCTTCACTTGCGCCAGTTTGCCAGGTCTTTCATCTTCATGAAGGGAAACACCAGGATAGTCCTGGTCACTGCAGAGGTGCAAGCTGTCGGCATTGCCGTTAGACGAGAGGTAACGAATGGATTCTTTTCTGCTATGATAGATAGAAGTCGTGAATGAAATTTGGTTACTTATAGTATTGTAAAAATTGTTATACCTATGTCATATGTCTGTCATGTTTTTCGTAGTAGTCTTTCATCATGAAGTAGGGGTAACAAAAGACAAAGCAGGGCGCGATTACCATAGTGGTATTTAATTATACAAAACGACCATTTACCATCTAAGTAGTCGCTCCACGTAAAATACTGGCGAGTTGCATCCGGTTAAACTGGAAGACGACCCCAAAAATAGTTGGGAAAAGTATAGCAGATGATTATGATGACCACTTACCATATAATCATATTGCATCCCAGGTAGTGAAGAATCTCCAGGAGCGGTACGGCGATATGTACTCCTTGAGGAACGTGATCCTCACCGGCACCCACACACACAGCGGCCCCGGAGGTCACATGGTGGACTTCATCCTGGACATCAGCATTCTTGGCTTCTCTCGGGAGACCTTCAATGCTTATGTTGATGGTATTACCAGGGTAAGCACAGGTAGTTTAATAATTCTAGGAAATCATCGTTGCCACAACGTGAACCAGCTTAATTTGATACGATACTATTCATTAGTGAGTAGTGACTGTCAGTCCGTAAATCTAAACTTCTGAAGACTAACTTTAATCTTTATTACGAAGTGTGAATAAAGTAGGCAGGGTGTCAAGAAGAGTAACCTAGATATAGTGGATAAGACAGAGATTAAAAAAGAAGACGAACTAGCAGGGGATCGAGGAGGGGGGATGGAGGGGGGATGGAGGGGGGTTTAGGGGATCAGACCGGAATAAATCTCAAGGACATCGACGCCTAAAATTTTCATGCATGCATGCATTCATCCGGAAAATTTTTGATTTTCCGGATTACGGAATTTCGGGTTTTTCCTCGCGTTGAAAATTTTCGCCGGTCATAAAAATAAAATTTGCTGTTTCATACATTTTGATCGTGGAGGTATTGCCGTGTTCTATGAAACAGCACATTTTTTTTTACAGACAAAAATTTATACGCCATAGGCCATAGCGTACAAATTGCGCTTTTCGCAAACAGACGGCGAACTCCTCTATAAAGGGTAGCCGATTATTACAGGCATTGCAGGTGTTATGTTTGAGATGGTGCATCATTTCAATTATTAGAAGGTGGATTTCAAAATACTACAGCTTTGCAAACATATTTCAGAGTATAGTCCGCGCTCACGAGAATATGGTACCAGCTCGACTATTCTTCGCACAGACGCAAGTGAAGGACGCTCACATGAACAGGTCTCCCTACTCTTATGAATACAACCCAGAAGAGGAGAAAGCTCGGTAAGTGGCGAACAGTGAGTCATGCTGATTGAGAAGAAATCTTCTGGTGGCACTTTGCAAAGTAGAAGAATTAGACGAGCATTTTTCCACAATGTATGGTTTCTATTATACTTTCAATTTTACCATAATTGTCAAAATATTGGTTTCTATGTTTGGACTATGCCAATGCCGAAATTCACTTGGGGTTTACTATTGAAAATTTTGCTTATTAAAATTGAAACTTAAAGATCAGTTGTTTTACCCTCCAGTTAGCATTTCATAAATTATAACTCATCTTCAATTAATTCTAAATCTTTCCCCAGCTATGAATCCAACACAGATGATATCCTAACTCAAGTGAGGATCGAGAAGGAAGACGGAAGCCTCCATGGCGTGATGAACTGGTTCGCGGTGCACACCACCAGCATGAACATGACCAACCGGCTAATATCCTCAGATAATCTGGGGTACGCAGCTCTGAAAATGGAGAAGGAGCTCAATCCTGGTAGTTTGGCTGGGAAGGTTGGTAGGACTTAGACGTTGACTCATACTTTTCATAGGTAGATTTTAGTTTTACGATTTTAAAGCTTGCATTAGCTTCACAATAACGAAACTCAGAATCTGCGCTTGATGAGAAGATATCAAATATAGAAGCTAAAAGATTTTTAAAAAATCATTGCAAAAAATACGTTCCGTCACAAGACTGGGTAACCAAACCGAAACTCCTTTGATTTCTATTTATTGATATCACCCTTACCAGGATTTTGCCATGGTCACAGCCCGCGACAGGCGAGCTGGTAAAACTACTCGCATGTCCACAAATCAAAAATCAAAATCAAAATCAAAATCAAAATATTTTATTTCACATAAGCCTACATGGGCACTTATGAAACGTCAGAAGCTAGGTGCACATAAATAAGTACTGCTGCGCATTTCATGAAAAATATTCGAGTACCTAATTCATCAACACGTCCTACATTCCTACGGCCTATTTAGGACGACTTGCAGTCGTTAATAAGTCACCTTTAAAATCCACGCAAAAACATGGAGTAGGTAGCCCAATTTGTATCTAGGACCACGCCACAGCCTAAAGTAATATATAAGAATATTTAAGAATACATTGACATAATGCCAAACAACTTGTTCCAGCCGAACATAGTCGCCGGATTCTTCGCCGCCAACGAAGGCGACATGTCTCCGAACACACGTGGCGCTCGCTGCGAGTTCTCTGGCAACGAGTGTGACAATCAGTTTCTCCTCTGCAACCACAAGGAGAGGTGCTTCTCCGAAGGACCTGGTGAGGATATGTTCGAGAGCACCAAGATTATCGGGACTGCTGTGTTTGAAGGAGCTTGGGTGAGTGGTTAAAGATCTATGTTGGTAACTGTGGGTTTAAATAAGTTTGTGTCATAAGAATACAAATTCAATCAACATCTGACTATTAAAAACTGAACATAAATTAATGTATTGTTTCCATTGTTGGGTGTATTACAAAAAGAAGAAGAGAGAGTAGAGAGGGGAAGAGAGCTTCTTGAACCGTTCAAGAAACCCTTTCCATCAGAACAAACACAGTATGTTTATATACGGTAGTTTCGTAGTGTTTTCTATGATATCACAATTTTCTTTCTTGCATCATGCGGTAAAAATCTTCTCTGATCTGAAAGAAAAAGTATCATTCCCAGTAAAATCCACTTTATTCGAAAAATAACGGAAGTAGAATATAATCACTAATAATATTTGGATACTGTTTCCAGGAAGCCCTGAACTCTCCCGGTGAGGAGTTGACAGGAGAAATGGCAGTTGTTCACCAGTTCATGAGGATGTCTGAGCAAGAAGTCGCCAAGTACGACCCAGTGGCGCAGACCTTCGACGAGGTAAGTCTACCGTTATGCTATAGGTTGAACAGGCCCATAGTTCAACGCTGTAGGAATAGAATAGAATACTCTTTATTATGTACACCATATAAATTACAGACATAATTATAGAAACTGCACAAAGGTGTGCATTGTGTCACCACAATGGGCGGTCTTATCGCTAAAAGCGATCTTTTAAAGACAACCTTTGGATGGATTAAAAAAGGGGAAGGACAGACAAATACTGTAGGTAGTCTGTGGTGTACCATTTATATAATACAATAAATACATACATAAAGTATATTATACTAATCTAAATAAATATATACATACAATAATAAACATGAAACAGGAGCAAAGAAAAAAAAAATAATGATGATGTTTATGGAGAGAGGAAGTCTATATTATATTTACCACTGCATAAAGACTTATTTAAAAGCACAAAGGGGGTTTTTGATGGGCGGTCGGTCAACCATTTAGGTGTGGTTTGAATATAAATTTTAAATTCTGATCCTGGTCTTCAGGGATTTAAAAAATAGGATTAGGTAAAAAGCCCTTTAATTAATCTGAGGATATAGGCAGTATTCATTAATGGGTTAATCATAATTTTATTATTATTTTTTAGGAAGAGACAGTGAAGGGTTGCTTCCCAGCAATGGGCTACAGTTTCGCTTCAGGAACGGTAGACGGAGCCAATACACTAAACATTACACAGGTCGGTATGAATTTACCTCCTTTTGCAGAATTCATTTCTTTAAATAAAAAACAGGAACCCGCTGGATGCGAGAAACACAGTAGGAGTGGCGGTGCTTGGGGCCTATTTCAAGCAGTGGACGTTTTTCGGCTGAAATGATGACGATGAGTAAAAAAACGACAATTCAAATTTATCATCACAGCAGAAAGTCCGAGAGTTTCGAAGTTTGAAGCCATGATTCTAGCGTTCCCCTAGTTTAGATATTAATCTTTGGTTACTAAAAAAACCAGCTGTTTCATATAAAAGGGGAGCCTACGAGGTCAAAATGTGTGGAACAACAATTAAAAAAAATATTTCCTACGTAAAATTTTAACGAAAGGAGGACCTTGTTCTGAATCCATGGTAAAACACACAGGGTCTGCCACCCTGTGTGTTTCCCCATGACTTGATTTTTATGATTATAATTCTATAAATAAATACATATTTGTTACGGCCGCGAATCATATTTAGATCAACATACAACCTGTTATTGACCTGCAAATTGCAAAAAACGTAAGAAAATTTGAATTTCGCAGGCTACCCTGCTTCTTTTACCTTAAGGGCAATTAAGAGGGTTATACGTATACCTTAAAATTGTCATATCAAACTTTTGATGAAACACATTCCTAGGAATATGACTGACTTTATGTTTTTCCCAGGGCACGCTGGAAGGTGTACCTCTATTGAACTTCTTAGGTAGTCTAGTCGGTGCAGCCACTCAGGAAGACATTGCTTGTCACGCGCCCAAGCCTATCCTGCTGGCTACTGGACGGGTTAGTAATCCTAATGTTGTCCTTGTATATGTCGCCGCAATATGGTTTAATTAGCCGTTTAGTTAACCGCCTAGCCTTTTAACTAAACGGCGGCCATTCAACTAACGGCCTGAAAGATATTCAATTATAATTTAGGGAAGTAGCTTGATGTCTGTATACACAAAACACATGATAGAGAAAAATAATACTAGATAAAACTGATAAAAGAGCACAAAGGTTCTTTAATTATTTAAGGTTTTTAATTATTTACCTCGACATTATTATTTCAGGCTAACTTCCCTCTCCCATGGCATCCTCACATTGTCTCAGCTTCCCTCATTTGGCTTGGAGACCTGGTAATCCTTGGAGTGCCAGGAGAACCTACCACCATGTCCGGAAGACGGATGAGGTCCGTGGTCGGCAGCGTGATGGAAGCGAACGGATTTGAACCCCGAGTGGTGGTGTCCGGGTTGACCAATGAGTACATACATTATATTGCTACTCCTCAGGAGTATCAGGTTAGTACAGCTGAATGTAGTTTCAAGTGGCAGGTCATGGGCTCGAAGCTCGCCAGGCGCTTTTCTTTGTGTAAATAATTTCATCACCACTGCTCTCGAAATGGTAAAGTAAAACATCGTGAGGAGACCGGCATGTCCTAGAACCAACAATTTTAAGACATGTGACACCAACCAGCACTAGGCCCGTGTGGTAGATTACAGCCCACTCCTTCTTGAAGAAAGGGAGGCCTGTGTCCCAGCAGAAGAACATTATAGGCTAGCTATGCTAATATTGCTAACAAACTGCGTTAATAATGCGTCTACGGCTGAAGATTCTTAAATAGCTATGACGCACCCTCTGCTACCAGTCTCGCTGATTGGCTATGACATGAATTCTTCAACTAAATTCGAGAAAAACCATAATACTCCTTGCTATTGCTCTTTACTCTTTGCTATTGATAATGAGATAGCTTTTTGTTAACTCATAAACTTTTTTCCCAGGTACAACGATACGAGGCCGCATCTACCATCTATGGACCAAACACACTGGACATATTCCTGAACAAATTCAGTCAGTTCGCTACCGCCGCTATTCAGGTATGATACAGTACCAACAAAAAAGTGCATCTACCAGTCAAAAACTTGGTCAGACAAGTAATGATCATCAGATTGCACGTTTTAGCGATTTCTGGCATTCCTCACATGGTTTTCGGTAACCAAAGTCAGGATTTTTTTTATGGTCTGAAAGCTCAAAATTCTTTGCGAGCTTGGGCTTGAGCTTTCCAGACTGCTCGGTGAAGGAAAACATCGTGAGGAAACCGGCATTATATCCTAGAACCAAAACTTCGAAGACATGTGACATCTACCAACCCGCACTGGACCCGTGTGGTGTATTATGGCCCAATCCCTCTCACCGAGATGAGACCTGTGTCCCAGCAGTGGGAACGTTATAGGCTAATTATGCATGTCAAGTTTCATTTCATGGAAAGCATTTTAAGTAAAATATGCTAAATTCTTTCAAGTCCAAGACATCATCTTTCCTTCCAGGGTACCGACGTGCCGGCCGGACCACAGCCGCCAGACAACCGTGACCGGATCCTATCCCTCATCACGCCCGTGGTCTTCGACACGTCTCCCATTGGCATGACGTTCGGACAATGTCTGCAGCAGCCGGATAACACAGTGCGGAGGGGAGAAGTCGTATCTGCTACCTTTGTAAGTAGTCTTTATTATTGATCTATATCTATGACGGAGAAGGTACCACCGTAGTGTTTTTAAAAAGTGTGACGTCAGCATTGCTGACGTCACAATTGTTGACTTCCTGATGATGACTCATGTTTGGGTCCTCGAAATAAAACTTCACGAGCAGTAGGTAAGCTTCGTATATTCAACGGGCAGCGTAACGACGTCCCAGAGAGGTCCGTACTGTACGACAGCTCGAGCACGAATGACCGAGCGCCGACAGTGCGGCCGTATTTATAGGGCTCGGCGCACGTGCACGTGTTTCTCAAGTTTTTAGGTTAAGTATTGAAATTACAATAAGAGAAATAATAACATTCTGCTTAACGTTAATTTAACATCATAATAAACTCAAAGTAATCAATTGATGATTTATGAACTAATTTTTAGAAATCAGATTATTAATCTTAATTATTCTCGTTGTTAGCGCCGATACGGCCATACTGACAGGCGGTGCGCGCTCTGCACCAGCCTCGTTGATTCTCGTAAGTTGTGGATTCTCGTAGGTTCTCGTAGAGTCTCGTGGGTTCTCGTAGTCTCGTAGGTTCTCGTAGAGTCTCGTAGGTTCTCGTAGGTTCTCGTAGGTTCTCGTAGGTTCTCGTAGAGTCTCGTAGGTTCTCGTAGAGTCTCGTAGGTTCTCGTAGAGTCTCCTAGGTTCTCGTAGAGTCTCGTAGGTTCTCGTAGAGTCTCGTGGGTTCTCGTAGAGTCTCGTAGGTTCTCGTAGAGTCTCGTAGGTTCTCGTAGAGTCTCGTAGAGTCTCGTAGGTTCTCGTAGAGTCTCGTAGGTTCTCGTAGAGTCTCGTAGGTTCTCGTAGAGTCTCGTGGGTTCTCGTAGAATCTCCTAGGTTCTCGTAGAGTCTCGTAGGTTCTCGTAGAGTCTCGTAGGTTCTCGTAGTCTCGTGGGTTCTCGTAGAGTCTCGTAGGTTCTCGTAGAGTCTCGTAGGTTCTCGTAGAGTCTCGTAGGTTCTCGTAGAGTCTCGTAGGTTCTCGTAGAGTCTCGTAGGTTCTCGTAGTCTCGTAGGTTCTCGTCGAATCTCATTGACCTGCAAGAATAGAAAGAACTTCTCTGAGTAGTGCATCTGTAAGCAACTTGTCTATCTTAGTTGCTGCATAAACACAACTGTTATGTAAGTTTGTGAATATCAATGTTAGTAGTTAGTAGGTTCTCGGAGATTTTATTGTAGGGTTCTCGGAGGTTCTCGTAGAGTTCTCGGAGGTTCTCGTAGAGTTCTCGGAGGTTCTCGTAGAGTTCTCGGAGGTTCTCGTAGAGTTCTCGGAGGTTCTCGTAGAGTTCTCGGAGGTTCTCGTAGATTTATTAAAAGTACTCGTCGGATTATTTGGAATTATTGAATTAAGTTACTCACCGTTTATACTAATGGGTTATCTTCACCCTGTAGATCGTGACTTGGCTGTATTTGCAGTTATTCTCGTGAGGTCGATGGAATGGGCTCAGTTGGTTCTGCAGCAGGATCTCGGTGAGTAGGCGATTCGTTTCCCTCCGATACGGTCAACTGATCACCAGGTTGTGGAGCACGGCGCAGCTAATAATGGGCAACCTTGCGGGGTCGTTCTCTGCCCATAACTTTCTTTACCAAATACCGGTCATTTTCCAGTATCCTGCTGACTTCATACGGCTCGCTGAATTTGCGGGGATTATTCTTAACCAATACGTAATCTCCTCTTTGGAAATGATGGATTTTGGCTTTATGTAAGTTGAAGCGTTGTCCGTCTTGTTCGCTGGAACGGATCATTTTCTGTTGAACTTGTTGTGTAATAAGTGTCAGTGGACGCGTTGCAATCTGTTATCATGATGAATTTTCGACCATACCATACTGGCGAAAGTATTATAAAGCGCGAACCACTGCTAGCATTTTCAGCTCATAGGAGTGGTAGCGACTTTCAGACTCCGTGGTCCTCATGCTCATAAAGGCAACTGCATGTTGACGTCCATCGATCACCTATACCAGTACTGTACCAAGTCCAAGGCTGCTTGCATTCGTGTATAGTTGGATGGGTGCTTCTTCTCGGAATAATGTAAGTACTGCAGCAGACGTTAGGCATTCGGTGATAGTGTTCCGAGCTTTTTCGTGTTTGTCAGTTCACGTTTGAAGTTAGTGAACGTTCGCGTTTGAAGCAAGTTTCGTAAGTGTGGCCTGGTTTCTTGCAATAGGTACAGGCAGGTGTGGCTGTTGTCTTCGAATCCTTATTGTTGCTAGCCTCAGGTTTAGACTCCGAAGGTTTGAATCTGCAGTCGTCAGTGTTGTGGTTTGTCTTCTTACATATGCGGCAGCTGGATGTAGATGGCGTATTGTCCGAAAAACGTGGACGTTTATTATGTGTAGTGGAACTGGCGCTTGGGTGACTACGCTTCTTCCGTATGGATGTTGCAACTGAGATGAGTTCAGGGACAGTGGTTGCCCTGGCATTCAATAGTTCGATACGCAAGCGCTCGTCATTTACGCATCCAATCACTGCTTCCACAGCATGTTCGTTTCCCAATTTGTCTTTGGTAACTCTTCGCCACAAGATCCAAGCACGTGACAAGAACTCCGCAATGTCTTTTGTTGAGTCGTAAACATGTTCTCTAAACATGATGATGTCCCGGGAGTATCTATTTTCGGGTTCGAACGTGGTGATGAGATTTTCCCGCAACTCTTCCCACGTTGTAGTAGTGACCATCCAATCATCAATCCACATCTTTGCACGTCCCTTTAACAGGCTGCAGACTTTCATACGTACATCGAAATCATTCAGCTTGTACGTTTCAATCGCTTGATCTATATGCTGGCACCATTCTCGTACACCGACGTGGGTGTCTGGATCGAATGATGGTAAATAGACGTCCTTGATTCTTATTTTTGCTTCAGTAGGTGAAGCACATAAGCGCTCCGACATTTTCTGCATCGTTTCCATCATTTGCATCAGGAATTGTGGTGGTATCCCTCCCATCTGCATTCCATAGTGAGGATACGCTTGCAGTCTTAATTGTGGTACCGCTTCGAACGGTGTATTGTTAACCAGCACAGGTTCCTGCTGCTGAGTGTTGGTTGGTTCCAGTTGATCAGGTGGTGGACGAGCTGATGAGGAAGCAGCTTGGGTAGGAGATCCTTGCGATCCCACTTCTGATGACGGAGAAGGTACCACCGTAGTGTTTTTAAAAAGTGTGACGTCAGCATTGCTGACGTCACAATTGTTGACTTCCTGATGATGACTCATGTTTGGGTCCTCGAAATAAAACTTCACGAGCAGTAGGTAAGCTTCGTATATTCAACGGGCAGCGTAACGACGTCCCAGAGAGGTCCGTACTGTACGACAGCTCGAGCACGAATGACCGAGCGCCGACAGTGCGGCCGTATTTATAGGGCTCGGCGCACGTGCACGTGTTTCTCAAGTTTTTAGGTTAAGTATTGAAATTACAATAAGAGAAATAATAACATTCTGCTTAACGTTAATTTAACATCATAATAAACTCAAAGTAATCAATTGATGATTTATGAACTAATTTTTAGAAATCAGATTATTAATCTTAATTATTCTCGTTGTTAGCGCCGATATCTATAATTTCATTATTGCTTCAATGCAATTTCATTATTTCTTCACTGCAGTATTTCGAGTGCTACAAGCTTGTTCAGCTCGGTATCACGGATGGACGGCATAATTGATATACAATTATGTCAATTATACATACATATTATGTTCTGGAAAAACAGACCCGAACATGGTCAGCGGGATTGTCCGAAAGGGTTACCCCTAGCCCGGAACATAAAGGACTAAGGAAGGAACACGGGTGGGTTTTAGTCAGTAAGAGTCTGACACTCCCTTCCGCTCCATCCAGAGCGGGAGACTAAATTTGATGATTTCCCATCAGAAAAAAAAAAAAAAAACCCGAACATGATTCAGTGAGGGTAGATGCCGAACGGAGTTTGAAGATCGGCACGAGCCGAATGAAAGCCGAATATGTATAGTATTTGCTTCGGGTCAGCTTTGTTGTATAACAAATACGACCGATTTGAATATTTCGACCCGACCATGCGTGGAACACGCTTTTGCCATATTGTCTTGGTGAACAACTGATGCACTTTCATTTGTTTTTCTCGTCTTCCTGTTACTGCCTAAGCACCAAACCATCTGATGCTGCATAAAGATTTACGCTACCTAAGTTCTTTTACTTCTTTTTGATCAACCATCCAAATATTCAGCACCATGATGATATTAACAGGCATGCTGATTCTGGCTAAAAAGTTTTTACAATGAATCCTTACAAATTGTAAGGATTTTTTCATTATTTGTGGAAGACCTTCATTTGGATAAGGAAAGAATATTTGATACAGAGTAAAATTATACAATTAATTTACCTAATGTGGCTTTTAGTTGGCTGCCAATCCTCGCAATGATCTGAAGCAGGAAGGAAGTCACGCGGTAGTGGAACGGTTCGAGCTGACAGAATGGGTGGTGGTCGCCAACGATGCTGAATGGGAAACCAAGTAAGTATACCTCCTTACTACGTTCAGTCAGGGCTTAGAGCTATAGAAATATAAGACGAAAGAAAATACGTTTAATTTGCGAAACATGACGCGGAGAAAGATTACAAACACAAAAAAAAAGAACAAGTTGGGGGAAAATATGCGTCGCATCCACGCAAAACGGCCATCGCACCAGCCCCATAATAATATACAGGCTGATTTTTTTTACCGGTTCCAAATTTAAAAAAAATCTGCTGTTTCATACATTTTGGTCAAGTAGGTATTGAACTTTTGTATGAAACAGCAGATATTTTTTTCGTGATTTCAAAGTTGTTTCCATTGTGAAAGTTGTTCATATTCATGGGTAGAAGTAGAACACCCTGTAAAAATTTGAAACCGGTAAAAAAAATCTTCCTTTGTCGATACAAAGGAAGATTTTTTAAAATCTTCCTTTGTCGATACAAAGGAAGATTTTTTTTACCGGACCTGATAAAATTCAGCTCCAAAGATACGGAAGTCTCAATAGACTTCCGTATCTTTGGAGCTGATTTTTATCAGGTCCTTTATCGACACAGAAATGTCTACGTTGGTATTGATTTACAACGTTTTGTCGCACAAGAAACTGATTAGGTACCTTGGGATCATTATTTATTCAAAGTGGTGAATAAAAAAAAAAAAATTGGATCACTGGTATCCAATATTTTTATTTTATATTTTAAACGTAGCCGTATCTCAAGCAACAAACTGTGTAGAACGGCTTTACTTTTCACCACGACATGACCTATATTTTTATTATTTTATACTTCAAGCATACAAATATACAGAGGCTAAACTATTGAAGTGTAGCCAAGATCAAAGAAAAGCCTACTAAAAACCAACATTATCTTCAAATCTAATATTATTCCCCTTGCCAGGTTCATGTGGGAGCGTGTATCAACGATCAGAGGCAGGAGTCGAGTGACGTTCGAGTGGACAGTCCCAGAGGACGCCATCTTGGCCCCGCACCGCATTGTGTACTACGGCGCGTCCAGGGCACTGGGGGGTACCATCAGGCCATTCCAAGGAATCAGCGACAGCTTTCAAGTTTACGAGTGACATGGAGAGTTATGACGAAAGACTATTGTTATTGATAAGTTGGTGTTGTCATGTTCTGGCCTCATTAAAGTGAGTGTGTTCTAAATACATAGTTTATCCCCGGTACTCAGAGTCGTTACTTAAAACAAGTAAAATAGAATGCTGTCTAGTCGGATATGGTGGTTAATCAATGTTAATGAATGATTAATTTCAAGTGCGGCAGTAAGACTATACTCCAAACATTGTCTAGTTATTCCTTCTTCAACTATTTCCAAGTGTTGTAGAAACGAGAAAGAAGAAAAGGCGCAATCCACGTAAAATTAAATATTACATATGCCTTGGATTAATTTCTATCTTATGTTTTATTCTAGGGAACAATACGACGACGTAAACGTACAGGACCTATTCATTATATTTTAATGTATAAATAAAGTTACTCGCTACTGTACAAATCCCTAATGCATTTATTTGTGCCAAGTTTAATTTTATACCTACTTATTTTTATGTACATACAGAGTTGATATTATTATACTTAATTTATTTCCAAATATAAAAATGTTTATTATTCAATTACCTACTAACTTACTCCTACACTTGGAAAAGCCCTCTCCCAGGAGGAAATATTATTAGAAACTTAGCTAAGTAAAAAAAAGAATTAATAAAAAGACTAAAGTAATCTAAATCAAAGTAAAACAAAATAATAATAAAAAATTGTTAGAAAAGCCTGTAATGGTTGCTTATGCTTTATTCCCTACGTTAGTTGATAGCAAAAATCGTAAAAACTACCTACGTCATAAAGTGATAAAAATTCATCATTTTCTACTTTATGTCTTGAACAGTAAGGTCTGTTTCCATCTGAAGCAGCAGTTAGTATTGTATTTGTGGTTAGCAGCTAAATATAACAAATGCCTTTTCTTTGCTTTACAAAGACCTTTACAGCAAGTTTGTTGTCCATTTCAAGTTGAATGCTATAGTTTTCCTATAGCTTTGATATCGCAACCATATACATATTTATGCATACCGTGTAGTTTTGTTTTGTATTTTCTTTAGAAGGGTAGGTAACCACGATTAGTAGCGCCAGTAATAAGTTAACGTAGCGGTCACTTCTCTTTTTTCACCTACCTATGTAGGTCAGAAAGTCACAGAGTCACAAGAGCAGTGGTGCTGCAGTGGTAATGGCGAGGCCATAACCACTTACGAGTCGTACCTAGGTCGTGGCCAGACAGGCGCTTTAATTTGTGTAGGTACATCATTTCATCACCACTGCTCTAAAAACGGTGACGGAAAACATCATGAGGAAACCGGCATGTCCTAGAACCAACAATTAGAAGTTACATCTACCAACGCGCACCGCGGGCCTACGTGGTAGATTCATCCCACTCCCTCTCGAAGAGAAAAGGCCTGTGTCCCAGCAGTGGGAACATTATAGGCTGATTATGCTATGTAGGTCAGTAGGTAACTACTTATGTTGACTAAGGGCTCCCGCAGACAGGCGAGACGCGACGGTGCGACACGATTCTGGCACAAAAAAAACACGAAATTTTCATATAAAATTGGTCTACTATGTCTGCAGGAGACTTTATACGAATCAATCCTGCTGCCTGCAGTAGTCGCAACGGTTTATCAATAAATGCATTCCCCTAATTGAGTAGTGCCGATTTAGAATGGAGATTTAAATGGGTAAACATACATTATAATTTCTTATCCTCCAGAATGCATAATATGTTAATTACATTGTTAGTGACTTAGTGATAACTTTTATGACTTGCGACGAGATAAACTTTGTACTTTTATTTGCGTATGGTGTGTTGTTATAAGAAATTCTTAATATTTAGGTGCCTCCTTTGATAGTATTCTCTTGTCTGCCTTCCTCGCAGTTTTCTTTAATGTTATGTTAGAATTATAAATTCCGTGGTTCACTAAATTCATCGATAAGTCCTCAATTTATCATCATCTGCCTAGCCTTTTCCCAACCATGTTGGGGTCGGCTTCCAGTCTAACCGGATGCAGCTGAATACCAGTAGGTATTTTACATGGAGCGACGGCCTATAATAATAAATAATAATAATAAATTTATTTTTATAAGTAGTTTGTACATGGCATACAGAGTTGTCTTATAAACTAAAATGTTACAAAGCGAGTCCAGTACAAAAATAACAGGGGTCATAGGACTCCCTTTTCCTAAACTAGGCAGAAAAACCTGTCTGTATCTTAGGAAAGAGTATCCATTTATAATGGGTCTTAGTGGCGGTTACAAAATATTGGTACGTGCAGTGGGCGAACAAAGTACTTATCTTATATATTTAAGGACAGAAATAAAAATGTGCGTATGTGTGTGTGTGTGTGTGTGCTTGGTAGTGTGTGGGGGTGTGTTTGTGTGTGGGGGTGCGTTCGTGTGTGCGTGCGCGTGTACGTGTGCGTCTGTGTGTGTGCTTGTTTTTAAGCCCATAGTGTGGATGTAAACCTATCTCACTTTACTGTACAGTGGTTAAAAGCTCCTCGGTTTCACTATATGTTAACGTCTGTAGCCAGGAATTTAGTTTGTGTTTTACCTCGTACTTAGTCAAGGCGTAGATATTTAATTGTTTATGGGCTTTATTATAAAGCCTAGCACTTAGGCCATTAAACTGTCGTCTTGCGAAAGCAGTTCTACAAGAGACCGTTGGACATAAAGGAAAGCCCCAACGCCGCTGACTGACTAGCTGCTTGTTAAACGAGATCATAGAGTGCTTGCGGAGGATGGATCTTAGGATGTACGATTTCCTAACAGTTAGGACATTGCATTCAGAATACAACATATATGTAGGGTAGTCACGTGGTTTAAAGTGAATTACTTTTAGTACCGCCCTTTGAGCTCTTTCAAGTTTTAATAGCTCAGTTTTATGAGTTCCACCCCACACCGGGATACAGTACGTCAGGATTGATTGACACAAGGCCAAGTAAACCATTCGGAGAGTACCTTTATCCGCTGAAAACCTTAGGTTTTTAAATATATATATAAGCCTTCTGGTGCGAGAAGTCAATGACTCCAAATGAGTGGTCCAGTCTAGTTTCTCGTCGACGAACACACCGAGATATTTTATGGATTCTACCATCGTCAACGACAGACAAGTACAAGCTTCAGTGTTTTGCGGACAGTTGTGGGCTTTTAGATATCCGGTTTCTTCAGCTGGTCTTGATGTATGCGGTAGATTGAAACGTAAGAATTTAGTCTTCATAACATTTAAGGTTAAAAGATTACTTGCTAACCATTTCATTACTCTCCGTAAAGCCTCCTCAGAGTGCATTCTGGCGTCCTTCCAACTCTTACCATATGCCACGAGTGCAGTGTCATCTGCGTAAGTAAAAATATCACAGTTGACGAGAGGCTGATTACACAGGTCGTTTATATAAATTTGGAAGAGGGTTGGACCCAAAATACTTCCCTGGGGAACTCCAAAAGTTAACTGTTCCTCTGCGCTAATTATATTGTCTATCTTGACAGATTGACTACGGTCAGAAAGATAATCTTTAAAGATGTCAAGCGCTAGACCACGTATACCCACGTTTTCCATTTTCTCTATTAATTTGGAAATGCAGACAGTGTCGAATGCTTTACTGAGGTCGAGGAAAATGCCATAACATTTAAATTTTTTGTCTAATTTGTCAGCCACTGCCTGTACAAGGTCAACCACGGCATCTTCCGTAGATATGCCATGTCGGAAACCATATTGGTTATTAGTGAGAATGTGGAATTTTGTTAAATAATTAGTTAGGTAGTTGTTGAGGATTCGTTCCATGATTTTAGACAGAGCGCTTAAGACGGAGATGGGACGATAATTAGAGATCTGATCTTTATCTCCAGTTTTGTAAACAGGGGTGACTAACGCCATTTTAAACGCCTTCGGAAATACCCCTTGTGATATAGCCAGGTTGCAAATATGTGTGATCGAAGGTACAAGAACGTTTCGCGCCATTTTGATTAATTTGGCTGGTATGTTGTCCCATCCCGTGGCACAGTCATCCCGAAGGGTTTTTATAATAGTGTCGACATCACTTGCGCTGACCGGGAGAAGCGTGATTGAGTTTAGTGTACTGTATTTGGATGTCTCATCTCTGTCTGTAGGGGTGGTAATTATTTTAGATGCCAGCGTCTTCCCTATATCAGCAAAATATTTGTTGATTAAATTAACAGAGGACAAAGGGTCCGTGGTTAGTGTTAGGAGATTCGTTGCTGGCTGATTGTTTTTTTCTGTATAAGTGAGTTTTTTGATGACTTTCCAAGTTTCTTTGCTATTATTTCGGGCTCTAAGTAAATTGAAGTTTTTCATAAGATCGATTGAGTTTATTAATAAGCCGATTACAGAAATTCCGATATCTTGTATAAGTTATTTTTAGAACAGTATTTTGCGGATCTGAATTGAGCTTTAAATGCATGCTGTCACGATTTTTGATACACCGGATTAGACCGGGTGTCATCCAAGGTTTGATTATTCTATCCTTTTCGTGAGATTTTAATATGTGAGATATGAGTTTGAACAATGCCCTTGAGAATAGTGATTAAATTATCTGCAGCAATGTTAGCATCCGTAGCGTTCATCACCGGAGCCAAGTCAGCGTTTTCTATTTCTTTTACGGCATTAGTATAATTTAAACGTGTGGTTGTCTGATGAGAAAATTTGCGGTTCACCTTGTCTATACATAAGGCTGTAGCATGATGATCAGTAATACTCGTTTCCAATAAGAAGGAGTGTGATGGGGATTTAGTTTTTAGTAGGATGTGGTCTAGACAAGTATTGGAACTTGGTCTAGTGGGATGTCTATCTGACCTCCACAACCCAGTTACTGGGTAATACGTCACCCATCCACGGACCAACCGCGGCAAGCGTAGCTTAACCTGATCGATCGACCCGTGCGGCTGTTATTACTTAGCCACAAGCCCCTCGATAAGTACATGAAAAGTGTTGTATTAATGGGGCGATTTTAATCCACAGGCCTACCTGTTTCTGTTCCTCCAAAGGCCACTAAGAATCTAAATGGTATTTTATAGCTTAGCTACTCAATACCCAACATGACTAACATATAACTGAGAGACGAACCAATTCAACCAATAGGATAATCGCAAAACACAAGTGAAGTTAGTTGCTTCTGGTCATTCCGACAGACTAGCCGGCACAGACCAAAGAAATTACATACATTGCTGGATTTGTAAGTTGTTCTATTTACAAGCTACACCGAAAACCAGCAATTGATGTAGCTATTTCGCTGGTGGGTTATATCAAGTTATAGTTTGGATATTTAACTGTCTTGCCAAGATAAGTCAGGGGTCGTAAACTTTATGTTGATAATGATATTATCTCTTATGTGATTGTTTGGCTCGGCTCAGTCTGTTATTGTGAACGCAGCTGGACGCAGTTTTTAAGGTAAGTCGTGTTGTCTCTGTTAATTAGTTACGAGTTGTTGAGGACATTAATATTGATGATGTGGTAATCATTCTTTGGTGTGGGATGCAACATGTGTCGACACCCTTGCGCCATCCCATCTTCCTATTCCTAGCATGGTGGGCTGTGCTGGGGCGTCTGCTGCAGGTGCAGAAAACCTCAAACGGCGAAAATATTCCAACCTGATTGGGAGTTATATGTTGGAGCCGTTTGGGGTTGAAACACTAGGGCCATAGGGTCCGAGTGCTCACTTGGTTTTTCGAGATATCGCCAAGCGGTTAGTCGACTCTTCACGTGACCAGAGAACTGGCCTATTTCTTGACCAAAGAATTAGCATTGCCATACAAGGTGGCAATGCTGCCAGCCTTTTGAGCACTGTTCCTGTTGACCTTTGTCCGTTTTGTCGACGGAAGAAAAGATAAAATTACACTTTGCCATGCTTAGACGCGTAGAATGCGTATACAGATATTTCTACAACTGTCATTTTGTCTATTCTTCCGTGGACAAAACCCGTTTCGGCGGTCATATTATGCTACGCGTGCTGAGAGATCAGGCGCAGGGCTTTCCGAGGCACGGTGGTAACACATCGCCAACTTCCAAACTCCGGGCTGTTACCTACTAAAAAATTCCTAACTGAAAAACCCAATAACACTTTGCAAAGTAATTATTTTTTTGCTGGTTTTCCTTGGCAATAAACCGATTTATTCTTTTCTTTCTTTCTCTAGGATGATGTTATGTTACAGATGACTTCAAACAAGCCAATCACAAAGAAGATCATAAACTCGCCGGAGACATGCGTGGACGACAACCTGCGAGGCGTGGTGGCTACCTACCCGTCGTTGCAGCTGCATCCCAAGCACAGGGTCATCACTGTTAGACAAAAGGTAGACGTATGCATAACATAGCGTGACGCCTATATACCTCGTAGGGGTAAGCAGTGTTGATAAGTGTTGGTAAGCCTGTGATGATAGTTGTTGTACCTATGTGTTTTAAAATAAATAAATAAGTATGATTACCTACATTCCCAAGTCCCATGTAGGTAATTGGCATCACAAAAACACACAAATCCCCAAATCCAGACTCAAGCTGCTAGTGAGAAATGCAAAACCCAATTAGGATTTTACACTTTGCAAGATCAGAAGCCTAATTGCGTAAAACACTTTCAATCACAATTTGAATCATTTTGTAGGATATTGCTAATCCATTGCTATAATATGTTCGAAAAATATGTTTGCTCAACGACGTAAATAACGCAATGAATGTTGTTAAACTGTCAAAATTAAAGCCATTGCATTACAAACTCAAACTCAAATCATTTATTTCAATTAAACCTTGTACAGGCACTTTTGAATTGTCAAAATTAAATAGTCTGTCAGTTAGTCAGAAAGTTGAAGCTAGTTGCCCATTCCAAAGCGTAGATCTCTATGGAGAAGAACGGGCAAGAAACTCCATGGACACTCTTTTAAATCAAGATATTACAAAATCCTGGGTACATTATTCTTGTTGCTTCTATATGTGAGAACAATGTAAAAAAGACAGAAATGAAGAAACAATTCAAGACATAAGATTAAAAATAAGCCATGGCAGTTAAGAGATGACCAGTCTCAACCGACGGCGCCCGTTCATGACCATGACGCGTGGATCAGCACCATCCAGATCAACCATTTTGTAGGGAACCGAATGATCCAACACACGCGCCACCATCGGTGAGACATTTAAGTGGTCTCAACTGCCATGCTCTTTCAAGTTAACATCAAAAAATCATAATAAACGGAAACATGGTTCTTACATTTACAAAATTAAAAAAAAAATGCTTCTAAATTATACAAAACTACAGTTTGCAATTTATATAAGAGGCAAATAGAATTTTATTACCTACCAAACAGGAAGAGATATTTAATATTGAAGTATTCAACACTTAAAACTTGATTGAATAAATTAAAAAAGTTATGTTCGTAATGACAGAAACACAAAAAAAAGAAAAAGGGAAGCACCTCTTCCAAATATTGAAATTAACTACAAAGATAGACTTACAATCTTCAGCAGCTCCAACAAGTATTCACTTAAAACTTGATTGAATAAATAAAAAAAAAAAAAAAAGTTATGATCGTAATGTCAGAAACACTTAAAAATAAAAAGGGAAGCACCTCTTCCAAATATTGAAATTTTAACTAGTGAGTCCAAGTGTCTGTGGAGCAGGACCAGCATTAAGCCAAGCATTTTTATCTACAATATAATCATCCAACTTGTAATATGCTTGTCTACATAGTGTGCGTTTAATGCATGTTTTAAATTTCTTCTCATTTAATTGAAGAATATCGAGTGGTATTTTATTATAACATTTTACACAGTAACCCAAAAAAGAAGTTTTTACTTTAGACAATCTGAAACGCGGTTGATCTAATTTGTCCCTATTTCTAGTGTTAAAATTATGCCTGTCACTTATCTTACTAAAAAGGTGTAGATTTTTTCGAACGTACATAATGTTTTCATATATATATTGACAAGGAACCGTCATGATGTTAATTTTTTTAAACAGTTCCCGTAGAGATTCGCGTCTGCTGAGCTTGTAGATGGCTCTGACAGCCCTCTTTTGCAGAATGAAGATAGAATCAATATCTGCAGCCCGTCCCCACAACAAAATACCGTAAGACGTGATGCTATGAAAGTAACTAAAATAGACCAGTCTCGCGGTCTCCACGTCTGTTAATTGGCGAATTTTCCAAACAGCGTAAGCGGCTGAACTTAGCCGCCCTGCCAGTGATGTTAAGTGCGGACCCCACTGCAGCTTTGAGTCAAGCGTGATCCCCAGGAAAACCGTATTTTCGACGAATTCAAGTATCTCCTTATTCAATACAACATGACATTCACTACTCCTAACATTCGGTAAAGCGAATCTAATGCATTTAGTTTTTTTCTCATTTAATACCAAATTATTTACAGTAAACCAATTATGAACCATAGGCATAGTGTTATTTACGTCGTCAAGATCCTGTGCACGTCTGCTTACTTTAAAAATCAGTGATGTGTCATCAGCAAATAACACCATTTGTGGTCGGTGTTTCAGTAAATGAGGTAAATCATTTATATATACTAAAAATAGGAATGGCCCCAATATTGAGCCCTGCGGTACACCCATTTTGACTTTTAAGCCCGATGAATTCTCACCGTTAATTTGAACTTGCTGAAATCTATCATTTAAATACGATTTTATTAAGCTACGAGCAAGTTTACCTAGTCCGTAATGCTCAAGTTTCAAGAGCAGTGTTTCGTAATTCACGCAATCAAATGCCTTGGACAGGTCGCAAAAAATGCCTATTGCATCTTGTGCGTCTTCCCATGCGTTAAAGATGTGTTTTAATAAGGTGACACCGGCGTCGGTTGTACAACGTCCTTTGGTGAAACCATACTGTTGATCGTGTAGGATGTTATTACGATTAAAATGATTGAGCACTTGATTTAACATTACTTTTTCAAACACTTTGCTAAAAACCGGCAAAACCGATACAGGTCTATAATTATTAGTGTCTTTGCTGTCCCCAGATTTGTAAAGTGGAATAACTTTACTGAACTTCATTAAATTACCTACTAATAGTGTGCCCACAGCACCCCTTTTTACCCGACTGCGGCGAAGCCCAAAAGGAGGGTTATTACTGTCATATGGTGTTCGCGATCGCCGTTACTATTTGCCATTAGAATTGTCTTTGTTGAATTTCGCACATTAGGTACCTATTTATTTTGGGATCCAATTTTTTATGATGGTTCTTCATGTTTTTCTGACAACCAGTCTTACCAAGGGGTATAGTATTATCCACTAACTGCGTTGTGGACGTCAGATAGGCAGTCGCTCCATGTAAAATACTGGTACTCAGCGGCATCCGGATAGACTGGGAGCCGACCCCAATATAGTTGGGAAAAGGCTAGGCAGATAATGATGATGGTTCTTCATGTTTTTCAGAGCGACACTGGCAGAGTAGCTATTCTTGGAGGTGGTGGTTCTGGACACGAACCTTTTGCTTCAGGTAAGAATAATTTATTGATTCTTTTATCACATAGCGGCCTATTTCCAGCAGTAAACGTCTTTCAGCTGAACTTATGATGATTGCTACGTTGGCATGCAAGCTTTATATGCCTAAGGGCGCATTCCACTAAACTTTTATATCTACCTAAATTATGTGTTATCCTGAGAATAAATTTTGAATTTTTGACAGTTTTTCCATATTACAACTGTCAGACGTCAATTTTATTCCACGAATAAAAGATATTCTTTGGTAAAATTAGCCCTTAGTATTTATAACCCAATTTTTACAATATTTTTTTACTGACAGGTTTTGTGGGAGCTGGTCTCCTGGACGGAGCAGTGGCTGGTGGCGTGTTTGCTTCTCCTCCGACCGGACATGTCCTGTATGCGATAGCACAGTTATACAAATACAATTCAGGTGACAAAACAACATCCTTCTCTTTCTAACATAAGGAAAGAGCTACTCCTACTTCAGCTGCTGTTTATGTTATCATACTTGAATCTTATCGTTAAATGCACAGACACAGAAGTGGACGTCTTTCGGCTAAATTGATGATGATGACCCACTCCCTCTCATTGAGAGGAGGCCTGTGTCCCAGCAGTGGGAACATTATAGGCTGATTATGGTGGTATGGTTAAGGATGATGATAGGTAACTTACATTAAACTTGCAATTTTCAGGCGGAGTTCTGGTCATCATCGGAAATTACACAGGAGACAGATTGAACTTCGGCAAAGCTATAGAAAAAGCTAAGATTTCGGGGATCAAGGTACGTATCTATTTGGATTTCCAGTTCCTATACCATTATATATTTCATTACTTTATCGTTGACTAGCAGTGCCCCGCGGTTACACCCGCATAAGTTTCGATCCCGTGGGAATATCGGGATAAAAAGTATTCTATGTCCTTTCCCGGGACTCAAACTATCTCTATACCTACCTTTCATCTAAATCAGTTAAGTGGTTTAAGCGTAAAGAGGTAACAGACATACTTTCGCATTTATAATAGGCCTATAATGTGCCCACTGCTGGGACACAGGCTTTCTCTCTCTGAGAGGGAGTGGGCCACCTACCCGCACTGGGCCTGCCAGCGCGGGTAGGTGGATGTCACACGTGTTCGAATTTCTGTTTCTAGGACAAGCCCGTTTCCTCTCATCCCATGCAGGCACTTTACTTAATGAAAATTATTTCATCGCCACTGCTCTCAAAACGGTAAAGGAAAACATAGTGAGGAAACCGACATGTCCTAGAACCAAAATTTTGAAGACTTGTGACATCTGTCAACCTGCACTAGATCCGCGTGGTGAATTATGGCCCACTCCTTCCAGGAGGACTGTGTCCCAGTAGTACGAACATTATAGGCTGGTTATGTAAGCGACACAATAGTGACTTGCGAATTTTGGTAAAAATACTGATCTTAATGTTTTTATCATCAAACAGGTTGAAGGTCTGATCGTTGGTGAGGATGTCGCTTCTAGTCAGAATAAGACGGGTGGACGCAGTATGGTTGGAGAGGTTCTCTTTTATAAGGTAGGTATAAGGACAATCTGTTCATTCTTCTTCTTCTATCGCGTCAGCAAGAGTTGTTGCATGTTAAACCTAAGTCCAGTTATGTTATAGGTACTCGTACGTGTCATTTAATAGAGGCTAAGCTATCGCAATAAACGGGACACGAATTCGATTGGATTTGTCCTGAGAATATCCGGAAAGTAATAGTACAGGATAGTCGGATATACCTAGTTGAAGTTTAGTACGAAAGAAACCGATGGATGTTCTCGATTAAAATTTAATTTTATGAATAGGAAACAAACAGCTCATTTATCAACAGTCGACAACATTCATCCGTTTCTTACTAAACTTCAACTATATCCGACGGTCCTGCATACTTATCTCCTTTGTTGACTGTACTTATATCTTTATTTATTTCTAGTTAGCTGGAGCATTGGCAGTGAGGGGTTACGACCTGGCGTCTATCCGCAAGGAGGCGGTCGAGTTCAATAAGTACATGGCAACTTTGGGTGTCTGCCTGAGTGCCTGCTCGTTACCTGGTAGGTAATCTTTATAATTATTAGCTACTAATCCTGGTGAGGATATATTACATTCAGTCAAGAAAACTCATTAGGATCCAGGCTTCAATTGAGAATTTTTAAACTTACTTAGTAGATCGAAATACCATACCTATTACATTATCCTAAATTCCTAATCCTAATTATTAATATTGTAGTGCGAAGTGAGTTTGTTTTACGCTTTCATGTCAAAATGTCTGCACGGATTTAGATGAAATTTGGCACACAGTTAGATCATGACCTTGATAAGGAGTTAGGCGATCGCAGACGAAGTTGCGAGCAACAGCTAGTAGCTAAATAAATTTAGTTCTATTACTTTTTTATTTATAAAGGATAGGTCACGTTGAAGCCACCAACAGTTTCTATACCCAGTTTCTGTCAGGGTTTATTGAATTAACGCATTTTATCTGACTATCAGTTCAATTCAAGTTTTCAATATCTCGTTTACACTTTCACTTATATCAGGTCAGAAACCACTATTCGAGATAGCTCACGATGAGATGGAGCTCGGCGCAGGAGTTCACGGAGAAGCCGGCATCGAGAAGATGAAGATGGGCACAGCTAAGGAAGTCGTGGCCATGATTCTTGAGAAGGTTCGTTTCGATGTTAATGTTTGAACATCAAAAAAAATGATCACACTAGCTTATAAAAAATACAGGATAGCAGGTGTAAGGTCCTACATGGCAGTGTCCTAAGAAGCATAGGCAAAAATCATAGATAGGTACCCGATTTTGAATCGGACCATTCCATTCCATCTGACAACCAATACTGAGTAGAATTCCTCTCTTCTCTCGCTTGTGCCAATCATAACGTTAAGCTCCGATTTTAAAGTTCATCAAGCTACCAACATGTCTAAATCAATAACTCCTTAATTATAAATATTTATATTGCTTTTTTCCAGATAATTTCACATCTGAAGCTGGTCGCTGGCAACAGGGTAGTCGTGACTGTTGACAACTTGGGTGGCACCTCCATCTTCGAGATGAACATCATCAGTGCCGAGATCAAAGATCAATTAGGTAAGTCCAATGCCTTATGAACTGTAAGAAGTATGTACTCAGAACATATTGTAAGTATCTTAACTTTTTAGCCCCAAAACTCTTACCCTTCCCGACAAATCAGAAAGTTCCCCAACTGAGTTCCATCGGAGTTCAAGTCGTCGATAGTTCAATCATCCATTATTGTTAAGCTCGACCTACATTTTTTGTGATAGATTTAATTTGGGCACATCTATTCTTACAAACATTTCAAGTAACCATCTCACTATCCAACAGAAAGTAAGAAAATCACAGTGGAACGCATATTCTCTGGGCACTTTAAGACGTCTCTAGAGATGCAAGGCTTCCAGATCTGCCTGCTGAACCTGCCCAAGAATAAGGGAGATCTGTGGCTGGAGCTGATGGATGCTCCCACGGGCAGCAGTGCGTGGACAGGCGGGCAGCTGTCCGTGAGGAGTGAGGGACAGCATGTGGATGATGATACGTTGCTGCAGGCTGATGGGAGGAAGGTATGCTTTAAGAAGTTTTTAAAATAGATGTGATGGAACTTTTTCTCTTTATTTTCTAGTTTACTCGCCGCCGGACGGCGCAGCAAAGTCTTCTTCTACCACACATCTCTATAAGCCGTCATTTCCTATATTCTATCCATCATCTTCTTGGTCTTCCCATTCTCTTATAGCCATCGCAATTCATACTAAAATCTTTCATGTGTTTGTTTCATGTCTCATCCACATCGAATTTCATGGCCATATATCATGATACACTGAACTTCTCAGTCACCGGTGGGTACTCATGTTTTTATTCTATAAAGTATTTATCAGGTAAAAGTATCATAAATTCTTATCTTACAGGGTGCTTCCGGACCAGTCCTTACAGCAACAGAGCAGGACCTTCTCCGAGGTAGTCTGTTAGCCGCAGCTGAAGACCTGACGAAGAGTGAATCTCTACTGAACAGACTGGACTCCGGTTGTGGAGATGGCGATTGTGGCATCACGCTGAAGAACTTAGGATTTGGTAAGTTTCTTGCTCCGTTTTTAGGTTACTTTCTTGAGCTATGAATATTTTGCAAGTCCATTAAAATTATAAGTTCTTCAGAATGGTATAAGAAAGAGGTAGAGCAGAAGAAAAGCAAAGATTCTTTTAGAAGGTCCGTCGTGTTTTTGATCTTTCCCGTTAACGAGCTTTACGTAGTATACAACTTTAGTAGATAGTTCTATGTTAGGGGTTTGGTTTCCGCACTTAGTCCTTCAGTGGACCATTGTGCGTGGTTTAGTAGATAGTATCAAAATAGTTAATTAATTGGCTATAGGTTAACCTTTTTATTTCAGCAATTCAGTCATATTTGAAGACAGCTTCGGTAGAGTATCCATCCAACGTGTTATGGGATCTGTCCGAGATTGCGGAGACTGACATGGGAGGCACATCTGGAGGGATCTACAGCTTGGGACTGTCAGCAGCCTCTCAGGCTATGGCTAGGTGAGTGGCTATTACCATCAGAGAATTGATCACGAAGAACGCTATGATGGTCATCATCATCTGCCTAGCCTTTTCCCAACTGTTGGGATCGGCTTCCAGTCTAACCGGATTCAGCTGAATACCAGTATTTTATATGGAGCGACTGCCTATCTGACCCCCACAACCCAGTTACTGGGTAATAAGATACACACGAACGTTATGATGGCCTGAAAATAATTTATTCCTCATAATGATGAGGATAAAACTATGTCCTGACAAAGGAGCTTGCTAAGATTGGGTAGTTCGACCAAGACAAACCGAGTGTAATGCGGCCTTCTCACTAATATGATCGAATCACGTCACGACTGGCGGTTGCCTTAATTGATTTATAGTACCTAACGTTTTTTTTTGTAATTTTAGTGCTAAATCAAATGACGTTGCGTCATGGCTGAAAGCATGGGAAAGTGGTATTCAGGCGATTTCCAAATATGGAGGAGCTGAACCTGGCGACAGAACTATGGTAAATACTAAAATAAAATACACAGCACGCTTGTATTTTCCGAAGAGATAGAAGCACAGATAGATAGACCCAGCGCAAGTATCACGATCTGTATGAAAACCAAGCGTGCCACATTTTCTGACTACCTATTATGACGTCACAAGCACTATTTAGTGATGGGAAAACCGAATCGTTTCAAAGACGCCGCCGCGTGCGGCACCACCCTCGCCCCACCCCCGGGGCCTAGCGCCAGCGTGAGCGCTCACCCAGCCAGCAGTACACAGGACTGAGCGCGAAAGTGGCGGCTTACGATTTTTGTACGTAAGCTGGTGCGATTTTTGGCACGCGAAGTAGTTGCTCTTGCGTTATCTATATCTGTGGTCAGAAGCCTTTTTAAACAATTCTTTTTTCGACTATAAAGTAGGTAAACATCTGGCGTACAGGGTGTACACTTAGTCAGGCCTGCTGCCGCTTTGCTGACTGGCTAATATTTTTTCATAAGCTATTATGAGTTAGCAATATGACGAGACAATAAAACGTCCGTCACCTGTTTTCTAATAGGGTCTAATAACCTATAACGATTTGCATAGTATCTTAAACGTTATGCAGCCAGTAGCTGTTAATCTCACGATTTATAATAAGTAACCTAATGACTATCTCCACAGTTAGACACATTACACAGCGCAGCTGAGGCGTTCAAACAGAACATGAGCGCTGACCTGAAAGTGTTACTCAAGAAGACTGTAGAAGCGTCTGAGTCTGGAGCCAAGGCCACCGCTAAGATGGTTGCCAGGTAAGGATTCTTAGTCCAAATATAAATACTAACAACCAGTCCAGCTTTTGCCCACGAATTCGTACCTATGCGCAGAGTTCATAATGCTCACAGAACATAAATTAAGAAATATACGAGCGATCCCACGTTTTTACAGGCGGCGCAGCTTTCCAGTCGGTTTGAACGGACTTTTTCTTCTTCTGTCCATGATTTGCCCTACATAACAGTTATTTAAAGAGATCCTTGTCAGCAACAAAGTTTGGTGACAAACACACACACACACAGGATTGTTTTTTAGGGTTCCGTACCCAAAGGGTAAAAACGGAACCCTATTACTACTAAGACTTTGCTGTCTGTCCGTCCGTCCGTCCGTCTGTCTGTCACCAGGCTGTATCTCAAGAACCGCGGTAGCTAGACAGTTGAAATTTTCACAAATTATGTATTTCTGTTGCCGCTATAACAACAAATACTAAAAACAAAATAAAATAAATATTTAAGGGGGGCTCCCATACAACAAACGCGATTTTCTTTGCCCTTTTTTGCTCGATATCATTAATGGCAACAGGTAGGCACTTGAAATACTCAGTTGTATTTTTACTTTAATAATAAATAATATAATTAAAATAAAATACATATTTGAGGGGGGCTCCCATACAACAAACGTGTTTTTTCGGCGTTTTTGACTTGTGGTACGGAACCCTTCGTGTGCGAATCCGACTCGCACTTGGCCAGTTTTTTTATAATTTCTTTTTCCTGGCATTTCAATGACTATTTTGACCACGTTTCTCTTGTTTCGAAATCCCATCTCAAAAGCCGCTGTCTATACAATATTAGTTTTTTTACTAATCACTATGATCTTCTATTACCCTCAGGGCTGGCCGAGCATCGTATGTCGCCAGCGGGTACACACACGACGAGGACGCCGGCGCACGCGCAGTCGCGATATGGTTGCAAGCTATACTTAACTTTATTGTTAATAATAAATAAGTATAATTAATTATGTTGCTATTTATTTACTTGTAAAGTAAAGATGAAAATAGGTGTAAAAGGAAACTCAGTTATAACAATAAAATGTTTTTTAATGATCACAGGTGGCAACATCTGGTCTAATTGAACTAATATTATATTTTTAGTTATATTATAAATTCTTGTTAAAACACCCCACTAAACGCCTCCTTCCGCTCTCTAACAAATTAAGCTACGTTTTAATATTATATTTATTTATTTTTCAACCAATAATGGTCACATTTTGACGTTTCCATACTAGGGGTTGCCATTTTGGTAAAAACGTATTGTCAGTATTATTTTATGTCATCTATAATAAATTATCGTCGTAATAACATCAATTTCCTATGCAAAGATTAAAACCTGGTGCGAAATATCTGGAGGTTAATTCCCGATGGGACAATCTCATCTCTGCGACAACTAAGGGGGAAGCGTCGCGTTTTTTTTGCAATTTGCCAGTTTTAACTGGTTGGTTCGGTTTTATGTTGAACAAAATATGATTCGCGACCGCAACAAATATAATATTTACTGAATTATAATAAATAAAATCATCAATACAACTCTCTAAGTTCATATAACCATATTGAATGACTATTTCATGAAATTATATCAAACAAGAGGTTCAATATCAAAAACCTATAGAATTTTTGACAGATTAGAATGCAACCGTTCTTAAAAATACAGTAATTCTATTGTCATTTTTTAAATTTATTCCTATGTTTATTCCACAGATATTTCGTCAGGATACGTGTCCTAGAATTATGCAAAAGTGCCTTTTTAAAGCGTATATTTTACGAAGCATAATATTTTCTTAATGCCTCGTATTCACATTCAATGAAAGTTTAGCAACATTTTTGCAGCAATATAGCAACACTAGCAACAAAAAAATATGTTGCTGAAACATTGTTGCATTCATCGTGTTGTTTTATTTTGACTAAGGCTTAACGCAGAGCAATAAATAGAATCGGATATCTAGAAATTTTAAATATTAAATTTCGGACTTGAGTAAACTCGTCACAGTCTAGTTTTTTTTCTCTAGCGTCACTGACTACATTTTAAAATTAGTTGTAGGTCTTGTAATAAAAATATATGCGTATTATGTCATCATCTAATTGTCTATTAAACTATTATCGTAACATTATGATGGCAGTATGATATAATTCATAAGTTTCAGTTATTATTATTAACTTTTATTTCATAACATTTAAATCTATTGTTTATTTTATTTATTTTTATGTTTTGGGAAGACTGGAATCTGAAACCTAAAAGTCGCTTCGTATTTGGCGTAGGCGTTCATCGAAGGAATATGAATAGACGATGCGCAAACGCCCTGTAATATCGATATAATCGCGTCTAAGCGACGCTAGCTCACCGTCTAAGCGACGTCAATACCTTCGCTGGGCATACTTCAAGTGCGAAGACACTATCGGTTTAGATAATATTCTGTGACCGTTCTTCTATTCTACGAGTCTGAAGTTTTACGTTTGACAGACGCATGACTTACTAAAGGAATATTTAAAAGTTTCAGTGCGAGAAAAAGACAGCTAAACAGAACGAATGTCACCATCTCTTTTTCACAACGGGTTTTCGGAATTGTATACTTTATATACCTAATGCTACAGACTTGCAGAACGGCCGTAAGCGTACGAGACGTGTGCAACATCAGCTGCGTGTGCGCAGGAGGCGTATATTCGGGCGCGCGCTACCGCTACGTGTGAGTTGCTAGAAGTCCCACTCCGTCGTCTTCTCTATCTCCATCTCTGAGAGTTTCTCTTGCAGCAGGAGGGCTGACATGTCATCTGGAAATTAATTTAGAGTATTAAAGATACTGCGTTATTTTTTGTTCTCTTCTATATCTATACATATTCAGCCTATAATGTTCCCACTGCTGGGACACAAGCCTCCTCTCTGTGAGAGGGAGTGGGCCAGAATTCACCACGCGGGCCCAGTGCGAAGTTTAATTAAAATCGGTTCATTCATTTCGAAAAATAAGGGCTTGAAAGTTTTTATGATATGCTGTACGGATCGGATGTCATTGTAAAATCAATGGCGTAACTGTCATTGTGCGCCCGATAGTCTGACCTTTGGTTTTACTGTACGATAGGTATTGTATTCCTTCAAATCAAATCAAAAGTCATTTATTCAAATTAAGCTGAGAACCAGAATTTTTCGAACGTCAAAATTACAAAAAACAGTCCCCCGGCACGCCCGCCCTTCACCACTTCCCAGTGCTTTCGCTGGGAAGAAGTGGCGCAACAAACTCCCCAGCAGCACAGCTGTCTGTTCAGTTAGAAAACACTTGATTGTATACAATACTATAGTCCGAAAGCCAACCTGTAATTAAAAACGTTCAAAATCTAGTCGCAATCTCATCTCAGCGACAATCAATGTAAACAACTTGTCAAAAATGTAGGGAAATTAGAGGTATTTTTGACAGATTGAGACTGAGATCAGACTGTGAACGTTCTTAAAATTACTAGAATTGCCCCTCTGTTTTTTTAACAAACAAGTACTGAGTATGTCTCTCGCACATTTCCGATATTGACAGAGGATGGGTCATTGGTCGGGGTGGGGCCAACGCCTTTGTTCTTTTTGAGGCCCGTTCATATTGAATACTTCTAAAATTTACTGAGTAAATTTAAACTTTCTACTTATAGTTTATTCTGTCTCTAGCTTAAGAAGTAATGGCTGTTATTGCGCTGACAATCTTTATTTTGATTTCAGGTCTTTTTTTTAGCTCGCAAGTAAGCAAAGTTAATGAAAGTTAGATAAGTTTGGTTTGATAGGTGTAAAGTTAATTACTTAAACTTACTAAGGTCTGGTTTGGTAGGTGTAAAGTTAATTAAACTTACCAAGGACTGATTTGATAGGTGTAAAGTTATTAAAACTTACCAAGGACTGGTCTGGTAGGTGTAAAGTTAATTAAACTTAACAAGGACTGGTGTGCTAGGTGTAAAGTTAATTAAACTTGCTAAGGTCTGGATTGGTAGGAGTAAAGTTAATTAAACTTACTGAGGTCTGGTTTAATAGGTTTGACTCGTCCGATAAGACCCGGCAAGTAGTCCGTCTTGCGGATCTGCTTGAAGAACGGGTGGTTCAGCAGCTGCGTCGCTGATGGTCGCTTGTCTGGGTCCCTGGAAAAGTTTGCAAACAATAAATATATAGGTAGCCAAATTTTTATAGTGTCTCAAAGAGCGATTAACTATTGGTTTTAAATATTTATAAGAGAACCCCAGAAGCCTCTCGTTCAAGAGCCCACAATCTAACAAGAAGGGTAATCATAATAAGGACTTTTTGGATTTCATAATATGTAAGTATTTAAGTTTATCGAGGACAGCATTGGCTATTGAAAAACAGAATAAAACTAGTTTTGGCGGTCAGCATACTCAAGAGGATTTAATATACTTCATCCCCACTTATGTAGGTACAGTTCGCGTCAAATAACTTTGCCGCTCTGAAGCTAGGCTCTTTCCTAACTGCGCCAATCATCTTTTGTATTCATAGGATTAACTACTGCGCAGTGATTAGTTGCCTTCTTCAGAGCGGCAAAGTTATTTGACGCGAACTGTATGTATGAAATTTAATTTGATTATTCTGTAGATGGGAACTCAGAATATAAAAAAAAAATATGCTACATGAAATTGATATTCCCAATCTGACTACCTCTGAGAAGAAATGGCGAGACAAACTCAAGGGTCAAAAGCCTCACCTCTGCAGCGCCATCTCGCTGAGATGATGGAAGGTGTCGGACAGCTTCCTGCCGGCGTACACCTGGCGCAGGCGCGACACCGCGTCCGCGCTGTCGCCCACGCCGCTGTCCGTGTTGTACATGCCTGGCACAGGAGAGATATCATGAACAACAGTTACATAACTAGCCTTTCGATTTTATTTGGAACTTATACGTTTAACAGGAAAACGTAGAGCCCCTACGTGTTTTTCAATAAATAAAGGTTTCAATTCTGAGGTTAAAAGTGAATTTCTTGCGATTAATGCTATAACACACCTCAACACAATCTACTTTAGTACCACAAGATATTTTAGTTATTATAGATGAAAAAAAAAAGACTTTTATACCCTGGACTGCACGGGCCAGTCCAGGGTTGCCACATTTTGTTGCTGCAACCACGGAGTTACCACTCTATAGCCGTATGGGGGCGGGTATTGTCTAACAGAAGTGCGATGTTTTTCTTGTATTTTGTTTTATGTGTACTATAAAAACCTTTTTTTTTAAGTTTGATTTTTATTAAATTTCCTATTAGAGTATAAAATACTGCGCATTTAGATAATTTTATTTTATTAGTTTATTTTATTTCTAAGTAGTTTCTCTTTAATGCATGAATAACTAAAATATCCCTAGATTGTACTGATGTGTGTACTTTAGTAGTTAGTAGGTTGGTAGGTACAGTAAGCTCTAGCTCTTAACTATTATTTTCAAGTTTTAATGTCATCATTATTTCGTTGAGAAAAGAGATGGCGCTATTCTTTTTAGCTCTCATAATGATGACTTTAATACCTATGACTGTTCCATTGAGCGCAGGCCACACCGCCAGCTAGCGGGCGGGCGGGCTAAGCGAGCGGGCGGGCGGGCTAAGCGGGCGGGCGAAGCGAACGAAGGAAAATAATCAAACTACGCGAAATATTGGCGAGCTAAACTATGGGGTTCACACCGAAAACTACGGACAGACTAAGCGGGCTTTTCTATGACGAATTTGCACGAATAGCGGAACGAACCGGGCGAGCGGGCTGGCGGGCGAGCTAAGCTAGCGAAGCGCGGGCGCGCCAACGAGGTGAACGAATAGCTTCGCTGGAATCGTCGGATATTTCGTTAGCTTAGCTCGTTAGGTTAGTCGGTAGCTCGCGGTGTGAACCGAAGTATGTAAAGAGGTGAAACGATGTTCGTCCGCCTAACCCGCCCGCCCGCTAGCTGGCGGTGTGGCCTGCGCTTCAGAGTTGATACTGACAAAAGTTACGGAAGCCAGAATTGGTTTGCCTCCTTCCACACCGTATTGCTGTCTCGTATCTCCTCAAGTACCGTTTTCCGAAAGTCCTGAACTTATAATTAACTAGCTGACCCGACAGACGTTGTCCTGTTTTTGATTCGGAAGACACGTGGCGCCATCTATTATCATAATAGCGTTATTGTTGTTTTCCTCGGGAACAGCACTTTTTATCGGGATGAAAGGTACCCTATGTCCGTTTCTGTACACCTGACAACGTATATGCAAAATTTCAGGATGATCGGTTCAGTGGTTTAGGCGTGAAAAGGTAACAAACTTACTTTTTTTTAAAATTATGAAACATCTGAAATTGCCAACCTGTCTTGAGAAAGCTTGGTGATCAAAACTCGTGCCTTTTCTATTTATGAAGAGGCAATTGCGTAACACTTTATCAATCGGAATCGGTTTCATTTTGACAGTTCAACAACATTCATTGCGTTATTTACGTGTTGAGCAGGCAAATTTTTCGAACTTATGAAGCAATGGAATTTGCTTCAAAATGATTCAGATTCCGATTCATAGTGTGTTACGCAATTAGGGTGCTACAGTGGGACAAGAATAGACAGGTAAGTATTATTATGACTCACTCTTCATCTCGGTATCGTCCAGGCAGGGCTCGGGGAAGGTGGAGCAGTCCAGCAGCTGCGGGCGACTCCCGCGCACCTTCTCCGTGAACATGAGCGTGGTGGGCACCTCCGCGAAGGGCACGGCGCCGTTGGCCAGCTCGCAGCACAGCACGCCGAGGGAATAGATGTCGGATTTCTCGTCGTAGCCTTTTAGATTCTGGAAAGAATTGAGATATTATTTTTTTACGGCTACTATGCAGGACGAAATTGAAAACATGCGCCAAATCGAAATAGGATGTGCAGTAACTGCTACTTATTCATTAAAAATAGTCATTTCCCAAATCTAAATTCTTGAAAAAAATCGTGTAATTATCGTCTTCGATAGTGCAAACTAAGTTATTGCCTTCAAGTAGACACGAATTATCGTAGGTAGTTCCATAATTTTTTTTTTCAAAACTATTGAAATAAATATGATTAATTTTCTTATTTGTTTTAATAATTAGTATCAATTTTAGCACACGCGCCCGATAAGCAATATATTCATCGCAGAGTTCACAACATGAAGTAAGTTGGCAACGCGTTGAACTAGCGGTATTTACTTGATTTTGACCGTTCCTACGAAAAAAAGGGCGCGCGAAGATGACAAAAGTAAGGAACCAGGGCTTCTCATACCTGTTCCAATAACTCAGGGCTCAGCCACATGAGGTTGGTATTATCACTGTCCGGCGGCGGCAGTTGGTGCAGGTGCCTCTGCCTGCGCCCGCGCACCATCAGCGACGCGGCGCTGCGCAGGCCGGACAGGCGGACACCGCCGTTCGCACCGACCAGGACATGACTGGCGCGGACACTCCTGAAGGTGGAAAATATTTATAAAATTTTACTGCGCCCTATAAGGGGTATTGTGTTCCCCAGTAACTGGGTTTTGTAGGTCAGATAGGCAGATGCTACATGAAACACTGGTACCCCAACATAATTAGGAAAAGGCTAGGCAGATGATGACTGCGCCTGTATGTATTTCTCGAAGGCTAGGAAAAGCTTCATTTCGTCAGGAATACTCTAGGTAGTGTTATACTCGTGTCTGTACACTATGGTTATTTGTATGTAAAACAACGCAACGGCAGCGCTGCGTCAACGCAACGCTGACGCAACGCGCCGTGTGGACTGGCTCTAACTGTGTACAAAACAAAACACCCTAGGCCCAACCTAACCCACCAATGGGAACATTATAGGCTGATTATGCTATGCTGACAAATCACATTACAAGATGACAAACTACTGTTGACTGAAATCTGCGCCAGCAGTTACTTCTAAATATATTAATACTAAATATTCTATTGTATCATAGTGTTTAGACTTTGAACTCACAATGTAGGAAATTAAAATCATCAATGCTAATGTATGAGTCAGTCTAGGAAAACTGGCATTGTGCGTGTGCAAAATATGACAATACATTAGTATATTACATTAGGTGCTTTTGTATTCATTGTTTACTGTGATTCTGAATAAACACAAAGAATTTTCTACCTTATGACTGTGTAGGGTAGCTGTTATGAAATTTTTAGTAAGAAAAAATAAAACAGATTTCTTTTTTGCTCAATTTGACGGAAAATAACTGCAAGAGATACTTGACTTTTGATTTAATAACAAATAGACCAATTACCTAATAAATGTGATATTTAACAATAGAATTGTGTGTGCCTGAATGTGTTAAGCACTGATTAAAAATTAATGTTTAACTCCTACATATTTTACGCATAAAAAGATATTTTAGTTTTAGAAATTTCTGTTAATTATTAGCAACCAGCTTCTGACCGCAACGTGATCCGTGTGAAATGTCTTGTTTTAACATAAAATACATCCTTTGACACTCCGCAATACTCTAGCTTCCCATTAGTGAAAGAATTTCCAGAATTGTGTCAGTAGTCCCAAAGATTACCCCTCTATACAAACTCACAATTTTACCTCTTTACATTTGCCACAAGTTTGTAAATAAGTATTATTAGTATTTGTAAAAAAAAATATGTTCATTTTAATGTAAGTACTACTGTTTGTTTTCCCTTTCTGAAGGTGAAGGTAGGGCGTTTTGGGGGACTGTTTTTTTGTAATTTGATTTGATTGATGATTCTCAGCCTAGTTTGAATAAATGACTTTTATTTGGATTTTTTTCACAATAAAATAATATTAGTACATACAGATTTAACTCACCTATGAATAAACAATTGTTTGTGCAAATACTGTAAAGCTTGTAGTGCATCCCTCAACACAATAGCGCAGGCCAGCTCCGGTAGACCCTCCTGGAAGTACCGGTCCAGGATATCCCGGCAGGAGCCAAAGGTCATGAGCGGAGATACTACGTACAGCTCCCGTCCATGTACAAATGAAGTCAAGTATGGCAGTATGTTTACATGCTGCAGTTCTTTCCTTGTAAGAATGTCTTGCTGAAAGATTTAACTTGTGGTTTACAAAGAGAATATCAGTCAACTAGAATAATGTAAGAAAATAATAATTAATTTTTCCAGTTGGGGTAAAAGTATTAATATTGCTTCAAAAATTATACAGAATGAATGGTGATTAGATTAACAAGGCATAATTCAAATTCTTAGATTATGTATGTTTTTTTTTTATTGACTTTACTTTTTTATTGGCTTTAGCTTCCCTATTTTATTACAACTAGTTAGGGAGTGCCCTTTAAAAGCCCTTGATTGACCTAGAAACAGGATTGTCTTAAATATCCAGGAAAATAAACTGGAAATTAAGTCTCCTTGTTTATCACGAACTCCTTCAGGTTGATAATTAAAACTTGAGTTATTACAGGGAGTGAAAAAGGGAAAAACTTTCAAATAGCTATGTACCTGTATCAAACTTGCGTTTTCCTTCGTTTTGTCAACAAAATATCTCTTGATAGCGACATTTTGATTGTTGGGCTTGTATAGCGCTGAATAAACAACTGCTACGCCTCCACAGCACTCTGTTATTATTGAAGTAAGTTGATAGTCGTTGATATCAGGGTTATACATTTTATGCCAATCACAAATACTTTTCAGAAACTGTAAATATGCTAATCTAATGCTCCCTTCGTCAACAACACATAATGGTGAGATATTTTCTAATCTAAAAATAGTATTTATTAAAACGACAGCGTTGTGTTGTACTAAAGTAAATAATTAACAAAATATAATTGGTCAATGTTTTTATTGTTTGACAATAGTCGCGGTCCATAAACGTCATAGTATGCAAACGTCGTATATTGAGCCTTCATTTCGGAGGTTTTTGCGAATTATGACTAAAACTTTGTAGTTGATTGTTATTATGTTTTCTTTGAATTATTTTTCTCATGAAGTTTCAAGTGAAGTTAGGAATGAAATAAAACATGTTTTGGCAAGCAGTTAAGATTTTCAGAAAGTTCAAAAACTGAAAGCTACACATCATGTTAATAGTTTTATTGGAACGCGTTCAAAGGCGTGGAATGACATTGGACCTTGAATGTAGCAAGAAAAGAAAAAACATTTTAGAGGTCGAATATTTCAAAATAAATTAAACAGATCATACCTTCTTTAGATTACGTCCATGGATCATAATTAAAATTATAAAACTTCAGATGTTACGCTGTAAATTCTCAAATACGTAATCACTTATGCCATTTAAATCAGATAAAATATTGCGTCTGGTAACAACACTAATAATCTGTGACACTTGACAGTCAGAATTCGTTTGATTTGAATTTGAGCAGTAAAAAAAAATAAAATAAATAGATAAGTGTTTGTGTTTTGTTTTTGTTGTGGAAAAGTTTATTCGTGGTTTATTCATTTTATTGTCGTATTCACACTGACTCTATCCATTGACTTATAATATACTCTATCATACATAGGTTGTATAGTTACAGGGCAGTGCGTATTCACAAAATGAATTATTACAGAATAATGGTACTCTTTTATCGAATTAAGGTAAGAATTTGCCTTTTTCTAAAATGTAAATGTTCAAAATTCATTAGAGTATCGCTTCCACCATGTTATTTGTTATGGTAATTTACATGCCGAAGATGCCTCACTGCGATACCTCGCAATCCCAGTTTGGCTCGCTACCTGGAAGTCACCCCCATGTATCTACACTACGGCCGAAATATCTTGGCGAGTCTGAACATAGACACTACGAACTTTCGCGCATGTTCTCTCACTCACACTCGCCTCATATCACCATTTAGATCACCATTTAGTTCCTAAAATAATTATTGCGCAGACTTCTGCGCGAAGTTCGGACTCGCCAAGATACATCGGTCGTATTGTAAAACAAATGCATGCTAATAGACACGCAAGCTCATGCCACTGTGATGCCACTCATGCCGAAGGATACCTACGTACCTACTTACCTCACCAACCTCACTGCGATACATTGCGCCATTGCGGGCTGCTTGGGGGTTTACTTCGATGCCTACGTGAAAACAAAATATTTTGTTGTTACCTACATCGCAGTCGACGGCAAGCATCGACGTGATCTGGCTCGTGATTGGTCAAATCGGTTCAACTTGTTCTTCTGAAGTAAGTAGAGTACCTACAGCACAAACACAGGTGTAAGCAACTGAGGTTTTAGGTGTGACTGAACGGATGTCTTCGCACCGACATTCATATTGGAATACTTAGCAAGTATCAACATCGAGGTACTTAGCCAGTTAGCGACCACGATCGCGAGCATCTTCGGCATGTACAGTCAACAAAAGAGATAAGTATGCAGGATCGTCGCCGTCGGATATAGTTGAAGACGTTGAAGTTTAGTAAGAAACCGATGAATGCTGCCGACTGAAATTTTATTTGCTATATGAGCTGTTTATTTTCTTTTAATAAAATTCAATTTTATTCGAGAACATCCATCGGTTTCTTACTAAACTACAACTATATTCGACGATCCCGCATACTTATCTCTTTTGCTGACTGTACGAGTATTACACCCTAAAGGTGGAGATTGACTTGTAACATTTTGGTGTAATGTAGGTATCGCGTTCGTGTAACAGAAACCAAAGACCGACTTGTAACGTTAGTTTGTAATGTATCATTCGCGGCGAGCGTCGTGTGCTCCACGCGACTGTCGGTTTTTTCGCGAATCCCTTTGAGTGTTACATTACAAGTCAGTGCAAGTCGCGTCGTCGATTCTGTATTGACCAGTAAACTATTTGTTCATAAGAATATTAATTAAATTCGTACCACTATTTTGGTTTCTTGTTTGGTACAAATTGGATATCCAATATAGTTTAGTTCTTTTTCAAAAAACAATAACTTAGTAAAATTAATGAAGCACACACAACCTCTACGTCTGACATTATGATCCAAAATGGATGGAGCACACTTGAGCCAAGAGTTCGAATGATACATTACAAACACACGTTACAAGTCAGTCTGTGTCGTCGTATTGTAACAAGATCGCCTCGAATGATAGGTACATTACAAACAAACGGTAGGTACAGTCACGAGCACTAATATGTCAACACTTGGCAACTTTCAATTGCGATTTTTTCACGAAATAACGAATGCAAAGTTGAAATACGACACTTTACATAAACTTATGCGTTCGAAAATACTGTGTTCGTAATAACATAAAATTTCATCAAAAAATTAAGGAGAAAATCGCCTTTGAATAAAGCCAAGTGTATACATACTTATGCTCGTGACTGTACAAGTCAGTGTCCGCCTTAAGAGTCTACTGGCTGTTGGATGTAACCATCTGTAACGACGTCTACTGAAAAATTACTGAACATTGATTGACTGCTTGCCGCTTGACAATGGTAAATAATTAATTGCCTTTCGTATTGGGCAGTTACGGCAAATATCTGCATGTCCTTATCCACTTTTCACAATACCAATAACCAATCTTTCTGCTATTTATGCATATACACGAGCGACACGCGTCGACGGCAGAGGCAACTGCAACCGTCGACGAGTATCGGCTGTCATCGACACACGTCGACGCTTTGGCGGCAACCGTCGACAATCTCGCATGTATGTACGCACACTTATCATGGTGGTGTGGTGTTCCAAGGACACATTTGAGGAGAAATCTTATTTACCTAATTTTCAAGTTAAAACAGGCTGTGACAATGATATTTTATGTAAAAAGAGGTCTATTACGGATAGGTTAGACGGTACGTGCTCCGCAAGTGGCACGTCAAACCAGGCTAATTAGCCAAGTTTTCTTCGTATTGTCTCTTTTTCGCTCCCTATAACTACGACGGACGCCGCGCCGTCCTACTTCCACATGTCGTCTAATAGTGTGAGGTTGAGCTTATCTTATAAGAAGGCTAAAAGTCACCCAAGAAGGCTAAAAGTCACCCAAAGGGCAATGGAGAGGGCTATGCTTGGAGTTTCCCTGCGTAATCGAATCAGGAATGAGGAAATCCGCAGGAGTACCAAGATAACCGACATAGCCCGAAGAATTGTCAAACTTAAGTGGCAGTGGCCAGGGCACATTGCTCGCAGAACAGATGGCCGATGGGGCCGAAAGGTTCTGGAGTGGCGACCGTACCGGAAGACGTAGCGTTGGAAGGCCTCCCACAAGGTGGTCCGACGACCTTGTGAAGGCCGCAGGAACCCGTTGGATGCGAGAAGCGCAGAACCGGTCAAAGTGGAGGAGCTTAGGGGAGGCCTATGTCCAGCAGTTAGCTCTTTTGCTAGCTTTCTTTTGTCGCGAATTACTAACGACTGCTCAAAATAGGCTTGCTTTTTAGTTGAGCGCGCTGTAGCAGGTAATGCTTCTTTTCAATTTATAGTTTGTTGTCCAATTACAGCAAGATTTTCACAAGAAGATTTGCGATGTAGGTTGTTTTCCCCCGTTTTCCCGTTTAAGATGACAGGTAAGAAAAATATTAAGATTTATATGGGGAATGTTTACTTATTATTATTTTATAATAATAAAGACGTCTTATTTAAATATAATTTATAAATAAAGCAGACCTTTTATTTTATTCGTTTTCAATGTTCGCAATTTCATATTGAAAAAGCGCAGTCCCGCAGGAGTTTTGTGTAATTTTTCAAGTGAAAATTTATGGCTACGCAGTAAGACTGCATTGCGACTGAACAAAAATGTCTACATATTCTTATACTACAGGATGAGCAGTCTATGCGACAATGTAGTTGTGTGAGCACTTATTATTAGATACGCAGACGTTTCTGCTGGGAAACTACGTGCCTGAAATGCCTAAAAATGTCTGTGTTATAACGAAATGGACATGCTTTTATGAGACTGCGAAATGGCGAATCGTTATAATAATATGCCTCAGTGTCCACTGCAGAACGTGACTACACTAAAACGTGCTTTTTATGGGGGTTGCGCTAAGGTAGCCCGCGATATTCAAATTTTCTTATGTTTTACAGAATTATAATCATTACATTCATCAATCCAACTCTCTAAGTAAGAATTGGCCTCAAATATCATGATTTCGTGATAATAAAGTCATTCAATAGGGCAATTGGAACATAGAGACTTGTAGGTACTAAAGTATACTGACCTACAATTTGCAAAACACGTAAGAAAATTTGAATTTGGCGTGCAAACTTGATGCTTTGGCCTTAAATGATAAAGCGGTTCGTTTGATTATTCTGATTACCTGCATTGCGATTCTGTAACCATCTCATGCACCGTGAAAACTTAGGTGAAGTGAGCGTGGAGTGAACTTAGTGTCAATTCCTATCAAAAACAAACTCACTTCACCTAAGTTTTCACGGTGAGATTTTTACAGAATCGACCGGCTGTTCAAAAATAGACGCTAATTTGGTACCTGCCTTAGGATGATGGCATGACGGAAAAGAACATAGTAGGTATATGAAAATAAGAACGTATGTGGTCGGGGGACCCCCGTCAGAAACGATGTTTCATTGCGCGATACTCGCACGCACGCACCCCCACACACACTCGTATATAATAGAATTATTAGACAGAGAGAGGCAGGATTAAGCATGGAGGCATATTGCTTTTTCTTAACGTGACGATTTCAACCAGTCAATATCCTACCGCAAGCCGCGATATGGAACTTCGTTCCAAAAAATTGAACATGCACTCGATCAGATTACATAATTATTATCTACCTGATAGCAATGTAGGTACGGCGAGCGGGGGCTCGCGAGTGCTTACCGCACCTATTGCACCCATAAGCGAGTATAGCTTAGTTACTAGTGGCCTAGTATTATGCAAAAAAAAAATGAAATGCTGTTCGTAAAAATTTAAGAAATTTCCCGTAAAAGTGGAAAAATCGGAAAATCAGAAGTGCTTTTTTTCTATGGGATTTTTGTACGAACTATTGTTTGGACGGGACGAATGTCGGGTCAGCTAGTTAGTAATATAATATAACATAACATCACGCCTAGGCGCCTGTACTCTGTGAAGAGGAGGGAAAGGCACAAAACACAACTATAAGGGCAAACCTATTGCCATTAACAGACTGGGTGCTGCTACTGAGAAATTCCAAATGCATAAACAATAACGCTGTCCGATCTGGGAATTGAACCCAGAAAATCATGCTAAGCAATCACATAAGCGTCCACTAGACCAGCGGGACTACTAGCGAGATTACTACTGACTAACTTCAGTAGTAATCTTGAAACATGAAAAAACACTGAAAGGAGAAATTAAACCCCGGTTTTTCCTGCAGGAGCTGTTAATACATTTTTAAATACAAAATGTCAAACATTAATATACAAATAACGCGACATCTGAACATCGCGTTTCTGTGCGACACCTCAAGGTTATCATTGCTTAATTTTACCCTAAAACAAGAAATTACATAATATTAATATTCATCTTGCTACTAATGATTTTGTTGAATAGCTTTATGAAAGAATGCTTTGTTGGTGTAGTGATCACAGTGGCGACTGCTGATCGCTAGTTCTGGGTTCGAACTTGGAACCTCAGGTCGAGCAGTAATGGGTTTTTCCAATAGGAAATTCGTCCTCTGTTACATGGGGCTTAAAATGGCAAACTGGCAAAATGAGGGTGCTCTTAAACCTTTCTGCTGACCCCCTCGAGGAAAACAGGCATGATGTTTCGTTTATAGTCAAGTGTTATTAACTTATTACTGTACTAGCTTCAAAACCACGAGTAGTTTAGATCAAACAAATGCCCCAGATTAGTTTCAACTTTTTTACGAGAAATGTTAAAACTTAATTCTAGATTAGGTTTTCCTTACTTAGTAAGCTGTAGGTTGAAGATTAAACTGGGTTAGTCTATTTCTTTAAACGAGAGAGAAGTCACATTGGCACTTCTAGAAAAATAGTTTAAAGGCGGAACAGACGGCTTGAAGGCATAATTAGTACATTAAGACTTCATAATTACAACGCGTGTTTTTCACACACTTTATTTCCGCCTATTTAACGACTACGTTACACTAATTATTAGACCTATTTTAGTAAAGAATCAGAAGAATTCGTTTTATGCAGCGTGTGGGTGAACATTTAGTTAACATTGCCAAAAAAAAAGTCCCGCCCGCCCAGAAATATCAGCCATGTCGTACCAACGGACGGTATGCAAAAATTTACAATCCACTCAATAAAAAGTCGTAATTCCTATATATACATATACCAGTTATACCTACATATATGTATACATCTCGGATACGCTTTATACGCGATGTACTCACTGCTATATAAAACCGGGGAGAGAGCCAAATTCTAAATATAAATGTGGCCGAATAGAGCCGAACCCGTCCGAATCCGCCCGCCCGCCTCAGTCCAACGCTAACTGCCGCTCCGACATTCCCAAACCATCGCAACCGAACGCGCGGTAACGAAACGTTCACTTGGTAAGGTCACACCGTATACGGCATTCGACGGTATACACGAAATATTTTCAAATTCCTTATTTGGAACGCGTCCGTGAAAAAAAATAAAAAATCCAGTGAATTTGAATTCTCGATATCGGTGTTTGAAGTGACAGTGTTGTGGACCTTTGAACGTTATTCTCTGTTACCGGTAACGTACTGATTATACGATAGTTTTACGATTTTTCATCTGTTCGAGTTTTAACGCTTTACTAACTGCGGGTAAGGCAACTCGCTTATCGCTCTGGAAGCGAGAGTATTGAGTTTCAATATGTCCGCCTGCCTGTTCCAAAATTATTTTCTCCGTCATTCCCTGTGTGCTGCTTATCGTTGTGATTTTTGGCTAATTTTTCGTTAATATTGCACCGGTCGCTTTCCTAACCTCTAAATGTGTGTAGCATATTGTTATTAAGTTTGTTGATTGCATGTCTAGAAGTATGTAATGCATTTCCTGCATTATGGGTGCGCTCTTTCCCCGCATTGCGCCTTAGTTCCTTGTGGGCTACTCGGGTCTGGGGACGCCGGTCTGGGGCTTTAGTCTAGACGTAACGGAGGCTGACCGTATTGATTTTCCTCTTCCAGCATCTTGTAGATTTCTTTTGTATCTTCTTTTTTATTCTCATTTGCGATATTGAATATAAAAACTTCTTACATTCGCCGAAATATGGAAAATGAGATTTAATTTTTCCACATCCCACATTTTTTGGGCACGTTTGTTACCTATACTTTCGGATAATTCGGTTGGTGAGGATAACTTTCTAATAAAGTAGCGCTACGCTTGGTAACTCTATAAAGTGATTTCACGTCCGTGCTTATTTTTTGAAACATGGTGTACGTGACTTGTGATCAGTCTAAGGAAAAAATAAGAATAAGAGAACAGCATGCTAGTATTTCCTAAATGGAATAGCAGTATTATGTCTACTTTTACCCACATTTCGCCAGTAAAGATATACGAGCGATCTAAGGGGCGAGTGTGTGGTCACCACCCATGACGTAAATCCAGAGTCAGGAAAAAAAAGGAATAATTTGATTTGAATTAAAATCAAAGTAATTAAATTTTCCTTATCAATCAGCTACTTACCATCCCAATAAAATTAAAAAGTGACTCAGGGGAACAGATACCTAGCAGTAGAACCTAAATAGACATTCCAGAACTAAACTTGTCATAACATTGTGCAATTTTACCATATTTTTCTTCCACAGTTTTAATTGATTTTAAATTATTCTTGAATAATTTTCCTAACAATCACGTCATAATAAAATGGCTGTTTCTAATGATTATAACAAAAGTAGTGATTAAATTGTCTTTAGCGGTTAAAACAGAGTCATCTAGGAAGGCAAGAACCGTTGGCGTGACGTCTTGAATTCATTTATTGAATCAAGTCTTATTTGCCACAGAAGGCAACGGAGAGACAGACATAGAGGACTATAGGGGAGACCCTTACCCAGCAGTGGGACAGCTAAGGTTCCCCAACCTTAGCTTAGTTAAGAAACACATCTTTAATATTAAAACCACATTCAAAAATGAGATTCCACGTACTAGTGATGCATTGACTACTTACCTCTGTTTATCTCTTAAAACGAAACTTCCTGTTATTTTTGTTTTGTATTTTTAAAATAAAGCCTGTTAAAAAATACATCTTACTGAAGTTTGAAGATCCATTAGAATGTCGTAAAGCGGTCTTTGATCAGTTTATGTGCCTTTTAGTTCTACGTGAAGTCTATTTTGGTTCCCTTACACTTGCAAATGATGCCTTGGTGATAGGTTTAATGGAAACAGTTTTTTAAGAGCTATCAAAATGTGCGAGAGTTTTCGCAAAAATGATAGAACAAAACATTGATAAGACATAATACCTATATAGCAAAATATCTGAACTGATATACTTGAGTAAACGTATAATGTATGATAGGTAAACGAGGCAAAAGGAGTACTTAAAGATCGTAGCAGGTTTCGTTTTGTAGTGTCTGCCTATCCCCATGGGAAGAACGCGTGTGTTTATGTATGCATGTATGATATACTTGGGTTCTTGGATACAAAATAGAATAATCTAATTGAATTTGTAACTGGTGAATGATTGTTTTTGTTTAGGTAATCGAGTTCATCTTTCTTAACCGTATTAGATTCATAATATACTATTTGTGATCCTGACTATGTATGAGCTATGATATACACACATCAAAAGTGTCTAGGGATCAAGCATTTTTATGCGAATTTCTTGAGATTGAGATGTGGCTTTGTAATAAATTTATGATTTTATAAATTTATATGGATCCTTTTTGGTGCATTTCATAATTTGAATCAGGAACTGTGAATCAAATTCGAGTAAAAGATGAAAATCAGCTGTCAATATTTTCCCTATAAAAACATACAACGCATTGAAGACATTATTAGTGCTACTGTTTCCCTACTACTGATTAAAACCAACGTTATTATGGAGCGGCGACGTCATTTAAGCAGGGAAGAAATGCTCAGAGCCGTGGGAATGATAGAAGCTGGTTCCCGGCAACGTACTGTGGCTTTAGCTCTGAATACAAGTCAGAGTGTTATCAGTCGACTTTGGACACGTTACCGAAGCACTGGTACCGTGGCTGAGCGCCATGGAGGACGGTATCGCTGCACCACACGGAGACAAGACCGATACATTCAAATCTTAACTCGAAGAGCTCCGACAATAACCGCCATGATGTTAGCCGTGAGGCTTCATCACTCTTCAGGGAACTTAATTAGCGACCAAACAGTCAGAAACCGCTTGCATGAAGTGAACCTTCATTCCCGAAGACCGCTACGGGTACCACCTATAGCAATGCACAATCGTAGGATTCGATATCAATGGGTTCTTGAACACAGAAATTGGGCAGAAGAACAATGGCGTTTCGTGTGCTTTTCTGATGAGTCTCGTTTTGGTATGAGACCGGATACAAGACGTATACGACACTGGAGAACCCCTGGACGCCAACAGCGATTAAAATCCTGCCAGGAAGTCCATCCTTATAGTGGTGGAACCATCATGGTATGGGCGGGTATTTGGATCGGCGGAAGAACTGAGTTGATTTGGATCAGAGGCAACCTCAACGCTCAAATTTATGCTGAGACGATTGTATCAGACGTCATCGTTCCTCTACAAGTGCAAATCGGTCCCTTATTTCAGTTAATGCATGATAATGCACGACCGCACACCGCAAGAGTTGTAAGACAGACTCTCGCCGCAGCTGTCCTGCCCTGGCCTGCTCAGTCGCCAGACTTGAACCCGATTGAGCATGCATGGGATATGCTACAGAGAAGAGCTCTGCCGAATATGGAGGGTATCCAGTCGCAAGAAGACCTTTTTTTGTTGTTGCAACGAACATGGGCGGCCATTCCACAGCGTGATTTGGATGAACTCATTTTGAGTATGCCAAACCGATGTTCTTGTGTTGTTAGTGTTCGCGGTAGAAACACGGATTATTAATTGTTTAAGTTACCCAATAAAATTTTAAAGAAAACTGTTATTTCAGTCTTTTTTTCGAACTTTTGTGTTAGTGGTTCAAATGTCAAAAATCCCTTTATTAGGAAAATGGCAAATTTCTTTATTAATGCAAAGGTGACTTGGTTTATCGTTACTGTGACAAACGGAAACACTTTATTTGATGAATCCTTAAAGAAAATTTTAATTAATATCAATCAGGAGAAAAGTTATTGCAAAAATATATGTTGATCCCTAGACACTTTTGATGTGTGTAGTTTAATTAATTCTAAAATTGCTAGTTCCAAAGAAAACTACATCTCTTCTCCATCTCTTCATTTAAAAGTTTTCACAAAAAGCAAATTTATCATCATCTGCCTAGCCTTTTCCTAACTATGTTGTTGGGGTCAGCTTCCAGTCTAACAGGATAAAGTCTTCTAGTCTCTACAAAAAGCAAAAATATGAGTGTAATATGAGAGTAAATAATTCCTGAAAATTGTAGGGTTACATTACAGGCAACCACGTGCCTTTTCATTCTGATGTGCGTCGCTATGTCAGTAGTCACGCGAATTTGCTATTACCGTCGGTTTTTTCAGCTTGTTCCTTTCATGTTCATCTTTACATGTTTCTGTCTTGATATTTTTTGTGAAAGAGCCCAGAAACTTCTTGAATATTATAATTCATAGCTTGGAATTTTTTCTCTTTTGTGACTTTTATTGAAAGATCTGAAACTGTACTTCAATTTCGAATACTCGTGAGTTTTGGGGGCTATTTTAGGGTCTAACTTTGAAATAGCTGAACTTGAAATATAGTTTGATGACTCGATAGAAGTTAGGGCAGTAAAAGGTGAAGGATAATGTGAAAACTTTTACTCGAATGAATTCTCAAGGTATAAACGGTTTATAGTCATTGTTTAAATTGAGGTTATTGTATTCATGTAACATCTACCCACCATTGAACATTTTAGTCTCCTTTTTAAATGCTACATTTTAGACATTGCGACTGCGACTGCTAGGCGACTTGACGCAACGACAGGCTGTGGCCGACAATTTTCATATAGGTACTATTTTGTTCAAAGCTTCGTACAGTTGGCGTCGAGTTGCAGGGTCGCATCGCAACGACAGGCTAGGGGAGTCGCACGCCCTCGCTAGATACTTGTCTTAGCGACTCACGGTGTTTGCGCACACTCGGTGAGAGTCGCATGCGACAGGTCAGCGTTTTGTCGCAGTCGCATGTCGCATAGTGTACGAGGTGGTTTATAGTCCCACTCTGCAACCCACCTGATATCGCTTGCGGGGACGTTGAGAAATTGAGATGTTTGCCGCCTATCGTAAATTTTAGTTTGCATATTACCATATGGTTCATTGCAGGATACTAAAAAGTTTAGCTTTTCGTGAAGAATTTTCATTTCCTCGAAATCGTTTATTGGGTTTTTGTTGGTGAATTCTTTTGCGAATCATATTTTTAAGTTGCGTGACTTCGTTTAGTATTGAATTAATGTGTGCCATTTTATATATTCCCCTTTTTGTTTGAATATTTTGTTTTCCGAAGTTATTTGCTGTCTATTCTATGACATACCTACATATTTATAATTTTATTGAGGTGTATACAACTATCTCAAAAACATCAAAACCATATCTTATGTAAAGAAACTGAGCGAGCTAAAACCCTTTTGATATAGTCTTCTGAAATGTCCGGAATACATCTTGCTAAAGGATTTACAGACTGAAAGATCCAGACAGACATATAAGAACCTATATACTAGAAGCGTATACCAGTCATGAATATCCTGCTCGCATTAGAATAATGTAAAACAATTAAGGCCCGTTGATACCTCAGAGTCTCGGTAAACGGTTCTGCTATGCTCTGCGTGCGTCTACCACGCTCGTTACAACCTCATTATACATAGTAGGTAGGTAATACCTCATCTATATCGAGAAATACCTAATCAATATTGCCCCCAGGAGCCCCTGGCCCCCTGCAACCAGGAAATTACTTATATTGTTTGTAGCCTCGTGAAATTCTGTGACTAAATGCAAATTGTATCAACTTGCCGATCTGAAATGTAATTTCCATGTTGATGAGGACACGTATTGTTGCAAACTGGTTTAGTACTGGGTTGTGTCGTAAATTTAATGTTTCTGGTTTGGCTTTGCTGAGTTTTATGCATGGGAAGACCTCGTACTTTGTTGGTTTGTGCTGTAATTTTAAGGTTCTATGTTAATAAAAAATTGTATCGATGAACGGGTTTTTTTTTTAATTTGTGTTGACGGGTCAAAGCTTAAGATAGAGTAAACCGTTTCCTGGTCTTGTTAGCGATCAATCCTTCCCTATAAGTCACCCGGTTACTAACAATAGTAGAATGAATAAAACTGACAAAGACAGATGGTCGGACACTGAAGTGATTCCGTAAGTGCACCGTTTTGTCAATGTTGGCACGGAATCCTAAAAAGGGCAAAGTGCAGTCATCGCACGATATCGGCGCCTTGTTATTTCTGATTCTTCGTCATGCACACTCATTACAACCGAATTGCAAATGATCTAATGAATGATACAACCTTGACACTCACGATAACAAGCGCTAATCACTTCTCTCGAGAAATATCTACAATACGAACGAATTATGATGATTCTCATGCTGGTCTCAGAGTGAAAGAGAATCATGTGTTATTTATCGGAACCTTGTTTAGGTATATATGTGAAGAAGGGTTATTAGGAGCTATCCATAAATTAGGTCACACGAATTGCCAGATTTTTTATCCCCTCCTGTCCTCTTTACTCTTGTGTAACCCCTGGTGACGTCACATATTTTGCTATTTCAAATAAAGCCTGTGGGGTAAATGCGTAACACACTATCAGTAGCAATGGGTTTCATTTTGACAGTTCGACAACATTCGTTCATTCGTTCGTTTGATAGTGTGTTACGCAATTAGGGTGCTGATAATAATATTAATAATAAATAATAAAAGTTTGGCGAGTAAACTCGAAAGTTTGGCGAGTAAACTCGAAAGTTTGGCGGGTAAAATTGTAAAAAAAATATAATATAATTAATAAAAAAAATGAAACATATTTTTTAAGGTTTTCGCTAGAGTTGAAGTTTAGTTTTAATACTGTGGATTTATACATAAGTGACATCACGAAGTTTATAACTCGATCCCCGGTTGTCACACGATATCATCAATTGTGTTAGTGTCATCGTATTGTGCATACATACACATAGGTACACACCTACCTGTGCTGCGTGTGTCATGTATGTACGTACGAGACGCGCATGATGCACGTGCTACGAGCAAACCACGACAAACGTCTGGACGCGCACGCACACCGTGTGATGGCAGGAGTAAAAACAAAACAACACTTTGTTGATCCCCTCCCTCCCCCTTAAGGTGTGATGTATTTTATGGATTGTCCCCTATAACCCTCGTTAGTTTATGATTCTTACATTTAAAACCCAGAATAATCACCTTCTCTGTCCCTAGTATTTTGCAAAGGACGTTACGCATGAATGAATAATGTATCAAAATCATTGATTCAAATCAAATGAAGAAGTACCTAGAGGTTAGTCTTTGATCCAAATGAAATATTGAACAAAATCTTTATGCATTCCTGCGTACACGCATGATTGCACTGTGAAAAGAGTATTCGGTCATGTTTGTGGCAGTCCTGAAATAGTGTGGTCGTCCCATTTAGACGGTTACATAAAAACAAAACGTTTACCCCCTTACTAAACGTTTCTTAAACGTTGTATAGCGTCTGTATAGTTACAAAACGCTTTGCCTTCTTCTTCCCAAAGTCAAATTACTGACGACTGAAAGAGAGAAATCGTTGCGTAACTATTCAACTGATATAATACGTTTATTAGTAAGGGGGTTGAGGGGCCCGTGGCTAAATAATAACAGCCGCACAGGTCGATCGATCAATACAAAGACCTCTCCGTGCCTCGGAAAGCACGTTATGCCGTTGGTCCCGGCTGTCATTCATGGATCTTTGACAGTCGTTACGGGTCGTCAGAAGCCCCAAAGTCTGACAACCAGTCTTACCAAGGGGTATCGTATTACCCAGTAACAGGGTTGTGGAGGTCAGATAGGCAGTCGCGCCATGTAAAATACTGGTATTCAGCTGCATCCGGGTAGACTGGAAGCCGACCCTTGTCATAGTTGGGAAAAGGCTAGGCAGATGATGATAATAAGGGGGCTAATTTATAGCGCATTTCTGTGCTTCTTTGTTCAGCACATTTTTATCATTCTTTTAAGTTACGCTTTATAAGCAATGCGTGTTTACATTATATGAAGTCACCCTTTCATTTTGTTTACTAACAAAATTTTAATACGGGAGCGTAATTTCGGATGGGTATTTTGAGCGAAGCTTCGTAGCAGTTATGAGCATCTTTATGTATACGGAGTACTTTCGAACTGGGGTAGGTAGTTATTTACCTGAAGAATCCGTTTTGTAGTTGTGTAGGACGTTGATCTTACTGATTGGATGATGCCTGCAGAAGTGCAGTTTATAGGAGTTGCAGTGAATGGGAATACCTAGTGTGATGGTGGACTTGTGAGGCCTTGAAGTCGATGGGAAATAAGTATTTCGTTACTTAAAATGTATACTTATAGATTTTATTTCTTTATGATCTTTAGTCACCACTTTTGGAATACATCGTAGAAATAGGCAGACTTTGCGTAACACATCTGGGGGCCTAAAAAGACCACTTTGGCAGAATCATAAAAAGATAACATTATTAATCATAATGGACAGTTAACTGTTATGTTGATCGTTTCAAATCCCATTGGTGAAGGACTTTTCAGTTTTTTTTTTGTCTGTGCTAAAAGTGGAGGCTAAAAGAGATTGGGATTGGATTTGGATCGGATTGATTACCAATCAATCCGATCCAAATCCAATACCAATATCTTTGATTATACCTACGGAGTGCAGCGAAAAAAAGAAAAACACGGACTGACTTCGCCATAATGACGATTCATAATGTTATCCTTTTATGATTCTCCAAAGTGGCCTTTTTAGGCCCCCTGATTACGTGAATTTCTAGAAGATGATTCAATGTAGGTACCTTTTAAATATTCCATACAATCAATTGATCGATTAGTATAATGGACAGTCTTCCTCATACCGTTGGCATCGTCCAAGCTTGATACTCAGAATTATATTATTGATCTCATTTCAATACATCAAACGCTAAACTGAATTTGATCCGATGATATATTTGTCTATCCAAACAAAACCACACGAATATAGGTCGCAGATTCATAGGTTTGGCTTTAGATAAGAAAAAAGTGAGAAGATTCTAAAATAGATTTTATTTTTGCATTCTATGTCTTTCGGGTATTTTGTTTGCTTTGGACCTACCTTATACTGCGGCGGTTACGCGGGTATTAGATTGATTCAACTAATTGCTGCTGCGGTGCTTTGAAAACCTTCTGAAGAGTTGAGCATCTTCCAAACGATTTTGTAAACGCTATAGGTTTTGGAAACGCAACGCTTTGTCAAAGTTACGCTAAGACAATAACCACGTAATTTACGTCCGTACACAAATTATTCCGTGGTACACACAACGACATATCAAGCTATTCATGTCTAGTATAAGCTGACCTCGCAGGCTTTCCTTACAATGAGAGGTTAGTTATACTGGAAATGTATCTGATGAAAATGTAAAAAAATGGCTGAGAAAACGTACCTGTACCAAATTGGTAGTGCCACCTACAAATTGAGTAGTGGTTTGATTTGATTAATCCCAAAATTCTAATTTTACATCACCATAAAGATGTTTTTATTTGACAATTGAGGTTAATTTTATAACCTCAATTTCCGTCGATGATTTTTCGATTACAATTTAATAATGTAATTCAAACAATGTTGCAGGAAGTTGTGATATATAAAGTTGAATCCTTCTTAATACAGATGAACTAATTCCCTTTAGGTAGGTAAGTGATTGCGTTAGAATTAAACATGAACTCAAAAACTCAAAGCATTTATTTCAATTAAACCTTGTACAGGCACTTTTGAATTGTCAAAATTAAATAGTCTATCAGAAAGTTGAAGCTAGTTGCCCATTCCAAAACATCGATCTCTATGGAATAGAACAGGTTTTGTTGAAAACCTGTTCTGGTTTTGTTTACGCTTTCATAAGATACATTTAGAACATACTATAGGCTTGATTAATTTCGCTGTGCATATAATGCAGCAGCTGCAGCTAGACTGCGTCAGATGGTCGCCTGATCCGACACGTGCTTCTCTATGGTATGTTGTGGCACGTTTAATGGCGTGTAACAGCCTGCCAATGACAGTTTGGTTGGTAACGTAAATTGTCGTACAACGTGGCATATGCCATGCTGGGAATAATCCTTAGTTGTGATAGCCTCTATACTTTGGGCCTACATAAATGTAAATCCAATGTTTTTAAATTACAATAGGACACCTATACCTACCTAGAATACTCTGACAAAAAATCTGAATGATTGTATGTATGTTAGTATGGTTTTTATTGTAAAAATAAACTTTTTAGAGGTATCTCTTCATGATTTTATTCTATCGTATCAAATTAGTTTTATTATGTTTTCAACACAGTATCTACCTATATATCCTGAAGAATATCATATATTTTTCTGATTTTGTTTACTATAGTCGATCATAATTACTTTTATAGTTTCTAAAACATGCGTTTTTTTGCGTTTAGGTCCTGTAAGCCCCTTAACTGATTCGTCGAAAAATTGCGGACTCTGTGTGGCGGCCTCCGCAGTCTTTGGAGACCCTAGCTTTACTCTGAGGGATCTTGTTATTAGCCTCTGGCTCCTTGCGTTGGTCCTTCAAGGTTATTTCGTCCTTTTCAAGTTCATTTAAGTATGCTTCAATGTTGAACAATTTTTAACTGAATGGCATTCGTCTGGAAATTACAGCTCTATGTTTTGTGCCATAATAAAAACCTCACATTTTGCGAAAACCCTGTCAGTTCCAAACTCAAGGTTGTCGCTTTTATTCATACATGTAATTGTAACAACTAGGTCAGTTTTACTGAAATAACTTTGAAAATAATCAGGATTTACGTTAGTTGTTAATTATCTGTGTTATGAAGGTTCGGCACATTTAAAATGAAGTTCAGCAACTCTGCCTACTCTCTGGCAGTCAGCCAAACTACTACTAACTAATACCATTGGGTATCACTCTGTCGCGAATACCATTGGGTATCACTCTGTCGCGAATGAAAAATGTATGTTCGAAACTTCAATGTTGGTATTATGATGTATGCTTTTGATCATTATGAAATGAACCTTATCAATAAACTGAGTAGGTACCCATATACCTGTGGTAAAAAAGTGAATGGTTACCTTACCGTTCAGGTTTTTTTGTGCTATTCTCAAGTTATCGAAACAGAAGCAGTTTTGGATAAAAACATAACCCACAGTTCTTCGCTTGATGACTCCATATTTTTTTAAGAAAACCAGCAATATGAGTCAATTAAGATTAGTGATTAAGATTCTCCTTAAATTTAAATTTAAAGCATTGTATCGTAGTAGTTTGTATAAGGCATGATGGGGTTGGCGTGTCCATTGGGATAAAAACCCCAAATAACCAATAAAGATTAAAAAAAAAAAAAAAAAGAATATGAGTTGTACTTTACTAGCCAGTCAGTGATACTGTTAAGCAACATGTTCTATCACAACAAAAGGTCGTGACAGACGGACGGACAACACAGGTTTTAAATGCCTACGGTACCCTAAAAATATTTTTTTTCGAAAAGACTGTAATATGAGGTTAATAATATGAGCAGCTTAGCAGCTAGTTTCATTTGTAGTATCGTGTCGTGCTACAATCAATCGTCTACTCGTAGCCCGCCTCAAGGCCCGCTGCACAAAGTTTAAAACTTCGTAGCAAATAGTCGCGTAGCAGCGCTACGAATCTCCAATAACCAAGATAACGGAGCCTCATTTAGTACCCCTGGGGGTCAGAACTAAGCTTTGTTTGATTGAATACTCTGTCATGGTCGTGTCTTTTCTGCAAATAAAAAATATTCTTGAACTTTTTGAAAGACCAAGATTCTCTTTGCATTTGAGGAGAACTCGTAGATCCTGCATGACAGTTTAAGATAGTACAAAAAGAAAAGTTTGCTCAAAAAAACTTGACAAATCTTCATTAACAAACGTATTTAGTATAATAAAATATATATTATAAAAGCATACTCAAACAAAATGGGTTTTTCCGAGAAAACGTGTGAATATTATGACATTTTGCGTATGAAAGTATTTTTACATCTCTGAACTGGGCCCCGTGGAGAAGTTGATGCAATAATTGTACGCGATGTAAAACATACGGGTGATTCAATGTGTCAAGTCACTGACCTACTAACTGCTGAATTTAGCTCGTCGTAATTCTGCCATTGTTATAAAATTTTCTTACTTTTGTTTATTTAAACTGAGAGTACAATTCGAAAGTTTGCTTTGAAAGTGAATTAAAAAAAAAACCGCCTGTTATTACTCTTCTCATACGGAGAAGGCACGAGCATTGATTACCACGTCTGCTCAAGACTGGCTGGCGATTTTTGACTTATAATGAAATATTATCCTTAGCCTTTATTTTAACATGCATTAGTCTGTTTTACACCCTTTACAATACCAGCCTTTTTTTATATTTTACTATTTATTATTTAGGTAGATCAATCAATAAATTAGTACCTACTAGCAGCGCCCCGCGGTTTCACCCGCATAAGTGTCGATCCCGTGGGAATATCGGGATAAAAACTATCCTATGTCCTTCCCCGGGATGCAATCTATCTCTCTGGCAAATTTTATCGAGATCCGTTCAGTGGATTAGGCGTGAAAAGGTAACATACAGACAGACAGACAAGAGGGGCAAGATAATGATAAAGGTAGGTATCAATCTAAAGTTATAAAATTGTTTGTTGGCAAGGGTTAAATCTCTGGAAATATCCGATCCGATTTCGTTCTAGTTGACACTATTGTCGAGTGCCATAATAGGTGGCATAGTTGACTTCCACGCGGAAGAAGTCGCGGACAGAAGCCAGTTTATAACAAAAAAATCTACCAAATCAAAACAATGGTCAAGGAAACTTCTACACTAGAGTATTGGTAAATCCAAACTCTTGTTCACCAAACTTCTACAATAGCTGAGAAAATAAACGCACGGCACGGCAGAAAAACGTAATAAAGTTAAAAGAAAAGATACAGAATTAGCCATTCATCATGATCTCGATAGGATTTTGGATCTAATTCCGTCGATTCTATCACTGGCACATCGCTGCAGAAAGTGATGCCAATATTAGACCGAGTATTGACTCCAGCTGAGACTGGCATAGTGATCTAGAAAAACTGATTTTAGACCTGTCAAAATGCTAGAACTAATTTGATGTGAGGGTGGGTTGGTTTTCTTGGAAATGTTAAATTAATTTCTGTGTTATGAAGTCATTCTCACAACGATATTTTATAAATCTTGATTAAAAAGCTTTATAATAGCTGAAGTATTATTGTTAGAATAATTGAATAATACAGATTATAGAAAGGTATCGTCAGTGGGTCGTCTTAGGGGCGGAGTTGTAGGAGTTGGGGTATACGCTTAGGGACCCTATGAGCAGTGAAAATTTTTGTCCTAGCTCCGTACCGCCCCTAAGGCTACACTACCACCAGGGATGAAAAAAAGCGATATATCACATTTATTGATGAACTACACGATCATTTTCAAAATTACGTACATTAAAAATACGTGATGCCACTTTCCCGCCAAAAAGTATTCTCCCTCAGTCTCCAATGACGTTCAATCAAATTCAAACAGGCAAAGGTCTTGGCGTCTAGGAAATTGTTGCCATCGTGGGCAAAACCTGGATGAGGCTGGCATAGGAGTGTGGGGATCGGCACAAGAAAATAAAGGCCTATGCAGCAGTGGGAAAGTCGGGCTATGGATGATGATGATGGTCTTGAAACCATTCTGCCAAGCATATATGTTTGTTTACATTAGTTTTGCCTATTTTACTTAGGTTGCTAACAGTCTGTTTTCTGTGCTTGCAGTACTCTGTGTATTGTCAACTTTCCCTACACTGAGGTTGGGTATTTCCTTGCAGCATACTCATACCAGAAAACAACGCTGTACTATGTCTGTTACTACGGCCAACACCTAGTCTTCGTTTCTTCTCTTTCCGTGCACCGTGTGCATTCCTTTGATATATCTCATAAACACTATTGATTATATTTTTTGTAAGTTTGATGGGTGCCCACGCGCACGCCTGCAACATTTTTTTATATGTTGTAGGCGTGTTGTTGCTTTTAATACGTGATTCCCAGATCTGCTGTTACACGTGTCCAATATTTATTTTCAAGAATTGGTCAAGTTTACACATACTTAACTATATCTTGCATAGTAAAACAACGTCGCCTTTTATGTTTTGTTTGTGTGACCTCTTAGATCTTCTAAGCTGCACATTGGATTTTAATGCGGCATTCGCCATCATTGAGATCTTCTAAGCTGCACATTGGATTTTAATGCGGCATTCGCCATCATTGAGCATTTCTTCAGGAGGGTTTATGTGTATTATATAATAATACCCAGTTAACTTGGATATAGCACAGAGGTTTCGATGTTTTTGATATGTCCCATTAGACCCGTACAAAGCTGTTCACTAGCCTTCTATATCTATTAAGGTGATTACAGGACCAAAACGCAAAAAAGCAAGTTTTAGAAGCAATAAAAGTATATGATCGACTACAGTAAACAAAAACAGAAAAATATATGATATTCTTCCCAGCACGACCACGCTAAAATTCTAACCTTCATTATAGCTTTAGATGGTAATAAAATCCTTTTAATTTATACTATTTTATACCACTAATTAGAAATTTTATACCTCTTAATTATCCTAGATATATAGGTACAACCGTATATTCTTAATTTTTACGATTAATGCCATCTAGTGTCAAGTATAAAAACATATACAGGCGTTTAGGCAGAAAATTTATTTTTGCTTTTGCAACAATTTACGACAATTTACCAGTAATGAAATAGGAGTAAATAAAGAGTAAAACTTTTTAGGCATGCTCCCGTTTCATCCACTTTTATGCCAGCTGGAATTTTAGCGTGGTCGTGCTAGGAAGGAATCTTCCCAGCACGACCCTAGGATAATTGAGAGGTATAAAATAGAGAGTAGTGGTGGCCAAGTGGTAACAGCCGTGACTTACGAGTTGTAGGTCGTAGGTTCGAACCCAGACAGACGCTTTACTTTGTGTAAATTATTTCATCACCACTGCTCTCAAAACGGTGAAGGAAAACATCGTGAGGAAACCGGCATGTCCTAGAACCAAAAATTCGAAGACATGTGACATCTACCAATCCGCACTGGGCCCGCGTGGTGGATTACGGCCCACTCCCTCTCACCGAGAGGAGGCCTGTGTCCCAGCAGTGGGAACATTATAGGCTAAATATGGTGGTATAAAATAGTATAAATTAAAAGGATTTTATTACCATCAAAAGTTATAATGAATGCGTTCATGGTCGTGCTACGAAGTACAACACCGTAACACACTATCAATCTCAATCTGAATCATTTTGAAGGATATCGCTAGTCCATTGTTTTTGTATATGTTCGAAAAATTCGTCTGCTCAGTAACGTAAATAACGCAATGAATGTTGTTGAACTGTCAAAATGGAACCCCATTGCTGCTGATAGTGTGTTACGCAATTACCCCGCAGATTTTGATGCGGTTTCCACCATCATTTTGATAATTTATCCCGGAAGGTTTTTTTGTAGCTTACGTTTATGATAAGAAAGATATCTCTATGTTTTTTCAAGTCTTAAAAACCGTGTGAAGCAGGGGCGAGTGGCTAGTTATAAATACATTTTTAACCGACTTCAAAAAAAGGAGGAGGTTTCTCAATTCGACCGTATATATATATTTTTTTTTTTATGTGTGTTCGCGGATAACTTCGTCGTTTATGAACCAATTTTGATTATTCTTTTTTTGTTGGAAAGGAGATATGCCAAGGGTGGTACCATGATAAGGAAACCAGGATCTGATGATGGCATCCCAGTGAAACCGAGGGGAACATTCGAAAATCGTAGGAGCGACTAGTGCGTTTGTTAATTTTTTCGTTAAGTATTTTAAAGCACTACAATTTAATGAAGGCCTGGAGTCGATCTGATGATAGAGCCGAAAGACAGTCGAGGGGACTCCTCAACGATTTACAGCAGTTACCTTGTGTTTGGGCTTGATTAATTTGTATTGATGTGAACTTTACACCTAGATGGGTTGTGACTGTCATTAGGGGTCTGATGATGAAGACGAAGGACAGTTAAGGGAACTCCTCAACAGTTTACAGTAGCTACCTTGTGTTTGGAATTAATTAATTTATATTTATGAGAACTGTAATGGCAAAGGAAAAACTTTGCACCCATATGGGTTATAAGTGCCATTACAGGTCTGATGATGGAGACCATAGACAGTCGAGGGAATTCCTCAACGATTTACAGCAGTTACCTTTTGTTGGGCTTACTTCATACGGTTCAATACGCCAAAATGTTCAGGTCGTACAAAAATAATACCTAATTAAGATTGTAGTTTTACATAGGACGACCACTACCTATTAGTCATGCTGATGCGTCAATTTGAAACCGAATTTAAGTTGAGTAATCGCGTCATTTCTAGCAATGCTCTTTCGTCGTGTGGCCTACTCAATAATTAAAGTAACTTGAGCATTTGCTCTCGGAAATCATCATTTGGTAAAGTGGAGCTGATGATGAAGACCACAGATGGCCATCGGAACTACTCAATGACAAATATTTCACGGGTTGCGATTCGATTACTTTAATATGGTTGCTAAGCAATTTATGCTCGTTACAATGCGTATGGTGAAGTGGAGCTGATGGTGACTTCTCAATCAGCTCCAGTTCTCCTGGTTCTTACTAGGAGAACTCCTCAACAATTAACGTCCCTGCATCGGGAAAAGCAATATTTTGTAATAGGTGATGATCCGTTGATATTAGGCTATTGTAACTTAAATAAATTACAAACTGACCCACTAAAAAGTGAAAAATAAAAACTTTTACAAAAAAAAACAACCGACTTCCAAAAAACACTATAAAGTTAAAAATAACTTTAATTTCGGAAGTCGGTGGCAAAAAACTAAAATACAAATCCAAAGACACCGACTTCCGAAATTAAAGTTATTTTTAACTTTATAGTGTTTTTTGGAAGTCGGTTGTTTTTTTTTGTAAAAGTTTTTTAATTCTATCTGCTTTTTTGGAATTCCCTATCCTAGAGCCACCAATAATTTTTTTTAAGATTTTTCAGTAAAAATAGCTTTCATAGCTACGATATTTCAAACGCTTATTATTAGAACCGCCGTATTAAATATAACAAGACATAAAATATAATGGGTATTTATTTGAATAGTTAATGGCCCATCATAACAATGTTTAAATCACCGAGCCTATTCATTCCGTGTCACCTGTCGTCGTTGATATTCACATTATTTCTAACATACCATAACAAAATCGTTGGCACATGCTTCTCCAGGCTGTTACATAAGGGGTCTTCACGCTGGCACGGTTGGAGGCCGGCCAGACCCCGTACATTACCCAGAGTAATTTTTTTGACATCTGGCTGACGGCCATTTCTGACGCCATCTTTGTATAAGTTCGTTGACTATTCTGATAGTCGGAAAGTTCATGATTTTAAACTCAATGATATTTTTTGTGCTCGAAAAATTACGTTTTCTGCATATCTTCGTGGTGTGTTACTGATTTTGTGGGTGCATGCTGTAGTTGCTTATTCAATTTTAAATAATTAGCCTCCGAATGACATATTTTATTATATATAAAAAAAAAATATTAACTCCCGTATTGTGGGTGCGTTTACAAACATTTAATAAACTCACGTACACAAACAGCCAGACCCGGAACAACTACTTGTAGGTCATACAAATAATTGTTCCGTGCGGGAATCGAACCCTTAATTACATGCCATTGTCTAAGGTAAACGTGATGATCTGATTAATTTTACATAAAACATCTCTTACATGCTGACAATTTCTGTTGTATGACTTTGTATTCATGTTTGAGTAAAAAAACTGGCCAAGTGCGTGTCGGTCATTTTAGTAGACCTATACAACGATACCCCACACGATGGGGTAGACGACGAAAAAAATATTCATCCCCACTTCACATGTAGGGGAGCTACCCTAAAGAAAAATATTTTCCAAAATTTTATTTTACCAATTTGTTAACGTAATTAATATACACACTCCTACAAAATTACAGCTTCCTAGTACTAACGGTCTCTTAGCAAAACCTCCGACAGACAGACAGACAGACATGACGAAACTATAAGGGTTCCTTGTAGGTACTACGGAACCCTAAAAATTATTATTTTTCCATAAGATTTCTTTTTCACATAGCCAAATCTTCTGTATTTTCTTTGTGTTTTCTTTATTGATATTGGCTTCCGACTAAAACTAACGCTCAATTTGTTCATCCAAGATCAGCTTGGAAATTGGTTGTATATGCAAAAAGCGTTCCACGTCTAGACTCCCCAAAGATTTCTCACACAAACAGTTCCAGTTTTCTTACGTTGTTTCTAAACAGTTTTTTCATTCCCCTGACATTGGCTTGTGTCCAATATAATTTATTCAACAGTAATGTCTTTCAAAATATCACCAATGCACTGTGCAGCCGACGTCAAGGTTCTATGGCTTCACTATTTATATAAATTAGCAAATATTATATTTGATACGTCTATCTTATTAGATTGATGATAGCTTTCGGCTGTTATATGGTGGGTTTATTTTTTAATTTTACTGCTTGACGCAGTTTTGATTATGTAATTGGAACAGTTATTATATTTTGTGGTTTCAGTTTATCATTATTGGTCTGTCTGGTTTATAAATCTCTGTATGTCATGGTTTATGTTTTCCATTTCCATTTACTGTAAAGTTTATCATCGTTGTTATGCAAGTACTAATTGCTTTTTATCATCGATGATTTGACCTAACGATCCCATGAGTACATAATCCAAACACATAGTTTCCAGTGCTGGAATACAGGCCTCCTCTCGTTGAGAGGGAGTGGGCCGTAATCCACCACGCGGGCCAAGTGCGGGTTGGTAAATTTCACATGTCTTCAAATTTTTGGTTCTAGTACATGTCGGTTTCCTCACGACCTATCAATCCCATGCCAGCTTGTAAGGTAAAGGTGGGGTTAAAACCATGTGGTGTCGAAGTAACCATAGATAGTTCAACTGATATCCAAAAATAGAGAAGTTGTAACGCACCTAATATGTTACTGTTTCCTTTAGTAGGCACTAAATTAACGAGTCACAAGTCAGAATTAGGAAACGACTGATCATTATGTTTAAAATTAGTCAGCGTCAGTACCGACAAATTTAAAACAAAAATGTGTTTTAGAATCTAATGAAGGAAGGCATGTCAAAAGCTAGATTGTAGATATTACCTGCCCATTGTCTTGTTATCCAACTCGATGTTCTAGCTAGTTTTATAACTACATAAAAACTGAGTGATGGACACTTACATAATTATGTTTTAGTTTTTCACTTTGTTTTTCTTTTCCAAGCCTTGTATAACATTTGGCAAGATATGAGATGACATGAGCTGATGCTCCCGAAATTCTCTCAGCGGTTTCGAACCCTTCAATACTTCAGACATTCCAACATTATCACGATTCAATAAATACACTTAAGAAGCCATTTGTACATAATAAAATTATTGGGGCATCTGTTTCGTGTGTATTGTATATAGCGGTGTAAATGTGGGTCGTAACCCCTTCTGAACACCTCAAAATAGACTGGAGAAAACGAACAGGAATAGATATCTACTGAGCCCTTTATGTGGCGGTATTTCGAATTTTAATGTGTTTTCTTATTTGGAATGGGATTGTAATTTATGGAATGCTTTCGCTTCCTCTTTGAAGAGTTGGGAACAAAGTTACAGAAGCTTGAATCCTATCTTAACAGTTCTTTTCTATTGTTACAGCGATGCACATGGTGGCGTGACACCGGGTTGACGTGAATCAATCCGCGAGATGTCCCAGCCGCCAGGACGCGGTCGCGCGCGGCCGCCGGGCCCCGCCTCCCCCCTCAACTACCGTCCCCCCTCACCATGGGCTCCGAGCCCACCCCCACTCATCTCAGGACCCAGGCACTCCACAGCTATTGTGACACCACCTCCAGTTCAACCATCCCCAAAGCCATTTCGACCTTTACACTCCCCTCACAATTTACGACAGCATTCTCCCTCACCTAGTTCTCATTTTTCCATCTCTCCTTATCCTATGTCTCCGATATTGGGGCAAAGTCCGGAGTACTATTACTCGTCGCCTTACGAGCCGGTTCGGGAGTACGATTACGCGGGAGTGCCTCTGGAGCCGCCTCCGCCGCCGCGACCTATGATATATGAGGAGGACGAAGAGGAACGAGGTCCTTCTACGGCGGAGATCATTGCCCAGCAGTCGCAAGAGGGCTACGTGGACGAGAAGTTAGCAGAGTATCAGGCGACCATTCAGTTATTACAAGGTGAGTAGCAAACGATAGGATTATTATAATGAACGAATATTGAAGTCGAAAACAGTTTGATTGTCAAATGATTTTGGTCTTTCATCTTTAATCACGCAGTACTATTGGTATATTATAGAAATCAGAAGGCCAATTTCCGAAATTAAAGACGTTCAAAATCTAGTCGTAATCTCATCTCGGAGACAATCGATGTCAAAAGTGTAGGGATTTTAGAGGTATTTTTGACAGATTGAGACTTGATCGTTCAAGTGGGTCCAGTTGAACAAAGACTCAATATTACGAGAATTGTCTCGCAGGATAAAGTAGATAAGCAATCAAAAACACTGTTATTTCTCATTCACAGTTTTGTTGTACGCATTCGTTGTAGCAGTGAACGCTATATACTTATTTATACCATTTATACTGTTCCTCAATCAAGTAAGCCAATAAAATAATATAGCCTATAAAAGTCAGTGATGATAATTGTAATTACTACTAACTTCTGGTTAATCTTTCTCACAAATTATTTTCGGGGTTGAAAGTCAGCAGGAACTCCTGGAAAACTTTCTTCGCGGATCATTCCCGATTCAAATAAACAAAAAAGAATGGCAGATGTCCAAATAAACGAATTCGAACAGAATCTAACAAAAATAAGGTATCGTTGCTGCACAAAAAAGTCACGATTAAATAATATTGTAGAGTAGGGTTATGGTCTTTTAGCACTTACATTATTTTTGTTGGTATTGAATCTGTGTGATTACAATTTAGTTATTTTTAAGACCAGCGTGCAGTGTAATTCCGTCTACCGTTACTATTTTTACGAGGTACTTACTAACTTTATGCATCTTTAACTTCGATCAATAATAGTACTATTATTGATCGAAGATCTTCAAACTTAAAAGATGACGCATCATGTTTTGTGACATGACCGTCATTACCTTATTACCGTTACTTTATGACTGATGAGAGACTAGTTTTAACGCAGTAGAAATAATTGTTTTTATTTGGACCTAGCTTCGTCCGCATGAAATTTCTTGTCTATACTAATATTATAAAGAGATAAAGTTTGTAGGGGGTAATCCCTGGAAGTACCAGTCGGATTTGAAAAAATAGTTTTTGATATAAATAGTATTTGATAGCCCAATTCTTGAGGAAGGCTATAGGTTATTTAACATCACGCTATGACCCTTAGGAGCCGAGCAAAAAGAAAAAAAATCAGAAAGAATGCTAAGCAAAAACGAAGTAATAGCGCGGGCAGGCGATGAGATGCGACGGGGTGGGTCGCGGGAACAAGAAATTTCACGCGGACGAAGTCGCGCGCAGAAGCTAGTTTTAACATAAAATATATCCTATGATACTCGGCAACACCTACTGTAGCATTAGTGAAAGTTTTCTAAATCGCATCAGTAGTTCCGAGGAAATTTTACCTCTTTCTAATATTGAGTATAGATTAGGCATCTCTTGGTGAAACGACCAGTTTAAGACTGTGTATTCATGACCAAGCTGCTTATAGATTTCATTAAACAGAAACGTAACTGTGGATAATCGCTTGTTATATCGTTAATTTTAGGTTCTTACAAACTTTATTACGGCTTTAAAATTCAATACGTTGTTCAGTGCGAGACTTCAAACAAACCACCGTTTATAATGGTATTTATATTGCAAAAGAGATTTGAATGCCTGTTTTCACTAACACTAGGAGATACGTAAATGTAACGCCTAAGTAAAAGGGCCCTGTTGCATTTTCAACTCTCGGCACTGAGCCGATAGTTCCAAATCCAATTGAAATTCCAAATCAAATATTTAGGTAGTTTTAGTGAAACGGGTACAGTCACGAGCAAAAGTATGTATACACTTGGCTTTATTCAAAGTCAATTTTCTCCTTTATTTTTAAATGAAATTTTATAATAGTAGGAACATAGTATTTTCGAACCCATAGGTATATGTAAAGTATCGTATTTTAACGTTGCATTTGTTATTTCGTGAAAAAATCGCAATTTAAAGTTGCCAAGTGTTGACATATTGGTGCTCGTGACTGTACACTTGTTATAATTATTACAAATCCCACGTCAGGTCCCGGTTCCTATTTCCAATCGATTTGCTAAGACGTCAGTCAGTTTATCGTTTCTCGAACACAGGTGGGTCATGCAGTTGTTATGTATGGGCGAATAATTTTAGAACTGGCTCCTAATTTTGGAACAATATCGATATTCGAGAGCGTGTGATTCAAAGCTTCGTAACATCTGGTCTGGTCTGGAAATCTGAAATGTTAGATCGTGATCCTGAAATGTTTCGTGATGTGTTCGTCATTTTTATAATCCATATTGGATTGGGGAGGCCGGAGGCAGTTGCTGTGGAAGTTCCCGTTATGATAAACTGAAAATTTTAAAATAATAAAAGAATAGCTTTGCAAGTTTTTTGTGGCCCCAGGACTGGTAGGATTTTATTAGTAGCGAGTCAAATACTTTCCTTAATTTAAATATGGGCGAAAGGATCCATACGGCCTAGAGTGGGCAGTAATCTACCACACGGACCGCGTGCGGGCTGAAGAAAATATGAATTCTGTATCGCTTTATGATTTTGATAAGATTAATAGTATTTTGAACTGTTTTGACTTTGCAAATGCAACTGAAGTTAAATATGCAAATAAAAGAAGAAAAACAAACGGCAATCCGTTGCAATTTCCGTTCACGTTCTGGTCTTTCTCTTACGTTTTTGTAGATTTCATCTCATCGCAAAAATTTCGCCGGTTGCTGCCAAGTTGCAGGTTTGCAACAAATTGCAAGCAGTACATAAACAAACAGATTGTGCTATATTTACTGCTTGATCAGGTTCAATGACGTTAGTCGTTTGGCGTACACTGAATCATTGCTCGTTGAGGTGGTGACAGACCTTTTTTATAGCGTGATTATTTTGTGAGAAATTGATGAGATTTTGGCTTAATTTGGACTGATACTGTATCGTTAAGAAGTCAAATTATGGGTCCTATTTCTGATGGCAGATTTAGATGTCATTTTGAGGTTTAATTCGGTATTTTTAAGGAAAATTTGAAATACGTGTTTGGGTATCCACTCTTGATAAGTACAGTCACGAGCAAAAGTATGTATACACTTGGCTTTATTCAAAGTCGATTTTCTCCTTTATTTTTGAATAAAATTTTATATTAGTAGGAACATAGTATTTTCGAACCCATAGGTATATGTAAAGTGTCGTATTTCAACGTTGCATTCGTTATTTCGTAAAAAAATCGCAATTTAAAGTTGTTAAGTGTTGACATATTGGTGCTCGTGACTGTACCTACCTAATAGTTACCTTGGTTAATGCTTGTAGGCTTATAATATACAGGATGAAATTGAAAACTTGCGACAAATCGAAATAGAAGGTTCAGTAACAAATCTAAATTCTTGAAAAAAAAAACGTGTAACTGTCGTCTTAGATAGTGCAAACTAAGTTATTGCCTTCAAGTAGACACGAATTATCGTCATTAAAGTATTATTTTTCTTTTTTAAATTTTCAGAACATAATGTGGGCCACTCACGATCAAGTTCACCGTCAAGTTTGCAGCGGACTTGAAGCCGCGTCCACTAAACCTGACGGTGTATGATAAGTCGACTTATCATGCATACCTATAGCCATACACCGTCAAGTTTACTGGACGCGGCTTCAGTCCGCTGCAAACTTGACGGTGAAGTTGATCGTGAGTGGCATTAGAATATTAAAGTATAAATTTTAACGCGCGCCCGATTAGCAGCCCATTCATCGCTGAGTTCACAACATGAAGCAAGTTGGCAACGTGGTGGACTAGCGGTATTTACCTAATTTTGACCGTTCCTACGAAAAAAAGAGAGCACGACGACGTTACAAATCGCTCGCCTATACGCACGTCTGTGCATAAAAATAAAAATTGCTCTAAATTTACTTTATAGCACGCTGAATTAGATATTTTAATTTGTCGCACCTATTCAATTTCATCCTGTATATAGGATTTTTTTTTTTTGGGATTGTTTAAATTATTTTATTTTGAGAAATGTTTTTTGGAACCTCATTATTTTATGTCTTCCTCAACTTCATTATTTACGTCCTAAAAAAAAAGATGCGTAACGAAATCAATCGTAGAACGTTTGCGTGAACGTTTTGAGTAGACTTTAATTATTAAACAAAATTTACCGAGGCACAGTACACTCATCATTCTCCTGCCCTTATCCCAATTTATTTGGGGTCGGCGCAACATGTCTTTTTCTTCCATACTTCTCTATTAGTCGTCATCTCGGTAGTCACCCCCTTTCTAACCATATCATCATTCACACATTCCATCCATAGTTTCTTTGGTCTTCCCCTACTCTTATAGTTATCGACATCCATACTCAAAACTCTCCTCACGACATTTTCCAGGCACAGTACATTAACAAGAAAATATTTCATGGCAAAATTTTTATCATAACATTTTCTTCCATGTAAGTGCCATTAATGTTTCGCCAACACGTCTCGTTGGCGATCATGTGGAAAATTGAATACTCACAGATTACCTTCCATCTACGTCACTACACCCACCACCTACCCGTGATAGGGAACTCTTGATGGCTCCTCGTGGCCAAGATAATGTGTGATGACGTGGAAAAGCGAAGGTCTAAGTTATTGAATATTGCAGTTTATGTTGACGATATTTTACCTAGCTCTAGTTGTTTCTGAGTGCAGTTTTATTAGTAAAGCTTTATGGTTTGTTGCTTCTTAACAGAAATGGCATCTTCAAATATCGTCTTCCATCATCATTTCAGCCGAAAAACGTCCGCTGCTGGATATAGACCTCCCACAAATGTCACCACATGGACTGATCCGAAATTCGTATAAGCAGAATCACTTATTCTCTTCATAGTTCTGTCGTATTATTTCATAGGTTCACTTAGATTTTATTACTGTAATTATGTTTTATTCTTTATCATCGTATAGGAAAGCAATATTTATTTCATGGCATTTGAAATTCACTGTGGTAGTTTTTAGTAATACCAATTGCATTCTTTTATCTACGACCAATTCACTTTACCTGGTTATAGCTTCCCGTATCAGTACATTATCGAATTTCTTCGTTTATTGGTGGTAGTCACGCTATGTGCGAGGGTATATGTTCGTTTCCCCCATTGTTTAAAGGTTGATTAATGTTTATTTGTTTTTTGTATTGTTTGTGCTTCAATAATGGTAGTAGGTCAGCATTTAAAAGTCAAATTATTGTCAAGTTAATGCATTTTTTAAGGGCTGATTTTTCCGTCGCCTGATAACTTTTATTCGAGGAATAAAATTGACGTTTGACAGTTTTTGTATGAAATAACTGTCAAAATTTCAAAATTATTCCTCGAATAAAGTTATCAGATGATTGGAAAATCAGCCCTTAGTTATTAAAATACCATTATTCCTTATTCTAAATATCTACATAATATGGCCTTCATCTTGTAGGCTTAATCTTGGGTGCGCTTACAAACACTTCTTCTTCCGTATTGGCACGAATTGTATGAGAATACTAAAAATGTAAGTCATTCAACAAGGTTAGGGCTCACTCCCCAGGTTACCACTCTTGGAATTGAGCTAATCTCGCATTCACAAATATCCCAAAAAAGCTCAAATATAAACCGAGGGGTAGATAATTCATATTTGATGACACTAACACGTATGGGGCAGACAGATCTAACTCGCTAGTGGCTACTCCTCTAAAACTATCAGTTAGCTACAGAAGTTAGAGCTTGGTGGTATGCCAAAAACGATAATTTGTGAGGCGGTGTATGCATGGACACCGCGTCAATCACTATTGGGGGCATGTGTGTTACTGTCAATCATGATGCAGCTTCACTAAATGTGAAATACTTTTAGTTTCCTCATGGTTTGTAGAATGCGTCAGTTGCGGGTAACGCACTGTTTCGTTTACACGTAGATTGTTTGATGTTTTGTCTGGACTAAAATTGCTGGATGGACATTATGATTCGTACAAAACTAACGTCTGTACTCATTTGTTTTGTCTCCGTCATTACCAATAACTAAAAAATAACATCTACATAGGTCATAGTCTGCTTCTAATAGTTTCTTGATGCTGATTTTTAGCTTGATGACCTAATTTTTTTTTGTATTTATGTCGTTTAACCCTATATTTTTCTCTGTGTAATCTTAATTTAGCCAATCATATAACAAGGCTCTATCTTTAATGTGCATATAATTAGATGAAAAATTACGACGTTCATATTCTAACAAATATATTGCTTGTCCAATTCTACAAGTATCAAAGGAGTTGTTATATTCAGTTGGCACTCTAGCAAGAGATGATAAGCAGTTTATTCAACTGTTATTACTATTACATAACTACCACACAAGAATTGAACAGGATACTCTTCTAAAAACACACTAATTTCCAACCCATTTACATCTTCATCGTCACTTCATCCGCATCTCTTAATGTTTTATGATCGTTTAAAGAATCAGTTTGGTCGCCAAAACAAACATACCTAATGTAACGTGCACATGCATGTAGCAGTGAACCTGTGAGATCATCCACCTTGCCGGATCGGTAGGCGAATGACGAACGCTTCCCGTGTTACGACATTTCTATTCTAATTCTCTTATCGTTTGGAGTTGGTCTACTTTTGGTGGGTTGGCAAGGTCGCTATCGGATGTTGTATTATTCTATTCGGGTTTAGATGTGTTTCTGACTCGGATGTCTTGACGGTTTATTCGGTAATGAGCCAATATTTGATTTCCTCTCTCGAAAAGTAAAACTTTAGATACAGTTTTCACTTGATGTCTCCCAGGTGTCTTTACATTGCTGGTATATTCAACTTCGTTAAGGTTGTGACACAACCTTAACAAAGTTGATTAGTAACTACTGATTTAATACTGTTCTCGTCACTTCTGTGATCATTCCTAATTTTGTTTGACATTCATGACTTTCATTTAGCTCACCTCAAATTGTAATTGTTTCGATCTTTGTATTCACAAACTCGTTGATGTCACCCCCAAAACAAGCTTGATTGCATTCACATTTGGCACTTAACGTTCTTGGAGTTTTCCTCGTGACAGATTATATTAACTTTAATTGTGATATCAGCTTCTTTCATTTAGCTTACCACCATTTCTAATTATATCGACTTCTGTAAACAATAGTCTGACTTTGATGTCACCGTTAGAACAAGCTTGATTGCGTTTCACATTTGGCACTTAACGTTCTTTGAGTGTTTCTCGTGACATGTTCTGTTTAATTTTGATATCATCTTCAAAACGAGCGTCGTCTGATATAACAATGACATTGGCGGGCTCTTTCATTGCGTTCATGCGTTATTTTTAACTGAAGTGCAGTCGGAAGGCTGAACATTAATCATCAGTGACTGTGGTTCAGAGAACTGATTCATAATCACATGTTGTGCTTAATTAACGGATGTGTGCCAGAATGTTGATGAGCGTCGAATAATTTGGATTATTTCAGGGGATGGACTTGGATTTAATATTTTGATTTGAACGAAAACTTTCCTGTGAAAGTTCCTTTAGCTTGTAACTTAGATAGTAGTGCGGTGCTATCAATAGTTAAATGTTATATGAATTGGTTATAGAAGTCAGCAAATACTATAGGGGTTTTTATAACCATTGTTTAAAGTAAAGTAATGATTAGCGACTGTTTAGCCATACATTTTTGACGTTTAAACGTCTCTTAACTTTAAGCAATGTTTATAAATAAACGAGATTATGTTTATCCTTCAAATGAATCTACTGGACAGCCTGCTCTGATTTTAATTAATTACATTACAAAAAAAAACGATGTTATACCAATCAGCAGACAGATTGAACGGGGTTAATTTTGGCTAGCCAGAGACGTCACGAGATAAGATGTAATCAGGTAAGATAAAAAGATCTCAACGCCAGCGGAATTAATTTAGATCCGAAGTTGCATCATCAGTCGAAATAAATAAAAGTTAATCTAGAACACTTATGGCATCGCTTCGTGTTATAAACGTGGGCAACTTTGAGCTAGATAAACATTATGAAACGATTTTAGTTTCACTACTAAAACTTACAAAGTGTTTGCAAAACTCTTCGACATAGACTAATAAAGATTTAGCACTATTATTGTATATTTTCAAGGCTTTATTTAGTGCGGTGCTTTAAACTTCCCAGCATCACGATTGTCTGCTACTATTAATAAGTTAGATTCGAATAATCAGAATTTATTCGGCTAGATTTTATGCTCTTCAATATTTAGTTTATTTTTCCCAAAATTGACAAAACTTTTTAAAATTTAATAGCTCAATTTTAAGTGGTAGGGCGATTCATTTGAATTACTTCCCTGTCTGGCCGGAGCGATGGCGCCGGCGCCCCCCAATTTTAAACGCTGGGGTAGCGCAGCGTTTAAAATTCTGTCGCCTGGCCAACAGCCAGCTCGACTTCTCCTTGATAACTTCATTCAAAGCTTACAAATTTTCATTTAAACTTCTTATAGAATAAACAATTTGGATAATTAGTAGGCAGGTACAGTGCAATTCATTATTTTTCGGGCCAGGCACATTTCATTTGCCTGTGTTTTCGTCTTTGTCGGGGACATTTTTTCTGTTCTTTTCTTACGTTTTCAATTTTAATGCTTTTAGTTCTTCATCTTCTTCGTCAGCGACAATTAACAGAACAATAAATAACTCAACATTAGTTTTATTTATTATTCTGCAAATTGACAGCACTTTACCGACTGTGCCTCATATTTCTCTGAACTCTTTCACCAGTCTTTAAGCCGAATTCTGTTACCTTCGGTATCATTTGTTATAAATTCGTGGATAGCATCATAAATTATACACATGCGCAATTTGCCTTCAAATATATCGGTCTCACCATCTCTTACAGCTGATTTGAGTCTGGTCCTATCGTCATCCGCCCCCGCGCTGATCCCGCTGACGTCATCAGTTAATCGTGTATTAGATATACGGAAAGTATTAGAAAATTAGAGGTCGATGCACGACTCGTTATTTTCCTACATCTCATATCTATTACTGCACGTTTTACCTATCGTAAGATATTTCTAGCTATGCTGTGTCTATGTAATTTTTTGTTTGTCTTCGTCGTCTGGTATAAATTGGTCTTTGTCTGCGGATTTACACGCATGATAAGTTTTTATTGCCTCTTAGATAATATTATGTAGACGTGGCTTAGGAAATGTGTTCACCTCAGACTTTACACTGCAATTTCTGTCCGATGTCACACCGTTTAGCTGACATATTCTAATGCATCCAACATGAATCATACTAAAAACTAATTATGTTACAGCGATGCTTTCTGGAATGTATATGAGACACAATGCTTTCAGGTTAATAGTACGCTTTTAAGACCATTAGCAAACCACTGTTAGTTAATAACGGGGGCGAGTAAATTAGTGCCAAAATCCAGCACAAGCTGTGGCACATTGTGGCTGGTTAGTTCTATTTCAGTACTCTTGACATATAATATTATGAATGTGGGTTGTAGATATTTGTTTAAAGAGAAACATTAGCGTACAGACCTACTTTATTGGAGTCTCCAGAAGAAATATTTTTTTCAAAAGAATCTAACCATCGTTGAAGAAATTAACCAATAGGTACTATCAACTTTTGCATTAATTAGGTAGCGCAATTTTTAATCAATAATATTCACTAGAAAATTACAAAAGTGCCAGATTTCTATGTTTGAAGATGTGAATTGTTTTCTTTCTTCTTGATAATGATGCTAATGCCTCTTACTACTAAGATAGAACTTTTATTTTTGAAATGTGACTAACGTAGGATCGTTTGTCATAATGCAAAAATGAAAGCCATTTCCGGTCCGTTACATGATCCGTATAATCCAATTTCATCCATTCACTTGGCCAAAAATAAGGAGAAACTAGAATCCTTTTCACCGAATATTCGGCTTGCTTGTTATACATTTCGTGACTGCTACAAAGCAGCTATGGCATTCCAAGATTTCGACAGTATTTGAGTAATGTTTGTCACGTGTTATTTGCTATTTTTGACTGACCTATATGCGAATCTGAGGCTATGAATGAGAGACTTCTTAGAACCTCTCACACTGTTTATCATGACTTCATGAGTGTTCTATTAAGAATTTGCCAAAAGGTCCGAAAGGTCATTTGTATCTGGCAAAGGTATCTTGTATTTAGAGACGTGGTACAATTGGAAGCTCTTTTATTCATATTTTGACGCGGTAGGCTAAGGTAAGCGCTGAAAATAAATAATGTGGCGCTTGAAGCCGCTAACAAATTATATTCGATAATGTAATGCAACGGGGGAATGTTCCGCCTACGAGTTTCAACCCACAGTCTTCTGGAAGCTAACATTTTTTTCATTCCTGGCTAAGAATATGCTGTAGGTAGCTTTTGAAATGTAAATATTTTGAGGGGACTGGGATCATAAAAAACTAAAGTCCCCGTCAAGAGAAGCTATAAATTTTGTAAACACACATTCAAGGTTCGCAATCTTTGGATCAAATAAAAAAACAGATTTGTAATGATTTTTATTTTTTTAAAGGGATATAATTATGTTAACACACATCTAATTCCTGTCGTAAGACGATTCCTAGTCTTCTGCATCTGCATCTGTATTCTGCAGCATTGACAGCGTCAGCGTGAACTTACTTCAAAATGGAGGCCCAAATGTTTACATTCCATGAGTCAGACGCGTTCCAGTACCACAAAACATTAAACGACAGCGCTTTATATCGCTAAAATATAACCCGACCAAGTAAAATTGCTCGTTAGTTTCGTATTACATAATTATGTTACTTTGATTTGATTGAATTTGGGATTTTTCGTTGATGTTGTTGATTGAATTGTCGCTACGTAACTTAGTAGAAGTTCTTTATTTACAAAATGTATAGCTTCTCGTGACGGGGACTTTAGTTTATCTTTAGGTAAAACACATGAAGTTATTAACACAGACTTACATAATAGCTGGAAGTTTAGAAAATTGTACTTAGCCCAAAAAGAGGAGTGACGATCTTTGCAGGGTGGGTGGGATCAGCTGGATGAAAGTTACCGAGAATCGAGCTGAATAGCGTGCAATTGGAGAGGCTTATATCCAGCAGTGGACTGCTGTAGGGTCATGATAGTAGTCCAAAAAAGTAGGTTGTAATAGATGCATTGACCTTTTTTCGAGTAATTCGAGTTAATTACAATAAATAAATTGCCTTTCATCTTTTACTAAAAGACAGAACAAGGTATAAATCTCAACGATATAGTCCTGTAGGCGTTTGTAACAGCGCCGCACCAATAAATAGAGTCATGAAGATATGCTCCAATACTCGTTAAATTTACCTTTTGCCGTAAACTTTGAATTCGGGTTAGTTTTCGGTTTGGTGCCAGCAATAATTACGTTTTAAACACCGTGATAATGTTAATGCCGTGGTATAACAAAGCTTAGAGCTAATTAAAAAGCAATGGAGCTTCGTAGTTTTATGTAGATTGCTATTAAAATTCTTCATTAATAAGTACTGGAAACTGAAGCTTCCACAGGGTTCACTCTAGTGTATATTTTACTGATCTGCCGTAATAAAACTATGTAGCTACACACCTTTTTGAATGCTGATCCCTTATATCTAATTACAACATAACATAGCATATTAGAATTAACTGTTATACCAGCAATCAAATTAAATTTATCTCCAATTATATTTCATCACCCTATTAGGAGATCAACACATCCCGCCGCAGAACAAACATTTCAGCGGATTAAATCATCTAAAACAAACGAAGCAGAGCATATATTCGTTTGCATGCGACATCATAATCCCATTGCACACGTCCAGTCGAATTTGTATCTACTTAAAGACGTGGATGTTTTATAAATAAAGTTATTTATATAGAAAAGTACCGTCAGCAACAACTCCTACGTCGCTTGGGCTATTTTTAAGAATTACTATAATGTTGGTATCGGGATCGCGTTGTCGTAACTTTGTGTTTAATGATGTTTGAGCATGTTGATATATACTTATTTATGGTTTAGATTGTGAGTGCTGTTTTTAGTTATCACCATCTGTAGCTACGATTATGTATTCTGTGGCTACGATATGCATTTCATGGGCGCTCTACTGTATTTTGGGTACATTTCAACTAGTATTAGAAATGGTTTACTGCACGATTCGTATGTCTAAAGATGGGCCGTTACGCTTACCAATCGTAGTTTTTCTAATGATTTTAATACTTGCCATGAGTTCAATCACTTCATGGCAAAGACTCCTGTCCAACCGATGAAGGAAAACATCGTGAGGAAACCGGCATGTCCTGGGTCCAAATTTTGGAAATATGAGACCTCCACCAAACAGCACAGCGCCCGCGTGGCGGATTACTACTCTCTGACGCGGGTCTCAGCTGTGGCATTGTAGGCTGATCTTGCATGGCATAAACTTCTCTCTTTCACATACATAGAAGGTACGAGCAATCACGCATGCTCACTACGTGTCAAGGTGGAGTTAGATCATTGAAAAATCAGGTTTCCTCACGGTGTTTTTCTTCACCGTTAGTCATATTTCTTTCATTCATTGAGAATTTGGGTCATTAGTCTTACATTTACTGAGGGGCTCGTGGCTAAATGATAACAGCCGCACGGGCTAAGTTTGCCGTGGTCGGTTCGCGAGGGTGACCATCCATTACAATATTGAGACCCCTCCTTGCGTCGGTCCCGAATGTTATTCGTAAATCTTTTATAGTCATTACGGGTGGTCTGAAGCCCAAAAGTCTGACAACCACTCTTACCAAGGGTTATCGTGTTACTCAGTAACTGGGATGTGGAGTTCAGATTGGTAGTCGCTCCATGTAAGATGCTGATATTCAGCTGCATCCGGTTGGACTGGTAGCCGACCCCAACATTTGAAAAACTTTGCAAAAGCTTGCTTCATTTGGTTTCTATTACTAAACTGTATTTTTGTCAAGGCTTAAGTACCCTTTGTTGGAACGGTTTTTATGATTGAATAATGAATCTTTTAACAAAACTTTGTAGATTAGTTCTAGTTGACGTCAGAATATACATATTTTATGGGGCAAATGCAGAGAAGTTTTAATAAATATATTCTAGTTTTAATGCAAATGTCAATTTGCGTAAATCGTGCACAGTACTTTTTGCCCTTGCAACTTACGGTGACCTCATCTTAAACATATTCAAATGGCTTCTGAGAATCTGTCTTTTGTCACCGTTCTTTATTTATCGATTAGTATTGTGCTCGTAGATACATCTGTCCATACTATCTATACTAATATTATAAATTCGAAAGTAACTCTGTCTGTCTGTCTGTATGTTACCTTTTCACGCCTAAACTACTGAACGGATTTCGATAACATTTGGGAGAGAGATAGATTGCATCCCGAGGAAGGACTTATGCTAGATTTTATCGACATACCTCGCGGGCGAAGCCGCGGGCGGAAGCTAGTCTTAAATAAAACAAAGTCGGGTTAGGTACACCGTTATAACTCAAGAACGGCGGGGCGGATTTTTATGATATTTGATTTGTTGGATTTGCCTCTCCCTCGAATAGCAAAAAAACTATTAAGACATGGGAAAAATTCACGTTTTCAAATTAAAATTCAGTACGCGGGGTCAGATACGAGTACTTTGAAATAAATTGCACCAGATTGGATTTGTCATCATTGATAAACATGATTATTTTATTTCTTAATCATCATCACCTCCCTTTATTTCAATATTGAGGTTGGCACAGCAAGTCTTCTTCTTCAATACATTTCTTTAAGCTGTCATCTCAGTAGTAGGTAACCCTCTTTGTGAACATTATTCTTACACACAGGCTATCTATCGATTTTCTCTGTTCTTTTCACAGATATCATTCACACGCAAAACATGTTAAGGAATTTTATTTATTTTATGGCCATAGAAACTAGGTAAATGTCATGAATGTGTATCGGTTTGAGTTATATTGTTGTCCTTTCTTTCTACTTTACGGCAGTAGAGTGAAATGGACTACTTTCATTTGGCTCAATAAACTTTCTCCTAGGTTTTGTCTGAGAGTAAATAACTGTTAACTCATAGTAAGTCGACCTTTTTGTTAGTTGCTTATGGTCAACTATGATGAAGCATTGATCATCATCTGCCTAGCCTTTTTCCAACTATGTTGAGGTCGGCTTCTAGTCTAACTGGATGCAGCCAGATAGTTAAATACCAGTCCGGCCCACGGCCCACTGTCTCTCACAGAGTGGAAGCCTGTGTCCCAGCAGGAACATTATAGACTGATTATGAGCTAAAATTTAATAATTATCTGATCTGTTTTGAAAGGGTTTACCATCGGGATACTACTGTTGTTTATTTGCTTATCCAGTTTCTTTACGTAGGTACTCTTTATTATGAAACGCTCGGATATCGTAAAGCAAGCGAAACAATAAACTCTTTGTAAAAATCTCAACATTTCGCAATTATTAATAGTCAGACGCCTACGTCCCTGTCTACGACCAGCACACTAACCCATTTTTCATGTTTCAATCTTACAAGTTGTGTATATTAGTTAGATTTTTTTCTTTTATTTTCAATACTGACAATTGTTAGAATGTTTTATCCTTGGCTTACTTTTAAGTCCTTGTGACGTCGGTAATGGTTTCAACTTTCAGCGTTTTTGAGTTAGGTACGCTAAGTTACATTGTGATACAATTTCTAAGATTGTATTAAACAACAGGCATTTATAGTGCAACAGCAATTTCACAATTACAATGATTCGACTGTAAAGCTGTTGAAATTAGCATTAAAATATAGAAAGTTTTTAATTTGCGAAGAGTAATTAACAAACAATTTAACCATTTAGAATATTTAAATGAAAACAACGTAGGGTATAAAACTTTTGATGCATCAGCAGTTCCAAGGACAGAATCCCGAATAGAATGTATAACTGCGTATTTCCCTCTTCATCCAAAATCTAAACTAGTTTTACACAGCACCATAACAAATGAAAGCTCCCACCGCATCATTCCACACCGCACCTCTAAACTCAAATGTTTAGCGCTAGCCCATACACTATAGACATCAAATCATTGGCGCTTGTGTTTGTTCTTGAAACACCCGGCCTCAACCTTACTTCACTGATAAAAATAACCCATCACACGGCTGCGACTAATCTGTCGCTAATTCTTTGGTTTAGTCTTGCCAAATGTATTATTAGAGCGATAACCTGTCTCTCGTAGCACCTGATCGGTTCACTTTCGGTCTTTCGGAGCTGGGGATTAAGAAAAACGTGGTTTATATGCTTCTCTAGAAGTATCGTTCCTGGCTTAAAGTCTTTTCCGATGTCTGTTTCACAAAGTTCGCGAGAGAAGTGTTTCAGTAGATATGTAAAAGCACTCGCTTCTGTGTGTGCGATGGTGAGTGCTTTGCACCCTGAAGCTGCTTGATAAAACAAATATTTAATTTCTTAAAGTGGTGCGACGACTGTCGTGTCTGAAACAGAAATATTTACGGAGGTAGGTATAGTTAAGTCATAGGTGTAAAAAGTCAAAAGAGCGATGAAGTGTCGGAACACGCAGACCAGAAAATATTTGATAAAAATATTGCATTGATGGCCGTTAGCGTGTTTGCTAACCACCTTAATGCTTAATGATTTTAAATCATGTAGATAGGTAATATGGCTATCGTTTTCGTAAAAATCAAAGATCCTTCTACAAATAGTTTTGTGGTTAGCAGGTATAGAACAGCACATGCCTAATAATCCTAAAACTGAAAGCTTTAAATTTAAAGCACGTGCTATCAACATTGTGCCAGAGAGGTGGATTACACCTGTCATCCGTAATACTCGTACTCTACTGAATTAAACATTATCCAGTTCTTAATTGTAAGGCTTAAAAAACGTCTTACAGCTGCGCATCGCGGTTTCACCCGCATAAGTCTCGAATCCGCGGGTATATCGTAATGAAAAGTATCCTATGTCCTAATCCAGGTCATGGTCTACCCATGTGCCAAATTTCATCCATATCCGTTCAGCCGTTTTAGCGTGAAAGCGTATCAAAGAAATAAACATTTCTTTAGAATATTAAGTTTAGTTTTTAAGTCACACCGAACAGTGAAGGGACTAGAGCTGAGTAGTGATACGACTCAAAACATGACAGAAAATGTATTTCGGGAAAAGTGTCATTTTAATTTTAAACGTGTCTCCTGATCATCTTCGGAACTAACGAATGTCAATAACCACAATACTGTCGTGACGAGGTCAATGTCCCTGTTTTCAGTTATTCTAAAATAGCACTTCCATAGGATACTTCGGTAGAATGCGGTCACAGCGATGACTGACGGTCGACGGTCAAAACTCTTCGACCGTTTTATTACTATTCCTAACGATGAATGGCAAAAACTTGGGCGTAAACCCTGATTGAGATTGTTCGAACTCTTTAGTGTTTTTGGCATAATATCTCCTCATTTCATACACAAATTTATAAGAGGGCGGGAGCATAAATAAATAAAACAATTGTGTATGGCTTTCGAATATCTATCTTAAAATACAAAAATCTGTTCTGAATTTTCCTTTACTTATATTTACCAAAAACAATTGTGTAAATGGCGCTGGACATATGTCATGTATTTTTTTTTGTTCCATTTCAAAGAACTTTTTTTATTTATCTTGATCGAATTTTTTTATCGATCTCTTCGAGAAACGGCTTAGTATTTAGATCGAGCGAGTGCTCTGAAGAATTCTCTTAGTCTAAAAAAAGCAAGTCAGTTCAGTTTCAATTCATTATCAACTTTCTTTACTTCACTAACTTCAAGGCAAACCCCGGACAACATCAGAATTATTTACGTTGCAAAAGAAAACCAACCCACCTTCGCTGAAGGATACCTAGATATGGACTAATTACTAGTAAGTTTATATATATATGCACCCTTCAATACATGGCTATGTGCCTACTACACATTCTTCAAGGCAAACCCCGGACAACATCAGAAATTATTTACGTTGCAAAAGAAAACCAACCCACCTTCGCTGAAGGATACCTAGATATGGACTAATTACTAGTAAGTTTATATATATATTCAATACATGGCTATGTGCCTACTACAAATTACCTACTAATTAAGTATTAGTAGTAAGTACGTAGTAGGCACATAAGCTATGCTATGTTTGTTCCTTCCTCAAGAATTGGGCTATCAAATGCAAATAGAATTTTTCAAATCAGACGGTTCCAGAGATTATCACGTTCAAACAAACTCCTCAACTTTATTATTAGTATAGATATATACCTAGATGTGTGTTGTGTGTGACTTGACATACAATAAAGAGTTATCTATCTACACACAGTTTATAAGGTCTGGGTCATCTCGTTTACATACAAACTCACGACTAACCCTTTTACGAGCTGGTTAGCCTTGGTTGATGCAGGATCGCAGGCTGATGTCATCGGCACAGGAATACAGCGTGCAGTTCCTATTACATTGTTGTATGTTCCTATTACATACAACATTGTTGCTAATAGAGTTGAAGACAGTTTGTTGTCGTTTGGAATTAGATTGGTGGTCGTAAATGTGTTCTCGTAATATTGTTCATGAATGTTTCTTGATTGCTGCCATGTGCGATTTCGTGTTCTATGTATTTTGTTTGAGAAATACATAATGTTATATTTTGACTGTTTACTTTGTCTAAATTGTCTCTTCTTATGTGAGGTTAATTGCATACCTACTATTTTAACTATTCATCTATAAGCAATTGCCTGTGGTTTCAGAATCGTATCCTATGGAAATTTTATCGTTAACATAAACAAAAAGTATATTACCTAAATAGCTTGGAGCACACTTTACCTACATACAATAATAGCTAGAATAATGATGAACTCACACTAGATCGTGTCACCAGAACACTATTAATAGTCGGACTTTTAATTAGCTGCAGTAAAATTAGAGCTTACCTATGTGTTACTCAAATGACTGAAATTGGCGTCTTTTTGCTTTTCGCGGCCATCAACCAAATCTTGTTAGAAAAACAAGATTTGGTTGATGGCCGCGAACAGAATAACGCGTACAGAATAGTGTAACAAACGAAACTTATTTTTTTTATTTTTTATTTGGCTCACCAACAATTGAATACACTGACACAAAGATATGAGATACATTCAATAGACTTATAGACTAGTGTACCAATTTCTTACAGGTAAGCACATCATGCATTACTAATTTATCAATTGATATTGAGCGCCTACTTAAAATAAGATGAGTTCATATACTCGCCGAACATAATCAAATTAAAATCATAATTAAAATTAAAATCACATACAATCAAATGAAGAATAAAAATACAATTAAAATCAAAACTGAAATAAAAACAATCATGATTATATATAAGCATCAATTTACGATCAAAATAATCATAAAATGAAAAGGAATTAAAATCATAATTAATTAAAATCATTATTTAAATTAAAATCAAAATTAAAATCACATGCAATCAAATCAGAAGTAAAAATAAAAATACAATTAAAATCAAAACTGAAATAAAATCAATATTAAAATCAAAATCATAATTAAAATCAAAATCATTATTGAAATCAAAATCAGCACTAAAAATTAAAATCAACACGTAAATTAAAATCAAAATTGAATTTACTTACACTAAAATGATTTTACAAGTTTTGGTACATAATATTTCGGAACTTACCAAGTGAGTCAGAGTGCACATCAACAAGATCACTACAGTTGTTTAATAATTTACATAGGCGGGGGATTGGAGAATTAGCACCAAGGACGGTTCTGCGAAGAGGAGGACGCAAGGGGGTTATAGGAGCTCGTGGGCTTTTCGTGGGTACACGGATTTTGATCTTGCTCAACAATTGGGGACAGTCAATTTTACATCTTAAAATTTTAAATAAAAATAACGAATCCAGTAAGTCTCTCCTCTTCTGTAGGGATATCATCTTGAAATGCAAGAGTCTTTCTTTGTATGACCGTTTCTTTTTAGCTATCTCGGAAGAGTATGCTAAATGCCACAGAAAGCGTTTTTGAACCCTTTCCAATCTTAGTGTGTGGGTGGCATAATGAGGTCTCCATACGGTGCTGCAATATTCCAACGAGCTACGGACCAAACAATTGTAAAGCAGAATTTTAGTCTTATTGCGTCGAAAACAGGTAACATTTCTTATGACAAACCCAAGCATTCTAGAGGCTTTTTTAACTACATTTTCAATGTGGGATATAAATGTTAACTGCCTATCGAACAAAACTCCCAAGTCTCTTATCTGTTCCACTTCCTGAATTAAGTTGCCACCAATGTAACAAGCAGATCGTGTTAATTTAGTTTTTCTAGTAAATTTCACATGGTAACACTTGCTGATATTTAAGCTCATATCGTTATCATCACACCACTTCACTAACATGTCAATATCTTGCTGTAGGAACTCAACATCAAGGTCTGATTCAATTATTCTGCAAAATTTTAAATCGTCAGCATACATGTAACACTCAGAAAATTTCAACTCATTGGCGAGATCATTACCAAATAAGTTAAACAAAACTGGGCCAACATGTGAGCCCTGTGGGACGCCAGATGTGACCTTGTAGGAGTTTGATTGGTAGCCATTGAGGGCAACAAAGAAGGAACGACCATCGAGATAGGATTTAAACCAATTAAGGAGGGCCAGTGATGCCGTAAGCAGTTAATTTATGCACAAGTATAGTATGGGGGACGCGATCAAAGGCCCTGCTAAAATCAGTATATATTACGTCTACTTGTTTCCCAGCGTCAATGGCAGTCGTTAGGGTCTCCATGAAAGTCACTAGGTTTGTGCATGTAGATCTGGAACTCACAAACCCATGCTGGGAATTACTAAGGTAAAGCTTCAAATGAGACTGCATGTAGGGGCAAATCAAGGACTCAAAAACTTTGGTGAGGGTAGATAAAATTGAAATCGGCCTATAGTTACCTACATAATTACGATCACTGCCTTTATGAATTGGTACTACCTTTGCTATCTTCCAAATATTTGGAAAAATGCCGGACGCAAGTGATCTATTAAATATTTGTAATAAGGGCGCTACCAAAGGCGAAGCACACATAGAGACAAAATAAGGAGGGTAATATTTAACATGCATATCTCTAAACCCAGTACGAAATGAGTTATTAAGAAGTGTCATTTTACTGCAGCTAATTAAAAGTCCGACTATAGAAGCCTGTGAATGCCCGGGTAACTTAGGTAGTCGGTAGAGTATTAGACTCTTAATCTCAGGGCTCAGGGCCATGTCATGTATTATGGTCATCTTCCTGTATGCCAATTATCCAAAACCATTCAGCAGTTAATGCGTGATTCAGAAACCAACATCTTTACAACATTTGCATTTGTCGAGACCAGCGACCCGCCCTTGCTTCACACGGGGTGCAATGGTAGCATTTCAAAACATCAAGATTTCTGTGCTATACGTATGTTAAATTTGTATGTCAATTTAATACGTGACATAGGAAAATCATCCGAATTATATGCTCTTAATGAGAGTGAAAACTACAACAAAATCTATTGTGAAGATTAGAAGATCTAAGTGGTCACTCTGTGACAAAAGTGCGACTTTGTTTAATACTATGTACCTATGAGTAGATGTTATGTAGATTGTGCTAGTATAAAATGTGAAATAATACAGATTATGACAGTTTGTTGTCATGTGAAATTAGATTGGATGTCGTAAATGTCCGCCGTCGGTTGAGACTGGTCATCTCTTAACTGCCAAGGCTTGTTTTTAACCTTATGTCTTGAATTGCTTCTTCATTTGTGTCTTTTTACATTGTTCTCACATAAAGAAGCAACAAGAATAATGTACCCAGGATTTTGTAATATCTTGATTTAAAAGAGTGTCCATAGAGTTTCTTGCCCGTTCTTCTCCATAGAGATCTACGTTTTGGAATGGACAACTAGCTTCAACTTTCTGACTAACTGACAGACTATTTAATTTTGACAATTCAAAAGTGCCTGTACAAGGTTTAATTGAAATAAATGCTTTGAGTTTGAGTTTGTGTTATTTCAGTGTTCTGATGCACTCACATACTCACGTTTATAAAAATTACTTCAATGGAGACCATGTGCGATTTTGTGTGTTTGTTTGTGCAACTATGTTGCTGCTAAACAGAGAAATAATATTATTTGAGCAGTAATTTAGTGTTATTTAAGTGTTTATTTTGTATTTTGCTTCTCTTCTTTATGTAAGGTCATTTGCATCTGCTAATAATAGTTATATCAGAGGGATAATTATCGTAATTTTAAGAACGTTCCCAGTCTGATCTCAGTCTCAATCTGTCAACAATATCTCTAATTTTAATTACATTTTTTATTACGGGAATTGGCCTTCAGAAGACCAATTCTGGTAAATAAAAACGTTCAAATCATTGGGGCCTATAAAGGCAGAATCATAAAAAGATGAATCATAATGGACAGTTACCTGTTAAGTTAATGGTATCAAATCCCATTGGTGAAGGATTTATCAGTTATTTTTTTATCTATACCAATCAATCCAATCCAAATCCAATCCCAATCTCTTTGATTATACCTACGTGGTGCAGCGTATCCTTCTATGATTATGCCAAAGTGGCCTTTTTAGGCCCCCTGGTCGCAATCTCATCTCAGCGACAATCAATGTCAAAAACTTGTCAGAAATGTAGGGCAGCTAGAGGTATTTTTTAAAGATTGAGACCCTGTGTAAATTCTTAAAATTACAAGAATTGGTCCTCTAAACTATCTTCAGATTTCAGATAGGATCTTACGATTGTCACGTTTAAATAGCAATGCCTTACAGATAGACGAGTTGTTGGTTTTGCTCCTCTTTTTTAATAAGGAACTAAGGAGTTGCGTTGCATTAGGCCTGGATATGTAAAACTTATGAGCATTAAAAAAAAATCTGAATCATTTTGAAGGATATTGCTAATCCATTGTTTCATGTGTTCGAGAAATTTGTCTGCTCAACAACGTGCCTTTAAAACGCAATGAATGTTGTTGAACTGTCAAAATGAAAGACTGCTTATATAGTGTGTTAGACAAATTATCCCGCTCTTTAAACAGGCACTTACTAATTATTATAAGTTAATTAGTGTGTATTAATAGTATAAAATCATTTTATGAGACTGATAATGGCGTGTGATAGTTTGTCGAAAGGTTGCATGCAAACTTTTAACATTGGTTTTAAAACATAATGTTCGTTAGGTGGTGTTGCATGCAGGCAAACCTAAAGTTCAACAACCGTATTATTATTATGGGCCGTACTGATTACGTAATCAATACATAAGAATTTCTTCCTTTCCTATAAACTTAGTCAACAGAACCACTTTTGACTAAATTTCACAAACAGCAGGAAAACCACTAAACAACAATGCTAGTCCAGTACAAAGGTACATACTCGTAGGTACGTAAATCACGCCTGAATTCCCCGAAAGGTTAGACACAGGTGTACTTATAGTGAGCAGTGGTAGCCAAGTGGTAAGGGCCGCGACGTACGAGTTGTAGGTCGTAGGTTCGAACCCAGACCGTCGATTTACTTTGTGTAAATTATTCCATCACCACTGCTCTTAAAATGGTGAAGGAAACATTGTGAGGAAACCGGCATGTCCTAGAACCAAAAATTCGAAGATATGTGACATATGCCAACCCGCATTGGGCCCGCGTGGTGGATTACGGCCCACTCCCTCTCACAGAGAGGAGGCCTGTGTCTCAGCAGTGAGAACGTTACAATTATGATGAATTATTATGATTATGTACCAATCTTTAGGGCCCACGTAATAGGGGGCGAGCCTATTGCCATCAATCGGGCATAGGTACATCCAGCCTCCAGGCCGCTACAGGGAAAAACCCAATACCACTTTGTCCGGACTGGGAATCGAATCCAGGAGCATCAACCTCAGCAGAAGCAATTGCGACCACTAGAAAAACACTATTTAGTTTTCATGCAAACGTACCAAGTCGCGAGCAAGCGCTAATCTATATATTGAACAAACTTTTAGAAATCATTCAGACCACCAAAATAAGGACGATCGTAAAAAAATATGTAAGAAAAACGCATAGATAACTACAAGAAAAATAATAATCAGCTAACAAAAATACACTAATGTATTATTTATTATTTTAGGTTAAAATAAATCACTTTAATAGGTAAGTGTTTTTTTTTTTTTGTGGTTGGATGTCTTTAGTTAGACGTAGGTACTGAGCGCTGTGTTAAAAATTTTCCATCTATTTTAATGGGACCCTGTATAAATGAAACAAAGTCGGGTTAGTTACACCATTTATAACACAAGAACGGCTGAACCTTTGCTTTGTTGGATTTGTCTCCGCCCCGAATAACAGAATAACTAAACATTTAAGAACAAAAAATGGTGAAGAAAATTAATTTTCTCATACATTCGTTCTTATTGATTCGGAAGCGGTGTGAAGTTTGACGGGTCAACTAAGTAGTTCCAAATTTTTTACCAGAGTTTCAGCCTTTCCAGTTTTCTAGATACAGACCGAAGTCCATCAAAGCGTCGTTAAGCCAGCCAGACTAAACGTCTAGCGTGTACACAAAACATTACACTCGAGAGTTCATCGCAGTCGGTTAAAAATAACCCGTGTTTGTACCACACACACTATCTGGGTAACAACCTGCATCACTTGCTGATATATGGATAGACTATTGAGTCCATCTGCTGACGTTTCCTAAATCCAGAAGCTCCCTAACATATCTTTTACTAGCAGCGCCCCGCGGTTTCACCCGCATAAGTTTCGATCTCGTGGGAATATAGAAAGTTTTAATCGTGGTTATAAACTATCTGTGTGCCAAATTTCATCCAAATCCGTTCAGTAGTTTTTGCGTGAAAGAGTAACAGACATCCATCCTCACAAACTTTCGCATTTATAATATTTGTGGGAAGTAGGATTATAGGGACTGATTTACTTCAAAAGTTTAGCCGGTCTATTGTGTAAAAACTCACCTCGAAAACTGAGGGTGATGCGAGCTTGAAGTGAGCTGTCATTAGTGTCAATCCGTAGCGTCAGGTGGAATGACAGTTCACTTTACCTAAGTTTTCACGGTGAGGTTAGACCAGCTGGTATTTTATCATAAGATAAGGAGGTACTAGCGTTGCCTTGCAATGCCCTCACATTAGTCAAATTAAATTCGTATTAAGTACGGTCGACGTCGTAATTACTTTACCAACCTAAGGTCTAATGACACTTGAACGTCCTAAAACGTATATATGTTAAGGCGCTCCCTCACCGGGAGCAGTCCCCTGTAATGTAACCTTTACCAGCGATATATCTATGTATTAACCTATCCTGCTGTTTTAAATTATTTCTCTACACTACCTAGCTGCTGGCGGCCTGGGCAGTCTACTTGCAAAACTCTAGCCGTTGCAGTAACATCTTGGATTGTTACATTAAAGGCGAATGCTCCAGATGAGGCAGCGCCTTTACAGTTAGGCCTCAACCTTAGTGAAATTTCAATTTCCTGAGAATTGTTCTCAAAAGTGGTAATGCAATTATGAGATCGATGATACCTACTCATTGGTGGAACTAAGAAGTCTTGCCCCTAACTTAGAAACCTGAAAGCCAATTCCTGTAATTAAAAACGTTCAAAATCTGTTCGTAATCTCATCTCAGCGACAATCAATGTCAAAAACTTGTCAAAAATGTAGGGAAATTAGAGGTATTTTTGACAGATTGAGACAAATCAGACTGAGAAATAAAATTACGAGAATTGCCCTCAGATTAGTAACTGTACTTACCTAATACATCTTTGAAACACAAATGAATTTCGATATAGTAATTAATTAACACTGTCTATTGCTTATGATCGATTTAACATCTAACTCCTGCAATTAGTTCAACAAACACGTATTCTCAATTACCGGTTCCAGTTAATCCCAGCGTTTGCCTAGGTATTGGTAGCTCTCGTTTCTTAGCGTACGTGACTGCTAACCGCCCGCTGATCACGCGTCGCTCTGAAAGGAAATACCCAACTTTAACTAATGTTACTTCTATTTTGTGTTACCGTTTTGTAGCTTTTAGTGTTGAATTGTGTGTAAGCCCTCGTAACTACGGGCAATATTCGTACGCGACGATTTCTATCGCTCACTGGATTTTAAACGCCCAGCTTAGCGCGGAGAGTCGAAAATCCAACGGCGTATTTTTTTGACGCGTTGGGATGCACTCTTTTGGAGACCGAGAGTTCAAAATGCAGATAGCCCCTTCATTGATGCTGACATCTCGCGCGTGGAACACTTGCATGCAGGAAATGCAGAAAGCGATAAAAAAAAATCGCTTTAAAAATCACTCGTGCGTACCTGGGCTCAGGTTTAGAATAGTAGGTCCCTACTTACTATATACATTAAAAGCTGGGCTTATTTGTAGATATCTCTAAACTTTAGTATTCCCACTCACATGCACTGAAATATGCAAGAGAGCCAAGTAAGGAAGATATATTGCAATAACGATAAACTATTGGTGATAAATAGTGATTTTTCAGCCGTATTAACTGTCAAGAATAGTAATGTAAACTACTTTTTTAAAGAGAAAATACATAAATAGTCCTCTACACTGTATCAGGCAACAACGACCCAGACTTATTTCATTCCTTTCGTGAGCGCTCTGGTGACTTGCAAAACCAAATTTGGTCTTGAAAACCCGGTCACACCGTGTACAAAAGAGCTGATCAGCATCATTGTATGTGTAGGTATATGAAGGCTTTGGGCGAATTTGCGTACCTAATTGGCACTTCTTGTCTACAGAGAAATACACTGCTAATGCCAATGACATTAGATCTTCAAAAACGGCACAATATCACACTTTTCAAAGACACGTGGAAGTAGAACGGCATGTCGTAACTAACTATTGGGAGCATAAAAGAGTTAAGATGAAGAAAACTTTCTTATCTAACTTGCAAAGTTTTGACGTGCCACTAGTGGACGGGCGGAACGCATTTAGCCTATCTATCCGTTTTTAGAGTTCCGTACCCAAAGGGTAAAAACTGGACCCTATTTAATTACTCAGACTCCACTGTCCGTCTGTCACCAGGCTGTATCTCATGGACCGTGATAGCTGGACAGTTGAAATTTTCACAGATGCGCTATATCAAAAAATACTAAAAACAGAATAACATAAATATGGGGGCTCATATACAACAAACGTGTTTTTTTCGGCGTTTTTGCCTTGTGGTACGGAACCCTTCGTGTGCGAGTCCGACTCGCATTTGGCCAGTTTTTATTTATAACTAGCTTCTGTCCGCGACTTCGTCCGCGTAAAATTTGGACCCGTCGCATCGCATCGCCTGCCCGCGCTATTACTTCGATTTCGCTCAGCATTCTTTCTGTTTTTTTTTTGTTTTTGCTCGGCTTATAATGGCTCTAGCGTGATGTTAAGTAACCTATAGCTTTCCTCAAGAATTGGGCTATCAAATCAGAAAATATTTTTTAAATCCAACTTGTAGTTTCAGAGATAAGCGGGTTCAAACAAACAAACCCTTCAGCTTTAATTCGGCATTAGCTAATGGTAACTAAAAACTTACTAACATAGACAGAAAAAAAAAAACTATGCCAAAAAATATTTAGAGAAGTTCAAAAGTTAAGAAAAGAAAAAGAAACAAACCCTAGCTCACAAACGTCTGAAGCAAACTCTCTTAACCATGACAAGGACTGTCAATCATACGATTGACATAACTTTCTGCTACACGGCTCGCGAAGACATACATACACTACATACACGATCTCACCTGACCTAGCTCCAACAATGCTAGCTCAGATTTCTAGCCCAGCCCGTCAGACCGGTTCGGCTATCTCCTTTGTCCAAGTCTCGATACACCTCATAAACGTAGGCGTTAAGATATGTGGTGCCCTTTATTATAAATATAATGGGGAGGGTACTGATATGGATGTAAATGATAATGTTTGTATATTTTACCCGCGTAGACTAAGTATGGAATTGGTAGTGATTTGTTAGGTTAATGGTCTGTTTTGTCAGCTCTTGATAAGTTAGGTTGACATATCTGGTTAATAATTTAGACAAATGTATCAATTATTTAGTTTATCTGGTAGATAGTGCCTATCCGGATATTTTGAAATGGCCCCTAATTCGTTTTTGTAGCAAAACATTATTTATGCGTCTTTCGATCTTTAAATAAGTGGGTAGTAATATTGAAATTGAAATGTTAAAGGAAATAAGTATTAAAACACTGAAAGCTATATGGTTTAAGTGCTTCAATACTTATTTCTTGGTCTTTGCTAAAATTAACAGTAATGGCATCCTTACCGCTGTTTTAGGCAATGGCGATACTGATAAAGACCGGCAGGAACCAAACGAAAATAAACATCACCAAACTAATGTAATTACAGATCTGCCTCCAATCTAAGCTAAGGTTAATAAAATTCTTAAAACTTCAATATAGCACTGAGTAACAATACAATGGAAAGATATTGGGAAGGATTTATTGGAATGGATATTGGAAAGTACTATCAAAGTTTTTATGAAAATAAGCACTAATGATGACCGTATTATGGCCGCTATTTTAGTCAATGAAGATATTAATAAAGTCAGGCATGAACCAAATGCTAATAAACGTGATCTGTAAACTGATTTACTAAGCAAAGCTCAGCCTCTAATCTAAGCTAAGGTTAATAAAGTTGTTAGAACTTAGTAATAAGTTAGTGTATCTTAGCGTTGAATCTAAACGTTTAGAGCCTGTAGGCATTGATTGCATGAAGATATCTTTCAATAACAGCATAAAGGTTAATTGGTGTTTGTTTAGCCTTTCTAAATAAACCTGTGCTTATTTATGAGAATTTCTCATTGGACTAATACAATATAGCTATACATACATAGTATAAAACCAAGTCGCTTTTCGTGGTCGTCTATGTGTCTGCTTAAATCTTTTAAACTACTTAATGGATTTTGATGCAGTTTTCACGGTCATTTAGAAGGTTTTGTGTGTTTGTTGTCAGGTTTATTAATATTAATTTAGATGTATTGCATTGCGAATCTCGATGTTTTTACGTGTCACCATTGTATCCGTGCAACGCAGGGGCCAGTTGTTAGTATACCAATAGTGAATAGATTGAATGCGACCTTATAGAATTCAATGGCTACAACTTATTACAATTCCATCGGTATTTATGTATGACTGTATAATTTCAATAAGTTTAGTAATTTTGATGCGACCCTTCTAGGCCTAAAGGTTTCCACCTGTAATACAAGCTAACATTGGTATAAACTATGATGATCAAATCAGTGAAAAGCTAGCTCATCAACAAGTACCATAGCAACACGATCATCCTTGAAGAATAATTCATGAATTAGAACGACTTAATGTAATCACCTATCCGGTTCCTATGCGGAGCGATGATCTCACTAGAGTCGCATATTTGCTGAATCCAGTTGGAATTCTGCGTTACTGCATGGTAAAGGTGGTCTTAATTACAGATATATTTTCGAACCTAAAGCCCTATGAAGGGCATGGCCAAAGAAAAAAGATACAACCAAGCACGCGTAATCTGCTGATACATTATTCAACATAATTATCACAGTAGTTTACGCGCGGTTGAAAATTTGTCACATTAGTTTTGCGATAATTTTCTTTCGAGAATCTGGCCCATAGAATCAGATTGGTCAGTAGACAATAGGAAAGAAAGGTTCTGAAAAGCCTTTGATAATAAGATTAGACTGATACTAGCATCAACATATATTACTGCGTTTACAAGTCACTACTACTAGCAAAATTTTAAAGCATGTAATGATGTTAATTTACCTGATATTCTTGCACCGCCCCTATAAGATATAGGCTGACCTATCCTGACACCGACACAGCCCACAGCTTGGATACTAGTGAATAAATAAATACATTACGCGTCTTAATATAATCTGGTTTCAAGTTCCTCTGAGAGCGTTGATCCCTATCCAGTGCGAAACTTTCGTCTCGTATTGTGTCGCCAAATCCGTTCGCTTTAAGTGTTGTGCACGGATTTGTGGAGCTTGGGTCTTGGGAGCGTGGGTGTGCGTATGTTTTGTTTAGGCAAGGAATAAAAGCAATGGTAGATCATTTAGAAATGTTAGATTTGCTGTTAGGTTAACTAACATGGTATTGGTGTATTGAGTTATTTTATATGAAAGTTCTAGTTCAACTTAGACAAGTTGCACTTGCACAGTATCTATTCTGAAGTGCAAAAGTTTTGCACTTCAGAATAGATACTGTGCAAGTGTCAGTGTGTGGAAGACACCACAGGCATCGACATCGGCTCAGTAGCTTCTAGCCAGCTTCTGTATCTTCAAAGTATTTTGTAGTTAGGTTGATCATCTTCATCATAATTTAATTAATAAACATGCCTATGTTCACTGCTGCATTCAACTCTCTCTTCCAAGACTTGAGAGCTGCACCAGAAAACTTTGACCTAAAACTTTGTATCTAAGCAACATAACCATGCGTGAAGATTATTCAAGTGTTGTTCAAACTTATACAGATAGATTGAACAACATCTCTGTACAGTTTAGATTCAAGCACAAACCTTGAGCCGACCTGGCGTAGTACGGAGTTTCAATAGAATAAGAGGTCAACTGATACTGGTTTTGTTACCAGTGACTTGCGGCCTACCTTACGTAGACAATGCGACGTCTCTTCTCCTCCGTGTCGTATTGCGAACCGGACTGACCGGATTGGCACACTTTTGTGTGTAGGTATGGTCGTACTTAGATTAAGTAGAGCTGAAGTTGCGTCTTTTAGGAATATTTCTAAGATTGATTTTAATATATGTATTTTTTAAAAGGGCCGCAAGACGTGTTATTTCTTTTTGTTGTATTTTTTAAGGCGAGGTAATTATGGCTTAATTTTTATCAGGGAAAGGTGGTGTTATAAATTTTAACCCTTTTTATCTGTCTGTCTGTAGCACCGAAACGGAAGGACCTATTTCATTGCTGATTTCTTCCTCAATTTAGTGCATCACTAATTCGAGGTTTAGAAAACTCCCAACTATTTACATGTAAAACACAATGCCTCGATTCTCTTGTGTCATTCATTGCATACGGTTGCATTACCTACGCCATTTCTATATTTGCAATTCTAAACAATCGATGGTTACATGTAGGTTGATAATGTGTACATTCACTTGTTGAGTGGTCAAGAATGGGCCATTGCGGCTCCACCCTTGTGTCTTAAGGTGCCACTAAGGGATTTTATCAGCAACCCATGACATTAGCAATAAAGTTAAATTCATTAGTGATCGTGGGGTTATTGATGACCAGCGGGGATTATGCTAATCCTTGCTAATATTTTAAATTGGAATGTATGTTTCTTCGTTTGTTACTTCTTGAAGCCTGCTGAACTGTAACGTAATTGAGTGTAGAGCTTAAAAACGACCTGGAGAAAGACATGAAATGCATAGGGGATTATATATCTACCTAGGTACTGGTAAATGAAGTGATTCTCTTACGATGCGAGTGAAACTTTGTGCAAGAGCTAATATAATTATGAAAATTTTGCTGATTGTAATCAAGTATAGATGGAATCCTTTTTAAGAATCAGTAATATCATCTTTAGTGATGATTTCCTTTTAGGCCGTCGATAAGACGTCCGTTGAGTGGAGTTGAATAAGGTGTACGGTTACCGTTAATCCTTTGCGGGAGAAGTAGGACATCCATTTGTGTTAATTATCATGCTTATTAATGAACGCTAAAGCATAAAGACATCATTTTAACTCCTTATTGCGGAGATCTTCCATAAACTAAAGAATTCCGACAATTCTTGCGGGTTTTCTAGTCATGCAACCTAGCCTTTAACGGTATTGGTTTTTCGGAACTTTCAGTATTTTATTCGGTCGTTTCTTAATTTGTATTCGCATTTAAGTTGTCGCAAAATTAGTAAGTATATAAAGCAGTCAATTTCATAATTTGAGTTTGCTCATATTTTTTTTTTCGGAGCTTTTATTACTACCCATATTTATTTAAACATAAATCCTTTTTCAGTATGTATTCACCACAATCTTTGGCGATTGACAAATGTAATAAAATAAGTAAAGTTCATTTAAAAAATGTACTTTACTTATTTTATACTCGTATGTTGACTGGAAGATAAGTTTGTACTTTGAATTTTGAGTATATGTAATAGTACCTAAGTTTATAATATTGTTTCGAGCAGGAAGACAAGATGACGTTATTTTGGAACTTATATCAAAGTCTTGATATTGTATTGTGCAAGAAGGTAAAATCATATCTGAAATCTAATAAACCGCCATTACAAGGCTTTTTTTATCTCCCAACTGTATCAGATACCTCCTTAACTTCAGTGACATACTCGTTTAGACCGCACCTACGTACTGTTCAATAGGACATTATTGTATGAAATACACAACATTTTAAACACTGAAAATCATCCTTAAAGTTCGCTGAATAGAGACCAAAATGCTTTGAAAGCTTTAGAAGAAAACTTGGTCGAAATGAAGGCAAACAAAAATCGATCTTCAAGTGTATGGGATAGAGTTTTATATGCTATGAAGTAAGTAGAAGAAAAGTTGGCACAGGAAAAGTTCAAAGACCTTGAGTGCTCCAAGCTTGCGTGCGGTCTCCCTGCGCCGAATTTTCTGCAAATTTTCAGGCAGTACGGTAGGTATGCAGCCTGAATTGAAATTAAACAATTTATTACTTAATTATAGTGCTTGGTGCTACTTAAATTCGTGGAACAGACTACCAGGACTACTTACTTGTCAACTTAATTTCGTAGAAATTTCGCATTACTTGGTAAAATACTTTACTGATGACATTTTGAACTAAGTTTGTGCAAGTTTTTTGGGTTATTTAAACTGCAAATGCGGTAAAAACTGCAGTTCTGCATAAGCTTCGTCAAATTGTGTTTTTCACTGGTCAATTTCAGCACCTAGTCGCTTTTCGTGTCTACCCGTGTGAACACGTTGTTTTTAACCGCGTGTTTTTAACGGTTTTTGATGCGGTTTTCACCACCACCTAGAGAGTTTATTTTGGAAGGTTTATAATAAACTTACTTTTAGAAATCTCGATGGTTTGTCAAGTCGTAAAAACCGTGCGCACCAACCGCCGCCGCTAGTTAAAGTATATGAAAACATTTTGACTTTTTAAAAAGGCGAAATTCAGAAAAATTTCATTAAGGGGATTACAGTACCTAAACGCAAAAAACGCAAGTTTTAGAAGCAATAAAAGCATATGATCGACTACAGTAAACACAATCAGAAAAATATGTGATATTCTTCAGGATATATGCTAGGTAGATAGTGTGTTGAAAACATAATACAACTAATTAGATACGATAGAAAACATCATGAAGATACCCCTAAAAACTTTCTTTTTACAATAAAAACCAAACTAATATACATACAATCATTCTGATTTTTTGTCAAATTGTTCTACAAGCCTAAAGCACTAGAGTTTTATTTTTTTTAGTCCAAACAATAGATTATTTTGTAAATAGATAATTGCTTCATATTTTGCTATAAATTACCAGCGTTTTGTCAGAGCACTTCTCTTTCTTTTCTATGCAGTCCTCCAGTGACCGCGCTTTCCCCATAACTGTCCCCATAACTGTTTTCATCATAACGAGACCGCAACTCAGTATAAAATCTCAATAGCAAATACTTGGCTAGCACATACTATGCATATGTAGTATTTTATTTACATCATTTAACTTAGCATCATTGATGGCTAATAATAGCTGTGCTATGAATATTGATAAATGATGATAAATGATAAATGATTTTTATTTCTGTAAGTAGGTTTGTACAAACACTTTTACACGTCAATCATATTTTTTTTTAAACTAGATGAGGTCGGCGAAATTCTGAACGGATATGTTAGATTATATTGTAATCTTCTTCTATTTCTAATAAATGTGATGGAACTCATGATTTATAGTAAAGTCATTACATTGATATTGCAATTAACTGTCGTTTGCAATGAAATAAGCGGGTCCTTCATTTTATGTGATATTAGCTTTTGCCCGCAACTTTGTCTGCGAGAAATTTGTTGTTCCACCACCCACCCCGTCGCATCGCATCGCCTGCCCGCGCTAGTACATCGTTTTCGCTTAGCGTTCTTACTGACTTTTTCTTTTTGCTCGGCTTCTTAGGGTGCTAGCGTGATGTTATATTTTAGCCAATAGCCTACTTTAAGAATTGGGCTACCAAATGCAAAATATATTTTTGCAAAACCGGTTTATCCACCAAGAAGGCAGTGCATGCATTGACTTCGGCTCAAGTAATTTAGTTAAACTCTTGGTGCTAATTTATTCAGAACTACTCTTTAAATAAAGTCGAGACTTGTTGCTAACTTTAACTTAGCTCACACTTGGGATCAAAGTAGTAGTTATTTTCAATGGTCGAGGTAACTTTAACTTGACTAACTTGACGTTCAAACATAAATTACTTTTGAGTGACTAATCTATCTTTTCCGAAGCGTTAAAAAAGTTTACCATGCCCAACGTAAATATTCTTCTAAAACTTACTCTTGTCGGTGTGGCAATTTTTATTTCTTTTATCTGCATTATATGTCTTTTTTTTTTGGTCATGGTACTTTTTTGTCGTTCTTCCTCCTACGAGTTAAAAATGATAAACTTTTTGACATCTACCTTGACATTAATGGCATCTACTCGTAGCATTTCGTTGTCTTTAATGATTTTGTATTGGTTTTGGTTAAAAATATCAATGTTGTTCGAGATAAAAGAGTCCCAGGGTCCTTATTTTTGCAATCTTCGCAAAGGTTTTAGTAGCACCTCATCTTATAGCAGGTCATGGCAGGACTGCTTTCTATAAAGCCTTGGAATTTATAGATATTATTATGGGTCGTTATAAACTCGTGTGGTGTCTACTTACTTACTTATGTGTGTCCGCCAGTAGGTTGTATGTTTATGCTTTATCTCTAACGAGTTTATAGTGGGTAGTAATGAGGCTCTTTGGACAAGTAGGTACCTTCGGGGTATAAAATAAAATGTTCTGTGAAATAGGAAATTGTTTTGAGGCAATGGATGTTTACTGTTTTCTGGTTGTACCTGTGTACCAATTTGTGTACTAAAATATTTTAGTTCGATAATAGCATTTTTTCTAGATATTCAATACAGTATTATTTTCTTATAAGTACCTTGGTACAGAAGATGATTTGAGTTTTTAAATCCTATCTGTCCTACTTTATCATTCTATCGATATTATTACGTCGCAACAAGTGCAAGTAACTCCCAGTCGCCTTTTACGCAGCAGGAATGTTTTGCGTTGCAAGTTTACCCAAAGCTCGGGTGGCGTTTGATAGATAACACTTGTGCATCTGCCTAACGCGACTAGAAAAATACGTCCCTAGAGATCTACGATTATATTACTGACTCAACGCTCAAGTGGAACTAACACATTCACTGGTCACAATGAACCAATTTCACAATTAGTCAACAAATGGGTCACCGTCTGTTGCGTTAGAGGTCGAGAATCAAGGGCACTGGGGCTTCGGCCCTTTGGCACTAGACAGGGACGCATGATTGACATGCCAAGAGGTGCGAAAAGGACGGATGATGATTGTATCAGCTGAGCTTTGTGGAAGTTCTAAACGGGACCCTGTTATGGTTGGTGAACACGGTTGGAACACCCCTTTCGATGATAGCATCATTGAGTTTAAATTTTAATTTGTAGACAGTTAATTTGTTAGAGAGAATGTGTTGATAAGAGAAAATTCTTGAGTTGAAATCTTTCGGGAACCTACTCAAGGTCCATATTATTCAATAAAAGAAGATCATAGACTACAACAGACCAGTGACACAATAATTGGGTCACAACAGCGTAGTCCTTGCCTTTTGTGTTCGATATATGTAGTGGGTTTAACTTTCGCATTGACACAAGTATGCTCTACAGATGTTTGTTTGGCACGATTTTTTGACCATGTGTATTTTTTCTAGGACAATGACATTCGTTATACTTGGGAATTCTTTATAGTGCCATTATACAGCTTTAGTATTTATAAATGGAACTTTGTTTTTTACCGACTTCACAAAAAGGAGGAGGTACTATGTTCGGGTGTTTGTATGTTTTTTTTTTTTTGTATGTTTGTTCATTGAATACTCCGCCAATTATAGACGGATTTTCAAATTTATTTTTTTGTTCGAAAGTAGATAGTTCTGAAGTAGTCCCACTGTCACCAAGTTAGGATCTGATGATGGAATCTTAGAGAAATCGAGAGCAACCCTCAAATTTTATAGGCTCACTTATTGTTTTTCGCATATTTTATGAAGTATCTTGTGTATTTGCGTATGGTTGTCACCATCTCAGGTAGCTGGGCTGATGATGGAAGGTACAACTCCTTAACAGTAAGAAGTTACTCGAACAGACAAGGACTGTTTTAGTAAGTTGTTTTGATGTTTGATAGGGCATTTGCCACATTTGGTCTCATGACCTGATGCTGCAGTCAAGATAGTCTGCAGAGTACCTAATAACTCCTCGACAACTAACGGCAGATATATCGTGTTTAGGCTCATTGAAAAGGGCTCGATGTGTGGATAAACGTACTGTTAATGAGGAACACCGAAGTACATATAGACCTGATGCTGAAGCCAGGAGCATCAGAAAAAGTACAAACCTTGAAATTACAGCACCGTAGTCGTGTTTGGGCTCATTTTAAACAGGACTAAATTTTAAGTTCAATGCAATGTTGACATAAGTCTGGCCTGATGCTGCAGCCAGGATTATCAGCTAGGAGAGTGGAATACTAGGAGAACTCCTCAACAATTAACGTTCCTGCATCGGGAAAAGCAATATTTTGTAAAAGGTGATCAGCAGACATTAGGCTATTGTAACTTAGATAAATTACAAACTGACCTACTAAAAAGTAAAAAATAAAAACTTTTTTACAAAAAAAAACAACCGACTTCCAAAAAACACTATAAAGTGAAAAATAACTTTAATTTCGGAAGTCGGTGGCAAAAACAAAAATACAAATCCAAAGACACCGACTTCCGAAATTAAAGTTATTTTTCACTTTATAGTGTTTTTTGGAAGTCGGTTGTTTACGTGTGCGCTTTAGCTACAGACCGGATTCTGGAGTCTGGTTGGTGGGAAAGGGCTCGCCCCCTATTACATGGGTCTTAAACATAACTGGCGAAATGTGGGTGTACTATAGGTGCACCTCTGCTTAACTCTTCGGGGAATATAGGCGAGGTGTTATATTATATGTTTGTCTTTACTTTTTTCGATCATTACGGCCCTTGTGTTCAGTACTTTCCAAATATGCAACATTGGCCCAAATAAATCCCTTATACAATTTAGAAATCTCTACAGTCTAAAATATGGTTTCTAATGAAAGCCAAGTTCGTTCCACAAACCTTTTGGCATTAAACTATGGAGAATTCGAACTGTCTCGATGACTTAGTGAGGCTGCCTTAGCGCAGGCTATAATAAATTTTATGCCAATAACTGGGCCATATGCATTAGAACGTAACTCTGTTATTACTTCAGACTTTATGATGCTGTAGATTTTATTGTTTGTGAATTATGTGGTGTTATAACTCATTTGTTGATTTAGTTTGTAGTAGACTGGAACTGCTGGGTTGACATGTATGTTTACTTCATCTCAAGATTGTTTGTTGTCAGTGTCTCAAGGCCTACTCCACTCCAAATCTTCAATCGTAAAGATTTCATTATTTTTAAAATGCATCTGCCTATAGTGTTCCAACTTTTGGCACAGGTTTCTCTATGAGAGGGAGTCGGCCGTAATTCACCACGCGGGCCCAGTGCGGGTTGGTGGATGTTATATGTCTTCGAATTTTTGGTTCTAGGACATGCGAGTTTCCTCACGATGTTTTCCTTCACCTTATCAATATTTCAAGATTTTTTGGTGTCAATGTATCTAGATCGTAAGATTTTGTTATCTTCAAAATCCTTGTTCTTATTGACTTTTGAACTAAAACCGTGAGTCTAGTTCTTGGCATTGTGTTAGTGAATCAGACTGAACTTATGATAAGAGCCGTTTTCGAGAACACATTTACGCTATCTATGTTCATTAAAGCCTACCTGAAAATTCTCCAACAAGCCTAAAACTGATCTATCCTCTACAGCACGGATAACGTTACATCCTAAGCCTCTCTGATACGATCACGACACGACACCGGTGTCTCGTTCCGTACGTACATGAGCCTCCGTGACTGCGCCACATAAACCGGGTTCAACGTACTGCCACCCAAAAGAACATGGTTACCACTCCTGCTACTGAAATACTTCGAGTTACTGCATGTAGAGGGAATTTACTTGAATTAATGTGGTTGTTGAATTACTTATTACTCTGTAGATACATGCGTTGTACGGTGAAGCTTTTAATTGTGGAATGGATAGGAGCCTTAGTGCTTGATTGATTTTCGGCGGAAGTGGTTGCGAAAGGTCGTTAGTTATAGTATGGGCGGCTGCATTGGTTGGTTTTCCTCTTTTCTTAGGTATGTGTATGCGCAAAGGAGTTCCAATGATCTGATTAAGGCGTCTGTAGCTGTACAAGTCAGAAAGTTTCTTGGAGTTCTTGATTTGAAGTTCTTAACGATTTATATCATCTAAGATATCCTCAGGGCATTGCCTAGTTAGGACTTCGAAGCTTTATGGACGACCACATTTATTATTGCAAAAAAATCACTATGCAGTGCAAGTTTCAGGGAGACCTGTCATTGGTGTAGTTTGTAGTTTCCTAAATTAAAGAAGATTATAGTTTCTTCTTATAGTTTTATTAGCAAAGAATCTATATCTTGTGCAACAATACAAAGTTCGACAAAAAAAACCTATGTTATCAGTATCACTACAGAAGCAGTTGATACTGGTAAAGCGGTAACATCTAAAAATATCTACATAATAATTAGTGAGTTAATCGCATTACATCAGCCTTATTATTAGCGGTTTGATAACGGCAAGATACGTACTAAACAACAATTAGTTAAAAAATAGTGTACGTTCACTATTTATAGTAACCCACATTTTGTAGGTGTATTTGTATTGTTTTTCCTGTGTGTTGTCAGCCGGTACGAGCCATATGATAATTACAATGCAATTCAAAGTTTTAACTGGTTTTACGTCATTTTATAACTTAGACTTTTCCTAATACTTATGACATTTTCCGGAGACCTCAGTTGAAAGCACCCCAAAGCTCGCCGGCAACGTCTAGGCGATGTCTACAACCACACGTGGGATCGCATAGCGCATGCGCAAAATCAAACCTCCAACTTAACGGCTAGTATCGAGCGAGCCTCCGTGCGGAGAGGTCATGTCGCAATGTCGGACGGTCGCGAATCCCCGTCGCAAAGCGGTCTGCGGGACCGGGTCCATTTCTTTGAGAAAGTATGGAGTGGACAATCTAGTAATGATACAGTAGATGCTACCACTGATGTAGACGAAATTGAGCGACGTATAGAGCAGCGCAAGCGGCGCCCCGAGTCGCCGAAAATCGAAGTTAAACTTAAACACACACGTGATGGAGAATCTCCTACAAAGACTTTTGAATCTTCTTTCCCTAACTTGAAACTAAGACATGTGGAACCGACTGAGGAACTGGAGAAGTTCGAGTGTCAGGTCGAGGAGGGCGACCTGGCAACCGGCGTCCGGTTCGTCAAGTTCGAGCGGGTAGTTAAAAGGACTGTGACCGAGACCCGTAGTGAGGAGCGGGCGGAATCGCCCCAGCATGAGTGGTACTCGGAGTATAAGCAGCAGACCTGGCAAACAGCTCCCAGGAAGGAATACCTGAGGAGCAAATCGGAATATGACTCACACATCGTAGAAATACGCAGTAAGTTTAAGTTCTGAATAAGATTTCATTGGAGAAGAGGACCCCGTTAAGGTCCTGTTTTTATTTTCTATATAATTATGACAACGCACTTCTTGAATAATAACATAATTCAAAGGCTTATAGTATTATGCTCTTGAACAACCGGCAAATGTCAAAAGTACGCTCGGCCGTGGCAATCGGCAGTAGTAAACAACTTAATTTGGTATTCTAATTTTAGTTTCGACTTATCTGCGAACAAAACGTATACTTAATATATATATTTCTTCAGACTTTAATTGGCCAAAATGACATCATTCCTAACGATTTTTGAGGTCGACAATTGAATAGGTAGTTTTTTAAGCAGACTTGACCAGTTACGCCTTGTTTGGCGTCTTGTACTTTGATTAGATTAGATAATGCTGAGTGTTTTCAAGAAGCCTTTGTTATGAATTATATAAATGAGCGGTCTTCCTTACTGGAATTGCTGGGCAGATTGCGCACCTTATTTCCTATACAAATATGTAATTTCATGGTGAAACAATAGGTCGTTGGTCAATAACGTATCGCAACTTGATTCTTCTTAATAGACATCAACGTTTTTTCCGCGCAAGCTTCCGTCTATCCAGATGTATATTATGAATTTGAAATATTATACTCTCTCTCAGTATTTTTAGGTCATCAACTACAATACCGGATATTTCTCATATTCCTTTAGTCCATACATTAAAATTACATATAAAGTTGCTACTGTATTTAAATACAATTACTCAACTAGATACTAATCGCAATAGTTAACAACCATTATATCCTTTTATCTGATAAATATTTCATATTTGATCTCCGTGACTGAAATACTAAGTAGTTTGATATGTTTATTCTATCGGGTATGTATCATTTTACTCGTTATTAGTCTGAGCTGATCAGAATTTAAAATCGATTGATATTTAATAAAAGTCGTTGCCATGTGTGGTCCCCGTAAGATTCTGAATTCATTTAGCTATATTGATGTTATTTTTATCAGTATCATCATTCATCACCTATTGCTGTATTTAGCTTTAAGAATTCATTACTTGTACTTCGAGAGTGAGAATATGTACACTTTAGTTTCTTCATCTCGTTGACTCCAACGCGTGAATAAGCAATTGGTCATGCAAAAAAAGGCAACAATGCACTTACTATGTGAGGCAGTGAATCACCATTCCGGAGACGACTTGGAACAAATTGTTTGTTTCAGTAAATGTTAGACTGAAACAAGCTAATTTGTTTCAGTGTAACAATCTATTGAAGTTCAAGGTTATTACGGGCGAGTAACAGAAGCCTTAAAAAGTGAAATATTTTTTTAAATTTTGGACTCTTTGTGGATATTTTATGTTAGCTTGGTCATTATTAGAATATCATTGTTATTTTAATTTTTAATATTATTAATCATTCTTCACTCTTCTAAGACTATTACTGGACTTCGTGCTCCTTCAAGAATCGCCACAAATACTATAGAAATCTAATACTTTACTATAGGTATATACAGGATCATCTTTTTCTAAAGAATCTTGTTTGGCGCTCGCAATACCTATACCTACCTACGCAGGTACCTGCTATCTCTCCTTTATTCGTAAGATGGCGATTTTCTGGTTTTACACGAGGCGCTGGGTGTCTACCTACGCAAACTTTAGAATAGAAACCAGATTTTTGCTGTATGATGTTACTTGTATCAGTTTCATGTTGCTCTAGTACTTATTTACTTATGTATGTTTATTCAACGACTATTCTGTAGGAAGACCTAGAAACTTTGGTAAAGATATCTATTACTTCTGAACAAAACTCTTCAGCTTTCAAATCATCATTAAATTTTTGTAATGTAAACAGGCTTTCGCCCATGACTTAGTGCTTACTGGCATCCGTTGGTCCCAATTGTTCTTTTATCAAATTCGTCTTGGATTATAATGCAATTAGCTATACTTTGGATACATCAATCTTCATTGTTTGCGGTCCATTGTCCGATTCTTAGAATGTTGAATTAATCTTTTTAGGAATCTATTGAAGCTGCAGTTATTTTTACCTGAATATATTTATATATATAGATTGTCATCTATACCTATAGATGTAGATACATTAACTCAAAAATCATCATTTTGTGTATGTGTTTGTCATTCAGAGATAATATATTCTCAAACTTATTGTATCCTTCTAAAATGCAACAATCAGAAGCACAACCTGTTGCTTTCCCATTTCTTCAATTCATGTGACTGTTACTTGTTGCTTTTGCATTTTTAACCGATTTAAAAAAGGAGGAGGTTCTCAATTCGACTGTATGTTGTTTTTTTTTTAATGAATAGGGTTATGCCTCAGGGATGGTTCCATATTGTTAACTTTGCAGTATTTGAGTTAGCTTCAATAATACGTATTTTTGCCACTTAGTTTATATTGATGATGTTATAATGACTTCCTGTCACTGATATTTATATAGCAAGTAGTGTTATACGAATTTGTGTGGGATAATTACAACTTAAAAAGTGAAAAAAAAAAAAAAAAAAAAAACAATCACTGTTTCACGATAACCATCAAACTGATGTAGGTATCTACTGTTCGTTAAGTTTTAACATGACTTGTAACAAAATATTTAACATTGCCAATATTTTCATTATCAATAAGTATCTGAATTCTATCAATCAATCAATTTGCTTCTTAATTCCAGTGTGGGAAAGATTAAATTCCTTTGCGATTTGTTGTTTCAAAATTCGCTAGTTTATCTTATCTTGCACTTTAGTTATTAGCACAGTGATAAATGTTGCACTTGGCTTCTAATTGATTTATCCTTGGCTGGAAATATTTAAATTTAAATTTTTTCGTTGTAAAGTGTTCTTTAGAAACATGTTCTCTGTTGTTCAAAGATTGTGTTGCTTTACCTTCACCAAAATATTCTTTTCATAGTAAAATTCATAGGAAACCTTTGCATATATCATCACGATATCAAACATTTAGACTATCATATTATGGAAATCTAGCCCAACTAAAGGCTGCATAGGTCAGATGGCTATCTGTCCTCGTAATACCAGAAACACAACGTGCGTTTGCTAATGAAGCCACGACCAATGCCATAAAACAAACCTCTAGGAATATTAGAACAGGAACAACATTTAGAAATGCTACGACTAAGATTTTTATCCGCTTATGTATATGTATTTCTGATGTCAATGCTAACGAGGACCGATTTAGCAAAGATATAAATTCTATCAATACATTTATCTACCTGAATAATTTATTCAATGTTTTCGAGAAAATCGGTCATAAAATTGTCGCGTTTAAATGGTTTGTGACGTCACATAGCATGTGTAATCGCGTATTATAATTGGAGTGATGTAATTCCTACAGTAAATTAGCACCGAGTTGAATAACAACTACTGGTAGAAATTTTGAGTAACAACATCCGTTTGTTGTAATGTATATGTTCATGAGTTAACTTTGTTAAATTAACTGATATAAAGATGTACAGCAGCCCAGACTCCTAAATCGTATGGCGTAAGAGGGTGTAATGTCAAACGATTCGTTTCGATGTATTTAGTAGAGGGACTGGTACTGATGTGTAATTCGAAGCTGTCTGTGCTAAGGGTTATAATTATGCTTGGATAATTCATTAATTCGGCATTCATTAATGTATGGATTATACAAGCATGTTTATCACACTCTAGGCAGTCAGTGCCAATACCAGTCTTACTTACTGAATGACAAAATCTATTCCTGTCATAACTCATAACGATTCTCTGAAATGAGAGAAAAAGCTCGACAGATCCCTGCAAGGGATCATAAGTATTTTCTCTGATTCTGCATAGGTACATTTATGGTTCACAAGCATTTGAAGGACGCCGACATCTCGTAAAGCTGAGTGTATCAACAGAACATTGTTGAGCTAAGATAACATAGCGCTAAATATATCCTCTTTAATAGCTTTGCTGATTACGGATCAAGTAACCCCTGTATGCAAGTTTGTTGATTGCATCTTCTTTGCAAAGAAACAGTCAGTGTATTTCTTCGCTATAGTTGCATAAATTTCACAGTATACAAAAACAGTCAGACTATTGTTGGTAGGCACCTATCTCAAACTGTTGTGTTTGTGATAAGCATCTTGTCACAGAATTTACTCTTACTTTTGCCATTTACGAAAATATTCCGACCATATTACTAATTACTCTGACAGTGTTTCATAATAATCTTATGTTCAAACGAATGTGATAAGGGATTTTTTAAATAACTTGATAATTGTACTGACTTTAATTGCACACACGTACCTACACGCTAATTGCGTAACATACTATAAATTAAAAAAAAAATTGAAAATGTGTCTCAATTAATGTTGTTGGTTGATATGCAACTACCGCGCAGAACCTTGTACTAAAAGCTTGGTCAAAAGTCAAAGTCAAATAAAATTATTTCAAGTAAGCCATTAAAAGGCTCAAACTTAAAACTCAAACTCAAAGCATTTATTTCAATTAAACCTTGTACAGCCACTTCAGAATTCTCAAAATTAAGTAGTCGGTCAGTTAGTCAGAAAGTTGCAGCTAGTTGCCCATTCCAAAACGTAGATCTCTATGGAGAAGAACGGGCAAGAAACTCCTAGGACACTCTTTTAAATCAAGATATTACACAATCCTGGGTCTATTATTCTAGTTGCTTCTATAAGTGAGAACAATGTAAAAAAAAAACACAAATGAAGAAACAATTTAAAATATTATAAGTAAGATTAAAAATAAGCCAGGGCAGATATGAGATGACCAGTCTCAACCGACGGCGCCGCGGCGCCCGTTCACGAATATGACGCGTGGACCAGCACCATCCAGCTCAACCATTTTGTAGGGAACCGAATGATCCAACACACGCGCCACCATCAGTGAGACACTTTTGAACTTCATAATTTACAAGAGAATAGAACTGGGGGGCAATTCCCGTAATTTTACGAACGTTCACAGTCTGATCTCAGTCTCAATCTGCTAAAATACCTCTCAATTCCCTAAATTTTTGTCGGTGAGATGAGATTGCGACTAGATTTTTTACGTTTTTAATTAAGAGAATTTTCCTTCTGATTCTACATAGTTCCAAAAGGAAGTTTCAAAATGAAAAAATGATAAATTTCAAAGTTTTTAGTAAGTACGGTCGGTTCAGAAGCTTTATTTTCGAACATTGGTCACTACCTAACCCAAAACACTCACTCAGTTCAATTATAACCTCACACTTAAAGATAATACAATTAAGTTAATTGAAACGAATACCAAAGGATCTCTTTTTATTAAGTTTATCTGTGTAGCTTTAAAAGTTAGTGAATGTATTGCGTTTAATCAAGACCCAATTCCCTTAACTGCTTATTGGATGAACTAACTTTATGGGCATTTTCATTGTCCATTTTAAAGAACTGTTGATAAGAAGTCTTATTTGTGTAACTTTTCATCCTTTGTTGTTCAGAAATCTAGAATATAGTAGGAGAACATTGGAGAACACCAGACGAACAAGGGTACGTTCGGTGTGCTAAGGTAGTTCAAGGGTTATTTTTGTGATTTAGAAACTTATCTTAAACAGGTTAGCAGGGACCGATGTCCCTAAAATGTTCCATACATTTTGAGAGTGAAGGTATTGTACTTTTTTGAAACAGTATTTTTTTTTTAATAACCCACGGAATGTTTTAGCGCTGACCGGTTCAGACTCACGTACTGAATCCATGCAGGTTACGCGTTGATGACCCTGCCATCCTGTATTTGCTATTTATGTAGCACATCATATAATCATTGATTTCAGGAATAATAAGCACTACAAATAACCTACATAGAAATATACATAAAACATTACACATTAAAACCATTATATTATTAACCATTAAGAAATTCAATTTATTTATTTCTCAGTAGTTTCGTTGTGACGCAGGTTTTTATAATAAATCAAACGAAATGGTTCATGATGATAAATTAGGAAATAAAAATTTAGGTAAATGCATTCCAAAAATTACGACTATAAATTATTCTTAACTTATATTTGAAGGAATAGATATAACTTAAGTAGGTGAATCATGAGCAGTCATACGTAAAGTGTGCCAACGCAGGCGCATCGCAGGTGTTAGATTCGATTCACAGTTCTGGACTAGGTGCGCAATGAGTCAATGAAACAATCGTATAATTAACGACAACGAATGAAATGTTATAGACAGAACGGAAAACAGTTCTGTTAGGAATCAAATTAATCAGAAAAGGCATTGAAATCAAATGAAGAGTTTTACTTAACACCAAAGTTGAACTCTAATAAGTAGTTCGTTCGTTCCAGGAGCATGTATAGGTACTGGATTTAGAATCCAAATCTGATCATAATAATTCTGTTTTATCGACCCCTTTCAAAATAACCCGTGGTTTTAAATTAAATATTTAGCTTAGCTTATAATATAAGAGCACTTGTCCTATCAGATTCTGGGCGTGCAATTAAACATGCAGATTTTCGGCCTTCATTTTCTTCAGAGTCTAATATACATGAAACCAGTTTATTGTCGGTCAATTTAATAAATAGAACGTCTTTTGGTCATATTAAAAAAAAAGCCTAACCCACCCAATCACAATCCCAATCTCTCTATCTATCTATCAATATAACTTAGTCAATGCTCCGAAATATTATGGTATTGAAGATTTTTATTTTCGCTCATTTTATAGGAAGAGAGCCCCTTTTAAATATTTCTCGCTGGTGCTTAAATTAAGACTAGAGATTGAATTTTAATGATGTATACTGACAGCACTCAATCCTTTGAAACTCAAAGACTTATTCCACGTAAGCACTCCCACAATTTTATGAGTTCGGTGGTGGCAACACAGGTCTTTAAACAGAAGCACCCACTTTAATCCCACCAAGAGGATGCTATGCCGACAACCACAAAATCTCCATCACCTATAATGTCCCATTTACCTGGGCATCTGCCATTGAAGCGTATCGCGTAACGCTAAACCGCAACTATCGAAGTAATCTGTGCTATTGGTGCATTGGCTCCGCTCGCCCCTGTAAACTTAAGCACGTGATGCGGTGTGACGTGGATCGGATTATGTTAATTGTGCAATAGCTTAGATAATTATTACTGGATGATATACCGGGTGAGTCATTGAGATGGGTCGGTGTGGAAAAATCTGAAATTATGAGAGATAAGAGGCATCTAAATGATTCACCTGTATAATGTGATCATGTTGAGGGTCAAGTTTTTGTTGTGATAGTTTTGCTCTCATTATGCTTATCATCTGGTTTTGCTGTTGCTCGAATATAAACATTTATTCTGTTTCGTATTTTTTCTTTCCGAATATCAACCGAGCATTGATACGAGACAAAAATGAAATGGCGTTTATTACAAGCAGATCATCTTTATAAACTTCAGTGTCTTCTCTGACATGGCTGCAACACTTTTTTTTAAATTAGCCTTCACCGTCCTTCTCCTGAGCAAAGGCCTCCCCCAAATCCTTCCAGGCATTCTTTACCAGAGCTACCTCGATCGAACCCTTCCGGTACGCGTTTAGGTCGTCTCACTACCTCGTCTTGGGCTGGCCGCGGCGATGCCGTCCTTCCTCAGGCACCCACCATGTGGAGTTGCCCAGCGGTAACTGTGCAGCTTATGTCTAGGATCCTCGTTTTGGAGCGCAGCGTGGTGTTTCACTGCTGGAATACTTAAACATATTAAAATTCATCGTTTCACGTCCACTATGAACACTTGGAGGGTTCATGTGAAGTGTAGGTACTATAATATTTTAAAAGCATTAGCTCTGCCTGACTGAACAATGGTGTAAATATGAATATGATAATTAAGATGACGTCTTATTAACAATGCAAACAGTCCAACATAAGCATAATTTTGTGCAAAGTTTATGAATTGATAACTATTGGAAGGTCAAATACAAAGAGACTATAGTTTGGCTTTACCTACTATTCAATTTTAATATGGTCTTTAATGCATAATGTATTTTATTCAGTCTATTACGTAAGGTTGAGTTATCGCTACGCAATTTGACACAAGGTTTTTGAGACGGGGCAGAGGTTTTTGGGAACGTGCTTAGGAGACTAACTTTTTGAGTACCTAATTGCTAACAAAAGAGTGTCCATGGAGTTTCTTGCCCGTTCTTCTCCATAGGTACCTACGCTTTGGAATGGGCAATCTAGCTTCATCTTTCTGACTGACCGACCCCTTGACAATTCAAAAGTGCCTGTAATTGGTTTAATTGAAATAAATGCTTTGAGTTTGAGTTTGAGTTTGAGTTTGAACTGCATGCGAAGATTTGGTACAAAGGCGGGAAGATGATACAAAGGCTATGGGAAACGGTACAGTCAGTTTTATGCCAATGTACGAGTATGTAGTTTCGTTTGGATTAAAATACTCTTCTGGAACAGTGTAGCATTTCCTGACGAATCAGTTTGAATTAGACTTTAAAATTTTATGTCTTATCTGTATCTGTTTTACTGTGTGTTATAAATAAAATAAATAAAAAGACCGAAATATGTTTTTTTCAATGCTAATACTTGACCTATCTTTTGAACATTACCTGAATGCTGAACAGTTTCCCATCAGTTGCTTTTCTCGAGAGGACCTTCATTTACTTGTCATTTGCTTTTGTTTTTCTTCACGTTTCTATTTTCTACGTTGCATTTGTCATGACAATAGTATCTGCAGATACTATTAATGGTTTTATTACTTGTCTGACGAGAATGATAACTCTATTGTATTTACTTCTTGGATAATTAACTTTTGCTTAGCTCGTGTTTGTCCTTGGTACAATAGTGTCAGTTATTGTTTTTCTATAATTTCCGTGAGTAACAGTATGTTTCTGGACTTTTAAAGATTATTCTGGCTTAATTTATTGTGACCTATTGTGATAACCACAAACATTTTTTAACGGTTTTGAGGTTCAAAAGTGCAAATTCTCATCCTAATTTGAATAAATGATGATGATGGTAGACGTGAAAGAAAATTGTAAGATAAAAATAAAATACAAAGTGAGTGACATTAAATTTACTTAAGTACTCTCATCGGTGCACTTTCAATCCGTATGATTGATGAAGAGTAAAGTATAGATGAATTTGCTACTGATAATAAAGTGCATGTTATAATGTGCAAATGAATCACAGAATCCTCGTGATATTATAAACTGTAGCACAGTACAGTCAAGTCAATATTGATACTCAATATATCATCGACACACGTTCTAAGATTTAACATACAGTCCTAGAATCGATTCAAAACAATTTAATTTACAACAAATTATTATTGGTCATATACTATTACTGGGCTAGGAGTACATGCTCGTGTTAATAAAATGATGTCATCTGCGCGTGATTGACCAACTCGCGGTTATCGCACGACCTTTATATCGTTTTTATGGAAGGCGAAAATAAAGGTGATCTGTCTTTACTTGGAAAAAATATTTATGTAACCTAACCTAAATGTATGCCTGTGGACGGATTGGTTGACATTCTGAGTAAGTAAATGAGGAATGTAGGTATTGTGGTGTGTTAAAATAGTATTTAAATAACATATTACCTTATAGTCAATACTTATATACAGACGCCAGCACATCAAGCTACAACAATCTGCCAAATTTCTTTAATAGATTTTCAACTTTATCGCTAAACTAAGTACATAAAAGTAGGACGCCGTATGCTAAAAAGGTAGGTACGCATCTTCTCATAACTGAGTTTTGATATTCTTGAATACATAAATGAAGTCACGCAAGCTATTTAAGTATTTACCGGATAGTCTCAACATTCCATAGCAAATAATGTATTTGAAGCAAATCTACAGACCTGAGAATTAATCAGGCTTGCAAAAACGGAGAAAACAGTGGGATATTGAGACTTCTATAGTTCCTAACTTCTGATGAATTAGCAGATCTACAGCTAAATATTCCAAAAAACCAGTGTTCAAAATGGTAGGTATAAATGTTACACTATGGTCTACCAAATTGTAACTTCCAAACTTTCAAGGTACACCAATATTTTACATCGTATAACCCTCCTGCCATTCACATGTTATTTATGGTAACTTGCGTGCTTACAAGCCGTTTAATTAAACACGAAAAATCTAAGCCGAGACTTACAAGACCGACACGGCTGTAGATCAATGTCTTAAAATGTATATATCGCTCATGTATATTAATACTACAAAATAACGCAAGTGTGTATCGTAAAAAACTGTTATAGTAACCTGGTACGTCTTCACCGTATCCGGTGATAGCGACCCAGACTAATTTTCTCTCCTTTGTAGAGCTCTTTGATGACTAGCAAAGGCTACTTAATAAAAAAAAATTCCTCCAGCCAGACCGAATTTCGCCCATGTCAGCCATTCGCAATGGAGACTAGCCATCTACGCGGGAGATACGTGCGCAAGCAGACACAGGTGCACTCTCTTCTCTCACTCTCATCTCATAGTCCGGCACGACCGAGAAAGATCAGGCGCAGGACCAACGGGTTAACGTGCAAAGCCTACTTAGTAGTGACGTGACGCTGTTCTATATTATCATATTTCATCTATTTTATTTGCATTAATGCAATGTTAAAAGGTTGTAATGATGATGATATTCAAAATTATGACATTTTCTCTAGTCTAGTTAGTTTCCTTTTAAAGTTAGTGACAATCTAAGCTGATTCATTCTGTCTTTCTTATTTCTCAGTTTCTTCTACATCTAAGGTCTATTCAAGTCTTTGTTTTATATTGACGTTATTATCACATAACTAATACCTGCTTTATAAGAGTACTAGTCTAAATTAATTTGAGTAAAGTACCATGGAAAAAGTCATAAAAATGTTTAAGGAATTTGTAGCGCAAACTGAACTTTATACATACATGAGTTTTAAAGATGTTTTTCCAAAAACACATATTTGTTTGCTTGTTTCGAAGATAAATCGCGAACGTAGTTTATGAGAAAAGGTAATTGGACATTTAAAGAGTTGATTCGTGGTTTACCAAAGTGACGCCATTGTCTTACCCTCCGGAAAGCAGGCGCCTTGGCGTGACGGCTGTACATATGTTTATGTACAAGGTTCCTACATGTTTATGTAAAGAAGTTTGTTTGGCAGCGTTAGATAATCGTATGAAAGCGGATATGGCTTGATGGATTGCTGTTTTAGAGGGGGAAATGTTGCCTTTTACGATAATATATGCAGATTTGATAGTATGAGTATGTATTTCGGAAAATTATGAGGATTATTTTGTACGACTTGGAGTTGTTAATTTTCCAAGTGGTTGGCAAAACTTTCTACGATAATTAATATAATAATAATAATAATAATCGTTTATTTATAAAAAAGGGATACATTTACAATGAATAGCTTAAGAGTTAAAATAAGATAGCGCACAGTTGCAAATTTGCCTGAACTAGGTTGAACCTGTGTTTCAGGCTAGAAAGTGCTTATAAGTACTTAAAGTAATAAATTAACAATCAGTATAACGTAAAAACTAAATTAAAAACATAGGTAAATAAAAGTAAAATAGCATGTTAGCAGTTCTATTTGCAAACAATAAGTAGGTCTTCTGTCTGTGCATAGTCGATGGTTAATAAATATTTAAGTATAGTTTGTTTACAGCTATAGTAATTTAGTTTATAAATACTTAGTTTTCTATTTAATCTATTGTACAGGAATGGGCCTAGGAAAGTAAACAATCTTTCTACAAAGACATGTTTTGATTAATGTCAAAGTATGTAAAGAAGTTTGTGACTTAATCAATGTAAAAACGACTGAACAGATTTGAATGAAAGGGGATATCAAACACAGACAAATCATATCCTAAATTAATTGTAAGAAATAGAATTCATTCTTTCAAGAGTAGTTCCTCTAGGTTGCAAATAAAGCCGCAGGTTGATTTACTAGTTGAGTAAATCAACCAAGTCAAGCTAACTAATTTCGTAATCCAACTTGGGTGGTCCCACAACCTACATAACAAAGTAGGACAGACTTATAGTTTCTTGTCGATTTCTATCGACAACGTAAGGTTTCCCTGTCAAACCACTGTATTTATTGGCCATATAGACAGACAGTTACAAGCATATGTCTGTCTAGAGACCGTCTAGTTATAGCCGGGGCTAAATAAGGCTATATCACCTACGTAAGCGGTGACTGATGGAGAAAATTATTGAGAAGCTTTCTTGTTGAAGAAAGGCACAATTTTCTGGATCGTTAATCTTTTGTTATGGTGGTGTTAGAGCTTTCAGTGGTGGTATTTTACTTGGAAGAAGTTTTTACTAACATTTATTTATATACAACGGTAGAATTTTCACTTTCGCTGAGGTATAATCTTGCCGTTGGTAAATTAATTGTTAACTTCAATGTAGCTATTACATCTAAAACAAAAAAGATGATTGGGCTTCAAACGAGAGGAATGAAAAGCAACCGCATGCAGCCAAAATGAAGAATGAGGAAGATGAACGAAAGTACCAATATAAGGAGTACACATTGAGTCCATCCAGAGTGACAGATTGTAGTGCTAGGGACAGTGATGTAGAGGAATGAAGAGCATCTGACAAGAGAGGGAGAATATTTGAGTAAAAACATGTGGGTAAACTAGGTTGTGTGGAAGATGATACGGCTAAAAAGAAAGTAAACACAGAAGTGAAAACTGATAGAGATGTTTGAAAGTAAGAAACATACGTCGTCGGGATAAGTTCAGGAGTATCATGAACAAAATCTTTACAGCTACTGAAAAATCTCATCTCAAAGTTAAAATACTAACAATACAACTATCAAAATGAGTATTCTTATCGCATAAATAAATATTTTGTTCAGACGTTACGAGTTTACCGCGTGTTGTAAATGTTACAAGGACATGGTCTAACATACATTATTTTGTTTTTAGAAAACTAATGTGTTTCATTGTTTACGTTTACAAATAATAGAGGAGTGGAGTGTTAAGTAGTGGGATGTTGTAGTGTTTAGTTTTGGTAATAATTAGATATCGACTGGAAACCTTAATAGTGATAAAAATGTATTCACGTTTGATATTTCTTCAAACACGTAGCGGTGTAACTCCTGCTGTTGGATAGATACTTTAGAAAGAGCCTCTTTGTCATCATTATCATCATCATCACTGCTGATTATAAGCCTGCTCCATTTTGTGCCATGTTTCCCTGGTCTGTGGGTGTCTCATCTAGGTTTTTCCCATGATATTCTGTGGATCGTCCACCCACCTGGCTATTGATCTGCCAAGGCTTCTTGTAACGTTTCTCAGCAACCATTCCGTATATTCCGTTAGGACTCTGCTCCACCGGCCATCACCACATCTAGCCAAGTGTCCTGCCCACCTCCATTTCATAGCCACTACCCGCAGTCCTACGTTCCTATGTTCTTATAGAAATTATTACTTACCTTACATATTATATTTATTATTATATTTCATACTTGAGAGGTAGATCTTTTTATGTTGTGGTAAATGGTTATCAATCTAACGTACATAACATCTCATCTGGAGTCCCACAAGGCTCTCATCTAGGTCCAATATTATTCAACTATTTTATTAACGACATTCCCAATTGTTTACGGCACTCTAAATTTTTTATGTATGCGGACGATTTGAAATTTCTTAGAATCGTTGAATCTGACATAGACGCTTCACTTTTGCAGATGGACCTTAATAGTCTTATTCAATGGTGTAAAAGTAATGAAATGCACTTGAATTCAAAGAAATGTTACCACGTAAAATATACAAGAAAAAATAATCCAATAAAGACTGTGTATTACATAAATGAGGACAAACTTAATGAAGTAGACACTATTCGTGACCTCGGAGTTCTGTTTGATCAAAAATTAACCTTTGCACCACACTTAGATTCCATTTCTAAAAGAGCATCCAGGATGATGGGATTTGTCATAAGGCAATGTAAGGGTTTTCGTCAAATTAAAACTAAAATATTACTTTATCAGAGTTTAGTACGTAGCATATTAGAGTATTGTAGTGTGGTGTGGCGGCCACACTACGCTACAAATAGTTTGCGTCTAGAACGTGTACAAAAACGCTTCGTTTGGCATCTGGCCTTTTCTGTGGGAATAACCAAAAAGGTGCGTTCTTACCAAAAGAGATTGAAATACTTCAACATGCACACCTTGGAAGAACGAAGATGTCTGAATGACGCAATGTTCGCTTGTAAAATCTTGAAGGGAAATATCGACTCGCCGCCGCTGCTCGCACTCGTTAACTTTCGTGCTCCGTCGAGGATTCCGCGCAAACCTATTACTCCCCTCTGTCCTCCAATGAGAAGAACGGTGTTGGGATCTAACTCTCCATGTGCTAGGTTCTGTAGGCTTTTGAATGGTTGTAGTGATATGGTTGATTTTCACTTTGATTCTCTCAATAAACAAAAATCTAAATTTCTGAACTGCTTATCAGATTTGTTAAAAAAGTAAAAGTTTTTGGACTATGCTCGAAATTTTTTTTTAAAAGAAACGATGCTTTTAATATTTTGCATTTAGTTGTGTTATTTATACATAGGTAGATATAATCTAACTTAGTTTACTTGTACAATATGTAGCTTACGAAATTGCTTTTTATTGTTTTCTTTTTGTCCATGTGGTGTTTACCTTTAAGTAATTGTTACACTGTGTAGAGTTTAAACGCATGTTTTATCTTTGTTTGTAAATTAGTGTAAACAATTGTTGGTAGACCTAATAAAATAAATAAATAAATAAATAAATAAATATTGAATGAAGAGTCTCGTCTCGTCTCGTCAACAACGTCAGTCTCTAAAAAATTTATGCTAAATAAAAAAACTGGCTTTTGTTTGCGCTTACCTTTTACAGTCATCATTACATTTAATTGTGATTGAAGAAAGTTCCCGTCACTATAGCGCGTGGAAAGTATCATAGGACTGAAATACATTCAGAACCTAACAAGGCAATAATTTACAATTTTAGTCTGAATACAGCATTCAAATTCACGCACTAACATTACCCACCCACACCAGACGTGTTAGCCATCAATATGAATTTATTATTAACAGCCAACGTGGAAAGTATGTACATAAAACATATTTGTACAAGAGGCAGTAAAAACCCTCCGAAAGAAAGCATGAGTCATTTGATCAATACTGAAGGGAATTAGGGCTGATACGATTGCTTAAATAAAATTCAAACATGTTTTCCGTCACGCTATTTAGGAATTGAGGAATCGTATCTTCTATATTGGGTTTTTGTACTGTTATCACATACGACGACTTTATATATATGTCGCAGTCAACTGGTTTAATTAGCCGTTTAGTTAATCGCCTAGCCTTTTAACTCAACAGTGGCCGTTCAACTAACGGCCTGAATAATATTCAATTATAGTTTAGGTTGGAAGTCTGTAACCAATCACGTGCGAGCCGAGGGCACCCCGACCAAATGGGTTGGGTTAGAATTGTGATCAACTGCGTGGGAGCCGAGAGAGCGAAGCGAGGCGAGCACTACTTCCAAAAGGGGATGTGGCTCCGGGCACAGACATCTCCAGACGGACTCGTAATCAGTTTAGAATTTGCAAGTGCCCGGTGTTCGCGGATCGTCCGCAATCTGTCCGTGCCGGTGCGACCGATCCCTGAGTGAAATAGTGCATAGTTTGGTAGTTTTTAAGGTTAGTTTTTACGATATTATGTGTATCTAACGGGCGCTTCTCGCCATCAAACTCGAAAGTATGGCGAGTAAAATTAACAAAAAAAAAAAAAAAAGGCCAGGCGGTTAACTAAACGGCTAATTTAACCAGTTGGCTGCGACATATAACTAGCCAGTTGTTACCAAAAGGAACGGATTCTGCTTTCATAATCATAATTGGCAGCCTTGTTCCCGTACCTACTGCTCAATATAGGCCACCTCCCTTTTGTGCCATGCTTCCCTGGTCTGTGCGAGCCGCAATCTTCTGTAGGTTGTCCCCACCTTGCTATTGGTCTGCCAAAGTTTCTGCTTTACGTTTTTCTAATTTCAGTCTGTAGTACATGTACATATATACTATACACACATTACTACTTAGGTTCATGAATACTGGTAGATTGCTTGTCTATTTTTTCCATCTGTAGACCAATAAGTAACTGCTATATAAGCCCTCAGGCCATAATTTAAAGCTTGGCGCAATTTGGAACTCTGCTGGTGGGAAAAAATCGAACCATTCGTATCATATGAATAATTTATTATGAATCTAAGTTAAGATTGGTGTTGACCACTATAATATATTCACCATTTTTCTGAGAAACTTCAAATACTTGAATCCAACTAAAGTCTTCCAAGAATTTGTATCTTGTCTACAAACTACTTCTTCTTTCGTGTTTTCTGGAACATTTCTCTAATAGCTCATGTCATGTCTCATGTGTTGATAGATAAGTCAGCTAGAATGGCAGTGGGGCTGACCATCGCGGGAGTGCCTGACGAAGGTACTTCAGTGTCGTCGTTTCAGAGAGCATAGACAAAGTGACAATCGCTTTCAAAGCGTTTCGTATTTCTACAACGACTTTCAACAGGCTAGACATAACCTGGTAGCTTATTCCAATACATTTTTGACTTTCCTAACATCTTTAACGCTGACTAGCAGCGCCCTGCAGTTTCACCCGCATAAGTTTCGATCCCGTGGGAATATCGGGATAAAAAATATCATATGTGTTAATCCTGGTTATAAACTATCTGTGTGTCCTTTTGCCAACTGAGCCGATATCGACTATTCTACCAGCGTCATTTTTGCGTTTATAATAATAGTAGGAAATAGGATAGAATGTCACTTTATCTAATATCTTCTGGAAACCCATAACATGCACTCGTCACTCGTCAGTCATATTTTGTATAAGAATGTTGTTTTATAGACATGTAGATAATACTCTAATTTGTGTATCTTGAGTGCAATATCTTGGCTACTATAATTAAATTAATTGTAAGTTAGTGATAAGATACGATCGATCGATTACGATGAAGTGTCAATCACTTGATGTGTCCTTGCCGCGCCTTGTACATGAGTGTTTTAGTCGTTCATTATCAGCTTGTTCCCACTGTGCAGTTGCTGGCGATTTATCATTTTGACAACTGACGTTTCCAGCAGTCCCCAATGTGTCGTGATGATAGAAATAAAATCGCATTGTAAAGTCATCACTGACGACACTAAAGTTAATCGTGCTGTGGTATATGCCAAAATCGTAATTTCAATAAAAATCTTCATTTCAAATAAGTCTGCAAAAGTAATTGATTAAAACTTAAATTTTCCGTATCAAATCACAACTGTCATTCTTTTATAGTTGTATAAAATGGCAAACACACGGCAAATAGACGTACCTACTGTCTCAATTTGATACACGATTAATTTCCCTGATTGTACATACATAGATACACAAGCTACGATGCTTTGCCCAAGAGGACCACCTCTCGTCACGATACACTGAAAACAGGCTCTAATATAGACAGGTTATTAGTTCATGGTCTATGAACACCATAGCCAATTGGTACTATATGACTCATAGGTACCATTTGCACCGGCAATAGCACCTGTACATGTGCCCCATTCATGCAATTGTTATTCAAGCTCGGATTAGATTACAGGTTCGATACACCAATTTAGAATAATAAAATAGCTAGTTGACGCCAACAGTAACTGTGTTGTTGTAACATGCTCAATTCCCATCTGGAATAATAGATCTCCTATCGTAATAGTTTTATGTTGAATCAGTTATGAATTTATGATTTAAAACATTTCATATTTTTTTGTAAACAAGCATTATTTTAGAAGTTTTCCTCTTATTTTCATCCCATGATCCTTGTGTTTATAAAAATGGCACAAGTTCTTTAGCTTGCAGACGAGCACAAAAGAACATGGGAAGTTGAAAATGAAAATGAAATTATGTCATGACAAGTTTTTCTCTGACCTTTTACAATGAATTTGGAATTCCATCACCATGGTTACAAACAGAGGCAAACATGTATTGTACTTATGTATCTTTAATTACGTTTATAAACAAAACGGTTTCTTGCCCCATTTACTACATTTACATGTTGGTCGTGATAAGCCGTGACCTGCAAGAAATGTTGTGCAATCATCAAGTACGAGTTTGCGACCCGGTAACAATTTATCAAACCTTGAATACATAATATTAGTTATGGTGTCTTTGAATATCTCTATGAGACACGCTGAAAATGAATTAACTGAACGTCGAAATTGATCATTCTGTTTTCAAGCATATTAAAGTAAATGCTAATGTAGATTAAAATATCCTGATAAGCTCATGATTGTTCAGCAAGAACTCATCATTAGCGACTCTGCTATTAAAGTAAAATATACCAAACGAGTAAGAAGTATCTCTTCACTAGATACGTCTACTTCATCATCTGAGACTCGAACATCGTTCAAAATCAACACAGTTTCAATGGCGACACATTAGCAATGATCTACTTCCTGTGCAAAAAGTTGGCCAAACATATTAGGTAATACTCGTAATAATGTAATAGATAAATGTACCAGGCAGTTAAACTGCATAGAGACCATGACCTTGTGTTCCGCGTCGCTTGTTCGTGTTTTAATAGTTTTTGTAACCATTATAAACCCAGACGTGCGTGGGAGTTGATCTATGGAAGATAGAAGGGATTCGTTCGACATGAATCTACATAAAAGCCTCGCTGTGGTAAATTGAGCGTTTAGAGGTTTTTGTAATGTGGTTAGGATAGAAAAGATTGCTAAAAGCATTACGTATAACGAAAAATTACCATTAAGAGAGTATGAGGAACCGGGTGGAAAGTCCCTCATTCTTCGCTGTAAGTGCCCTATTCTACGACCAGTCGAGTGTTGGGTCTGGTCGGGTTTCTGTTTTAAGTAAATCGCACGGATAACTCTGATATCGCGGTATAAGATACATCAGTGTTGTTCGTTGGCGGTACCTATAGATGGTTAAAACGTTGAAAGAGCTTCTTGTCTCCTCAAACACACAATAGGATTTCTTCTTAAATAAGCCGATGCAGATTGAAGTTATTATAAATATGATTTCCTTACAAATCTTTGTTTTAAACGTGAAAATATTCCAAGCGTAATACCGCTTGGAATATTTTCGCCGGAACTTTGATTTGATCGATGTTAAAATAATATCAATTGCTTGAATGACTCCACGTTTTAGATTGCAAGGTTTACGAATTCGGTATGAACGGAAGAAATGTTAATTGGTTACTAAGAAATGCAATGAAATGTACGATTAGTTCTGTTATTGATGCAATTAGTGATAGTGATATCAAGGTTATGCCGGTTTTCTGAATATTATCGTATTTATATGCGGTGGGATCTCTCAAATATTACTTAGTAAGAAGATTTGAAAACATTTTTCCCTCTCGTTGTCATTGGCATGCATGTTTTGTTTGCAGATAAATCACATATGCACTTAAACCCTGACTCGGTTACATAAGTCAACTCCAAATAATTTTTCTCGAATTACTTACTTATTTATAGTCAAACCTCTAAAAATAACGTTGGCCCAAGTATACCTCCTTGCGAAACCCGAAATCATAAATGCATGCATACAAACTGCAAGCAACGCATCTGACACTGCAATATAACTTTTAGAACTGTTGCGAATCGAACTCGTTACAGTGCAGCATATCACCTTCTTTCGGAACATTAATTGTATTCTAAATTCTAGTAGGTCTGTCAGGTTTGACATCTGGTTGATTTCACTTTTGGATTTTGCGATTGTATGTGAAAATAAACTGTGGTAACCTACCAGCGCGTTTTAGTTACATTATATTGTAGTCTTCGGTTACAATCAGTAATATTTTGGTCCTTCTCCCACGTACCATGGTCTATAACACACGTTCTAAAAATCGAAATAGTGAACCACCACCAGGAGCTTCGAATGGAGTCGCCGGCCCTAGCGGAAATGACAATGGAAGCACAGCCCACCCGTCGGAGGCCCACCAAGCGCCGCCCGTCAATATTAATAGCAGCGTGCCCCCGACAGCTGATGAACCTAACTCAAAGTCTGTATATTTCCCCCACCTATTAGAGGCCCACCAAGCACCGCATGTCCATGACAGCAGTGTACCCTCAGGTAGCCGTGACTCCCCTCCACAACACCCACACGACACACCTAAGTCGGTCACCACACGATCGCTAGGGTCTACACGATCCTCGAATACCATAAAAGCGAGAAAACTCGCCGCTGAAGCACTACATGCACGTCAGCTTTGCGACATCACAGCCCGACAACACAACCAACAAGCCGATATGGCAGCCCAACAAGCCGAACTTGAACGTAAAGCGGCTAACCTACACTTTCAGGCTGAACTTGCCGCTATCGACGCAGAAAGCGTAAGAGGTAGCGTAAGTAGAGGCAGTGTAAGAAGCAACGATCATAATAATGACCACGCTAGTGCGCGAACAGACAACATCAGTCGTTGGCTTAGCGATGTACAACGAAACATCGTCCCAACAACCACGACGGGAGGTAAAGTACCTCCCGCCGCATCAAATACAGCACGCCATCAAGCTTACACAATGGCATACAACGAAATGCTCAACGTTCCTTCTGGTTCAGGCCCAGGTCGATACGTACACCCCACTATATTAAATGCCACGCACCGTGAGACCTACGCGCCTAATCAAAAACCAACTGATGTTTCCCCAACTAAAATATCTAATAATTTCCAGCCACCTGATGGAGCTACCGTCAGCGGCGGACACAACAATCTTCTCGGTATTTTTGAAGCAATAGCTAACAAGCCCAAGAAGTCTGACATCAAACTGCCAGTATTTGACGGAAAATCTGCCACGGATTGGCTTGGTTTCAAGCGCATTTTTATCGATACACAGGCATCATTCACTACAGTGGAAAATTTAGCCCGCATTAGTTCATCCTTACGTGGCGCCGCTCGTGAAGCTGTTTACATCCTACTGGTGTCAGCGAATGACCCTATGGAGGTTATAGACGCCCTCGAGATGCGTTTTGGTCGTCCCGAAAAAATTGTGATGCAGGAGATCAACGCTGTACGAGCTTTACCTAAAGTTGGTGCAGAAGGTAAAGATTTGGTTAATTTTACTTGCCGTGTGAAAAACTGCATTGGCATAATGAGACTACTGGACCAGTTCGACTATCTGCATTCTCCCGAAATTTTTAATTCATTAATGACCAAGTTATCTCCAATCATTCGCTCAAAGTGGTATGAGTTTGCGGCTAGTCATACTGGCAAACGCATGAGCAAGTTGGAAATGCTTTCTGACTTCCTAACTCGTGAGGTTGAGCTCCAAACAAAGTTTGGAATTCAGGATTTCTATTCCTCGACGGCTTCAATTCAGTTACCTATCGAGAGGGGCACGCATTCGGATCTAAGCCTACCCGACGAGAAATCTTCCAATTCTGTTGTAAATAAAACTGTAAATAAATGTATTTTTTGCTCGAAATTGCATAATGTAAACAAATGTGACAAATTTTTGGCATTGACAGTGAATGAAAGATGGCAATTTATAAAAAAAAATAAAGTTTGTCATAGATGTTTGGAAAATAGGTCACATAGGTTTAATTTTTGCAAAGTAAAATCTCCGTGCAGCGTTGGGGGCTGTACCTACAAACATCATAGCCTACTACATAACTTAGATAATGATCAAAACATGCTAGCTCACGCTGATCTAGAGGACGCCTCGGACTCTGAGCTTGAGGTAGCGCCGAAGCCATCTACTGATGTCGAAGACGAGAAACCTGAACCAGACAACTGCGATGTCGAAGTATCGGCTCATGCTACCGCTATTCGCCCTTCGTCGAGTGTAAGTAGACCTAAATCTCGACCACTCCTCAAAGTTGTCTCAGTTCAAGTAACTGGTCCCCAGGGTACTGTGGAGACTCACGCACTTTTAGATGATGGCTGTACAACCACATTCATAGACTCGGAAATTACAAAGCGTATAGGTGTCGAAGGACCGAGTAAACGAGTACGTATAGATTGTGTAGGAGGCTTGTCACGGGATTGCGATATTCAGTACGTTGATTTTATAATTAAAGGGCGTGACTGTACCGACTCTTACCATATACATAGTGCACGCTCGGTCAAAAATTTAGGTATAAATTACCGAGCTTCTGTAAATAGGGAAGATATTTGTAAATATTCGTATTTATCTGATTTAGGAGACATTTTGTGTTGTGAAGAAGTACAACCTATGCTAATTATTGGTGTAGATAATTGGAAGTTGACCGTAGCTGATTCTATTCGTGCTGGCAAAGATCACCAACCAGTTGCAATTCACACTGCTCTTGGTTGGGTTTTATATGGTTTCGTGTCAAGTAGAACATCGAAAGTTGACTTTCTTCATCATGCCAACATTTCCGAAACGCCAGATGACCATTTTTCTATTGAAACCACAATCAAAGACTACTACAAATTAGACTCTATTGGCATAATAAAGAAAGATCACCGCGGCAATTCCGATACACTTGCATTAAAAATTTTGAAAGACACTGTACATAGACTATCCGATGGTCATTTTGAAGCCGGTCTCCTCTGGCGGTCCGATATTAAAGATGTACCGAACAAAGCTCTTTCTTTATTAGTACCTGAATCGATATCCCAGAAATTTAACGATGTAATGTTAGGTAACGATGACAACGTTTCTAGGGTGCTCGGTCTGAACTGGCAACCTAGGAATGACGTCATAGGTTTCAGTCTCAACTTGGAGTCTAAATCGCCAGCTCAGCTAAGTAAACGTGACGCGTTGTCCCACTTAATGCGAATTTATGATCCTTTGGGTATTTTAGGCCCAGTTGTTTCTAGAGGACGCGTCATGTTCCAATCAATTTGGCGAAAAGGTTTATCATGGGACGATGAACTCGATCAAGGAGACCAAGGCCTTTGGAGTGAGTGGCTCCGGGATGTGCAACTTGCTTCGCGGTTGTGCCTGCCGCGATGTTATGGTCTGGGATCACCAAGTGTTGTTCACCGCGAGCTTCACCTGTTTTGTGATGCCAGTGAATTGGCATACGCTGCAGTGGCATACTGGAGATATGTCTATGCAGACGGAACAGTGAAGCTCGCTCTCATCGGTAGCAAAAGTAGAGTCACACCATTGAAACCCGCATCCATTCCACGCCTCGAGTTGCAGGCGGCTTTAGTGGCCGCTCGGTTCGCATCATTCATTCACGACTCACATCAGCATAAACCAAGTAAGCGTATATTTTGGTGCGATTCACTTAACGTCTTGAGTTGGTTGCGTAGTGATGCGCGATCATTCAAACCATTCGTAGCACATCGAATCGGCGAGATTCTCGAAGCAACAAATGTAAAGGAATGGAGATGGATTCCGACCGCGGAAAATGTGGCAGACGACGCGACACGCCATAAACGCGCTGTATTCAATCAAGAATCTCGCTGGATTACAGGTCCAAAATTTCTTCTCGAATCAGAACAACAATGGCCATCATCACCATATATAAATACAGCCATTACTTTGGAAATAAAACCATCCGCTCAGAAACTTTTGGATTTTGCGATTGTATGTGAAAATAAACTGTGGTAACCTACCAGCGCGTTTTAGTTACATTATATTGTAGTCTTCGGTTACAATCAGTAATATTTTAAATATTACTGATTGTAACCGAAGACTACAATATAATGTAACTAAAACGCGCTGGTAGGTTACCACAGTTTATTTTCACATACAATCGCAAAATCCAAAAGTGAAATCAACCAGATGTCAAACCTGACAGACCTACTAGAATTTAGAATACAATTAATGTTCCGAAAGAAGGTGATATGCTGCACTGTAACGAGTTCGATTCGCAACAAGAACCTATCGTGTGACACCTTAAATTCTTCACATTTTCATGCTTGCCATTTCACTCTCTCTTATAGTTTTTCCTTGTCGCTCACTGGGTCTGACCTCACCGCGCTTGCGCAACCAACTGGTCAAACTCTGTGTGATGATCTAATGACATTTTATACGTCGTTTTTTGCGATATATTTTATGATATTTTATGGTTCTGCATATTTTATGGGGCGATTATATTCTTTTGCTTTAGCACACATTTTAAAATCAGTTTTATAACTTAAATTAATAGCATGTGCTAAAACTGATACAGAATATTCATATTTACCTGAATGTGTGTGTGACCATAACCAGATTTATGGTCACTTCTGGGCTAACGTGAGGTCAAATTTCGACCTCCAGACACAGAATTTTATTTACTACTGGTAAGCTTAGTTATAGCTTAGGTGACTTTGCATGACACATAAAACCAGTGTTTTTTGAGACGGAAAAAAACTATTGGGGCGCAACTGTTACCGTAACCGACACCGCTTCGGATGTGTTTGGCTGTCCTTGGGATATACCCGCTTTTAATGTATATCCGATATGTCAGTGAGTGATGGCAAAGTATTCTGTTTGTGTTTTGTTTATATTAAGACGATTCAAAATAATTGTTCAAGTTTTCACTTCTGTCAGCACTCCCGGAGTGCCACATTTTTTAGGACTAACTTCGCATCGGAAGTAATAATAATTCGGTGCCTCACTGCCTCCTAAAAGGATGATTAGTTTTTTACTCCTGGCGCCGGCGCTACAAAACACATGAAGCACTAAAGCATTAACTGTAATTGATGCTCGTTAGTATCTTCACAAGCACACTTCAAATAACTCTACCTGTTCATTACTACGAATAGATTTTATTACTGCATAAACTAATGTCAATTTGATTCCTAGTATATAAATGGAGGTTGCAATATCTACTTTTCTCATTAGATCGTAGGCTATTAAAGTGCAGACATTAAGCATTATTACTAAGCGCTAACCAGAATAACCAGATTTTGATAAACCCTAGCCACTCTAGAAATAGCATTAAAAAACTACTAATCACGCTTCGGAATCAATAATATTGCGTGCACCTACGTAAGGTTTAGCTTTAAAAGTACACCAAGAAAAGTCGTGCTTTTCTGAAATCAAACTTTATTGTAAGTGGGTAAGATAGGTTTTGGTGTGAATTCGATATTTCGACCTTAAAAGTCCAGACGCTCTGTGGCTGGAATTCAAAATAGAAGATCAAAGTGGAATGTAGCGCTATCTGTGCTCTTGCGCATTGTGCATAATGTTGTTTAAGGATAATGTGGCTATTTATACAATCTATTGGTGTAATGAAATGTTAACGAGGCATTGTATGTAAGTGCTTATGTTAAATGTCTTTATAGGGTCAGTATTAAGGTTATAATGGATATTTGGGAATTGGATAAAATTGGCCATGAGAGCAGTAGGAATCGTAACTTATGGTTTGTGTCTGTCTAAGTCAAGACACGTTGTGCTCCTATAAAATATAGAAATAAAAAGATTTTATCTTAAAAATTACCGTATTTCATTTCGAACATGCGTAGTGGTCCTTCGAGCCGGATATGAACCAGCGACCTAGCCTTGCCCTAGCCAAATGGTCTGGACAAAGCAAATTAAACATTTATAACTTAATGAAACCCTGGCTGGAGGTCCTGCAACACTACCTCTCATCACCATCATCCACAGCCCGACTTTATCCACTGCTGGCCATAGGTCATCTGTATTAGTGTTAATCTGTGTCTGTGTAAGTCTGTGTTAATCCTCACGCTACTGTGCTAGCCTCATCCACCTTATTGCGTAACACACTTTCAATCACAATCTGAGTAATTGTGAAGGATATTGCTGATCCATTGTTTCTAATGTTCGAAAAATGTGTCTGCTCAACAACGTTAATAACGCAATGAATGTTGTTGAACTGTCAAAATGAAAACCATTGCTACTTTTAGTGTGTTACGCGCTAAGTATAGTAACAATGTCGTGCGTCCATCTCGCCGCCGGACGATCGACACATCGTCTTCCTCTCAAAACTCTAGATTAATGAAATTAGAAAAAAATATATTACGTCATGAAATAGATACCATTACGTTTTGGTGACGTCAGCAGGGTAGAATTATTTATTAAGTGTAGGTTTGTTATAGAAATACCTCACTTATTTGACGGTACCTACAACGCTGTTGTTGTCACGTAGACCTTTGGATGTTGCATCATAATAGTTGTGGTTTTGCCCTTGAGTACAGGTATACCTAAGTATTTAGAATTGCAAGCATGTAAATAACAGTTTTTGGATTTTCCTAAAGAGAGATCGCAAATTTAACATTATCATTTATGTAAGTGTACAAAGTCGAGACGACAATAAATTAAAAACTGCTTATTATATCTAATGACGTCCCCAGTCTGCATCCAAAAACTTGATCAAATAATATTATCCAATAGTTTAGTCACATAGCTATTCAAAGATTGGCAAAAACCATAATCGGCCCATCACTGCTATTTAGTTTCATATAAAAAACCACAAATTTATTTCCAGGTCCTGACTGTCATTCGTAATACCTTGATAGTATTTACGGGTGGTCTAAATCTCAATATCGTGTTACTCAATTACTGGGTTGTGGAGGTCAGGAAGGTAGTCGCTCCATGTAAAATACTGGTATTCAGCTGCATCCGGTGAGACTGGAAGCCGACCGCAACATAGTTGGGATATGGATAAGCAGATGATGATGATGATTTATTTGATAGTTTCTGAATGCTCGTATGCATATATTATTATATGCTCATAGTTTTCCAGTGCTTTCATTTATTGTGTATTGTCATCTCCACATTGTATATTATATTTATTGATGAGTTTTTAATGGAAATACTACTTATAAAAAAGCAAAACAAAATGTCAGTCTTCAACAACACATTAAAAAAATTATAACTTATTTTAAACTAATATAAAAGAGAAAAAAAATCTTTAAAAAACTACATTGGGAATATCGCAAACACCTACGGGATCTTGAAATAGCTTGTTTAATAAAACGAGGTGCAACGGAAATGCCAATAAGATTAGTTTTCCTCCTGTATGATGGTTCGCGCTTATTAACATGCATCTCAGCAGTAAATATGACATGTGTGATCTGCTCATCTATTTACATTCGTTGATCACGTTTAGGAATTTCCGTACTTACACATGACATGATAAATTTATTAATTTCGACTCTGGCATCCCCTTCTTTTCTCGATTGTCTTCTACATTATTAGCATCATCTTGGCCAGCACTCAGCTAAGTAGCGCTTCTTTGGGTATCAATACCCACCAACCAGCCCAACCCAGACTAAGCATTCCCTAGGTTGAAATTCAGTAAACTTTGCAAATCTTTTTCGATTTTTTGTCAGTCTTACTACGTACTTACCGACTATGTCTATATTTCTTTTCTAAAGCCTTAATTAAATCTTCCTTTTAACTTTATATTAGACAAAAACAAAGAGCTAGATCGACCCTGGTTCCCAAGACTACAGTCACTTATGGCACGAAGCTCTTCCATTATGACCTAGTCAAGGAGTCGTGTTTCGGTTATTTTATACTATGCTTGATGACCTCATAGTATTTGTCATTTTAATTCTTTCTAACAACCGAATTTGGACTGTATTTTAAAAGATGCACAGTGTGTTTTGGAGTGTGTTGTATAATTTGGAAGCAGAGCTGAATTCGGAATTGAAATTGCAATATCGCGACGAATTGATTTGATAATGTTTATAAAATAATAGTTTGATCTTTATATTAAATATATTTGACTTAGTAAATTCAAATATTACATTTGTGACCGATCAAATTGTGGTCACGTGTTTCTCCGTTTCTCTTGGGCGGGCCGCTTGATCTTTGCCTGTCCGTCTTTTATCTGATCTAACATGGTCGTACTCCCGTTAAATGCGTGGGTGTCATTCAAAGCAATACTTAGTTCGAAGACATGACTAGAGTTGTCGCTATTATTTGCAACTGTCAATACCGTTAGGTTCTCTCTGTGGGTTCTATAAATTATTTCAATAAGAATACTGACGAATGTAATTTATAAGTATCCCGAAATATAGAGTCCTATTCGTTTTATGTTATCGGGATGGATGTAAGCGTTAACCCAGATTTAATCGAGCATCAAAATGGAAAAGTTGTAGTGATGAAAATCTGTATTGATTTTATTGTAAATACTTAGGAGATCTTTTTGGAATGAAGTTGTTTTAAATGCAGACAAGGCGCCTTTGCTAAATTAAAGTAAGAGAACACCACAGGAGAAGGGAATGCCTCCATAGATACCTGGGCCCAGGTGTTAACTGAATTAAACTACCCTTATTTGTAACAGGATATAATAACAAGGCTTCACTGACAATTTGGTGAAATTTGGCTATCCAGGAACCAAGTTATATGAATTATAGTAAAACTGAGGTTATATTGTAACATTGTAGTTTTTTATGTCATTTACGAAATACTTTGAATGTGTAACGGTAATTTAGAGTAGCAAGATCCGTCAAATAGTCCGTTATAATGTGCAAAGCCGAGGTCGTGGGGTTAAAATTGGGTTAAACAATAAAACAAGGAAAATACCTGCGCACTCAGAACGAAAGAAAACAAACGATACATCTGTCAGTCAATGACTGACGGATGTCAGGCACAAGTGTTGCCAGAAGAAAAAAAATCACTATGAATCTATTCAATCGATTCCACGAAAGCTTGGTATGCACTTGTCACTCGATTTTCATACATATTCTCATATTTTACCGATTTATTCATAATCGATTAGAAGTAATTCAGGATTTTTTTAATCGATTGTTTAGTTTCATTAACTTAAGTTTTCTCGCTTTCTAGATAGAAACATGGTACCATACTTTGTGATTTCCTTTATAAAAATATAACGGATTTTTTAATACACATTTCAACTAGCTGGGCCCAGAAGTCCCCTTCTCCTTTTAGTTTTAAATCGATCATATTTTAGTAACAACAATTTCTAGAATATATCTGGTTCATATCAACTTACCTAGACATTAATTTAATAATACCTAGATATTAATATTATCTTACATCTATAATAACTGTTATGAAAATAAACAGATAGAGTAGCGACCTTTCTATACGAAGCGATTTGATTATGCTATCCGTCTGAAAATCTAATCTTTATTGTTTATGATTATGATAGATATTAGCGTGTTAACTCTAATCTCGAGACAGAATATATATATGTTTTGATTGGTTACACCTATTTAATTTTCTAATTCTTGTCTTTTTTCTCTCGTGTCTCGAACTTAAATGATGGTAGTCAAAAATATGTGCCCGTGCCAGCAAGGTGGTAAAAGCTGTGATAGCCCACTGGTAACGGCCCCGACTTGCGTGGGTTCAGCCCATCATCATCATCATCATCATTTCAGCCAAAAGACGTCCACTGCTGGACATAGGCCTCCCCCAAGCACTTCCACTTCGACCGGTTCAGCCCGCTTTGTGTAATTTATTTCATTACCACTGCGTTCAAAACGGTGAAGGAAACATCTTGAGAAAACCAGCATATCCTAGAACCAAAAAATCGAAGATATGAGACGTCCACCAAACCACACTGGGCCTGTGTGGTGGATTATGTCCCACTCCCTTTCATAGAGAGGAGGCCTATGTCCCAGCAGTGGGAACGGCTGATTAATGATTATACTAAGGTGGTAGTGGGGCTCACTGCCTAAGTATTGCTACACGTGGAGGCTATTTTGGTTATGAATATTTTCTTGCAACTCCGTATTTCCTCATGCAGCAATTACCAAAGGCGATAAAGACTAATGATACGTATTTTATAGGGTATCATTTAAGCTATCACCAATTTAATTAGTTTTGTGTTTCTTAAATAATAGGGTTTGTCCTCCAAATAGTAGATCTGTCACCAAAATGTAGTCACCAAACAATGCAAAATCAGTTCCACAATAAATCACCTAAAATCCTGAGATATAAGGTCTAGTACCAAATAAATGTTTTTGTATGTATTATAATAGGTGTGTCCTAATAAGTATTTAAGCAAACTAATTTAAAGAGATCACCAATAAATCATATTATGTTACTAGAAAATTGCATTAAGTTCAAATATCCTTTTTCCATATCCTTCAAGTATCCTTTTTCCATATTTTTTTTCTTTAAAATTTAGTCGTTTCTGGCACTCGCCGGCCGCTGCCGCGGCACCGCTCGCTTCGCTCGCTCGGCTCGTGCGTAGGAGGTCACAGTTTTAACCTAACCTAACCTAAGCATTTTTTTTTAAATAATTAACCTCGTAACTAATTCGGTTCTCGATAATGTCCGATCTCTTATTTTACACATATATTAACATTAATTTGATAATTCATACCTGGGAACAATTTTTGTTTATCTGAGAACGAAAATATTTCGTGGCGATAGATCTATTTATTAGGTGATACAACTTGATGACAAATATAAATTTTGGTGATAGAAAATATAGTTCCCTATTTTATATACCTGTTCAGTTGGAAACGATGATGTTATATGAAATAAAATAAGAGATGACATAAATATTTAAATGAATATGTTTGGATTGGTATTCCTTCCTCTTCGGAAGGAAAAAATGTGCCAAAAACATGAGATTCTATCTCAATTCTCACATGATTTAATTACATATGCTATTCTCAAATGCGTCTCTGTCCTTTACCTTGTCCTTCTCACGTAGCCATAATTTCCTTGAAAACCTGAAGGCCTATTCTCTTTCTTAAAAAAAGGTTCAAATTGTCAATCTCGTCTCAGCGACAATATCAAAAATTTGTCAAATATTGAACTAAATAAGTGTTATTTTGATTTTTTTAAAGTGAAAACTTCTTTAGGCGCGTTGGGCATTTTTTGAGATGGTTAAAAATCACTGAACTCGCGTCACGTGACACCGCGCCTGTTTTGTTTACGATTTTCGTAAACAAAACAGGCGCGGTTTTAGAATTCAGTTCGAATTTTGACTTAGTTGTTGGAGGACGTGTTGTTAATTCTAACATTCTAACGTTGTCTCGGGATTCTGACTGCTTCTAATTCGCTTCCTTAATTTATCGGTGCTTCTCGTACTATCTTGTGTGAAGTGTCATATGCGGTCTGCGCCATTTTGGTTTTTGTAGCGCGCTGTCCCTCTCGCCTGTTGCTCGCTAGAAGTATTTTATAAATTTTGTAAATTGGAAAAAGTGTTGCGCTTCGTGGGGCTCGAACCGGCGGTCGTGTGGTGCAGACGGCGGCGAGCGAAGGCGGCGGCCTAGACCACTGAACCAACTGAACGTGGCATCCACGGCGTGAATTTTTACTCTGGTATCTACTACTATTGAGTTTGCAGTAATTATATTCGAAAATAACAACATTTATTATCCTTCTATATTTACGCCAACATGATACGTTCCACTGAAAGTAAAATAAGCAAATCTAACCCAGATTTGTGCACAAGTAATGAACCTGGTGCCAATGTTACCCAAAGAAAACGGAAGCAACCCGACTGTGAGCTAACTGAGGCTATTAACCAACTGTCTGCAGAGCTGAAGCAAAACATATGTGATCTCCGGGTTGATATGAATAACCAGTTTGTGAATATTAATGCATGTATTAATAACCTAAGAGATGAATTTAATACTTTATCCGTTACTTCTTCCCAAATTCAAACTGATATTAAGGAACTGCGTGCAGAATACTCAGTAATCAAAAAAGATATATCGGACTTGAATATGAAGCACGTAGAAGTATCACAGACTATAACGGAGCTGAAGTCGACAGTTAACTTTAACTCTGATAGCTATGTTGACTGTGAGAAGCGTCTGAATGAGTTGGAATCGAAAATTGACAGTTCTTCAGCCTTAGCTATCGGTATGTTGGAGAGGAAAATGGATTCATTGGAGCAACAGGCAAGGCAATGCAACATCGAAATTGGAAATATGCCAGAAAGACGCGGTGAAAACCTAATTACTATCCTAGAGTCCATTGGTTCCGTACTTAACATGTCTTTAACATCAAAGGACATTATATCCATACACCGCGTTCCGCACGCACATTCACAAAATAACCAGCCTAAAAATGTCATTGTAAAATTTACATCTAAACTAATTCGTGACAATGTTTTAAGTGCATTCCGGTTATCTAAAGGACTGACTTCGGACCGCATAGGACTCTCTGGTACACCCTGTCGCATCTACATGAACGAGCACTTGACACTGCGCAATAAGGATTTGTTTCGTAAGTGTCGTGCAGCTGCCAAATCTAACAAGTTTAAGTTCGTTTGGATCAGAAATGCGACCATCCTGGTTAAGGAATCTGAAGACTCCTCTACCTTTGCCATACGTACGGAATATGACATATATAATAAGATTAAACCGGCCTCCCAGCCTTCACCAACGGTCACCCAAACGGTCTCCCCATAATTCATTGATGTATGCCCGGATTTTTGTTACTTGTAAGGTTTTTCTTTATATTATGCTTATAAATACTTTTCCAGGTTTGATCTCGCTTTTTTATTGCGAACACTTAAAATGCTATTTAACTTTAATTTTGCTCATAGTATCAAGTAGTCTATGGTGTCTATTTTTTCTCATTTTAACGTACTGTATAATCTCTTTATTAACAATCTTTGTAGTTTTAATCGAGCATACTTTTTGGAATCAGTCAATTTTAATTTTTACTCATTTATGTAATATACCCTCCATTATACCACTCAAAATTAATACTAGTATTTTTACCAAATATTGCGATGTTAGATAATAATTTGTCAATTTATTATCAAAATTGTCGAGGGATCAGGACCAAACTGAACACATTATTCATGAATATATTATCGCATGCTTACGACATCATCATTTTAACAGAAACCTGGTTGACTCCAGAGATCTCCGATAGCGAATTTATTGATTCCCGTTATATAGTTTTCAGACACGATCGTGATCGAGCTGTTTCTAATAAAAAAGATGGCGGAGGCGTACTGATAGCGGTTTCCAAAGAACTAAAACCAACTAGTCTCACTTTGTCACCCCCATTACTTTTACCAGAACATAAAATAATAAAAATTCCCTCTTATAGTTGTAAATACCTACTTGTTTGTGCTACATACATACCCCCTAGCGCCACGGATGATGTATATGTTAACTTTATAAATTCGTTGTCGAATTTGATAGACGATCCCTGCATAGAAAACATTATTTTTACCGGTGATTTTAACCTACCTGCGCTGAACTGGATTAGTACAAATTCGTACATGACATGTGCCTCTGATAGCAAATATTCTAATACAAGTCGACATCTACTGAACTTTTGCTCACAATTAGACTTAAATCAATTTAACATACTCACTAACTGTAATGGGCGGATTTTAGATCTTTTCTTCTGTAATACACATGCTGTTGCGCATACTCCTAACATCTCGCTCTTGCCAATAGATACTCACCATCCTTCCTTTTACGTGCAAATACCATTTAGAAAACCAACACAAATACCTAAACATAAAAATCTTATCAAATTAAATTATTACAAATCGAATTATTCTAATATTAATACTGACATTGAAACTGTAGATTGGAACAATTTACTTGAAGATCTACCCCCCGATCAAGCAGTTGCAACATTTTATGAAAAAATCTATAAATTCATTAAATTACATACCCCTGCTCACAAACCTAAAAGTCTGAAAGTCCCATGTTGGTTCACTAAATCTCTTTTGCACATATTCAGAAAAAAAACTCGCGCATGGGTTAAGTGGAAAAAATATGGAAACACTACAGACTACGAACTATTTTCTATTTATAGAACAAAATTCAAAAAGGAGGCGGACATATGTTTTAAAAAATATATGAATGGTGTAGAGGATAGTGTGGTCAAAAATGTTAAGGCATTTTGGTCATATGTTTCTAGTCGTAATTCTACTAATAGTATTCCAGCTACAGTTCACTATCTCCAACAGTCCTCAGATGACCCTGTTACCACTTGTAATCTATTCTCTAATTTTTTCCAATCAGTATATGAACCATCTTCTTTTGATCATTCTTCATGGGTGCCACCACCCGCCAATCCTGATGGTGATATAAATATCTGTGACCTGCACTTTTCATTACAAAAAATACGAAAGGAACTACAATCACTGGATGCTACCAAAGGACCTGGGCCAGATGGTATCCCTTCTATCTTTTTGAAAAACACAAGTGACACACTGTGCTCCCCTCTCTTCATACTATTTAATAAATGTCTTTCCCATGGGGTTTTCCCTGATGTATGGAAACAAGCGAACATCGTTCCAGTTCATAAATGTGGCTCTAAGAGTGACGTTTCCACATATCGCCCAATCTCCTTGTTATCAGGGCTATCCAAACTTTTTGAAAGACTGGTGCATAGTGAGATCTACCCTATTCTTCATAGCATCTTAATAAAAGAGCAACACGGGTTCGTTAAAGGTAGGTCCTGTGTAAGTAACCTCCTTGTTTTTACAAAGCATCTATTTGAAGGCATCGACAGTAGACAGCAAATTGATGTCGTCTATACTGACTTCCAAAAGGCCTTCGATAAAGTCGATCACCGACTACTTCTTGACAAAATTGCATTCAATGGTATTAGAGGAAATTTAATGCGTTGGTTTGTATCATATGTCACCAATAGGACCCAGAAAGTTGTTATCAATGGTTATGAGTCTCGCATGGTTAAAGTCACTTCCGGAGTTCCTCAAGGCTCAATTTTAGGTCCCCTCTTGTTCATTCTGTTTATTAACGACGTAAAAGACTGCTTTAAAAATTCTAAGTTCCTCCTGTATGCAGACGATTTGAAGATTTTTAAAAATATCAATCATCTATCCGACTGTTTAGAATTTCAGAATGACCTTGACCGTTTTCTGGACTACTGTTCTGTTAACAAACTCTACCTAAGTATATCTAAATGCCATAGCATTGTGTTTACAAAGAAGAAAAATGTAACGAAATTCAATTATTCTTTCGGTAACACTCCACTGAACAAAGTTAATTCTCTTCGTGATCTAGGCATACAGTTAGACTCAAAGCTTCACCTTGATGCCCATATAGACCATATAGTCAATAAGGCATTTAAAATGTTTGGTTTTGTAATGAGAGCATCAAGAGAATTCCACCGTCCCTCTACCTACTTATACCTATATAAATCAATAATACGACCGCAATTGGAATATGCAGTACCTATTTGGAATCCTTATTATAAAAAGTATAATGACATTATTGAATTGGTCCAACGCAAATTCCTACGTGCAATGCACTATAGATGTTTTAAAAAGAAAATTCCGTACCAATTATTACTACAAAAATATGACCTTATTACTCTGAAATCCAGACGCACTCTACTTGAAATGATGACCCTATTTAATATATGTCGTAATAAATTCGACTGTACTGATCTAGTGAACAGTTTGTGCTACCTGATCCCTCGTACCATACAAGGTCGAGAAGTTCGCTCGAGACACTTGTTTGCAACTACTTTTTGTAGAACCAACTCAGGCGTACGCTCACCATTGCATCGATTAGTTGACACCTACAATAGGCAGTTTGGTTCAACTGATATTATGTTTCACAGCAAGGCTATATTTAGAAAAGAAATTGTTACTATTTTAAGTGATCAGAACCCTATTAATTAAGTAATGTTTACTTTATTCTGCCTGTTATTATATAGTTCTTTCTAACAACTAGTAGATTTGTTTAGTAATATGTGGATAACGTTGTGAGTAGTGTATTTGTTACTTCTATTATTTAGTTTTAACCTATGCTTACTTATTATTACACTACTGTTTGTTGTCCCTAAATAAATAAATAAATAAATAAAAAATATCCGCTTCGGATGTGTTCGGCTGTCCTCGGGATGTACCTACTCGGTTTTAATGTATTTCCGTTAAGTCAGTTAGTGATGGCAAAGTATTCTGTTTGTGTTTTGTTTTCACTTCTGTTGGAACTCCCGGAGTGCCACTGTTTTTTTACTTATTTTGACAAATTGAGACTGAGATAATACGAATGTTCTGAAACTACGGAAATTACTCCTCTGACAGGCTAGTGTCTGTTACTGTTAGCCTGCATCATCCCACTGCTGAGAAAAGGCCTCTCCCCATGACTGCCAGCTCTTTCGATCCAGGGCTAAAGTGGACCACTGGTCGTTAGTTTTCTCCAGCTCATCCCGCAATCCTCTACGGGGTCTGCCGCGACGCCTTCCGACGGTACCTGCGCCCCTTTTCAAATATTCTTCTTCCGTTCTGTGATTATGTATTTACTTTACTGCCAGGGTTCTCCTTCTTTTCAAACATTCCTTATTACCCAGTTTTTTACTATTTTTATTCGTCTTAAACACAAGGAAACTTGTAATCTAAATCCTGAATCTTTCGCTCAGTGTAAAATCTAACAAATGGCTGGAGAAGTAGCCAAGTAATAGTGATTTTATCTTCGAGCAAGATGTGTTGCAACCGCAACGCACAGAACAATAGTGTGATTCATTATAAAGACGGCGTTTTGTCTGCTCCGAATAATAAGGAACTGAATGCGTTTGTAGATACACACACATACCTGAGAGAGACTACAAAATAGATTGATTTCATAGAAATAGCAGTTTTTTCTAGATGGCACGTAGGTCACTTTTAGATTTTGATCCATTAAAAGACATAAGCCGTTTAATTCCTAACAAAATACATTGTGCTGAAATTATGACAGGAACGAAGAAGCAAGTTGGTTTTTGCTTTTCTATGTTTATAAAAGTTACTTGCTTTTCGTAGTTCGTTTTTGTGAATTAATATTCCTTGCTGGTTTAAGACTGAATGGCAATGAAGTATTGTCATTGCTTACAATGTAAGAGACAAGTACTTACCTAATGATTGGCATAGGCTGTGGTGATAACTGTTACTATTGTACCTATTTATATCCGTTAGATGAAGTATACAACTCATTACATCTTGATGTAAGATGTAGTATTTTCATTAGACTTCAGCTCGTAAATGTTAATTATATCAATTTGTGATGATGGGCCTCCGACATTGTTCGCTATTATAGAATTATTTGCTGTTTAAAGTTACTCGTCACATCTCCTAGACAAACGTTGGAAAATTCTCCAGGTTAATAAAACCTATTATAATTTATCTAATAAGTATGGTTTTTAGTAGGTACCTTGTTTTACAGCTGTTGTGATTAATAAAGCAAGACGACACGACTTTACAAATGGTTTTGGTACCTATTAGTAAGCTTTCCTATTAAGTTAATCTTCAGTTAAAACTCTTACACAATGTTTATTAGATCGAATAGATATCCTAAATCCATAAAAGTACAGGCTTGGCAAAACAGCAGCATGTTTTGAGTTAATTTTGATATGTCAACATATATGTTACACTGGCCAATATCTCTATCTCAAATTATCATATAAATCCAATAAACGATTAACTCTTAAGTAATAAAAATAATTTGCTATCTGCTGTAATAATATCGATTATGATCAAGGCGAAACCTGTAAGTGAACATGTTGTACTAAGCACTAACCTAATTTTTTGGCCAACCGCATAATCTTCGGACAAGGTTGAAATATTGGTAACGACTAAACACTTTGCAGATCGAAATGGATTGGTATTACCTAGGTACGAGTGACTCTCTCTCGTACATGTGAAAGTTGCGATGTATTGCGAACAGCTAATATATAGTGTGTGTAATGTTGTGTAATGTTGACAAAAAACGATCGATTGTAATTCTTTCTACGCCAATGACGAACGTTATCTGAAGAGATTACTTAGATTATATGAAAATCTACAAATAATTGTCTACTTCTAAATGCAGACCGATTTATGTGATATTTGTGGAACATTATTATTATTATTATTTACTTTGCTGTTTTGCATCATCAATTTCTTGCCCATAATCAAACTTATTTGGGGTCAGCGAAACATTTATTTTTCCTCCACACTTTTCTATTAGTAGTCATTTCGGTAGTCACTCTCTTTCTAGCCATAACATCTTTCTCAGCATCCATCAATTGTTTTTCTGGTCTTCCCTAATGTTTTTGATATTTATATTATCATAAAATGTACCTATTGAAATATGTCATCAAGTCTTTCTATGCTATCATAACTAAGCACCACTTACCTCTATCAACAAAACAATTGCACAACTTCTTTATGTCACCTCCCTTCAAAATTCTTTAGAACTATACAATCCATCACCACCAATTAAGAGGAAGGTTCAATTAATCCAACAGATCGTTCAAGATGTTCTCAGAACACAGACAAATAACATAGTGCAAGATATTATTGGCAATATAAATAAATAGTTCTTACTAAAAGGCGATGACAGTTAGTCATAAATTGGTCTCTAGACTACCTGATGGCCGCTGTTTGTTGTTTTCTTATTTATTAGTTGGCTCAAGTTATGTACGTATCTAGTAATGCATTTAAATACGAAGATATATTGTATGTTCCAAAGGTCGAATTAGCTTTTTTGCGGAAAGTAAAAATTAAAATGAATACAAGCTAAATAGTAAGAAAATTTTATCAGCAATGACGTAATAGGGCATTGGGTGTCGCTAATCACAACAGGATAGCAGCTCAACTAACGGGATAAATAAGACTATTTGTCATAGTTTTGTCAAAAAGTAGTACAAGGTCAGGAAAACGCTTCATTTTAACTTTCATACTAGTAATTATATCAATGTTTAACTAATAGTGAATTCGATTAAAATAATCAAAATATAAATAAGTCACAGACTTAACAAGAGCTTAATTCAATCTAAATGTTAACAATAGAAAGTCTCAACAAAGAAAGTCAGTCACCCAACGAGTAGTTTCTCTAAACGCATCTAGTACTATATATAGCGACAATTTAAACCGAACTAAGATTAATACCCTATAGGCAATCTGGCCCAGCTGTCGTTGCCATCAATCATTGAGGAGGCAGTTCCGTTTCTCTTACAGTTATGATCAAGCAATGTTTAGTCGTCTGCAAAAATAAATTGATTTTAATTTTTCGGAATACGGATCGATTCTTCATTTTCATTCTTTCGGGTTGAAGTAACATAAGTGCAAGTGTAATATACAGTACAGAGTATCTAAATTAGGTAAAGAATAAATTTCAAACTTAAACTAAATAAGTGGAATTTCAATATTTTGAAAAGCTATCCGAAAACGATAGCGAAAACAACAAATTACGACAACATGCTCGTAAAATAACAAAACAGGTTTTTCTAACGAATCACAAATTCTGCATCACAAAAAACTTGACCTTGAAACTGCCAAAACCTGTTGCAACGTTTGTATACAGGTTTCTTATGATAATAGTATGTTGAAGTAAGATAATTAATAGGATAACCAAATAAATAAAATCTAGATTTGGAAGCTGCATGGAAATACAATACAACACTAAAAGAACAAGACTACTTGATTTACCATACCATGGAATATAATAATATACAGGTAGCAATAGCATTCTTGAGAATTGATGTGATAACAAAATGGCAAATCTAGAAACATATCGGAAAGTCGATCTAAACACCAAAGTAAACATAATTAGGAAAAACGAAAAAACGAGAACCCTTCACATGTGGTCAATAGGTTTGGATGGTCTGGATTAGATAGACTATTCATAAAATCAAGTAAACTCTAAGCAATCAACACTAAAAAGTGCAAATTAACTAATCAATTGAGGTTTACATCCGTACAGTCGATGATGTAATGAGCGTCAACGACCGTCAAGGGCTACGGAGCCAAGGTTCGCTTGACAAAAAATAAATTGTGCCAGCATGCCAACGCATGATAAACAGTAGTCTCCAGACAATGTTGTTAATTATACGGCTGTGGGCCTCATTACTGCTAGAAGTACATTCAATTATGTCCACGATGTTGATGGAGTGAGTTTCGTTAACATTGATTCGAATCTGTGATTGATTCTGTTGTTTCATTTGATGAACCCCACATAACACCCACGTGAGAACGAAAAATGAATTTTCTCGAAGGACCTGTAAAATTCTATATTGTCTTCTATATTCAGATTCAGGTTACACTAAAAAAAAAAGTTATCCTTGTTGATAGCAAAAACCTCTTATTTGTCCTCCTTTTAAGCTTAAGATGACGTCAATCAAAAGGAAGGAAGATCCTTAACTTCAATAACAAGGATGTGGTTGCTAGTTATAACCTTAACCTGAATAAATGCAGCATTCAATATATTCATTCTTGGAATATCGCTTTCCTTGTATGTATGTAGCCATTCATCATTGCTGTCTAAGGAGCCCCCACATACATTCAAAGTATCGTTCAAGCAGTCTATGGAAGTAAGCGAAGCAAATGCTAACAAGTAACTCAATCATTTTGGAAAAATAAAACTGGTCAACTATACCCCGACATTTTAGCTAGCTGTGGATGTATGTGCCTCTCCCAAGTGAATACTCGACCGAAGAGTAGGAATTTTAGAGTGTTAACATTTCTAAATGAGATTGTTGACTACCCTTGACCCATTTCCTATTGTTATAAGTTGCACAAAGCAGACATATGTACCTAATAGTAAAATATGTAGTGGTAGTATTATTCAGTAAGCAGTATCTCTCCAATTGATTATTACAATTGACGATTTTAGTGGTAAAATCAAAGAGAGGAGATTTTATGAAAACTTTAAAGAGAGATTTTATGAAAACTTTAAGCTTGTAGTTGACTATATTGCTCATAAAACTACCGGTTAGGTAGTCGTTACAAAGGAACCGCTACGTTTCTTTAAGAATGTACTTCAACATTTAATTGAAAATGTTAGAAATCCAGAATTTCAGATGATAAAGCTGTAATTATTGAATTTTCTCTAAATATTTCGAAACTCAATGAAATTTATCACACAACACAGTTGAGTGGAGCATAATATTAATAAGATAAGTCAAGCCGTGCCAAGGCTGCCATTAGATCATCGTCTTGTGGTCGGCTTGTTTACTTGTTTTTTTATTTATTACTCCTTCAGAAGGTCCAGTGAGATATGAAAGGTCTTTTTATTTAATTAAGATATTCCAAGAAGATTGGCCCTAATGCCTCTTGTTTTTATAATTTACTTATATCGTCTGTTGCTACTAGCTGATATCCGGATTACAGATCCGGATATCAGCTAGTAGCAACAGACCGTCCAGTGAGATATGAAAGGTCTTTTTATTTAATTAAGATATTCCAAGAAGATTGGATGCCTCTTGTTTTTATAATTTACTTATATCGTCTGTTGCTACTAGCTGATATCCGGATCTGTAAATCACAATTTTTCTATATATATTTTTTTACTGTAGTATATTGCTTATCCTTCCTCCTTTTCAATTTTATAACGATAGCAGGGTTAACTTCGAACTCGTACATGGTATATTTTTAATCTCATTTTTTCTATTAGGCTTTTTTTTTTGTGGATAGGAAATCATCAAATGACCCCTCCCGCTCTGGGTGGAGCGGAAGGGAGTGTCAGACTCTTACTGACTAAAACCCACCCGTGTTCCTTCCTTAGCCCTTTATGTTCCGGGCCAGCGGTAACCCTTTCGGACAATCCTGCTGACCCGGCAGGTTTCGGCCCTATGGGGCCCCTCCTCGATGCTGACACCTCTTTGAGGCGCGCGTGGAACACATACGCGCCGTCCGGCACGGGCCTGGTCCTGATCGGACGGTGAGCTACCCATTACTCTCCGCCCGCAGACCCGCGCCTACGGTGGCCGGGAGTCGTCACGCGGCTCCCAACGCCCGGAGCGTCTCCCGCGGCGGTTGGGATGGGAGGCTCTCTCGGGGGGTTCTATTAGGCTTCAGTATAGTTTCGAAATGAAGACTGTTCTCATGATTTTTAAGTTAAACTTCAATTTGCAAGTCGTTACTTACCCATGAATCCCCCAGCTCCAAGGCTCACCGCTAATGCTGACCTCAAGCCACCTGTCACTACCTCCGTTACAGAGAAAGACATAGAAATAGACTCATCTCGCGGCGTGTTTACATCGCGCGACCTTGGCATCGATTCGTTTTCGTCTGTTAGTAAACGTGTAGACACATCGTGTGAGTTTTCATTTTCATTTCGCGATGATATTTTTCTTTTTCTTTTAAAGGAACGTTAGTTGTTAACAGTTTGTGTATCAAGGATGTTGGTTGGTTAGCTATGTTTTATTTATAATATAATTTTCTTATTGTGAAAGTAGAAGATGAAAAGATCGGTCGCTGTGATATTTTTTTTATGGATTATGATATAAATGGATGATTTAATGATAGAAGGGAGTCCACTGTCCCATGTTAGTTTTAAATTATAATAAATTATTGTCAACGTAATTATTGTCTCTGTGTTAATTAATGTAATTGGTGTTGTACCGTTTTAATTAACTATAAATAAATAAATGAAATGAAAGTTTTTTGGAAGTGAGGGATAATTTATTAAAGGTATTTATTAAAAACTATTGTTCCGTAATCCCACGAATGGGTGCAATACCTACATTGATACCTAAATTTTCTATTTATTTTGTTCTTGCTCACGACACGTTCTTTTCCAAGATTACGGCGATTTCCTGAATAATTCATGATACGAAGAATAAAAGAACCAACTGTTTTTATATTTTCTTCAACATTAGATCACAATGTGGACGTGCTCTAACATATGTAGCGTTCAATTACCACGTTCACCTTGTCGAAGATATACCTACGAGTACATTACAGATCAGTCTGGATTGTACTTAATACGATTTTTTTTAACTAACCTTGCGACTAGAACGTCTTTAGGACCGCGAAATTAAGACAATTAATAATTCGAAGGTCGATCTTTACTTTAATTTGAGAGTCATTTAAATTAACCATATAGGCTTCATAGTAGGACTTATATGAGTTCCTACTAATGTATGTAACAATCAAACAGACGACATACATGCATATAGTCGCATGATGCGTGGGGAAGGGGAGACCAGTACGACGCCATAATGGTAGAGCGTCCACAGTATTTTAGTGACACAACCTTATTGCATCATAAAGAAATTCCTTCTATTATAACAAGTATAAAAACACCCTAGAGCACTATTATCTATGTAGCTTACTCAAACAATCCATCTATTAAGGTCGGTGTGACAGTGTCAGGGCCATGCATATCTGCCCATAGATAGAGTGACGACTATTAATGGTCGCAGTAATGGAAAGTGACGTCATTGGCGCCGGTACAATGTCAAATGAGGCTTACGTGTGTAGGGTGATATAGTTGATGGGTGTGGCTCTATTTATGTTTTAGAGGCTGTTTGTAATGATAATGTAAGCTTTTTGAAGAATTGAACCTTTATCATTTCGGAGAATATTCCCTTTTGGGAATTTCAGCTTCATCATTTCCATAAAATAGTTATAAGAATGAAAGCTTCAACATTTCTAGGAATTAATACATAGTAGGATTTGAATCTTCACAATTGCAAACACATAGCACTTCAGTGACCATTTATCTCTGAAAATGTCGTAGCAGCTTTTTGGAGAGGTTTTGTAATGGAGTTCCTTTCTCCGGCCTGTTGTTCTGCAGGAGGTATTTAATTTCTCTCCTGTCCTGTATAGCTGCCGAGCTTTCCCGTATCCGCCATCTCACGCGTTCCTTAGGGATGAGGCTCCCCCGAGAACAAGGAATATTTGGAAATTGACGATTCTTCGTAAAAAAAAATGTACATTATTACCCTTTTAACTATTAACGTTTATTAGTAGTAGTTCCAGTGGTTGAACATTCACCTTGTTGCGTGTCGTGACTTAAATACAATCTAATTACACAAAAACTCTCTAACCTACCATAGAAGTACTTTGTACATTTCGAGAAATTTACACAATTATAGTGTTAAATTGTTAGTTTCCAAAACAACTGTTAATAACGGACTTTCACGGAAAATTTTACGATTCCAAAGGTATAATTGTTTCATAATTATGTTTGGTTGGCTGGCCATCAGGCTGTGCCCGTTGGGAATTCGGTCAGATCTGATTGGAATGATATACTATCTATACTAATTTATAAACAAATCTACAGATAGGTCTGACGAGACCATATTTGGTAGAGAAATTAGAATATAATGAATAGGTAAATTATGGATGAACATTCGTGTCTTATGGTAATATACCTAACACAGCCATTGAAGTACACCGTGATACCCCGAGGACCTATAACTTATCTTAACAATCATCAACTGCATATATGGAAATAAATCATGCCACTGGTATTTTTATTACAAGACGAAAAGAGACAGGAAGGCTCCCCCGAAAAATAAAGAAACGAATGACATGCAGCATGAAAATGACGAGCTCATGTTTAGCCATAAAGAAGAAATAATTCATATCGATAATATCGTTGACAAAAATAAAAATATGCAGGCCCAGATAACTGTTTCTCGTGGAATTAACAGGCACGCGATCACTGTTATGAAATTTATCGTAAAAATATAGGGCTGCTCCAACAAACGGGAATCTTAATTTATATAAAAGCCTTCTTTATGTGTATTGAAAACTTGTTGAAGAAAGATTCGCGAGTTATGAAAAAAGTACACTCACGATTTTAAAATGTTGACGAAAGAAAGAGTTTAAATGATTGAGTTCAGGAATCGGGTTGCTGCTAAGTCAGCGATAGATTTGATCAATCTTGTGCCTTTAAAAAAATACTAGTCAGTGTACTGATATTGATGATGCAGATTTAATGTGATTAAATGATAGAAACCCCATTTCCAGCATAATAGTAAATAACTTAGCGTATCATCACAGGGTTGGGCAGAGAGCTGTACCTATAGTACACCCACATCTCATGTAATATCCTGACTCCGGGCTGCCAATGAGAAATTCCAGATGAAAAAACCCAATAACACTTTGGCCAACCCGGGAATCGAACCCAGGACCAGGCTCAGCTGTAGCGCTTGCGCAATAGACCAACAAAAATACAAAGAAACATCCAAGTTTTAGTAAACTACACGTGGCGACGAATTTGGAATCAAGTTACGGAACTCAAAAGGTTATCAACCCTGCTCCAACTTCGAAGATAGGCCATTGTCCGTGTCTGGTCGTGCCATGCGTGCGCTCCTCCGTTTCGGAGTTACAAGTGACAGACAGATATGCGTGACTGATAATTGACAGAAAGCCTACAGGAACCCCATCGGAACAATGCGTTTACGAGAAATTGTTCAGATCCATTAAGGAATTTTACTACTTTCTTATAACAGAAGTATTTAGCTTTATGAAACGTTTTGTTTATTTCCAGGGTCTCGTTTATTTAATTGCTTACTCTTAAAGTTTTAGTATCTTCCGTACTTGTGCAGAATGGCGACGATAGAATCTTGAGGTAAATTAAAATCTTTTACGACAGAGCTCATCTTGCTTATTGATTAGTCTTTCGTCTTATTATGGAAACTAATTATTTCTCGCAATTAGGTATAAAAGCTATTTCAATCAAGTACCAGCTCGACATTACGGTAGCAAAAACTTAAATAAACGATACTCTATTAACTACAGTACCTGCTTCAGTTAAAAATAAACCCACTAACGTTTAACCAACACTGTAAGAATTTATCAACATCCTTATAACGCAATCTTCAAATATTTGTTCTGCAGGGCAGCTGAGTCTATGAACTCATAAACTAGAAATAGAATTCTGATAAATTCGCTGTATGTGTATTTAAGATTGACTTTATTTCCGTTATTAACTTCTGCTGAGATTTATGTAGACTTGAGGCTGGAGCTAATTGTTAAAACATTAACTGATAATGGTGGATTTTAAAAATCTCAAAGTATCGCCTGACTTTTTTTACCGTCTGGACAAAAACAGGGTATAAAATATGAACGTAGTAGCAGCCTATGGCACAGAAATCGACAAATAATATAAAAATCAACATAAGGCACCCTACACGCAGAAAATATATCAATGAATTCATAGCGACATTCAACTTTCAATTCATTCATTCAAAGGATTTAATGAAAAAAAAAACAGATCGTTTATTTTATTTTTTGTGAAGAAAAAAGAAATTTCTGTATCATGGGCTTCTACTCCATTCACCTTTTATTTGTCTAGACGGTAAAAAAATTCAACCGGTTTATATACTCTTTCCTAAATCTCAAAGATGACATGATTTCTAAAGCTTCTATTGATACACCACTCATTTTAGGAGTCACTAAATCAATTTCAGATACCTCTACATAAATCCACAAACAAGATCTAAACATTTTAGCTATTATAGACAAAATCATCATCCAAGCAGACAATACATTCTCTATTAATAACACCACTATTCATAGTCATAACAACAATATAACTAAAATTAATATTGACTCTTATCGTAACACTATCCTTACTCCTAGTGCACTGAACTTGGCAAGATGTAGCGTCTGCTATAGAGAAAGTGACTCAGACCATTGTGATTTAGTTGGTAAGGCGTGTTACATACTTGTTCGGGTCGGCATGATTCGACACAGATGGGCAGCAAAATAGAATATAATGTAGCCATATATAATGCTCGGGAAAAAGCCTTAATCCTATCCAGCCTATCCCTTGCTGCGCTCCCCCAGTGACGTCCTAAGCCGAGGTCCGTACCCCACATGGGTGCCCCTAGCGTATAGTCGCTAAGTTTTTAAGTTTTAAGTCCTGGCTGGAGGCCTTACTTTACTGAGGCAACCGCAGCCAAGCCCAGCTAAGCAGCCAACAACCTCCTAGGTCGACCTGCGAGATGGCACATGTATTAAATAAAAAAAAATAAACGCTCGAATTGTGCCGAGCCGACACGAAAATGATTCAGCGGAGGTAGATAGAGAGAAGGCCGATCTTGCCAATCGCCAAGATCGTGAAGAATGCTGAATATGTGTTTACTACACATATTGCTTCTAGCCGGTTTGGTTGTAATCGAATGTGCCGAGCCGAATAAGCGCGTAGCACCCCTAACTCTCTCCGTGCCAAATCTGGCGTTCAAGTCTCATTAGACAGCATGCCAAAAAGGTTTTATGGTTGTCTGAGCTATTCTTGATATGTATTCGATCACTTTTATGGGTTTGTTTATTGTTTGGATACAATTTTTAGGGATATCATTGAGTTTCAGGCCATTTTGGGGCAGGCATATTTGGATATAGCAATTACGTGTTTGATTTAGTGTTAGTATTGAAATATATGTACTATATATATTGGGTTTAAATGGGTGGTGGGTGGTGGGTGGGTTGGGTTTTAATGGGTATGGGTATGGGTAATGGGTATTGGGTTTTTTTGGGTTTGGTTTTAATGTTTGCTTTCATAGGTTTTTTTATGACAACAAATCATTAAATTTTTACGGTTTATTGTATTTCTGAAAATAATTAACTGTATCTTACTGTCGTACGTGCTTTTATAAGTTTGGAGCCTAGCATTAAACATTGAATTTCTCTTGTTACAGATGAACAAGAAAGAGTACAGAAGAAAACGTTTGTCAATTGGATCAATTCACATTTATCGAAGGTAAGAGACCAAATCAACTAGCAAGTAAGCAAGGTACTAAGTACCAGCGTTTTGAACAGTTTTAGTGCAAACGTGGTCATCAATTTTTCAATCAAGTGAGGAAAGCCTTCGAAGAATATAAATGGGAAGTAATAACTACCTACCTTCTTTACCACCACCTTATCTTTGTGGGGCAATTACGGGAATATCGTTTCTCTGCAGTTTGAGGCAAGTCTATGTTCAGCAGTTTAATTATGGGCATGGATTTTTTGATGAGCATATAGATCGTAGATTATGTTTTGAAAATTGTTGAAGCCTGTTTCACCACCTCTGGTTAACTTATTTGGCTGCTGTTAATTTCACACGAATTCTGGTCCGTTTTTGGATCTATTTGATGGATAGTGCTTTTTGGTACGGGCATGCGATGAGGAAGGAGGTAACGCATGTGATTAAAAGAGTGCTGAAAATAAATGTAGATGGATAGAGAAAGGCTAAATAAAAGATGGATGGATTGTGTGAGGAATGATAAGAAAGAAAAGGGAGTGAATGACAGCATGACAGTAGACAGGGAAGAATGGAAGAAGAAAACGTGTTGCACCGACTCTAAGTAACATGGGACAAGGACAGAAAGGTGATGATGATGTCTTTCCATAATATCTCTCTTTTCGTATCTTCCCTAACAAGTACCGAGTTTGTTGAATAATTTACTTTTATCTATTATACAACTCAAAGTCCTGACTGACTGATATATCAACGCACAGCCTAAACCGCTGGTCCTAGAGACATGAAATTTGGAGGGTGTATTCTTTGTGATGAGTAGGTATCCACTAAGAAAGGGTTTTTCGAAATTCCATCTCTAAGAGGGTGAATCGGGGAGGGTGAAATTTCACACAGATGAAGTCGCGGGCAGAAACTAGTTTCACGATAAAGTTACGGGTGAAAAGGTCTGGTGATATTGTTCTACTTTTACAGGTTTTAAAAACTGCAATTTTAAAACCTCTAACTACTGTTTAATTAATCATTAATTCGTGTAGTTAGCGGAGTTAGCACTATTGTTAATGAAGTGACAAAAGTTTTGTTTTTCCGCAAAGAGACGCCATTGTTATTGGGTATTTCAATTTAATCACTCAAACGTCCGGGCGACTGTATACTAGTCTATACAGGGTCATAATGATGAGTACAATGACCTCTTAAGAGGTTGCTGGTGTTTTACAAATAACCCTGTATAGTGGCTTAAAACTTTTAGCCTAGAACGTTAGCTCGCCGCCTTGTTATATTTTATTAACACTATTGTGCGTGATAACTTTCTGAGAGCTTCTAAAACTTATACACGATGGCTCTGTATTAAAAACGCGTCTGTAGGTAGGTAAAACAGTTTTCGTGAGCTAAAAGAACATTAATAGGTATGGTTCAGACCAAATAGAAAACCAAGACAGGGCAGGCTGTCAACAGTAAAGTGAAGCCGGTTTCGTAAACATGTGTGCACATAGTGAGGTGTAGTTTGATTGTAAATGGCTGTAAATGTGTGCGTGTCAGCGTGTATGCACAGAGCGGAGGTGTAGTTTTTGCATGCTTCACTGTATTGTTCGCAGCGCTATGTCTTGACTTTTTATTTGGTCTGAGAGATATGGATTTAATTACCAACCCGCAGTGGTCCCTCATGATGGATTACTACCTCTCACGGAGAGGAGGCCTGTGAACATTATAGGATAATTATAATGGATTGAATTAAGTTAATTTTAGGTGAGTGCAGAAGGATGCTGTAACTGCGCCCTCTCCCGACTTAGCACTCAATGCACTGATATAATCTGTCTCTTTCAGCGCATACCGCCACTGCGCATCGATGACCTTATCTACGACCTGCGCGATGGAACCAGACTGTTGGCGCTGCTCGAGGTGTTATCAGGGGAGAAGCTAGTAAGTATTAACAACAATATATTCTAATGACATACTATAAGCCCCTACCTAAATCTGCAGGGAATACACCCGTGTATTCCCTGCAGATTTAGGTAGGGGCTATTGTGCATATTTCTCCACTTATGTTTAAGTCCCATGTAAAAGGAGCCAATGACCATTCAGCGGGCACAAATCTATGGTCTGCAATGGGTTGCTGCTAAAGTTTTCTCAATGGAACCCAGGAGTCCACGCTAAGTACTCGCATATGCAGCCACCAGATAAATGAGCTTTATGTTAATGAAGCGCAGAATTAGTTTGATTTCTAATCTTAATGAAATACTTAGTCTAAGATCAAGATTATGAATTGATATTACCCGCTGCAATGCTCTTTTAACTTTCACTTATTTGTTGACGGTTGACATTTCTGATTTAATGATTACAGCTTCGAGATTAGCTACAGTTTCTGATTATTGCTATTTTGTATACGGTACTTTAGGATCTTAATTAGCGTTTAGCTGTAATATATTGTGATGTAACACGATAATTTAGAAGTATTTTAGAGCTGCTAAGGTAAGGTCGTAGTTATAACATGTATTATTATTTTCTGTTAAAACAATTTTGACTATCAAATGGTTTAGTTAGTAGACATTCTCCATTATCCAAGGGATATGTGTTAATACAGGCACATAAGAGTGCTTTGTCTCTCTAGTATTGTAGATGTAGTTAGGCGGCGCTGCACACTAAACTTACCACCAGGTGGATCTCCAGCTACTTTTCAACTATATAACATTAAAAAAACTATAGGAACACGATCAAAAACTGTCTTCTAATGAAAGCTTTTCCCAACAGCCTATGGAACGCGGTCGCGTCCTCAGACGCCCGCACTTCCTATCAAACGCTAACACTGCGCTGCGCTTCCTTGCCGGCAAGAGGATCAAGCTGGTCAACATCAACGCCGCCGACCTCGTGGACGGACGGCCTGCAGTCGTGCTCGGCCTCATTTGGACCATCATCCTCTACTTCCAGGTAGGGAGGCGCTCTTCTTGGCTTGTGTTTAAACAGAGAGCTGCAATAGTCTTAATTTATATAGCCGTACCTACATTAAGCAGGTATTAAGTATAATAAAATCATATACAGAGAAGTTGAAACTTTTCGGATGAATAGGAGTTTATGCAAAGTTTCTAGATTCAAACAAAGTAATTGATAATAATAATAAATCTTTATTCCTCTCTCTTAACAAATGTCCACATTGATATACATGAACATATAGAGACAAGAATTAGTGTCTAAACGAAAATGCATAAAATTTGACCTTTGTGAGAGAGAGACTGGCGTCCATACTGGGATACGTATTGAAATGGTCTTGCTTTTAAATATAAATGAAACGAATGCTATTAATATAAGCTTTACTGTACTCGATATCTAAAGGCCAAAAACAACAAAATGATCAAAAGGCTTTCTCAATAGTATTACATTACTGATACACCTTTAAAATCTCTAATTACATTAGAAAGTAATTCTGTATCATATTTCCTAAGTTACACTATTGTGGCTCACTGTACACTGACTCAGCACCGTGTGGTACGGAAATAGTTTTCAATTAGGATAGAACTTCCACAGTATCGCGTAGGTAGAATAGATCTACACTATCAGAACCGAAAGTTTTACTACTATTATAAATCTAATAGAATCATTAATGTTTATATGATCTTAATCAATGGGCTCATTTGTTTTATTTGTATAGTCACTATGATCATTAATATTTTAGTTGTCTACTTCGGGTATATTTAGATACTGTATCACAGTCTGCTTTGTTAATACTTATTATTAGATTGTATCTGTTTTGATTATTCATCTCCATACATTGTCATTCATAGTATGGATCTAAATTGTTTTCCAAATTACTCTATTTTCTGAAATGAACAGCCAATAGCAGACTATTATAACGCAGCATCATATCTTTATTGCTCTAATGTGTTGTTTAGTGTCTGTTGTAATTACCCCCCGTGTACTTATTTAATCTTTCTCTTTAACTATCCCCTTTACTGATGTAGTTGCACTATCCAGTAACCTGTATCTAATATTATTTCAATATCTACCATTAAAATGAGGATGTACTGTACTAAGATATATTTATCTAGATTTTTCATAATGATCGGCTTTTCAAAGACGTTTAAATTAGTTTGTTTATTATGTATATCAGTCTGTTCTCATTTTAATTGGCTTGAACTAATTTTGTTTGCGCAAGCTTCGCTCAATGTATTGGACCCACAGGATAGAGGACCTAAGGTGGGTAACAGCATCACAGCTTCTAGAGTAGTCAGGTCTCTTGGCATTTTACTATATTACCTTTTTATAATATGTATCATCTTTATCAAAAATTATAGCAACAGAATATTTTTGCTACTACATTATTTACAAGTTTATGCCTATTGATTGAAGCTTAGCTTAATATATTTATACACCTATCAACTTAAGTTTTTGTATTTCCTATATTTACAGCTTGATCAAGTTTTCAAAGAGTAGAAAGATTGTTTTGCAATATAACTTTTTTAAGCCCTATAATATATTATTTGTATATTCTAAAGCCAGAGACCATAGACTACACTTAGTACTGCTATTGGTTGACCAAATTGATATTATAATTGGACTAGAATCACAGATATCACTTATCAGAGTCAAATCACATCACCTTTAGATAATAATTGTATAATTGTCATCACTTTAAATCACTTAGCCGTAGCTCGAGTGTGGGAGGAGTGAATTAGCAGAATTTTATTGTTGATTACGTAATAGTGACTGGCGCTAATGCTTTGTACTAGTTTTCATTGTTACTAGTCTTTGTTGTTTACTTGCGAAATTTTCTGTTTTTTTGGAAAATCACTTACCAACTTCAGGTTTTTTAAAATACATTGCGTTAGGCTGGATAATTTAAGATGAAGCAAGACTAAAAATAGTTTACTCGTTTAACATTCTCTAAGTTGTATTGGTTCTTGCCACCCATTTAATTCTGCAAACACATTAAATTAAACCTTACTAGTAGGTATTAGCACCAGTTAATCTATTCATTTATGTTAATCAGCATTTTGTTTAGCGTCAGCAGATATTGCTGTCATTAAATCATATTTCATCAAAACAGGTTATGTATCCAGGGTCAGGACACGATATGCCTTCATCATACGTTCTTCAGGTCAGCTTTGGAACACAGAATTTAGATTTTGGATGTCTTTTGGTGTACTGCGCTTATTTACAAACACAACTTGTTTGACTTCGACTTTCTCGAAAAACAAAATGAACATTATTGATAAACAAGAACTTTGTGTCATGTTGTGACATGTTGCCCCTGTGACCCTGAAATCCTCATTTGAACATTACTTATTCACTTAAACTGAGGATTTTACTTTATTGGCGTGTTTCAGGTACACTGTAAATTTTCATTGCACCGATTTTTCTTACCCCAAAACCTAATATATTTTTTAATTGTTTTTATTGGCCAATTTGTTATGATGATCTTTGCAAATGAGTGAAGAGTCAATCATTATGAATTAGAATTCCAAAATTTTATCCAAACTGCTATACTTACGACCCAAGAATGTTTTACCCATGCTTCTAATTCCGATATTATCAAACACAATAGTGACATGTGGTACAAACCATGTTTCTGATCAAATTAATCCAGTACTATCTTTCTAATTGTTCCACCAAATCCCCATCAGATCGAGGAGAACAGCCGGGCTCTAGAATACCTCGGAGGGTCTCGATGTGCTTCAGTCATGTCCCATGATTCGGGAGCCGCCACCCCGACTCAGCGGGCGGAGGACAAGTGGAAGCAAGGCGCCAAGAAGACCCTGCTGCAGTGGGTCGCTAATGCTTTACCGAAGTAAGTAGAAACTTGCACCCGACTTTCGTAACACTTCTCCCTACTTTCAATCACAATACGAAGAAATTCCTAATCCATTGCATATTAGGTTTTAAAAATTCGTTTGCTCAATAACATGGCCATCGATAGCCATTGTATAAGATGTGTTACGCATATACCCCGCTGGATTTTCAATAGTGGTAATAAAAAATGTGTTGCGGCGTTGACCTAATAGATGGAAAAGAAGGAATCGAGGCGAGTGGAAGACGAATAAGGACTTTCTGCTAAATGATAGGAAAGTACCTACGAAGAAAATCTATACCAACAGAAATTTTGACCTTAATTAAGTATCCGATGGTTAAATTCGTAAATAATTTAAATTCCATCAAAGCTTCCCAAATCCAAAAAATTTAAATCCCATATAAGGTATGGAACCAATGGATCCTTTGCATAACAGATTTTCGATTCAGTCACGTTCATTCGCGTACTATGGATCCATCAAATAGTGATGCATCAATTAAAATCGAAAAGTAATCAACATCGCACAAACAAAAGTTGAAAGCTTTTAAAAACAGCCGTTTTTTTTTGTGGTAAAATTGATGATATACGTCAACAAACTGAAATGATTGTTATCGTTTTGTTTGCGTACGTAAATGTCGTATTGGTATCGGGGAACCCACTGACCCATATAATATTTGACGGCTATGACGCCAGTTGCAATGACGGCTGTACTTTAACAGTTATTAATTCCGTCATTAATTTCGCGAAACGCTGCCAAGTGGCCGCGATATCTGTTGGCCAAAATTTTATTGCAGTTATTATAATTTGACCTCTTCATTGAGAGATCAAATGCACCAAATTGTTTTTGATTAGATTAGTTTACTTTCGAGTTTTTTTTTACCTCTGATCTTTAGCTCAAGCATAAGTACCTACGAGTACTCATGATACTTGTTTATATAGGCACTATATACACTAAGAATTTCTATGTTTATTGGTACTAGTACAGTCACGAGATTACATAGCCAGTTCGGCAAAAATATCTGTTATTATGGTTCATTAATTAATGTTTGTTTCTAAGAAGACATCAATTAAATGTGATCGCCCGTGGAAGGCATTTGAAAGTATCGGCAAAACTATTTAACATCGAAGAAACACCAAAACATCACCATAGTAATATATTTACGTTCATAACTGTACCTTACCTACATTCGCCATAGTAATGATATTAAAAACATTATTCCTCTCCAGGGATTCAAACATCCAAGTAACAGACTTCGGTCCATCATGGCGCGACGGTATCGCATTCCTTGCTATCATCGACGCCATCAAAGCCAACCTGATCAACCTGGCAGAGATGAAGAGGAAGACCAATAGACAACGTTTGGAACACGCGTTTGACGTCGCAGAAAACGCACTCGGTATCGCAAGGCTGTTGGATGCCGAAGATGTGGATGTCGACAAGCCTGATGAGAGGTCCATCATGACATACGTAGCCCAGTTCCTGCATAAATATCCTGAACCCAAGGTGAGTCATTAGGCTTAAGATAATAGTCATATCTTCAAGACAGTTCTGTCTATAAGAGTAAAACTAAACAGTACATCTAAAAGAGTTTATTATATAAAGAGTACATTTGCGCAATGTGTGTTTTAGATTTAAACAGTTAACACAAGTAATTAGCATGTATCACCGTAACATGTCATTCATCAACTCGGTATTGTTTCGTTTGATTATATCTGTTTTGTTTGAACAAGTGTTCATCCTTGCGCAATATTAACGCCATGTTTTGTCAACAGACGACAGGACCGGATGCCGTAGCGGCAGTGCAAGAGGAGTACGAATCTCTTAGAATGTGGCTGACGGAGCGCGTCACCACAGTTCAAAGGCAATACGACTCGCGAACTCTCTCGCGACACTACGAAGACTACGTGCGTGCCGAAAACGACCGGCTCGCGCGCGAACCCATCTACCAGAAACTAGAGAAACTCATGTACACACAGAGCCTCGTAGCCATCGCCCCTAAATCCTGGCGCGAACTAGTCTCCCTGTGGATAGAATTAGAAAGACTGCACAGAAGATGGCTCTGGCTCCTAGACGCAGACCTCCCCGGAGACTTTAGAAATGTCGGCGAGTGGTTAGCGAGGGCCGAATACCTTTTATACTTTGACGAAATCCCCACTAGCTTAGACGAGAGGACCGCTGCTATAATCAGCGAGAAATTAGAGGAACACGGCGGCTTTTTCGCTGGATTACCAGAAGTTATCGACAGGTTCGAAGCGGCTTTAAGATCACCTGAGGCCGCGAGAATACCTGGCGAAAGACTCCAAGACATGAAGGACCGTCTCGAGACAGTAAGTCGAAGAGCGCCACAGAGGAAGGCTAGATTAAAGTACTTGGAGCACAAATGTTGTATCGTCGCCTTCACAGAGCTGACTAAAGCCAAGCTTGCCGCGTGGACCGGCAAATACGATCGTATCGACCACGTTCGTGCCTTATTAGAAGATTATGATAATTTCGTAACTAAGAATAAGATTTTCCAGGAGTTTGATAGAGCTTACGTTGATATTAAGCAAGTAGCGGAAGAGTACAAGAGAGTTTGTGAAGTAGATAGGACTGAAGCGAGAGATATTGACACGTTCTTGAAGGACGTTGCTGAAAGCTGGAGAAGAGTCGCATCTGATGTGAGATGTGCCAGGAGTGTGTTAGAAGAAGTCATCGCTCACTGGGAGCGTTGGAACACATTATCTGATGATTTCACGACCTGGCTTGACAAGGCACAACATATGCTAAGAGTATCAGAAGATGAGAGATTGGAATTCTTCCAAGACCTGACTGTGTGGAAGGAGAAGCATCAACTTTTGGGAGATGCAGCCGGGTTCCTGGCTGCGACCTCCTCTGAAGAGATCAGTCAGGAGGTGAAGAGGAAATACGTAGAGATTACTGAACGTTGGGAACGAGTGTGGGAAGAAGCAGAGAGGTGAGTTTTCAAGTTTTTAATTAATCTAGTGTTTTTTAAGTAAACATGGAATAAATAGGTCATACTTGGAATTCTCTGAAAAATTTCATAATCTGATAATAAAATTATTTAATCGAATCCATTCCAAGAATTGATTCTAAGTTATAAATTAATACATTGAAAGAATTATTAATATCTACCTAGTTCTTAGGATTAGCATTTTTAATATCAATAAATAGTTTGAAAGATAAGGTCTTGTTTTCGGACATACCTACCTAAGGAATTTCTGTAACATGACTGAATATAACCGATGACTTTTAATTGAGTTTATGCAATTATTTTAGTAATTCTAATATTTCGAAAGTAATTTACTATCGAATCCAAAACAACAAACTATTTCTACATATTTTTGTTTCTTGCAATAGTGAGTACCTATTTGATATACCAGACTACGTACACCTTATGATCTCGATTAAGAGGGAGTCGCTAAAGTAGCCCCCGAAATTAAAATTTACCTTCATTTGCAGGTTGTATGTTGATTAAAATTCGATTCACAACCTGAAAAATTAGAATTTTGCGGACTTCCTGACGCTTTCGCCTTAAAGCCGAAGAAGACCATAATCATGATCAAATATTGCAATATATCGCACAATAACATTACCTACATACTACAACGATAATCTCAGGAAACGAAAACCTAAGCCCTTATACATCTTCCCATGTACAGGTACGTCCGCGGCGGCGACGCGCTCCGCAACCGGCGCGAGCTCGCCAGCGGCGTGCACGCGCTGGACTCGTGGCTGTCTTCAGCTGACAACTTGCTGAACAGGCAGCCCAGAGCCAACACCGGGGACATACAGACCTACATCGACCAGCTGCTGCAGCTGAACTCCGAAATAGAACACCATGAGGAACTGTTCAAGACTATTAGCAGGTTTGTTTGTTCATCATCATCAGGTTCTTCTCAAAGGTTTCTTCAAGGGTCCTCCTGATAATGATACGTAAAGAATTAAGAAATATGACCGACCATTCTTTTCACAATTTATTTACCCTAAGCGAAGTCTCCATGCTTATAAAAAATCATTGGGATCTGCAGTAGTTTGTTATAAATGAGAAAAATAATATAGAAATTACGATGAAAATATCATCACTATCAAATATTTTATCTGGAACCCCCGTAGGTTCCAGATCCCCATCCTTGCAGTGGTGACCAAGTATTAACGGCCCCGACTTACGAGTTGGAGGTCATTGGTTCGAAACCGCCATTTTCACCACCACTGCTCTCAAAACGGTGAAAGAAAACATCGTGAGGAAATGTCTAGAACCAAAAATGCGAAGACATGATTGTGACATGTACCAACCCGCACTGGGCTCGCGTGGTGGATTACGGCCCACTCCCTCTCACTGAGAGGAGGCCTGTGTCCCAGCAGTGGGAACATTACAGGCTAATTATGTACCCATCCTTATGCATAGGACGTCGCCGTTGAATAATAATACTCATGTTTCTGTGTACTAATTTTCTAAAATTCTATTTCCAGAACCTTCCAAAACGCGATCGCTGAGATGCCTCGCGACGAGGTCGAAGCCAACATGGCGAAACTCAAGCAACAGAAAGAGGCGCTAGTCCGCGTGCGAGCCACCGTGCCAGTGAAGTTGCACCAGTACAGACAGTTGCTGGTACAGCACGAGTCGCTGGAGAGCGGACAGAAGGAGATCGGCTCCTGGCTGGACAAGGCTGAGGATGCGTTGAGAACAGGAGGAGAAACTAGACGGTGAGTTTTTATTTATCATCAGGAGAATTTTGTTATCTATTTAGGCTAACTTGCCATCCATACTAAAATATTATAAATTCGAAAGTAACTCTGTCTGTATGTTACCTTTTCATGTCAAAACCACTGAAAGGATTTCGATAAAATTTGGCAGAGAGATAGATTGCATCCCGGGGAAGGACATAGGATAGTTTTTATCGACATACCTCGCGGGCGAAGCCACGGGCGGAAGCTAGTAGCTAATAGAAACAAACCATATTGTCCGCAAACTTTTCCCAAAATATTTACAAAATTCTCCTGCTGCCATGATCATTATTATAAAATACAAACCTAATCATTTATGTTTCTTCCCCACAGCGAGATAATCTCCGAACGCTACGAGATCCACCGCACATTCTTCTCCCGCACGACCTACTACCGCTCCATGCTAGAGAGCAAGAACAAGGTCTTCCAGAACATTGTCAAGTCAGCTGACACTGACAGGAGTGCTGATGTGACAGAGCAAGTCAGACTCATGCGGGACCTTAATGAGAGGTGAGCTTTTTGATTAAATACACGAAGAGTATTGACGTTTGTGAATTATAGACTTGGCTTTTTTTACATCATCAGCGAGATGCCATAAAAAAAGGCCAATGTCTGCCTAGTATTCGTTGAATAGTGTGGTATCTCAAAGCTAAAAAAAAACAGTGCCACTCCGGGAGTGCCGACAGAACACAAACAGAATACTTTGCCATCACTCATTGACGTATCAGATATACATTAAAACCGAGTACATCCCAAGGACAGCCGAACACATCCGAATGTAGCGCGGTGTCGGTTACGGTAACAGTGTCGCGAGTTCAATGGTTTTTTCCCAACTCAAAAAATGCCAACGCGCCTAAAGAAGTTTTCACTTAAAAAAAACGTTAAAATTACATTGGAGATAAGAATTGTATGAAAAACGTGAAGAGCGTGTATGACCAGAGGGCCAAAAAGGCCACTTTGGCAGAATCATAAAAGGATGACATTATGAATCATAACATAGCGAAGACAGTCCGTGTTTTTCTTTATCACTGCACTACGTAGGTATAATCAAAGAGATTGGTATTTTAGCACAGACAAAAAAAATAACTGAAAAATCCTTCACCAATGAGATTTCATACGATTAACTTTTAACAGTTAACTATCCATTATGATTCATAATATTATCTTTTTATGATTCTCCCAAAGTGGCCTTTTTAGGCCCCCAGATGTATGAACGTAAACGAGGCAAAAGGAGTATGTAAGGACCGTAGCAGGTGACGTTCTATAGTTTCTGCCTACCCCCATGGGAAGAAGGCGTGAGTATGAAAATTTGGCATTTTTATGCCAATTTCCTGTGATTTTTACCTCCTTTCTAAATAGATAGATATTCCTGACAACTCTTCATCCAACTGCACTTTTCAACCTGTAAACAAACTTGTTTACTAAACCAACCATCACCTCCCCAGGTTCGCTCACGTGTCATCGGAGGCCACTCGGCGTGAGGCCGACCTACAACGCCTAGTCCGTGCTTGGGAAGAGTTCGACTCCAAGAAGCGAGCCGTAGAAGAGTGGGCTTCAAGAGCTGAGGCTCTACTGGCCGATAATAGAGTCGACTCTAAGCAGGCTGTGGACTTCCACAAGAGATTCTTCCAAGGAGCTGACGAGAGGGCTGTGTCTGAGTTGGTTAGATCTGGACGGGAGCTTATTGAGGTAAGTTATAACCTTAAAGATACTAGCTGCGTCCGCGGTTTCACCCTCGTAAGTTTCGATTCCATAAAAAAATTTGGAGAGGGCCACCCTTATCACTTAGGGGAAAAAATAAATAAACCGGAACCCCATAAGAGAAGCAAAAATAAAGTATTTAATTTCTGCTAGATTTGCTACTTATCCGGAGATGGTGAAACTGGCCATCAATAAATCATTAATTTAACAAAAATGTTAGAAACATACAGGTCAAACACATAACCCTCCTTTTGGGCTTCGCCGCAGTCGGGTAAAAACATAATCTCACTTGGTATTGTCACAGTAAAAAAGATCATACAGTATGGTTACTCGGCCGTAACCTTGAAATAAATGCCTACAGCCGCGCGGTACGTAAACATGCGATAGGGCTGCCCGCCTCCAGCATTTTAATTACATTTGCCTACTTCGTGTTTCCATTTAGTTTTGTTATTGTATTTTACTGTGTGTACATAAATATTAATAATAAAAATCACGTCTTTACTTTGAATTATACAAACTAAAAAACAAAACACACATGCCCCGAGGTTTTAACACAAGCGTACCTACCTTATAATGATTCATGAAACGCCTATAACTACCTACATAATTCACTCGTGTCTATCACTTTCCTTTACTCTATTCACTTTATTTATTAATCCAGACATCTATTTTTTCGGGAGATAAAAGGAAATACTTATCTATTAAAAAGACACACATTATGTACCTACCTACTAGTAAGTTAAATTATTTTATAGTCTTACCTTTCAGAGTTTCCAGGTAATTTAAAAAAAATTATCTCTGGATGCGTTATTGACGAATTCATGCAACCAAAAACAGCACAATATAGCCTACTCGTCATATTAAATTATGTACTTCAGTTTATTTTTAGTGAAAAAATTGCGCGGATTGTTAAAAAAAACAACACACAGTCCGTTCGTCACTGCGGCACAGTCACGACTGTCTGTATCCCGAGCGCGCCCCGAGGTCGAGGCGCGTAGGTATAGCTCGCGTTTCGTCCGTTTCTATGAAGACGAAATACTGTATATCTTTATACTGTGGTATTGTTAACCAAAAAGTCGTCTGCGTTCCTTTGCAAGTCAGGCGGTAGTAATTTGTAAATAATGGTGTACCTATCATTATAACAAACGCAAGACCACCTGCCACCTCCCACCTATTGCAAAGTTACATATTAAACTGACCCTGGTAATCTTTCACCACTTTATATAAAAGTACCTGAAAACCACAGACTAGTTATAATTTTGCAAAGACATTCTCTAAACAAATATTAAAACTACTTCATCTTTCCAGCTGGTTAGCGAAGAAGACCGTCCCAAAGTAGTCCAAACCGTGGAACAGCTGCAACAACGCTGGCGCTCACTCCTGGACAAGGCACCTCCTCACCTGATGCGCCTGGAGTTCCGTCTGGACGAGGCAGTGTTCCAGCACTGCATCAAGGACATTGAGAAGGAGATCGTTTATGAGGAACAGGTAAGACTTAAGTTTGCTTCTAGAGCTCGAAATCACGTTCATCAGTTTAATTTATTTAACAGTTTATGTACAGACGCCAGCACTTCAAGCTACTACAATCTGTCAAATTTCTTTAATAGATTTTCCACTTTATCGCTAAAGCATAAGGTTCAAAGTTGATTGGGAATATTTGACAGTTTCGGGTCTGTACCTACACACTTAAACAGATAAGTAGAAAGGAAAAGAAAAATACGTGCAAAGGTGATGCTTATTTCTAAAGATATCTCTTCCAGCATAGGTAGGTACTTGCGGTAGGAGAATATATAAAAACAGATGTGGACGATTATTTAAATTAAATAAAACATACATTAAACTTCCAAACATACTTTTAAATAAAATAAATATCACTCAAATAGAAAGAAAATAATATCTACCTAAATCTAAAGCAGTAATTGTAATTTTCACAAAGGACTAGACCATTTTATAATATCCTTTAAATTAGAAGGATGACTCATACACTGAATTACTTAATAGGTACTAACTCTATATATTGGCATTTATAAATGTGGTTTACACACGTCATGTCTCGCGACCTTGGTAGCGTAATTATTTATTTACAGTCACTCAGTGTGTCCTCAAGTTTATTAAAAGATGCGTGTGACCTTGACCTAATTAAAAAATGTTAAACAGTAACCCGACATTGAATGTTATGTATAAACTTGACTGATTAATTAAATAAAGTTGAACTATAACTGACGCATCTCTTAAAATTCTAAGGAACTGGATACACAGATCCGATTAATCCGATCCAGCCTGTCCCTTGCGACGCCATAAGCCGAGCGACGCCCTAAGCCGAGGTCCGTACCCCACAGGCGCTGCCCTTAGCGTGTAGTCACATGTTTTTAAGCCCTCGCTGGGGGCCTTAATTTATTGAGGCACCCACAGGCAAGCCCGGTTAAGCAGTCGACAATCTTCAGGTTGACCTGCGAGATGCCTTATACCTATAAAAAAATATACCAAACAAGATCCGATATTTTAAACCGACGTCCATACTACTATTATAAATTTGAAAGTAACTCTGTCTGTCTGTATGTTACCTTTTCACGCCCAAAACCCTGAACGGATTTTGATAAAATTTGGCAGAGAGATAGATTGCATCCCGGGGAAGGACATAAGATAGTTTTTATCCCGATATTCTCACGGCGTCGACACTTATGCAGGTGCAACCGCGGAGCGCTGCTAGTATTTATATATCCTTAGGTTACTCTAGTCTAATTTAACTCTATAAGATTATTACTATCCAAGTCTAAGTTGTCCTGTATCGTCTTTTACAAAATGTGTCTAAGTTTTTCATCCAACTCTCCTGTGGCCCGTCGCAGGTCTGCTGAAAGAACTTTCTAATGAATAAGCAGTATCTTTGTGCTCTTCCACCTTTATGTATTTTTCTATAGTAGGTATATGTTTTGTGTGTTCATAAATAAGTAATGAAACAAAAAAATAAACAGGAACCTCAAATAAACAAACCTCACCTCCCCCAGGCTTACAACCAAAGTGACGACGCCGACGGCATCCTCATCCGCAACGAAGAATACTTCCGCAACCAAGGCAAGATCATGCAAGTGGAACATTGCCTCCAGAACCTGCACAAAATAGCTACGAGCTACACTCATCAGACCACAGACACAACCCTAGAAGAATCTGTACGCAAGTGCGAACAAATGTGGGAATCCACCGTCCAAAGGGTGGAGCATTTCAGACAGCAGTTACAAAGAATTCCTGCGAAGTGGGATGCTTACAGGGAAAAGTTCAGGGAAATGGAACGGTGGATGGACCATGTTGATAAGACTATGGATAGCATTGTACGCGAGGTGGATTCGGCTGAAGCGTTTGAGAGGGAGAAGACTATCTTCCAGGTATTCATTATTTTAATAGTGAAATAAAAGCTTAAGATATTTTTTTATATTCTATATTGTACGCAATGAGGGGCTTGTGGCTAAGTAATAACCGGGTTGGTCCGTGGATGGGTGACCATCTTTACATACCAAGACCCCTCCGTGCTTCGGAAAGCACGTTAAGCCGTTGGTCCCGGCTGTCATAACGACTGTCATCTTTGACAGTCGTTACGGGTCGTCAGAAGCCCGAAAGTCTGACAACCAGTCTTATCAAGGGGTAACGTATAACCCAGCAACTGGGTTGTGGAGGTCAGATAGGCAGTCGCTCCATGTAAAATATACGGGTAATAACTGCATCAGGTTAAACTGGAAGCTGACCCTTACATAGTTGGGAAAAGGCTAGGCAGATGATGAGGTAGAAAGCAAGCGTTAATATGGCCCATCGAGTAACAGGAAAGATGCTGTACAAAGCCTAACTCTTTCTAAAACTCGATTAACATATTATGGCCGTGTATTGTTCATAGTTTTAATGATCATTTTGATGTTTATTGAAAATGGGAAAATTATGTGAAGTAATTAATGATTTTGTACTTTTTCTAATGCTTGCTATGGATACAAATAGTTGAGGGAACTTATGGTAAATATTCGATGTTGTGTTATCCCACTTAGAGATATCGCACAGTTGTATCTTATTTAGCTAATGTATCTACTTAATAAAAAACTTAACATGTATTAAAATTCACTTTAATTTCTAGAACATCTGCCGTGAAGCCGACAAGAAACGCGAAGACATGAAATGGCTCGTGCAAACATTAGACATGCTTACAAACCACTGCTCAGAAGGAGAGGCTCAAGAGGAACAAGTCAGACTCGAAAATCTCATCGCGAGGTACAAGAACTTGATACCAACCATCGAGATCACGATGATCAAGACAGAGACCTACACACGATGCTATACATACCGCAGAGAAGTACATGAAGTCATCTGTGTACTCGAAAACGCTAAAGAACAAGCCATGGTCGCACCTGAGCCTCAGTCGCTCCAGCATGTCGAACAGTTAGTTCTCGAACAACAGGCTGCTGTTCAAAAACTCGACCGCCACCGACCTTCAGTCATGTCCATGCTCCAGAGAGGCAAGGACTTAATCAAGGATGCCAACGCACCTGCTTTCGTCAGGGAAGACGTCAAGAAACTCGAAACTGGCTGGAACACCGCATACGAAACCTCTACAGACCGTCTGCACAAGCTACGTGACACACAAAAAGTCTGGTCTAACTATGAATATCAGAAAGACGAGTTATTATCAGACCTTGACAAGTACGAGAGCTATGTTGTCCACCCGGGACTTGAGCTCGGAGTCACAAACATCGGTCGTGAACTCCAAGAAACGAAAACGATTAAGACTGATATCGAAAAGGCCAAGGCTGAGAGATTGCCTCAACTACAACAGTCATACACTGAATTACGTACACTAACCGCAGACAAACCTAAACCTGTCATTGAGAAAGATCTAGAAACCATCGAACGGAAATTGGTAAGTGTGCAAGATCAAGTTGACTCTAAAGTTGTGCATTTAGAAAAGTTCAACGAGGAATGGGTCAAAATTGAACACAAATTGGAACACGTCAGAGAATGGATTAAGAAGGAAAGTCCAATATTAATCCAACAGATCCGTTCAGAAAACATCACGCCTGAAGAAAGAGTAATCAAGTCTCAGTCGTTACAGAAAATCATTGCTGAAAAGTTAGAGACTGTGCGAGGTGTTGCTGATCAAGGAACTAAATTGGCTGTAGAACACAGAGTTCAAGACGCTAACAGACTTAAAGGTGAAGTCGCTTTACTAGAGAAAATGATGGCCGACTTACAACGCTCAACAGAGCACCAGACTAAGGTAGTCGAACACGACCTGGCAACTTACCAGAAATACCAGAAGGGTGTTGTTGAAATCAAACCCTGGATTGAAGAAGCTGAGCTGAAGTTAGGTAATGTACCCAAACCCACAACTCTGCCCGAAGCACAGCAATTACAACAGCAATCCAGAGCGTTGATCACCGATTGTGAGAAACAGCTAATGAATTTACAAATCCTGTCGAGTGTCAGTCATCAACTGTCAGGAAAGACCAGTGCCCCTGATGAAGTGGACGCCATTCACTCCAGATGGGCCGTGATCCACGACATGGCTGACCAATGGAACAACAAATTAGACAAAATGGTCAATAACTGGGAGAACTTTGAACGTGAAGCCGAGAAACTCGAATCTTGGATTGAAAATGGTGAAAAGTTGTTAAGCAGCAGAAATGTTGCCATCGATTCACCTCAAGTGGAAAAACTGGATAGGGAATTAAACAAACTAAAATCCTTCGGAAACGAAATTTCCCAACAGCAAGCCAAAATCATCAGTTTATCACAGACATGTGACAATATCTGCCATAACATACAACCCGAAGGCGCTACCTTACTCAAGAACAAGGTATCAGATATCAAACAACGCACAAACGATCTGGCTGAGACAGTGAGGTCCAGGGTTAATGAACTTTCTGACAAAATCATCGTCAGACAAGAGTTTATGACAAAACTGCATAACTTCGACAACTGGATCACAGACTTCAGAAGAAAGACAGAGAGTTATGACCAGATCGGTGCCGACAAAGTGGAACCTACGTTACAGTCGATGCATGTACTTTTGCAAGAGCATGCTGCTAAAGCGCCTGAGTTCACTGATATTTACAACGAAATCAAGAACATGACACTTGCTTCACATCCAGACGAATCACGGTCGTTAAGCGAAACGTACTCAAACATTGCCGAACACTACCAGATCATTGAAAACAACATTCAACAAAACAAAGGAATCTTACAGAAATGGTCTGACCTACTCAACTGGTACGACGAATCTAAACAACAACTCAACCACATACAGTACCAGATTGAAGGTCCCAAACTTACTCCCGAGAGCTATGAAATTCTAAGACAAGAGTTGGTTAATGTCATTACCAAGATACCTGAATGGAAGAGCAATGTAGCTCTATTAGATGGACCTTCAAGGGTCAAAGTTACTGACCAGAACTCCGGCAGAATCATGTCTCCTACTAGCATAGTGAAAGAGATTGAGACGAAGGCAGAAGCTTTACTGAACCAAGTAACAAACAAGAGAGATTTAGTACAAAAAGTCGGTGCTAGATGGGACAAGTTCAACGTTCAACACAATGCTTTAGGAGAAGTTTTACATAACGTACAAACCGTGCTCAATGAAATGGCTCAAAAACCTGTACCTTTGACTGAAGCCACCATTCAAGATATGACAGAACAATTAGACAAATTGGACGCTGAAATGAAAGAGAAACAGTCTATTCGCAAGGAACTGAGAGAAGAAGGTCTTCACCTAATGAGAGAAGATCAACCCAACATGGGCACAATCCAAAATGCCTTATCCACTGCTGACAACAACTGGGACCAAATCGTGAATGCCGTGCGGGACACTAAGAACAAGTATATCTTACTGTCATCAACGCTACACGAACTGAAGAACTTTACAGTTGCTTTTGACAGAGAAATGAGCAGAGCCGAGCAACTGTACACCGATTGCAAAGATGCTCCTAACGATTATGTGCAAACTGGACAAGCTTTAGAAAAGGCAAAGAAGTCTTATGAAATTCTGAAAAGGTCTAAGGGTCTATTAGACCAGATGGATGTTATTAAGCAATCTGTACTCAAACAGGCGTCGACATTAGGAGGATTTGACACCAGCCCACTAGAAGAAGCATTCTTAACATCTCAAACACACTGGGAGAAAGTGAACGACGCTGTCATCAAGAGAATACAGGACTTAGAATCTCAACTGATTGTTTGGAGACAGATTGATGACACAAAGAACCAAGTCATCACTTGGCTAAGCGAAACTGGTCAAAACTTGGCCAATGCTTGTGACAACCTAGAAATCAGATTCGGACAAAGTCATCTTACGAAATACAAGGAGGAACTGCCCATATATACTGGTCTTAAGAACAGTATCAAGGCTAAATGCGAACAGATAACTAATTTGAATAAGAGCATACCAGTTGGACAAGTTTCATCAATCATTGATTACTTAGACAAAGAGTTTGCCGCTCTTCAGTCACTTGCTGATAACTTAGAAAGCGCAGTATCTTCATTAGGAACCAAGGAAACTAAATTGAAGGACCACATCAAACGCCTTTCGGATAACGTTAGCAAAATCCGTGATGATATTATCAAGTGCGACGACATGACAGGCGATAATGCTAAGATTCTTGATCGTCTGAAGAAATGCCAGGCTTGCAAAGCTGAGCTCCAGAACTTGAGTGATGAAATTGATAACTTGTCACAGAATGTATCCGAGATGAACGATAACTACCCAGGCTTCTACGAATCATTAGTGCCTAAAGAACTTAGCACTCTACAAAAGAGATTCGAAAGCGTCTTGGTACACGCCAATAAAACCGAAATCACTCTTCTTACATTCTTGCAAAAACTGTTTACCGACAAGTTAGCAATTTTCAACAGAAACCTGAAGATCTTGGACGACAAAACTAGATGGTGCATGCCTGACGTCACAAGTGATAAATACAACTTGGAAGTTAAAAGCGCGGCACTCACTGATGTAGAAAATGGTATTGCTGACTGTAAAAACAAGGTCTCAGAGTTACAAGAAGCTCGCGATATTCTCAAAGTAGTCGCAGAGCCTGCATGTGCTCAAGAAGCAGCTCAACAAACAGAAAAAGCACAGAAGAACTTAGAAGTCCTTAATGCTAACTATGAGGAAATTAAAAACAGGCTAAAAGAAAATATTGTCGCTTGGCAAGAATACGAAGTATTGTTAGAAAATATCTCAGAGTGGCTGAAAGAAAAAGAAAACAAAGTCAGACTAGAAGCCGCTAACCTACTCAACCTGGACGAAATTGACGCTAAAATTGCTGAAGTTGAGCACCTTGATCAAGAAATTAAAGAACATGGTGGCGAGGTTGCCAAGCTTACGGAGATTGGAGAAAAAATCTTATCCCGCAATCCAGACTCGCGCGTTTTACAACATATCAATCATTTGGTCTCTAGATATCAGACCGTAAGCAAGTTCATGGAGAGCCACCTTAACAGACTCAAGGAGTTGAGAGACAACAAATCTAAGTACGATAAATCTATCGGTGAATTCAAGAACTGGCTTCAAGATGCTAACGGTAAGATTAAGGATTTGGCTGTGATGAGCAAGCACGCTAAACCATCAGCAGCTGATCTAGCACAAGTAAAGAAACTGAACGAAAACAAAGATGTTGGTCAGAAACTCCTTAACAATGCCATTGGATCAGGTGAAGCCCTATTCAGTGGCATCACGCCTGAATGCCGTGAGCAAGTCAGGAATGAACTCAGAGCTCTCAGAGACTACTTCGAAGATTCCGCTGATTCACTCAACAATGTGATTAAAGACATCGAAACGACTATCAATAAGAGATCATCTTTCGACGACACTTTCAACCAAGTTCAAAAATGGATTGGCGATAAAGAGAAAGAACTTGGTGATTTCAAGCTCTGCCCCACCTTGCCTGAAAAGAAGGCTCAGCTTCATGCTAACAAGATCTTACATCAAGAAGTTGAATTACATCAATCAATGCTCTCACAATTAACTGAGAAGATTAAGCTGATGCCAGACGAGGAGGCAGAAAAAAGTCTATCTAAAACTATTGACAGATATAGGAATATGACTAAAGAACTTGAAAAGAGAATCGCTACAAGCGAATCTCACGTCGCCGATCATGAAAAATACGTCAACATGTACGAAGACGTCCGCGACCGTCTTAATCACATCGTTGCTGAAAACAGCATGCTGAACTACGCATCTGTCACTCAGAAAGATGACGTAGATGCCAAGATTGCTGCAATTGAAAAAGTAACAATAAAGGCTAAAGACATCCAGAATAACCTGGCTGGTCTTAAGTCACAATTGGAAACCGTTATAGAAACAACAAGCCCTAACGGACACCCAGTGCTCATCAGCGAGTACGAACAGCTCAAAGTAACATGGGACCAATTAGCAACACAATGCAAAGAACAAGACAAGAAACTTAAAGATACTCTAAAGCAATGGACCGAAAGCCAGAAGACTTTGGATGAGCTCGAAGAATGGTTGAAGATCAAAGAAAACCAGGTCAGAGACCAAAGCCTTAAAAGTAATCTGGAGGCTAAGATTGCTCACCTACAAAAAGTCAAGGAAATTCAGAGCGAACTTGCTTCAAGAAGCGCTGATTTTGCTGCATTGACCGACACCAAACAGAATGTAGCCACTGAATCTGAGCTTACGAATAAGACATCTAAGTTGGCAACGAGATACCACACACTGAATAATCTTGTGAACGAAATCATTTCTAAGTACGAAGTATTCGTATCAGAACACCAGACATTTGAAAATGAATACAATAACATGGAGAACTGGCTCATGGGAATGCTTGGTCAGCTCGGAGATCTCAACGAAATCGTCGGAGATTATGCTGTCTTACAAGAAAAGCAAAACAAAGCTAAAGAACTGTACGAGACCAGGAACAAGAAAACACCTGCCTTTGAAGAGTTCTTAAGTTTGGGTGAAAAACTGTACACACATACTAGCCCAGACGGCAGAGAAATGATTCGTCAAAAGATCCGTAAAATCAGGACCTTATGGGATAGCTTTGGAGACAGCTTCCAAGAAACTGTTAACAAATTAGATCAATGTCTTCTACAGTTCTCAGACTTTAGCCTTGCTCAAGAGCAACTCACCAAATGGCTCAAGGATGTCGAAAAGGCGATGCAGCGACATACCGAGCTCAAGGCTTCTCTTGAAGAGAAGAAGGCTCAGTTACAGAACCACAAGATCATGCACCAAGAAATTATGACTCATCAACAATTAGTTGAATCTGTTTGTGATAAAGCCCAACAGTTAGTCGATCAGACACATGATGCTTCTTTGAATGTCTACCTGCAATCTATCAAGCAGTTGTTCCAAAATATTGTAACAAAATCTCAGAATCTCCAAGACAATTTGGAGGACTGTGTGAAGAGACACGAAGATCTTGTACGTCTCATTCAACAGTACAAAGAATGGCTCGGCTCACAGTCTGAGAAACTTCTCGATGTTGAAAATGCAACCGGTGAAAAACCTGAAATCATCAGGAAACTGCAATCGGCCATCGCATTGAAGGACATAGAAAAAGTTGGTTCTACCAAGTTGGATGAAATCAGAGCAGTCTTCTCAAATGTCAGCAAGAGTACTTCCGAAGCTGGTAACACCGCTATCAAAGCTGAAATCGACAACTTACATGACCAACTGCGTAATGCCGTTGAAAACATTGGTACCTCAGAACAAAAACTCAAGCATACATTGGAGATTTGGAACAAATTCGATTCTTCAATAGAATCTATTACCGAATGGCTAAAAGACATGGAATCGAAATGCCGCGACCAAAGCCTTTGCTCTACTCTCAAAGACAAAGAAGCTCAGTTGCAACGGTATGTTGATCTGCGTAATAACATTAACGCTAAAGAAAAGGAAATTGATGCTTTCGTCGATGAATCTCACAGTCTGATCCAACTTAGTGGAACAGAACGACTAAAGCCTCTTGTTACTCAAGTAAGCAGCCGTTATCAACAGCTGCATCTCATTTCCAAAGAAATTGTCAACCACTGGTCAGAGCTTGTCGCTGATCACAGGAAATATGTTCAGCTTCGTAGTGAATTCGATGCTTGGCTGAAACCATTAGAAGAACAACTTTCACAGATGGTAACTAAAGAAGACAAACTGAGCATCGAAAGCAAGGGCAACAAACTCCAAGTGTTCTTAATGGAGAGAGAGAATGGTGAACACAAGATTGGAATACTAACCACTGCTGGTGATAAAGTATTACCAGAGACAGCTGCGAATGGCAGAGAAAACATTCGCGCGGAAATAAGAGCCCTTAGAGAGAGATGGGACAAACTCAACGATACCATCCTCCAACAACAGAAAGAATTCGAATCTCAGACACTGCAATGGTCAAGCTATCAAGACGTTCTGCAACAAACATTGTCTTGGTTAGACGAGAAAGAGAAAATAGTTGACGGCGAAGAAAAGGCTGTACTGAACTCAGCACAAGAGATCAAATCCAAGCTACTGAAGAACAAGACACTGTTACAAGAAATATACTCACACAAGAGAGTTATAGAAACAGTCACTGAAAAAGCCAAGAGTGTATCTGCTACTCTTCACTCAGGAAAGGGAGAGAGCGATGAAATGACCGCCATTATCAAATCAGTGTGGGACAGATACAATGCTTTGACAAACCGGCTATCAGGAATCATTGACAAACATGAAAGCACGTTTGATATCTACCAACAATTCGCCGATCAGCAGAAGTCACTGCAGGATTACCAAAAACATCTTTGGGATCGCTTACATCTGCTATCAGATTTCAGCGGTAACAAAGCTGCTTTACAAAGTAAATTGACTAAGATCCAGGAACTATTAGATGCAATCCCAACTGGAAACAACAAATTGAAGATGCTATCTGACTTAATAGAGAAGAACAATGCAAGACTTTCACCTAGAGGCAGAGATGGCATGTCTCGAGAGTTGAGTCTTCTCCGTGCCGATTTGGAGAAGTTTACCGCGACTGTTCATGATGTCAAACGTGGTATTGAAGACAAGATTCAGCAATGGATCGAGTTTGACAGTGCCAACGATCGCCTCCAACACTGGTTGAGTGACACCGAGATGAGTTTGAAGACCTACACACCCAAAGCAACACTAGAAGAGAAGGTGGATCAACTGAACAAATATCAGGTAAGAATTTTTGATAATTGGCTTGTTTTACTCAACTTTACTTTATACCCTTTATTTAAATGATGAATTTTGAAACAGGATTTATGTAAAGCGATTGATAATCACGACAATGATTTGAGCGCAGTCATAACTTTGGGCGAAGCCTTGGACCAAGTAAGAGTTGATGAAAGAAAAAATCTTTTGTCGTCAGCACTGTAGGATATAGCCTAATTTTCAGTAGAACTCTAATTTCACGAACGTAAATAGAAATCTAACAACAAAATTATATTTATACTTACATACTCGTATGTTGTGTATGAATCAAATACTTCAAGTTTTGACTATTTAATTTATATTTTTATACTAATATAGAAGCATTGGTGACTGGTACTTCTAATGTTGACAAAAGTTTATTTTAAAAAAGTCTAACTATCTCAATGATGGTACTAATGGTAGTTGTCGTAGTTCAGTTTAAAATTAATCCTCCTTTAATATTTCTACATCAATGCAACTGGGTTTAATTTTCAGGCTATCTTGGCTAACCTGAAGAAGACGGAGAATGACGTCGACAAACTAACTGATGAGTTCAGTGACCTCATTGAGAACTGTGCTGATACTAGGATCACAATGAACTTACAACAGATGACGTCACGATTCCAATCGGTACAGTCAACTGCGAAGGAGCTTGTTAAGAAGTGTGAACAAGCTGTCAATGACCACAATGCTTACCAAGAGAAGTACAACCAATGCACTGATTGGTTGAAGGCGGCGCAACTTAAGTTTGATGAATGCAACGAAAACTTGTCTAACACTCCTGAAGGCATTAGTGCTAAGCGCGAAAGTCTCAACGACCTCCTTAGTCAAAGACGCAACGCTACACTCCTTGTCAATAACACCTTTGAATTGGGAGAAAAACTGTATCCTTCCACATCTCCCGAAGGCAAGGAAATTGTTGAACAACAGCTTCAAGAAATCCAACAAGCTATTGACAACCTATACGACAATATCACTAAAGCCGAGAGAGACCTTGACTCAGAACTTAACAAATGGTCCTCGTTTGAAGACAACCTTAAGACCGTACAGTCGTGGTTGACTTCTGCTGAAAAGACTCTTCCTAAGGAGATTGAATTAAAGGCAACCTTAGATGAGAAACGCAATCAACTGAATGTCTACAGGACTTTCTTACAAGACGCTATCACTCACCAACAAGACATTGTCGATTTAGAATCTCGTGCTCAAACTCTACCTGATGTTAGCAAAGATATTGCTAAGGAAATCAACCAACTCAAGCAAAGGCATGAAACTATTTTGGCAAGAGCGAAATCATTCGTCGAGCAATACGAAGCTATTGTCAACAACCACCAGCAATACACTAAAGCTGTTAAGGAATTGGAAGAATGGGTTGAAGCTACACACAATACAGCCCAACTATGGGGCGATGTCAATCTAGAACGAGTAGCACTAAGCAGCAACTGTGAAAAACTCAAGTCTCTACAACTCAACTTATCCGAAGAAAAGAACCGTATCGACAAAATACGTTCTCTAGGTGAGAAGGTTCTACCAGGTACCATAAGCACTGGACAAGCAAATATCAGAAACCAGATCGATGCGTCTCACCAAGAATGGGAAGGCCTTGTATCGTTTATCAATAAGACCATCGAGGCAATGGAAAACAAGATCCAACAATGGAATGAGTATGAGAACATGAAAGATCAATGCTTGGCTTGGATCAGGAATACTGACAACCAAATCCATGCTGTAGACTTGAAAGCATCTTTGCCTGAGAAGCAAGAACAGTTCAAGAAATTCCAGGAATTGCAAGGTGAAGTACGTGCTAAAGAACTTGAAATTGACAACATTACCGAGAAAGCGCAGCATTTACACACTGGTGTTTTCGGACCACGTGCCTCACAGATTTCAGATCTGTCTGTGAAATACCAAACTCTATCACAAAAGGTTAAGGATCTGACCAACAGATGGCAACAGTACGTCAAGACTCATCAAGAATTTGCCAGCAATGTCACTGAATGCTCGCAATGGATCGAAGAGCTCAGAGACAAACTGGACTTCTGTGCCGACTTGAGCTCTTGCTCGCAAGATGACCTAGAAACCAAATTGGTACTAATCCAAAACTTGTTACTAACAAAGGATGAAGGTTTTACTAAGGTACAATCACTCGTTGAGTTAGCCCAAAACGTTATGGCTAATACTGCACCAGCCGGTCATGAAGCTATCAACAATTCACTGGTTGCCTTACAAGAACAGTGGTCGGCACTATTGTCTAGAATGATTGAAACCAAGAACATGCTGGATGACTCAGTCACCAAATGGGCTGGGTTCCTCGAACAGATACAACTCATTGAAAAGAGCAACACTTATCTCGAGAACATGTTAGCTGAACTATCGCCTTATGAGGCATCTATGACAGACAAGAGGGCACAGCTTGAGAAACTCAAGGAAGTAGAAGAGAAAGCCCGTTGTGACCGTCTGGACGTAGATACGCTGAAGGCTAAAGCAGCTGAAATGATCGCGAGTGGCCAGCAAAACCAGGCCGCGTCTAAGGCGCAAGAGACTTTGAGCAAATTCGACAATCTGTACGACAAGATTAAGAAACTGCTTGCTGACCGCGAGGAACAGTACAAAGACCACAGACTGTACAAGGAAGCTCATGATGAACTTATCCAGTGGCTGGGAAGAGCTCGTGAAAAGGTGCCTTCATTGAAATCCAAACCGTTGAGCGATAAACTGGCGATTGAAAATTCTGTAGCACCTCTTGATGCCTTGATCAACAAACAAGCTCAAGGAGAGCTATTACTAGAACATCTGCAACACACCGGTGAGGTCGTTCTGGCTAGTACATCGCCAGACGGCCAGACAGTCATCAAGAATGAAATGAAGGCATTGAAGGAAAGCTTCGATGATCTCTTCAATGAAATCAAACAACAGAAGAGCCAGCTAGAAGAGACAGTCAGCCAATGGCGAGAATACAAAGATGAGTACGAGAGATTATCTGATTGGTTACAACAGAAGGAAATTCTCATCAAGAATCAAAAACTAGCCCTACTCGGAACTGCTAAGGAAAAGGGTGCTCAAGTCAATGAAGTCAAGGAAATAGTCGACCAGCTGCATAAAGGAAAAGCTGACATTGAGAAATTCAACGCTTCAGCTGCTGGTCTTTTAGCTTCACACTTGGACACCTATGTCAACAACCAGTTACGTCACCTGAACTCCAGGTATCAAGTGTTAGTGAACATGGCTAATGATGTACTCAAAAAGGTTGAAACCAACTACGAACAACATCAGACCTATGATGACAATTACACAAAGACTAAGAAATGGATCGATGACGCTTGGGAGATCACTCGCAGTGGCAGTGATACTGGTAGCAATAGCAGCAAGGAAGCCTTGCAGAAACGTCTCGAACAAATCGAGGACTTGCTCAAACGTCGCGAAGAAGGCCAGAACCTGGTCCATGCAACTGTCAACAGCGGAGAGAAAGTTCTCAGAAACACAAGGTCTGATGGCAAAGACAAGATTAATACCGAACTCAAAGAACTGCAAAACGAGTGGGATCGTCTTGTCAAGAAGATGAGTACCGCCAAGGTCCATCTGGAAACAGCTTTGCTCCAATGGGCCGACTACAGCTCAAGCTATTCACAACTGCAACAATGGATATCCGACAGAGAAGCAAAACTCCAAGAAGTGTGTGAACAAAAGGTCGCCAAGTCTAAGAAGGGCCAAGACCGCCTCGCTGGTCTCACGGCTGGTCTTAGCTTAGGCGAGAGGAAAGCCACACTCCGTCAAACAAACAATATTGTGCAAGATATCGTTTCGTTTGAACCCATGATACAGTCTGTAACTTCTAAGGCTTCAGAACTTATGCAACAGGCTCCGGCGTCTGAGATTACCAGCAAATACGAGACTCTTTCAAAACAAGCCAAAGACTTGTATGAGAAACAGAGAGAGACCGTGGAACAACACCAAGCGTTTATTGATGCTGGCTCAGACTTCGTCCAATGGATTAGGGCTGCTAGAGAGAGATTAGGAAAGTGCTCTGATGCAACCGGAGACAAGGAATCGTTGAGTAGTAAGATATCTCAACTCAAAGTGTTGGAAAGCGAACTGCCTGAGGGTCAAGCTAAGCTGCAGAAAGCTCTGGAACAGGGCGAGATATCCTGCGGCTTGGCTGACCTTGAAGATAGAGAAGATATTGAGGAAGAAGTAGCTCTTATGCAAGAAGAGTATGATACCTATGTGTAAGTATTCTGTTTTTTTTGTATAGGCACAAGACAATTTTCATTCTCATTATGATGACAGGCTTATTAAATTCAACAGTAGACAGTCATAGACCATGTTGATTGAAAAGAGATAAAAAATAACAATTGCTTCTAATTCGATTTTTTTAATACTAATACGAAGCCGAAACCACTAATGCCAAATACAGAGCTCTTTTAGGTTATATTTTTAATTGTAGGTATGTTTTTTTTTCTATATAATGTTTCTTTTCCATTGAACAGTGAACAGCTGAACAACACCAAGGCTCTGATCGAGGGAGGTATCGTAAAGTGGACAGAATACGAAGAGCAATACAAGGAAGCCTTAGACTGGTTGTCCAAGACTGAGAAATTAGTGCAATCCTTCAACAAACTGCAGAATAACTTGGAACAGAAGAAGATTGTTCTTGAGGAATTCCAGGTAAGAATTGAATTTCTGTTTTATTTTTTCACATTTAGACCCTACTATATGCATAACTGCCACCAACCCGCACTGGGCCCGTATGGTGGATTAAGGCTCACTCCCTCTCACAGAGGGGAGGCCTGTCTCCCAGCAGTGGGAACATTATAGGTTGATTATGCTATATGACTAATTCGTTCACTTACGCAATTAGCGCTAATCATCATTCTATTTCAGTAAATGTCGTTCGAACAGCATAACATTACACCTAAATATGTTAAGCGCTCATTGTATTTCGGCCGTACGTTGATCTGAGCAAAACTGATTATGATTTTGTACCGAAAATTCTGTTTAATCATCGATAGATGTATTTTGACAAGGTCTGCGCTCAGCTTTTTGTCAGCCGTTGTGCAAGTCGGCCTAAGAATATAATGACTATTAAAAAACTATCTACAAAATTGCTGTAAGATTGACATAACTTATGGTGTTATTTTCAAGTACGTTCTCGGATCCTAAACCTAGGTATTTCTTCCAGGGACACCTCCAAATGCTATTCGATTGGCAAGCGGAGCTGGACAAGCTGAACGTGCGCGCACAGACCCTGCTGGAAACCTGCGCAGACACCAGGATATCCAACGGCATCACACAGCTGACCACCAAGTATAACGCACTGCTGTCACTTGCCAAGGAGGTTATGAAGAGGCTTGAACTCCATTATCAAGTAAGATACGGTTCCTTTTATACCTCATCAATTATCCACGAAGCAAGAAAAAAATGGTTGTTTCACAGTTTCCCGATATACGACATCTTAATATTGTCCGAATAGACCCTATTAGATTTATGATTTCAAAACTGCTACAGAATTTGTTTGACAATAATCTGCCAAAAAACAACACAATACAAAAAAATACAAATATAAAATAACTTCATTTTATTTAAAACTAGCTGCGCCCTGCGGTTTTACCCGCGTAAATGTCGATCTCGTGGGAATATTGGGATAAAAAGCCTATACGATAATCCAGGGTGTCAGCTACCTCCATACAAAATTTTATGAAAATTGGTCCAGCTGTTTGAGCGTGAAGAAGTAACAAACATATAAACACACCCCCACACCCCCACAAACTTTCGCCTTTATAATATTAGTGTGATTCTACACATTAAAAAGGGTGTTTAACAATTTAAGTCCCTTTTCTATTCAGAAATACACATTGGTTTTACGCGGCTTTTCTTACAAATTACGCCTTTTACAGGAACACCAGCAACACAACGCTCTGTACGGCGAATGCCAAGACTGGCTCGACAGGACCCGAGAGAAACTCAACCAATGTGCTGAGATACCCAACAACCTGGCTGAAGTGAATAGCAAACTTAACACCGTGAAACTGCTGCGTCAATCTTTGGAGCAAGGCCAGAACAAACTGAGGTGTGTTCCCTATAGACTACTTGATGCCCTAAGCAATCCACGCCTGTAGGCCCTGCTATCCACTAGTCGCCTCGTATTTTTCCAAAACATCGACGAGCGATTTGTAAAGATTGGCGCACATCTCTAGCTAGTGACTTTTGGGTCTTGTAATATCTTGCTGATAAACAGCCTTGCCTTTCATGTGCTAGCAAATACTGTGTCGGTGCTGTTTCTGCCTTATGGTGCCCCCCGAGACGTGATGCCCTTAGCAATTGCTTAATTTGCTTAGGGGCTAATCCGGCACTGCCTTTAAGTACAGATTTGTAATTAATTGGCGAAACTTCAAAAACGTGAAAGGTTATCACCATCTATAGCGATTAAAACAATACTTTCAAGTAACTAGGTACCTGAGATACCTACGAAGGGATGTGATTAATACTAAGAGTTATGTTTTTAATATGTCGTTTTTTTTTGTTCTTGCATACGTTTTACATACTGATTCATTAGTTTGTGAAGTTTCGCTAGTTATTTAAAAAAGGCCTTGTAAACAGGTATATACAAAAGAGAGCAACGGGCGCTATGCGCGGATGAGACACATTTGTGACCCAAATGTTTTCTATAATTACGTTAATATTTGTATTTTCATTCATCCTAGGTATCTTCTAGAACTTAAGGAGAAGATAATAATGAACACAGAACAGACCGGAGCAGCCAAGATACAGGAGGACACGGATAACTTGAAGCAAGAGTTTGATAAGCTGATAGCAGACCTGCAGGACGTCAGGAATAAACTGACTAGCAGAGCGTCACAGTTTGATGATATTTCTAAGGTGAGAACACGGTTTTATGAAAAGAAAACGTTTGAAAGTTACTTATGTTTAACTTATTGATGTTCATTTTTTTTGCTCTGCAATGAATCAAAAGCTAAATCATTCACAGCCCAATTAATTTGAAAGCATGGCTAGCAGTGGCGGTGGCTATTACTGAGTCAACGGCTTATGTCACAGGTTTGATTTCCACAATAAAATAATATTGGTTTGACCTGCAAATAGTAATCGAGTTCGATTGCCCGGTTGATGGCGATAGGTTCGAATAACATGGACCTTAAACATAACTCGCGAAATGTGGGTAGATATACTAGGTAGGTACAGCCAGGCCCCTCTTTCCCACTGGGCACTCTGGGCAAGTGCCCAAGGCCCCGCGATCGACGGGCGCCCCAGCCTGCCCTAATAAAAATCATTCTTTGCAGCCGCCGTTCCATTCTACGCATTATTAGTACCCGATTCAATGACAAAATAATTGATTTGCAGTGCGAATTTTAAGGATCAACATGTGAATGTTAAGAGTTACTTTTCCAAATCATATTATTACAATTATCATGTGATTGTAAAGAAACAAAAACGATTGTTGAATAATTTTAGAATTTTGCTTATTTACACAGGGGGGCCCCGTGATCCTTATGTGCCCAGGGCCTCCAATACGTTAAAGACGGCCCCGGCCGTACACCTAATCTAATCCTAATCGCCTAATCATTCGGGGATTACAGGCGTGATGTTATTTTATGTGAGCAGTGGTGGTCCAGTGGTAACGGCCGGGACTTACGAGTTGTAGGTCGTAGGTTCGAACCCAGACAGGCGCTTTACTTTGTGTAAATTATTTCTTACCACCACTGCTCTTAAAACGGTGAAGGAAAACATCGTAAGGAAACCGGCATGTCCTAGAATACGAAAATTCGAAGACATGTGACATTTACCAACCCGCACTGTGCCCGCGTGGTTGATTATCGCCCACTCCTTCTCGAAGAGAGAAGGCCTGTGTCCCAGCAGTGGGGACATTACAGGCCGATTATGTGTTAAGTTATATTACTCACAAATCCAATAATTTTCAGATCCACAAACTCCTAGTAGAATGGCTGGACGACATCGACCAGAAGATCCAATCAGACGACTCCCTCCTCCAAGACTTATCAGAGAAGAAGGCCAAACTGGAGAAGTTCAAGACATTCAACCGAGACATTGACTCTCACAGCGATTTGATCAAGAGACTGAATGAGAAACTTAAAGAGGATGCCTCTCTTAAGTCTAAGGGAATTGAGGATACGTTGAAGAGGTATGATGGTATCAGGAAGACTGTTAATGAGATGATTGCGGTGAGTGATTTTAATACATTTTACTGCTGATACTAGCGGACCAAGACAATTAGACAACGATAAATGATAAATGATTTTTATTTCTGTAAGTAGGTTTGTACAAACACTTTTACACGTCAATCATATTTTTTTTTAAACTAGATGAGGTCGGCGTTTCCTAACTGACTATTCTGAGAAGAAAGGCCGAAACAAACTCAGAAGTCACAGTCTCTTTTAAAGTCCAGACAAAATCTTGGTCAGATCGTGTGAAGACCATGTAGATTAGTGTCTGAAATGGTCTTTTGAGGAAAGAACCACACAGATTGAGCGGACCTGTCCAGTCAGTGCACGCATTTGTCAGTAACCGTGCAGCTCAACTCAGAACTTAAGGAGCTCAACGATTCGACGAACAATACCAAAGACAGGACATTTGGGTAGGACTGCAACTGGACGGCAACTGAGTGGAATTTAGTCCACCTACCCGCGTTATGCCTCGGGTCCCACGTCTGTGTTTCCAATGTCGCACGCTCAGGGCTTCAGTACCTCTCAAATACGTATTTTTTTTGCGACTGACGTCATCATTGATAGATGTCTATTTGACTTGGTCGGCTACCAAAACCTCAGCTCAGGAAAATGAGGAAAAGTAATTATTTTACTTCAACCGATAAAGTAATTTAGTTTTTCTTGTTGATAATAATTTCAATTAATCTATAGTAATGAGTATTGATATTTACAATGTGTAGGAGTAAAAAATATAATTATTAACAACATTCTTTCAACAGAAACTGGAAGACTACGTGAACTCCCACATTCAATACAAAGAATCCTACGACAACTTCTACGACTGGATCAGAAACTGCAAGATCGAGATCCAACAATGCTCCGACTCCCACGGAGAAAAGGATTCCGTACAAAATAAACTACAAAAGGTCAACCAAATCATTGAATCTTTACCTAAAGGAGAGGCACTACTCAAAAAGGCTATAAGCCTTAGTAACGCAGTGCTAGAAACTACAGGCAACGAAGGTAAAGATAACATCAACCAGGAGATCAAACAGCTGAAGATCGAATGGGAGAATCTCCAACAGATTTGTAAGGATACGAAGAAATTGCTGGAGAAGTGTTTGTCGGCCTGGTCCGATTACCTGGAGACATCGGAAAAGATGAGCAAATGGGTGAAAGAGTTCGATAATAAACTGAAGACTGTGCAGAAGGTGGACAAGATCACGCCTGAGCATCTCGACAAGTGTCGCGTGAGTATTTGATCTAGTTACTTTCTGATGTATGTTTAAAGTTTAGAAAAAAACTTATATGCCAAAACAGTACTATACCGAATTGACCATCAATCAATGTTATCGTAGGAGTCTTCCAAACGCTGTTCACAAATGCAATACCCGTGAATTTTGTCAGTTTAAACCAAATATACGACCGCTATTCATCCGTCAGCTGTTTGCTGTCGGGAGCAAGAAAAATTAGGTTATCGAAATGTGTCATTTTCAATACGAATGGTTGTGAATAGATATGCACTATGCAGTCATACTTTTTCTTGAAAAGTTAGAAGCTTACTTAATTCTGGATTCTTGTGCTCAATAAGTTGTTAATTACAGTAGGTACCTGAATTAATTTGAGGTATCGAATTACGAAAAGAGATTGCTACATATCTATGAGTGACAGAGATGGATGACACTCTACAAAACTCGTGCCAAATTAAGGGCCGGATCACTTTAGTAAAAAATATACTTAATAATTATTTTTCTAAAATCAATAGAATCTTTTTGCTATCCTTACTTATGTATGAGTGAGTGAATTAGGTATACTAAGATTTTTGTCATTTTACAGGAACTTCTATCCGAAGCATTAGGACACAAACACGTCCTAGAAGAACTGAACGACAGATGTGAAAACCTGATGGAACTGAGCGCTTGCGCCTGGGTCCGCGACAAGACAGTCAACCTGCAAACTGAATACACCACCTTACTTACCAAGATTCAAGGTCTTGTTTCGAATGGCGAGAAGAACTTGTCTGACCACACTGAGTTCATCAAAGCTAAGGAAGATCTCCAAAAATGGTTAGAAACAGCTCATGGTACTATTCAAGATTCTATCGGAGTTGGTGATATTGATACAACTAAAGATAAACTAGAGACAGTTAAACTTGTAAGCAACAGAATGACTGAAGGACATCACTTACTAGTTGTCTTACAAGAAGCTTTCAAGAAGGCTCTGAACAACACACCACCTGAAGAACAAGACGGTCTTCGCAACGATGTGAAGGTCTTACAGGAAAGCTGGGACCAACTGAAAATAGACCTTAACTCTATCACAGCACAGCTCAAAGCAGCTATTGGCAAATGGGAGGACTTTGAAGAATCCAAAAAGAAGATGGACCAATGGATCAAGGATACAGAACAAAACTTGGACAAGGTACCTCCTGCTAGCGGAGAATTAGGAGAAATGAAGACTCTGCTAGAGAAATACAAGCATATTGAAGATGAAATTGATAATAAGAAACCAGAATTAGACCGACTTAAGAGCGAAGCTGCTGAATTAAGCTCTTGGGCTAAGAAACCAGCCATCAAGGAATCTGTAACAGAAATCGAAAAGAAATGCCAAGCTCTACGCGCTAAATGCGCCGCTAAGAAAGCTGACCTCGAATCCGACATCAAAGATTATAACAAATATCACCAATCTTTACAAGACACTGAGAAATGGCTGCTTCAAATCTCCTTCCAATTAATGGCACACAATTCCTTATACATTGCTAATAGGGAGCAAACAGAAGAACAGCTAGCACAACATGCAGTCTTACTCGACGATATACAGAAATACAAGTCAACATTAGACGAATTAGAAGGTAAAGGTCAAGCCCAAATCGAACGCTACGAAAAGACAACTCCATCAATTCGCGAAACTGTAGGAAAACAGTTGAAGAATGTCAATGACAGTCATAAGAGTCTGTTAGCTACTGCATTACAGATCGAAAGGCGTTTGAGAGAAGGTTTGGCCAAGTTTAAGGAGTATGAAGATACGCTGGAGAGCATTTTGAATAACTTGGATGAGATGGAGCCGGCGATCACTGAGCTCGACGTGCCGGTCGATGGATTGTCGCATGGACGTGAATTGCTGGATAAGGCTAGGGTGAGTACTACGTCAAATATTTTTAAATAGTAATTTGTGACAATTTCTGTAAATTAGGAGCGTTGCTGAAATGATAAGCACTATTTGTATAATTAACTTGGTCGTGTTAGCTATCGTAAACACGGAATATCAGGTGGGCTAGAAAAAAGGCAAAACGAATACTAAAGTACCTAGATAATTACTTACATCACAAATCTTATTATTGTTTGACGATTTGCGAGCAGGTGTGGCAGATTGAGTAATGAATTAATGATTACACAATCGGACATTACACAGGTGTTGAAATAGTTATGCATTCTTTAGACATTATCATCTTCATTTACGTATTATATTGGCGATGGTTCAACATTTTTTTATCATCCTATAGCTTAGAATATCTAAGAAAGGGTATCACTTGGTTAGTAAGGATACATAGGTATTATCCCCGTTCTGTTCTTTAGCAGCGGATCGCAAAAAGCTTACGAAACTTACAATAAATACGATCTCCCCCAGGGCCTGCACAACAGCCTGCAGACGGAGAAGGGCCGCCTGTCGGCCGCGGTGGCCGCATGCTCGGCGGCCGCGGCCTCGGTGTCGCGGCCGTCGTCGCCCGCCGACAGCGCGCCGCTGCCCATCCCGCCGCGCGAGCTGCACGTGCGCGCGCGCCTGGAGGACCTCATCGACCAGGTACTGCAGGCTTCTACTCATATACTCGCTTCGGACGTCTTGACGTCGTTTTGATGTGGATTGATTAATTAACTTTTTGTGAGTTGAATGTGTGAAAAGTCGTGTTGCATTGGATATGTTAGGTATTTGATTTTAAAGTAGGTACCTAGTTGTTGATTTAAGTAAATATGGCCTCATTTAAAATTTTAAGTGTAAGTTAGGTATTGCGTATTTGATTGTGGCCGAATTCCGTCCAATAAACTTTTATAAAAAGATATCTTGATCAGTTCAAATTAGGGAAGGTCTTAAAAAGAGTTTCTAGTAAATATATCAAAGTGTTCAAAAAAGCTAGTCTAGGCATAATCAAGTTTAAATATGACTTGAAGTAAACTTAAGTTGGTTTTAAGATTAAGTAGAACAATGAGTACCTAAATGTGTAAGTGCTTAAAACATCCATATTTATAGAGAAGTAGGCACTCTAAAGTTTATAAATGGATGAATGCAATAAAAACCCAATAATTATCTCTACCAATGCAACGCGATTCTCATAGCTTATAAAAACTGAATGATCTGCAAATAATTAAAAATAATAAATCTATGCTTATAAGTTCGCCAGGTCGACAAAACGAACAGAACCAACGTTTTTGATGTAAGATAAGATCTCTTATTAATAATAATAATTATGAAATAGTTAACATTGTTGTAGATAGACAGTAGTTAGAACAATAATAATGTAAAGGCTTTATCGTTGGCAATGTAACTTTTGTGCACCTGGTTTTGTCTGAGTCGAGATTATTATGAAATTATTAATAGAATACCGGTTAAGAACTTTCCAATTTAGTGTAACATGAATCGGAAAACTTAAAGAAAATTACAATTATTTTACCAAATACAATTTTTTTTAAAACCTATTGATATGGTGTCAAACTTTTGTTTACCTTTTTCATGAATTCGGTCATTATTTGCTTGGAATAGCTTACCAAACTGCATAGGAACTGTCTTATCCTTAATCAGGCCAAATTTTTCTCATTTAAAACGGATTACAACAAAAAATTGCAACTGCAAAATAGTTTTAAATACCAAGCTGAAATTATTTATCAAAATCATAATTTGCGGAGCAATGTTTCAGTATTTGCAATTCAACAAAGTGCTAATGAACAAACACTAGGCGCTTGAAAAAGAAATATTAGAGCAACATCCAATCGTGTTTCCTAACACTAACACGTTTTACACTAAATTGGCCCAAACTGTACAAAATTATTTCTAATACTTAGGGCCCACAAATCATTAAATCCATTAAGCGCTAAACGTACTATTTGAAATATGGTTCTATTTCTGTCAATCGTTTATAGTTGACAAAGACAGAATGATGCTTTGAATACATTTAGCTCTAAATGCATTTAGTGATGAGTGTAACAAGCGGACCCTATTTATAATCTATCTTGACATTAATAATCTATACTCAGACAATGAGAGGCGAGCACTGTTTGTATAAAGTACAACGGGCACGTATAACATGATTCACTTAGTACCTACTTTACAACTACAAGATCACTTAATACCACTTCTACAATGTTGATTTGAATGCTTCTGCTACATATCACGTTTGTGCTGTGAAATGACAGAGAAAATATATCTATAGCCAGTCGTTTAGATAACTTGGGAGTTGTGTGAAAAAGTTTGGAGTCATTGTGTTAGTGTTGGTTAAGTTCTTTGATGACTAAGACCTAAATAATGTGGATATTTATACAGCATACAGCTGAGTAGTTTTGATGACTGTTGATAGGGAAGAATCTACGTATGAAATTTTCAGCTAATTTGGCAATCAATTTTAATGTTGACAACATTGTGTGAGGCAGAATAAAATAGCGCAAAACACAATGTTGCCAGTATTTAATTCTTACGGTCACCAGTGCTAAAGTTACCCCAACATACCTAACCACATATGACATGGGTTTTTAACATATCTAATTAGCAAAATATGTATGTACAGACGCTACCCGAAACTGTCAAATTTTTCCAATCAACCTTGAACCTTATGCTGTACTTAACAATAAAGTTGAAATTTGACAAATTCTTGATGTGCTGGATCTGTTTAACCTTTCGGGCAAAACAGACGTTATGTTATGTTACTTGTTATCCAATCAAATCGAAGTATCCAGTTTATCCAATTTCTTCGAATATTTTCTCTGTCAACCCAATAATCCATTAATCTGTACCTACATACTAACCCGCACTGTTTTGATGTCTGTGTGTGATGCATGGTTTGTTTATAGAAGCAAGTGAGCGAAGTAGGGAGCGCGCCACGCATTGACCTTATTCTAAGGACGCTTGAGGCACCAGAGTTCGGTCAAAAGCTTTCGACTTTCGAAACAAAGGTAAGGATGCTTGTTTATGCAACTATTAACAAAAAAGAGAAGAAAATTATTTAGGACTGTCTTGAATCCTTTTATTGAGTTAGTCCAGGCGTTTGTATATGGGCTGAGTTGGAGAAAGTTTTTTTTTTCTGAATTTAGCATATACTTTACTTGCAGACATCTGAATTCAGCTATATTTTAAGCCACCTCGACGCCGTGTTTGCAAGAATTATAACTGCTACTCATTCCAAATTACTAAGTTATAATACCAGCACCGAGAAGAATTCTAAAAATCCCCACTGCGATTAGGATCTCATAGTTTTATCGTTGTTATAATTTCCATCGTAGTTTTAGAAGACTCATCCATGAAAAATCTCTGAAGCTACATTGCAACAAGCTTGTCAGCAGCATATTATCCACATAATCAATGTTTTATAAATACACTGATCAGCCCCATATCAATGTTTTTTAAACCAGCACCATCATCGTAGTTACACACTTTTACACAAAACCATCTAACATATAAAATAACCTACAGGTACAAAGTCATTTGGAGGAATTAGGAGACGCGGTCCATGGCATGGAAGAGGCCATGAAACAAGTCCTAGAGATCCAGGAATGGATTGCGGTCCACACTGCGTTGGCCCGCGATTGGCTCGCCAACCCATCTAAATTGAGGCCTGAGGCTGCTAAGCAGGATATGGCAGCGATGAATGATGCATTGGCTTCTCTTAGTGAGAAGAGGAATAGGTGGTTCACTGAGATTCCTACTGAAGGTAAGTGCAGCATTTTTAATTATTAAATGTCATGTATGTAGTTAATAAATATTTCAACTTAATATTATGTCAAATTTTTTTTTTTAATAATGATTTTCCTAGTGTTTTATAAATAATTTGTTTTATCAAATACGTAGACCACTGAAATACTCATAAAATATTCTAAGATAAGTAATGTTTTTACTACCTTGACACAAAACACAAAGCACAAAAGTAACGTTCTTACAAAACATGATGAATTAGAAGCGTTATCACTAACCATAATCTCTTCTTGTTCAGGACTCGAAGACGAAATCGACCTAGAAGAAGAGCTAGACAACCTAGAACAGGCCATCCTCAAGGCAATGGAAAGAGAGAAGGGCAACCAAGCAATCATTGACGCTTTCCGTAACAAATGCCAAGAAATCCACGACTTCTTTGATTCCACACTCAAGAAGATGTGCCTGGCTGACAAGGGATCTGGTCTCCCATGTCCTCAGAAGCTCAGCGCTCTTAAAGAACTGTCTTCTGAGTTCGGACAGGCTGGCAAAGACAAGGTTGATAGCATCAAGTCTGTTGGCTCCCAAGTCATCAACATCGTCAGCAATTTGGAGTCTCAACAGGTCGAAGAACAAGTAAGTAGTCAATTTATAGATAAACAAATGACAAAACGTGACCGTGACAAATATTAGTAGTAGTAGTGACCTCACCGTGAAATTACTCATTAAACTATTGTTGAACCGACAATTATAGTATTTTACCTACATACCTCGTGCACTAGTAGATATTTTTAGTTTATTTTGTCGCTAGGCAAACTACTAAATCGAACCTTTTTTCACAGATGAAATCGGTGGAACGAAGGTACAACGACATCGCTAAACGTATCCAACGCAAGCTACAAATGCTTGAGATTACCTACAAAGCAATTGACGGTACCAAGAGCGAGGTCAACGCCCAGAACGAATGGATGCAAAAGGAAATTGACAACATCCTTCACCCTGAACCTCTTGGTTATGAGAGCAAGTCCGTCAAAGAAAGGCAAAAGAAGGTAGCTAATCTTCTTAAAGAAACTGACGGTAAGAAGACAGTCATTGACTCGTTGGAGAAGAAGGTAAGCAACATCCAAGGTGAACTTGAACCTTCTGAACAGATGCAATTAGAGTCAGAATTGTCTGAACTATCCTCGAAACAAAAGCAACTCACTACACTCATAAAGCAAGAGATCGAAAGATTAGGCACATGCGCTGAGGATAGGAAGAAACTTGAGAATGATATTGAGAAAGCTAAAAACTGGCTCAAGACTAAACTTGCCGAGATTAAGAAACTTGGTGGTCCAGTACCTCTAGAATCTGCTAAGGTTGAGAAAGAGATTGCAGTACATAAGAAACATCAGAGTGAGCTATCTGACTTCCATAACGATACTTTGGCTGAAGTTATGCGCCAAGGCAATGCTGTATCCAAGGACTGTTCTCCCGAAGATAGGGCTAAGCTACAAGCTGCACTTGAAGACCTGAACAAGTCCTACACTTCAGCAAAGGTTGACATCGATGATAAACTAGCTGCACTTAACAAACGCTTACAAGGCAGGAACGAATTCGAATCTGAAGTTGCCAAATGCCAGAGCTGGTTGAATGAAGCCGAAGTAGCGGCCACTCCTGAATTAAGGACAACCAGTCTTCAACTACTGGAAGAACAACTCGCCAAGTTTGAGAAACTTAGCAAAGAAGCTGACGACGTCGAAAAGAACATCAACAAAATTAAGGACAAGTCTAAAGAACTCATGGATTCGTTGTCAGATTCTAACAAACTGCAACTGAAGGAACAAGTAAACATCTTATCTGATAGATTCGCGAGGATTAAGGCTATCATCAATGACAAGAAGGGCATCCTGCTCAAACACATTAAGGAGTACAAGGATGCTGCGGCTCAGATCGCTGCTGCGCTTGAATTCTTGAATGAAATCCAAAATAAACTGAAGGCTTTGAACAAACCTATAGGAAGCAAGGTAGAGGATGTTCAGCCAATCATACAAGCTTACGAATCTATCTTAGCTGACCTGAAGAAGAACAAAGCAATGTTAAATGAACTCCAAGGCGGTAACTTACATGACCTCCAAGATATACTTACTCAACAAGATGACCTGATGAGCACTATTGAAGACCAAATATCGAAACTGAAACAACTTCTTCTTCTCCGAGAACAATTCTTTGCATTAGTGAAGGAAATTGAAGAGTTCATCTCCAAATACACTGACCTTACATCGGAAATTGAGAAATCCAACGATACTTTGGAAGACAAGATTAAACGTTACGATGACATCATCGTCAAGATCCAGGGTTGTGAAGCTTTGCTTGCAACTTTAACAGACAAAGGTCAACAGATTGCCGCTGAAGGCACAGTCATGGACAGGAATAACATCACTGAGTTACTACAGTCACTGAAACAACAGCTTCTAACACTAAGAAGAACTGTAGAGGCCAAGCGTCAAGAACATGAGAGAGCCGCAGCAGAACACAAGAAACTAAGCTCAGATTTGTCAGACATCCTTCAATGGCTGCACGACAACGAAGCAGCCGTACACTCTCGACCACTCCTCAACAGAGATGTCGCTAGTGTCGACAAGAAACTCACAGAACACGCCACACTTGTCAAAAACATTCAGTCGTATCTAGACAAGCTTACAAAGATAACTGATGTTATTAAAAACGATGATGGAGTACCAAGCACGTTACTTGAAATGATGTCTGAAGCCAACTCTCTGAAAACATCTTTACCAGCAGAGTTAGCCAACAGAGAGAAATATTTACAAGACAACAAGAAGTACAGACAGCAATACCTACAACTTGTCGAGAAATTGAACATCTGGGTCAACGAAGCGACCATTCGCCTCGACATGGGCAAGAACGGCACAGACTTCGAGAACATTGAATCTGATTTAGAAGAACACAAATCCTTCTTTAACACTTCCGAACCATCAATGAAAGATCTTGTAGGAAAGCGCATGCAAGACATTGTTGATAAAATCTGGCCGTCACTAGCAGCTTCTGAACAAGAAGAACTTTCCAAGGATCATCAAAAACACAACCAACTTCTGAAGAACACCCTCAACTCTGCAAAATCTCGTCAAGCCCAACTAGAGCAAGACCTGGAGATCTGGAAAGACTTCTGCCAGCTCGTCGATAAGATTAAGGCGATCTTAGACAAAAACGACATTCAAGACGAACCGGTGACGTCGGTGGACGCGCTAAGGCTGCATTTGGAGAAGCTGAATCATGCCAAGAATGACCTTGAGGTGAGTGGCTATTTCGTAGTAATGTAAGACTTGTATATCAGTGCGTAGTAGACCTAATTTAATTAGCAATGTTAATGGAACTCAAGAAACATCCTCTCTATGTCTGACTAAACAAGTAAACATGTGTTTTTGAGTCAGACGAAAAAATTGGGAGTTTTGAATTTTTGACTCATACTTTATAACGCAGTTGCTATAGAAGTCTGAAAATATTTTTTTTTCGATGGTTATAATAATTACTATGTGTACTTACCTATTTTTTTAAGTCGGCTGGCTGATTTACCCTCTTTATTTTATTCATTACATGGCTAAATATTTGATACATTATTCGACGAACTACGGATCTTTCGATTAATTAAATTATGAACACGGATTTTGTTGGCGCGTGGCGTGTCAGTTGCAAATAATAATCAAGATTAAAATTTTGTAAAAATTTGATAATTTGATCGCCTCAAACTTTTTTAATAGGGAAACTCGTTTTTATTGCTTTTAACTACTCGTACCTAAATACCTAAATGGACAAATTTAAAGTGCAATGCAAACACGAAAATTGCTAATAAATCATTCAATTTCGATCAATTTAGATTACAAATGACTTCTCAATTGGTATTGTGAGTCACAGTCAAAAAATTTGTAAAGAGGGGGTTTCCATACTTAACCACGCGTGATATGATCTCCGCTTGATATTATACTGTTCTGTTATCGGGGAAGTCCCTGAATATATTATGATAACCTACCTATTGAAGTATCGAGTACCTACTAGAGCTGTACTAGGCCTGTAATTCGCCTAGAAAATACACTTGCGTTTTCAGATAAGAATAAAATTATCCTCTTAATCTATTAATAGCAATGATTTCCATAATTAGTTCACTCGGGCACCGCTAGATGTCCTCACAAGTAGCACAATCAACGGTGGTTTCTAAGATCGATATCTCTCGATAAACTTTACAATGGCTGATGAAAAAACAACTATTAACGAATAACGCGATACTGTATGCCCGGGCACACCGCAAAATGAATAAATTCCCATAGTAATTGAGTTATTACAATTTTAAATGTAGTCAGAACCGTTGAAAATGATATAATGGTGCCGCTCTTCAGTTTTTGCTGGTTATCATTGTTTATTTTTTAAATAAATAGTCTAAAGATGTGTGTGTACAAATATTTGTTAATGCTATCTTGAAGGGGCTTGTCGTAAGAATAAAAATGTGCAGCATACACAGAACTCAAGGTATTTTTTATAACTAAGGGAACTTCGATTTTCCAAACTTTTTAGGGAAATTAATGTATCTAAACGGATTATAAATAAATACATTTCTTACTAATAAAATAATTTGTAATTTTGGAGAAATTATAGTCATCATATTATAGGTAGCATGATTTTATCAGCTTCCCTACTTAGTACAATTCGTAATATCGGTATCTTGTAGTATCGTTGCAATGATAAAGCAGATTACGGATTCTGATAAATATTTATTAATGACAATAAACAATGTCTACTTAGTAGTAACCGTTAACTGTCCGCTTTTCCGAGAAATTTAATTCAGGAAACATTTTTTTTATATCCTAAAAAGATAAAATTTTTTTGCTAAACCTAAGTTACATGTGTTATATCTACATCTATAGCAGTTAGCGAGTTCTTATTTTTAGTTTATGAACGACTAGGTTAATGCACTTGATTTCAAGGCCTATTGTTGTGAAGTTAAGGCAAAGTTGCTAATCTGACCAAGCGACGTCCTATATCCGACTGCGAAAGATAAAAATATGGATAGATTTCGCAATAAGTTTTATTTTAAAATCGAGTTATTTTAGGGCAAGAAAGGCTACAATAATTTAACCCCATAGGTTCTATTCGAAGAAAGAAGCAAATATTTTATTTTTTTATTTATGGCAGTTGTTCCAATTTTACTTTTATTTTTTGCAATCTTTGTGCCTAAGTAATATATTTTCATGAAACCAAGTTCAAAGAATTTACTAAAATAACCAAAACATTTCATTTGAGAATCATTTAGGTATTTTGTACTTAATTTTTAACGATTTTTTTCTCTCACATAGGTACGTTTTTCTTGATAGTTATAACTAATTAGTTACCTATATTGCGCACATATTGAATATGACGTGATCGCATGTATTGTAAAAAACTCAATTTGAATTCTTAACACGAACTTAACTTTAAAGGAGAGGTATAATATAATGTATGACCTATGCGAGCACAAGGGCGGAATTATTGCTTTAAAGGAAGTTAGATATGCTCCGGATTTTAATGGGAAGTTAAATTGGAACGATTCAACTTGTGAAGAGAGAAAATGAAATAAGTATCTTTTACAGCACTCTAATGACGTAACACACTATTACTCTCAATCTGATTCATTTTGAAGAAAATTGCTAACCCATTGCTTCTTGAGTTCGAAAATTTTTTTCTGCTCAACAACTTAAATGACGCAATGAATGTTAATTAACTACATGTTGAGCGAATGCTGAAGTTACTTTTGTTATTCGTAACGAAGTATTTTGTAGTAAGTAGGCATACTACAAATTTCTATTATATTAGGAACAGGCTGTTGCCCGCGATTTCGTCTGTGATCCTGGATGAAAAGTAGCCTATGTCATGGTCATGGTCTATCTGTGTGCCAAATTTCATCCAAATCCGTTCAGCCGTTTTAGCGTGAAAGTGTTACAAACAAACAAATAGATTCACTTTTGCATTTTTAATATTAAAAAATTAGTAAGGATAACAATACGTACTACGTAGGTAGTCTGTTTAATAGTGGTTGTCAGAAATTATTTTGTAGTAGGTACAGACGCCAACACATCCAGCTACTACAATATGTCAAATGTCTTTATTAGATTTTCAACTTTATTGCTAAATTATAAGGTTCAAAGTTGATTGGGAACTTTGGGAAGTCTGTACCCCCAATACGTTTTTGGGTCATCTCTTGATCTAAAGAACCCCTTTGATTCTTTATTTCCATTCAACGTCCCCCTGGTTATATTCAACAAATCCAGCTGAGCCTCATTACAGTTAAACTTGTAGTGTTACCAGTTGCTCAGCTGTGTGCTTCAAATGTGACAGGTGTTGCCCTCACCTGACGTTGCTGGATCTAAAGACCATATCTCTTTAATTTCAAAATCTTAATAAGTTTCTTTAGCAAATTTTCTCATGAAAAATAAACTTTCGTATGTAAAACTCTGGGGTAATTGTGTAACACATGGCTATCATTTTGGCAGTTCAACAACATTCATTAAGTTATTTATTTTGTAGAGCAGACAAACTTTTCGAACATACGAAGCAATGGATTAGCAATATCCTTCAAAATGATTCAGATTGTTATTGATAATGTGATACGCAATTAGGGTGCTGTAATGAAAAACGTCAAAAATATTTTCGTAAACTCTATAGACGTCAGTGATTGTTTATGGCTATAGTAACCCGTTTATAAATAATCGCAAAGTCATCATCATTAACTTATCCGCTTATCAAAAACTTGTCAATGAAGTATTGCACAACACTTATGACTTCACCGTATTCCCCTTAACTGCGTGACGTCACGCGGCTCGACCGGCCGCGCGCGCGCCAGTCTGTGACTGAATAGCATCGCAATGAGAACTGTACACAAACACACCACTTATTGCCTAGTTTTCACATCGTGCAAGTGTTATATCCACGTGCCCACTTAGTTTACTATACACTAAAAATAGTCTTTTTTTGCAATTTTAAATTCTAGTCAGTACGTAGGTATTAAAAATTCCGCGGAAAAGGAAGGTAAGTTTGTGATACCGCGATAATTTTAAGTATTCGCACAGTTGTTTTTGTTTTGTTGTTGTTTTTGAAGTTAAGTTCAAGGTCACCGTCGACCAGTTCGGGTTCATAGGTACCATTGTTTCACTTTCCTAATGTTGATTTGTGTACCTACATGTTTTTGATTGGATTCCGTGCTGGAAGGTCAAAACGCCGGTGTAAAAAGTGTTTGCGATTTTTTGTAATCTTAAAACGTGATCTCACGGCTATTACCGTTTTCATGGCGAGTTTAAACACCAACGCATCGCTTGGAGCCATTTTCAGTGAGAGCACCGGACTCTTACATTAAAATATCTGCAGTTTCCGGTTATTATACCGTAAACGGAGACTGCAAATAAACTTTCGTAAAGGTCTTTTGGCAATTTATTTCTCCATAAGTGAATAAGCCGGCATAATTAAACTTTCCGGTCTGATGAACCCAAAATTAAATTGGAAATGAGCAGTTTAAAACCCAAGAGACGTAAAGATAAAGCAGTTGTTCCATATACAACCGTAATAAATAACAAATGTTGTCTGTATGATAGGGGTAAGTGGCGCTAAACATGGGATGACCTTGAAGGTCAAGGGCGCGTTATCGAGGTCGTTTTATGTAATCTATCGATTGATAGCGCCATTGAAATCAACATGACATGCTATTTAAAAGCTAATCGATATAGAAGGAAAACATGTACAACCTTGAGTTCATTTTCTTTCCAATATAAATCGTGAAGAAGAGTCTACTTCCGTGAGCCCATGTAGTGCTACAAAAAATACTCAAACCTAAAGCATTTATTTAAATTCCGCCACAATACCATTTACAAGCACTTTTAAATAGTTAAAAGAGTCAGTCAGTCAGAAAGATGTAGCTAGTGGCCCATTCCAAAGCGTAGTAGATACTTCTTGTGAAGAATTAATAACTACATGTAAGAACGATGTAAAAAGACGTACTAATAGGTAGGTATAACTTCTTCTTAAATATATTACGCTCTACATCAAATATTTTTAGTTCAGTCTCATTTTTTAAGGTCTAAGACACGAGGCAGTCCCATAATTGGTAAGGTCGAATGACTCATTTACGATTATTATCCCACGTTTTCGTCCAACGGCCATGGTACTCCGAGTTAATATTTTAAACGTACCTCATGACGTCACTGTTTTAAATTCAAGAGAAGTTACTTTTGGGCCATCAGAAGACGGCGAATCTTTTTTAATGACTGTCAAAGACCCTGAGTTAAGATTTTGCAAAAAGGACTGGGTGATCGATAGTTTTTATAAATTAAATCATCATCATCATTTGCCTAGCCTTTTCCCAACTATGTTGCAGCCGAGATCAACGGCTTAACAACGGCACGGAGGGGTCTTCATCCACGGACCAACCGTGATCGACCCGCGCCGCTGTTATTACTTAGCCCCGCCCTAATTAAATCATTACCTCGAAATCATTTTAACATGCCATGTTAATGTGACATAAGTTTCATCACTGTTGCACAACTTTGAAAAGTGGACCCAGTGCTCATTCAAAAGTGCCCATGGTCCTTATATTGCCAAAGAATTTAATAAAGAACGTGATACTTATAATAAACGCTGAAAATAGAATACAGAATAGAATGAATAACCGCTGAGCGAGGCGAGTCAACAACCTTTTGCAAAGTTTGCACGCCTGCACAATCAATTGAATCAGAACCATTGTGTTCTTAAACGATTTACAAAAAAGTTCACGGCATCCTTTATATTGATACAAACTGCAACAGTATTAATACAGTGAAAGCAGCATGTGACTTTCTCTGTATTGTCATCTCAGAGAGCATTACGTGTTTGAGCTCTGGCGCTTGTAACTTTCATAATGAACTTTGTACAGGATATCTGTAACATTGCCGAATTTCAATTGATACAACAGTTTTTTAATACAGTTGCTCAAAAAGTGGTGTATTGCAGGGACGTATAGCGTTCGGGAAGTGGGCTATTACATACTAGTGCTTTTTTTTTACCTTTCCCGAACTCGTGCGTGTCTCTTTCCCAACTGTCAAAATAATGTCTATTAAAAAGAAAAACGAACCATGAAGTTTTTACTAAAGAGTTTTTGTGATTCATACAAATACGTATATTTCTAAAAAGAAGCTACTAATTTATTTCAATATCAGATTTAATGATTTAATTGAATGAGTTAGGTTAGGTTTCATTTCATTTCATTAAATTTCATTTTCATTTCATATCAATAAAAAAATATACTGAAGACTAAGCTGTATGGATAGTTCCTTTTGCCTACCAAAATGGGTGAAGAAAAAAAAACTGCTTATATTCTACGGTTGGCGCCATTTTCCAGAAATTTTCTTTGCGAGTTTAGTTGTTTGTTGCACAAAATGAGTAATTTCGGCCCTATTTTTTTTAAATTAACACCACCGGAACTCAGTATAATTGCACAAAATGCTTCGGAGAACATTTTACCGGAAAAGTCAAAAAGTCGTTACATATCCACATACGACTAATTTTTTGCGTGGAGAGAAGAGAAAAAAGCAATATTGTGTTTTTATTATTTTATTAAATTGCTTAATTTTTTCGCAACTGTATTAAAAATAGTCGTTCAGTACACCATTGCAACTTGTTCCGACTGTCAACCCTCGCCTTCGGCTGCGCCTCGGCTCGGGTAGACATTTGTCGGAACTCTTTGCAATGACAGCCTTTCCGCACTAGTAATGAAATATACTATTCTATAATAACAAGTCGTGGGCCCCATGGGATTTCCCATCGGTAAAACTGTCAAACTTCCATACAAAATTTAAAAAATCCTTAGTGGAATTTTTTTCTGTATTGTACTCTTGTGCAAAATTTCATGATTCTAGACCCTGCGGTTTAGTACCATATGTGCGTTGTCAATCAATGATAGTAGTAGGTAACCAACCAGTGTGTCATAATTTATAGTAAAAGTATTTATGGATTGTGGACACCAATCAGAAGTGGAATAGAATACTCTATAATATGTACAGCATACGAATTACAGATGCATGCAAGCGACTTGCTGACTGTTCTGCAAGTTATAGTCATGAGCATTTGTGGCTTAATGCCTACTTCACGTAGAGGTTGTCTGAAAGACACTGCTGAATTTCATTTATAAAACTGAATTCAATATAATTCGCATTGCCAGATGTGTCACAATAGAGTAAAAGTAGGCTGCTGTTATACATTGCCTCGATTTGTTCAGCCTACATTCACTTATCGTAGATTACAGTCGTAGGTTTAGGCTTTAGTACGCCAACATCTTCGGTTCTGAACCCATACATAGGCCTGACATATATATACTATTTCTTCTTTTCTTTCTTAGTTGAAAATTTACTTCCTTTTATAACCTCATTACAGTTCTTAGCAATTTGCGAATTTGTGCAATCGATGCAACGTCTTTGCGCAAAAACTACACTGACATTATTTATTGCTTTAATTAAAACGGTTTAAAACCAATTATAAGAATTAAAGATACAGTTTGTACCTATACACATACAGAAAACATAAAAACATCAAGTTGTAAAAAGTTAACAACACTTTCATAAATCCCTCGGACAGTATTTCTGGCATGCCGACAAAATCTTCGTCCATCCGAACCGCAAACAGATTGTTGGAGGTTTGTTTCTGGATATATTCAACCCCTTTTGGGGATGAATTTTCAAAAATCCTTTCTTAGTGCTCACCTTTCTTACATAAAGAACTGTTACTGTTAGCCTGCTTCATCCCACTGCTGGGAAAGGGCCTCTCGGCCTCTCCCCATGAATTCCAGCTCTTTCGATCCAGGGCTAAAGTAGACTACTGGTCGTTTGTTTCCTCTAGCTCATCCCGCCATCTTCTCTACTGGGTCTGCCACGACGCGACGCCATATAACACAAAAATAACTGTTGTGCATTTCATGCGTCTACACCCAACGGTACTGTGTGTAGTATATTAGTGTATTAATTTTAAGATTTTTATTATGTAAAACTAGGTACCTACCTATGTTCGTAATCTAATCTTTAATCACTAAAATGTAAATAACGCAACTCAGAATGTAAGCTGGAAGCGCAGGCGCTGCAATCTCGTCGTTAATGTTTTTTCTCATGGGCTATAAATAGACACTTAGTCGAGGTGTCAAGGCCAACGCCTGCAAAAGCCAGCATGGGATACTCGTTTAAAGAATTACTAAGGACAATATGAAATAGGTACTTTCAATTTTAAGTCTTAACAATTTTCCTATCAGGTCTACTGATATTGGTTATTTTTGGCTAAATAGGAGATCAAGTAAATTTTGTGGCTTCCAATTATTGTTGGAAACTAAAATTAAGTTCAACTTCAATCCGCAGTCTAAGTGTTTCCGTTGAACCTGAACTACTATTTGTTGATTTACTTGAAGAGTTTTGATAAGAAGGCCTCCTTTCAAAGCAAGTCAACTCGGAATTTGCTCATAACGATCTGACTAGCGTTTAAAACGGTTGTTATCAATTTCCTCTTATCAGTCATCAGTATATACAGCTCTGATAACATTGTAAACACTCATGAGCCGTTCTCAGTCGCTATTTCATACTATTGAAGCGATCACTTTCTATTTTCATTGAATAAGAACGTTTTGTAATTATAATCAGTTAGTTAACTGTAATACTATTCGAGTTAACGCGGTCAAGTTCAAGATAAGTGGCATTACTAGCATTAGGTTATGTCTTTTAGAAGTCATTTAAATAACTAGATTCCGTAAATACTTGAGGAATGATAAGATGTAGACTAGTTTACAAGAACTACTCGTACCTAACCTACTCTGTTAGTATCTGGACACTTTAGACCGTCATGATAAAGGTTTTCGTCTATTTCTGTAACATTTCTGTTAAGAGTGCATTCCGTTGGCTGTGATTAGACAAATTATAAAACACATTAAAAAAATGTTGGTCTCGGCTTTCATTCGTAGATCTTGGCAGTCGTTACGGATAGTCAGTAGCCCAAAAGTCTGACAACCAGTCTTACCAAGTGCTATCGTACTCAGTAACTGGGTTGTGGAGGTCAGATAGGCAGTCGCTCCATGTAAAATGCTGCTATTCACTTCAGCTGCATATAAGCCGACTAAAACATAGTTGGGAAAGGGCAGCCACATTCATTGATCGAAATACATATAACATCACACCTATACAGGTGTACCTTTGGGGTATACACCCCAAAGGTTTAAGTAGAGGTGTACCTATAGAAAAACCAAAACAACCAGAAAAACCAAGGTATAAGTAAAGGTGATTGAAATAACCAGAAGTAAATCACTTCGAACAAGTGTAATCATGGTCGCAATAGGTGTGGGCTCACTACACTAGTGCAGCGGATGTGATATGAACTCCCGACCTCTCAACTGCAAGTCAATGCCTTGTTAAGTCTATTGTCGCGTGAACATCATCATCAACTGTATTTTCGCAAGCCTTTGATATTGTAATTAGGTCAAATGATCCTCATTCAGCTAGGTTTGTGATTGTGTGAGGCGTAGCTGGTCAAATTGGAATTAAAAAGCGAGGTTTTGTTCAGCCGTCAATTTTGAGAGGGAAAACCGAAACAAACTCATTGATATAGAGCAAATCTATGATCATAGAACAATTTACAACGGATAAATTTTTGTAATGGTAAAAATAGTTTAAATCTTCTGCTCGTCGTGACGATGGCAAAAATAACACGAAAAAATATATATCGTTTTTTAAATTTGTTTGGCCTAAAATTCAGCAGCGCGAATACCGTTCGCTGACGCTACTATTATCAAAATAAAAAAGCTATCACGCTAAATAAAATTTTGTACCACAACTATTTTTTTACTAAAAATCTTAAATTCACTCATTGACAGGCAACACACAGCCTGAACTGCTGGGTGAGTCTAGAAGCTCGAAATTTTGCACAAGAGTTTCATATATAATGAAAGTGATCAATAAGGAAGGGTTTTTGAAAATTCATCCCCTAAAGGGGTTTAACATGAATATGCAAGCTTGTATGTAAGTTTGCCAGTTTTTCCGATGGAAATAGCATCGGATGCACGGCTTGTCTATATAGAAAATAATAAAACCAACATCATTATTGGCAAGTCCACAACAATGTCATATACACGGTAGAGCCTGCATTACATTTTAAACGCATAATGATGTCAGATCCGGTGCCTCTAGCAAGTACAATGAGAACATTAATGTTCTCGGTCAACTTAAATCGCGGGCCAAGGTCAGGATGGGACAAAGTTGCCATGTAATGGAACTATTGACTTGCAAAAAGTTGACGCTATAAACACTTGGGCAGTTTTTAAAGAATCATTGTTGCAATACAATACAGTTGTTTTACTGGCTATGAAAAGTTGACACTGTTGGCAGAGTGTGAAATATTACTTTATCAGCATTGAAGTACTTAGTATGAAAGACTGTACTTATTGTTGTATGGTATCATTGTTGTTGGGACTTTTGTGTCGATAACAGAAAACCTAACGCGGACTCGTTCGTTCCTCACGCTAACCAATTGGACGGAGAAGACACAGCATAAAAATGTTGAAAAATATCGGGGAGATCTTTGACTAGCAGAGGGACAAAGGATAACAGACAAAAAAAGTGAAATCTATCAATGGTCGCCGCCGAAAATACAAGTAGAAGAATTTCCTTCTCAGCGTGTCGATGCGCGATGGCACGGATGTAACACGAAAAAATATAAATAGAATTTCACCCGCGTAAATGTTATCTTGTGGGAATATCGAAATAAAGAGTAGCCTAATGTTAATCCAGGGTGTCAGCTACCTCCATACGAAATTTTATCAAAATTGCTCTAGCAGTTTGAGCGTAAAGAAGTAACAAGCTTATAAATACATACACACTCACAAACTTTCGCCAAATTAAAGTGATTAAAAATATAAAATTCTTAATTATCGCAATTGTTTCCCATGGTAGCAATGATTTTACATTGTATATTAGGTAAACAAATATATTTTTCTCTAAATTGTAATGATCCTACAGTGTTGCCGGATATTGTAAGTTGCCAAGCATGGCGTCAGCATCATTAGTCATTACTACCTATTTGTAGAACTTTTCTTTTTGCGACAAATCAATACCATGACCAATTTATGTTGCGGTTTTTATTTCTTTGCTCTATAGAAAAGACTTTGAACTCGAATAAATAATCATAGGTTTTTATTTCACCAAGATAACATTCATGTAAATTTTTAGATGCCCTATGATTCTTTTTTCATATACATGTACTTAATATTATTTTAAGTCTGTTAGCTTATATATTATGTAAAAATAATCTTGATAATAAAAATAATTTAGTCATTCAGAATTCAAAAGAATTTATTTTATTCAGAGTTGCATTTAAAGAATCAACTCTTTCACAACTTGTTATGATAGCTTAAATATACTTGCACAAAACATGCATAATGACTGTGAAAGTTATTGCAAAATACTCACTTTACATGTAATGCGTAAACGATTCTTCCTTTACATACACAGGTTTCGAACCGGTCCGTAAGTACGAAACCAATTAAATTGGGTAATCAGCCAGTCTACTTTAGTAGCAATAATTTCTCGCTGTCAGTTTAATAATCAATGTGGAACATATGTATCAGTTACTGATCGACTACTTCCTGAATGAAACTATAATGTAGAACATATAGCCATACGAGTCTTCCGGTTGAAGGATTTTGATTTCTATCTATATTGTCATACACAATATTTTCTATATCTGTGATTTTTGCTCATCTATGTTCCTACCATCAAGCTTGATTTTGCTTTTTAGGGTCCGCCAACGCGCATATTAACAGTCCTGTCATCAATCCCTTCCTTCATTATGTTTCTGAGAATATAGATAGAAAACTGTATTACTTAAATTCCAGTTTTCATGGACAAACATGGTTTCATTTTGGAGTTGTCTGATTATAAAATTCTCAAACGCAACTGAAGATTTTCTTGCAAGTCTTTCAGTCGTTCTACTATACCTAAAGCCCGCAATACATATGCCTGTAACTTGCACAATAGTATGCAAGTAACTTGCATGCCAGTATTGTATTCACCCATGCCAGTATTGTATTCACCAATCAAAAGTCGTTATGGTACACGGCATGCCCGCTACTTGCATACTTTTGTGCAAGTTACAGGCATTGTGTATTCCGGGCTTTAGTGACAGTGAAATCAAGTCACACCCGGTTTTTGAAACTCTATCACCACTGAATTAGCTAACCACCTGTCATGATATCAAATGATTTGATTGACGGTTGCTATTCCGGTCAGCCAACAGCAGTTACGTTGAATTCGACAGTCTTTTAGCAAGTTTTTGTGTTGCCTTTTAGAAACCGGAGGGTAACAGCGATTTAAAATTGACTTACGTTTGAGAATTTTGGCTAAATATTGTTACCACGTGGCAGGACTGACCTAGGTTTTTGTACCTTCTACGTTTAACTCTTCATAATCTGTTATACCCTATATCTTCAGAACCAGCAGCCGCTCTTGGACGTGGTCCGGGAGCGGGCGCGCGAGCTCTGCTCCGGGGCTGATGCAGCCAGCGGAGAAAGGGTTGAGCAGAGGACCAGAGAACTGGCCGACAGATGGAATGTAGCCTGTGAAGGTACGTAGCTGATGATGAGGTCGATTACGATTAAGGCCCACTTGCAGCACAAGTCATTAGTGACTTGTGGTGCAAGTGGGCCTTAATCCGTACCTATTTAAAATATCATTCTGTCTCTGTCATCTTCAAACGATTGACAGGAATGGAACAATGTTTTAAATTCGTTAAGCGCTAAATGTATTTAGTGATTTGTGGTGAAAGTGTGCCTCAGTGCACTCTGGGTCCTCCACTTAAAGACAGAATTAATAACCTTAATTATGTATGACTATAGTTATTGAATGTATCTGTGTATGCTTTTCGAGTTCCCAATGATTCCTACTGATCCTACTATTCTACTAATATATTATAAACGCGAAAGTTTGTGACGATGGATGGATGAATGGAGGTTTGTTACTCTTTCACGCAAAAATTACTGAACGCATTTGGATGAAATGTGGCACAAATACCTACAGTTTATAAGTAGGGTTAACTTATAGAATACTTTTTATCCCGATATTCGTACTAGATCTATACTAGACTTATGAGGGTGAAACCGCGGGGTGCTGCTAGTGATCAATAACTAAACCAAAGCACTAGTTTAAGATCCACAGGAGTAAAAAGTGGAAATAGGACCTTTGTCTTGCAGTAAGACTACAAGGGAAAAGAACATTATAAGTATAATTCAAGCCAAAATATGTATTTAACGTGTGAATGAGTTTGGGCATCAATGTTATTACAAAGCTTGTTATTGAATAAAGACCAACTGATATGGAAATAACAATGCTTGATGGGAGGGTTACTAATCGACGTACGATGTTATGTAAATTCTATTGTTATGGTACAAATTAGGACTGCTACTTCGAAGAATATAAATCTAATAATTAGTAAAACATAGAATGTCACTTTTTAATTAAGTGTAATACATATTATAATCAACTGTGGCTTAAAAATTTTTGTGTGTTTCGAGGACCGAAGTACTTCACAGCCAGTAGGTATTTCACTTTGAAAATAATTTCATTACCACTGTTTTCAAAGGAAAGCGGCATGTTCTAGAACCAAAAATTTAAAGACATGTGACATCTACCAACCCGCACTGGGTCCGCGTAATAGAATATAGTCCACTCCCTCTCGAAGAGAGGACGCCTGTGTTCTAGCAATGGGAAGATTATAGGCTGATGTTATTTCACTTTAGATAGGCCCTCTCCAAAACAATATTATGTTTATATCAATATGTTACATTTATATTTGTCTCTTTCTCCCCCAGGCTTAGCCAAACGCGCAGCGACAGCAGACCAGCAACTCCACCGCTGGAACCAACTCCTCGACGTACAGAGGAGCCTGGGCGCCGCCATCACCGCCGCCTCCGACCGCCTGCGCCAACTGGACGCCAACCCCAGCACACGGCGACGAGCTGTGGATACCAGGCATGCTTTACAGGTGAGATACTACAAATATTAGGGGTACACAATCCGATTTATGCGTATAAATCAAAAATATACATTACAACATTCCAGTTGGTGATGTTAAGGCACTGCCAGCGATGGTGCTGATCACCTGACCAACAACGACTTGCTTTGCCGACTGCTATTTAGAAAAAATATCAGCCAACAATGATTCGTTCATAAGGCTGGTTTCCCACCAGAGATGAGCGAGGATGCGTAGCGAGGAATGTGTGTAAAACTAACCAATACCAACGCTAACTTAGTTCAAGCTAAAAAAATGAAGCAATGTTATTGGTTGGTTTCACACACATCCCTCACTACGCATCCTCGCTAATCTTTGGTGGAAACGCAGCCTTAAGGTTGAAAGTAGAGAAAGCCTCGGTCTTCCCATATTTAAAAATTAAATCTAGTCGCGACATACTCTCAATGTCGAAAATGTTACAAATACATAGAATTATTCTCCTTAACTTCATCACAAAAAGTACCAAGGTGGTGTTCTTTTGCTAATTTCGAGCTTAGACTTCAGGAAGGCTCGGTAAAACAGACCTCATTGTTTCCGTAACTAATGGGCATTCGATAAGAAAAGTTTAATCGTACATGCATAAACACCTAGAGCCGGAACAATTACTGCATTATGTAGGTCATACATTAAACGAGTGCGCAGGTATGTTCTATGCGTCACTCAGCCTTTCGCAGTCCACTGGTGGACATAGGCCTCTCCCAAACTGCCACTTATTTCCTGGGACAAGAAAAATCTTTTGTTTTTACCATTTCCTTTAACAATTTTCTTTTTTTTCTCCCCTAGGAGCTACAAAGCGAAGTATCAGGCCTAGAAGACAGTCGTGACGAATTACTAGAACACGCTGACTTCGTGATCAGCATCCTGAAGCCTCACTCCAAGGACGCAGCCAACGACACAGAGAAGAACGTCAAGGAATTAGTAGAAGCATATGAGAAGTAAGTGGAGTGACACTGTGCTTTTGTGTGTCTGTTTTGTAACGGTATTTTGTAGGGATGCTGATTGTTGCTGGAAAACAGGTAAGTCTTGTGTGCTTGTTTGGAGTTTACTTGCATTTGTTTGAAGTAGAACCCTAAGACGACCCACTGACCGAAAGTTATGATTTGAAATAAACTAATTAATTTGTATAGTATTCAAGAGGGGTCCTATGATAGAGCCTATACGTACACTTTCTTAATATGCCTGTGAGAGTAGATACCTAATTTCTTGTAACTCATCAAATGGCTAAAAAGCGAGTAAATACTGTTATGATAGAGATAACCCCAAATAAGCTAGAATAATAATACATATGGGTTGTACGATGATGGGAATCATCAGATGGATTGACGAAATCTCACTTCTGACTACATCGTTTTGCTTATTGAATCCAATGTTTTGAAATATTTAAAATATTCTACATAGAGTCCAATTTTAACCATTCATGTTTTTTTTACGAATTGATGTAGTGTTTAATGCAAGTAAGCTTTAAACCAACAGATGATTTATATATCTTATTTCAGCATTACATCACATTTTCGTTGTCCATCCGTATTATTCCGATTAATTTGATATGTCTACGTGAGGTGCCAAAACCAATAGGCAATCCATTAAACAGTATTTACCGACGCGTGCAAAATTAATGACTAAACTGTGAGTCTGAAACTCGTTAGATTCGCGGGAAAGCATTAAAAGCAAACTGTTTGGATAGCCTTGGGATACTAATAGTGTTAGGTTCAACTGTGGAACAATGAATCTCAATCTCAGCAATAGGTTGTAATGTATCTGAAAAAGCTTAATTCTTTGAAATCTTTGAGTCGCGTTTAACTGAACTGAAATCGAACGTCTCCGTGACCATAATTAAATCCCTGTAACTGCTAGAAACTTTCACTAATGTTTATTCAAGTGAAAGCTTAGGCGATAATGATACTCCATATGCTGTTTCTTGCTACAAGTTTGGATCCAAATAAAAATATATTCTTCGTCTCTCTTTTAATAGCAAGGCTGGCAGCTTAAAATGTCCATAAAGAACTTAATAATATGTGTGGAAATCGGTTGTCATGGTATGGGCATGCGATGCGGAGGAATGAGGAAAATATCGTGAGGAAAGTTATGAGTATGAATGTGGATGGCTGTAAGAGTAGGAGAACACCAAAAAAAATTTCGACGGTCTATGTCAAAGATGATATGGTTAGAAGATGCTGATGACTTAATAATGTGTTTATTTTTTAAAGGTTTGTTGTTGTGGACATAAAAATACATCCATTCACAGCAAGGAAATACACGCTACATATAGGATACACCAGTTGCTTGCATCGCTTAATTGGCTTTCAGTTGGTCGATTGACCAGCCAATTGATACAAATAGGTTAAGTTATAACGCTTGTAGCTTGTGTACGTTTATTGGATTACAAATCTATATTTGAGTAGATCTACATACTTTGCTGGCCCAGCCATTTAAGAGGGAACTTAGACAATTATTATTACCTTATCCTCTCTTTAAAACTCTTTTTGTAAACTGTTTGTTAAAGTTTGTTTTATTCCTGCTGTAAAGATAATAATTATTACTCATTACTCTCGCGCATATGGCAGATCTCTCAAACAGTCACACTTGTAGACTGTATTTAGCTTTATTTGCCTCAGCGCTATTGTCCAGTACAACATGAATGAACATGAGAAGCATATACGTTACATTTCTTCAACCAATAAGAATTATTTATGCTTTGCCATCTATACCAAGAGGCTTCAAGTAAGGCTTTGATAATCAAGCTTTAGGATTTGCTTTCAAGATTTTGCTAAAAAGACGATTTATGAGGCAGTAAAAGATTAACCGTCGTGGTATATTCAAAAGTTACAATCCCATACTTTTCTTGACATCTTGGAAACCGAGAAAATTCACTCTCAAAATAAATTTCAAATAGGTCATTGGCATTATGTAATGAAAACAAAAATATTATTCGCGTTCAGCTTTCACCCACCAACTTTTATTAACAACTTCGCGTCGCTATTTCACCGAATATTACATAAAAACCTTATCTCGGTAAGTAGGCCAGTTTGTTGTCCATCCCTGCCAATGAATTCCGGAAGAAAACTTCTGGCATGGCACCAAGTAGCTGACAGCGGCGCTCATGGATTCAAAACAAAAATATTTATATTATTTTTCCTACAAAACCACTCTTCATTTTAAACCTTCTTACTTCTGCTATAAGTTCAGAATCATTTGCTTCAATTTCGTCATCAACGGATATAGCTGGTGGAAAAAGTGTTAGCGTCTCACATTCTGGGTGGTTAGTTTTATATTTGGGAAGGTTTTTTGGAATGGTTTCGGGTGTTGATTTTATGATGGATATATTTTGGACGTGCGTGTAATTAGCCAAGGAAATGGTGGCAGGTCTGTCCAATATTTAAATTATCTTTGTTTCTTCTTCATATTATGTCAATACACCAACTCGATTTACCGACCAATATACCAATAGCGATTTGGGCGGCTCTGTCGTTTCTTTTGTTATAGTCTGAACGACGCAACGCAAGGTGCACTTTGCGGCTAGTTTAATAGAATCTATTTTCAAATATCCATAATATGCTTCTTCTATCATTAAACCTACCCAATAAAAAAAAAAAACATCCAAACCGAATGTCGGCCATGACGACCAATCTCAGCGTAGAGCACCCTTCGGCGCGGGAAATATTAACACTTTGCCCGACCCGGGAATCGAACCCAGGACCGCATACTTAGCAGTCGCGCTTACGACCATAAGACGGGGTACCCATCCATTAATATGTAGGTCGATGGACATAAAAAATCGACCTCACGAAACGGCGTCCATCAGTAACTTACTTACTTCTAAAAATGATTGCCAGTGAATTCTTTGCCACCAATTTAACTGTTGTCATTAATGACTCCCTACACTTATCCATAGTTACACTGAATCAATCCAGGTTTAAAAACAAAAATCTCTACAACTCCTGCCTTCACGACGATCAATTTTGTTTTCCCAACATTAAAATTCTTTACCAAACATCGCCAAACATGCGACCACCAGACTGGATCGCCAAATTATATGTATTTACCGTCCATACACGCTAAAATAAACTTTACTAAATAGCAATAAGGTCCACAATAAAAGCGTATTAACGTTGTCTTAAAATCCTGAAGAAGGTATTGCCAAATGAATACAGCTGCTAGTAAAAATAATTTCAAGCCAAATTGGTATTCTGATTGGTCAAGTTGATACGTAATTGGTAATGCCAGTAAACGGGACATTCAAGGGCGATAGTACATTAATCAAGTTGGCAACCAGTTCGATGCATTCACAATACAACACAATAAGGTAGAAGTAGAAGACAAGAAATAAAAGTTTCATGGGAAAGGAAAACGTACGCAGAATCGCAAACATTCCATAATTGCGGTTTATCTTATCGCAGCGAATAATCTTCATGAAGGATTAAACAATACAATTTTGTACACTGTTATCTAAAACTGTAGAATTATGTCAAACGACCTTATTCATAATTTTAGAGCTGCAGGTATATTAACAATGTTTATCAAACACCTGTTGAAGAAAGAGGCGTAGTAAGTAAATGAAATAGCGTGAGAGAATTTAAGAGAAACTCAAGTAACATATTTATTATATTTAGTCTGAGTTGCGTGCTACGAAGGGTAAAAAAAATGAAATGGTATAAAAATCTAAAACAGCTAATTATAATTCCTCAAATGTTTTCCCAGCATCATAAAAATGAAATATGTGGAGAATTACATAAACGTTGCCGTTGCTCATATATATCTCGTGAGTTGAGCCTTGGTCGTCTGTTTATTACAGACTAGCGACTTCTTCCGCGTGGAATTTCTTGTTCCCCCGACCCACCCCATCACATCGCATCGCATCGCATCGCCTGCCCGTGGTATCACTTCGTTTTCGCTTGGCGTTCTTTCTGACTTTTTTTCTTTTTGCTCGTCTCTTAAGAATCCTAGCGTGATATGAAATAGCTTGTAGCTTTTATAAGACTTGGGCTGTTACTAGTAAATGCAAAAAGAGTTTTTAAACCCCGATTGTATATTCTAGAGATTAACGCGTTCAAACAAACAAAAATACAATCTTTCAACTTTATTATTAGTATAAATATAATATGTATTTTCAACATATTATTACATGTAGGCAGTACACATGCTTTGGTCCAGGCTGTCATTCGTGGATCTTTGACAGTCGTTACGGGTGGTCAGAAGCCCGAAAGTCTGACAACCAGTCTTACCAAGGGGTATCGTATTACCCAGTAACTGGGTTGAGGAGGTCAGATAGGCTCCATGTAAAATACTGGTATTCAGCTGCATCCGGTCAGGCTAGGCAGATGATGAGGCAGTAATATGCATTCGAAACAAAATTCTGCAAATATTCAAATAAAATCTGAAACTAGTTAGAATATACATAGAATTGACACTTGTCACAAGCCGACTAATGAAAGTTTTATAAATAAGCAAGGACGATAAAAATAAGTTGCTAAGTTACAAAAGCTATAATTCACTTCATCATCTTCATATCATAACATCACGCCTGTAATCCCCGAAGGGATGTAATGTAGGCAGAGATGTAATGTAGGTACCTATAAGTAGTATACCATACTACACCCACATTTAAGTCCCATGTACTAAGGGGGGAGTATAATGCCATCAACCATCATCTTCTGTTCACTTATTTCTTATTAATCTTACAATAGATTCAGTCATTGTACAAAAATCTGAGTGCCCCATATAAATGAGCCCCAGGCAGCTTAAAAATAAAATAGATTTTATTAGCGCAAGCAAAATAAAACCATGTCGCCATGACCACATGTTCGTTGCATGAACACCAGTAATAATATCCGCTGATTTAACGTACAGGAATGTACGGAAACTAAACATACCAAATAATAAAAATAAATGTCTGTGTGTAAAAAATGGTGGAACGATTGAAATATTCGATGTTTATAAAATAGAATATCGAAGTGATGAAAATTTTTGTTATGATAAAAGCGATTCATCACTACTGGAAAGGATCGACACTATAAGGATCCTAGAACCAAAAATTCGAAGATAAATGTGACATCCACCAACCCGCACTGGGCCCGCGTGGTGGATTACGGCCCACTCCCTCTCACAGAGAGGAGGCCTGTGTCCCAGCAGTGGAAACCTTATGGGCTGATTATTATGCTTGCTTATGCTTAAAAGCGATAATTTAATACATTTAACTAAATCCAGTATTGTGATTATAATTAATGACGAAACAAAGATGAAAGACAAAAAGAAAATACCTACATTTATTTGCACTAAACGAGATAGACCACCCCAAAAATCGCTTTTCCTAATGTACGATCCGTCAATAGAAATAAAAAATGAAAATTCAAATGCAACCTCATGCTTTGGCAACCTTGAACTACATTATGTAACTTTGTGTTCTGCCCTTTACATGAATTGTGTTGTATCAATTCTATATGAAACAGCTGTAAAGCTTTAATTGCTTAGTTAAATAATACCTGCGTGACATCCTCATAACATAACATTGTGTTAATATTCAGCCCATCTTGACTGGAACTATTCAAGTCGCAAAGAAAATACGGAAGATACAACAAAATTGTTAAAAAACACCGGCCCCATACAAGTGTTCGCAACCAATGACACAGGATCTTAAAACGATTTCGCTTTTGCGAAAATAATCTACAAACTGTAGTAGACTTTATGCTTCAGAGATTAGAGTACACTTTGCATATTCCAATGCCGCTATGATATCATCGCTTGCTAAGAAATCTTGTAGTTTATTAAAATAGCCCTTAGATCTAAGTGAAGTGACGTCAGATGCTTATTTAGTAGATGACACGATTAGTAACTATCTATACTTAGGAGACATTTTATCATTGCCATTATTAAAACTGATGTCATTTTCTTCTTTAAAATATTTATCGTTTATAACATAGTTGCACTCCTAAGAATCTAGGAGCCAAAGAGAGTCCTCGATAATTTTTATTCTTCTTAACTCTGATATTATATCATTGAATATATTATATCTTTATATTTCTATATGAATCACGACTCTTCACTTCCTGTCTCAACTAGGATCAATGGATATTAATTCCACCTCTATCGTTGCTAGTCCATTTCCGTCCGTTCCGTTTGGCGTCTCAGTATCCACAACACTGAACAGAATCCCGTACCTCACATGACCTTGACCTTGTAAACTACAAATACCGAGATTTACTGAGCAGAACGTCTTGATGGATCGCGCAACCCAAGCAACCTTGATTCACTGACACCATGTGACTTTGTAGCCAATGAAGTCATGATTTAATTGTGTCTAGACGAGGATTTGTGTCTCTTTGGCACATTATACTGTCCATAACGGCTTTGATAATGGTAAGGCCCAAATGTAAGGGGGACCCTTTTGCACAAATGGTAGCTATAAACATGTTGTATCTCGGAAAAGGGGTAATTTGTCCGTGACGCATAAGCTTGACGCGGGAGTCCATTTAATTTTGATGATTCATCGTTTCTCTTAATTATTAAGAGATATAAAACCATCGAATATATACGATCAGCGGTGCTATTCTCTAAAATCTCACCGTGAAAACTTTGGTGAAGCGAGCGTGGAGTGAGCTGTCAATAGTGTCAATTCCTAGCAATAAGTTTTCACGGTGAGATTTTTACAGAATCGACCGGCTGATCATCTTCAAACTTAGTTACTAAATATTTATTATGTAGTTAATTTAAAATTCTCATTTGAATTTGTCCTTCAAGGTATAGACGTTCAAGTCGATTCTAAATATTCAAATATTTTTCATTAAACTTACGCTTTGCACTTTACGGCTCAGCAGTCTCTAAAGTTCTTCACACAAGGTGGTTTGATACCTCGTTGTCAAGTGCATTAAAAACATTGCTTATTGCATTAATAAAGTCTAGAGTTTAAGGAGTGACAAGTACAGGCCATGACCTAGTGTAACCCGATTCAATATAACAATTTATTGTAAATTGAATCGAATCTAGTCGCCACATGGGATCTTATACAACTTGTAAAATGGGTGCGAATTGAATTAATTGATTTAATTCAGACGATTTTTGCATGTCCTTATGAGGTTAGTATTATGGAACATAAAAACTATGTTAGTCAAACTAATTAATATAATACAATGCAATTGGCTGGAGAAGGCAACACTCGGGGAAGAGTGGAAAGTTGCCCAACAGTCGAAAATACAGGTTGAAATATCATCATCTGCCTAGCCTTTCTCCAACTATGTTGGATACCAGTATTTTACATGGAGCGATTGCCTGTCTGAACTCCACAACCCAGTTACTGGTTAATACGATACCCCTTGGTAAGTCTGGTTGTCTAGACTTTCGGGTTTCTGACGACCCGACTCTGAGAGATCTACGAATGACAACCGGAACCAACAGTTTAACTTGCGTTTCGAGACATGTAGGAGTCTCGGCATCTAAAGATGGTCACCCATACACGGAGCAACCTCGGCAAGCGTATCTTAACCTGATCGATCGACCCGTGCAAATGTTATTACTTAGCCATGAGCCCCTCTCATACAGGAAGAAATATAGGTACCACTACCTGACCTTTTTAAACGATACAATCGTTTAAGTACAGGTAAACCATTGGTAACATTTTCCCTATAATGGCAGTACCGTATAATTTCAGTTTCCCTTTGACAGTTAGGTACACGGTATGGAAACTATAACAGCTGTTTACCGTTAGCTGCATGAGGCTCCCCTTCAAACCGCTACAAGCAACGGTCTTGAATGTATTATACGTTAATGACTACGTTTGGCAAGCTAACATGAGTTTATATCAAGTAATTGCTGTCTCAGGCTGCACTGTAACCCTTATATAATTGGAAAAAAGCTAGGGTGAACTGTCTAGCTGGATAGGTATAGAAAATAAAGTGTGATTTACTTAACTTTTCGGTCGCCAAAGCATCAGATAAGAGACTCACATGGTCATCAATGCATCAAATATGAGACTTTACTGAAGCTTTTTTGAGGAGTCGTAAAAACAGATTTAATACCAAAAAGGGCTACTTATCCTGTAACTAAAGCAACTCTCAAACATCCAAACATCGTTAATAGGAAATAAATGAGTTTGAGTTTGACTTAAAACAAACGAAGATCAACGTAACTTTAAGGTTCGTTTTCCCGTAAAGGCATCCTCAGTCGAGTGCACATGGAAGCCGTTAACCGTTCCTTCGGGTTATGGTCTGTCGCCGTCGCGTGCCAATCTCCGGCCAAACTGCCAACGCACAGTTTGGCAACATTGCCATTTGCTGGGTCGTTGGCTTCTTATCGGCATGTCCGTTTATCAACTGTATTTATATATCGTTGTATATATGGAGTACTTCCGCACTGTTTATTTTAGGATCTGAATTCAGTCTTGTGTTTTCAGATAAGTTTTGCTCTTGATCTAGTTCATCGTTGGGTAATGCCACAATTCTCGCTCTCTAGTTGTAGATTATTTTGTATTGCTGTCAAGGAATATTTTTAAAGTAATTCGGCCTTGTGCTCAAGAAAGGAGAACTGTAGGACAATATTATACAGCCACATTGATACCTACTTTACTAGTAGAAAAGTTAATCAAAAATATCATGAAGTTTATAATTTTCCACCAAACTTTGTTTCTTTTTTTTAAATCATTACTGTTCCAACGAAGCCAGTTAGTAACACTATCCATATTCACAATTTTAGGTCACCAGAGAGGCAGAGGCATACATTCAAATGAGGATAAATACATTTTACGTGTACCTACTGAACTTGAAACTGAAATCACAAGGTAAAACATTAGTTCCTCAATAACAGGATACACATTTTTTTAACATAGCGATAGCTCTATGGATACATACAACCATGAACAAAACGTCAAACCTCTTTTCAACCTTATTACTAAGAGTTTAAGGGTGAAAACTGAGCAACTGCCTTTGTACCATAGTTATATCTAACGACGAAATAAAACAGTCTGAGTTTTGCAACAATGTGACCGCACAGCGCTTCCTGTTCATGAAATAGCGATGATATAACTCACTCACTAAGTAGGTATACAGTATTGACGAATTTTGTATCAACACGCTTATTAAAGCCTATCGAGAACTCAGTGTTAATATTTAATCTGTTGTGACAAGTTTTGAGTCTAAGGGCAGATTTTTCCAACGCCAGATAATTTTATCGGAGGAATAATTTTGAATTTTTGACAGTTCTTCCATACAGAAACTGTCAGACGTCAATTTTATACCACGAATAAAAATTATCCATCGATTGAAAACTCAGCCCTAGGTGAAACAACTTTTTTGTATGGTATCGTCGTGTCTTGTTTTGGATTGTTTTTTTGCCTTAAAGAAACTTGGTTTCTTCTTCTTTGATTAAAAAAACAGGAATCATTAATGTCGTTGAAAATTACTGTCTGTCTACAAAAACAATAGCAAGGTTTACTGCCCAGAAAACGCAGGACGTGCATTTTAAGTTGGCATCGCAAGTCATGGAGGCTATTTTACTGCAGCCATCGGCGACGATGACGCGTAAATCCTTCAGCAACTATTCTAGATCTAGTCCTCACAGACTGAATATAAAATCCTATTTTTAGCACTCGCTCATATCTGCGAGAAAGAGAGGGAATAGTTCAGTATTGACCTGTGCACTCGCTTTTTATTTTTCGCTGCGCACAACTCAAAAATCGACGTTTAAATTGCAATGGAGCCGTCATTTTCGCATTCCTTTTCATGCGATTTGCAAGGAGATGGGGCGATATACAAATGAATTTGTGGCTCGACGCTTGTTTAATAAAAATACCTACATTTCATTAATGTCTGAGTACATTTTCAGGGAGAGGTGGCTGCGAGAAGCCCCATGTTATATTCACCCCTCAAAACCAGGCTTAATAATTATAACGTATTGCCCGAACATATTGATACCTACATGTGCGTGTTTGCGATTTGTTGGGGAAACACGTTTTGTATTTGTTGAGTGACCTTGGATTTGTAGAGTGATTAGGTAAAAAGGTTCAGTGAAAATAGATGGAGGAAAAGACTTAAAATATTTTAAATTATAAGCGGTGAGTCGAGATAAAAGTACTCGGTCTGTTAAAGTAATATTTTGTTTTACTGCAGCTGTATCGATCGGCTCGGTCATAATGTTGGCACTTGTTAAGCTCTAGAAGCGAGCTTTAACTAGAACTTTCACGTGTCCGAGAGTTTCTCCGCACTTACAGACTAGAATAGAATCAATCAGAGGACACGCTCTGCGACCGGAACGCCCTACGTCATGCCCTTTCATAAGCCAATGTAATACTTACGCCACAGTTTACAGAGTTCATTTTTCTCTGAAACAAAAGCCAGACAATCGACAGGGCATGGGGGAGACGTGTAATCGTTATTCAAACTGGCAGACTAGTATTTCCGAGCTTAGTGCGCATGCGTGCGATCGCAGCGCTTAATAGGTCACGGCCTCACAGTCTGCACTGGAAGCCGGCTACAGGGATATACTTAGAACGACACGCCATTTTAGCAACAAGAAAATACTTTTGCTTTAACATTAACGTTAAAATAACGCTATGAACCTCTGTGAAACTGTGCGCTGTGAAACGAGTGCCCGAGACAATCGCACGGTCCCCTTCCGCGAACCAGCGTCGCTCCGACCGGTCCGAAAATAAGCGACACAATCTGTTTTTACAGTATCGAAACGAATTTTTATGCTATAAGGAGACTGGGACGTGCCTACGTCGCCCTGCGGCCGACATACTTGCGTTTATCCGAATTATGTGATACAAATGTGACCGAGCCTACGTGGACCGGCGGCGATGACTCACGCTCACAATAGTGTTTCAGTGGACTGGAGACACTGTCCCACGGGATCTTTTGTATAATTGTGTACGTATTCCCATTTACAAGTGACTTCTTTGTCTATTTACTAGTGTACATTAAAACCGGCGCTGCGTCAGCCGGCCATCCTGCATGCGGTTTTGCGGTCGTCTTTCATTGCGAATTTTGTGGCGTTACAACGAGGACCGTTTTCGTTTCGCGAGTTGTGTTCACCGAGCGTTCGACACTAACGATCCACCTCACATTTAGTTAACATATGGCAACCGGCCCACTGAAGGTCGCGCGGCTCGCGTCACCCTAGCATAAGGTAAACGCGGTCGGGCGTGTGCGTGCAAAACGTAAACACTGGCCGGCGAATGCACCGAAAAAACTCGCGCGCTATGATGTCACCGTGCAAACATTAGAACGTGGAATTTATAATTAGATGCGTCCAGCGAATCTATCGAGATCGGTTCATTGAGCGACGGGCGGGCGACGCGAGCGGAGCGCCGCGAGCGAACGAGCACGAACGACGAGGTAGCTTAGCGCCGCGCCGCGACCTTGCACCGTCACGGGCGCAGCGTCACGCCGCGCCGGATTATTTTCGTCGCGTTTTGGCACCTACACCTCACGCGCGCTCTCTAAATCACAATCCCGTGCCTTTCGGTGCGAACAGTACGCTTTAATATCGCTTTTATTTTGCAGATTGCGACAGACTCTTGCGGCGCGGCTTGCGGAGATCGACGACATTGTGTCCGAATTCGATCGCGTGTCGGAGAAAATCGACGAGCTCCGACAGCAAATAGAAGTGTTGACAGCGAAAGTACGGACTTTCTACGTGTTCGGCGAAGACGAAGCGGACAGTGTGCGCGCTCTGACTAAAGAAGTGTCGGACTTAGTGGAGCGCACGAAGAACTTCACGGAGGAAAGCAGGAAGCGGTACGGAGGATCGGCGCCGGCAGACGTCGCCCAGGAGCTGTCCTCTCTAGAACTATCCTCTGAGGCGCTGGCAGCAGCCATGGAAGAGAAGGAGAGGGAATGGAAGCGTGCGCGCACGGCGCGCTCGGAGTACGCCACTGACGTAGAGGACGTGCAAGCTTGGGTTCGCGCCGCCGAACTCACAGCGAGGGAACGCACCCTGGCGCCCGAGCCCTACCGGGAGCGCCTTGTGGCCAAGCGCGCCGAAGTGCCCAGCGTGGCCGACCGCGTGGAGCGCCTAACGCGCAACGCGCGCGCCATCGTGGAGGGCAGCCGCGACGCCGGCGAGCGCCAGCTGGTGCAGTCCACGGTGTCGGCGCTGTCGGAGCAGTTCGCGGCCGTGTGCAGCGAGCTGGAGGCGCGACAGGGCGCCGTGGAGGACGCCTGCGACGCCGTCGCGCGCTTCCTCACTCTACTCGAGAAAGTCCTACTTTGGGTTGAGACACAGCGTGCATTCCTAGCGCGGCCACTCCCATTGGCCGACTTGCAGGAAGCGCAACAGAAACAGACTGAATATGGGGTATGTGCCGACGGCCAGCGATCAAAATATCATGTGCGAATGTTTACTCAAATGTATCTATTTTTTCAGAACGCGCTCAAGAGCTGTAAGCAGCAAGCCAAGAATTTAGCGGATATGGCTAAGGAAATAGAGGCAATCGAACGGGTAACCAGCCCGGGAGACTTGCCGTCTAGACTAGAGGCAGCAGAGAACGCGACCGTTGACGTCGAGAAGAGATTAGCTAAGACAGTCAGTACAACCGCTGATTATGACGCCGGATTTCACTCTAACCACATACTAATTAACTTTATCTTTTTACAGAACGGTCTACTACAGGAACTAGCCGAAGAATGGGAGCGATGCGAAAGAAAATTAAAGGATGTCGGGCACTGGCTCGAAGCGACCGCAAGGACGCTAGAGACACCTCAGAATGCAAAGAAACCGCTCAGGGATCGTCTCGCCCTGAGGGAGAAATTGATAAACGATATCTCCACGCAAAAGACGAAGATCTCATATGCAGTGGAAAAACTCAACGTGAGTCGACATCGCCGAATATGTGTTTTTGTTGTTGGGTATTAGGTGCAGCGCTGCGAGCAGGTGGTGACTTGTGCTGACTCGTGTTGTGTGTGGACAGGTACACTTCGGGCCGGACGGCGTGGCGGCGCAGTCCGTGGGCCCGGAGGGCGTGGAGGCGGCGGCGCGCGACCTGGCGGCGGCGCTGGACGCGCTGGGCGCGCAGACGGGCGCGCAGGCCGCGCAGCTGGGCCATGCGCTGGCGCAGGTGGACGCCTACTGCGCCGACGTGGCGCGTCTGCGCGCGCAGCTGCTGCAAGCCGAGCAGCAGCTTCGCCAAGCGGCGCAGCCCAACTACAGCCCGCGTGAGCCCGAGCGCGCTCATCGCCAGCAGCAGGTAAGCTCTCCGCGCCCCGCACAGACCCCGCGAGTAGGTGGCTAGCGAGTATTCTAGTTTTGTTTATCCGACCTGGAGGCTCTCAGGGCGACCGGGCAGGTGGCGGGCACGCTTCATCTCACCTGCGAGCCCCAAAAGCTCGATCATCTTTTATTTATCTTTTGTTTTCTTTTTGTCACCCTCCTCCTCACCCTCCCCGCTACTAACACGTCGAACTGATATCCTCCGCTAGGAGTGTCGCGAGCGCGTCAAGTCGCTCCAGAGCAAGATTCAGGCGCGTAACGAGCGAGTGAAGCTCCTGGTGCAGCGCGGCAGTCCCGACGCCGAACCGCTGCGAGACGCGTAGTCCGCGATCTACCGCGTTTAGTTCATAAGTCGATTCCTTGTCATCTCGTCCCTGTAATTTTTATAAGCATATAATACGAAACGTTAAATATACGAGACGCATCGCAGCCACCGTCGTTTCCTTTCGCTCAACCTCTCATCACGTCCGTCCGCTCGTCTGAGAGACACCCTTGTAAATCATGTGTTTGTCCGTACTTGCGTATCAGGAGGTCGCCCGGCGAATCGAAGAGCTGACCGGAGCGATCTACGCGCTGGACCCGTACTTCGTGATGCCGGCGACCGACGAGCACGCCGCCACTCTGAGCATGCTCGCCTCGAGCGCGGCACACGCGCGCTCCAACAGGCGCGCGCGCTCGCCGGCGCGCCGAGAGCGAGCTCGCCTGGCCCCGCCCGCCGCCCCGGGCCCCGCCGCGCGGGCCCGCTCGCCCTGCTGGGCCCCGGGCGGCATCACCTACGCCGAGATAGTTAAGGGCTCCGGCTCCCGCTCTAGCTCCCGCGGCTCCCGCGCGCCCGACGACCCCGCCCCGCCCGACGATGTGGAAGTGCCCGCGGAACCGTGTGTGCTCAGTGAGAGAGTCGATGATTTCGACGTAGTGTCGCGCAGTGACACCCGTGTTAGCGAGTCTATCAGTGTCAGTGAGCCTTATGGTGGTGACGTGATCGTTTACTATGATGACTTTGTCCGACGTGCGGAACCCGAACCGGTTCCTGAATATTATGCGGAACCCTTAGTGGAGTACCGGGAGATGCCCATTGATGTGCCGGCACCCGTGTATCGAGAATCACCCGTGTATCAGGAATCACCCGTGTATCGGGAGTCACCCGTGTATCGGGAATCACCCGTGTATCGGGAATCACCCGAGCCTCATAAGAGGTTGTCTGAACAACCAATGAGGGAACTACAGCCCGTAGAACCAGAACAATCGGAAAGGTCTATCAGCCCGTCACTGAAACAACGCTCGCATGAATTATCGTATGCGGAAATATTAGCACTCGGGCTACGCAAGCAGCCGCGTACTCATAGCGTTACGTCCTTACCGAAACCACAAGTGGCACACGTAGAGCTGGTTAAGGAGATCGTAGTAGAATGCGTCGAGAGATCTCCACCGATTCAGCAATATGAATCGAAAGTTGAGAAGATTGAACCGCCGAGGTTCAAACCCGATAGACCCGAAAGACCGGAAAAAACGAGTAGACTGGAAAGGCCTGATAGGCCCGAGCGACCGCCTCCTAGATCAAGGTCAAGGGAAATGCCAAGACAGAGGCGCGGGCCTGAAAAACGGCCTACGAAGGCACATGATGTCCAAGCGATGAAAAAGAAAAAGACGATGAAAAAGGTTATCGAAGTTCAAGACTTTGATGAACCTGAACAACCCGTAGAAGTAGAACTAACTCCAATAAGGGATACTCTGGTTAAAGCTGCGACCGTAGAGCCAACTGTAGAGGTTGGTTACAAAGAAGTCACAAAAAAGTTGCAACACAGTGCCACAGTCGTCGAGACTGTCACTGAGCTGGTAGCAGAAGACTCAGAGCCTGAAACCATCGAAGAGGTTGAACAAAAAAAACCTAAGAAAAAGCAAAAGCCTAAAAAGCCGAAATCGCCTGAAGATGAAATACTAAAAGCTCTCAAAGAAATTGAAGAGCTAGAAAGAAGGAAGAAAAAAACGAAAGAACCTCGTGATAAAAGCAAAGACAGCATCACTGAGGTCATAACAGTGGAAACTCCGAAAGAACCCGAAGGAATTGAACTGAAAAAGCATACTAAAGAAACAGATGCACAAATTAGGTCTAAGAAAAAGAAAGGTCACAAAGAATCACCTGTGAAAACCACTGATGTTAATACCGAGTTCGTTACTGTTGAGACTACTGCTCTAGTTGAACTAGTTACGAAGGAAACAAAACATAAGAAAAAGAAGAGTCAAAAGCAAGCTTCTTTAGATAAATCAGAGAAATCAGAGCGTAGCTCTGTTGGTAGTATAGCTGACGTGATCTCTGTTGTTGACTCTGGCAAGAGCACAGAAACACCCGTTGAAACTAAATCTGTGGGATCAGAAGTTGTTTCACAAGTCGTTGAATATGTTACTCAACCGGAAGTAACAGGAGAAATTCAATCAATCGATGATCAGTCTGACAAGAATATTATTCCACCTGTAGACGAAATACAGAAAGAAAGTTCTAAAGTTATTTCCACAATAACTTCCGATATAACCCATAATGTTGAATACACAAATGTATTTGAAACTGTAACTGAAACAACATCTGTAAAGACAACACAGGAAGCAAGTGTTAATACTAAAGAGAATCCATCTCTTGGTGATCCGGTAACAGAATTAATTTCACCACGTCCTGTCGTTGAAACAAAGCAGGAACATGAGCAAACGCCGGAAGTCACTGACACAGTTGCATTCGTAACTGAAACAATTGACATTCAAAAGAAACTAGACATTGAGCAGGCTACAGAAGCTAAAGAGATTAAATTGTTGTCAATCCAAGATCAAACTCCTAAACAAGAAGAACAAACAAACAAGAAAGTTTCAAAAAATAAAAAGAAGAAAGGTAAAACAGCACCGGAAGCTGAAATTGTTTCAGCATTTATTTCCAAAGAGTCTGAACAGACACAACAGCAGCAAAAACAAACGGAAAAGTTACAAATAGAAGAGATTCAATCGGAACCTGAACAACGGGTAAATGATCAACCGGAAACAGAAGAATCTGAACAATCTAATCAAGAGGAGCCACAGCTAGAACAAATAAAACTAGCACCTGAGCAACCGGAACCGGTTCAGGCTGAACAAAAACAGCCAGAAACGATGCGGCTGATACAATCGGAACAAACAGAAATCATGCTGGAGGAAAATGTACAGACAAAAGAAGTAAAGCAGGAACAATTACTGACATTACAAATACAACCAGAACCTTACGAACAGGAGACTGTGCAGGCTGAATCTCTATACCTAGAACCTGAACAACTGCAACAGGCACAGACCGAGTCTGTGCAACCAGAATCAATACATATAGAACAAGTACTCTCAGAGACGATACAAGAAGAGGTCAAAACGCATGAAGTCTCGTCTAAAAATAAGAAGAAAAAGAAACAAAAGAAGCACGAAAAATCTCCAGAACCGGTAGTTTTTGAAGCTACAGAAACTGTTGAAGTTATTGAGGAAGAAGTCAAAACGACGCCTATAGAGCCTGTTGTAACAGAAATACCAAACTTAGTAGAACAAGTTGAAGAGCCAAAACCATCAAAGAAAAAGAAATCTAAGAAAACTAAACATGCTGAAGTTAAAGTAGAAAATACATTAGAAAAGTCGGTAGTTGAACAAAAAGTAATTGAGCAGTCTACTGAAATAATTGAGAGAGAGAATAAGGAAACTGAGGAACCACAACCTCTCGAAGAGACAAAACGGTCCAAAAAGAAGTCAAAATCTAAACCAAAACCGGAAAACATTGTCAAGGAAGTACCAGTAGGGACTGTTCTTGAACAGGAGTTGCCTGTTTCTGAACCTGAACCACCTTTGGAAGAAATAAGAACAGAAGAACCTGCTTTTGAAGAAGTCAAATCGCATAAAAAGAGGAAATCTAAAAAACAAAAGATTAATGATGATGACATTGAAAAAGCTCTAAAAGAGATTGAACGTACTGAAGGACATGGACATAAAAAGAAACCTAAGGAAAAGACATTAAAACCTAAGGGCAAACAAGATCAGCCCAAGTCAGTAACAACTCAGTTTAAAGCAGCTGAGCAAGATATTCAGACGAAATTCACCTCAAAGACCGAATGTAATACGTCACCTGAAGAAGACATTGAAAATGTTCAACCAATTGAACATATTGACTGGAACGCCATGCTAGAAGAAGAAGAAGGTGTAACTGAAACCACTTCTGAACCAATCAGTAAACCGGAATCAGACCTAACTATTACTGAAGCTGCATATGTTGCTAACCAAGTAACCATACTGCAAGAAACGACTAATACGTTACTAGAAAAAGAACAAACTGTTAGCAAAGTTGAATCTTCAATAGAAACAGCTGTTCTTCCTGAAAAATCTACTAAAAATATTTCTGAAAGTGTCAGAGATAGAAAAGTAGTAACCGAAGAAGATAAAAATCTAGTGACGCCTGTCACAAGTCCTGCTAACGAACAGAATAATAATGATAAGTTCTTCTCACCTGAAGTATTGAAAGAAGGATCATACAACATCGTTGAAGAGATAACTCAATATGAACCTATCACTCAAGATGTTGAAACCCGTACTATATACCTAATAACGCATGAAGAGAAGAAACTACCGCCAATCAGGACTGTTAAAGTATTTAGCAGTAAGAGTAACTCGTTAGAAGAACCTCATTCTATTGAAGAAAACGTAGTTTTAAGTGAAGAAACGACAAATAACAAAATCACTGATGAAAAGTCTTCCATTAATGTTAGTGATAATGTTTTAGACAGTAAGGTTATAACGAACGAGTTCATTGATCAAGAAAAAATATCCGGTTCTGAGAGTAGCATTACAATACCAGGCGTTACTAAAACTCAATCGGTCCAAGCGTCAGTTGAAACATCTGATATCGTAGAGAACAATACTTTTACACGTGTAACTTCGACAAGTTCGGAACAGATAACGACACAAAGCGTAGCGAATATTATTACTGAGGTTACAACGACAGAAACTGTTGAAAAATCTGTTGATCAGGAAGTACAGTTTGAAGAACTTGAGACCTCGAAACCGAAGGAACTTGAAGAAGTTAGTACAAATAAATCTGAAAAACCATTAACTGAAGAAGATTTCTCCGATGTACTTGAGGAAGCCATTTTCGGATCAGTACAAGATCGCAACAAAACACCAGGTGAAAAGAAAAACAAGGAGAAATATTCTAATATTCCTTATCAGGAGTTAGTCAACGATGTCAAGACATACTCGGAGAATTTGGATACTTATAAGCTGGATTATGATTATTCGCAATTAATGTTAAGCCAACGGGATTCTCAGAATTCAGAAGGAAATGACGTCATTATAGCACAAGAAGAAACAGTGCCTGTACAAGTAATCAAGCCTATCGAACCTGTACCTAAAGTAGAGCCTAAAGAACATTCTCCTGTGAGAGAAGATGCACCGAAAGTTAACGACCAAGAACTAAAGGATGCCAAAATTGTGATATCAGTACCAGTAACTGAAACTCCAAACGTAATAACTGACATTTTACAAACGACTCAAACGTCACAAGACAAACTTCAAGAAGTATTGCTTAAAACATTTACCGAGGAGAAGACTACAAAAACTGATACTCAACAAACTATTGACTTTATCAAATCAGAAAACTTTGTTCTAATACCTGTTGGTGAAATTGATGCTTCTTTACTAAGTATTCAAACAACCGATGATACAAATGTTATCTTTATACCTGATGAACTAAGTTTTGTTCCACAAACACAAGAATTAGAAAAGCAACCAGTCGTTATCAAACCAACAAGTATCGAGAAGCCTGCTGAAGTAACTGAAACTTCGCTTATATCTTCAGTAAACGAGGAAGCGCCTAGAATTAGTTACCATGAAATTAAGGACGCTGAAATAATTTTAGCGTCCCAGGTCTCTAATAAAAAGGCTGAAATGACAACAACTGAAAATACAGAAACAGTTTCGTCTTTGCGTGTCTCTGAAACTGTTTCTAAAACTGAAATTACAAGTGGAGCTCAAGATACTTCAGTAGAACCTGAACGTTCAACCAACAAAGAACAAGAAGTTGCTAAAGTTGAGCAGAATAATAGAGTGTCTCTAGAAAAAGAAGAAGCACCTAGAACAAGCTACCATGACATTCGAGATGCTGAAATAATCTTAGCATCTCAAGTAAAACTTAAGGACGAGTCAAACGCCACAAACCTTGGGTTTGAAACACCTCAAGTAATTGCAGCAAGTCAAGTTCAAACACCAGAACCAGAACAGGTTAAACAAATAGACAAAGTCACACAAGCGGTTGAAAAAGAAAAGCCGGCTCAGCAGATTTCAGCCCAAGATAGTCTCCTTCAAGCTCTTGATAAAACGACGACAACAACGATCAAAACCGTCACTGAGCGAACCGTTGATTTAATTACCAACGAAAGTATTATTTCAAAGCTTGTTCAAGAACCAATAGCACACCCGGTTACCAAGAAGGAGGATGTTCCTGACATAGATAGTAAACCCTCTGAGGTCGAAAAACGACCACTGTCATATGAAGAGACGCCACGTCATAGCTATCACGAGATTGTCGACGCTGAGATACGTCTTGCTCAATTAAAGAGTGAGCAATCTGACATAGTGGAACTTGTCGATGAAATAGTTGCTGAGGACAAACAACCAGCAATTGAAAAAACAAAAACGGAAAGTGTGACTATTAAAGTAGTTGAAACTCTTAAAACTAAAAACACTGACACACCAGTTACTGAAACACCAAAGGATATAATACCTGAACTCGCAAGAGAAGTACCAACTGAAAGCTATCAAGAAATATCTGATGCTGAAAAACGCTTAGCTACCAATATTGAGACAACTATAGTTACGGTTACAGAAGCAGTCACAAAAACTCTTGCTGAAGAAAAGGTTTCATCTGAAAGTAACGTTCAGAGTATAGTATCTGTTGAAACTGCAAAGGACCCTGAACCCAAGATATTTGAAGCGCCGAGGGTCAGTTATCACGAGATTTCTGATGCTGAATATCTTTTGGCTACAATTGTTACTAAGTCTAGAGAAACAAGCAAAGAACCTTCCCCAGCTAAAGAAGTAGAAGAACAGCAAGAACCCGTTATAAAAGAAGAAACGAAGGAAGTTCAAAATATTCCTGATGTTCCTGTGACTGCTGAACCGACCTCCGCAACAGCGCAAAAGGTCACAAATCACGTTAGTCACAATGAAACTCCTGTTGGTAATGGTGAAATAGAAAGTGTCATTATTGAAAACGTTCCACAAGTGGCTCCAGAGCCTGAACCAATGAGCATCAATCAGCCGGAATCAATTTACGAGGTGCCAAGATTCAGCTATCATGAAATAAATGATGCTGAAAGTTTACTTGCTTCTTCACGAGTTTCTGTTCAGGAACTTGAAGTGTCTGCTGAAGAGGTTGTTACAACTCCACCAACAGAAACTGCACCGGCTGGCACAGTTGAGTCAATTGTAGAAAAAGTAACTGATGTCGCCGAAGATGTCAAAGAAAACTCACCAATAGCAGAAACTGTGTTTGAACCTCTACGTCATAGTTATCATGAAATTCAAGATGCTGAACATGTTCTAGCATCCACGAAGTTGAATAAGGTGGCTAATATTCTTGAAGAAAAACTGAAATCACCAATTGCAGAAATTCCGCCCAAACAAAAAGAACCTGAAGAAAAACTAAAATCACCGGCTGAAGAAATAACTTCTACACACGTAGAAGATACATTACTTCAAATTGATAGTAACCAACAAACTACATCCACTAAAACCGACACTGAACATACTATTGACTTTATTACTAATGAAAGTATTATCACGGAACCTGTGCAAAGTATGCATCAACGTGTAGAGCTCCCGTCTCCACTTCAAAAGGCTTCATTGGAAAAAATTGAACAATCGTTTGAAGTAGACGATCTTAGTAATACACCTATATTGGTAGTTTATGGTAATACTGATGTTGGAACACCTACGCTGGAACTTAAAGTTCCAGTATTTGAAAGTCAAGTTAAGGAATCTAAACCAACAGAGTCTTTTGAAAGTTCTGATAAAGCGTATAAATCTCAAGTGGATGATGTTACTAAAATAGAACTTCAGGCTACTCAAGATGAAGGTTCAATTGAAGACGATACATTTGAAATCATAGATCACAGTGACGTTACAGATCTTGTTATTGATAGGAACATTACGGAACCAAAGGAAATTGAATCACATATTTCTGAGGCTGACTCAAAAGTTGTTGAAGTATCAACACATGCTTCAGAAAGTGTCACAGAAATTACGTCTACTCAAAGTGAGATTACTACAGAACATCCACGTTCTATAACTCCTAAAACTAGCAACGATCATGCAGTTGTACAAGACCTCATCGAAGAAGCTCTCCAGGAACCTGAAACACCAGATGTTACTACTACTACCGTTGTTACAAGAACCAAACCAGCTTACGAAACTTTCGTTATTGACGATCTCAATGAAAGTCTTGTGCCTGTGGTATTCGGTGACATCAAGGACATTGAACGTTCTATCAAATACAAGAAGCAAGAACTTGTGTTACAAACTGAACCTATTCAACCTGCAAGTCCTGAAAAAGATATCGTCGAAGAAGTCGTGGGGACTGGAGGATCCCCATCTCCCTTAGAAGATATTGAAATCGTTGAAACAACGGAAGATTTCACTATCCCGCATCCTAGTGAATACGTAGATTTAGGTACAATAACGGATCTAGAGCCCGAAGCTAAGCCTGACACTATCTCGGCGGACACACATACTGAAGTTTTAGAATCGGTTATAAACCTACCTGAACCCGAAATTATTAAACAACCTGATATAGATACGCATAAACCTACAGACGTAAAAACGGAAAATATAGTTTCAGCTGATGTTAGGGAAACACAACTAACCAAAACTGAAACTGTTAGCCGTGTTGAGAAATCTCCTATACATAGCTTGCATGACCTCCTTCCCGAAATTGACTCCATCCCCGAATTCAAACCCTCTTATTCGAACACTGTATTGTATTCAAAATTGTCGGCCGATGCACCAGAGTTTACACCCTCTTACATGTATCAGACTGTTACTACTGTGTCTGAGAGTAGATCTGATGTAGTCGAAGATGCACCTGCACCTATTACTATGGAAGAAGAAACTATAACAGTCTTGACTGAAGAGACACCATCAGTATCGCAAATATCATATTCAACAGCATTGCAAACTAAGAAGGAAAAAGCGGAAGTCGTACCACAAACATCAGCACTGGTTGAAAAAGTATTGGAAGCTGAAGTTACTACAGAAGAAGTGCATGAAGAACTTGTTGAAACTAAAACTAGAAAGAGTAAAAAGAAGAAGAAGAAGGAAAGAGATGATAAAAAGGAGGTTTCAGTTCTCAAACCGTCTGAAGTTGTGCCATTACCGGTAACTGTACCCTCTGTACCCGAAGTAACTTCAGTTTTACCTGAACCAGTTAACGTATGGGCCAAAGCTGCCGAAGAAGGCAAGTCATACGCTGATGTTCTGACCGAAGGCCTGATTCAAGAACATAAAGAATTTATACAGCTAGTTACGGAGAAGCCAAAAGAAAGAGAAATACTAGAGCAAAAAAAACCAAGAACAGAAAAAGTAGTAGAGATTGAAAGAGTACAAAGAACACCAGTGGTGCCACCTGTATATGAAATTCAAGAAGTTGTAGAGACCACACAGATGGAAAGTGATCATAACATTGGATCTTGGGCTAAGATAGTAGCTAAACGATCATCACCTGAAAGAGTGCAGAAAGAAGAAGAACCACACGTAGCCCCAGTACCTGTTCCTTCTAAAGCTCCAGTGATCCTTGTGGATGAATCAGATAACGACTATCATAAACCTGATGTTGAGGTCGATGCAGAAGGATTCATCACAGTTGACAGAAATAGACGGTCTAGGTCCAAATCTAGAGAAGCACGTTCACAATCAAACTTATCACAAAAACGTGAAACTCGTGAAAAGTCGGAGAATAGATTTGAACCATTGACTACTACTCTCAAACCAGATGATGCTGAATCCACACAAAGCCCTTCAGAGGATGAAAAACCGACAAAGAAACCAAGCAGAAAGAGCCGCAGCTCCAAATCCAAGGAAAAGGAAATTAAGTCTAAAGCTACCTTAGTAGCTCCAAGCACATCCGATGAAGATAAGCAACCACCTAAGAAAGATAAAAAGAAACGCTCTTCTAAGTCAAAGGATAAGGTTATCAAACCTGTAGAGGAAAAAACAGAATCACCCAAAGAGCTTGAAATCTCAGAACCACCAAAGGTGACAGATAAAATAGAAGAAACCGTGTGTTCTAAAGAAAAAGAAAAAGTTATATCTCTACCTGTTCAATCGGAACCTAAAAAAAAAAGTAAAAAGAAGAAGAAAGATCAAAAACCCGTAGAAGTTACCGAGGCTAACGAGATGTCGTCTGCTGTAGAAGTAACCTCCTCTGAACAAGAGATCACAGCAGTATCTAAAGTGCTAACAAAATCTCAGCAAAGGAATGTTGACACTCCTGTTTCAACACCTGAATCGATTCAAACACCTATAAAAGAAAGAGTATTCTCAGAGGCTCAGTTCTGGAAAACGGATCCTGGTAATTTGTCTGAAATAATCTCGGTGGAAACACAGCATACACCTACGGAAACATATAAAATAGAAATGAAAGAAGATGTGCCAGCTGAAACATCAATTATGAAACCTAATGAACTATCTGAAAGTGTTGAGCCGATCCAATCTACTGCCAAATTCATCACGGAAGAAATATCATCTGTTGAAACCCAGATACAAGAACTCGAGGATACAATTGCTGAAGATCAGTCACTTGAGAGTAAAATGGCTGACTTGCAACGAGAAATTGAGGAAATGTTGTTACCCGAAAATGATTCTTCACTCAGCGACAGTTCGCCCAAGGAATTGACTGATACCCAAACTTCCATTGAATATCAGTATGATGAGCTACTGGATAACATGACTCCATCACTGGCTAGTCCTGAACCTGATGGCTTAGAACCTAAGTCAATTGATGAACCAGTGCCTGAAACACCACCAGAAAATAAAACATCTAAACACGATGAAGAGCTTGATGATAAGCACATTAGTATGAGCATGATTGACTCACTACTTGACGATACCGAACCTTTATCTATGACTGAAACTCATTCCTTGGAGCATTCGGAAAATCTTTTAGTCACACAAGAAGAAGATATTACTCCCAGAGACATCAGTATAATTGATACACAAGTAGTATCTAGTATTGCACCGCCAGATAAACCTAAAGTGGTTTCGAAAGAAGTTTTTGATGAGATGATTAAGCAAACGATGGCGAAACAAGATACAACTGTTACTGAGATTAAACAAATAACAACTAAAACTGAAAAACTGACTCCTGAAATCCAGTTGGAACAATCAGAAATCAGTACCCCGACTATATTAGAAAAACCAGATATTAAAGAAAAAATTGAAGACAAGTCACCAGCAATTACCGCATTTATTGAATCAGAAAATACCAATGAAATCCTGATTTTAAAATCAGAAGTAACTAAGAAAGTTACTCAGAAAGATGATACACTGAAGAAATCAGTAACCTCATTCATTGAAACAGAGAAATTACAAGATCAATCAGTACCCACGGAAGTAACAAAAACACCATCTGGAGAACAGTTACAAAGCATCTTAAAATACACAGAACAAAGCTTCACTGAAAGTGAACCTGTTAGAGCCGATATTGTATCTAATGTCCCACTTTCTAACATTGATACCATTACTAACAATCTCTCAAACCTAAAAGCGGATAACTTTTGGACGGACAAACACAATATAGATGATGCGGAATTACTTTTAATAGAACGTAAATCTGTTGAAAAAACCATTACACCTGTAAACACTAATGAACCTCACATTGACGAAGGCATTAGCGTCGAGGAAAACATTATCAATGACAATTCCTTCTGGCCTGAAAAATACTTATACCACGACGCTGAATGCCAATACTTCCTTTCATTGGCTCGTAAAACTAAAACACCCACTAATGACACCACGGAAATAGAAATTAAAGATCAAAACGATAAGGATAGAGACCAGGGCGGAAGCTCTGGGCATTCTTCTGAAGGCGAAGAGCCAAAAGACTCATCTGGTTCACCTTACGACCCCGACTACATATCCATGGACCTACCCGGTGGAATGTGTAGTTGGAAAGATAAATCTTCATACTTAAGCGTCGAAACACCTGTTGTCGATGACGTTTTGGACGAGTCTGTGTCTAGGGAGGATATACTAACCACCCTGCCCATAGCACCAGCCCCATCCTCATCCAAACAGGAGCCGGAGGAGACGCCACTGAGGACAGCAAAGGTGACTGACCCACAGTCGTATTGTACGATTTTTAAATATCTTCTCTATGTTTGGCATGATATAATTACTAAATTCTTAATTTCACATATTACGAAGCTCTGTATTGTGATGTATTTAGCCACGCCGCAGCTCGTCTTGTAGTGCCACATTTTGGCGTGCACTGTAAATTATTACAGTAGTATAGTAACGCATTTTATTAGTCGTTAATTTTTGTATTGTGTGAATTATAATACTCTAGTCATCTCTAGTCAGATTTGAACTTTTCTAGTCTTTGTCAGTCATCTGATATTTTATTATAATAAACCTTCAAAATAACGTGCATTGTTTTATTTACAAATGATGATAGTTTTATTTTTATTATTTATGATGATCAGTGTTTACCCCTGTCAAAATTTGGCTACTACGAGACGATACGACTGTTGCCGCTTAAATGAGACAAGTTTTTATAGAGTCTGTATTTGGGAATTGAAAGTTGATGAAAACTGCAACCCAGAACAAACAAGACTCGAAAGTCTGCAATCTTAGCAATTTACAAAGAACTTTGACAAAGTCTGCAATTTAATTTGAAAGTTTTGCTAAGGTCAGTCATATTTTTTGCTACATTTTGACTTTCAGTAGTTTAGTTTGCAAGACCTCTCTTTCCATGATTATTATGAATGGTAATTTTCAATGGTTATTTTATCTGTATTGTTTTGAATGTCTTGTTAAAAGTATTTAAAAACATCCAGTCATTCTAAAATTAGACCAGAATTGATAATGGATTATCCTTATTTCAAGTGTTCCGTACCGAATCTGCTCCAAGTGCTTATCGATGTAAAACCACACCTCACCACGCTGCTATTGACAATTAAAACTAACATCAATTGGTAGTTCAGGGGGAGTTAATTTGTAGATATTTCTCCATATTCTTTTAATTTCAAGATCCCAAAATCAAGTAATCTTCATTAAAAACCTAATATTTATTAGTAAAAATTAAATCCTCCATAACTTCCATATTTTTCAAAATTGAACGACACTTTCAAAATCTCTTGTCTTGAAGAATGTTTTTGTTTCCAAAACACAATGTATCAGCTATTTGGAATGATCAAATTCTTCAACCTCACGCGACCACGGTACGGGATACTTGATTACCAGACTGACCAACTTTTGTTTTATCAATAGTCCAGTAACTGTCCCAGTTTGCAGACTTCAGTTCGCATGTCATGCCAACATTGTTATGAACTAAATCGTTTTGTTTTTTGTTTTTGTTGTTGTATTGTGCTCCTAACCGTAAAGTCCATCGGAATGATCACGTGGACTGTTTGACCCTTCAATATGTTTTAGATGATATGGAATCAACAGTTTCAAAATGTTTGAAGTCATTGTTTGCAAATGTAGCATCTCTTAGATTAAAAGTAGATTTGGATTAACTGGGCCTAAAGTTTAAATTGGCGGAAATGAATTCATAAAAGCAAATCCCGCAAGCAAGTCCCAAATGAAATAATAACGTAATGTTTATGTCATAAAGTTAATTTTACTTCTGCGCTCATTCCGTAATGTACAAGCCAATGCCATGTAAATTCTAGCTTTATTCGTATTGAATGCCTGCGTTCGTTTCCTCGAGTATGCGAACCCATAATTTATGTTTTGGCCGTTATCCAAAACTATTGGTCCAGAGATGTATTTAATCTTGATTTACTTCCTCACGTGAACTGATAGTGCATGTTGTTTTACATTTGAAATACTACAGGATGCACGTTGATTGAGAATTTTACTATCCCGAGCAACGTTATGTAAACCTCATTTTATAGGTAGAATGAGCCAATTGTCATGCGTTTCATTTCCTTAGTTGGTTTGCAAATAACAGTTTATTCTCAAAATCAAAAATATGTGACTTAACTTTAACGTAACTTTTTCAAAATACCAATACAAACTGAAACTTTTGATTCCATGTCTCTATTTTACTAGAGTGTTTTGCTAATCAAAGCGTGTGTTCTCAGGATGAATTATCTAACGATATAGAAACTCTGCTAGAAGAAATTAGAGATGTACAAATGCGGTTATCGGACCTGCCTGATGAGAGTCTGGAAGCCATGGAGGAAGGTCTCAGGGTAAGTCTCACTGTATATACGCCATTGATCAAAAATAACAGACCCAAATTCCCACTGACGTAGATGATGCTAAACATAGATTCGTTATCTCGTAATACAAATTGGTTTAGAGCAGACTTCAAATTAATCTTCATTCAAAATTGCCCGGATAGCTGCCTTATAAACAAAACTAGAATTCAGTTACATGACGTTGGGAGTTGTAAGATGCAGCATCAGCTGTTTATTTCGCGCAACTCGTAGATGGTGATTGAAGGAAGTAGGTTGCTTTGACTATCGTTACATATCTGTAACGATAGTGAAGGAAATGGTGACAAATTAGTCACGGTGTATCCACTGTGACTAATTTGTCACTATTTTCTTCATGACATTATGAACTACGAAGCCGTTTGCATGTAAGCGCTCAACGGTTTTCACGATTATACTCGTATTTATTGACGTTTTGAGTGTATTTTTCTTATGACTTTCTTTTTTTCATAAAACATTCTACTAGTTGACTAAAACTCTCCTAATTCAACATTTTTGATTTCCAATCTAAACGAAGCCTAAGCTAAATATGGTGACCTAAATATATCTGTTTATAAATACTCTTAACCACTGTCCCTGTTCACCGTTAAATGACTGTTAACAGAACTTTAATTAAGCGCAGCGTAGTTTCTGTTATCAGTATTCGAGACGTGACTGATAGCTGCAAATGTTTTAATGTTCGTTAACAAGATAGGTACTTGATTTCTGTCATCTCCCAACAATGCTGTGACCATGACAATGAGTAAGTCCATATACTGTGATGTTTCACCAAATGATGTCACCTGTGCGTTACGACATAGAGTTAATAATAATGTTTGTGTTTGGCTTCTCGCGGGGCACTAGTAAGTGAACGAACGCAGTGCAGTCGATACGAATACGAGTTATTCGAATGGAAATTATTTTACGGGGGAATCGATTTGATTCGATTGTTTTTCGTGAAGTGATAAAGTGCTATAGTGGTTTTATTTTTGACAGGTAGTTTTTTGTTTATTTATTTTGAAAGGTTTATGTTATTAATTTGAAGTAACTCTCAGTGATCACCTAATTATCAAAGCTCATAATATCTGGTCGAATATATCCAATTTATTGAATAGAAGAAACCTCTCAGGGAACAACTAAAAATAACTTAAGGATAATCAATTAGGTCACGTTACTGGTCAAATAATACCCATTTAAATGATTACTAAATGCCGCTTCTTCCTTGATAGGTTGTTTCAAATTATAGTCACTAGCTTTAACCCCAGTAATATCTAATAAACGGCTATATCTCTTCACATCCGACATTTACAATACGGTATCTGCTGTCTGATCAAAACCCATTGAGCTATTCTATTAAATTTTTTATGTTCAGTATTCATCAGACCCATTTGGGATGGTCATTGTCAGGCAATCATGTAGAACGGTCTTGGTACATGTAAATTTATTGCAATGCTCGGAATCACTGTTCATCGTGGTCAACTAGGCCTGACTAAAATTACCATACCTGACTTCTGGCCTGTGGTACATCACTGTGGTCTGAATAATTTAATAAAATGACCTGAATTGTCTAATATAAACACTAACGTCTGAAATGGTCAATTAACCCTTAGTATCGTACGCGTAGATCCACGCGAGACACAATGGCTTCTTAATTGTTTCTGTAATTATGGCATTCAACCGGTTAAATGATGAATGAATGAATTAAATGATGCATCCCATTATTTTCAATATTATGCTAATGTTATGAATACAGCGAGTCGACAAACGTAGTTGACATTGCTCTGTGTGAGTAGGTAGGTGCCTTGTTTACCATCCCACGCAAGTAAAGTTGTAAGAGTATAGTAAACAAGAATTGTAATTTAATATTAAATTACACGTGTCTTCAAAAAGACCTTACAGGTTATACACCATTTCTCACGCAGTTCCTAGACCATTTGTTTAAAGTGACATTGGCATTTAAGCATTGTAAATATAAAACAGACAATGTTTGCTTTATACTATATATTAGTCTAAGAAACAGTGTTATTCCGTATTTTCGGTAATTCCTAGCTAAATGGTACATATTTACTCTATAAATTCCGTCCATGTTCCTACATATTAACGTAAATTCTTGTTATTTAAGTCCAATATATTCAATACTTAGTGATACATTAATCGGTATTGAAGCGATTCCAAGACGAACTATTTTATAGGTATCATCAGCTGTTGATTTAGGCATGACGACATAGCTGTGATCATTTCCAAAAACAAGGTTACGAATTTGATTTGAGGTTGCCACGGTCTGTTTGATGACATCAGATCCTAACCTATTGTTGATCGTTATTATTTTAGGTGGAAGAAACATGTGGTATTTGATCATTCTTAAATCATTTATGAACATATTTAGCCAATTGTGATCTCACTGCTGGGTCTCCGGCTTCCTATGGGAGCGGACTGTTAGTTCACACCACTCAGCACCACTCAGGCTTGTGCTTCTGGCGAGTTTGTTGAGCCACTTTTTCTTCCCAGCAAAAGCACTAGGAAGTTTTGGGGGACTATCTCATGTAATTTTGACGTTCAAAAAGTGTTGCTGATTTTCAGCCCAGTTTGAATAAATGTCTTTTGATTTTGATATCACATGTTTTCAACTAGGATATGTCGGTTCCCTCGCGATGTTTTCCATCAGTGTTTCTTGAAATAGAAGAGCTCAGTGATCGTTTCCAAATAACTTTACTGCACATTCTTGCACTGTCTACGTTTATACATGAGCCAACAAAGTATTTACATCGAAGATACTCGTTAAAAGATAATTTTATTTAACTGGCTCCTTAAAACTAATACGCTCTATAAACGTCATCTCATAAAATTAACGAGTTCCGTGCTTTACTACAAATAGAAAATAGTTCGGAAGGCACATAGAAGCTCGATGAATCATTTTCACGTGTATTTCTTGCAATTTGCATTACTCATGATGACAGCATATCTATGACCTTCATTTGACCTGACGAGACAACGAATTTCCAGAATTATGGGATGTGTTTGTAACTTTGTACCCTATTAAGTAGTTATTTATAGGTTTACAGCACCTATTGTTTTCCTTGTAAATGAGGTGGTGGCCATGGGCGTGAATTCTATTTTGTTTGTCCAACTGCCATGTTTGACAAAACATGTGATAAAAAATCCAATGGCATTACCTGAATCCACTTTTGTATTTTTATTGTACTAGAGAATTGAATTTACATTAAAAAATCATTAATTCATTCACCGACAGACAACACACAGCCTAAACAGCAAGGCCTAGAAGTATGAAATTCCATAATAACAAAAGTGAGCAATAAGGAAGGATTTCTGAAAATTCATCCCCTAAAGGGATGGGATAATCGGGAATGAAAGTTTATAAGAAGGTCATCGTTTTTGCCGATAGAAAACACCATTGAGCACCTGTAAAGTCAAAGACAAAGCATTTATTTCAAATAGACACTTAGAAGGCACCTTTGAACGTCAAAAATTACAAAATTTAATTTAATTATTATTTATTATTGATTCTAGTCGCCCCTTCCAAAAGGTAGTTTTCGTATAGCGAAGAATGGGCAAGAAACTCGTTACTCTTTTAAAATGTTTTACAATATTTTGCATAGGTACATTAATTATATACTTATAGGGAAGACGATGCACCTAAAATAAAATTACTATAAGTACCACAATAGGTAAAAGAATTAAAAATGAAACCATGACATATAAATTAATTATCTGATAGATAGGTACCTACATGGTGCTCACATATTTACAAACATGGTAAAAGTAAACGATTTTCATTAAAAAAAAAACAAGTAATAAGTTAGGGTATGAGCTAAAGTAATTAGTAATTACAGAATGTAAACCAAAAAAATAAATAAAAAAATACAATTTAATTAGCAACCAGTTTGATTTTGTCTAGACTGATTCTCCTATGAAGCAGGACCAGCATGTTTCCAAGCGTTCATATCTTGGATATAATCTTCTAATTTATAGTATGCTTGCTTACAAAGTGGACGTTTAATGTGAGTTTAAATTTTCTTTCATTTAATTGCAATCAATAAATTCTCACACTCGCATTGCAACCAATAAAACGAATGGAGTATTGCTATGAATATTATCAAGGGTCCGTGTTAAAACATTGTATCATTGATGACTCTGTCGACCCTACAGGGGCAGTCACTATCAGTATGAATTATACATAGGTACAATGTGTTTGTACAATTTTTATTAGCCTATGACATAATTTGTATGAGTAATAGCATGTTTTTCAGCTCACATCACGGATACAATTAGAATTTTTATAAGAAATTATGACGCCATGTTTATTCTTAGTTTATATCTATCAATTAGTGTGTGCAATTTCAGTGAGATAATACTGCGACAGTGTTTTTCACACCTTTGGTGTCTTGTTGTGAGTACTAAGCTTTAATAAAACGTTTCTGTGTAACTGGTTTGTGGAGGTCAGATAGGAAGTCGCCCCATCTAAAAAACTGGTATCCATCTAAAAAACTGGTATTCAGCTGCATCCAGTTAGACTGGTAGCCGACCCCAACATAGTTGGGAAAAGCCTAGGCAGATGATGAATGTTTCTGTATGTAGTTTCAAAATTTTCTTATTGCGGATATTTCATAATATCTTGGAGTAAAGTACCTATTCAAAGTACCCATAAACTTCACTAATGCCACCAGTTGGTACCATCAGCCGTCACTTTCGAGCCACTAAACACATTTAGATTTTTACTGCTCATGTGATTTCTTCACTGTGTTTATCTTCAGTTAAACCCAGCTATAAATTGTGTAAAACGTTCATGTTTGAAAAACAACGTTGTTATTCGTTATTCTGTAGGTCACGATACTGCCCTAAATCTACATAGATTTAAAGCTTTCGTTGATTATATTTTTAACTAGCAGCGCCCCGCGGTTTCACCCGCATAACTCGCATAAGTGTCGATCCCGTGTGAATATCGGCATAAAAACTATCCTATGTCCTTTCCCGGGACTCGCTTTCTTTCTTCTTAACTTCTCTTACGTTTCTGAGCTATTGCCTAGATATAAACTGACTAGCACTTTACCTTCAATATTTCCGGCCTCACTGAGAGAGGAAACACCTCTCTGAAATTCTGTAATAAAAACGTATGTTCGACGCATTCAACTTTGTATAAGACTACATAAAACTTACCAGTTTTTTCCATACATTTCAGGAGGGCATCACAATTCTAGTCAAGTGCGAGGAAGCAGCCGAGATCCTGGAGACGAAGATCATGGAGTACCGGCAGGAGTCGGAGGTGCAGTCCCTCATTAAGGAACTGGTGATAATGAAGGCCAGGATACAGAAGCTTCTGACCCAGGCAAGAGACGGCATTAACATCATCCAGGTAAGAAAGGTAACTTTTTCAACTTTACTTTCTGTTGGTGGTACTAACTGGTTTGTTGCATCTTTATTATTAACGTTTTTATTTATGTATTTACATTGTTTTAAAAAGAATTATACTTAAATACAGTCAAAATAACAATAGAGATGATAACGATAGAGATGTTCAAGAGAGTATTTTATTTTATTTTGCAGGCCAAAGCCTGTGTTGGGCCGAAATAACTTAAAATTAAGAAATGTATATGCCAGTTCAACTTAATTTTATTATATCCCCATGTCTAGGATGAATTTATTCAGTTGTCACTAATTTTTACGACGTACAGTCTTAATTAGTGTTACAAGTGCTTTATCAAACAATGCTATAAAATATTATGCTTACATTATTATAATTTATAAAATGTGAGTTAATATTAAGATTAAAATTTCCAGGACGCCAAAGTGGAGGTGGCACGTCAAGCGAAAGAAGTTGAAGAACACAAGGACAAGATCGCCAAACTGGACAAGTGGCTCGAGACCATCAGCAACGGGCTCAAGGAAACCACCGTGCAGTCGGAAGTTCTCACTGAAGAGGACATTGTTAGATATATAGAAGTATACGAGCGCTACATCAGGGAGTACGAAGAATATGAGATTATACTGAAGTCAATAACTGTGATACGTCAAGATGAATCTAGTCAGTCTTTGAGGGTGAGATTGAGTGCGACGCAGAAGGCGTTAGAAGAAACGAAGCATCTAGTCATTATAGAGATAGAGAGGTTAAGGCAAGTACTACTGCATATGAGAATGGCACCAGAAGTGGTCGAAGAAGACATCTCGCAGACTGACAGGACGATAGACTCAACGTCGATGCCTGAAGAAGTCGTCTCGCCAAGAGAAAGCGAAATCATCAAAGAAAAGAAGCCTTCAGAGAGAGTGCCATCTAAACAACCCTCTGTTGAAGAAAGTGTAAAAGTAACAGTACAAGAAAGTAAACCTAGTCAGCCCAAACCAGTCCAAATCCAGGTTGTGAAAGAAACTGTAGCTATGGAAACTCAAACAGGCAAGAGTCTGATGTCAGAACCCCCATCTGTGACTGACAAATCTGTGATATGCCAACCTGATGCCATCATTACGCATGACGTGGCCATCACATGCGCTCCTCCCATGGAAATGGCAGTACAAACTAGTGAGCCTCACTCCGAAACGCAAGAAATCCTTGAAAACATCCAAGTCAGACAGACAATTTCTGACGGTCATGAGACTATTGAAATTGCCAGTCGACCTGTGACCAGAGAGCAAAGACTCGACGAGAAATCGCTCCTCGTTGATGCTAACTACAGAGATGACAACTTCAGAAAAGACTCACAACTGAACATTACACATAGTCTGCCTCAATCTTTCGAAACAGTTATGGTAGAACCTGATGAAACGACCACAGAAGTCGTAGTAGATGCCGACGGTACTAGGAGGATTATCGTGAAGAAGGTCAGAAAGACGTTGGTCACAAGGCAGCAGATAATGCAAAGCCAACAACATGAATCTCATATATTATCAAGTGATCTCCCACTCGACCAGGCGTACTCTCAAATAGTGATAAGGGATGAAAAAGCAGGAACATCTACTACTTTAGAAGATGGTGGAGTACAACACATGGAATACCAGACCTACGGAGGCCAGGTGTTAACTCGCTTACCTGGAGGTGAGGTTACTATTCAGGAGTTCACTTCTAGGCCTGATATGACAATTACTATGGAAAAGGATATGAATCCAGAACAGATTCTCTTATTAGCCGAGGGTCAAGAATTACCCCAAGTACAGACCTCTACATCAAGTGTGACTGCTGTCGTTCAACAAGTCACTAAGAGAATAGTTAAGACTCGCAGGCGTATCATTCGCCGCGTTGTCATCATTGACGGTAAAGAACACGTAACTGAAGAAATCATTGAAGAACCTGACAAGGTTGAAGTTGTTGAGGAACAGATCCCGAGAGTCTCCATCAATGTTAGGGAGAGAGGCGATGTTCCATCCACAATCGATGAAGGCGATGATGATGGAAAAGGCGATCACCCCGCGCTTCCACCTCGCAAGGATGATGAATCTTCACGGGGAGATAAACCAAGAGATGACAAGCCAACAGGTGACAAACCTGATGGCAAGCTAAGCAATGACAAGCCTGACGATAAGCCCAAAGATAACAAAGATCAAAGCCAACATGTTGATGCACCAGGTGAGCTTACCCAGGCCCAACAACTTGAGAAAATGATGCAGGACTTCATCCAAAAAGAAAGCAGCGGTCATCGCACGCAGTTCACAAAATCAACTACCTTGCGATCCTCACAAGAACGAGAAAGCACTCCAGTTAAAACTGTAACAGTTTCTGAATCCTTCGAAATACTACCTGACGATGATGTCCATATTCAAGAACCTGATGAAACTACGTACATTGTACAAGAACCACATGAGGGTCAGACGACTATTATAACTGGAGGAATGCATCATTCCACCTTTGAATCATCTTCCACCAACGTGGCAACTGTAGTACAGAAGGTCACTAGAAAGATCACAAGGACAAGAAGACGTATCATCAAGCACATAACAATAATTGACGGTAAAGAACATGTTACAGAAGAAGTGATTGAGGAACCTGATGATGTTGAAGTTATTGAGGAGGAACCTAGGGTATCACACAGCATTCAAACTGAAGGCGTAAAGTCAAAACGCTTAAGAATTATCAAACAAGTACAGATCATTGACGGTAAAGAGCATGTCACGGAACAAATTGTTGAAGAACCGGATGATGAATACATTCCAGATTCGACTATTACCACTGAAATTGACGTTAAATTAGACAAACCTGATGTATTAGATGTGATTCGAGAGGATGTTAGAGGTGAATTACCAAAGGTCTCGAAAACGACAACAGTCACAGTAGGACATACACAAAAAGGATCTAGCATTGTTGATGTAACAAAGAGCTTGATTGGTAGTGAAAGCGAATATTTCGCTGACTCAAGGCCTGAAGTCAAACATATTATTCAGACAGTAACTGAAGAGAAAATTCCTCAATCATTTGAACGGCCAAGTGACCAACCAGATGCATCAGTCAAAGTTATCAAAGAAACTATCCAGTTTACTAAGCCTGACGTCACTACTACTACAACGACTGAACAGCCAGACATGTTTTCAACAACAACAACTACAAAACATTTTACATCCCAGTTCACAACGGTGAGTTCCACTGATTCACACAAGGATACAAGTCTGATTGACGTCACTAAGAGTTTGATTGGCAGCGAAATGGAACACTCATTTATACCAGAAGTTTCTTCGAAGAAACCTGAAGATGACCAAACACCTGTCCTCAGAACTGGCTCTGACGCAACAGTGACTACTAAAACAGTCACTGTTTCCGGACCAACTGAGCAATCTAAGACAAAAACAACTATTACTACTTCTGAAACATCAGTTCCTGAATACACACAAAGGGAAACTGTGACAGTTGTTACTTCTACCGAACCAGTACCTTCTGCTAAACCAAGTGAAGTAGACAAACCACAAATTGTAGCACATGTTACAAAAGACAAAGCTCCAGAACCTGATACAGTGATGCAAATAATTCAGAAAACTGTACAGTCTACTGAACCTCAAATTACCGTTACTAAGAAATCGACTAAAACAAGCCAAATTTCTGAAATCGACAGTGATAAACCAGTAATCACTGAAACAGTAACTAAGACTGTTGTAACCAAAACTCCTGAAACAAATGGATATAAAGATACAAGTCTCATTGATATAACTAAGAGCTTGATTGGCAGTGAAATTGATCATTCTGCGGTTTCAAAAATACCAGCGTCACCTGTGAAAGTACCACAGAAACTGGAAGAATTTAAAGAGGTACCATTAAAAACTGAAGAAATTAAAGACGTACCTCAGAAACCAGAAGAATCTAAACAAGTTTCTGAGAAACCACAAGAAATAAAAGAGGTACCGCTGAAATCGGAAAAAATTAAAGAGAAACCACAGAAACCAGAAGAAATCAAAGAGGTTCCAGTGAAAGAATCTAAAGTTCCCAAAGATGAACCAGAAAAACCAGTAGACGAAAAACCATCAAAGGCAGAAGAATTTAACCCAAAAGTAACTGTAGAAATGAAATTAACTGAACAACGGATACCTGCGAAGGATGATCTCACAGATACTAAAGTAGTTGATACCATACCTAAACAACCAACAAAAATCACCGAGACTACAATCCAAACACAAAAGGACACGTCTGTTTTCGATGTCACAAAGAGTTTCTTAGGAACTGAAATCGACCATTCTGCTATCCACAAAACACCGGAAAAACCTAAAAAGGAAGAACCCATTCCTGAAAAACGGAAAAAAGAAAAGAAAGGTTCTAAGAAATCAAAAAAAGTCGAGGAAATTCCTGAAAAACCTATAAAGGATGACTCACCTAAGCCTCAAGAGACTGTCAAGGTTGAATCTGGTAAAACAGTCGCTACAACAACTCATGAGGAAACTACAACAACCAGCATTCAAGAGAGTAGACCTACAATTGAAAAACTGGTTTCCAAAACACCTGAAACAGTAACAATTGTGAAGGAAACTGTCCAAACTGAACCTCTAACTACTATCACAACTAAGGACATTTTAGAACCTGAACCTGAATTAGCTCAAGCTGTAGAAGTGACTGATGTCACCCCTAAAGTACCTAAAGATGCACGTCTTGTTGATCTTAATAAGAGCTTCATAGGCAGTGAGATGGACCATACAATAGTCTCTAAAATACCTGCTGTACCCGTAACGAGAGAAGAACTACTTGAAATGGCTGTTGAAGCTATTGAAGTACCTGAATTGCCTGAAACTTGGTCGCAAATTAAGGAAACTGTAAATGTTATCCCTGAAGTTATAACTACTAGTAAAGTGACTGAACAAGTTGATGTTACTAAGGCAGTAGGTAAGAAAGTAATATCTGTTCCTGAACCTAAAAAACCAGAGACACCTGCAGGGGAACTAAAAGTTACAGAAAAGCCTGTACCTGTAGAAGATAGGAAACTTACAGAGAAGGCTAAGACTCCTGAAAAACAAGTGGTACCGCAGCAAAAAGGAAAAGATGCAAGTGTACAATTCATCACACAAGAAATTACAGAACAAACCGGCGTAACACAGTTCAACATTTCACAACTAACCAAAGAAATGTTGGAGAAAGAAAGCATTCATGCTGGAACTATTCACTCTCCCGTCAAAACAGTCTGGCCAGAAGAAAAGCCTTCAGAAGAATTTCTATTTGACATTCCTGAAAATGTTTCTCAGACTAGCATCAAAGAAGTTACTCAAGTATCCACAGGTACTGTCACAGAGCCTAACGATCCAGTACATCCTGATAAGAAACCATCATCAGTTTATATTTCTATCAAGGAACAGCCAATACCAGAAAAGAAAGAAGCTGTACCTTCAGTGCCTAAGGATGTAAAACTTCAAGAACCAATCGTTAAAGAACCTGAAGTAATTGAACAACAACCTATACCAGTTCCTGTAGAACAAAAACCAGTATCTATTGAAGATGGTTTCCTACAAACTGAAACTGTCAAACAACCTCAGATTGGTATTGTAGAACTAACTAAAGAACTTATCATTCAAGAAGGCTCAGATAAATATGAACGAGTTCCTGAAATTCCTGAAACTATCAAGACTGAAGTTGAAAAGATTGTGAGTCAAAAAACTACTGAAAAGGCACCGACACAGTCTACAGTTGAAGTGAAGACATTGCGGATGGGAACAACCATCTCTGAATCTGACGTCACAGAAATTCCTGTGGCACCAGAAATGTCTTATATAAGACAGTACGAGCCCCAAGTCCAAGGTTCATCGGACAGTGTCAACAAACTCTTGATGACGTTCGGCCTGCCTGAAAAACAAGATGCGCCATCACAAACATCTGATTTTGTTGGTCCAGTACAACCGTTGACAGACAGACCTGGTACTAAATACGACGTTTCCATGTTGCTACAATCAGAACGCCTGGATACTGATCTGAGAGGTTCCAAACCTGATACTCAAGTTACTAAGACCGAAAAACCTGAACAAACAGTTGACATTTCACTGTCATTGACTAAATATCGTGAAGCAAAGAAGGTCGAACCTAAAGTACAATATGATCTCAAGGTTGAAGACTTTAAAGCTGAACCAATCGTTGTAAAGAAAGATATTGAAGTGATTCTGCCAAGTGAAGTTAAAATCACTAAAGAAAAAGTTAAAGTTCCTGTGACTGACGTAGTAGCCGAGCAATCTAAAGCAGAAGTTACACCAGAATCAGTTAAAGAACCTAAAAAGAGTAAAAAGAAGAAGAAGCACAAGACTGGTTCTACAACGAGTGAGTCGAATGAAGTCGAAACTGATAAGAGTATTGCAGCTTCTGACAGTTCATCTCTCAGTCACTATGTGGAACTTCCTACATCACCACCACGCGAATCTCCTACACCAACAGAAGAGGTATTAGAAAAAGTTGTGGTACAAGAAGTTATTCCCGAACCGGTCAAGGTACCTACACCACTTGTTGAACCTACACCAGAGCCTGTTGTAGAACTGCCTGAAGAACCTGTTATTGAAGACTCGTATGTTGAATCTGAATCTCTAATTATCTCTGAAGAACGAGGATATGAGGCTGAAGATCTCTCTTTGGGACCAATAGCAACTCCTGACAGGAAAAAAAAACATAAGAAACGAAAGCCTCATGGAGTTAGCGAGGAAACTGCTTACCCAATTATCACTACCACTGAAACTGATGACACGACTGTGACGACACCAGTTGAAATGCTAGAACCTGCAAAGAAAGGAAGAGATAGAAAACGCAAGAAGAAGGCTCCTGTTGAACCAGTGAAGTCTCCGTCAGAACCTGATGTAGAACCTGAACCTGTAGTGGAACCAGAGCCAGAACCGGAAGTTAAACCAGATAGTCCAAAACTCGGGACAGAAGTTGAAGCTTTGTCACCAAAGGAAGAATCATACCATACTATAAGCGAGACTTCCGACATCACTACAGTCAAAATTGTTGAAGAATGTGTGCAAAGCAGTCCAGAGACGGCTGAGAGAGAAGTAGGGACGATTCTCAAATTCCCAGTTCCAGTAGTCGAAGAAATTACAACCCAAGAATACTCTATTCAAACATCTCCTGAAGAAACTGAACCTATCGAGGAAGTATCAAGACCTGAAACATCTGATATTGAACTACAGACAACACCTACATCTATGAGCGCAGTCATAACACAGACAACGCCGGTGGAAGACAAAGAAGCTCACACACAAACGATTGAAGAAGTTACTACTGTAGTAGAAAAACTAATGTCAGATACTGAAATACAAACAAGCAGGTCAGCAACTCCAGAACAAATCGTACAACTTGAAGCAACAACTCAAGTAATTTCACATGACATCGTCACTCCTGAAGAAAAGTTCTCACAGACTTCACCAGTCGTTGAAGAGCCTGTTGTCATCGAGAAACCAATAACACCTGAGATTATTCGAGAATCACGAGAAATTCAAACGTCTCCATTGCCTGTAATACAGAAGGATGAAAAGAGTACTGAAGTGTTAGTAGAGACAACTGAAACTGATATTCAGACAGTTCAACAAGAGATTACAGAACAGGGAACATCTACTACTCCCATCAAAGAAAAAGCGTTAACAGAGATGGGTATGCAAACACCTGAGGTTCCACTTGTCAGTACTTTCACTCAGTCTGATACACCTGAACCAGAGCCTATCAAAGAAGTCGAACCTATGCCAGTAGAAGTACCTTCACTACCTTCACTTGAAATCAAGAAAGAAATCATCACGGTTGACAGCACACAGCAAACGACACCAAGAAAAGAGGTGGAGGTTCCAAAACCCGATATTAAGGAGTTGGAAACTGTTGAAACTTCTCAGCAGACCACTCCTAGAGAAGAACCAGTTGTACACGTACCGAAAGTGCCATCACCACCTGTAGAGCAAGAACCTACACCGGTCGTTGAACCCGTGACTGTACCTGTGGTTGCACCCGTGGTTGAACCACCAAAGAAGGAAGTCATAACAGTAGACAGCACACAACAGACGTCTCCAAGATCACCACCAGTGCCAATGCCAATACTAGACCTGGAAAGACGAGAAGTCATCACATTTGATAGTACCCAGCAAACATCACCTAGGGTTTACTCTGAAGATTCTATCTCCACATCCACGGATGAACCTTATGAAGTTCACCTCAGAGCTCAGATCTCCATTCCTCAAGCTACTACCGACTTCATTGAAAGTGAACGCTCGTTTGAAGAACCTCCTCAGTCTATTTTGGGTGATAAATACAAACAGAGGAAACGTAAATCAAAGAAGAAGACAGAATCACCTCTTTTGTCACCTGAGAGTCTATCAGACCCAATTAACACTGAACTTTCAATGTCTGTAACACCGACAAGCGAAGATATGTCACTAAGAGACTCCTCTTCAATAGATGAGGGTATCTCTCAACTGGCCAGTCCTACGATGCCAAAGCAAACTCAACATAAATTGACCTACTCTGACATAGTACAAAGGTCAAAATCCAAATCACCATCCCCTAGCAAGACAATTATACCTCAAAAATCAGAAAAGGCAAGATTACTTGATGCTCTTGAAAAGCGAACACAATCAGTAACTGAACAGAAGACCATCCCAGATGATTCCATGACTGTTGCGTTATTAGCCCCATCGGTAGAACAATCTTACAACCTTGTTGTCAACAAAGAATTAGATGAATTGAAGAATTCAATCGAAAACAATGATCCAACTAGAACAGAAAGAAGCGTTATCATAGTCATTGAAACCATTTCAATTTGGTTAGAAGAAATACAATACAAGATCCAGAGACAGACTGTGAGCGGCGTGAAGTCAACGGAAGAAACTGAACGCCTTAAATCACTTAAAAAACACGTTCAAAATCTAAAACACATCATTGAAGTGACGGAAGTGAACGAAGAAATCATTACTTTGATCGAAACATTAACGCGTCAAGTGGACGCGGTTAATACTTTGAACAGTCAAAGCTCGGTCAAAGTGAAAGAAGTTGAAAGTGAATGGATCAAATTCTTAGACGACACGGATAAACTCAGCGACGATGTCGAGGCAGTGAAAAACACACTAGATGATATCATACTGTCGGAAATACCAACGCAACAGAAATTAGAGAAGTTAGATGCAATCGAAACAAACAACTTGGATAATTTCGTGACCATCAGGAAAATGTTCAAGAGATGTCGCAGTCTTGTCGAAGCGAACCCCAAGAGGGAGTGTCCAACTAAATTATACAACGCCGACGATGACACCAAACAGGTTGAGAACACCATCAACACTGAAAGAGACAGATTGTTACAACTTGCTTCCCTAGCAGAAGAATACGAACAGACTCTGGAGGACTTCGGACAGATTACTGATGTTGCTGAAGCTTTGCTAGACGGAAAGATCATTGTCTCAGATTTGGACCACCTGCACGAAGAAATACAAAAACACAGGAAGTTCTTCGTTAACCTCAGCCATTGTAGAGCTATCCTTGAGTCGTTAGAAGACAACCTAGACAGTGAAACAAGAAATAAATATTCGTCACTACACAATTCTCTACACGATAGAGCGACAGTTATCATCGATAGGGCTGCGAGTAGAGCCCAACAAATGACATTAGCAGCATCAAGATGGTCGCTACTACGAAACGGCATGAAGGAAGAACGTCAATGGCTGGTTGTCGCTCAACAAAGAGTTCCAGATTTGAGCAATGTCACTTCAAGAGATCACGAACAGTACATCAACCTGTACCAGTCCATAAGTCTAGACGTGTCTCATCATTACGCCAAGATGTTGCGTCTTTTATCCATCACCGAAAGCCTACAGAACTTGATAGTATGTACTGGTTTAGAGACGGAATGCTCTGTAGCACTAGACACATTGTTGAAGTTACAGGAAGATGTGGATTCCAGGTTAACAAGATTAAATGCTTTCAAAGAAAACTGGGTGACGTACGATCTTCTAATCGACAGGATTGAAGGATGGATGAAGATTGCTAACAGAGAACTAGAGTTCATTACACCAGAAAACATCACAACCACTGGCAACCTCAGAAGATTCTGGGAATTAAAGGCACAACATGAAGTTCACAACAACTTAAAGAACGAATCAGGAGTCCAATTCGAAAAGGCTCTCGAAATCCTACCAGTGTCCGATGAAATGGTACAGAGGCAATTCTTCTCCAAGATCGAAGACAAATGGGGTGACTTGGCATCCAAGATTGATAACATCCACTCAACGGCCATTCAAAACATATCAGACCGTGATGTATCCTCAGGAGAGAAGCTAAACATTCTCGAAGAAGAACTAAGAGAACTCCGCGCATCATTAGACAGCCTCAAAGGCGTGATCAAGAGCGAAGACGAACTCAACCTGTATATAGAAAGACTACAAGTCATGACTGCCCGTATAGACAGAATACAGAACGAACTAGGAAGGCTGATCCTATTACCCACCGCTGAATCTGAACGCGTTGGTGCTTTACTGACCCAGTCTGGTATTCTCGATGACCAAATAGCTGAAGAGCTTGAACGCAGCATGTTGTTGAAGGAGAAGATTATGCAAGTTCAGGCTGGTATACTCAGATGCCAGAAGAGTCAGCGTAGAGCCACATTAACGCTTGAGGAGTGTGAAACGGCTGAAAGGTTGGGCAGTGATGTGGTAGAACGAGCTTCGGAGAACTGTGATAAGCTGATTGAGGAACTATCGTCGCAATGGCGGGATATTCTGGTGTTGAGGCAGTCGCTACACACGCTGCCGACCAGTCTACGTGTCGTCGTGTCGCCCACGGGCGTCGAGAAAGATATCTCTGCTTTGCAGGTAATTTTCACTTATTTGTTATGTAGTGGCTGAGTACTCAAATCTCAATTTTAAGTTGTCTAATGGCAATCATTGTCATTTAGAGAGGTATTGGAGCGAAGCTAAAGTAGTAGTTGATTATTCAGGATTCACAGTATTACTTTTTATAATGTCTCACTTTATAAAAATGTAACTTTTGCCAAATTCATATTTTTGGAATATTTGTTTATAATACCACATGACCACAATGACATTTTTCTATCTTCTAACCAATGCCCCCTCAACAGGAAATACACGCCGAACTAGAAGCGGCTTGCAGCGACCTAAGCGCTCGTCTCCGCGCCAAACTTCATCTGTGGCGTCGGTTCGAGCGTCAGTTGGAACTGGTGCAGGGCGCGGTCAGAGAGGCTGACTACATGGTGGAGCTGCTGACTGTACAGGGCCAAGTGGACTATGACAGGTTGCTGAAGGCTACTGAGAAACTTGAGGTGAGTAGTTACTGATGGTCTACTGATAGGCAAAGCCTACTCTTGCGATTCTTTCTGGTTACATTATTTCTCACAGGAATCCCAATATAACCTCGAATAGAATAATGATAAAATACTTACTTATGGCCTGTTTTACCAACCCCGGATAATTTCAGCAGGCGTTGTTTGAAGTTATCTGCCAGATAAAGAATGCCTGCTGACCGTGGGATCCTGGAATGTTTCCTGAAGTTATTTATTTAGAGTACTGCCACATCACATACATTTAACTTGTTAGTATTGTTTCGAAAAGAGCATTTTGTCTAATGTACATACATACATGACAATAATGGCGTATATAACAAATTTTAAAAATTGCTCAGTTGCAGACGTCTAAATTCGAGCCTCTTTGGCAGCATATTTGCCCTTTTACATAGATATTTTCAAATATTGGAAATATGTATTTGGATTTACTATATTTATCTACCTACCTTCACCCATACAGCCGGCATATCATTTGCATATCACTTTTGAAACATCTCTTTTCTCCAACAGACCCTAAGCGAGTCCCTCTCCCGCCGTAGCGGCGAGCTGGTGGGCGAGCTGACCGCAGCCGCGGCGCCGCTGCAGGCGACCAGCGAGCCGAGCGTGGCCGCCAGCCTGCGGAGGGAGCTCGACGATGCCGCTACGGCGTATGAGCACACGTGCACCAACCTGACCCAGCTGTGCGACAAGTAAGTACCGAAGTGCCTGCTAGAATTATGTCACTAACTATAGCGTTAACGAACATAACTACAATATCTTATTTAGCCGTTCGAGTAACTGTATTTGATTCAAGTTGTCTCGAACAGATCCTCATGAAATCTTCCATTTCAGTTTCTAAAGGACCCTTAGAAAAGTTTTCAGTTTTCGAAGTGTCCTTTGAAAACTAAAAATTATGGTTTTTTTCATTGAGTATTTTTAGCATCCGAATAAACCTCGTAGGTACCAAAGTCTTTTTGTGGAAACTTAATTAAGACTGATTTATTAATACCTAGTGTTTTGATATTCTACACTCGCATGTTGTTATTAGTGGATTGGTGACTATTTCCACACCACTTTTTAGCAATACTGTCGCCACAGGTGGGCAAAGGCCTTCCCAAGTCCTTCCAGATATTGAACTTGAACTTTCTATCAACTTCGAATGACGAACTGACTTCCTTTTAAAACTCACCATCACTATCTAACCTACCTCGTTCTCCCAAGGTACCACAAAGCCGTGGAACTATGGAAGCGTTACCGCGACGCTGCGGCTGCAGTGCGCGCCTTCGCCGACTTCCAGGAGGCGCGGATGCACGCGCTGCGACCTGATGACGCGCCGAACACTGCTCAAGTGAGTGCTAGCTTTTAGTCTTACAGGTTTTCTGCATATCTAGTTGATATTGTTTCCTTTATGAATTTATTGGGTGATGTTAACAAAGGATGGTTCCAGTTTAAGACAATTGTTAGATAGACTTCTTACAGTACCTATTTAATTAAAGACTAAATGGATTTGATTTCGGACCTCTGCGTGCTATTTAAAAATTATGGCATTTCTTCATGCCATGTTATCTCAGCATTTTAAGAATTTATATGATAACTGATTTCATTAAAATTTTTATCAAAATTCGGATGCGTTCCATTTTATAACGAAAAATTATCTACTTTTATTTTGCTGATTCAATGAGACTAGGAACCGACCAATTTATAAAAACCGTTTAACGTTTGACAAAAAATTACCAATGGCTCTTTACCTACTTAGCGTTAAGCAAATAAGTGACAAAAGTCCGGACACGATCTCTCAGTTCAGTTAACGGTGTCTAGTATTTACTACTCTAAAGCTTAGGTAGGTAGGTATAGGTATTGTTTGTTGAATCAGCCTGACATTTACAACTGGACTTACCTATTACCTACTACGATTGTAGTAGGAAGGTAAGGTTGTTTAATAGCATCTAATTGTCGATTGTTAAAGTCCGAGGTATCATTAAAGGCTGTAGGTTTATGTTTTGTCTTGTTACACTCTTCCATTGAATCGAACATAAGTGTCTAAATTAATATTTAAGGTTACCAAATGGGTAGTTACCTACATTAGAGCAGTATCTGATATAATGTCTTTCCGCGCTCTTCGAGTCGAAGCCGAAGGTTCGATTCCGGCACCAAATACTTAAATTAGGCAAGGAAATCTGGTATCTGTGATCGCTTATGTTTAAAAGGAGATTCGTGGCTGTATCTACCCTAATTCAGGATATTTAAGGAGTACAAAAGCATATTGTTTCACTACTGATCAACGCTGCAAATCCTAAAAATATTTAGCAGATTTTCGACTAGTTTCCAAAACCAGTAATAATTTTTAAAATTTTCTGAATATTTACTCTATGCACATACACTAATCGTAACTCCTTTTTCACTACCGCTAGCTACCCGTTAAGCACTCAACTTAGGATACACCCAAAGATCAATAAGTAATGCGCAAACAAAGCTTCGAACCCACGATCATGACGCACGCTGTTGACCGCACCTAACCTAATGAATTAAGGTCGAAGCTCTCAATGTTCAGTTGTAAAGTACTATCACGCTATGTCTCATGGGGTTGGGCATATAAACATGCTCAGTACAGTTGCACTTTTCTAAATTAAATGGGAATTTCGCACGAGTTTTCAGTCACACTATAGTGTCTGTGTGTTGTGATAACTACATGCTTGCGTTATGAGAACATTCGTTTTTTTTTACTGAACTTAGGTACTTACTTTTTGTATTTGCAAATTTTGGAAGTCTTATATATTGCATAAATATGAAAAATCTCGCTCGACGACATATCAAGCTATACATTTTCAGTGTAAGATGACTTCTCGTTGTACAAAAAGCCTATACAATGCGACGTCAGCTAAATGTGTACAAATCTTGAGCTCAATATAGGACAATCAAGTTCAAGTTCAAGTTATTTATTTCATAACAAAAATACATTTGTGTCGAAATATTTGCACAGTAGGTACACAAAAATAAGCAAAATAAAAAAAAATAAAACAATAAGTAACCACACCCATCATCGAAGTTAGAACGTCTATCCAAATTCAAAAATACTAACTTTACAAACATTAATAGTCTTATTGATACAGAACAAAGTCCCTAGCAAAAACTACAAAAATACATTTAATGTCAAAATATTATGTATAAAAAAAAACCATACATTTAATGTCGAAATATTAAGTAGGTATAAAAAAAAGCAACATTTATAACAATGTCAAAGAGAAATGGGTAGGTACACTTTTTTAATTTAAGTACTAGTCTTTAGTATTAATTATTAGTAATCTAACATTTATTTTCTTAATCCTGTCCAAAAATGTTTTTAACTTCCGCCAGCAAGATAGACATGGCCATAAAATTCGTTTAAATTATTTCCCAAACAATCGCGATTTCCCAAACGATCAACATAAGCCTTATTTGTGTAACAGACGCCATCAGCACTTTTTTGTGCACTTTATTACTTGTACAATTAGTGAGTGGGCGTGGCACTGCCACGTCTTTTTGTTATGACTAGAGGTCTTTGCACTTAGCGCCAAACTTTTTATAAATCTTCTTATTTCCCAAAGAATTTTCTTTGTAAAGACTTTGTAATTTTAGTAAATAGAGGAATGTTAAAAATAATTTTTAACATCATAATTATAATTTTTTTGGTATAAATATTATTATTTTTATTGCATATTTTGTTATTTACTACTGACGCATTCATTCGTTTAGTGTATTATTAAAACAGGTGCAGAAATATTCTTTACTTAAAGCGATAATAAAAGCAGTTTAATTATCTCATGGGTAAACGCGTAGACTTTAATGTTTCAAGTAAACATGGTTCGGATTTCTTTATTTTTCTTTCATTATTTCAGTTGCTTTAATCAAAATTATAAATTATATTTAACACTTTTACTCGTATTAAAAAAAAACTAGGCGAGGTCGGTATACAAAATTCAACTAAGGAATGAGAAGTCTACCTATTATAAAAAGGGTAAACTGTAGAATCTTTTAACTTTTGTACAGACGCCAGCACATCAAGTTACTACAATCTGTCAGATTTCTTTAATAGATTTTCGACTTTATTGCTAAAGCATAAGGTTCAAGGTTGATTGGGAAAATCTGACAGTTTCGGGTAGGTTGACCTGCTGGCGTCTGTACTTAGTACCTACTAAGTAACTAAATAAAACGAAGTCGGTTTGATATTTCTAGTAAGTAATGTTATTCATATTATAGTGCGTATGTAGTATATATATATATTATATTTATCTTGATACAAATGATAGGTAGATAATATAAGATAGATAGCAAATTACAAAAATGCCTTATCACTGATAAGCACAATGAGATTACAAATTATTACTTTCAATCGATATTTGCAAACCACATCACTAATCATAGTGATGGGGTGCACGACCGTTCCAACTTGATGCGCATATCGACAGTTGTCACTGTTGTCAGCGGTTTCCAAATATGACAGCGATTTATTACGCCCTGCGCGCGCGCATGATGTCATCAGTCACGCCAGTGACATTGAGCGTGTAAGTGCGATAGTGCATCCATATGTTTTGTAAGTGCTGTGAAGTAAGTGCGATTGTTTATTTTTAATCTAGATTTTTAGGACTCCGTGCGAAATGAAACGTTTTTTTTTTATTTGCGAAATAGCATTCCGACTTATAGAACTTCTTGTTTTCATTTTGTTGTTGTCGAGTTATTCTCTGTTCCATAAAACACGGAATTTTATAAAATTTACTAATTGATAATTTGTTGTCTTTAGCCGTGCGAACACGGGTCATTATAACTAGTCAATATTATGTTGTTGTTGTTGTCACAATGTACTTAGTTGTGATAAACCGAAGCGATACTTTCCCAGAATTCAATAAATAAATAAGGAACCTATTGTTCCTTAATTATTTATTGATGATATAAGTACAAAACAATGAGCTGAGAAAAAAGTATCTACCTATCTGGTCGGAGTAATTACGTATTTAATGACGGATAAATATTATATTTTTAATTTGTTATCGCGTTACTATATTAATTAACTACGTACCTACTTATTATTTATTATTCTAATGTGGGGATCAGTAAAGTAGGTAGGTACAATCACAGTTTTTTAATCAAATTCCAAAATGTTCAGGCTTAGGAATACCTATAATTATACTTATTTTACATTTTTATTTAAAGTAAGTTCATGTAGAGGTACATTGCGTGAAACAAAGGTGTTTGACTTCGAACCGCTAAAATTACGTGAAACAGTTATCTAAAACCGTATTGTTTTTTGGCAAAAATATTACAGAATTTAGGAACTAGAGAATTCAGCAAAGATACTCCTAAAGGAGCATTGAATCATTCATTTGTTAGTTGATTAGGTACCTACTATTATTTACATAGTTGGTACCTACACATAGGTACATAGTTTTATTGTCTACTAAGAGATTGGTTCAGGTTGTTTGCTAAATAACAGAACAAAAATAGTCAACACTTTTACATTTTTTCTACAACAATCGCGTGTTAAAAACAAATCCATTATGACTAAGTTATTGAAAGCACTCTATAGTTAAAAGTTCAAACAACTTCGTAACTAGTTGATTCTAATAGAAATTCGCTGACAACGACTATTTAATTTTACTCCAAAGTTTTTTTTTTAGCAAAAACACCAAACGCGCCGAAAATTCAGTTTTATCGACTGAAAAATTCAGCGGAATCCAGTTATTTATTAGGTATAATGAGTTGCCTTCGTAGCACTTCGTAGTGCGAAAACATAATAATATAATGATAAGGCGAGTTAATGAAGTGAAACTTTGTGAACAGTCACAATAAAATCGTGCTGATAACAAGCTGATAACGTGTGTGATAATGCGTTCAGCCAACCGCGGACCAGTCGCTACGCGGGCGTCCACCACGAAGGACGTCTGCTCAAACACGCGCGAAAACAAACGAACAAACTCGAAAACATAACTCGAATAATCGAAATACCAAATCCGAAGTGTCAAAATCGATAACAGCCAAGGTCACACACTCGCCGAGTGAAACAATGCTAAAGTTGTTGACTATGCATAATTTCATTTGATCATTAGGCGATAAAAGCAGCAACTGCATACAATGTCGACCTTGGAACGCGGCCGTGACTCCATTGTAAGCGATGTTCCAAATTTGAAAATTTGTGTTCCGCATTCAAATTTAATTTAACATTGATGCCAGTGACGGCGCAGTTTGCCAGGGAAATGGCGGGAGTCGTATGTTTATTTTGAAAAATAAATATTATCGAACAAAAGTAATAGTTAGATAAATAAGTAAAAAATAACACTACCCTCAAATGTAAATAAAATAATTATCACATTTATTTCAATAAAATTAAGGGCTTGTCGCATCGGTAAACACAAACAAAATATGATGAGTACATTAACGATATAAATATAGTGTACTTATTTAAATAAATAGGGCAGTGATCATTAACATTCATTGGTGCCATGATATTGTCAAATGTGAGATATGATCGTGTATTTATTGTGATGTGATAAGGAATATGTGTCACGGGATCACAGTGTGATACATCTGCTAATATGTCACTTCAGGAGGTAAGATTATAATATCAATCTGTGATAAGTAGATAATCTCTTCAAGATTAGTTCATAAACATTGGTATAAAATATTGTGATTTTAATCAACATTTTATATTTCTTGTAACATTGTGCATTTGTTTCACTAATGTGCAAGTATTAATTAATTAATAGGTATACATGTAGATACCTAATCAACTTTTATAGCGTCTTAGGTACCTACTTACTAAAACTCTGATTTTTAATTTGCTAGACCAAAAATGACAGAAAATTATGACTATTGTTTACCATCCAAAAACTTAATGCCAAACAACAAAAAAAACCTCGTTTATATCTAGGTCCAAATATTTCATTGACCCTTCGCTAGAACACGTCACAACCATCCAAATTGGATAACCCCAACTCTGTTATACAGCGGAAATACTGTCCCCCTTTAGGCACAACTTCCTCTCTAGTCCTTTAGGCAGTCCTAGCCATATTTCATACGGAAAAATAGTTGAAATATAAGCGGCATGTATTTTTGTCGTGTGTTTCCTCTGGCTTCATCGCGCGATGATCTCACCGCCCGCTATTTGCACAGATTACAATGAACTTTGCATTTAAACGTGTGGATAAACTTGGGTGTGCACATAGATGTTTTATTTAGAGATAGGCCAGACTGTATGACGCTAGAACCTAGAGCCTTAGCTACCTACCTACAAATTTATAGCAAAAGCACATTGTTCGTAACTTAATTCATCACTTATTTTAGCAAGAACCAATGGTAATGGTACTCTGATTTATATCCAAAAACAAACAGAAATCGTTTTCGATTTTCGCCCGAAAAAAATCAGGCAAAATTTCGTTTTCGGTCGGACGTATTCCACATTGGGCACCCGCTCAAATGGCACCTGAGTATTCACTCAGGTGCCATTTGAGCGGGTGCACCTGACACAGCGGCACATTCACTCAAGTGCCATATATGCGGGTGCCCAATGTGGAATACGTCTTCGGGCGGTCTCTAGTAATAGATCTAATTTGTAAGTACCTAGCTTAGAAAAACTACCTAGTTACTTTTACAATTGGGAGCACAAAGAGGTTCTTCCATATTGTTGCTTATTTTTTTACCATCGGCATCGATAAAAAACAGTGTTCACTTCAGACATGAACTCGCAAAGCTGTCATGAAAACCTATTGACTAATTCCTCAGTCATGTAAGATTAGCCCGGATAGATAATAGAATCAATTGAAAACTCGACTTAGGTATTATTAGTAGGTAGTTAGTATCTAGATCTACTGTTATTTATAAATATGACTTTGTAATCTCTAGTCACGAGCTTAACTAAAAGGACTTACAACGTTACGTCATATCAAACTGGGTTAAGGATCTCAATAGTGTGTGAAAAGTGACAGGTCTATAACCCCAAACATTAGGTACACGTACTAATAGTAGATATATACTACATTTTCATACTAAGTAATTCTTAAGGTGAATGGATAGTGGTAGACCGCGAAATTCAAATTTTCTTACGTTTTTTGCAATTTGCAGGTCAGTGTCAGATTGTATCTTGATCAAAATATGATTCGCGACAATAACAGGTACATATTTAGAGAATTATAATCATTAGAATAATTAATATATCTTTCTATGTTAGATTTCTACCACCAACCACCAATCTCTTGGAAAAGTGTTAATGGTAGTATTAGTGATGAGCAGTTAGACGCTAGTCCACACGCACAAAGTCTAGTTCTCACATACATAAACACCATTCCGAACTGATAGGCGAGTAAAAAAATTCGAAAAATCGAGTTTTATGTGGCGCTGACGACGTCCTATAACTATAGGCTCAAGGTGTTTCAGGGATTCCGTAACGAGATTTTTATAATTATATACATTGTGAGTCTTCATAATGTGCACATAACGAAATGAGGGAAACATAGCTTAATTTTATCGACGGAAAAAATATTTGAAAAAATAAAAAAATATTTAAAAGGATCTTTACCTGCTAAAGTATCGTGATTGCAAGACCTTTCTTTAACAGTTGATAGGAAATGTTGTGGTTGAGTTATAAACATGGTAGGTATTTTTACGTTTAGAAATCTGATACGATGGAGAATAATTTAAAGTAATAAAAAAGGGCAGGTAATCGGGTCTTTTATTGCGTAATTTTATAATTATTGTAAAAATTTATGAAAAAATATCAGATTTTTGTTAAAAAAAACATAATTCTCAATTGAGGGCGATTGTTTACACAGGGGTCACAGCAGCGAAACAGAATTTAAAAATTGCTACAATTTTTTTTTCCATCGATAAAATTAAGCTTAGTTTCCCTCATTTCGATATGTGCACTTTATGAAGACTCACACTGTATGTAAGATAACTACTGAGGACAATTTTTATTCATGTTATGATGATTCTAGCTTCCTATACTTAAGTAATTGAATGCCCCATTGATCGCCACATAGTAACGCATGTTATAAAAACAACAGTTATATCCACGACTGAAATGCCATATTAGGAAAAACAATGTAGGTACCTACACTAATTACTACCCACTAAAAAATCTAGCTTAACCAACTCATTGGAAATTAAATCAAGTGTCTCGCTCGACTTTAGTTTAGCTTTTGCAAATTCGAATAGAAAACAGCCTTAGAAATAATTTACCCATCATTTGTAGTAATTACAGTAAGTTTGGCTAATTTGTCAGCAGTGGCATACAAGGTCGTGGTTTGTGGTTCTAATTTATATCTGCAGGCACAATTAGCATGTTTTCGTAGTCGCAGACGTGCTGTGTTAGAACTTTGTCCAACAAACTAATTGAATTTTAAGGTAGTTTTTTAATTAGGCTGGCATCATGACAAGAAAATTTAGAAATCGTGTGAATGACTTTAATTTGGATATTTGGTTAATTTTGGGTATTATCAAGATAGTTTAGTGATCCAAAATGAACAAGTGGGGATCAATTAATCCTAACTACTTAATATTATAAATGCGAAAGTGAGTTCGTTTGTTATGCTTTCACGCTAAAACGGCTGAATGGATTTGGATGAAATTTGGCACGTAGAAACACCATGACCTGGGTATATAGGCTACTTTTCATCCTGGATCGTAGACGTAGTCGCGGGCAATAGCTAGTATTTTATATAATACCGAAAAATGTACATAGAATTTTTATCTCTCGTCATCGCCTCTTAAATCCATACGAAATGATTAATTGATAATTTGCAATCCATTCTAAAGTATTTTAATGAATCTTCCACGAAAGGCTTGATATGATTGTTTGCTATTTAATGTTAAAATACGTAGGTAACAACAACAATTACCTATCTAGTTTCATTTACCCACCTACGACTCCACCAAAGTAGAATGATAGTTAGTTTCTGGTAATCGAATAATAAATACACGCGTGCCAAAGTAACACACTAGCAAGCTAAACTATTCAAAATTAAGTTTTCAAAGTCAAACAAATAAAACATAATTAAAAACAAACATTCGTAGCGATGCCATTGGGATTATCGCGCTGTTAACTTGTCAAGGGCGAACTCTCCTAGCCTAGGATAGAACTAGCAACGCGCCTAGACGCGGCAGAAGAAAGTACAACGGTACAAGGATCTTTAGTTGCGTGGCCAAAATAGGAACTAACGCCGCCATCTTTTTTTTCAATGCAATTTCACAAAAATGTTTTCCAACAACGCGCCCCTGTCAATGTTATTCAGGCGCCATTCTTGTAGCACTATACGTTAATTTTACACATAAAGGGGTTTATTTGTAAACGATGATTAAAGTTTAGTTTTTGACTTTTAAACGTCAAAAATGTATAGTTAAACAGTCGCTAATTACTACTTAACTTTAAGCAACGTTCATGAATAAAGCGGCTTGTTTTTAGAGTCTGTCACACAGGAGTGTGGCAAAAAAGATCCGGACATTTTTCTATTTAATCTTTCTTTTTACAGTATGCGTTTAACTTTTTTATTTTATAAAATAAATCCTGTAAGGTGAAACGTCCGGACAATTGACGAAGCCAGACAAGTCCACTTTAGGAGAGATTGCACAGATTATAATTAACGTAACATCGAGATCGTTGCACGACCGTTGCACTACAGTTGTTGACTGTTGCAATTGTAAAACGGTTGAATGTTTTGTATTGACAGCAAAGAGTCAATCGATTAGGTAAGGTTAGTTTTTTGCATAACGCACAGCTGCAATATTAGGTCATAGAATTAATTGATTGTAGATATTTTTTTAGTTGTTTTATAAGATTAAGTTTATTCTTTAAATGTATTTAGATACACTGGCGTGTTGTAATATTTGTAGAAATCTTTTACATCAATCTTATACCAAAGCTAAAGCACAGATTACTCTGCCGAAGGTTAGGAATTCAACGTTGGCCTAGTCTAGCTAGAATATTTTCAACAAATTGTCTAATTTATTTGCATATTGATAAATCGCGCACATGGCATTTAAATTATCTCATTAAGTTTGCAAGTAAGTAGGTATTTATTTAGCCAAAGTGCTAACTAAAACAAAATTCTGTTAAAAGGTACGTTTAAATTGATAACGTTAGGAACAAAAACAGAATAACAGGTTCCGGTTGTGATAAGGTTTCAGTTAATATTTTCCTAATTAAACAGTTTTATCACGTATTTTTAAAGTACCTACAATATTTCGACAACCGATTGTTAGTTGCTAATTTTGCGTTGTTGGTTCATTTGTTTGTGCTCAATGTAGGTAGGTAGGTCAATTTTACCAATTTGAATAGTTAGCGTTAATTAGACATATTGTGTAAGAATGTAGAGTGTTCTATTCAGCGGTCGCATATCCCACAAAGACGCTGATTTGTATTTTCAAGCACAAATTGTGTTACAAAACCGCATTGTCTTGCAAATTAGACATTGTTTAAGAAAATCCGAAGTAGGTAGGTATTTTGTTACTCACTGAAAAGTCATGGACTATTCGAAGTCCAACCTTGTCATATTGACTCTGATTTTCGGAATGAAGTTCCAGTGGCAAAACATGTAGGTACGTAGGTAGTAAAGATATTTTTTTAAATCTTACCACTAATTTGACATTGAAACATATCCAATATTAATTTTCAAATCAAAAACCTGATGCATAATCACTGCCCATATTATTATAACTACACGATTATATTCATCTGCCTACGCGCAATGCAATCAAATCGTCAAAATTTGTTCACCCGAACATTGCCGAATCATATTTTGACAGCAAACCGTCTGCAAGATGACGTAAGAGGCGCTAAAAGAAACGATTCACCATTGGTTAGCGATGCGTTCTAATTTTGAAACTTTAATAATAAACATCGAAATCCTCCGAAGGTTATTTCTAAAACTGTGAGACTGAGTATAAAGTTGATGTAAATGCGCAATGTAAGATTTAAAAAAAGAAAGATGGAAGGAATGGAGAGAGGCCTTTGCCCAGGAGTGGGACACGTAGGCTAGTAACAAAAAAAAAAGATCAACAAAAAAGAAAATTAAAATATCACGAAAAATAACATACCATAACATCACGCCTGTATTCCACAAACGGAAAGGCAGCGGTGGCAGAAGCTTCAATAGTACCTACCAAACCAACAGTTCGCCAATTATCTTTATTTTAAGTCCCATTTAATAGGGGGCGAGTCAGTTGCCATCAACTGGGCACACATGCAGACTCCGGGCTGCTACTGATGATAAACTGATATTCCTGATGTTAAACCCCAATAACGCTTTGCCCAACCTTGGAATCGAATCCAGGACCTCATGCTCAGCAGTACCTAGCCCCTAGACCAACGAGAAACACGAAAAATATGCTTACATCTATACTTCTTCTATCCCTTAATCCCAGTTCTATCTGGGATCGGGTCTTCTTGTGCAGCAGCGCTAGGACGATATGTCTTGGGTTGTCATATAGGAGTTAGGTTCTCCGCTTTCATCTCCCCCTCGATACTGAACCACCCTGTAGCTGGGGCCTTCCTCTTCCCAGGCGTTTCGTAGGGATATTCAAGACTGTTTTTACTGACAAACCATCATCTCTTCTCTTGGCCGTACCATCTAGACCAGATTTTTTGGTCATGTGCTCATTGAGTATATTCCTACCTACCTATTTGACAATATTTTCTGCTGGCATTTTGATACCACATAATATAAAATCAACAGTACCTCGCATCAATTTGTGACAACCATGTCCTAAATAAATTACATGGGCTATTACACCTATGACGCTTAGGCAAAGAGCCAGGACTAACCACCTGCGCACTCTCTTCATACTAATGTAATTATGTAGGTAGGTATTCGTGATTTTAAACTGTGCCAACATGATCTGTCACTACTAGGAACAGCTAAGATTTCTCAACACCGTATGAGGAAGATGCGTATGCGTATGCGACTATCAATATATCGTCTTAGCATACATGCGCACGCGCGAGGTTTCTAGTTTTGAACGCTCTGCTTAGCGGCGTGAGTTGAAAATCCAACTGTGCACTTTTAGATGCATTCTGCTTGATTCGCAATACTCGGTTCGTAACGAGAGTAAAAAATCCAGAGCACGGTAAAAAAAATCGCGTCAAAAAAAGCGCCGGCGTGAATATGGGCTTAGTGTTAATATGAGCAAGAACTTTAAGTTGTAATGCTTGATACGGTTTGTTCATTGGTTTGAGGCAAAAAGTTGTCCACCTCTGTTCATGTTTGGATTCATGTAGAAAATTGCTTTCTCATAAAACTAATATTGTTTTTACTGCCTTGTAAGTCTCGTAGTCGCAAGCATTATTGCTGACCATGAGCTCCTGGGTTCGATTCCCCGATCGAGCAAGGTATTAATTGGGTTTTTCTATCTGGAATTTCTCAGTAGCAGCCCAAAGTCTGGATTTGTGCCCGGTTGATGGCTATATTTGCAATATACCACCAACCCGCACTAGGCCAGGGTGTTGGATTATGGCACATTCCCTCTCACAGAGGCCTGTGTCCCAGCAGTGGGAACATTAATGGCTGATAAGATGGCAATAGGCTTGCCCTTTTACATGGGACTTAAACATATCTGACTAAATATGGGTGTGCTATAGGTACACGTCTGCCCAACCCTTCGAGGAAACAAAGCTTGATGTTATGTGTTATATTAATATTATTGGGTCAGCCAATATTGAATTCATTTCAATTGAAAGACGTAGAAATAACGGGTAAGGCCAGTATTCAATTACGGCAAGACACTATTCACTTTAGTTCCTTTATCCAAATAGAGGATAATGTTTATTGAATTTAGTGTAAACTGACTCATCGCTAGTTCTGACTGACCGCTAATTACACGAGTACTTACAAAAAAAGCCTTCACAACGAGATATAAAACCATTATGTTTAAAGAACCTTGAGAAATTACGGTTTATAGCCAAAACTGCCTGGTATAAAGTTAATGTATGCTATAAATAACCAGTCCAGCACATGAAGTATCTAAATAAACCTACATTTGTTCTGAATTTCTTGGAAACAACGCATTTTATCTTCACAGGGGCGGTGACATTATTTACTACCGACCTTAAAAGGTATCATGTACATGCGTAATGAAACAATTCATGTTCAACTAGAGTTGATCAACAAAATTCAATTTAAAACTGTTTTGGAAAATACATAAATAGGTAACCTGCTCCTGATTTCTAGGAGGCTGGTCAACATCAACAAGAAAATGAACGAGTTAAACTCACAGATGATAATCAAGTCATTTAACAAGATTTGATAACAAATATTCAATCCAATAGGGTTTCAGGAAACCTGGGGTTAGTTTACAAACAGCTGATGCTGTTTTTATTAAAAAGGATTCTAGCACAGCTTGCGTTAGATAAAACGAAACATTTGATTAAGCCGACACTGAACTTGCATCGTCCCAACAACGCAAAAGGATTACAGCCATTTAGCTATAAACCTGAGGATTATCAGTGTGCATACAAATGCTGTGTTAATTAATTAAATTGTAACAAGTCTCACACAGGAACCGGTTTTAAGGATGCCATCATCGTTCAGTTAATTAAAATTGCGATGCATTGTCGAGTTTCCGTCAGCCACGCTATTAAGGCAAACACAGTTTTATCGTGCATAATGTATTTATAATTTTTTTTTCATGGAAGTAATAAAAGTGATCGATTTATTGGTCGAAGAAAACAGTAAAGTTGAAACATAAACATACATATTTTCTAATCTATTGGGACATTATTATTAGGTCTGGCCAGCCCAGGAAGAGAGGTTCATTCTATTCTGTTCTTTTATTCTTCTGCCTGACGCTATTATACCCGGATATTACCCATAGGTACTTTGCTGTGAAATCTTTTGGCGCGTGGACAAAATTAGAACTAATTCCGCCATCTTATTTTTTTTAATACATTTCACAAAATAAATGGTTACCAACAGCGCCCCCAATATCAAAGTAATTCGAGCGCCAAAATATCCTTTTAGCACTTTACTATACATAATACCAAGGTCCATTTAAAAAAATCTGCTCCAGTCTATCCCTTTCTAATTCTATGGTTAAACAGTGGAACGTCTTAATTGCGGGCGTGATACCGCGCCCTTGCGTTGTACAAACTTCGCGGTGCGACCGGCACGCGGCGCGGTAATCAATCAATATCACTTACACTCGCGGAAAGTGTGGAAACCAACAGATTAGCGTTGAAAGTTTCAGGGTAGGTAGTGAAATGGGGTATGGGAATTCAGGAGTTGGAATAATGGAGATGAGTTTTGATGTAAATGGTAGGAACGACGACAAAATGTAAGCAGATATCAAAGGAAAGGAACGTTTGGAAAAGGTGTTAATAGAAATTTATTGTATATGCGGGGTAATTGCGTACCTAACACATTCATATTAGGAATGGCTTTTATTTTGACAGTTCGACAACACTAATTGCGTTAATGAGCAGTTTTTTTTTCTAACTTATTTAGCAATGGATTAGTAATGTCCTTCAAAATGATACAGATTCTGATTGATAGTATTTCACGCAATCACGGTGCCGGTGGAAAGTCACTTAACCGATATTAGATTTTACACTACGGTCAACGGTACCTATTGTACTACTCTTCAAATCAGAAAGAGTTTTACAGGTGAATGTTTCAATCAATGATTCTTTTGAAACTACCTACTTCAAACTTTCCCTTTCAAAGAGACTTCAATATCAATATTTTATTTTAAAAGCTTTCAAAGACCACTGCCCCAAGTTTTCAGAAGATACAAATACATCGCATGTCTGGGTTGTTTCAACGTGGCCACCATTAAGCGAATTGGCTGCATATATATGCTGAAGGCACGCCCGTTCCATTAATATATATCGTGATATCTTTAGTCTTTAATGTAATTTAGGACGAAACGATTACTCATTAGTCATGACTAAAGCTGATGATGAAGTGCCGTTATTTTTAGTTCGGTTCAGATTTGTAAGAGTCCCTTTTAAACTATACAGTCACGATCTTTTAAATGTTTCGTCTGGCTCTGAGGCTTGACTCAGATTGCTATTGTTTAATTGTTTCCGTTTATCTAATTGGGGCTCATTTTACAAAAGTCAGATATCTTTTAACCGTGGAATAAAATTGACATCTGACAGTTCTAGTATGTAAAAACTGTCAGAAATTCAAAATTTATTCTCGCGATATGACTTATTCTAGCTATAAAAGTTTAGTGGAATTCGCCCTTAAGTATATATAGACTAGATAAGTAGGTTTGTTCAATTGGTCACACCTAATTCAGATATTCTCTTTGCTCATATTATTTTGAGGCAAAATATTGTATCTATCAATGCGTGATACAGCATTGCTATCAGCCGGATGTCAAGTCGGTTTGATGAGAATTTATTGCAAAGCGTCATCCGTTGTATGAATCGAATGACCATGCAAAAATTTATAATATAATTAAGTAAACTTTCATTACTAGCTAGATTCCGATAATTATGCACGTATTGTTTACCTTCACCATACCATAATAGTGGATTATACAACACGTGTTTCTCTCGTAAAACCATAACATTATCGGATCATAGTAAACTCCGTCCGCCTAGTAGTCGGAAAACATTATAATTTAGTAAATTCATATACTTCGCTATTTTGTCAAATACTATGAAAATACAAAAACAAGAGTCGTTTCTACAAATTAGACTGAGAACCAGCCCTTTTTGAATGTCAAAATTACATAAGACAGTCTCCCGAAACGCCCGCCCTTCACCACTTCCTAGTACCTACTTTAGCTAGGAAGAAGTGGCGCACTCAACAAACTCCCCAACAGAGCAGCACCAACTATCTGTACAGTTATACAAACTTGATTCTATACAATATCATGATGATAGTCTGTATTCCCCAATGTATATTACTACAATCACCAATTATTTGATTTCGACATCATATATCAATTACCATGGGGCCCGTGGCTAAATAATAACAGCCGCACAGGTCGATCAATCAGGTTAAGCTACGCTTGCCGTGGTTGGTCTGTGGATGGGTGACCATGTTTACATATTGTGACCCCTCCGTGCCTCGGAAAGCACGCTACGCGCCGTTGGTCCCGGCTGTCATTCGTGGATCTTTAACGGGGTAGTCAGAAACCCGAAAGTCTGACAACCAGTCTTACCAAGGGGTATCGTATTACCCAGTTACTGGGTTGTGGAGGTCAGATAGGCAGTCGCTCTATGTAAAAATACTGGTATTCAGCTGCATCTGGTTAGACTGGAAGCCGACCCCAAAATAGTTGGGAAAAGGCTAGGCAGATGATGAAATCAATGATCATGCTTTCGAAACATACACGTCGCTAAAACAAACACAAATCTAGCGTCATACACATAGGAGCATGCATTTGACCATCACTACGATGATTCTCACGTTCACCTCCTAATATCGTGGTGAAAGTATGAAAGTGTTTAAATGAAAGTGATGCAACGGGCAAAGAACACTTATTAATGTTGCGAAGTAGATAATGTATGAAATTGTTAGCCGATCATGTGTGTAGGTATTGTTTGATACCGTGTGAACCTGGCTTTGTTGCCGTTGACCAGTCTATGTAGTGAATCAACTTGTTATGGACATGGTAGGTTAGGTAATAGGTAGGTTTTGTTACTGTGTTTTGTTAAGTCAAACTATCGATAGCTTTAGAACATGAATTGTAAAGAAATATTTGAAAAGAATGTCATTATTACAAAAAAAATTGTATTGTTTTAAAAAAAAATTGGTAGATACCACATAAGTACATTATTGTATTGGAACTTTGAAAGTCACACATGTGAATGAAATAAATAAAAGACACAAAGATCAATGACATGTAAAAATCTTAATCGAATAAAAAACCTACCTACATGAATTTCTACATAGACAATAATAAAATGAAAAGAAATAGGAACATTGTAATTTTAACGCAAAATTAACAATAACTTTTCAGCAACAAATGACAATCGATTTAAATGGTTTGTCGTGAAAGCAACACACCCTTCTATTTGCAACCGATGTTTAGTTACATGAAAGGTAGGCATCTATTAATTACTTAGGTAGGTACATATTAATTACGCCTGTATCCCTTATGGGACAGTTATTTTCCGTTATAGGTACCTACCGTATCCGTGTGATCATTTTGTGTATTTTCCTTAAAAATAACTAGCAGAGCCCCGCAGTTTCACCCGCATAAGTTTCGATCCCGGTGGAATATCGGGATAAAAAGTATCATAGATATGTGTTAAATCTGGTTATAAACTATCTGTATGCCAGATTTCAGCCAAATTCGTTTTGTAGTTTTTGCGTTAAAGAGTAACAAACTTCCATCCATCCTTAGAAACTTTCGCGTTTATAATATTAGTAGGATAATAATTAATTAATAATAATTAATTAATAATAATCCTGGCTTAGGTACTGTTGCCATCCGCATAGCACAGTGGGCGATAAATACGATATTATTCTAGAACAATTATTATTGTAATTAAATTGTTTTGTTTAAATGGGTCTTTGAGTGAAATACGCTTTCCTTTGTCATTTGTACTTACCTAAGTGTATTACTGTAATACACTTATTATGTCTTTCTGTCTTTATGTTTCCTTTTCACGCCTAAACCACTGAACGGATTTTGGTAAAATTTGGCAGAGAGATAGATTGCATCTCGGGGGGTTTTTTATGCTGTGGGCGGAAGCTAGTGTTCCAATTATGTAGGTAATAAACGTTACTATTTCTGTACAATTCCTGCCATATTCATACCAAACACATTCTGGACCGGATCCTCCCATTATTAGCATCGGTGAGCAAATACACCAAATGCATCTATTTCGATCGCTATCGAGATACATCGCATATGTGTTACGGATATGATCTAATGCAGGAATGCGATGCGCACGCGCCGAGCTCGAGCCAAATTAACTGTGTACAGTCAAGGGCAAAATAATGTTGACACTTCAAAAGAAAATATAATAAAAGAAATTAAAGAAAGATAAAATAAAAGAAGATAAAGAAAATAATAAAAGAAAATATCTGGACAATTAAATAGTTAAGTAAATCAAATATACAATTGTCGATTTTGTGAAATAATTATATTAGGTAAAAATACTTTATGAAGAAAATCTCTGTGCTCCAAGAAGTCTATACAGCATGGCAGGGACATCGCCGTCCAACCTGATACCAGAGGGATTCAGTACAAACTTAAAAATAATTAGCTCTGCCATAGGCACATTTTGACCGCATATGTATTGCAGTTTTAGATAGATAGCTAAGTAAATGTATTTATTTCTGAGTATACGGTAGATTAAGATCTTAATATTAAACAGTTTCACATACACTACCGTTGCCGGTGTAGAAATATTAAAATTAACTTACAAAGTCAAAGTGGCCAAAGTTCTAGGCCGCAACAATTATAATCATAGTAGTTGTTTGTCATGAAAACGCTAAGAAGATATTATCCCCATTAATATAATTATAAATTAGTTCAGATGAAAAATTGCCAATTTTTAAACAATGTCAAGTGTTCTAAGCACAATTTTATTATATTTATTATTTATGAATGGAAAAAAAATCTATGAAACAGCTGATTTTTTTTTAATGACCGTCCTAAAAATTTCTACCCTAGGTCTAGAATCATGGGCTGCATTCATGGTTTCAGTTTGCGCGACCATGTCCCTACCATCCTGTATATGTACCCTAACTACTTCTGTCCTTGACTGTACTATGTCTGTTTGTACATTGTAGTTATTAAGTTGGAAGCTGCGGAATTCGTGCGGCTTCTAAGAATATCTTAGTGTGTGTGAATCATGATGAAGAAGAGGATATGTAAGAAATCCGAGAGATGAGAAAGACAGTCATGCGCAAAATTAAGCAAAGATTTCCGATTGATAAAACGTTGTATTGGTGCCGGTACATTAATTACCTGCGGCGCTATTCTGTAGAAATCTCACCGTGAAAACTTAGGTGAAGTGAGCGTGGAGTGAGCTGTCAATAGTGTCAATTCCTAGCAAAAACAAACTCACTTCAGCTAAGTTTTTACGGTGAGATTTTTACAGAATCGACCGGCTGTTTCACAAACGATGGGACACTTATTATCATGTCCTACGTTTCCTGTTAGCTGCACGTTTCAGGAACTCATGGACGCTAGTGATGGCGCTAAACACGTAGCCGAATTCAGGGCCGAGACCATTCCGTTTGCCATCGAGGCATCGACACGCTAAGAAGAAGAATCTGCCTACCCCAAACTCAAACTCAAAACCTCAACTACTAGCTTCTGGCCGCGACTTCGTTCTCGTGAAGTTTCTCGTTTTAACATAAAACATAGCCTATGACACTCAGGAATAATGTAGCTTCTCATTAGTGAAAGAATTTTCGGGATCGAATCTGTAGTTCCGAAGTTTATCCCCTACAACCTCACAAAATTTACCTCTTTATATTATTAGTATCTATGCCGTGGCGACAACACTATCTAGTCCAAGGTCTTGATTACACAACATTATCGTTTCCTTGTTGATATGTGTTTAGTATTTCAATGTTACCGTTTATTTTTTTTGAAAATTTTCCGCGCAATTGCTCTAGTGATGACGTCAGTAAACTTGAACTTGAGTTATTTATTCCGTCAAGTTGAGAACTGCCTTTTTTAAAGCAGGTCAATTTAATTTACCTAGGTTCATCTTCCCCTCTGTAGCTTATTCAGATATTTTTAAAAAACCATTTATGCCTTGTTTGACCACCTCTGAATCAGTGGTCAACTTATTTAGCTGATAATTACACATATAAACGGGTTTATTCTTAAACGTGAGACGTTTAAACGTCAAAAATGTATGTTTTAACAGTCGCTAATCATTACTTATATTTCTTAAAGTAACGTTTATAGATAAAGGGGAAATCCTGCTCTATGTATTAATTTATCTGGTAGATATCGACTATCTGGATTCCGGGCACTGATGAAAGAGGACCTGGATACATAACTCACCTACTTACGTTAACCCGCATTAAACCTGGTTTAGCATAAAAACGATTAAAGCAACAAGTATGAAACTTAGTAATTAGTATCCAATTTCTTTTCGTCTAATCACATTACCAAGCGGAAGCGAACCGGAAGCGGTGCCGGGCCGGTTTATTTTCTACCGGAACTCTCGTATCCAGTGATTTTCTACGGAAAAGTCTTGTCTGTTGTGTTTTGTACCTACATAAAAAATCAAAGTATTTAGGTCCTGTAGGTTTTAAGTTTCTAATAAGATGCACTCTGCAAAATTAGTAGATTGGTATCTTCCTTTATCAGACACTACTCTGTATTAAAATTGGACTTAGTCAATTGGACCAGTAAAGTCAAGTAGCAAGTTAAATCATTGGCAAAACAAAAATCATTACTTAGAATAGAATAGAATACTCTTTATTATGTAGGTACACCATATAAATTACAGACGTATATATAGAAACTGTACAAAGGGTGACACAATGGGCGGTCTTATCGCTAAAAGCACCTAGGTAATACAACCACCTAATGCTATGATTGTCAAAGGCTTGCTATTAAAACCCTCAAAAAGTGCCTGAAACGTTCCCCGCACCCTGGACAGTTAGCTCCGCTCAACACTATGTAGGTCATGTAGGTAAACGCCTATTACTTATATCACACAACAAACTTCTACCACACACCCCAAACATTTTTGCTTGAACTCTAATTGAAGCATCAAAACTTAAAATAATGTCTTGCTTCCTCGATCACAATGCAACGTTTCTATCGTTTCGTTTCATGAATGTATAATAGGTACAATGGCCGTCGAATGCATTACAAGCTTCATTAGATAGCTCTCTAAACGAACTAATTCCGACCGTATAATACGAATGTTTTCCGTTCGGTGCAAGTTGCAAATGATAAGCGGTGACTGACATGCGAAAATTTAAATCAATTCTTGTTAAATAAGTATTATTGTCTGGAAATATGGAACGGTCTTTGTTATGAGCTGTTGGTCTAAAAAGCCGAGTGTTTGAAAGACTATACGAGTAAGTACAATATTCTGCTGTATTTCTTGGCAACTAAAATTCCTTTTGGATTAGATTACAGCCGATCGATTCAGTAAAAATATCACCGTGAAAACTTTGGTGAAGTGAGCTAGAAGTGTGTTATCAATATCATACAACCCTAGGGATTTATCACGCTTTCAAAAACAAGGGATAATCAAAGGAGATTGAATAGATTTTCTGATGACCGATAAAATATGTATGTTCTAATAATAGGATAACGGATACAATTATAATATTAAAATGAAGTTAGAAAAACGTGATTACGTGACTGATTAAGCTTCATTAGATAGCTCTCTAAACGAACTAATTCCGACCGTATAATACGAATGATTTCCGTTCGGTGCAAGTTGCAAATGATAAGCGGTGACTGACATGCGAAAATTGAAATCAATTTTTGTTAAATAAGTATTATTGTCTGGAAATATGGAACGGTCTTTGTTATGAGCTGTTGGTCTAAAAAGCCGAGTTTTTGAAAGACTATACGAGTAAGTACAATATTCTGCTGTATTTCTTGGCAACTAAAATTCCTTTTGGATTAGATTACAGCCGATCGATTCACTAAAAATATCACCGTGAAAACTTTGGTGAAGTGAGCTAGAAGTGTGTTATCAATATCATACAACCCTAGGGATTTATCACGCTTTCAAAAACAAGGGATAATGAAAGGAGATTGAATAGATTTTCTGATGACCGATAAAATATGTATGTTCTAATAATAGGATAACGGATACAATTATAATATTAAAATGAAGTTAGAAAAACGTGATTACGTGACTGATTAAGCCTATTCGTCAAAGAATGCCAAAGAGGATCTTAATATTTAGCAACAACTGCGATAATGCGTGTAGACACCCAGATTTGAGACACTTTACATAGATAAAGCACTTTGTTTAAACAATTTGATAACCCTTCATCTTACCCAACTTTAATTAGGTAATACGCACGACGACTTATCAAGCTATACATTTCCAGAATAAGCTGACTTGTCATTGTACGAAAAGCCAATACAATACGAGGTCAGCTAAAACTGAAAATGTATAGTTTGATGCGGCGGCGTGTGTACCTATTTAAAAAAAATACCTATCATAAAAAGTTTTTAAATATAACGATCATTTTTTACGAGATTTAAGCCAGTCTTTTGAGTCTGTATATCAAGTTGGCATTGAGTATTAACCAAATGGAGGGCAATGGTCTATTAAGAACGTTACCTATTGATTTTAAGTAAAAAAAATAAAAATCTTAGTTCCCACTGCTGGGACACAGGCCTCCTCTCATCGAGAGGAAGTGGGCTGTAAATCTACCACGCGGGGCCAGTGCGTGTTAGTAGAAGTCACCATGTCGTCGGTTTCTTGGTTCTAGGACATACCAGTTTTCTTCACGATGTTAGCTGCTTAGTTTTATCTAAATATAACTAAGTAAAAGAATATTCGCCAGCACCTTTAGTCTATTATTTTAGACCACTAGCAGGACCTATTGTGTAACAGACAAATTGGAAGCACTAAACGAGCATTGAGCAAGCAGGTCACGAGGTATACAGCGATGCTCGTCCTATGAACCGACACATACTAATGTGCCAATTATGTATATTGATCACCGAATAATACGACGAGGAATGTGACAAAGTTCATTTTAAAACTTGTCGATCGATATTCATGATTTGAGAGGTCCCGTCCTGTCCAACAAGATAATTTGTTATATCATCATCGCTTCATTCGGACTTAGCGAAGTCAATTACAAAATATTTAATAACAAAACACCAAATAAATAATTAGTATACGAATTGGAAACGAAAGACTCAAAATTGCATTTTCGTAGATGACGCGAAGACGGGTTAATAGGATCTCCGATATGATTTGATAAACTGAATGCACCGCAGGCTGATTAACAAATGCAATTATATTGTCCTTGTTCTGTTTTAAATGCAGTTAGAAATTACTGCTCATACCATACCCTACAGTTAGAACTAGCTGAGTAAAACTGAAGTTTAATTAGTCCTCACTTGAATCAGCAGGATCTACCTTTTGTCCGTAGCTAGTACCTTATTTTCTAATAAAGTGTCGAGAAACGTCCCAAATTGTCTGCCAACGTTACAGAGACTTTTAAATTGGCTGCTAATGTTAACATCACCCTTAGGGAAACTATAGGTACCTATTGTATGTATTTTTATCACTACTTATTTCCTATAATTTATCTATTTTTCTCCTCCAGGCATGTCTAGAACAAGAAGCCCGCGTAGCAGAGCTCCGCTCCCTCGCCGCCCGAGTGGCTGCCGAGACCGGCTCTCGAGCCTTGCAAGCCGATGCCGATGCGTTGGCTCGGCGGCTGCAGCTGGTAGCTGGAGCCGTGCAGGCGCTGGCAGACCTCGGGGAGGCCAGACAGCTGGCCAGGGCCAAGGCTCAGCATGCGAAGGAGCAGCTGTGCGATATGAGACAGGTATGTGTGTTTTATTGAACGTGCTGTACGTTACGAATGCGCACTATTATTGGAATACGTTCCTATTCGGTATTGTTAGCCTTTTTATTATTTAATAGCCGTACCTAGACGATGGATATTTTGCAAAGATGTGTTTTTAGAGTTTATAACTCACACATTATATAGCAGCATGTCTCCTTTTTTGCATACCTAGTGTTGTCTTCGACACTGGGAATATTTAGATATACCTACCTATCACTACCAATGAGAAGCAGGGACAGCCTTGTATAGAAACCTATTGATATATTATAAAGCAACTTGGTCTTTGCAGTTTAGTACATATTTCAATTGCAACAACTGTAACAGGGGCCAGGACTACTATATTCGTAGCGCTAACTTTCGATAAAGATTTTATTAATGTAGCTATTTTTAGCTAAGTACCCCCTCAAGATTTATAGCAAATTTATCAGCGGCATACATAAATGATCAGGTTCATAAATTAAATTGTGATTTGTGATGCACTGTAGCGTGACAACGTCGTGATGGATGGCTTAACTACTGTTAGACTTGTGATAGATCGATAGGTCATACAAAATAATGTGATAGATATCAGATTGCCTCGTTGGGGTAGTGGACGCGAGCGCGACTCCTGAAAATAGGGCTCGATTTCCGTCGGGCAGTCTTATTTGGATTTTTCTTTAAGAAATTCTTAGCAGCAGTCCAGAGTCTAAATTTGTGCCCAGTTAATGACAATAGCGAAATCCTATCATGAGCGAAATGTAACTTCAAACTCAAAGCATTTATTTCAATTAAACCATTAACTGCGGTGCTATTCTGTAAAAATCTCACCGTGAAAACTTCGGTGAAGTGAGCGTGGAGTGAGCTGTCAATAGTGTAAATTCCTATCAAAAACAAACTCACTTCACCTATGTTTTCACGGTGAGATTTTTACAGAATCGACCGGCAGGCACTTTTGAATTGTCAAGAAGTCGGTCAGTCAGAAAATATGAAGCTAGTTGCCCATTCCAAAGCGTAGGTACCTACTACTAGGTATAATAATACCTTCCCTACTTTAAACATCTGCCTACCTTTTAGGTGATTTAACAGGGGATGATTATATGTATGTTGATGATGATAGATGTTGACAACATGAAATAAAGTACCTAATTATAGTTGGATCAGAAATATTTTTTATTTGTACAGCTGTGGTACCTTGATACCTTAACAAGGATCCCGTTATACTGCTCAGCATAATGCAACGTTACCTAAACGGCGTGTATTCGGCCCATATTCGATATCAACGCAATCTAACGGATAAAGACGAGTGGCTTCTTGAATTTATTAAGAACACATAGGCAGTACTCATTGCCCCTGTACTTTGTACCTACCGCTCATAACACTGCGATACGTTTATTGATTTGTTAGTAAATGCTTTGGTTTAAATTGTAGAATTGATAAAAGATGACACGATCTTGACATCGTGAAGAAATGTCCTAGAACCAAAATTTCGAAGACATGTGATATCTACCAACCTGCACTGGGCCCGCGTGGTGAATTAGGGCACACTCCCTCTCACCGAGTGGAGGCCTGTTTCCTGTAGATAGTCAGACAGATAGACTGTAAGTCAAGAAGCCCATTTTAAGCTAAAAGAATCTCATTGTATTAACATTATGGATATGATAATCAGATCGTTAAATTAATTTAAATAAGCTGACCTTAAGATAGCTCTGAAAAATATAAACAGTCCACAAAAAATGTTTTTTGCAGATAACATTAGACATTTAGGTCAATGACCGGCAAAAATTCAAGTGGTCGCGACCTTATTGATAAATTGTAGCAGAAATCAATTATTATTGTCACGCACGGCCGCCTAGAATCACAACCGATTGATCACGAGACAGCTTAGTGCAAAGATTGTAAATCAGTTTCTTTCGCAGATTCTGTATAATTTTATCATAAAATGCATCAGTTTTATGAGTAAATCTTCCAGTTCAAGTCTATTATTATTATATTCTCGCAGGTCGTTTGGCCCTTAAAACAATAAAGAAAAATTACGAAATTGTGTTTTCTCTTTACAGGACCTAACCCCCGTACACGAAGATGGTGAAATAGTAGAAGACAAATTGATCGCTCTTCGTGACAACTTAATAGCTCTCGGTAAGAGCGAAGCAGACATCGCCCCTGCGAAGGCTGAGCTCCCAGACATCGACCGAGACGTTTCAGACGAACACTCGATAGTCAGGATCCTAGAACTATGGCAGGCCATGTTCAGAGATACCTTCCTCCACTACCACAGGTTATCCACTGCACTAGTCAGGTCTGGAGACGCAGCCACAGCGCTAAGACTATGGCACGAATATTTAATAGATCTGCAATCGTTCTTATCTGGCTCAGTACCGGCTGACTACGAAAACCTCACAGAGCATAGAAGACTCTGCAGGGTGCACAAGAACCTTCTAGCATCACAGAGGTCAGTTCTGATGAACGAGAACAGAGAAACAAGGAATAGGGACTTAGCTGACAAGTTTGACACGCTGACGAACCTACACAATGAAACATTAGCCAGAATCGTTGAAAGACACGATGAAGTATGTACAAGGATCGCCGCATGGGATGACTACAGAGAAGTGTACACAGAGTTACTCAGGTGGCTCAAAGAAATGGAACGAGAGAAGGAAAAGCTCCAACTCAGATACGTTCACATTAAGAGGGTACAAAAAATACTGGCCAAGATACAGAATCTCTCAGACAAGGTTCCTGAAGGCAGGAAACAGTCTGACAAATTGCTAAAGGACCTAAAGAAAGTTCTCGAATTTACTGAGGAAGCCTACGGTGCATCTGTAAGGATGGAATACGCAGGTATCGTCAAGAGAGTCGACAACTTACAGGCAAGTCTTGACACCTGGAGAGATTTCCTCAACAGGATACTCGGCTTGATCAATGAATACGAAAATCTATCGAACAATGAACTACACAAACTATACTCAAAGACTCAAGACGAAATTATGTCTTACTCAGACGAGGATAGATTATCAAGGCCCCAACTTAAGAAGGCAATTGACAAATACTCGGACTTAAGAACAAAGATTGTGAAGACTGAAAATCAAATTGAAGCTCTCAGCGTAATTCAAGAACAACTGAAGGAATGTCTGAGTCCTCAGGACATAAGGTTAGTGAACCAGAGGGTGTGGCAGCTGCGACAACAGCGCGCCGACCTCGAACATCAACTGTCTATCATCATCCACCGACTACAGGAGAGGTTAGAAGTCTACACAATATTCGAGTCGCGTGTTACACGATTTGTTGAATGGATCAGCACACTCGAAACACGCCTCGAAGCCTCAAGCCAAAGCACGGAAATCGGAGCTATTGACCCTCAGGATCTCATCAGGAGGATAAACTCCGAAGTCCAAGCCGAAACCGCCTTGAAAGAACGAGAATTCGAATGGCTTACTGAAACTGGCTCCACCCTAGTCGACCTATCTAAGAAAGATGAAAAGTCTTACAGTAAAAATACATCTAAACAATTGAAGGACATACAAGAACGTTGGCATAAAATGCAAGAGACCGGAAGGTCGAGAATAGCAAAGATTAACGAACTCCTGGAAACGATATCTCAACTAGAAGAACGGCTTACTGAAATTAGGTTAAAACTACATTCCATAGAATCTAACTTATCTACATCTGTTGTATTAGAATACCTAACGACGAGGACTGTTGACGAGAAATTCAAGGATCGGGATGACATCCATAAGAATATAGAAAACGAAAGTGGAGAAGTAGGGGAGACCCTAAATCTCTGCGAGCTCGTATTTAACGACCCTGACGTGCTCAAAGGCAACTTTGACCTCCGAAACCTTCACACCGGCGTAGACATCGTAGAGAAGAAATGGAAGAACATCTGCGAGATGTCCGAATCACGAAAGAATGCTCTCAAAGAAATTCGCAAATCCGCTGAACTAGCCAACTCACTGCTACCTAAAGTTGAGAAAAAGCTCGACTCAATAGAAAGAAGAGTGGAAAAGATTGAGACTAGGAAGCAACGCGGTGAACCGGAAGACGAGAGTGTGTCTAAAACTGTGATTAAAGACTTGGAGAGTATAGAGGGAGATGTGAAGAGATTAGAAGATGCTTACAGCAGGATAGCTTCAGCCCGTGGGGTGGAGTTACGTGGGGCTGGTGCAGATGAGGCTGCGAGGTTGAGGGCCGCTGTGCGGCGCTGGCAGCAGCTGCGTGGGCGCGTGGACGCTGCTGGTGCGGACGTGCACAGGCAGTTCGTGGCGGCGCACGGGAAAGCAGTTGTAGCGCTCGCTGAAGCTGATGTAAGATTGACGAGAGCGCTGCATCTAGCGCCCACGCCGCTCGACAAAGTCAGCACTTTGAAAGAACTTGATGTGAGTATTTTACATATCTTTTTAAATATACTTGGACACACATATTCTACACAAGCACTGCCTACAATGATATCGCATTGTCAAACGTTAGCGACTACCGAAAATGTTTTACATGAAAAAATGCCATAAAAGTTTTCGTCGTAAAAATCTACTATCTTAAAAATACATTTCATTAGAAAACAGGAAGTCTCAAATTTCCCTTGACAGGATACATTTAAAAATTGTTGCTAAATGTAAATTCTGACCATACTTTTTAAAACGTCCATGTATTTAAACTGTTTCTCCTGTCTCCAGGGCGTCGAACAAGAACTCCTAGAATGCCAAGCGCTAGTAGAAGACGCAGACCGACTCGCGGCCGCAGTGTCCACGGTGTCGGGAGTGTCAGGCATGGTGTCCGAGTACCGCGCTCTGTTCGCAGACGTACGGACACGACTCGACCTGGCGAGAGCTGAGGTCGTCGGCGATGTAGATTCTGCTGTACAGGTAAGGAATCTGATGATTACTTTCTTAGGCCTGCTTGCGTCCACAAACCACTAAATGCGTTTAAAATTAAAACATCATTATGTTTTTGTCATATTCAAACGATTGACAGAAACGATGTTTTAAATTCGTTTAGAGCTAAACGTATTTAGTGATTTTTGGTGCAAGCGGGCCTTAATATGCTAATATAAAAGGAAACGCAGTGGTTGGTGAGCATGACCAATGTTTGGACGAGCCACCTTATGTATTCGTGATTCTTGTCAAAACATTTACAGACTTTACAGACTTACTGAATACCTATCACATCTCTAAAGTTTCGCCGATGAATTTAAAAATCAAGTTATTAATATCCAATACGATTTAAATCCTCTACAATTGGCTCGCATAATGAGTAATTATAGGAGATTATCAGCTCCAGCTGTGATCAGCGATAGACTATAATTAAAAACAAATGTAAATTAATATGACTTTCTTCTTTAAACACAGGTGGACACCCTCAAATGGGAAACAGACGCAGCCCTCCAAGTAGACACCCTTACGTCAAAGGAGACCTACCGAGCTGAACTAGCGACCGCCGTCAAAGAGACCTCGGAGGCCTTAGAGGCCCTCCGCCTGTCCCTCCACTCACAGCCCAACGACAAGGCGAGCAGTGATGAACTTGCCACTGCTGCCAAAGATATAGCCAAAGCTGGTGCCAAACCTGGACAAACACTGGAGCTGGCCAAACATTTGTCTGAACTCCTCCTGACAGAATGCGATGCGACGGAAGACGAGGCCATGCTCAAGGAAGTAGAATCTCTATCCCTGACTTATGAAGACTTACTCAATCAAGCGAAGAAACGGGAACTCCAAATTAATAACTTGAGGTGAGTTTCAATTCAAAGGTCAGAATGCACGCAATTATAGATCTTGGCTATCTGTAATTATGTGCGATTTTGGCATCTGGTGTAATTTGATCTGTAAGATTTGAATCTAACGGTTTTTTCGGACATTTCATGTAGATGACGGTGTATTGAATGCTTTTGTGTGATCAAGTTTTGATCTTGAAGACTTTTGTGTCTTGGAATCTACTTTTCAAAGTTTTTGGCCATATAAATCAAAGAACATTTTTTTATGAATCTTAATTTTTCAACAAATTCTTTGAATCGAACTTTCCAACTACTTTTCTACGTATTAAAAAAAAACAATTATTATAAAACTATCTATGCACAATTTTTTTTTCATTATTATTAGTATAGCACTGCTACTTTTTCTTCTTAATGCAAACAAAATCAAACATTTACTAGTCCTTCCCCGTGCCTTGCCTTCCCCTCCATTTCAGGAATGCATGAGAATGCTATTTTCTGCATAAATTTCCCTTGCATATTTGAGATGGCCCTTGTAGTCTGTATTCCTACATACAGACTCTTAGCAATAGTGTCATTACCTATATGAAATGTCCCTGTATTTTAAGTCTTCAATGTTGTTATTTGATGATTGTTCTATGGTAGCACTTATAGCACTGTTTGGCAACTGGTGACGGGGCTTAAAGCTGTTATAAAACAGTGGATACTGTATCGGTGACGTACAGTTGGCTACACAATCCAAATTATAAATTATGGAAAGAAGAACCAAAAATGTTTCAATGAAAAGTTGAAAGAACACTTTGGTATGAATTTGTGTGGCTGACTGTACATTATTTTTTTTGCATTTATATACAAATATAAAAGGTTTATTATTTATATCACTGAATCGATTTCATGATTTTAAAATAAGTGAACAGTACTTAGTTGTAAATAAAATAAAAGACTGATAAATCTAAGTTATACTCAAAATACCGTGGAGTGCACAGACTAGATGATAAAATCTAGATACGCCATGTTTTTCAGAGTCATACATTACACCTGTCATATCCACATTGAGTTCTTCAGATGTAGGAGTGCATTTTGTTGTTTTTTAAAACCCTTCAGTTAGTCCACATTCTACTCTATTTTTCCCAATTTAAATATTTTCAAAATTCCTTTATCACTGCAAACTTTTAGCACTCGATGTATTACGCCGTAAGGCATCTTCTACACTGGCGTATCAGTTTTATCACGGGTCGTGCCACGTGTGTAACAGCTTCCTAACCCGGCATGCTCTAAACACATGCGTTTTTTCGTCCTTTAGGTTGCCCCACTCAGCATCGTACGCGCTTACGTGCGAACAGTGAGTACTGCTTACCTAATATTTGTAGTTCTTATTAAATTCGGTACATTTCTGCTACTATGTTTTGGGATTATTTATTGTAGTTGGTTTTCATACTGTGTCTTTGTGTAGATTATTATCAGTAGTTTTTTAATTATAGTTTTAAGTAGATTGAAACCACGAACTTAATTTTAAGGCCCGCTGGCACCAAGAATCACTAAATACATTTAGCACTATACGAAATTAAAACATCGTTCTATTTCTGTCAATCGCTTGAAGTTTATAGAGACAGAGTGATGTTTTAAAAACGTTTAGTGCTAAAAGCATTTAGTGATGAGTGGTGCAAGTGGGCCTTAAATTCAGTTGAGCTAACGAGTTGCCCTATTTTATTTCTTAATCACTGCCATAGTGTAGCAGAAATGCATACGACATTGCATGATGTGATATTAATCAGTAGGTATTATAGTAGTTATTGAAATAATTACACTTATTATTTATTGGTGTATCTGCACTGCACTTTACACAGAGTTTTATATTATTAGCTTTATATTTTGGGAATATATTTTTTGTGTAGTTGTTTGTTTGTCTGTTTGATACCATTATTTTATGGCTAAAGTATGTATTTAGTATAAAAAAGCTAAAGATTGTGATTATGAAACCCAAAGTTTGGTTAGATGCTAACAAGAAGCTTATCATTTTAAATGCATAATGATTTAAAAAAATATGTTTTAAATATTGTTCTAGTCAAAATTTTGTTTGTCCTCTTTATGCCGTTTATAACATAATATATTAATAATGCTTAATACGTAGTCTCCATGTAACTGAAACCATTTACCCCCATTTAAATGAATTCAGTTTAAAGTTTTTGGTTCACGAACTTAATCAAAAGTTTCTGGTCCTAGGCACCATTGTTGCCTTAATGTCATCTACATATCATACATCTCCCACTCTAGCGAATCTGGCCAGCTGACATGCCCGCTGTGCTCGGAGCGCAACTGGAAGCAGCTGGACAACGACCTCTGGCGGCTGGAGCAGTGGCTGCAGTTTGCTGAAGCTACTGACGACGCGCGCACTGGACCGCCTGAGCAGTACGATGCCTTGGAGGATGTTATACAGGTACGAGATGTGATGTTAAAATAAATAACAGTCCGCTTGCACCAGAAATCAGTAATTGCGCTTAGAGTTAAACGTATTTAAAACATCGTCCTGTCTCTGTTTTATTCAAACAATTAACCGAAACAGAACGATCTTTTAAATACGTTTAGCACTAAATGTATTTAATGATTTGTGGTGCAAGCATGCCTGTGTAGGAAGGTCCATTTTGTTTTGTATACTGTTCTGTTTTTATAATATTCTCAAAGAAAAAAGAATTTGCTGTCAATCGCTAAATTGGTTCTACAGAAAGCTTATTTCCACATCTTCCAGGACCACCGAGAATTCCTTCTGGACCTGGACTCGCACAAATCGATCGTAGTATCCCTGAACGTGGTAGGGTCGCACGTGGCGGCGCACGCGCGCTCGGCGGGCGCGGCCTCCCGGGTGCGCGCGCGCCTGGCCGCCGCCAACGCGCGCTGGGACTGCGCCTGCCGCCGCGCGCACGACTGGCAGGCGCAGCTGCAGCACGCGCTGCTGCACAACCGGCAGTTCCACGACATCGTCGTGGAGTTGGTGGCCAAACTGGCCGCGGCCGAAAGGACCGTACGAGCACGAGAGCCGTTACGCCTCGGTCGAGCACCGGCGGAATTACAACGAGATTTCCGACGGTTCGCTGAATTGAGAGATGAGTTGAGAAGAGCAGAACCACGTGTCCTGGCCCTACATGAAGCTGCTGCACTATTAGCGCCGGGTGGAGGCCCACATACGAGATTAGCCGAGCTGCGTCTACGACTGCAGTCTCTGCGCAAGCTGTGTTCGGTGTATGCGCTGAAGCTCGGCGCGGCTCTGGCGCGACGACCGGCTGGAAGTACACACGCCCTTGCTGCTGCAGCCGCTACTCTGGCGCCACAGGTAAGAAATAACACCATCAGTATGAACTATAACTGCTGTAGTACACATAGCCCTATGGTGTGCTCACTTCAACCGCAGTAAGTCCCATTTTCACCACAAATCACTAAATTAATTTAACGTCAAACCTTTTTGAATAGGTTTTATTGTTGTATTCCTTGTTTCTTTCTATCAACCGGTTAATATTCACAGAGACAAAACGATGTTTTAAATTTGTGCACTAAACGTATTTAGTAATCAATGGTGCAATCGGGCCTGAAAGTAAATTATAGCATTATTTTTACATTTCAATTTAATTACTTATTAAATACCAACAGTGACATCATACCACCTTGTATACTACAGCAATAAACTTATTACACCCACACAACCAAAAGACGATTTTACAAAAAACTATAAGAAATAATTAAAATCAGAAAAATAAATAAATTCTAACATTGTATTTTGCCTCACCCACGCTTCACCTGCCACAGCACAGTATACCGGCAAACACTGAGCAAGCTTTGATTTTGTTAGAACACGACATGTAACACGAACTATAATGCGTATTGTAACTGTTACTACTTATAACAAGTTTACTGACAACTGATAGAACATAGAAAAACCAGTTCAAATAGATTTGATGAGATATTTTGATGAGATATTTTGATGATAGAGTTGATAATTGAATTTTAAATGCAAACATTACACTGATACTATACAGGGTACCGCCTAAACTCTATAAAAAACATTTAATGTTCAATTGGATTTTACTTAGGCAAACATAATAAAGTGAAATACTCAGAAATAAATACAATTCCACTGAAAGACACTGTCGTCCAATTAGGAACCCAAATATTTCAAAATACTTATTCATAAACAAAATTCAGAATTTTCAACGATCCCAATTAGAAATATTTAACTTATTAACAAATTCCTCAGTAAAAGTATCATAAATTTAACATAATGTAGACAACCCAACGTAAACCCCCAGTATTCTGTGTGGTGTTTGCAACACAGTAGGTCCTACCACGAAGTAGTCGCTTCGCACAGTATGTTGACGTATTTTGTTATTCGTAGCTTATGGAGGACGACGAGGATGAACTGTCGAGCTTGCAACTGCCGCCGCTCGACGAGTCACAGTAAGTACACCTGCCTAGATATACTAGTAGCGGTTGATACACTTTTGAGGGAGTTTCAGAATTTTCGGAACACGTATTTTGTGTACTTTAAGTATTTTACTGGGTGACATTTTCTGTCTATACAAAAAATGTAAAGCTGCAACGATGAGATATTTCTAAAAAGCAAAATAGAATACCTACTATGAAAAAAAATATTGTAACACCCTGTATAATCATAACTTGAAAGTTTCTACATGTTCTTTGATTGGGGAACCCCATTTGTGGATTGCTTGTTGCACTTTGAGTCTTTGATACAAATTGCAGCAATAAAAATAGATTTTATTTTTCCTTCCTTATTTAGTCAGAAGTGTATCATCGCTATAACATTGGTTTGAACGCCTAACCACCTCTTATTTTGCGTAACTGTTTTCTAATGTAGCCTAGACGTACTTTTCTATTATTATTTTTTTCCATTAAATTACTCTTATCCATCCAATGAATGATTTCTTAAAACTTTCTTCTTAAATGATTTCTTAAGACTTTTTTATCTATCTTTCCTACTTCATTTTTATTTCCCTACAACACGATCATACAAATAGGTTATTTTACAGTTGAAGTTTATTATTGTACCTACTTACCACCTTAATTTTTTTTTCGGTTCACTCGCAACGTTTATAACAAATCCGGTCCCAAGGACAAACAAATATGACAAGGATCGAAGGACCAATTTTTTTCATAAATTTTTCCTCTTTAAATTACCTACTGCTTCTTCTTTTCGAATCGCTGCTGATACAATATTCGTCTAGTTAACTAGGTTACCTACTAAGCTTCAACTGCAAAAGTGCCTGAAAACTTTCAAAGCAGGTATTAACAGTATTATTTCCGTTCACAGACCGGTAGTAGATGAAGAAGAGGACACGAGCGAAGAGGGCGCGCTCTTCGGCATGGGTCGCGGCCTGCGCTTCGTGTGCCGCGTGGCGCGCGCCTCGCTGCCCTTCCAGGCGCTGCTGCTGCTGCTGCTGGGCGCGGCCGCGCTGGCGCCGCACGCCTCCTCCGACTGCCGCCGCAACCCGCTGGCGCTCGACCCCGTGCTGCGCTACCCGGACGGGCCCCCGCCCCTGTGAGCGCCGCAACCCGGACCCCACGCCCCGCCACACACAGCGCGCCCTCCCTACACAGCGCCGCGTGTGGTGGCTCGTGACGTCACTGGACCTCCCGCCCCACCGCTGACGGCGCCTCCTCCACATACCGCGCCGCTCGCGGTGGGTCGTGACGTCACCACCGCGCCATCGAACACATTCCATCGAGCCGCCCCGCGCCCCGACATAATGTATCATTCGCATCAGCGCTACGTTACTTAATTATTAGCTAGTAAGGACTGTTTATAAAACGTCGAAAATAAAGCCTTTGCATTGATTCAATTTGTGCTTTTATTTTACATATACTTCTTATGTACACATCTTACACATAAAATAACTAACATGATAATAGTTCATCTACAAACCTGCACTTCACTGTTCAAAGCCAGAAGCCTGATATTTTCCGTAATAAACTAGCGATACCTATTGTAACTACCACAATATAAAGTACACACACAATCACCACTCTTCCCTTTTTACTTCAAAAATGCCTGAAACAAATATTAAAAGTTTATAAACTGAACCAAGGGTCGCTTATAATAAAATAAAATATTAGAGAACTGGTTCTTTCTGATCATTTAAAAATAAATCTTGCTATCCTGAGGACCTGTTCTACAATATCCGGTTCGGCACCATCTCTACTTATTATATAACCAAATTGTTGTTTGAAATTACCCGCCAGATGATTATTATGAATTTATCAAGAAGTGGTGATCTAAGCTACAAACATCTATTGCACTTCAACGTGTCACTGACTCTGGCAGGGCCACTATCAGGGATTTTAATTTTGATAACAACAAAAATTTGTCGAAATTTGTCACCAAATGTCAGAATTTGTCGGTCACTGGTTCAAAAGATATAAGGGTTTATAGGTGGCCCATCTGGAGAGAATCTCCCCAGCAGGGCCACATTTATATCTCAAAAACTAGGGCACCTAGCGAAGATCTGTTTTCTCCCAAATTTTGTCGCCAATTAGTCGGACTCGGAATCAATCGCCAAATATCAGAATTTCTCGGTCAGTCGTTCAAAAGATTTGTAGGTGGCCAATCTGGAGAGTCTCCCCAGCAGGGCCACATTTATATCTCAACAACTAGGGCACCTAGCGAAGATGTGTTTTCTCCCATAATGTGTCGCCAATTAGTCGCAATTTTTCGCCTTATTTTGTGTATTTTATCTATGGGCCTTAGGTGCCTGATAATAAAACGATTATTATTATTAGCGTTAAATGGTGCAAGTGGGCCTTAATGAATGGCATAGCCACCAAACTTCGTAGAAAAAGCAACAACAACAAGATCATTTGACTTACTAAGACAAATAAGGGCAGCTGGTCTTAGTCCTCATATAGGAATGTCTCCGTCGTGTGCGACGATGCGTCCAGTTGGCGCAGTAGCTGCCCCCGGCTGCCACGCCCGCGCTCGTGCTCGAGCCAGGCTGGAGCTCTTCATGGCTCGAGACAGGACTCGGCTGGAAACCAAAATGGTAACCTGTCATCTTTCCAAATGGGTGCCAACTACAACACAGATACACTAAGGTGACTAAGGCCTGCTTGCACCACGAATCACAAAATTCATTTAACGCTAAACGAATTTTAAACATCCGTGCTGTTTTATTCAATTGTTTGAAGTTGGCAGAGATACGTATATAATAAAATACGTTTAGCGCTAAACGTATTCAGTGGTTTAAGGTGCAAGTAGGCCTTAATATGCTGGCCAGCGGGACCCCATCTGTCTGTCTATCTGTCACAGTGCGATAGCTTTTAACCGTAATTTATAGGTAAGTAGCCAGTTGAAAATTTCATACAAGAAGCTGTGGGAGTAGCCTAGAGAGAGGTAATGACATTGAAATAGTAAAATCAAGGTGTAATTTTAACAAAAGCTATCTCAAACAAATGACTGTATGACACAGCTGCACAAACATAATACTTTAAAGAAAGTTATTTCAGAAGACCTTGATTGAGTTAAAATAAAAACATTTTGCAGGATAACAGCAAAATATGCTTTCATTTACATACAGGTGGAACGCAGTAGTTACTGATGATAAAATATCTCAACTCAAACTACTTATGTGTAGTACCTACCACCATGAGTTTGTATTTGTTGCATCTACCATTACCTACTTTCATGTTATAATTTTTTTATCCTTGAGAACCTTAATACAGGTTTATACCATGAATAAATTTTAAATAGGTAGATAAATAGTTCTTTAATGTATGTGTGGTCGGTACAATTTAATAACTATAAATGTAATGTAACAAAAGAGGTACATAAGTAACAAATACGGCATGAGGGGAATCGCGGTTTTGTACAGTTTCTATTCACTAGATGGTGCTTTACATTTACGTCACGTTTCTGAATCGCGGTGTTAAGAATCTCCGACGTTGAACGACCCTCGTGAAATTTTGTAAAGAATTCATACTTACCTGGCATAGGGGAAACCGTGATCACTTAGGCGGTTCCCCCAGGGCGAGGCCTTCCCATTGCACTGCGGTTGGGTTGACCCCTGCGATTATCCCTAATGTGGATAACTCGGATGCGTTATTTTTGGTAGTGAGGGACTGCGTTCGCGCTGTCCCTCTCGGAATCCCCTATGTTATTAATTATTATAATAATTTAAACAAGAGACCGTTACGTGTGCAAAAAGCAGTTTTGATAACAAAGGTTACTTTAGGAGGGTCAATTTGTGTCGACTGCATAAACCAACACAAATTGACCGGTTTGCAGTATAACGTTTCGTATTGCGGCGAACAGCAGCAGCCCGGAGTTCGCTAGTTGGTATTAGAGCCTGGTAACCACAGAGTACATTATTATTATTATACTGGTAACTAAAGACAAAAGAGTAGGTATGTAAGTGATAAATGATTTTATTTTTGTAAGTAGATTTGTACAAAACACTTTTACACGTCAATCATGTCTTTTTTTAAACTAAATGAGGTCGCGAGAGATGGGAGGAGTGGAGGGAGGCCTTTGCCCAGGAGTGGGTCAGTGCAGGCTAATTAAAAAAAATAAAATAATTAGGTCAGCGTTTCCTATCTGACTGCTCTGAGAAGAAAGGCCGAAACAAACTCAGAGGTCACAGTCTCTTTTAAAGTCCAGACATAATCTTGGTCAGGTTATATACAGTGTGAGTCTTCATAATGTGCACATAACGAAATGAGGGAAACATAGCTTAATTTTATAGACGGAAAAAATATTTGAAAAAATAAAAAAAATATTTAAAAGGATCTTTACCTGCTAAAGTATGGTGATTGCAAGGCCTTTCTTTAACAGTTGATAGGAAATGTTGTGATTGAGTTATAAACATGGTATTTTTACGTTTAGATATCTGATACGATGGAGAATAATTTAAAGTAGTCAAAAAGGGTAGGTAATCGGGGTTTTTATTGAGTAATTTTACAATTATTGTAAAAATTTATGAAAAAATATCAAATTTTTGTTAAAAAAAAAACAATATTCTCAATTGAGGGGCCATTGTTTACACTGGGGTCACAGCAGCGAAAAATAATTTAAAAAATGCTACAATATATATTTTTTTTTTATATTTTTTCCGTCGATAAAATTAAGCTTAGTTTCCCTCATTTCGATATGTGCACTTTATGAAGACTCAAACTGTATTTAAGACCATGTAGATCGATGTCTGAGATGGCCTTTTGAGGAAAGAACCACACACATTGAGAGGACCTGTCCAGTCAGTGCACGCGTTTGTCAGAAATCGTGCAGCTCAACTCAAGAATTATGGAGCTCAACGATTCGACAAACAATACCAAAGAAAGGACATTGGGGTAGGCCACATAAATTACTCATACTGCCAGACCATGAAAAATCGTTTGGAAAGCAAAAAAAGTTTATTTGACTCTATGACTGTACCAATTTTCGAGATAATCGAAGCAAGCAGTAAAATACTTTTTACGTTTTTATTCAAATTAGTTAATTAAATATCGAACGTTTTATCAAGTTCATAAATCAAACGAATGAGATTTTTTTATAAGTACCTACAAACGATTTCCTCCCTTTTCACCCCCTTCGAGGTCGTAGAATTTCCAAAAACCTGTACCCGTGATATAGTTAAGAGTAAGTACATACCTGTTACCGGTCACCGTGTAACCGGTCGAAGTGGAAGTGCTTGGGGGAGGCCTATGTCCAGCAGTGGACGTCTTTTGGCTGAAATGATGATGACATACCTGTTGCGGCTGTTGCACGGTGAGGCTCCCGACCAGCACGGCGCGGCCGGTGCCGCCACAGTCGCCGCGCAGCACAGCCTCGCGCGCGCTCGTGCGCAGCAGCTGCGTTAGCACCACTATCAGGATCTGACAACAGACATGAAAATTTATAACTGGTAGAAAGAAGAAAAACTTGAAGTTTCGACTAGTAGTTTTGGACTAGTCACGAATAGATCTAGACTAGTCAAGACTAGCTTCGGACTAGTCACGACTAGTTTTGAGATAGTTTCGTATTAGTCATGACTCCTCGGACTAGGTGACTAATTTTGGTCTAGTTATTACTTAGTCACGTCGAACTAGTTTCATAAGAGCAAGTTAATTCGATCCTGTAGATTGTAATAACTACAGCACAAGCACAACTTCCTTAGAACGGGAAAACGAGCATTTTAAAGCATTGCAGAGCCAAAAGCGCGCGTGTGAGCGGCGCGCGCACCGCCTCCATTCAGCCGCAGATGCGCAGCGACTAATGTAGGACTAGACACGACTAGTTACAACAATACAACTCACTTGGAACAGAAAGACGAGCATGTTGAAGAACTGCAGCGCCAGCAACGCGCGAGTGAGCGGCGCGCGCACCGCCTCCACGCAGCCGCGCGTGTGCAGCGACGCCGACAGCAGCGGGGAGGCTTCCGACCACACCTCGCGCCATTCCGACTGGACACCACAATGTTGAGTCAGGTGAAAATGTGATTGATCCAGTACCGGCGTTAGGGTAGGGCGCGGTTGGACGAACGCCCAGGACGCCAGACAGATACTTGGGGAAATATCATAATATGTTCAGAAGAGGCACCTTGGAGTTGGAATGCTCGAGCTTGGTTTGCTCGCTCTCGCAACCTAAATTATCTTAATTTACTCTAACTTTTCTGCACAAGCCGAAAAGTTATTCCTATTTCTATATCACCTAGGGATTCCTACTTCTAGTTATGCTAAAATTAGTGTTTCACCTACCTTCGCTCGCTCTTGTATTCCTAAGTATTTTTAATAGGTACTCAAATATTTCTTAAACTTCTCAAACTCCTTCTTCTGTACGAATTGTCAAAAGAAAACCTAAGCTTGGAAGGGTTAAAAAAATTTCGACTTCTTGCATCCTAGATACTTCCTTTTCCCCCTATTGAACAAAAGCTAACATTTTCGCCTCTCTGTTCTCCAAGCCGCGCAGTAATCTTACAGAGCGCCGGTAGTGTGCCGGATGTTGGATATTTGAAGATGAATGATGTAAAAATACCCATAACCGTCATCTATGCACTTTAAACATCAGACTGACAAACTAACAGACATGTTTGAAAATGGAGGTCTATGTATGGTGGCTGTTACCTGCTGCAAGGGGTCGTGGTAGCAGGGCGCGAGGACGCGCGGCGTGCAGCACGAGTACGGCGACACGGGGGGCAGTACCTTGCCGTCTGCGCCCGCTAATCTACAGCAAATTATTATGTTAGAAATGATAGACCCAGCAGAAAAAAATATGGATTGTATTTTTAAAATAAAACAAAAAATATCGGTAGTGTGTCTAGCCCGCCCCGACCCAAGCTCGAGCCAGCCCGCGCCGGTCAGTTTGAATTCGTCCCTAAATAATCTTGATCCGATCCAGCCTGTCCCTTGATGCTCTCCCACAGCGACACCCTATATCGAGGTCCGTACTGGAGTACGGACCTCGGTATAGGGTGTAAGACCATGAATTTTAACATTTTTAATACAAAATTAATCAATTTATCAAATGCTCAAAATGAGTCCCATACTGTTGAATATTACTATACTGTTAATTACGTATCTCTTTATCATTCACTTAAAATAGAATAGGGAAATGATGCGTACCTACTTCTCAAGTGGGTACATTTATTAGTAATAGAGATACTTATGATAATGTCAGACTGTCAGTTGTATGTCCTTACGGCAATGTCAGCTTTTCATTTTTCTGAACCAAATTTCACATCAAATCGCCTCTTTGCTTCAATAACGTGATAAGTCCAACAATTTCAATTTCCAAGATAACACATTATTGAAGCAAAGAGGCGAAATGTTAAAATTCATGGTCTTCCTTTTATTTCTGACACTACGTTATTTGGCAAAAAATAATCCTTATGATGAAGCCTTTCGAGCGATATGATAAAGCTACAGGGTAATTTTTTTCTCGTGTAGCGGGTTCGATTCCCGATTCAAACATGTAATTATTTAAAAATCTATGAATGCAGTTTAAATTGTTTTTTAAATTAAAATAATGTCTTCTTTCAGTAAAATGTTCCATCTACAATATTCAAGGTACTTTCCCTCCATGTGGCATAGCCGTGGGACGCCCTGTATATAAGACATCGACAGGCTAGTCCCGGTTAAGCCGACAACCAACTACTACATCAAAAAAATGTGTGCCTAACCTGATCCTATTTTATTTGAGTTTTCAAATATTGATACCCATTACGTGTGTAGTTTCGCTAGCTAAATTTGAGCTAACTCACTTCATGACTAGGTCTGATCCCTCGTTTAGGAAGTCCATGTTGATCCAGGGGATTTCGTGCCAGTCTGTTGGCTTGTCCGCTCCACAGCAACTGAGCTCTACCTGCATTACAGAAAATACCTATACGTACAGTTAAACCAGAAAAGTTATGCGCTTCGGTAGTCAATTTGAAAAACAAAACAAAAGAAAGAAAACCTTGCGAATGAACTTGAAAATGAATTTCAATGTTAGCTTTAGCCGTGAAATCGTACCTATTTTAGAATATAGAACTTCTACCTGCATTGTATCCAAGAGCGCTTTCCACGTCGGTTCTGTGAGATATTGTGTGATTCCGATACGTAATGACGAAGACAACTCCTTCATTAGAGCCTGAAATAAATAATGAAAAATAAAGTATAATACGCGTAAGTTACACCATATAACATCTTCCAGTAAAAGGCCCGTCAAAATCGGTACAGCCGTATCGGAGATTAGCCGGAACAAACACAAAAGTTTTAAAAATTGTTTTTTTGCTTTATGTACACCTTAAATAAATATTTTCGTGAAGTCCACTGATTAATATGCCAAATTAAAGCTTACTAGTAAGTAGGTACCTACTACGAGTCTCTGAGCTAAGCCGCGGAGAGGCAGAAGAATGGACATGGTGAAACTAACATTCAGAATAATAGGCGCTAAACGTATAACATCGTTCTGTTTCTTTCAGTCGTTTGAAGATAACAGAGACAGAATTATGTTTTTAATATGTTTAGCGCTAAACGCATTTAGTGATCTGTGGTGCAAAAGGGCCTATAATACCTAGGTACCGCAAATTCATAAAGTCCGCAAAATTCATAATTTGATTTGTTCTTTAAACTTTAAACACATAACTTGTGCACCTACTTATTCATTGAATAAAATACGAAAATTTATGACTTATGTTCTTGAAACACGAAAATTAAAATCGGTTGATGATATTCTGCGAACCTTCAAAGTCCCCCGACACGCCAAATATACCAGCATGCCATTAGCTGCGACCAAGGAGCCGCTGACCATCCACACACTGCTGACCAGGGTGGCTCGCTGCCAATGCGGACACTTGAGCAGTACGGCGATGAGGCGCAGACCACCCGTGTAGTGTAACTTCATGCCGTACGCTTGGAACAGGATCAGCCCGTAGAGAAGGACCACTGTCACCTGCAATTATTGCCCATTGAAATGTCAAAGGATACGGTCAGTCAGAAAGATGAAGCAAGTTGCCCATTCCAAGGCGTAGGGAATATGTTACGGAGAAGAACGGGTAAGGGCTCCATGGACACTCTTTTGATTTATAATGTTACAAAATATTGGTTACACGTTTACATCATTAATGTTGTTTTTCAGGAAAAGGAAGGATTGTTTGAAGAGAAAAGGAAGTGAATGGCCAAGTTCAAGATGTCCTTATGTCCTTTTTAGGTTACAAAAATAGCGCCGGTAAAGTTTCAATTTGACTTTGAAACGACACCGAAATACCTACTATTTATCGCGAATCTTGGTAAAAAAAAATAACTTAGATGTCTCTATAATATGAACGATGTAGGATTTAAATTCAATGAGAAGTAATCGAGTAAATTGATCTATATAAATGGTTTAACCTAAGTCCCTTAGCCTATGGGGTTAGGGATTTTTAAGCTGGACTTAGGGTCTTTTGACTGGACTTAGCGATTTTAATAGATAATATTCTGGACTTACGGGGGCATTGTTAACCAAAAAATATAGTGAATAATTGCGTGACGGTTGACAGGGGAGAATGGAAGAAGAAAACGTGTTCCATCGACCCCAAGTAACATGGGATACGGGCAGGAAGATGCTTTCTTTTTCTTACCTTATGTATATGCTTGAGCAGCTGCATGACTCTCAGGCTGGTGTTATAGCAGAAGATAACCATGCACAAGGACACCACTAGCTGGGCGATCAGTAGCGCGCGCAGCACTCCCGCAAGCCGCGCGCGCCCGTCTCTACTGAACGTGAACACGCCCCACGCCATCCAACATTTTGTTGGAGCATGCTAGCTGCCTCTGTGGAAATTATTCCCGATTTAATAATTTTGCACATTACGAAGAGAGCCGGTGTGAACAATAAGGAAGTGGCCACACTTATCGACGCGAAATCGGCTTGAGCCGGTCAGAAAGAGCTTTATGTCTAAGTATGCAATAAAAGCGTAAAAGAAGTCACTCGACACGTTTCGGTTCGAACGACGTGACTCAACAAGTTGACACCCCTTCAGATGTGGTGATACGTGATCGGTTCAAGCCAATTCCGCGTGGCAGAGTCATCACTCCCTAACGCTCAACATTTTCCTCGCCTCTTTCCTCAAAACTCGCGGTTAAACTCATCTAAGATCTATCTACAAAATATCCAGCTGATCACGGATAGCTTTGGTTAAAGTTAAACCAATTTACAGCATAAATCACCTACAACCCAAAAGTGTTAAAACTTGTTACCCGAGTGGTCTCAACCCCTGCGCTGATACCGGTCGCCATCGACTCCTTAAGGTGAAAGCGCCAGGGTAGCCCGCGAAATTCATTTTTTTTTAGGTTTTTTGCAATTTGCTGGTCAGTATTAAGTTGTACGATGACCATGTAATCCCCAAGAATGACTATTTCATGAAATCTTGACATTTGGGGATTACATGGTCTTAGAGAGTTGTATTGATGACTTTAATGATTATAATTCTGTAAATACACACATCAAAAGTGTCTAGGGATCAAGCATTTTTATGCGGATTTCTTGAGATTGAGATGTGGCTTTGTAATAAATTTATGATTTTATAAATTTATATGGATCCTTTTTGGTGCATTTCATAATTTGAATCAGGAACTGTGAATCAAATTCGAGTAAAAGATGAAAATCAGCTGTCAATATTTTCCCTATAAAAACATACAACGCATTGAAGACATTATTAGTGCTACTGTTTCCCTACTACTGATTAAAACCAACGTTATTATGGAGCGGCGACGTCATTTAAGCAGGGAAGAAATGCTCAGAGCCGTGGGAATGATAGAAGCTGGTTCCCGGCAACGTACTGTGGCTTTAGCTCTGAATACAAGTCAGAGTGTTATCAGTCGACTTTGGACACGTTACCGAAGCACTGGTACCGTGGCTGAGCGCCATGGAGGACGGTATCGCTGCACCACACGGAGACAAGACCGATACATTCAAATCTTAACTCGAAGAGCTCCAACAATAACCGCCATGATGTTAGCCGTGAGGCTTCATCACTCTTCAGGGAACTTAATTAGCGACCAAACAGTCAGAAACCGCTTGCATGAAGTGAACCTTCATTCCCGAAGACCGCTACGGGTACCACCTATAGCAATGCACAATCGTAGGATTCGATATCAATGGGCTCTTGAACACAGAAATTGGGCAGAAGAACAATGGCGTTTCGTGTGCTTTTCTGATGAGTCTCGTTTTGGTATGAGACCGGATACAAGACGTATACGACACTGGAGAACCCCTGGACGCCAACAGCGATTAAAATCCTGCCAGGAAGTCCATCCTTATAGTGGTGGAACCATCATGGTATGGGCGGGTATTTGGATCGGCGGAAGAACTGAGTTGATTTGGATCAGAGGCAACCTCAACGCTCAAATTTATGCTGAGACGATTGTATCAGACGTCATCGTTCCTTTACAAGTGCAAATCGGTCCCTTATTTCAGTTAATGCATGATAATGCACGACCGCACACCGCAAGAGTTGTAAGACAGACTCTCGCCGCAGCTAACATCAATGTCCTGCCCTGGCCTGCTCAGTCGCCAGACTTGAACCCGATTGAGCATGCATGGGATATGCTACAGAGAAGAGCTCTGCCGAATATGGAGGGTATCCAGTCGCAAGAAGACCTTTTTTTGTTGTTGCAACGAACATGGGCGGCCATTCCACAGCGTGATTTGGATGAACTCATTTTGAGTATGCCAAACCGATGTTCTTGTGTTGTTAGTGTTCGCGGTAGAAACACGGATTATTAATTGTTTAAGTTACCCAATAAAATTTTAAAGAAAACTGTTATTTCAGTCTTTTTTTCGAACTTTTGTGTTAGTGGTTCAAATGTCAAAAATCCCTTTATTAGGAAAATGGCAAATTTCTTTATTAATGCAAAGGTGACTTGGTTTATCGTTACTGTGACAAACGGAAACACTTTATTTGATGAATCCTTAAAGAAAATTTTAATTAATATCAATCAGGAGAAAAGTTATTGCAAAAATATATGTTGATCCCTAGACACTTTTGATGTGTGTACATATTTGTTACGACTTACGACCGAGAATCATATTTTAATCAACGTACAACTTCGTTAAATAATATAATTAATTAATTGATAATTACGAGTAATTGGACAGATAATTTTATTGTAGGTATATAATAGTAATTTTCATTAAATAATATTTGTTTTAAGTATTTAATTTATTGACATTTTTAATTACAGATATTGACATTTAAATTTATTTCAATGACATTAGATTTTAAGTAGGTATTGACATTAATTTTATTGATTGACATTTTTTATTTTAATTATTAACATTTAAATTTACTGTATTGACATTTATACTTTATTTTTTGTTAATTTTTATAATCGGACAATTTAAAGTATTGAAATGCATGAATGTTATTTTGGTTTGGTCTGTTTCTTTTTTTTTTTATATTTTATTTATTTTAATGTTGCGTTTGCATTTTGGGTACGATGTGAAAATTAATGACTATATTGAATGTAATTTGCACGCTTGCTTGCAGGCAGAATACAATAACTTTTAGGCTTTAAGATCTTCCCCAAATGAACAATGTATTTTCTGGCAAATAAATATTTGAATTTGAATTTAATACTGACCAGCAAATTGCAAAAAACGTAAGAAAATTTGAATTTCGCGGGCCACCTTATAGCTTCCCCTTAAGAGCCTATACTACCTCAAATGGCTTAGCATGATCCTCCGTTATGTCGAAAATTCCGCAGCATTAATTTTGAAATAAATATATGCTAAAGATGAGGATTAATGTAAGGTCTTATGTTAGACGAAAACACGATTCCATAAAATTTTCTCGATAGAAAAAATTTCCAAAGTTACCTCCAAACCGAACAATAAACCGCTGGTATTCAAAAAATACTTCAAATTAGATCATGAAACTTTGCATACTAACTGAACTAACTATAAAGCAGGTCTTATGTTAGTTAGTTTTTTTTTATTACCTTTATTTTCACCGTAAAAAGTAAATACCTAAACTATTGGCGCTGCCTCCCGCCCAGCACCGCACTCTGTCTCGCTTTCACACAGTCCGCGAGCAGTATCGTGCGAGCGAGATAAAGAGTGAATTTTAGCTGAGGTAGTATAGGCTCTTAAGTACCGCGCGCTTACGTCACAGTATAAAGATCATACTCAAGTTTAGGTACTTGCGTGTTGTATGTACTACAAATACTCCTCCGACAGAATGTGTTATTTAAACCTAATGAAAATGCGAATCGTACAACCCATATTTGAATATTCCTATAAATTATTATTGAGCCTCCTTGAAGTAACCGTAAATACAAAGTTCGCTCTATGCTTGGTCACTCAAAGCATGCTTAAGTAATGCACCGTAGGACTTTCTGTAGACATAGCTAAATAGAACTAGAACTTCGGCAGATATCTAAATACATACCTACAATAAATATTTAGCTCCGTAATCAAATTACCAAGGGGTCGAGTTCTTTTCAGGCCGCCAAGAATGACCCAGGACCAACATACCGATATTTGGCGCCAAGCCAGGATGAGACAACTATAAGATAGCTCGCGGTCCTCATCATTGAGGGACCGAGTAAAGGGAGAATCACCTTTGAAGTAACATTACACTGCAATCGCGAATTCCTTCACCATCACCAAAAGCACTCGCGGTGGGTTTGACCGTTTGTTTAGCTGGATTTATTCCTGTTTTGGAGATTATTCACCCGAAATTAACTGAACAAATATAAGTAGGCTTTAGAACTTAAGACAAACGGTAGATACACTCTTGCTTTAGTATTAAATTAACATGGCAAATCATAAATTATTTAGTGATTTCTCCGGAAAATGACACAAGGTTGACGCTCCATTACTGTAACCATAACCCAAGTCTCGTTTTGCGTAAAAAGTTTCCTGAAAATAGGTCAGTAGCATCAAGATAGTCAATGATTGTTGATGGTCAAGCAATAAGGCCGCTCATTGTACCTATGTTTTGTAATGTTTAATTTTTTTTTTAAAGTAGCTATATTTACATAATCAGACTATTAATGTTCCCACTGCTAGGAAACAGGCCTCCTCTCGGTGAAAGGGAGTGGGCCGCAATCAACCACGCGCGCTCAGTGCGGGGTTGGTAGTTGTCACATGTCTTGAATTTATGGGTAGGACATGCCGGTTTCCTCAGAATGTTGGCGATGAAATAATTTACACAAAGGACCTACTAAAACGTCTGTCTGGGTTCGAACCTACTCGTAAGTCGCGGCCGTTACTACTGGGCCACCACAGCTCCAAATATATTTACCTTCTTAAAAATAAATAAATGGTCTTAAGATTGTACCAGTAACAGCACGCAGTAGGTAGTAGCAGTAACGCTGGGCGGCGCAGGCTGTTTTCATACTTTTTGCCAAATCCGTGCGAAGTGGCGCCGACTAGTAGGCACTTTTCGGCGCTTATTGGCGACGGTTCGCACTGATTTGGCAAACAGCGTTTGTCGGCGTTGCGCTAGCATATCGGTGCCGATTACCTCCCAGTATTACCTACGCACCCTAAGAGTTTGAGAGGGGGAGCTTTTTCTTTAATACCACCTAGTTTAAAAAAAAATACATTTTCGGTGACGCGGTGTGGTTTTCAGTAGATCTCGTTCAGTCCAATGAGGCCATGGACTCGGGTACGGTGATAATTTAACTATTGAATAAGTCTTCTTCGCGTGGACTTCTGAATGTGTAAGGAAGGTAAAACAATATCTATCTATTCAATGGCCTAACCTGAATTCACGGGGCGTGTTTATACCCCTCAACGTTACCATGCAACGTTACATCGATAATTCATTCAGACTCTTTTTTACCATCTAAGCTACTGGCCGCACATAAAAACCCTTAAAAAAAAATAAAAAAATGGCGGGAACCTTTCAAAAATTGTGTCATTCTATTGTTTTCTTCGAAAAACATAGATTGTCAAAGAATTGAAGATATTAATTTTCTCGTAATTTATTGTGTTAATTAAGTTGCTGAGTAGTTAATTAGTGTTATTAGTGGATAGCTATCGCCAAAATGGCGGACGAGGTGCCAGACGCCGCGCAAGACGCCGAACAAGACACCGCGCAAGACGCCGCACCAGATGCACAAGACTCCGCACCAGATGCGCAAGACACCGCACCAGTAGCGGAAGACGCCGCGCCAGAAGTGCAAGAGGCGGAACCCGTGAAAGTAAATGCGAAGGAGACAGCTGTAACCATCGCGGAGCCGAAGAAGCGGCCCAAAGTCGCGTGGAGCGATGACTTGAGTCATGATTCTGAAGAAGACAGAGGTAAATAACTTCTTTGTAATAAGAATAATTCCGTTGTCAATTAGTTTGCCAAGTAGAATTTTACTCAACTTTTATAACTTTTGAATTTTGTTAGTCAACTCTTTACCTATAACTCTTAATTACAACAGAAAAGAATCTAGGCATCCTATTTCAAGAGTCATCTTCTGCCTAACCTTTTCCCAACTCTGTTGTGCTCGGCTTCCAGTCTAACCGGATGCAGCTGAATATCATATTTTATATGGAGCGACTGCCTATCTTACCTCCACAACCCAATTACTGGGTAATACGATACCCCTTGGTAAGACAGGTTGTCAGACTTTCGGGCTTCTGACAACCCGTAACGACTGTCAAAGATCCACGAATGACGAGACACGGAGGGGTCTTGGTATGAAGATGGTCACTCATCCACGGTCTTTACTTACCCTCTTCCAGAACGCGAACGCCTCGCCCAACTCGAACGCGAGTTAGCCGAAACGCCCGTAAAACCAATATATGAACCCGAAGAACTAGAGCTGCTGGTGAGCTACATCATGAAAATGACAATACTCTACGATCTTCGTCCTGAGGACTGGACCGAAAGCACGAAGAAGGTCATTGAAGAATGGTTTCTGGAACCTAAGAGCACGGTTCTCTGTATCTATTTCAAAGGAGACAATCTCAGAGCTGGTCACGATATACCTACAACTCCTGTTTATGACGTGTCATTTTTCCTAAGGCCCCCGGACTATGTCTTCAAGGTTGAGTCGTTTCATGATGAGATCGTATTCGGGACGTTCAGGGATTCTATTGAAGCGAATGTAATTCAAATTTTGGAATACGTTTATGCACCATATTTCTTCGCTGTTACTGCATGGCCTGACAGTAAGTATTGATTGTGGGTCTATCATAATCTTCTGATCTTACAAACTAATACTACTTACAACTATTTCTGTGGTTAGGTCCAATATATAATGCATTCTTTTTTTCCAGGCGTTAAAAGCGAGTTCTGCACCCACATCCACACATTCATGTCTAAGTTAACTGACATGTACTATAAGATGTTAGGCTTAACCGTCCTATACATACCCCGGGAGGGCCAAAACCTGTCTTTTGAAAAGGCCAGTGCTGATCGTGAGCTGGTGAAGAGACTCGAAGGTGTGGTCGTATACTGGACCCATCAGATCAAGTCGTGTTTGGAGGACACGGCTTTTGTGGCTTCACAAAAGGAATTGCTATGTCCCAGCGATGAATATGACTTCTGGGTTTATAGACGTGAGTAGGACTTGTTCTCTTTGTTGGAATTATTATTATTATTATTTAGTTCAGCTAATTAAGAGCTAACAAAAACCCACAATAACAAATAATTATACTTATTACAGACGAAAACCTGAACGCCTTACTGCACCAACTCAAGAACCCGGCTGTGAAGCATATAACGAAGATCCTCGTCACCACTCACTCCACATTCATCCACCAGTTCCAATCTCTCTGCGAAGAAATCGTCCAGAAGGTTGGGGAGGCTACATCCAACATCGAGTACTTGCAGGTCATCAAGCAACCATGCGCAGTTCTAGAGTGCGTCGTTGACCCTGACGAGATATCTAAACATGTACCGAATATCATAAACCTATTTCGTTTCATATGGATGGAATCTCCTACATACAACTCTGAGACTAGAATCACGAACTTGTTCAAAGCCCTGAGTAATCAAATCATAATTTTATGTCGGAATTATATCAAGCTAGAGGACCTTTTCTATGGTAATACGGTAAAGGCTATAGGCGAGTTCAGTAAGTGCATAGACTGCTGTAAGAAATACAGGGAGATCTACGATGTTATGGTAGAAGCGCATAATGAAGAGAACCCTAACAGCTGGGAACTGGATACCGGAGCGATCTTCAACTATATTGACTCGTTTATCCAGAGGTGCTTCGATATGCTTGATGTTTGTAACTGCATGATCATTTTTGGCAGGTAAGTTTGATCTAGTTATATTTAAGCTGGCAATTTAAATACATATAACACAGCATGATTATTTATCACCTTAACCGCAATTAGTGTCTAAAATACTTTTTCTCGGTTCTTCCCGAGAATTCATAGAGTCTATAGCTTTTTTTCTTTGGTATTTTCTGATAGCCATCCACATACACATTCCTGCTCCTATATTCCTTTGCATCATCTCATTTGTCCATACCACGACAATAATTTCCTCCTCAACTTAGGCGCTCATTTCAAACTCTCCCTCATACAAATTCTTTATTCATTTTCATCATACGATCATACCATAACCATACCATAATCAGCCTATAATGTTCCCACTGCTGGGACACAGGCCTCCTCTCGGTGAGAGGGAGTGGGCCGTAATCCACCACGCGGGCCCAGTGTGGATTGGCAGATGTCAAATGTCTTCGAATTTTTGGTTCTAGGACATGCCGGTTTCCTCACGATGTTTTCCTTCACCGTTTTGAAAGCAGTGGTGATGAAATAATTTACACAAAGTAAAGCGCCTGTCTGGGTTCGAACCTACGACCTACAACTCGTAAGTCGCGGCCGTTACCACTTGGCCACCACTGCTCATACGATCATAGGTACTGCTTAAAATGCTCGTCTCAGGATCCACCGCGACGACTTTTTTTATTTAAAAAAATAAATTTCAGAATCAATGAGCTGGAAAACATAACCAAACCGTATTTCGGCGGTGCCAAAGGAGATCAGTTCGAAGCAAAATGTGAGAAGGTAGAGCAAATGTTCTCCCAGGCTCTTCTCGATATTACTGGTGTATCTGGCAGCATCCTTGATGTCCAGGCACCTTCGTGGTACGACGACATACTGGGCTTCAGGGTCATTATTAAAGACATTGAGGTAAGAGAAATTGTTAGGGTACTTATAATTTTAGGTAAGACCTACTCTGTGATCAGTAAAAAAAGCCTTATAGGTAATTAGTTGAATTACTGCTGGAATAAGGCATGCAATTTACAAATTTCTTTAAAAAAAAACCCTGACTGGTTTAATCTACCTCAGTTATGTATATAATAAAGTATCTATCATTGATACATCCATAATAATAACAGCCCCACGAGTCGATCGATCAAGTCACGCTTCGCCTGCCGCGGTTGGTCCGAAGATGGGTGACCATCTTTACACACCGAGATCCCGGCCGGTGCCCTGGGAAGCACGTTAAGCCGTTGGTCCCGGCTGTCATTCCTGGAAATCCTGGATCAACCAGTCTTACCAAGGGCTATCGTATTACCCAGTAACTGGGTTGTCGATATCAGATAGGCAATCGCTCCGGTTAGACTGGAAGTCGACCCCAACAGAGCTGGGAAAAGGCTAGGCAGATTGCAGACATGTAGGTAAACATAAAAAAAAATTAAAGGCGCTTTTCGCGTCTGTTGTGTGACCGACTTGGTCTTCTTAACTGCGCAACAGATTTTGATGCGGTTTGACTATCATTTTGAGAATTTATCCGCGCAAGTGTCTTTCGCGGAAATATCTTTCACGCAAGTGTCCTGCAGTCCTGCTACCCTTTTCAAAGAGTACCTACACCAAATCAAGCATTTCTTCTCATTGCAAATCAAAACAAAAAAATATCTATTTCTTGACAGATTATCATAGAGAACCTTGTAGACACGGTGTTTGAAGGCGTCAACCATGTAGAAGAGGCTGTGATAGCACTCTACTCTCTCAACAACTACTCCAAACGGAAGAATCTCAAACGTGTCTTCAAAAGGAAAACTGCTGAGGTACGCTTTGAAAGACATAATTTTTTTTTACACCCAAATTGCTTTTGTGTTTGTATTATAGTCCTAACACAAGTAACAAATAACATGCCTGCTTGAATTTCCCATTGTATTTGTAGCAGGTTGATAGCAAAAGACTCACCCCCATTATCATGGGACTTAAAACATAACTATAACGAAACTTAGATGTACGAGACACCTCGGCCTAATCATTCAGGAAATTTACACATGATGTTATTCTTTCATTGTTTCTAGATGTGGGCGATGTTCAGCGAAGAGGTGCAGGAGGCTAAGAAGGACATGGTATCGACGCGCAGCATGGCCCCAGCCGACATGCCCAACTTCGCGGGCAGAGCCGCCATACTCCGGATGCGGAAGAACAAACTCCTGTATCTTAAGAAAGTAAGTGCTTACTAAGGTTCTCTTTCTACTTTATAACCAGGGTCTCTGCGTCCCAACCAATCTAGTATTTTTTCTTGCCACGGTTTGGCGCCAAAATCTCTGAGGCCATTCTTGTGGCTTCCTGAAAAGAGAGTTCTAAGGTCTGGAAGATCAGCTGTCAAGACGTCAGGTTCTAAGTAGGTAAAAATAAAACTTTTTACAAAACAAACAAGAGACGTCAAAAAAGCATCATCATCCCACTGCTGGGCCTCTCATGACTTCCAGCTCTTTCGATTCAGGGCTAAAGTGAGACCAATGCAGCAATGGTAGTTTGTTTTCTCCAGCTCGTCCCGCCATCTTCTACGGGGTCTGCCGCAACGCCTTCTGGTTGTGTCAGGGCTCCACGTAGTGGTTATTTTGGCCCACAGCTCATTGGGCATAAAGCAAACGTGGCCAGCCGTCTCACTTCAGCTTAGCGGATTTTTGAGCAACGTCAGTAATCTGTGTATTGGAGTGCAGTGAGGTGTTGCGAATATGGTCTGCCAATTTGACATCTATAAAACTACGCCCCATCGTTATACATTGCATATTGGCAAACCTTGAGTTTGGACTTTTGAATGTTTGTCAAAGACCGAGTACCTACATAGAGACAATTTTAATTTTGGAAGTAGGTGGCAATTTGGCAATAAGTATACAAACTGAATACCTAAGTACTTATTGCCAAATTGAATGAACTATTTTGGCCTAGGCGAAACTACATAGTTCATCCTAAAATCGGGTTTGGCCGGTAACATATAAGTTTATATATAATATTACCAACAGGTAATGACAGATGCGTCCACATGGTTGCTACCATGCAGCAACTCTGAAGACGTGATCATGCACGTGAACAGGCTGATGGGAGCCATCGATGTTGCCACCAGGGAGATCTGGATCTCTTGGACGGTATGTCATGACGTAGTATGGGACTAAGTTATTTATGCAACTCGCAGTCGTAACGTCATCCATGTATTTGCGACGGTTAGGTTAACCTTTTAAAGGTTAAAAACGTAATTTATGCCCAACAGCACAACGTGGATGAAAAATGTGGTGCAGGACTCAACAAGACCCTGATGAGGAAGAGTATCGAGAATCCCGGCCTCTTAGAATGTAACATTGATTCGTAAGTACCTAAGTACCGATATTTTTATGGTTTATCTTTTTTTTTTTGGTTAGCCTGTACTGTCCCATTGCGGGTCAAAGGCCTCCCCTCAGGCTGCCATCAGACGGACTGCATCGCAGCAACCGCGCGCAGTTGATATATTCAATTGCATGCAGTTGTACATTCGACTTCGTTCAGTCATGATAACAACTTCACGCAGTCGGCTGCAGTCGTGTGAAGTCAATATTAACTGAATACAGTCGTGACTTTAACTTTACGCGGTCGGCTACATTTGTGTAGTGTCGACGCACGCTGTCCATCGCTAACCGCATACAGTTTGTGTGTGAAACGTTACACACACTAAACTAAGAACCAGGTTCTTAATAATTAATTAAGTACAACCTAGCCTATAAGACTAATATGCAATTTTAATCTAACTTAATTTTTTACGTGATAATTATTTTAAAACTTAGAATAGTGTTTATTGTACTTTACACAAGTCCGTTCCACTTTCTAGAGTCTGATATGATGATATAAACACTTTGTTCATGTGTTATTATGTATCATTAGGAATCAAAAGAATTTCTTACATTCAGATCTATTCTGGAACTGTGCCATGAAGCAGCACACTGGGAGAACTTATTCATGGACATACCGCTGCATGCTTATCAGGTAAAACTGACTAAATGACTTTATTACTGGCTAGTGACAGAACCCCCGGACTTCTATCATAGAAAACAAAGGAATAAAGCAAATAGAACTTATCATTCTGTTGACAAATTGATTTGGTCCGTATGACACTTTCAACAAATCTGATAGTAGGTACGTACTGGGTAAACTCTTGACTGGTTGAACGTATCAAAACCTCAGAACGCACTCAAAATTTTACTGAAGGGGTAATCACAAAATTTTGCCGTAGGGTAATTGTAAAATTTGGTGTAGCGTAATTCAAAATTTTGCTAATACCCAATAGCAAAAAATCTACGGGGCGTATGATACCCCGTTTCGATTCAATACGTAATACTACGTATTGAACTACCTAAGTACAGACGCCAGCACATCAAGCTACTCAATCTGTCAAATTTCTTTAATAGATTTTCAACTTTATCGCTTAAGCATAAGGTTCAAAGTTGATTGGGAGAATTTGACAGTTTCGGGTAGGTTGATGTGCTGGCGTCTGTACTTAATTTTTTAGTATACCACGTCTCACTTTTTAATGATGATTCCCAGGTTTACGCAAAGGGCGTGACTGTGAACTATGTGTACGAAAGTGTGTTGGCTGTCGTGAAGGGTTACAACAGGATACTGGACGCGCTATCCGATGAGGAGAGACTACTGTTCAAGCCGCTGATCGTGGTAAGTTATTCCTCATCATCATTTCAACCGAAAGACGCCCCGCACTGCTGGACTTAGGCCTCCCCCTATGTGTTTGGCCAGAAAGGGCGCGGGCGCGGGTGCAGGGGAACGCGCGCGGGCTGCCTGTCCGCATTGGAGCTGCGTTCTGCGTGTTGTCGTGTCCAGTGTTTGTCAAAATAATGAAGAAGACTTATTTTTATTAGAAAAAAGCTCGAACTAGTTTAGAAACCCGGTCCCCGCGCGGGCCGCCCGCGCCCGCCCCGCGCACCCACTGCGGCGTCTTGTATGACCTCGTTATCATCACATCGACAGTAAGTTGCTGGAGTAAATTATTATGAATGTATACTCACATATGCTTGAGGAGTGGTGAAGAGCTGTGGCGGACCAGTGGTCGAACCCAGGGAGGCAATTTACTTTGTGTATTTAATCCCACCAAAAACATAAATGTAAAAAAGGAGAGCCAAGTTCAATACAAAAATTATGCTTGGCTGTGGGCTTCGCCGCAAAAAGAATGGAGATCTAAATGAGTGCCAAGTTCTATGCAAAATCTAAATATGTATTTATAGGAACAAAGTAACATTATGAACAAGTATTAAACTCTATTTCTATCCTTTATTGGATACCTATAACAATTACTGTTATTTAAAAATGTGAGGTCTTAAAGTATTTAAAAATTAAGTATTTAAAGATTTGACTTGGCCAGTTTTCATAACATCAGTCATTTTATAAAGTTATTCAACATTATATAATTATATATTTTTTAATTCTGAAAAAAACTGGCCAAGTCAAATCTAACCTACTTTAATTTAATTTCATCACCACTGCTTCCAAAACGGTGAAGGAAAACTTCGTGAGGATGACCGGCATGTCCTAGAACCAAACAATTCGAAGACATGTGACATAGTAGCAACCCGCTGGGACACAGACCTCCTCTCTGTGATTGGTGAGGGAGTGGGCTGTAATCTACCACGCGGGCCCAGTGTGGGATGGTAGATGTCACTTCTTCGAATTTTTGGTTCTAGGACATGCCGGTTTCCGTCACCGTTTTGAGAGCAGTTGTGATGAAATTATTTACACAATGTAAAGCGCCTGGCTGGGTTTGAATCCACGACCTACAACTCGGTAAGTTGGGGCCGTTACCACTGAGTCACCACTGCTCCATGCTGAAAATCAGTGCATCGAAAATCTTTGTGGTTTAGATAATATATAAAGTAAGTATCTGTATTTTTTGCGGTACGAATTGCCTATTTATATGCATTACTTAACATCCAATCGAATTTAATATTTTCCAAAGGCCTTCAGATAACAATTAATTTGTATGTATTTCAACATATTTGTTATCTTCGCACAGAGTGGCTTATCCTTTTCACACATTATAAACACTCATCGTTGTAACATTTCGCGAGCTTGCATAAGTCGTTGCAATTTAAACCTTATGTAAATTAGATTAGAAGTCACATGACTCGACACTCGCTCTTGTATTGTATTTTCAGCATGAAAATTGTAATTGATAAAACTGCAATTAATTTATAACATAATTATTTATTCTAATATCACATGATTTAGTTAAATTTAAATGCATTACACGATCATTGAATGATAACTTAGTAAAAGGAATTTAAATTATACCTAACATAAATAATAAGGTGAAAATAACAATAAATGGCATCATCATCAAAATTACCAGAATTATCACAGCACTTACTATATGCCGTTTCATTCCACGGTTTGCCGCGGCGTGCTATGCTACTGCGTCCCGCGAGCTACATAAGTCACAGGATTATGACAGCAAAACTAATTGAAATAAGGTTTTGACAAGCTGGCCTTTCTGCGGGATGCCACGACGTGACGCAGCATGCTCCGGCACGCTTTGGCATGCCGCGTCATACCAAAACCTCCTTCGGGCTACCGAAGCACCGGGGTGCCGTGCCGTGCCGCGACGTCAGTCAGCAACGGCTAGAGACTTTGGTTTAACGTTAGTTGTTTTAATAGGAACTTTGACTTTGTCGGATATACCTAGTTCGACATTTAAAAATGAATTGATGGTTTAAACCTGGATCTTAAGATAAACCTTGTTTTGTAATAAGGCCATTTGAGTTTTAAATAAATCTAACTATCCAAACACACATCCAAATGAGCATTCATATCGTCCTGTTCCACCATCTTCATGCAGCAAGGACAAGGTGTCTTTGTGCCCGTCTCATTGAGCTCTTGAGACTCATCAAATTTATTGTCTTCTTCGTCTTCTTCCAAAATACTTGTATTATTATTACTACTAAAGCTTGTACTGGCCCCTTCTTCAGGTGTTGTATGTTTGTTTTCAAAGAACGTCAAGCATTCATCTAGATGTTCTTGTACTGGTTTTTCGAATCTCATACCACAACACGGACATCTCTGGCCAAAGACCTCGTTGCTGGGGCCTGCTTTCACTTCATCTTCCGCTGCTTCTTTCCCAATTCCATCTCCTCTATCTAATAAGCTAACTGTATTTCTTCTTTTGTTACGACAAGCTTCTAATTGTTCCTCTCTTACTAATGATACCATTTTTTCACTTTCTTCAATGAAAGGCTCAGATTGTAATGTAGCCTGTGATTCAGTCTTTCTTCTGACATTTTTTATGATACTATTATCAAAATCTAAAAGAGTCAAGTCTATCAGATCGTTATCAGTGCTTTCTGGAAAGGATGGTATTGGTTTAAATGCAGGAATGGGAAAACACAGCACTATATCTTCTGGTTTAGTTGCATCTGATTTTACTACGTTATTAATAACGAAATTTAATTTAGTCAAATCTACAACATCATTATTATTACTTTCTGGTAGAAATGGAGCTTCTGGTTTTTCTGTTTTTATGTTACTAGTAGCGAAAATCATATTAGTAAAATCTACAAGATTATTATTATTACTTTCTGGTAATTCTACTTTTGGTTTAAATGCAGTTATTGGTGGTATTACACCTATTATTTCTTTCAGTTTAGGTTTGTTTGCAGTTTGTGTATCTGGTTCCCTTCCTGGTTGAGTTTTTTGAACACTTTCTACGCCATCCTTACTCAGTTTCTCAATGATATCCTTATTCAAACATTCATCTAGATGCCTATTGATTTCTTCATTACTAAACTTACTGCTACAAATGGGGCAATCAACTAATTCTACTTTAATGTTAACTGCAACTAATTTTTTATTATTATTTGACTGTGTTAACTTGTAATCATCACCATATATGTCTTTTAACATTGTTGTGGCTTTAAAGTAGTCTTCTATTTTTCTCATTTTTGTGGGAGGAGATTGTAAATCAGTGGATTCTGTTTTATGTTTAGGAGTGGAAACTGCTACTCCTCTTCCAGGTTCTTTAAACATACCAGTCTGTTCACTTATCATAGGCTTCTTAAGAGTAGGATCAACCTTTTTCACAGGCTCCTTTGTAGGTATTTGTTTATTAGCCCATATATTTCTCACTGTTTCTGTCACACCTACAGTATAAGGTTTGCTTCCTGTATTTAAAGTGTTGCCACTCCCAGTGAAAACTGGTATGGGTTTTGAGTAAGGTTTAGGCGCTGTAATTACTGCCTTTTTGCTAACTACAACATTACTTGCACTATTTGTTTTCGTTTCAGTGTTGGCTGTTGTGACATTAGTAGAATCTTTTAATACAGGTTTTGTAGAATTATTGCTATTAGGTAAATTATTAATAGTTTTGATGTTATTAGTAATATATTTAGTGATATCTGCATTTGGTTTACTGGTAATATTCCTTTTGTCTTTGGACTTTCGTTCTTTTTGTGGTTCTTTTATTTTAATGAACTTGCCTCCACAACTTCTGAGGTGGTTGTTCCACCAATAGTCACTGGGCCCCGGTGCCCTGTTCATGGAGCGTCGAACTATTCCAAAGTGCGGCCTTCTCTTTTGACAGGGGCCATTGCAACGCCACCAGTGGGTTTGGTAAAGATGCACCTGAAATTATATTATCAGAAACCATTTACCTACGTGTATTATATTGTACCGCAAGGAAAACGCTAGGCAGATGATGATGTGGTACACATGATTGTGTACATACTACGGCATATAAAACTATACATTTCAAATTATAGGAGACCTCACGTTGTATAGGCTTTTTGTACAGTGAGAAGTCAGCTTATACTGGAACTGTATAGCTTGATATGTCGTCGTGCGTACCAGCTCATCCTAATGAACAGAGTAAAGTTTTATCAGGCTTGCTACTTGAAGAAGAAAACATTTTATTTTGAACCAACTTATACTTTTCTACTGCTTCGATTGGATGAAGGTCTCCATATAGATTTCTAATATCTATTTTGGTATGGTAGTTCAGGTACCTTGTAGACATGAATTTTCTAAAACAAAAGGGATAATAGAATATAGTTTTTAATGGCCTGACACTTACCTCATCATGAAAACTGTGGTAAATACTAATATTTAGTCCCGCACACTTGTTGATCCTGTGCATATGAGCTTGGAAGTTGGGTCCATGGCCATCTCTGTCTTGATCTCTGTTCGTCACGAACAGGAATGCATGTATCATCTCATGGAGCAGGGTCTCGATGAGGTCCTTGCGTGGTCGCAGCTTCAGCAGTGGTTCACTCAATGCGATGTCACAGACACCACCACGGCCTTCATACCTGGAAATAAATTGTTTTATATTTTAATTGTTTTTTTTTTAATCCTTTTATTAAGGCCGCTTTACATGCATAATTTCAACATGAACAATCTAACCAATATTTTATAACCATATTATTATTTTGATTTATAAGTGTCAATGGAGTTTCTTGTCTGTTCTTCTTGTTAAAAAGTTTGTTTAAAAGTTTTTGCCTCTGTCGCTGTCTCCTCGCCTTGATTGACAGCAATGCTACTTTTTCGTAAAAAATTTACAGTTGAGCAGCAACTTGCTGACTGGCAACTTTTTTTTCGCCGTGCGCTTTCTTGCATTACAACCAATAGACGGGCGACAGTTGCGTCGCTGGCCTTCTCCAAACCCACGGACAAAAAAGTCACCTAGCTGTCGTGTTGCTACGTGCAGGCATTTTCATACAAACCCCTAAACTTGATGTGAGATATTCATTAGTCGCGAAGACAACAGTTGCTTGTGGGGGCCCTCCCTTAGTTGTAATAATCAATGTTTATGAGGAACTTTGGCTCCTTAGATACAAGTGAGGCGTCTAGTTGCAAACCCCACAAACTTATTGAGTTCAGGAGCCAGCATTCAAACTTCTTTTGACCACCACCATACAATCACGTTTAGTGTATGACTAGTTTAAGGCCGCGTTTCCACTGACGCGGAGCTGGGCGGAGAGGAGCGGAGACGAGCAGAAATCGCCAATCACAGATTACACGAGTGACGCGATGAGGATTTCAACCATTGTGATTGGCGATTTCTGCTCGTCTCCGCTCCTCTCCGCCCAGCTCCGCTTCAGTGGAAACGCACCCTTAAGGATGTGTTTCTCTTTGTATAATAAAGTTAACTGCCCCGTTGGCCTCGTGGTCGCAAGCGCGACTGCTGAGCGTGGTGTCCTGTGTTCGATTCCTGGGTCGGGCAGGGGTATTAAGTTTACCATTAGGAATTTCTTAGTAACAGCCCGGAGTTTGGAAGTTGGTGGTGTGATATCCCCTTGCCTCGGAAAGCACGTTAAGCCATTGGTCCTGCGCCTGGCCATCGTGTCGGATTGCTGTCCCATTAGACTATGAGAGTGAAGGAAGAGGGAGTGCATCTGTCTGCACGCACACTTGTAAACTATATTATCTCTCGCGCCGAAGTCTTAGTCTCCGTTGAGATTGGCCGCCGTGGCCGAAATACGGTCTGGAGACTTTATAATATTTTTTTTTTTTATTAAAATAACTAGGTATCTCCCTATCGAACTATCGAGTGTCTGGGATTTCAATAGACGGTCAGTGGGTCGTCTTAGGGGCGGGACTATGAAGGCAGTTACTAGTACCACTGACGCGGCCTACAGTACATAAACCATTGCTGGTACTATAATTAAGCAGGAACATCAATAATACTCACGAGCATACGCCTGCACAGGAGTACATTCTTTTACTCCATCTTACTACGGCTCTGCTCTCTAGTTTTGTCCAGAAAAACATTTTATCAAAGTGTATAAACAACGAATGCACATTTGGTGTTGGGTCAATCAGTTCTAACTCAGGATCGCCTAGGTTCATTTTTATTTTTTTATTAACAATAATAAGATTACTAAATAATTAATTGATTCATATTTTGGGCGAAATCACAAACATGTATTGTGTTGTGTTGACATGACATTGACAAATTCTATTCAATCAAATTTTTTGACGTTCTTTTCTGTCAGACATTGATTTTTGACAGTTGCGTTTCGTTTCAGTTTCATATACTGTTTACAATCCAATTACAACTAACAACATAAAAACTGTAATGAATCGATTATTATAAGAATTCTAAACATTATTATATTTTTTTATCAAGCAATATTTGACTTGTCTTAGTTTTTAGAATTTTAAAATACATAGATTCATCTTAGGGTGCGTCCACATCTGGCGAATGTGCCGCGAATGCGCAGCTCGCGAGCCGTTTGCGAGCTGCCCGCGAGCTGCGTGCGTGCAGTCACGGCAATGGTTTGGTGCGCCTCTTTAGCGCAACTCATGCAAGGCTCGTATAAGGCGTGCGCGCGGCGCGCGATCTGCGCGCACTCAATTCTCGCACTTACAGTTCCGTTTACTGCAGTACTTTCGCGCCGCCCGCGCGCTGATCGCGTACGGCGCTTAGGTCGCGCGCGAACTGCGCGCGGGCGGCGCAGGAGCGGCGCACGAACAAAAACGCACGCGCGCAGCTCGCGGGTAGCTCGCAAACGGCTCGCGGGCTGCACATTCGCGGCACATTCGCCAGATGTGGACGCACCCTTACACCGTTTGCGAACGCAAAAATGTAAGGCTGCCAAATGATAAAAAATACTACTAAATGGTAAAATTTAATTTCCAGGCATGTGAGAAAAAAGTGCAACCAGGAATATCGAAACTGACGTGGACTTCTACAATGTCAGATGCATATATTGCAGATTGTGTTGTGCAAATCGGAGAAGTAACTATTTTCGGATTACATAATTAGTACCTCGTAATAACTACTGAAGCTTTATTTACATAAACCTGTAATATTCTCTAATTAATATTTTCAGCTTCAAGATTTTTTAACTACATACAAAAACTGTAATCTTAACTTAGTGAAAATAATGGAAAAAATTTGCGACACTCCATTCGTCGAATTTGATATTTATAACGTTTTCGATATAAAAGATTTACGAAGTTCAATACGGAAAATGGAAAACACAGCTATGGAATCTGTCCTCGAAATGTATAAAGTTATAATGATTTATCTCATTATTGTTTACGAGGGTTTCGAAGCCTATATTACTCAGGTATAATAGACAAAGTTTAACGTTAAATGCGCAAAACCTCCTAAGGGGTCACTGTACTAAATCCTTATGAACAACTTTTACTATGGGACAAAAGTTGAAATCGCGAAAACAAAACAGTTGTTCGGATACATAGCTCGCGTATCTCGTCAAATGTACTAAACAGCTGATTTTTTTTTTGCGATTTCCGATTTTTTCGATGGTCCCTTTTCAAAAGTTGTTCATAATGATGAGTACAATGACCTCTTAAGAGGTTTTGCGCATTTAACGTTACACGTTGTATACATTATTATATATATTATAATTCGTGGTGTATTTATTATAGCATTTTAAGGAGCTTTGATAGTGAGAGCTCCGTAACATTAAAGCAAAAAAAATATTACAAGCCTGGTTTTCCTGAAGGTTTAGCCCCTCAGCCTATACCTTGGGCAGGCAATCTTTTGCATTAAATTTGAACCTAAACACACCAGACTGTTAAAGGATGCGTACTTTTTTAACAACAGACTTAATAAGCTTGCTTACAGACCAGGGGTTAGGCAAAGGTGTACCTTTATTACGCTGCGTACACCCACATTTTGCCAGTTATGTTCCAGTCCCAAGTAATAGGGGGCGAGCGTGTTGCCATCAACTGGGCACAAACCTAATAAAAAGAAATACATACTGTTTTTACTTTATTTAAGATGGCAGAACATTGGATTAAATACGTTAGGAGATTCGATATGCTTTTAGAAGATGCATTGAGATTATGCCTTAAAACAACTATGCAAAACATGTACAAGTGTGTACATGGAGATGGTAAGTTTTTTTTTCCTGTACTGTCCCACTACTGGGCAAAGGCCGCCCCCAAGTCTTTCCAGAAACTCTTTTCCCGCGCCACCTCGAACCAGCCCTCGTGGTACGCGTCCAGGTCATCTCGCCACCGCTTTCTGGGCCGACCTCTGTGGCGCTGTCCACCTTCGGGCGCCCATAAGATTGTGTGGAGACTTTTGCCCAACGGTCATCCTTTATGTAAAACCAAAAAACATTAAAAAAATTCAAATATAAAGATCCACTGGTATCGGGAACAGGGTGCAAACTACCAGCGGTCTCAAGCATAAGGCAAAGGCCAAGGTCGTATTCCGGTGTACCGCCGGTACCGCTCTTAGTATCAAGCCCTTGGTCCAGTTGCCAAACGAGAGCTTTCGAGAGAAGTCCTAGTTTTCATAATGAAGAAGGGAGATCTTCTTCGAGAGAATTCATTGGGTATCTACTCAATCATTTTGTTTTATAATACAGGTACAATGGCACCATCACCTCTACTAAAAATGGATCTCTACCTTTCCGGAAAAGACATTTTATACATACCGCCAAAATTGGAGATTGAAGATACATTCACGACAGTTCTTGAAGAAATATACATGATAATGGCTACAGTCCCGCGTCTGTATGAAAAGTTTGGTCTGCCTGCAGGAGGATTAAAAAAGTTTTACGAAACTGTTCGTATGGACCAAGATTGTAATAAGCTCCAGAAGTTTATTGATGATGGTAAACTGATACCTATACATAAACTCACGCCTTACTTCCATAGCGGTAGGCAGAAACTACAGAACGACACCTGCTACCTACGATCCTTATATACTCCTTTTGCTTCCTTTACCTACGTTCTTATCGTGTCATACACGCACGACTATACAAAACATTTCCCGGTTAAAAATACATTCTACATATATTCCAATGTAATGTCAATAAAAATATTATCTATATAGCAAACTACCTACCTGATGAATTAATAAAAAAAGAAGAAAAAATCATACATATAGGTATTATTATTTTACTTAGGAAAAAAACTATGTTAAGGTCGGCTTCGAGTCTAACCGGATGCAGCTGAATAACAATATTTTTACATGGAGCGACTGCCTATCTTGCCTCCACAACCCAGTTAATGGGTAATATAATACCCCTTGGTAAGACTGGTTGTCAGACTTTCAGGAATCCGACGACCCGTAACGACTGTCAAAGATTCACGAATGACAGCCGGGACTCACGACTTAACGTGTTTTCTGAGGTACGGAGAGATCTTGGTATGTGAAGATGGTTACCCATCCACGGACCAACCACGGCAAGCGTAGCATAACCTGATTGATCGACCCGAGCGGCTGTTATTACTTAGCCACAAGCCCCTCTTGTAAAATTTTAGTCTATTGACAGAAATTCCCCATGCCTCGCGGTGTTCCATAATCGTAAAAGTACCTATGTATACAATGATCATGATTTTCAGAAATTGATTTTAATATGAAACGAATACACGAACACATGGAAATGTGGGATCCTTACATGCATATCTGGAAAGTGGACAAAGATGAGTTCCTGGAAAATTATCGAGCTGAAAATCATACTGCAGAGGAATTTGATTATCTTATTATTAACTACAGCAATCTTGCAAATTCTATCCAAATGCAAGAAACAGTTAACCAGGTACTTGGTTTATAATATTATTTTGTTTAGAATAACTTTATTTTTAAATAATTTTACTCTGCGTAATGTAGGCCGAGAAGAAGAAAAGAAGAGAAGAAGAAGAAGAATGTAGGCCGAGACTTGATCATTGATCAATATCGATTTGCTCCGTCCGTTATATTGATGCTCCAGCACCCTAAACTGCGTAACACACTATCAAGCACAATCTGAATCATTTTGAAGAATAATATTGCTAATTCATTGCTTCATATTCATCATCTGCCTAGCCTTTACTTAACTATGCTGGGGTCGGATGCAGCTGAATACCTAGTATTTTTCATTGCTTTTTAATATGTTCGAAAAATCTGTCTGTTTAACAACGTAAATAACGCAATGATTTTTGATGAAATGAAAGCCATTAGTCTTGTTAGTGTGTTATGCAACTAACCCGCAGAAATTAATACTTTTGTCTTATTATTTTTTTAAATTTTGTTTTACGGAGTGATCATACCAATTATTTTTTCAGATTCATTTTATTACCCTTAACTCGAGCAGATTAAAGAAATCCATCATAGCACACTGTATCGTTTGGCAAACCAAGTTGGGAGAATTACTGAGAAACATTACAGAGGCTGACATTGATGTTATTTATGCTTATGTTGAAAAGAGTAGCGAAGAAGCTATGAAAGTACGTAAAAAAATCGATATAACTATAATGTTACCTATCTTACTTAGGCTACGTACGCACTGACAGGTTGCTAAGCGCCTAGAGCCTAGTGACTTGATGTCGTTCGATATATGCTAGGCGACTAGCAAAGGCGCCAAGCGCGCAGTGCGGCCGCGGTTGCCAAAATTCTAGAGCGTTCGTTTTACTTCGCTACTCGCACGGCGACTTGCTAGGCTCTAAGCAAGCCACCTATCAGTGCGTATGCAGCCTTAGTATTTGAGGTGTACCTCATTGTTATATACATGAGAGGTATTTTGTAAATGGAAGCCTACTGCGAGATTGGCCATTACAACCATTAATATCTTCTATCAATTCATGATACATATATATAATAACAAGATATTCATTTCATAGACACCTGGTGATTTAAAAGAGCTACAGGTAGCCATAGATACTTACGACCGTTTAATGTCGGAACTAGAGCAGACTGAGAAAACATTCCCTCCGATAACTGACAAAATGAACACGTTGGGTAAGAAGTTATTTTTTTAAATATAATTTATATTATTTAGGGCTGTGAAATGATGATTGAAAAATTCATCTGATAACTTTATTCGAGGAATAAAATTGACGTTCGACAGTTTTTTATGAAATAACTGTCAAAATTTCAATATTATTCCTTGATTAAAGTTAACAGATGATTGAAAAATCAGCCCTAAATAATGAATGATATGTAATAATAAAAATGATGATTAAATAATAATAAATGATGATTATTTAATATAATGATGATTTATTTAAACTCGCACAATAAGGTACAAAGGTGGACTTAGTGCCTTAGACATTCTCAGCCAGTCAACCAAGGGTGGTGAAGAGATAAGATGGCAGGTGTTCTGTTCGAAAGGAGATAATAAAAAAAATATATTAAATATATAACATAGGTACTTAATGAATTATAAATAAAATAAGTACAAAAGAACATAAACAGATGATAAATGATGGAGATGTTAGTAATAGATAATTTAAATTAATTAATTACTTGTAACAATTTTATCAACAAATGACTAGGCATTGACTCTTGTTTCAGTAAAATTTGAGGTTGAACTCGGTTCTGATATGACGACTCGTCATGAGAACATACCTATTTTATGGACAGAGTATTTAGCCCTTTTGGAAGAAGCTAAAAAAAATCTCGAAGCCTGCAAAGACAAATTCAAAGCCGGATTGTTGGATCAAGCTGAGGTAAGATGAATAATAAATGTCAACAAGTCAAGTCAATTTTAACAATTTTCAGTTTAATTCATTTTTAAAAGCAGTTTTGATAATCGTTGTGAAATACTACAGCCATAGCCCAAATATGCAATTTAAACGTCGTTTTATAAAAAAGTATTTACAATGAACCATAATCCAACAAAATTTCATCAAAAACTGCCGAACCGGAGGATAAAACCAAACAAACACACTAAACACAGGACAAGACAATGTTGACAAGATCAGCCGCTAGAGGTGCACGCCTACCACCTCCGGACTCTTCGCTCAGCTCCGCTTCGTCGCCGCCGATACCCAGCCCCACTGTGAGCGCTGTGACGTCACCGACCGCGGCAGTTGCGTCGAGCTCGAGCGACGAGTATTTCTCTCCGCCCACGACCGCCACTACCTGCTCGTCGACGGGGAGGACGCCGGCCGCCGGACTGCTTAGGAGATCGAGGCCCACCGACCTCTGATAGGGTCCCAGCTCCCGGCGGAAGTGTGTAGCGCATGAAATGGACACGATCCATCAATGAAAATGTCATGCGCTCTTACTATGGGGCTACAGAGGGGGGAAACAATCTGACCGCGTACCGTGTTCGGATGCTCTCTCTTTTTCAGGTGCTTGAGCCAGCTGTCAACGTTTCGGCACAACGACTATCGGGTCAGGTACGGGTCATCCAGCGTAATCATATGTTGGATGACACTGTACTTGATCGCCTGCGAAGTGAAATGCAGAGTAGCCATGTCATCGCCCCCCAGTCGCAGACTGTTGTACTACTACCGCAGTCTACTACAAGTCATACTGACGAGGAGAGTAATGACAGGGCTACAAATGTAAGTACCCAATGTAATGAGGAATTGAGGAGTGCTTTGGGGGATGCGATTCAGGAATACCGCTTCATGTCGCCCGAAGTTAGGCCACGCTTACCTCGTTTGGCCATGCATAACAAAAATAGGGCGCTGGTGGCGGTTCTGGATTCGCAGTTGTCAAACTATTTTGATGACTGCGAAGACCTCGCCGATACTCTTTCGATTCTGTACTGCGCGGCTGTAGCGGCATGTCGTGTAGCTCACGTCAAATTTGTCAATGACTCTAGAGCTCCACGACCGAAACCAGCCGTACCAGCTTGGCAGTGCAGAATTGAACGCCGTATTGGTGGGGCCAGAGCGCTCATTGGCAAACTAATCTGCTTCAGGGAGGGCAATACTCGCCCTAGAGTGACGCGCTTTGTGAGACGGGCATTCTTGGGGACTGATATCAGTCCTCAAGACTATTATGTCTTGTGTCACAGAGCGCATCGACTTCCTGAAGCAGAAAGTGTATGCATGGGCGAACCGTATTCGTCGGTATAAGCGGCGAGTAGAGCGATACACTCAGAATCGCACCTTCCAGAGTGATGAAAGGTGGGTTTATAGGGGTTGGGAGCGACCGGACCACCGTGTGGCTGACACGTGCCTGCTGGATGATGATGCCATGTGTTCTTTCTGGCGCAGTATCTGGTCGGTGCCTGTCAGTCACACCGAAAGTAATTGGGCTCGGGAAGTAGAGCCTGTGATCCAATACCAGAAATGGGGGCTATTACCATCTGTCCCCAAGATGTAGCTCGTGCAGTCCGTCCGTTGGCTAGCTGGAAATCTCCAGGGCCGGATGGACTGCATAACTTTTGGATCAAATGGTTCTCAAGGTCATACGCTCGCTTGGCATCTCAGTTCCAGACTGCTCTGGAGTCTGGTTCGCTACCCCAGTTCCTAACGACAGGAATTACCCACCTGCCCCATAAACCAGGTAGCACCGCGGAACCCAAAAATTATAGACCGATCACGTGTTTACCGACGACGGTCTATAAAGTTCTTTCATCTATTTTGAGAGCTAACATTAACAAACATATAGACACCAACTCCATCATGTCTGTCTCTCGAAATGGATGTAAGAACGGGTCCCGGGGTACTTAGGAGCTGCTCCTCATTGATATGGCCATTAGCCAACAGGTTCGTCGTTCCCGAAAGGATCTGTCGACATGTTGGATAGATTATAAGAAGGCCTATGACTCGGTGCCACATACATGGCTCATGAGAGTGTTGGAGTTGTACAAAGTAGATGCAACTCTGCATACCTTCCTGATGTCGTGTATGGGGCAATGGAGGACGGTCCTTTGCTATCCAGGATGTCGAAATATTCAGAGGAATAGCGAACCGATAAGGATCGAGTGAGGCATATTTCAGGGTGATAGTTTAAGTCCGCTTTGGTTCTGCTTAGCCTTGAATCCTCTAAGCACACTGCTGGAGGATTCAGGTCTAGGCTATCGACTGAGGAGAGGTGGTCAGGTTATATCGCACCTCCTGTACATGGATGACCTAAAACTCTTTGCCCCCAACAATTTGCAACTGATGGAGCTACTGAAGGTAACTCAAACTTTCAGTACCGCCATCAGGATGGAATTTGGTGTGGACAAATGTGCGGTCATGCATGTAAAGCGAGGGGAGATTGTTGAATCCGTGGGAACCCAACTCTCGGATGCCACAAACCTTAGAGCCCTCTCCGCATCGGAAACCTATAAGTATTTGGGTATGTCGGAACTCGGAAGCGTTAAGCTCACTCCATCGTCGACTTTGTCTCTGGTCAACTCTGACTTAGACTAGAGTCAAGAACAAACCCATTTCAAATAAAAAAATAAAAAAAAAGCGTTAGGCATCAATGTTACTGACATGAAGCAATCGTTGAAGGAGCGCTTCTTTGGCGGCTTGAAAAAAGTACTTAGTAGTCTTCTATCAGACTGAAACAAGGTGCGCGCCTTCAACGGTTGGGTCATGCCGGTTTTGATGTACTCTTTCGGCATACTCAAATTGACTCAGACCGAACTCGACGCCCTGGATAGGAGGGTCTGTACGCTGCTGACTGCAAATCGAATGCACCACCCACGGTCATCGGTAATGAGGCTGTATATCCCGCGAAAGTGTGGAGGTCGAGGGTTTTTAAACGCTAAGACCCTCCACAATCGCGAGATATGCAGTCTCTGGGAATATTTCCTAGAAACCGACGTGAGGATGCATCGAGATGTAGTTGCCGTGGACAAGGGCCTCACCCCGCTCTCCTTGGCTAAAGAGAACTGGCGCAAGCCAGTAGTGCTTGACGCTAATGATCGCATGGAGGTATGGCAGAGTAAGGAGCTTCACGGACGCTTTTTCTGGGCCCTAAATGGACCCGATGTCGATCTACTAGCGTCCGTAGCCTGGCTGCGTTTCGGTGATCTCTTTGGAGAAACCGAAGGTTTTGTCTGTGCAATTATGGACGAAGTTATGATGACGAACAATTACCGGAGATTTATTGTGAAAGACGGCACGGTTGACATCTGTCGGGCATGCCACCGGCCGGGAGAATCAATCAGGCATATTATCTCCGGGTGTTCTCGTCTAGCTAACGGAGAGTACTTGCATAGACACAACCTTGTAGCCAGGATAATTCATCAGCAACTTGCTCTGAAAAACAGCCTTGTGGAATCGGAGGTACTACAGGTATGTGCCTGACCCAGTTCTCGAAAATGGTAATATCACATTATATTGGGATCGATCCATCATCACTGACAGGACTATTGTTGTCAATAAGCCTGATACAGTGGTGGTGGATTGATCAGAGCGGCACGCAATGATTGTTGACATAACCGTCCCGCATGATGAGAACCTCGTGAAAGCCGAGAAAGATAAACAAATCAAGTATCTTGACTTGGCTCACGAGGTTGTCGACATGTGGGATGTGGCCTCAGCAATCATTGTGCCGATAGTCGTGACAGCCAATGGACTAATAGCCAAGAGCCTCGACCAACACCTGAGGAGGCTCTCGTTGGGCAGTACTAATACTAAAAATATAATTATACTAATATTTAAAAATATAATTATTTTAATTAAATAAAGGAGATAATAATAATTTTTATTTCGAGCAACAAGACTCATAGTGTTAGTTATAATAACAATATACTTACAAACTTACAAACTATGTTAGTAATACACTTACAAAGACAAAAACAAAACCAAAAACAGAAAAACAGATTGTGACATCACTGCTGCACGGTGACAGGCCCAGCCGAAACTTTGTAGCAATGGTTCACAAACGCACAATCAAGCCTGCTTGCTATCATAGACAGGATGCTGTTGGCGCTGCCCCGCACCCTACGGACCAAGGATGCAAACCGCTTCCGCATCACCGTGTAGAAACAGTCCACGTGAGCTTTAGCGAACATCCCTGATGAGCTGCAGTACCGGGGCAACCCCATCAATACCCTAAATGCATTATTGTATTGGACGCGAAAATAAAATGCACACATCTTATTATTGTACGGACGGCAGCAGGTCAAGCTACCCAAAACTGTCACATTTTTTTTTTTAAGTTGAAAATCTTTTAAAGAAATCTGACAGATTGTAATAGCTTGATGTGCTGGCGTCTGTACACAAAACTAAAACGTTCCTGCATAACGCATTGAAGGACACTCAACGAGACAATAGAAGTTTTTATAGATATTACGTTTAGTTAGGGGCGTTCAGTTCTTTACGCCTACACAACGCGCTCGCCAAGCGGACGCCGCGCGGTGACCTTAAGCAAGTGTCTAGGGTACTGTGTTAAAAACATATTACACCCTATTAGCTTGGGGACCAAGTACGTTCAAATGAGCGGAGAAACCACGCGGCGACCGTGGGAATAACGCGCAGCTATCGCGTGAACCGGCTTGGCGGCAGCGCGTTATTTCAAGGAGTTCTCATGTTGTTACCAACTAAAATACTCTCTAATAGGAGTTGGAATAAAGTTCGCGCGTCGGCTGCACGAAAACTTTCACGTCGCCGCAACTAAAAAATTTTAATTTCACAATTCCTCTCAGGTATTTAAAGAAGCCGCGAAAGACTTTTGTGAAGACTTCTATAAGACGTCACCAGTTTCCTCCGAAATAACTGCCAAAGATGCCCTATCCCAGTTGAAAGCTTACAGAGATCAACTTAATGCATTACGAGAACAGGAACAACAAATACGCGATGGTCTTGCTGTGTTCAATCTAACGTAAATAGTTTTCAATTATGTTGGTAATTTCGTATTATCATCATCTGCTTAGCCTTTTCGCAACTATATTGGAGTCAGCTTAGTCTTACCGGATGCAGCTGAATATTTTATATGGAGCGACTGCCCATCTGACCTACACAACCCAGTTACTGGGTAAGCCTCTAATGCTCCGTAAGGACTGTTCAAGATCCACAAATGACAGCCGGAACCAACGGCTTATCGATCCGTCCGAGGCACGGAGGCATCTTGGTTGTGTACAGATGGTCACGCATCCACGGGTTAACCGCAGCATGCGTAGCTTAACCTGATCGATCGACCCGTGCCGCTGTTATTACTTAGCCACAATCTCCTAATTAGTCATTTCGTATTATAAACAATAAAATTTGCATACTGCAGAGTGGAACCAACTTTCTTGCTGTGCTGCATGGGCGCTAGTAGGTGATCTAGTCGGTTATTGTTTTCGATAATTGATAAGTAATAGGCTCATCACCCCCCGTGTAGGGCTGAATATCGACATAGACGAAATTATGAATTGACTACTTTCTCCTATCGGTAAAGGACCATAGTACACGATTGCAGTAGAAAAGAAGTTATTTCCTAATTATTTATTTAAACAGAGAATTGACATAGCTAATTATGCGGTCTCTTCTGGTTGATAAGAGAAAGAAGAACGTATCTGAATATTAATTACCTATTTAAGTACAACTACTGAAATTATTTGATTGTAGTACACCAGTGAATCTGGATCTTCAGAAAATGGAGAAGGAGCTGGAGAAGTTGGAGGAAGTTTGGGGCTTGGTAAATCAATGGGAGGAGTCCTGGGAGAAATATAAAACTCAAACATTTTGGGAAATGGAGACAGACGAGATGGAAGAAAATGTAATGTTCTTGTTCAGGTAGGTACTTAAGATAGAGATTTTTTTTTTCGAGTAGGTAAATGACGCGCGGAGATGGCGGAATGAGCTGGACTCCTACAACAAGAACTGGTCCTTAGCAGCTTTAAAGAGAGAGAAGTGGAAAGAAAGAAGGGAGGCCTTTGCCCTGTAGTGGGGACATCACAGGCTAATAATTATTAATTATTTTAAATGACGCGCTTACCGCGCATTATAGGCTACATTTTTACATTAAAAATGATCGATGAAATGAAATACTTAATACACGAACGGTCCGCCCGTCATTTTAAGAGCATTACATATATATTTTCAGAAATTTCAATCGGCTTTCTCGGCAACTAAAGGAAAAAAATTGGGATATTATCGATACGACTAGAGTCAAAGTAGACGCGTTTAGGCGAACACTACCTCTCATTGGCGATTTAAAAAATCCGTGTATGAGGGAAAGGCACTGGGATAGAATAAAGACGCTTATGAATGTGTAAGTTGCTAATATTATAATATGTAGTACCAACTATTCTTCTTTCTTTTCCTAAATTAATTTGCTAGAGAAATGAATTTAAGCTTGTGTAGTGTACCTAATACCAAGTGTGTATGAAATAAAATGGCAAAATACAAGGACCGTAATATTTTTTCCTTACCCTTTTTAATTTCACATCTATTTGATTTAAACAGAGAATTTGACCAAAATTCACCAGACTTTAAATTAGACTTGATAATGGAACTAAACTTCCAAGCGTATGCAGAAGAAATAGCAGAAATATCAAATGCTGCTACTATGGAACTGAACATTGAGAACGGACTCAAATCTATTAGAGAAGTGTGGAAGGCGACGACCTATGAGATGCAACACCATAAGGGAGACATATATAAGATTAAAGCTGTAGACGAAGTAATGCAGGTTGGTTTGCACTAAAATTTGCAATATTTTGAGTTTGAGAATAGGCTTTTGCACAAACAGTGATTATACATTAAAATTTCTTAGTTTCTTGAAGATCATCAAGTGCAACTGTCGTCAATGAAATCGACAAAATATGTAGAACCGTTCATTAAAGAAGTTGACTACTGGGAGAAATCATTGGGATATGTAGCAGAATGTATTGAAGTAAGAATTTAATGTTATACTTACATAGTTAATGTTATCTAATCAACTAAGTAGGCAATGTAGGCTAGTATACTTTGGATAAAATATTTTTAGAGTGTTTAACATCAACTGCCTAGCCTTTTCCCAACTAAGTTGGGGTCGGCTTCCAGTCTAACCGGATGCAGCTGAATACTTTTAGAGTGTATTTAAAATAACAATAACATTTTTCTGTAACAGATCTCTTTACAAGTTCAAAGGCGTTACCTCTATCTAGAAACAATTTTTAGCGGTGATGATATTAGAAAACAATTGCCAGCGGAAGTTATAATATTTGATAACTTGACCGCCACTTGGACAGAAGTCACTTCTAAGTGAGCTTTGCAACTAAATAATAATTTTAATTTAGATACCGATTCCACGTCTAGATTAGTAGGTACCTAGTATTAAGAATTTAATACATTAGTTACTTATGTTGCTGTAGATTTGTTATTAGAAAACTACCTGAACCAACAGACGCTGTCCCGTCTAAACAGTATGGTCTTGAAATCATAAAAAAAATCCCATAGAAAAAGGACGATAATTTTTACCCAAATTTGAAAATTTTCTGAAAAACGTTTCCAATTTTTTCCTTTCATAAAAATCTAATTCGGACTAAGTACTATGAACATTTTAGAACATTTTAATAACTTAAAAAAAAAAAAACACCCGACTTCAAAAAGAAAACACTAACTACAGAGCAAAAAAAAAAAAAAATTAAATAAAAAAATTACTTTAATTTCGGAAGTCGGTGTCGTTGGTTCCGCATTTTCGTTTTTTAACACCGACTTCCGAAATTAAAGTTATTTTTCACTTCAAGTAGGTAGGTAGTGTTTTTTTTGAAGTCTGTTTTTTTTTTTTTTGTAAAAAAAGTTTTTATTTTTCACTTTTTAGTTGTACCTACCCCACACAAATTCAATTAACACTACTTGCTATGTAAATATCAGTATCAGAAATTTATTAAAATATCATCAATATAAAATAAGAGGAAAAAAATCATAATAGTGAAGCTAACTCAAAAAAAACCCAAGCAAAGTTAATCTTTGTTTGGGACCACCCCTGAGGCATACCTTAGCCATTAAAAAACAATACATAGTTATAAAAAAGCTAAGGTGCATTGAAGAATTGAAGACAGCGCCTTTAAGAATCATCAAAATTCGCATAATATTAATAATAATAATTGCTATTTATCTCGGCCAGAATCCAAGGTAAGTGTTAGGAATAATTTTCTTATGATCTATGTTAGCATAGAAATGCCGTAGATGCAGTACTTATAAGAATACAACTTCCTACATAAGAATAATTACCTAATGTATTAATATACTAAAACCTTCCTGAAAATATGTAGATCACGTTAATGAATGAAAATCAAAATTGGTTCATTAGTTTTTGAAATAATCGCGGACATACAAACATACCGGTCGAATGCAGAACCTCGTTTTTTGAAATCGGTTAAAAATAGCCAAATCAGTCCAGCCGTTCTCAAGTGATGCGCTTTCCAACGAACAGCACTTCATTTTTATTTTAAATATAGATAATATGTTTTTTGATAGCATGTATGCCGGAAAAAACGCAATAGAAGCTTGCATTTACAAGCCATCGCCGTACCTTTTTAATAAATTGAACCAAATGGTGGATAACTTGGATGGCATCCTCCGAGCTCTTGAAAAATATCTGGAGACGAAACGACAACTGTTCCCGAGATTTTACTTTATATCTAATGATGATTTATTGGAAATCCTTGGCAACTCAAAGAAACCATCGATGATACAAGTTCATTTGAAAAAATTGTTTGATAATGTGAATAGAATAAGGATTGAAAAGGTAATTGAAGCTACACATTATTAGAAAAATAAATAGTGTCATGTGGAGTATATTCTTGTGTAGTACATAGCGAGGTATATTGCCAAAATTAATTACGGGCGTACCGTTATAAAACTTAAAAAACCATAGGTAATCTCAATTCACACAGATGGGAGCGGTCGGCAGCGAAGCGATGAACAGTATCACATAATTTTAAACTTGTATCTTCATTACCTAATAAAGCGCTAGCCACACATATCCGGATCAGGGCTATCCGTGTTCAGTGTTCCCGTCAGGGACGTGCCATCCGTCACCCGTGTTCACACATATCAGGGAAATCGGTATTATTCTTTCGTACAAGTTCTATCAACCTTTATCTGTTCATGTTGTCGTCAATGTAGGTACCTAGATAAAAATCGGATGGCACTGTCAGGGCGTCCGTGCGTCCGAGCGTGCTCCGGGACACGGACCTGTGTGAACCAGTTCGTACAAATTGTATGTAACCGATTTTTCCCCGTTCCTGACAGAACACGGCAGGGCCGGGTTCCCGGATATGTGTGGCTAGCGCTTAATACAAAAGGAAAAAATCACGTGGCCGCCCGCGGTGCCGCGAGCAGTCTAGCGACCACCTCTATGGCGACCACAAGTTATACAGCATCATATTGTAGTCTTTGACCACAAGCATATATTACTTTACTCTATGCCACAAGCAGACTAACAGTACGTACATTTAGTATTTTATCTATGCTAACAAGGCAGACTAGCGACTACAAGCAGTTTTGACTTGACGCATTGGCGGCATGCGAATGCGCGCGCAGACGCGGGTGGCCGGTACCCTGCGTATTTTCCTATTGAATGTAGAATGTAAACTATCCCAATGCAAAGTACGAGAGCGCCTTCTCTTGACAATGCCTCTGTGAGGCTCTGTGCGAATTGAGCTTTGGTAGTCGGCTATGTAGTTTACTAGATAAAAGTGGACTAAGGGACACACAAATAGATTTCAGGATGTTAGGTTTTAGTTAAGGGGGCGTTTAACTCAAAGGAGTCATTTATTGTATTCAAATATTTGGTAGTTTTTGTATGAAATAACTGCCAACACCTACGTTATACCGTCAATGTCAAAATCAAATGTCAACAGTCAACTGTCAAAGTCAAAACAATGATTTTGTTGTAGCGGTTCACTTTTGACGCAAATTCGCAAAAAAAAAATTAGCTAAACTACAATAAATTGTATTATTCCTGATATCGTTATCATAAAACTAGTGTTTTAATCTAAGTTCATCTATTAAAATGGAAGAAATCTTGGATAAATGTCATTATGTACCCATGAGTACTATGGTAAGTATTGTTTACGTTTATTTGTACCTAACTCACGCTTGAATACTGTGCATTTTTGTTAATGTATCCTTTTTATATTATTTTTAGTCAACGCCACGCTCTCATCTTATGACCGACAAATATAATTTTTCCATGTTTTGCAATATTGTAAGTAAACTTCTAAGTAACCTCAAACTCAGTGTCATAATCTTCAGGCACAGGCAGACTTTTCTAACGTGGTGTAAGCAAAAAAACGAAGTACCTATACTCCATCTATAAGTACTAATATTATAAAGACGAAATTTTTTTTTGGTTGTATGTAAGGTGGTACTACCAGTTCTCTGGAACTACCAGTTGTATTTGAAAAAATCTTGTTGCATTCGCTAGTCCAATTCTTGAGGGAGCCGGGTAGTGGCAGGGAGGTGGGTTGGGGAAGCAAACAATTTAATGTGGATGACGTCACGGGCCGAAGCTAATTTATTATAAAATAAGACCTGTTACAGCAGGGAAATATGTAGAAATAATCTGTAGTGCTATCAGTAGGCATTCAACACAATATGAACTTAAGCAGTAAAACTATATTAATAAAACTATATAAATATATTAGTAAAACTAAATTATATTAATAATTTACGGAATTAATTTAATTAATAACATTAAATAAATTTGTAAAAATTAAAACACTGATTTTCGTTTAATCATTTTACATTTTCTGCTGATATATTTCATCATTTAGCATGAAAATCTTTCATTCTCACTAGTAAGTGTTGTATAGCAAATAAACTAATAATTACATTTAATTAACAGAAAAAAGTTATTGAAATAATGGAAGCACCAGTGAACTTTGATCCAATCAAAATATACTGCAAGAGAAACTTACTGAAACTACAACAGAGTAAAACCAATATGAAGTATGCGGGTGGTGACCTTCGGAGCTTTAAGACTGTGTACAGAATAGCATGCTGTAAAGCTATATATTCCCACAATTGGAACAAACTGCTGTACTTGTTGAAGAAGTGCCCTCCGTGGGAACATAACTGGAAGGATGTAAATGAAGCTGCATTGTACGTCAGAGTGAGTATTTCTTAACAAAATAATGATCATCACGCAAATTCGTAGATCCCACCCAGCAATCTGCTGGATGCACAAAGCACAGAACCAGTCGAAGTGGTGGTGCTTGGGAGAGGCCTATGTCCAGCAGTGATGATGATGAACTCGCCATCTTCTACTGGAGTCTGCCGTGACGTTATGACTGTGTCAGGCCTCCAGCTCATTGAGCATAGAGAAAATAATATTTCCTTTTTTATTTCCAGGCTCTAGTAATTCTCCTTATGTACCACCCAATGTCGCAAGCTAGAGGCCTGTTGAATGAATACCTGCATTTAGTCTGGTCATGTCGCTCCGATGACGTAAAGAAAGCAGTTCTGAAGATCCTGTTGACGTTGCCAGAGAAAATACATGGTGTTACGTATGGCAGATATGCTTATTCTGATAAACTTATTAATTCAAACACGGGGAGCGTATGAAAGTTGGATTTGATTGATTAAGTTTTGGAAACTGATATTGGACACCTGAGAATGACCCGACATTTATTATGGGTGTTCAGGTGCTCGTTCGAAGGCGACCACAGACCGCACGCGATAACGCCGCTGCGGGTGTAATTCCGAACGCGGCACCACTACTTCGACGGCAGTGGCATTTCTTGATAGTCAGTCATTTGTCAAACAAAAATAGCTTGTCGATCTGTTGGTCAGTGACGGCACATTACTGGTTTGTCGCGACGCGTAGTTTTCAAGATAGCAATACAATTATAGACCTTATCTACTACACTAAAAGGTACACAATTCAGTGAGGTGTGTAGTAGATAAGGTCTATAATTGAATTGCCATCTTGAAAATTGCGCGCGACGTCGCGTCGCGGTGTGTACTGACCCTTAGATAGACGTGTTGCTGCGCTGTCATAGCGATTGAGGCGGATTTGCCGCTGCGGTTTGCGGTTGCGGTCACTCTGAAGAGCTCCTTGAATCTTTGATTTACCAAGTTAACATAATATTTACAGGGTTTGGAAATAAGTATGTTAGTTTGCATGTAATATTTAAGACAATTTGTACCTGTTGATCTAAAATAAGTCTTGATAGTTGTTCTAAATTAAAGATAATTTAAATAAAATGTTTTTTTTATTAATTGCAACTGGATTTTATTTATGGTAATCAATGGTTATAAATATTGCTATTATGGCTGTTTTACAATAAGTATATTTGGTAATACAGCAGGCTATAAACATTTTAACGACATGATAGATCTACAAATATTTTTGCTAGCACCTTGCGTATTTTTCAAATATTCGCGTCGCTTGGGTAATACAAATACAAAATGTACCCTTTGTACATTAAAATAAAGTTGATATTGTATAAGCAAAGTGCCAGCATGACACCTGTCTGACACTGTTTTCCAGAACGCCATTGGTCTTCCAGTAGCTAAGGCCATGACGTCAGAAGATGGAGAATGTGTGGAATGGAAGTATAACTTGGTATTGGACGGACCCGCCGAAGTGTGGCTTTGTGGACTTGAGCATACCATGAGGGTGGTACTAAGAGATGTAAGCTTTTCACACTTAATTTGTTCATTCGAATTGTAATTGTATACCTACCTTTTAACAAAGACTTAAGAGTGAAGTGCGCTTGTGAATTGCAATAGATAAATAGATATTATGAAAAAAAATTTCGTCTTCGATGTCTTAGTGAGTAAGAGCATAGACCTCGAAGCGAATGACAAAGCGGTTTTACAGCCAAACAAAAATGAATATTAGACTTACCTATTGAAATAATGTCGAAGATAAGAAAACCCACGTTAGTCTGTGAGAGCATCAAAGCGGGAAGGAAGGGTCATTAAGTATGGTTTAATTTATTGATTTTCGACTTTATTTCAACTAGCGCATTGTGAAATGTCTATTGCGCCAGGCCGACGCTAGCTTATGTAGTTGTGGACTTGTGGCTCGAAAATTGGAAGCAAAGAGAATGTAAACACTAGATAGGAAGTAGAACGAGTACTTCCTATCTAGTGTTTACATTCTCTTTGTTTACCAATATTATAATCAAATCTGAAACAGTCTCATTAACAGCAAACTGCATTTCTAGCAATTGATTTTGACGCGAGCAGCTTTGAGGAAGTGTAAGTACCAAAGGGAATTCTGGATCAACGACTGGCCGGGACAACTTGGGATCACATCCAGCAAGGTTAGATCACTTCTGGGCCTTATTATTCAGTATAAAGGCTTTTTCAATTTAAACGTTTGAAGCGTTTGCTGCGGTGTTTCCGAAGCGGTGCGAGATTCGATAGGTTTGAATCTGCGCACGGACGGCTTTTTTCCCCATGAAATTGACACGTTGCGGGTGCGCACTGCTGCGCAGTGAGATGCCGTCTTGCCGTCTGGCACCGGTCTGGCGCCGGCGCCGCCGCAGTCCGGCTTGACCGCAAATTGAAAAAGCCCTTAAGCACGATCTACACGGTTTAAAACGGTGGTTTCAAACCTAAGTTTAAAACAGTGTAGACAGTGGTTTGAAACCAATTTCGTATGACCTTTAAACGTCCTTGGTAGAAAGGGGTCTGCGTTGCAAACCAGTGGCAGAAGAAAATGTTGGTTTTAAACAGTGTAGCAGGCATCTCGCAACAACAACAACTTCAAGGTCACCTTGGTTTGTAGACTGGTTTCAAACCGTGTAGGTCGTGTTTAGTGCCATTATGATTCCAGTCCGAAAGAGGGATGGTGCAATCGGTCATGTATAGCTCTGTCTCTCTCTCGCACTAGAATCATGATGGCCTATAATGCGATGAGGATTTCAACCATTGTGATTGGTCGATTCCTGCACGTCTCCGCTCCGCTCCGCCCAGCTCCGCTTCAGTGGAGTCCGGGCCTAAACGCTATAATTCGTATTATAACGTTTTAATGCTATCATGATTCTAGGCAAGGCATATTAAGGCAACGGGTGCCGTCACCTGTTGTCATAGGCCTTAAGCTCGTAGGTATGGAAAGTATCGGTGTGTAGATTTTATGTTAACTGGTCCACACACGTCCGTGTCCGAGCTGGCGACGGAGTTTCAGTACCTGCTTTGTGTGTGCCATGGCCATGTCCCGTCTCGGGCACAGCCCTGATTCGTGAGGAGAGACCTTAAAGGTGGTCATTGCGAAAGTACGGGAAAGAGGCGAAGAATCTCTGATACCTAAACCTTCTCAGCCAGCAGGGATTATTCTGTATTTCTGTTCATCCACCCCAAAAATCCACCCTAATACGCGGCAACGCATTAACCGGCTAGCAGCACAGTTTTAATGGCCATCAAATGAATACATTGATAAGCTATTATAATGTGGAGTTGACTCTATAGCGAGTTTCTCAAAGTTCCTATTAACCGAAGATTTGAATTGTTAGATTACCAAATCCGCGCGAAAGTGTCCATTCTGAGAAGAGTGAGTTCACACATTCCGCAATATGGAACGACAGATACGATTTTTACGTGAATGAAACAGAAACGTGAACAACTTTTGAAGCGGTTGGGCGAATCTAACTATTTTAACTAACACTTCAAAACACGTCTAGATTCAATGGACATCTGACTGCACACGCACCCTCTGCCGCTGCGAGATCATGAAGGAGAAGAAACCTTTAAAGAAACTGCGCAAGAAGCAGAACCAAATCCTCGCCACTCTCCAGATGATGTCCCGGAAGGAGATCAGTAAGATTCTGCGCTGTAAAGTGAACGCGCTCTGTGTCATTGAGATACATTCTAGAGATACGGTGGATAGGATGTATAAGATGGGTTAGTGAATATTTTATCACTATTATTATCTTTACTCACTATACATACAATTATAAATTACATAAGTACACATTTTTAAATATGTATTAGAATAAAGAATCACTAGCTGCGCCCCGCGGTTTGTCCCGCATAAGTCTCGCTCCCGTGGGCATATCTGGATAAAAAGCATGTCTCCAGGTCTACCCATGTGTCAAATTTCATCCAAATCTGTGCAGCTGTTTTAGCGTGAAAACGTAACACACAAAAAAAAAACAAATATTTTCTCTATAAAATATTAGTTTAATTTAAAAATAGAAAAATCCCTCCGGTATTGGGAACAGGATCCAAGATACTAGCTAGGTTAGGGCTCCTGGCACAGGAACCTTCTAACAGTAGGTACGAGGAGTGACCAGAGTACCTAGATACCGCATACCGCTTTATGAGCCGCCTATCGAGAGCCTTCTCAGGTTTTGGTCGAGGCTGTTGGCCATTTAATTTGGACAATTTATACTCAAAGATTTGGCTTCATAGTCATTATACATATAATTAGGTACGTTTGGAATACCTGCAATTTAGGTCAGGATGGTTAATAAATAATAATGATAGTGACTCAATGGTCATGATGCCGATAGTCTCATGACTATCGGCAATAATCGGCGTAATTACATGTATAATAAAGACTATGAAGCCAAATCTTTGAGTATAAATTCGTCCAAATTAAATGGGTTTATGTCTGAGTATACACAGGAAATAGAGTTGGTTTTGGTTACCTATACCTACTTAACTTTACATTTAAATGCTATTATTTTATTTTCTAGCAACAAAGGAAACCCATAGGTACAAATATAATTTGCTTTTTGTAAAAGTGTAAAGTTGAGTACCCTGACGGACCAGATCTATTATATCTCTACTGTATAGCTCTATTTTTAACCGACTTCAAATAGGAGGAGGTTCTCAATTCGGTTGTTTTTTTTTAATACTTGTGTCAGTCAGCAATATTGTTCAGCATCTTAGAAGTTATTTTATTTCAACTCTTCGCTTAACTTTCCTTCCACACAGGCTGTATGAACGTGACCGCATTCGAGTGGTTCTCTCAGCTCAAGTTCTACTGGGACCGCGATAGAGAAGACTGCTACATCAAACAGACCAACACGAACTCTATCTACACGTACGAGTATATCGGGAACTCGGGACGGCTCGTCATCACGCCACTTACTGACAGGTGACTAGAATATGGCATAGAGAATCTTATTTTCAAGGTAGACGCTATGCACGTCCATGCTTAAACGGTTAAAAGAAGTCACATGACAGACATGTGTTAGAAATTGTGTTATTGTGACTTTCTGCATCTTTCTTTTACAGTCTTTATTTCAGTAGTGAAATAAACAGGTTGTCTTAGGGCCATAGCACACACGCTACTTTTATCATCGGCGATCGGCGATTTAGCCGCTTTTTAGAAGCTAAATGCATCGATACAGTCGCAAAATCGCACATCGCTGATGCTAAAAGTAGCGTGTGTGTTTTGGCCCTTAGCGGACATTAAAGGAAACTAGCTTTGTCTATGGTTTCGCCCGCGTGGAGGTCGGAAATTATCCCACCGAAACCTACTACTGGGATAAAAACTACCCTGTGTTTTAACCCCGGTCCAAACCGAAATCCGTTTCGCCAATAAGGCGTGAAAAAGTAACCGACAGACAGTTATCGTTACTTTCGTACTTAGTATGGATATGGATCTCTATCTATAAACTGCACGGAGAAAAAAAATCAGCAACCAGCTTCTCTAAGTTTCATAGCTTAAAGTCGTATATTTTAATTATTCAATCGTATTTTTGATTTTGGTAATTGGAAGTTCTTGATCCACAGATGCTACATAACGCTGACAACCGCCCTGCACCTGTTCCGCGGCGGCAGCCCGCAGGGCCCGGCCGGCACGGGCAAGACGGAGACCACCAAGGACCTGGGCCGGGCACTGGCGCGCTGGGTCGTCGTCACCAACTGCTCCGACGGGCTCGACTACAAGTCCATGGCCAAGTGTTTTGCTGGTAAATGCATCATAAACAAAGTCAGTTTTCGTGCCTGTCGGTGTGAATACGTTCTTCTAAACTACGCAACGGATTTTGATGCAGTTTACATGATCATTTTGAGAATTTATTCCGGTAGGTTCATGTGTACGGTCAGCAACAAAAGTCGATTAAGACTTCAGTTTTTTTAATCTTAGTTATTGAGCAAAATATTTGTGCGTGAATTGCATTGTTCTGCTGCAATTTTGAACAAATATTTTACTCAATAACTGACAGTTAAAAAGGGGCCCGTGGCTTAATAATAACAGCCGCACAGGTCGACCGATCAGGTTAAGCTACGCTTGCCGCGGTTGGTCTGTGGATGGGTGACCATCTTTACATACCGTGACCCCTCGGTGTCTCGGAAAGCACGTTAAGCTGTTGGTCCCGGTTGTCATTCGTGGATCTTTGACAGTCGTTACGGGTAGTCAGAAGCCCGAAAGTCTGACAACTAGTCTTACCAAGGGGTATCGTATTACCCAGTAACTGGGTTGTGGAGGTCAGATAGGCAGTCGCTCCATGTAAAATACTGGTATTCAGCTGCATCCGGTTAGACTGGAAGCTGATCCCAACATAGTTGGAAAAGGCTAGGCAGATGATGATGTGCTCAAAATCCATTCATTTGTCACAAAATATACCTTCATCTTTCTCCCAGGTATTTCTCAAAGTGGCTGCTGGGGTTGCTTCGACGAGTTCAACCGCATCAACATCGAGGTGTTGTCTGTGGTAGCGCAGCAGATCCTGGCCGTACTGTTAGCGCTGTCGCTGTTCCTCAAGAGGTTCGTGTTCGAAGGCGCCGACATCAAGCTAGACTCTAACTGCGGGATCTTTATTACTATGAATCCTGGGTGAGTGGACTATACTTGTAATATAACATCACTATATCGCCGGCACGGTTGGCGCAGTTGACTGCCGTGCTGTGTGTCGCGGGTTCGATTCCCGCACGGAACAAATATTTGTATGACCTACAAGTAGTTGTTCCGGGTCTGGCTGTTTGTGTATGTGAAGTTAAATGTTTGTAAACGCACCCACAATACAGGAGAAATTCCTAGTGCGGGGCAACGTTTAAAAAAAAAATATCAAGTAAAAAAAGTTTTTTATTTTTAAGTGTACCTTCCTGTGGTCGCATGCCGCTGTAATAACATTCATACATATAATTAATGGTAGCATGCGATGATGCGACCACGGGAAGGTACTTTCTTGTTTCATCCTTTTCAGTAGTCGGGTTTTAGTTTTTAAACTTTTTTTAATTTACATAGCCTAGCCTACCTAGGACTTACAGTAGTTTAGCTGGCCATAAAATGGCGTTTCCATCCTAAGTTTAAATGTCACTTGCACCCTATAAAACGAGGCTCGTAAAACGCACCTCATAAAAGGTATTTTTTTTCTTTCAAGAGCAATGTACCTACCAGTTATCTTAGGGCTGATTTTGCCAAAGCCAGATAATTTTATCTGAGGAATAATTTTAAATTTTCGACAGTTTTTCCATACAAAATCTGTCAGACATCAAAATTCTACGAATGAAATTTATCTGTCGATAGAAAGAAGAAAGAACGAAAGGAAAATTGATTATTCTGCACAAGCAAAACGCAAATTGCATATAAAAAAAAAAATCAGCCCCTATTGAAGTTTTACTTTACTGGGAGTGTTTATCAAAAGTGGTGAGGCAATTACGAGGTTGACTATACATTTAATTCCTTAACTTCTTTCACTATATATTATATAAATTATCCTCCATAGTAGATGTCAAAACACTTCTTACGGCTTAGGTACTACGGAATAGTTGAATCGCACTTGCGATACGGTATCATTTTCTGGGGGAACTCAACTGATCGAGATATAGCTTTTAAGGCCCAGAAAAGATGTCTCCGATCATTGTTAAAACTTAAATCGACTGACAGTTGCGCACCTTATTTTAAGTTACATAAAATCTTGACACTTCCCTGTATCTACATTTTTGAAGTAGCTATGTTTGTCAAGCAAAATCCATCTCGTTTTGAGCGCCTGGCTGTTGTATTCCCAAGGAATAGGCGTGACAACAGCAAATTATGTCAAGTATCATGGACCACTTTAATGCGTAAGAGCGTCTCTTGCATGGCCCCAATTATTTACAATAAATTACCGAGTAGTTGGAAAACTTTAAATACAGCACAATTTACGAGAAGATTACGGAATTTTTTGGTAGATAAAACGTACTACAGTGTAACTGAGTTCTTATCGGAGAAAAATATTTGCTAATTAATGACATCTTGATTTTTTTAAATTTTGTTGTATGACATTTTTGATTTTTGACATTTTAATCTTTGACATTTTGATCTTTGACATTTTTTTATCTTTGACATTTTGATTTCTGACATTTTGATAATGATATTGATAAGTAATGACATGTTAAATGATGTTATGATAATGGTATGATATTTGTAATAGTAATGACATGATATATAATTCTAATGATACTAATTTATATTTTCCTTTTACTAAAAACATATATTTTTAATTAAGTAGATGATTTAAAAAAATTATACCTAATAGTAATTTATAAATTGATCTAAATAAGTGTAATAATAGTGATATAAATAATTTCAAATGTTTGCATGCCGATTGGTAAAATGTGGCTGAGCTAAATGTAATCCTAAGAACTAATGTATTAAGTACCCATATTTGCAAAATAAAATTCTATTCTATAGTTACGCCGGCCGAACAGAGTTGCCAGATAATTTGAAGTCGATGTTCCGTCCGATCGCCATGTGTGTGCCAGACTCTCTTATCATCGCGGAGAATACGCTCTTCTCTGATGGCTTCACAGCTTACAAAATTAATGCTAAGAAGGTACAGCTTTCATTCATTACCGTTAAATTAATATAACATTTAATTATTCACTATTGTGACTATTTTTTTTTTTGAGATTAACTGTCCAATCCTGCTAGGCCAGATTTATTTATCCTTTTATTTTTTAATAGTTATCTTCAAAACACACGGAGATTCAATACATACTTGACGCCTGAGATTCCTTAAAGATCTCTTTCATCATCATCATAATCAGCCTATAATGTTCCCACTGCTGGGACACAGGCCTCCTCTCGGTGAGAGGGAGTGGGCCGTAATCCACCACGCGGGCCCAGTGCGGATTGGCAGATGTCACATGTCTTCGAATTTTTGGTTCTAGGACATGCCGGTTTCCTCACGATGTTTTCCTTCACCGTTTTGAGAGCAGTGGTGATGAAATAATTTACACAAAGTAAAGCGCCTGTCTGGGTTTGAACCTACTATCTACAACTCGTAAGTCGCGGCCGTTACCACTTGGCCACCACTGCTCTAGATCTCTTTACTACAAATAAATTGTTCCGGAAATCGTCGGTCATCATCTGCCTAGCCTTTTCCCAACTATGTTGGGGTCGGCTTCCAGTCTAACCGGATGCAGCTGAATACCAGTGTTTTACATGGAGCGACTGCCTATCTGACCTCCACAACCCAGTTACTGGGTAATACGATACCCCTTGGTAAGACTGGTTGTCAGACTTTCGGGCTTCTGACTACCCACCCGTAACGACTGTCAAAGATCCACGATTGACAGCCGGGACTAACGGCTTAACGTGCTTTCCGAGGCACGGCGGGGTCACGGTATGTAAAGATGGTCACCCATCCACAGACCAACCGCGGCAAGCGTAGCTTAACCTGATCGATCGACCTGTGCGGCTGTTATTATTTAGCCACGGGGCCCTCCGGAAGTCGTCGGTACTGAGAAAAAAAAATGGACACCTACTTCCCAAATTCTTCATGTATTTCGTAGATAAGTTTATTTCAGTAAACATTTTATTTTATTCTGTGGTGGCATCTACATCGCCACATACAAACTACGCACCTCACTGACGTCACACAAAATCCTGCATCGCGCAAGTACAGTTTACCGCGCGACTATCGTATGTACAACGTCTCGACATCAATCGTCGGGCTGTAGCACATTACCCAGCCCACCAGACACGACACCCGTCTGGTCGGAGGATCATTCCTTTTCTATAGAGTATGAGTGAACGTTACCCCTGTTCTTCCTAAACATAACACGAAATAGACAACGGGGTTTGAAGATTTTTTATGGAGCCTGGAATACCTAACATTCTCCAGTAGGTGTCACGGATCTTCAAAGCAAAAAAAAAAAAAAAAAAAACAAAAACCCTTAGCCCTTCAAAACATGGTTACTTCGACCAGCTCAATCGTCTCTCTAAATTCCAGGTGTTCACGTTATATCAGCTGGCTATGCAGCAGCTGTCCAAACAGGAACACTACGACTTCGGTCTGCGGTCCATGGTAGCCTTGCTGCGATACGCGGGAATCAAGAGGAGAGCCTACCCTAATCTTCCTGAACAAGAGGTAAGAATAATTCGTTATTTTCACTTACTACTTTATAGCTGTTCACAACAAAATATATACTTAACCTATTGATATATATTTATACTCTTGCGCCATCCCATCTTCCTAGCACGGTGGGCTGTGCTGGGGCGGCTGCTGCAGGTGCAGAAAACCTCAAACGGTGAAAATATTCCAACCTGATTGGGAGTTAGATGTTCGAGTCGTTTGGGGTTGAAACATTTGGGCCATGGGGTCCGAATGCCTACTTTGGTTTTTCGAGATATCGCCAAGCGGTTAGTCGACTCTTCACGTGACCACAGGGCTGACCTATTTCTTGGCCAAAGAATTAGCATCGCAATTCAACGTGGCAACGCTACCAGCGTTTTGGGCACTGTTCCTGTTGACAGCGATGCGGACGAATTTTTTAATGCCCTATGGTTATGTTGCTTAATTTTTCATATACATTTAGAGGTATGAGGAACAGGGTGTAAAGTTCACTCAACCTCCATAGAAAAGGGAGGATCCTCCGACCAGACGGGTGTTATGTCTGGCGGGCAACTGCCCAATGATTCATGTCGGGCCGTTGTATCTATGTTAATTGCGCGGTAAACTCTAGTTGCGCGATGTAGGATTTGCGTGACGTAGTATGACGCGTTGTTCGCATGTGGCGTTGTAGATACCGCTACATACATTATTTTAGATGTTAACCTATTGATTGTTAACAAGACATCTCTTTCCGGCTTCATGAAAACCGGCTTTTACATTTAAAACATTAATATTTTTTTACTCCCGAAACTGGTTCCACATTCAAGCTCATCTTCCACTTCCTCACAGATGGTAATCCTAGCCATGCGCGACATGAACGTAGCCCGCCTGACTGCAAAGGACGTGCCTCTCTTCGACGGCATCATGCAGGACATCTTCCCCGACGTGGAGATCCCGACCCTGGACTACGAACTGCTGGAGACTGCCATCACCGCGGAGATGAGAGTAGCAGGCTTGCAGCCGGTTAAAGCAGCGATACATAAAGTTATCCAGACTTATGAGACGAAGGTAGGTTTTAGTTATTTACACAGGGCGGCAGGGACAGCGACGCGCAACTTGTTTCTATGGATTCAGTATATTATGATCCTGAATCCTCCTGCCCCCTCGGTTTCACCCGCGTAAATGTCGATCCCGTGGGAATATCGGGATAAAAGTAGCCTATATGTTAATCCAGGGTGTCAGCTAACTCCATACAAAATTTTATCAAAATTGGTAGAGCCGTTTGAGCGTGAAGAAGTAAAAAACATATAAACACACACACACACACTCACAAACTTTCGCCTTTGGTATGGAGGTAGCTGACACCCTGGATGAACACATAGGATACTTTTTATCCCGATATTCCCACTGGATCGAAACTTATGCAGGTGAAACCGCGGCAGCTAGTCATTAATAAAAGATTGTTATATCACAACTTTCATCTAGAATTCCCGCCATTCAAGCATCCTCCTCGGCGACACCAACACAGCCAAGTCTACATCCTGGAAAATGTTAGCCAACACCTTGAGCCGCCTGAACAGGGAGAAGCAACCAGGTTTCGAAATAGTTCAGACATACCCGATAAACCCCAAGGCTTTGACCCTGGGTGAACTGTACGGGGAGTATAACCTGGCGACAGGGGAGTGGAAGGATGGAGTATTGTCTTCGATTATGAGGACCACTTGTCAAGGTAAGACGGCTTTGGACTTTTGGTTATGGAATAGAAATGGTTTTTTGAAAATGTGGTTCAAGGTCATAGCACACTTATCAAATCGGAAAGGGATCGGCACCGTATCGCCTTTCGCATCGCCGTCAAACAGGCGTCAACCTAACGTAAGCAGGATCAGAAGCCGATACGTCGACTCGGCTACGGCTAGGCGACGCGACGCCGCGCTTACGCTAGTTGATGGTGCAGCAGGCAGGCTGGAGGGGTGAGAGGGGCAAGGGGGGACGAAGAGACGTAAGCTCGGGTACGGAGAGACGTAAGCGCGGGGACGACGAGCCGTAACGCACCGCACCGCGGTTCGTGAGCTTGTCCCGAAGCGAGGCGATTACCTACGTTACGATTCCGATTAGTGTGCGTTACAGTAGGGAGTTTCATACAAAGAATACTGAACGGCTCGAGTTCATACGGTGCCGATCCTTTTCCGGTTTGATACGTGTGCTATGACCTTTAGGGTGTTCTTAAGATAAATAAAAAACTTTACAAAAATAAGAAAAGATAAAAATACTGTACCTGTGTTTTGTCTCTTTCAAAAGCTCGATGATATATTAACCAGGAAAGTTTTTTTGAGGGGTGGGGTGGGGTGATGTTCTTCAGAAAGGTTAAGTGCATAGTACTCGCAACCGCGTGTATGACCAGATGTATGAACGTAAACGATGCAAAAGGAGTATGTAAGGATCGTCGTAGCAGGGGTTCTGTAGTTTCTGCCTACCGAAGAGGCGTGAGTTGATGTATATTTGTATGAGTCGGCGGCGTTGCCGTGCGTCATTTCTCTAAGCTGTAAACAACACGTGCACCGATCACGCCATCGACAAGTACGTCACTCGACTTCTCCCACCGCCCCAGTGCTCGACTTGTTTTGCTACCAGTTTATAGGAGCTAGCGGCGAAGCGGCGGGGGACTTGACCATTGGACATCGTACGAATAACATGTGCTCAGAAACTGTCTCGCGTTCCGTATCTGGTTGTATCGTGTACCTACATTGTATGATTTGCTAGTGTGATTAAGTGATTTGTTAGTGTGTTGTTCGTGAAATTATAATCTGATTCGAACTGCAAAACGTTTTTCTATTGCGCAATAACCAACACTACCCATATAGTACGCCCACAGTAATTAAAATATACCTGATAATAACGAGACACCATACCATCCCCGTCATAATTATGTATTATTTATAACTGAAACTGGATTTCCGATGTTATTCTGCAGACGAGTCCTCAGATATGAAGTGGATTATATTTGATGGTCCCGTGGACGCGATATGGATAGAGAACCTGAACTCTGTGATGGATGATAACAAACTGCTGACTCTGGTCAACAGTGAGAGAATATCTATGCCTGCACAGGTATGTCTTATGTTTACTTATTTATTGAGGACCTCCAGCAAAAGATCTTCACAACAAAAAACACAATTAGGTTTTAGCCTCGGTAAACTGCTTGCGCGCTGCATGAAGATGGATTTTGCGTGACGTCAGTATGATGCGTAGTTCGTATGTGGCCATGTAGATGCCGCTGATTGATATTTCATGAAAATAGTCATTCAATAAATTAATTCATTCAATAATATGCACTTAGAGGGTTGTATTGATGATTTTAATTCTGTAAAAACTTGTTTGTTACTCTCGCGAATCATATATTAATCAGCATTCCACATGACACCTGGAAATTGCTAAAAAACTTAAGAAAATTTTAATTTTGCGGGCTACCCTGGCGCTTCCCCCTTAGTCAAATATACATATTGGCGTTTACGTCTGTTTAGAGCAGAACCACTTTCAAAGATATAAAAAAAAATGGATAGTATTAAAAATACGCGTGACTTATTTTTAAATGTAATTTCATTTAAGATACAAATACAACCATCTTGAAAATATGAAATGTTGTCAACTTTTCCGTGTAGGTAACCCTGCTGATCGAGACCCTGGACTTAGCAGTAGCATCGCCAGCCACGGTATCACGCAACGGAATGGTGTACAACGATTACAAGGACTGGGGCTGGTGGCCCTTCGTCAACTCCTGGCTGGATACCCTTGAGAATCAAGATTACAAGGAGACTGTGAGTGAGGCTTAGTTTTGATTTACTTTTTTGTGACTTGGATATTTAAATAATTTTCAAGCGGGACTAGTCGGACGGTATGTACAATGTGAATCAGTATTATTTTGTATAGCATAATCAGCCTGTAATGTTCCCACTGCTGGGACATAGGCCTCCTCTCTTCGAGTGGGCTATAATCCACCATACGAGCCCAGTGCGGGTTGGTAGATGTCACATGTTTTCGAATTTTTGTTTCTAAGACTATATCGGTTTCCTCACTTTGTTTTCCTTCACCGTTTTGAGAGCAGTGGTGATGAAATTATTTACACAAAGTAAAAAAGCTGTTGACATCGTTGTTTACATGATGCATGTTACACTGAAAAAAATGATTTCCATTAAGACTTACTGACTATATGTATACGGTAAGAAGAAATGTTTGTAAAACAGTAAAAGACAAAACAGTTTACTGAAAAAAAAAGGAAAACCGCCATTTCTGTAATGTAAGTAAACAATGGTTTGAACGATATAACCAAATGAATAAAACAGTTAATTTTGTGACCTTTTACCAACTTAAAATGTCATGACGGTAACATTTTGCCTCAAGCTTTAACCACTGTTTTCGGATCAGTAAAAAATACTGTTTTGAACGTTAGGCTCATATGTAACTCTTTAAAGCAGTTCAGATTAATGTTTTTTTTATTTTTAGGGTTCCGTACCAATATGGTAAAAACGGAACCCTTATGGTGAGACTCAGGCTGTCTGTCTGTCTGTCTGTCAGAGCTGGATATCTCAAGAACTACTAATGCTATCAACTTGAAACTTGGAATAGTTTTAGATGACGTTTGCCCAATTATTTTGCAAATAAGAAAGAAACAAAAATATATGTATATTTTTTGCAACAGGGACTGAAAGGGGGTCTGAAAAATTCGAAGTGGGGCTACTAGAGCATGTGGGGTATCATATGAAAGAGCGCAGTTTGCACATTCTATGACATTTTTTTTTTGTTGTTGCATAATTTTTGACTTTTGATGAAAAATTAAAAAAAAAATACTGTTCCCCCTTATCTCCGAAGTTTGCAAAATCTGAAATAACAATATGTGATAGAAGTTTATGTAAAGATTACAAGAAAAATAACACGAAGTCTCGAAATAGCTCACTTTTTCAGAAATCATCAACAAAAGTTACATTGGTTCCACTATCGGTCAAGAGATGGCGCTTACATAAAACTGCAATATTCTATATCACAGTGCACAGTGTTAAAATTCTCTGACGAATATAGGCCTCGTTGATGAAAATTAAAAAAAATATATGATGTTACGGAACCCTCGGTGCCCGAGTCCGACTCGCTCTTGCCCGGTTTTTATTTACTGCTTATTCTTTCAGTTATAGCACAGTATAAAGATATACAGTATTTCGACTTCATAGAAACGGACGAAACGCAAGCTATACCTACGCGCCTCGACCTCGGAACGCGCTCGGCATGCAGACAGTCGCGACTGTGCCGCGTGACGAACGGACGGTGTGTTGTTTTTTTTAACAATAATCGCGCGATTTTTTCACTAAAAATAAATTGCAGTAAGTACATATTTAATATGACGAGTAGGCTATATTGTGCTGTTTTTGGTTGCATGAATTCGTCAATAACGCATCCAGAGATAACTTTTTTTAAATTACCTGGAAACTCTGAAAGGTAAGACTATAAAATAATTTTACTTACTAGTAGGTAGGTAGGTACATAATGTGTCTTTTTAATGGATAAGTATTTCCTTTTATCTCCCGAAAAAAAAAGATGTCTGGATTAATAAATGAAGTGAATTGAGTAAAGGTAAGTGATAGACATGAGTGAAATTATTAGTTATAGGCGGGTCATGAATCATTATACGGTAGGTACGCTTGTGTTAAAACCTCGGGGCATGCGTGTTTTGTTTTGTTAGTTTGTATAATTCAAAGTAAAGACGTGGTTTTTATTAATAATATTTATGTACACACAGTAAAATACAATAACAAAACTAAATGGAAACACAAAGTAGGCAAATGTAATTAAAATGCTGGAGGCGGGCAGCCCTATCGCATGTTTACGTACCGCGCGGCTGTAGGCATTTATTTCAAGGTTACGGCCGAGATACAATACTGTATGATCTTTATACTGTGGTTATAGGTACCTGTGCAAGTGCCTAAAAATACTCATGTTGTTCACCGATGTTGTTCACGAAACGTGTTGAAACTGTGAAAGTCTCTATACACTTTCTTGTATGGAGACCCCTTTTGATTTTTAACTTTATTTTATTTTTAAATCAAATCAAATCATTTATTTGCTGATTTATTATTATAGCTTTATTATTTGCTGATTTAGCGGCAATAGACATACACACTAAAAATTTTAACTGGTCTACCTACATATTATGATTGATGAGATGAAAGTCAGACGGACGTACAGCGGAGGCTTAGTAATACAGTCCCGTTGGCAACTTTTGGGTACGGAACCCTAAAAACGATCTATGTATGAACATAAGAGATTTTTATTTTATTTAGCTTTGCCTTTACCACTATTGATGACAAGTGATTGTGTCGACAGCTACGCCGCTACTTCCTAGGAATCCTGACACCTGTCCTGGAGCTAAAGCGCCTGCACCTCAAAGAAGGCGAGAGTGTGCGCGGCCAGGAGCTGACGGGCGTGAAGTGCATGTGTCGGCTGCTGGGCCTGTCGCCCGAGCCTCCGCCCGCGCTGCCCGACCAGCAGGCCGATATGGAGAACTTCGCTAAGATGAGATTCCTTTTTGCGTACGTTACTTATAAAGAATCGACGACAACAACAATTTTTATGTTTTTTTTTGTCTCCTTTACTCTTTCAGACTCTATTTACATCTCTATATATTGTCCTATCGTAGGTGTGCTGGAAGAGATTTCTTATGATATAAGTATAACCTTTGTACCTATTTTTCCTGTTCTGTTTAAGTATATAATGTGTGTACATTAATCACACTAATATTATAAAGGCGAAAGTTTGTGAGTGTATGAGGGGGTGTGTTTATATGTTTGTTACTTCTTCACGCTCAAACGGCTGGACCAATTTTGATAAAATTTTGTATGGAGGTAGCTGACACCCTGGATTAACATATAGGTTACTTTTTATCCCGATATTCCCACGGGATCGACATTTACGCGGGTGAAACCGCGTGGCGCATCTAGTGATAAAATAAATAAATAAACAATAATTATGCTTAAATGATTTGGTCATATTGAGAGGTATTTACAAGGCAGATTGAAACGCCGTATCAATAAATAACGTTATATGTATTCTGTGCTTTAGGCCGCGTATTCAATGAAACAGTTCGAGAAACTTGCGCAACATTATTGCCCGCATCATAAAATTTCCTGGAAACAATTTTGCAATACTTTGAGTTTGGTTCCCAGTAAATACGGCACCCAACACGAACACATGTTGCTAAAACAATGTTGTGCAACGTTTCCCAGTCATTACTGATTTAAGTTTTCGTCACACAGCATGATTTGGTCAGTCTGTGCTACCCTGGAAGATGAGCCTCGTCGAAAGCTGGACAACTGGGTCCGAGAGCACGAGGGCATCTTCCCGCTCAAGGACACGGTCTACGACTACTATGTGGATGAGAGGCTCCAGGTCTTCAAACTGTGGGAGGAGAAGCTGCCTGACAACTGGAGATTTAACCCCAAGTCAGTATTAGATTTAGGCTTGTAGAATTTATCTTGTGTAGGCTTCTTTAGATTTTAGCAATAAACTAAAGTAAAATGTTCAAGGACCGACATAACAGTGATTTTTCATTTTGATGGTAAAGAATATCGACAAAGAATTTGGCCAGAAAACAGTCAAAAGTTTTGATTGATGTAATCGGTAAAATACCTATTAAATGCTGGTCCAGAGCCAGGTCAGTATTTTTCCGAGTAGAATTTAAGCTTTGCCCGATCACACGGGCCACAACAGTAACTACACAATAAGTACCTACACCACGTTGACGGGCGCTAATTTGTATCAAAATTAATAATCTATTCACACGGACTATACCGTGATGTCTTTATTATATCCTCATCATTCTCCTCCCCTTACTCCAATTTACTTGGGGTCGGCGCAACAGTCTTTCTCTTCCATACTTCTCTATTACTCGTCATGTCGGTAGACACCCCCTTTCTAGCCATATACCTACTGATAGAGCCATCCACATTCATACTCACAACATTTTCCTCATTTCTCTGCATCACATGAAGATATTTTTTTTTTAAACGTTGTCCCACACTAGGAGTTTCTACTGTATTGTGGGTGCGTTTACAAACATTTAAATTCACGTACACAAACAGCCAGACCCGGAACAACTACTTGTAGGTCATACAAATATTTGTTCCGTGCGGGAATCGAACCCGTGACTCTCAGCGCAGCAGTCAATCGCTTAACCACTGCGCCAACCATGCCGTCATGTCTTCTTTTCAGCGCCGGTTTCCACATGATCCTGGTGCCGACGATGGAATTCCTCCGCGTGCAGATCATCGCACTAGACATGCTGAGGGCAGGCTACGGCGTCCTGATAGGAGGACCCACGGGCACAGGCAAGACTTTCCTCATACAAGGCACCCTGGTCAGCTTGGATCCTTCCACGTAAGTGTTATAGGAACAGCTTTCACTATCGGACCTACTCTGAAATCACGAAAAAAAAAATCAGTTGTTTCATACATTTTGGTCGAATAGGTATTGAACTTTTGTATTAAACAGCAGAATTTTTTTTCGTGATTTCAGAGTTGGTCCCCTAGTGAAAGTTGTTCATATTCATGGTTAGAACATTCTGTAAAAATTTGGATGGTGATATAAAAATCTTCCTGTATATATGAAGATAAGAAAATGAAAACACGATTTCACCATGTCATGTGGCGTCTGCCATTTACTGTAGTTTTTGTTATTTTTCATCTTGGAAGTCGTTTCGGCTAACGCATTTAAACTTTTATACCTAGAATAAGTCTTATCTTTGTATATATTTCTAGTTAGTTATTTAATTGAGAGGGGTCCGTGGCTAAATAATAACAGCCGCACAGGTCGATCGTTCAGTTTAAGCTACACTTGCTGCTATTGGTCTGTGGATGGGTGACCATCTTTACATACCGAGACCCCTCCATGCCTCGGAAAGGACGTTAAGCCGTTGGTCCCGGCGGTCATTCGTGGATCTTTGACAGTCGTTACGGGTAGTCAGAAGCCCGATAGTCTGACAACCAGAGTCTTACCAAAGGGTATCGTATTACCCAGTAACTGGGTTGTGGAGGTCAGGTAGGCAGTCGCTCCATGTAAAATACTGGTAGGTATTCAGCTGCATCCGGTTAGACTGGAAGCCGACCCCAACATAGTTGGGAAAAGGCAGGCAGATGATGCGTTATTTAATTGAGAAGCTAATGTAAATAGTTAGTTGTTATGTAATTTGCTATTATAAGTAAATAATAATAATATAAGTATTTTACATATTTTTTTCCATTGTGTCACAGGTACAGTACCCAGGTCATCAACATGTCAGCGCAGACCACAGCGGCTAACGTGCAGGACATCATCGAGGCCCGCCTCGAGAAGAGGACCAAAGGGAACTATGTGCCTGCTGGAGGTAAGGTCCTGAAGACCTATTTCCGTAAATTCCGTAAAAACATCTATCATCTAAAACTCTAATCGCAATTTCATTTCAGCGACAATTAATGTCAAAAATTTAGGAAATGTAGAAGTATTTTTGTCAGATTGAGAAAAAAAAAATCAAATTCATTTCATGTGCCAAATTTTATCCAAATCCGTTCAGTCGTTTTAGCGTGATAGCGTAACAAACATACAAAAAAACAAATCTTTTCTGTTTATAATATTATTTTAGATTTAGATTAAGAATGGGCTTGACGTGTGCTTTCCAGGCAAGAGAATGATAGCATTTATGGACGACATAAACATGCCAGTTCGCGACTACTACGGGTCGCAGCCGCCATTGGAGCTGATGCGACTGTGGCACGACTATGGATACTGGTTCGATAGGGTCAAGCAGTGGCGCAAGAATGTCAAGGTACTTTCTGTTTTTAGGGTTCCGTAGCCAAATGTCAAAAACGGAACCCTTATGGATTCGTCATGTCTGTCTGTCTGTCTGTCCGTCCGTATGTCACAGCCACTTTTTTCCGAAACTATAAGAGCTACACTGTTGAAACATTCTGTGAACCGCATTAAGATTTTCACAAAAAAATAGAAAAAAAACAATAAATTATGAGGGTTCCCCCATACTTAGAACTGAAACTCAAAATTTTTTTTTCATCAAACCCATACGTGTGAAGTATCTATGGATAGGTCTTCAAAAATGATATTGAGATTTTTAATATAATTTGTTTCTTAACAGAATAGTTTGCGCGAGAGACACTTCCAAAGTGGTAAAATGTGTCCCTGTAACTTCTAAAATAAGAGAATGATAAAACTAAAAAAAATATATGTTGTACATTATCATGTAAACTTCCACCGAAAATTAGTTTGAACGAGATCTAGTAATAGCTCGCCGGTGAAAATTTAAAAACATATGATGGTACGGAACCCTCGGTGCGCGAGTCCGACTCGCTCTTGCCCGGTTTTTTTTCTTGGGAAGTACGTCAACTCATCTCGTCGTGAATATTTTGCCCGACGCGGACCGATTTCTGTCCCCGGTGCTGGCGCGGCTGCTGTCGTGCTTCCACTCGTTCTTTTGTCGTCGTAACTGTGGTATCATATCCATAGAAATGTAAAAAATAGAAGAAGTGGTAAGGGGGCGGGTCTGTTCACGCGACATGAGCAACATGGGCCTGTACTAGGCAAATGGCCGTCTCCGCGAACTAGTGCGCTTTCGACCGTGATCGTGATAAAATATAAAAATGCCGAGTTGTTCAGTGGTTTCCTGTAAAAAACGAAGTCAAAATAAAAACTTCGTATCTCATGGAATCACTTACCATATGTAAGTACAAGTATTTTACTGTATTTGTCTTTAAAATCATGAAAAACAAGAAATCGTAGAATATTTCTTGCTTTTACTACGTTATTTTTGTATTTAAATATTGAAGCGGTTATACTATTTTTGCAGCAAATAAATTGCTCCTTAACCAGTACCTAAGTATGTCGCTAAGTGACCGGACAAGCAATGTAAAAATTTCAAAACGATATTTTATTTTTGCGGAGCGTCGCATAGTACAGCCGCTGTGTCTTGCGGCGAGATAGTGATGTGGTTGTGAAGATCCAATAACGTAGGCTATCGACAACAATGACGATTGCCCAACGAATATATTGCTAATACAGTTAATTTTTCAATTTGTCAACCGTTTTATAGAAGACCTGAAAAGATGACGTTTAAATCCGGTTGACCCTTGAGAAGATGTATAGTATGTAAAAATAATGTATTTTTTTTTTTATTTACTTCAATTATTTTTTTTAGCTACATTATATTGATTTATAATAAAATATATTCTGGACATATCGTTTTTTATTTAATTTATTTTCATGACCCAATTTTTTTTTTGTACAATAATGAATGGAAAAATCGATACCTCCATACAAATTTTTTTCAAAATTGGCCAGCCGTTTGAGCGTGAAGAAGTAACAAACATATAAACACACACACACACCCCCACTCACTCACTCACAAACTTTCGCCTTTATAATATTAGTGTGATGAATGGCTTTTGCACACCACAACGATAGCGACAGATGTTTTTGTGTGAGTAAGTTGTACGGTGCATGGTAAATGCACACTGTGTTTGATGAGTTAAGGTATATAATTGATTGTGTAGTACGTTCTGATTTATGAGTGTTTCACGAACTGTGTCCAAATAAACTTTTTTCTTTCTTTCTTTCATGAATTTCAAGTGTGTGCGCGACTTTGTATCTATTGCTTTTACTGAACAACATGTGTACTTAGTAGTGGCGCGGTGGTGGGGCCAACCTAGCGACATCGGGTTCTGATACATGTTCAACTACCGGGCACGGGCATATCTCCTTGTTTCATATATTATGACCATAACATAGAACATGGTGCTGTGCGGCGCGGCGGGCCCCCCGGGGGGCGCGCGCTCCCCGCTGCCCCCGCGGCTGCTGTCGTGCTTCCACTCGTTCTTCCTGTCGTCGCCGACGCAGCAGCAGCTCATCAAGATCTTCGGCACCATGCTGGGGCAGCATCTGTCGGACTTCGACGAGGAGACCAAGTCTGTTGGTGAGCGAATTTAATCGATTGTTCGTGTGCAGGGTGTAAGGAACTGTCGTCTGTCACTCGTAACATCACGTGGCACTCGTAACATCCTCGTGTTCCTACGGTGTTTAGTTACACCAGACAAAACAAAACGAAAAATAAAACAGAATATTTATTATAGTTTTTAACAAAATTACGCGACTACAATTTACAACAAAGTCAGCCCCTTTGGAACAGAAAACAATTCACTTCAGTTCAGTTTACATTAAAATTTCTGAGTCAGTCATTTCGGCAGCATTTACTGAACATTTGTTATGTCGTGGTTATAAAGAAGTAGACCAAATCGTTGTTAAAATAAAATTTCGCTTAAATCTAGGTAAAACCGTGTTGATAGCAACGATAGACATGTTCAACAACATCGCGGCTAAGCTCCTGCCCACCCCCAGCAAGATGCACTACCTCTTCAATTTGAGGGACATCTCCAAGATATTCCAGGTAAGTGTAGCGGTATCTACAACGCCACATGAGAACAACACGTCATACTGACGTCACGCAAAATCCTGCATCTCGCAGGCAGAGTTTACCGCGCAACAAGCATAGATACAACGGCCCGACATGAATCATTGGGCAGTTGCCCGCCAGACACTACACCCGTCTGGTCGGAGGATCCTCCCTTTTCTATAGAGTATGAGTGAGCTTTACACCCTGTTCCTTATACCTCTCTATAAGTATGATTACAGCAAGAAAATGTAGATTGGTACACTGAGGTAAAAACAAGTTTAAAGTTAAATATAACCTAGCTGTTTATGTTACCTGAATGAGTTGCAGTTAAAAATAAAACTAAATCTGTTTCGATGTTTGTTGGTTAAATCAAAATCAAAAAATCATTTATTCAAATTAGCCTGAGAATCAGCACTTTTCGAACTTCAAAAATACAAAAGACAGTCCCCAAAACACCCGCAGTGGTCAGTTTCTAGAAGTCACCATCAAGACCTCAACATCTAGCATAATAAGCATAATCAGCCTATAACGTTCCCACTGCTGGGACACAGGCCTGCTCTCTGTGAGAGGGAGTGGGATGCAATCCGCCACGCGGGCCCAGTGCGGGTTGAGTTGTTTTTTTTTTTTTCAAACATCAAGGCCCATAAACACAAATAATACAATATTAATATGACTTAAAAATATTATAAATACATACATTATATTTACACTAAAAACTAACGCACACGAAGTGTCTGTGTCGTGTTTCGCTGACTGGTGTCATGTAGCCAGCCACGAAACCGGCGGTACACAACACCCTTCGGCCAGAACTCTTCCTTGAGGAACTTCTCGAGATGCTGTGTCGGAACACGCACCACGAACGACTTCAAGTTCATGATGTGACGCGACTCCAACTTCTTTTTTGTTTCTTCTTTTTTTTATAATACCTTAGGCAAAACTTCAACATATAATAACAATTAATTTCCGCCCAGGGTCTGCTGCGTTGCAACAAAGACTACACTAACACGAAGCCGCGGCTCTTACGGCTATGGATTCACGAGTGCTTCCGAGTATTTTGCGACCGATTGACTGAAGAGAAGTGAGTTATATCAATGCTTTAGCTTAAAACCATTCCGTGTTATTACAAAACGAGTTCGAACTTTAGACCAAGCCTAAAATTTCGAGCCAGTTACTGTATTTAGAGCTTAAATATTAGCGCCGGTATGGACTGCTGTCTGAAAATAAACCATGAAAAGAAAAAAAAAATGAATTTTGCCTTTTTACCACAGCTGTCTTAACTAAGACCATAAGTAAGACTCAATGAATTCCATCACTTACCAGAGACCGCGACTGGTTCATGAACCACATCGGTGACATGCTGGGCAAGCACTTCGAGCTGACGTTCCACGCGCTGTGTCCGTCCAAGAGTGCGCCGCTCTTCGGACACTTCCTGAACCCGTTCGAGGTGTACGATGACATGAATGATCCTGAAGCACTGCGCAAGTAAGGGTGCTGCTTTATTTTGTCTTTCTTTCTTGGTTTCCGATAATCATGGGAGACATCATCTGCCTAGCCCTTTCCCATCTATGTTGGGGTAGGTCGCCAGTCTAAGTGCAGCTGAATACCAATACACGGTGCGACTGCCTACCTGACATTCAGAAGCTACCCTTTGGTAAAACAGGTTGTCAGACTTCCGGGGCTCTGACTACCCGTAACAACTGTCAAAATCTACCTACGTATGACAGCCGGGACAGGCTTAACGTAATTTCTGAGGAATGGAGTGGTCTCTGTATGTAACGGAAGGTCACCCATCTACCTAATGACATCGACAAGTGTCGATGAACCTTGATCGATCCAGCCGTGTTTTAACTAAGGCTTTATTTAGCCTCTAGTCTTTAACTATTTTGCGCAGATTCATGTCAAACCAGCTAGAAGAGTACAACAGCTGCCCCGGCGTGGTGAAGATGGACCTGGTGCTGTTCAAGGACGCCATAGAGCACGTGTGTCGCATCGTGCGCGTCATCTCGCAGCAGCGCGGCCACATGCTGTGTGTGGGCATCGGTCAGTGTTGGGATCCGCGCCAGGAAACGAACGTAACAAAACAAATTGAAAATGGCCACGCTAATCATGCCGTCTCACTTGCACATTCAACACAGGAATAAAGTGCCCATGAAAGAAGAAGAACCTATGTTTGGCCGCCATTTTAAATTCTGCATTGGATTGCAGCACATCGCAATGCAAAGAAAAAAGTGCAAGTGCGCCTGTTGCGTGCGATGGTTTCTTCAATATGTATGCAAGTTATGTAGAAGGATTTTTACAATGTGGTGCTGCCCGCCCAAATCTGCGTTATGTTTTGCTAAACTGTTTTTTTTTAGCCTGTATTGTGTCCCACTAATGGGCAAGTGCCTCCCTTTTTTCCTTCCTTTGTCCCGTCTCTAACTACATCAAATATCATAGTTTTGCTCATCAGAGGACCTGACGGATACTGCTGCCACTTGGTTAAAAATGTTGATTAAACAGCGTGCTGCTTTAATGGCGACATTCATTTAACACACTTATACGGTTTCGCGTTTTCCTTTATATATTTTAATTCATTAAACTTTATCATTTATTTAGAATTTTCTAAAAATAGCATTTTGGAGCAACCTGTATTTCCCCCTGTAGCGCAGGGGTCATTTGTCGGGTCACGGATCATAACATCGCGTCAATGAAATTAAAACGAATAACGTGCAAAGAGTAGGCGAATTGAAGGAAAGAGAGAGCCCTATGTGGACGGGCGGCGCAGGCGCTAGTTTTCAAATTACGAATTATATGATTACTAGCCACCCGTGTGTTAAATTAATGTCGCCTTTGTAGCGGCACGTTGTTTCTGAAAACGTGTACTATGGAGCCTTTTAGTTGCCATACTTTTAAATAAATGAATACATGCAGACTCGTTCTAAACCATTACTTATTTATCACCAGGTGGTTCTGGCCGCACGTGCCTGACGCGACTCGCGACGTACATTTGCGAGTACATCTCGTTTACCGTCATCGTCACCAAGACCTACGGCCTGAAGGACTTCAGGGAGGACTTGAAGGTTACCTGTCTTTTCACTGTACATACTTAGGCGATTAACACACGGCACCGCGCACCGCCGCGGAGGGCGGTGCGCGGTAAAGCGGATTTCTTAGCGGTGCCCCGCGCGGTGAGGCGGATTACGCGCCTGTCAGCGCAGATGGATTTAACACGGTTTTGACCAGTTTGATCACAGACACTGGCAAGAATGGACGCTGAAGTGGTGGCAGCAATTTGGCTTTTATGGCGTAGAAAGAAGAAAATAAGAAGACATTGGGTTCATCCATTTTTAAAAAGCAGAACTCTAAATGGGACATTCATGCTATATAGATCCGCGCAGTTATGCGGCGCCCCGGGTGTGAGGCGCCGCCTCGCGCGGTCGGCACGCGGAGGGCGACATGAGATCCGCTTCACCGCCCACCGCGGCGGTGCGCGGTGCCGTGTGTTAATCGCCGAACGCCCGGGCTCTAGAACGAAATCAGCACATATATTAGCTGACAAATTACGCTAACTGTTTAGGTTTGAACAAACTTGGTTTTTAAAGGTTTACAAGAAAGTATAAGTATATTGAGTAAATGTTTTGCAAACCTATCGTTTGCACATGCTATAATGATTTTAAGAGATCTGTTTCTCACCTCCCTCGCCTAGTGCGGGGCGCGTACAAACAAACACACAGATACTTTCGCATTTATATTATTAGTATGGATTAATCTTTATACAAAAAAACCTTTATCTCAACTCCCACTACCAGCTCTTATACACGGGCTGTGGCGTGGACCAAAAGCAGACGACGTTCATCTTCTCGGACACGCAGATCGCCGACGAAGCCTTCACCGAGATCATGAACAACCTGCTCAGCAGCGGCGAGATCACCAACCTGTACAAAGCTGATGAGTTTGAAGATGTAAGTTACATTACACGTCATAATTTCACGCCTCATCTCTAAAACCTTCCTCAAGAATTGGGCTATCAAATGCAAAAAGATTTTTCAAATCCGACGGGTAGTTCCAGGGATTTGCGCGTTCAAACAAACAAATAAACTTCTCAGCTTTATATAACTTATTTTTATTTTTATACCTTTCTCGGGACCATGGGGTCCCGGTCCTTTGGAAGGTGTACGAGGGGTTCGAAGCCAACTCGCAGAGGCCCCTTAGGAAATGTATGCGGTACCAACCAACGATTATCCCTGTAAGCACTATGCAAGTGCACCCAAAGACAACCCCCGGTTGGTGTAGGACTATTGCAGGATATTAATATTATTAGTATAGATATGTCTTAATCGTGGCCGCTCTTGAACCACATTTACCCACTGATCTTTAAAGCTTGCTGTAAATTATGTTTCTACTAGCTGCGCCCCGCGGTTTCACCCGCATAAGTTTCGATCCTGTTGGAATATCGGAATAAAAAGTAGCCTATATGTTAATATAGGGTTTCAGCTACCTCCATACAAAATTTTATCAAAGTTGGTCAACCCGTTTGAGCGTGAATAAGTAACAAACATATATAAACACAGACACACACACACAAACTTCATAATTTTAGTGTGATATTAACAGATAAAATCAGCTCTGGAGAAGCCGATGAAAGCCGCGAACTTAATGCAGACCACCGAGGTTATATACCTGTTCCTGGTGGACCGAGTGAGGAGCAACCTGCACATCGTGCTGTGCTTCAGCCCTATTGGGGAAGAGTTCAGGTACTTTATTTATTTTATAATTTATGTACACACAGTAAAATACATAGGACATATATACTTTATTATTATTATCACTAGGTCACCGATCTATCTTCGAAATAATCTTTAAATACTTTTGTGTTTAGTGTAAGGCCGCGTCGTAACCGAAAGCGATCGTCGCGCATGTTCGCGATCAAACAAGATACGTTTGTACGTCGTAATTCATACAAACGATCGCGTCGATAGCGAACTTGCACGTCGTTCGCCCTCTGTTGGGACACAGGCTAAGAATGTTTTTTATAATGTACTAGCTTCAGCCCGCGACTTCGTCCGCGTGAAATTTCACCCTCTCTCCTTTCATCCCCTTAGGGGTTGAATTTCGAAAAATCCTTCCTTATTCCTTGTCTACATTATAAAGGGAACCCCTGTGCAAAATTTCAGCATTCCAAGTCCAAGGGTTTGGGCTGGGCGTTGATGAGTAAGTCAGTCAGTCAGGACTTTTATTTATATAGATAGATATATAAATTGTTTAATAAAATATAACAATAATAAATCTTTATTTAAATAAATTAATGTTACAAAACCTATGAAGCCTCTGAAACCTAAACTAGGTAAAAACCTGTGTCTCAGATTTCAGCGCCTTCTCCCAATTCATTACATGATATTTTTATTTTCTTAAACCAACTAAGATTTTTAAAAAACACCATAATTTTGAGCATGCAGAAATTACAATAGAGAGAGAGTTTACATATGAATATTGTTGTTTTTTTTTAACAGAAACCGCATCCGCCAATACCCAGCCCTCATCAACGCGACCACGACGAACTGGTTCCTGGAGTGGCCGCGAGAGGCGCTGCTGGAGGTCGCCTACAAGTTCCTCATGGGAGTCGAGCTGTTGGCGTCTATCACTGGGCCCAGGGTAACGTACACTTATAATGATACGCCTTATTTTAATTTATTTTCATTTCAGTTTTTTTTTTAATACGGACGCTTTTAACGTGCATTTTTCATTCTTTCTTTCCTTCCAGATCCGCAGACTGGAGTCCTTGATCGAGAGTCGCGAAGACATCCTCCGCGCGTCCGTGGCGTCCACGATGTCGCTGATCCACTCCTCCGTCGGCAAGTTCAGCGTCAAGATGTGGCAGGAGATGAGGCGCACCAACTACGTCACGCCCACCAACTATCTCGAGCTCGTGTCGGGCTACCAAGAGTAGGCACATTCATAATATTCTATATCATATATCAACTTTTACCCACGGCTTCAGCTTCAGTTCAGCCGTTAAGGCCTGAAAAGAAAAAAACTGTTAATAGGAAATGCGGTCAGAGAGAATTTTTAAAAATCCTAAGTAATAAAAAGTCGTAATTCGAGGTTTGGCTCTCGCCTATGTCCTCCTCCAATATTTTACCAATATAAAAGATATAATACTGTGTCCCTGAGTTTTTCTTTTTTCATTAATAGTTGTCAAAATTTTACACTAGGCCTTTGTTGACAGCGGTTTAAATCGGCATTTTTTGAGGGTTCTAGTGCTTATAAAAATAATGTATCATCCGGTCGTTTCTCCATAGAAACGTTCTCGCCTTTCCTCATAACTGCTCATACACACGGACGACACGCGGCTATTGCAGACGCAACTGCAGCCGTCTAAGTAGACCACGGCGAAGGTTGCGTGATGATCTGATAACGTTTTCTGGGTCAACATGGCCAAAGATCGCTCAAGAGATGGGGGATTTGGGAGGAAAAAGGGGAGGCCTTTGTCCAGCAGCGGGACACAATGACCTTAACCGTAATCAGCCTATAATGTTCCCACTACTGGGACACAGGCCTCCTCTCTTCGAGAGGGCCACGCGGGCCCAGTGCGGGTTGGTAGATGTCACATGTGTTCACATGATCTCATCATGTCTGGTCTTGATGTGTCTGTATGTGGGACACAATAGAGGTAAACAAAAAAAACTGGGATTGGAATCCTTCCGTACTGATAATGATTAGTTGTTGTTCTCGCCAGGATGTTGAAAGCTAAGCGTATAGAGGTAGCTCTGCAAGCTAACAAGCTGCGCAACGGGCTGGGCAAGGTCGAGGAGACCACGCGCCTGGTGGGACAGATGTCCGAGGAGCTGGCCGAGGCCAAGGTGACCACGTCATGTAGTTGTTGTTAGTCGTCTAATGTACATGGTTAAATTAAATTAGCTGACAAAACTTCACAGACATGAATGTGTATCGATATCCAATGAGGATAAAACAAAAATAACGAATTTTCGAGACTCATAATTTAAAGTTACTACACTACCAGGGGCCGTCGACCCCTTACTCAGCTGTGGTTACTCGAAATTAAGAGTTTTGAAAATCTTGAAATTTTGTTTCTTAATGACGATAAAATAAAATCAAAAAGCTTTTATAAACGATAACGATAGCCATCAAGTCTGTGAAGTTTGGCCAGCTAATTTAATTTGACCTTGTATTTTTCTTCTTAGCTCTCCGAAGGCTATCACACACAGACAGCCCAGAATTTGACTACCTTATATTTAGTCGTAGGATGGTTTGATGTAGTTTTAGATTTTAGTCTAATTGTGTAGGTATTAATCACAATCTGAATCATTTTGAAGGATATTGCTAATCCATTGCTTCATATGTTCAAAAAAACAATAACGTAAATAACGCAATGAATGTTGTTGAACTGTCAAAATGCAAGCCATTGCTACTGTTATTGTCGCAATTACCGCGCTGATCAATTATTACTTTTGGGCACACGTTACGTTACGTTACGCACGTTACGTTTAGGGGACACGTTTTTAGGGCATGCAAGATTAGAAGAGCTGACTAAAGGAATGGGAACTAATGAATTCTGTAAAATGTCATCATTACTTCGATACAGGTAGCGCAATCCACGAAGACGCGCCCCACTCTTCTTACTAATCGCTAGTACTTGTCGCTAGTTAATTCCGCTATTGTTTTAGTTTTTTTATACACACTAATTACCCAATAATAAGTACTGTGTGTCGACAAAACTAAAACACTAGCGGAATGTTCCACACTTGTACTGTAAGCGATTAGGAAGAAGAGTGGGGCGTATCTATACACAAGTTTTCACAATCACATTTAATATTTCTAGATCCAAGTAGGGTTATACACAGACCAATGCGTAGAATACATGGGTGTGATCAACGTGCAACAACGCAACGCCGATGAGCAACAACGCAGCGTTGCAGCCAGGAGTAAGAAGACCATGGAAGAAGAGGTCCAGTGCAAGAAGCTGGCTGATGCCGCCTTGCGGGACCTGGCTAGTGCCATGCCAGCTCTGGAAGAGGCTATCAAGGTACCTATATGCTGGAAGTTAGGGATTACACTGATGGACTTAGAGGTGCGAGGAACAGAGTGTAAAGTTCACTCAACCTCCATAGAAAAGGGAGGATCCTCCGACCAGACGGGTGTTGTGTCTGGCGGGCCCGATGATTCATGTCGGGCCGTTGTGTTTATGCTAGTTACGCGGTAAACTATGCTTGCGCGATGCAGGATTTTGCGTGACGTCAGTATGACGCGTTGTTTGAATGTGGCGTTGTAGATATCGCTACAGACTAAAATTAAACCGTAGAACCTAATTATTATAATGTTGGTGCACAGATGTCGTGCAGTGGGTCATAAAATAATAAAAAAAACAAATTAATCTTTTACAGAAAAATATATTATTTATTTTTTAGAACACAGTTATGTCGTAAACATTTTTTGATGATTTTTAATGTACTTAAATAAGATCTTGATAAAACATGTTTTGCCAAAAATCATCTACCTAACTTTTTCCCAACTGTGTTGTGATCGGTTTCCAGTCTGACCGAATGCAGCTTTACATGGAGCGACGACTACCTATCTGACCTCCAAAACGCAGTTACTGGATAATACAATACCCCTTGGTAAGACTGGATGTCAGGCTGCCTGGGTTTCGGGTTTCCGACGACACGACGACGGCCCGTTGGTCGTTTTGCCAACTATGTAAACTCTTAATTTGTTTTATTCTCACAGGCCTTGGACTCTCTGAACAAGAAGGATATCACAGAAGTGAAGTCTTACGCGAAGCCGCCGTACAAAGTCGAGTTGGTGCTGGAAGCTGTACTCATATTACTACAGGTACAATATTTTATCTCACAAAGCGGAGCGCGCTTTACATACTTGTGGTAAGGTTAGGTAAGTTTACAAACACGCTTTGAATGTGTACTCAAAGCATTTATTTCAATTAAACCAATTACAGGCACTTTTGAATTGTCAAGGGGTCGGTCAGTCAGAAATATGAAGCTAGTTGCCCATTCCAAAGCGTATAATATGTCAACACTTGGCAACTTTCAGTTGCGATTTAAACGAACTATTACTAACTAAACATGAGTCACAGATACACTTGAACATGATGTACTCAGGAAACTTCCTGTTTTTGGTGATGACGAAGCGCAAAGGTAGCCCGCGAAACTCTAATTTTCTACGTTTTTTGCAATTTGCTGGTCAGTATTAAGTTGTACGTTGAATCAATAATACAACTTGTTAAGTTAGTATAAAAATGTCAAGATTTCATGAAATAGTCATTCTTGGGGATTACTTGGTCTTAGAGAGTTGTGTTGATGACTTTAATGATTATAATTCTATAAATACATATTTGTTACGGCCGCAAATCATATTTTAATCAACGTACAACTTAATACTGACCAGCAAATTGCAAAAAATGTAAAAAAAAAAAGAATTTCGCGGGCTACCCGCTGGCGCATTCGCCTTAGACATTTCAATAAGTAATTCTTAAACGTTAATACCTCGTTTTCATGGTAAACTTAAGTTAAGACACAGTTGCTAAACATTCAATTTTGTTTACCCTGGTTTTGGTACCTATGTAGATGTGTATAGAGGGAAATAAGAACGTTCACAGTATGATCTCACTTAATGTTTATAAATTGCGTGTGTTTGATACTAAAATGCAATTGAACGACTCCACAGTTTCCGGTACGCACTAATGAGAGCAGTGAAATAGAAATATTATTGTAAGTCTAGTTAAGACACAGATGTTTTAAATCTGTTCATAGAAACAAGTATCATAAAGTGTCGTATCGATACTACTGGTCATGGCACCACGTGTGACTGTTCCTAAATTACTCTAGGCTGATAACATTTTCGTTTTTCCTAATTATGTTCAACTAGCTGCGCCCCGCGGTTTCACCCGCATAAGTTTCGATCCTGTGAGAATATCGGGATAAAAAGTAGCCTATATGTTAATCCAGGGTGTCAGCTACCTCCATACAAAATTTTATCAAAATTGGTCCAGCCGTTTGAGCGTGAAGAAGTAACAAACATATAAACACACCCCCACACACACCGCCACACACTTACAAACTTTGGCCTTTTTATTATTAAAATTATAATATTAGTGTGATTAGTGTTTAGGTCGGTTCCCCCTTGTATTTAATTGTTGTATATTTTTTAAGAAATAAATTGTACTTATATTTATGTTGCCAGCAACAATAAATCATTCCATAATTTCATGCAATGTTGAACGTAAAGCCGAATTTACATAGTGCAAACTTAGTTATTTATTGATAGTTTCACGTGTAAATAATTGTCTATTTAGACGTTTAACTCTCAATGAACAAGGGCGGGTTGTTTCACCTCCACTTGACGCACGCGTAAACGTCAAAAATGGCACTAGCTATCGTCAAACCAAAAAAGCGTTGCTTCAAATTTAGAATTACAAAAGTACGGCCTTACAGTTAGTCAAATAATAACGAGTACGTAATCGTTATTATTTGACGTACGTATCTTACGTTGACCAACCGGCCCTAACTAAGTTTGCGCAACTAGTTTCGTAATGTAAATTCGGCTTTATCGTTCCATGTTGCATGCAACATGTTTCCCGCAACACAAAATCATGTTGCTGTAACAATGCAACTCAGGATTTTATGATTTAACTTTCGCACCAGAAAGAGCCAACATGGGTCGAAGCGAAGCGCCAGCTCGGCGACCAGTACTTCCTGGACCGACTGCGAGAGTTCGACAAGGACAACATCTCCGACAAGATTCTGAAGAAGATCGGCACTTATACTGCGAAGCCCGACTTCGACCCTGAGATAGTGGGTACGGTGTCTGCGGCTGCGAAGTCGCTGTGTCTGTGGGTGCGGGCTATGGAGAAGTATGGCAAGATTTACAAGTAAGTCTTCATTAACAAACCTAGAGACGTCGCAATCTCATGAGACACGACACTCAATTCCAAAAATGTATGTAGTATTTACCAGGTAAATGCTATATTTTTTCTGGTTTCCACTATAGTTTGAAAACAGCAATCCAGCAGCCCAGCGGCGGCCCTAGAATTTTTTTAGGTGGTGCAAAATCTTAACGTGGCGCCCCTCTAGGTACCATGATCCTATGATATATGCATATGCAGTTGCTTGCTTGCTTTTGCTTGTTTGTGGATGATCGGCTTTATAGTAAGGTACTATCATCAATGACTGGAGCCTGGTGGACTGTCCACCAGGCACCAGTCAAGTCGAGGCGCTCAAAATCAACCGAAATGCGAACAACAGTGGTGCGCGCATTTCGGTTGATTTCAGCGCTTCTCCCATGACGGCGCCCGGTCTCGCACCGCTCGCACCGCCCTAGGGCCGCTACTGCAGCAGCCCCTATTCTAACAAGAATAAACATCACTGTTATTTTGACAGTGACCGCAAAACCAGAGATAAATCTGTTTTCGTGATTGGTTTTTGAGAGATGTTTCGAAGACCAGTAAGTTGACGTTATTTTCATGTTTTTTTACTTAACGTAAATGTTATAAGATCAGCTTTTGTTGTTGTCTTTTCTCTGCAATGTTGGCCACCGGGCCTTATCTCTGCTTACGTAGCTTATCCGTTTTAATACTGTCATGTCTCACTATGAAATTACAGTGAATTGAGCAGTGTCATTGGGAAATATCCATTAAAATTACTTGTTCCCAACCAGGATAGTAAAACCAAAGAAGGAGCGTCTGGAAGAAGCCCTGGAATCCCTACGCATGAAGCAGCAGATCTTAGCCGAAGCGCGCGCGAAGTTGCGCGAACTCAGTGAGATGATAGCGCGCTTGCAGGCAGAATATGATGAGAAGTTGGCGCAGAAGGATGAACTGGAACGAAAGTCCAAGATGCTGCAGCTCAAGTTGGAGAGAGCTGAGGCTTTGATTACTGGATTGTCTGGTAAGTTTGTATATCCTGGTCACCATGGAATTTATACAAGGGGTTGATTTGCATCCTAGTCAAATTCAAGGACGTAATTATGCTAATGATTCTCGACCCAAATCAAAAATAAAATGGGTACGTTTTTTTTTCTTATTTACGGAAATCCGTAAGTGTGAACCAGCCGTATTTAAACGCGGCCCGTCTGTTACTAGCCCTATAACCGCGCTTTCACACACAAACAAACGCCTTTTACTAAGTACTAAAATACTAAAGTAGGTACTAAAATGTCTTTTATGACAACCTCTTGAAATTTGACAAGGATGCAAATCAACACCTTGTATATTTGTATATAATACTAGTTTAGACTTGTAGCGGTATCTACAACACCACATGCGAACAACGCGTCTTACTGACGTCACGCAAAATCCTGCATCGCGCAAGCAGAGTTTACCGCGCAACTAGCATAGACACAACGACCCGACATGAATCATCGGACAGTTGCCCGCCAGACACAACATCCGTCTGGTTGAAGGATCCTCCCTTTTCTATAGAGTATGAGTGAACTTTACACTCTGTTCCTCATAAATCTCTATAGACTTTTTAACGTCTTTTTACAGACTTCTTTTTCTTTTTGCTCCTCTCCTGAGGGTCTTCTCAAGAATAGCCTTCCTCAAGAATTGGGCTATCAAATGCAAAAAGATTTTTCAAATTCGACCGGTAGTTCCAGAGATTAGTGCATTTAAACAAACAAAGAAATAAACTCTTCAGCTATATTATTAAACTAGCTTCTGCCCGCGACTTCGTCCGCGTGAAATTTCTTGTACCCCCACCCCGTTGCAACACTTCGTATTCGCTTAGCGTTCATTCTGACTTTTTTTCTTTTTGTTCGGCTCCTAAGGGTCATAGCGTGACGTAACCTACGACAAACTTATTATTTGCGGTTGGTACATTAATCGGGTCTAGGGATCGAACCGCAAAATTAAGTTTGTTTTTTATTGTATATACTTTTCCGGGATAAAAAGTACCCAGTGTGGTGCCCAGGATATTAAAGAATAATTAATTATACCAAGTTTCATCGTAATCGAACCGGTAGTTTTTGCGTGATGACTGAACAAACAGACAGACAGACAAATTTTTTTTAATCACATTTTTGGGTCCGGTGTCGGTCTAGTAACACAGTATATTTTCAATGTACAGAATTTTCACTTCTACAGATTTATTATAAGTATAGATTAGTAACATATTAAAATAAGTACCTATTTCTAAATTCATGTTTATTTTTCAATTCCAAAAGGAGCTTGTGGCTAAGTAATAACAGCCGCACGGATCTATCGGTTAGATAAGCTACGCTTGCTGCGGTTGGTCCGTGTATGGGTGACTGTCTTTACATACCAAGACCCCTCCGTGCCTCGGAAAGCACGTTAAGCCGTTGGTCCCGGCTGTCATTCGTGGATCCTTGACAGTCGTTACGGGTCGACAGAAGCCCGAAAGTCTGAAAACCAGTCTTACCAAGGGGTTTGGTATTACCCAGTAACTGGGTTGTGGAGGTCAGATAGGCAGTTACTCCATGTAAAATACTAGTACTCAGCTGCATCCGGTTAGACTGGAAGCCGACCCCAACATAGTTGGTAAAAGGCTAGGCCTGATGATAATGAGTAGTCAAATACCCTAAAATTAATAACAATTTAAAACAAAATGCTTAACAATTTCTTTTGCAACTACCCAGGTGAGAAGGAACGCTGGGAGCTGACAGTGGAACGCTTGGACAAGGAGTTTGAGAACCTGCCGGGCGACTGCCTTATTGCCACGGGCTTCGTGGCCTACCTCGGGCCCTTCGTGTCGGAGTACCGCGAGGATCTCATGAACGACTGGTTCATGGAGGTAAGTACGGCATTGCGGAAGGAGGCGCGCCATTGCTGATTCTACTTCTTTTTCTTTTACATACTTCATCATCATCTGCCTAGCCTTTTCCCAGCTATGTTGGGGTCGGCTTCCAGTCTAACCGGATGCAGCTGAATACCAGTATTTCACATGGAGCGACTGCCTATCTGACCTCCACAACCCAGTTACTGGGAAATACGATACCCCTTGGTAAGACTGGTTGTCAGCATTAAGGGCTTCTGACTACTACTACTTCTTTTACATACTTGATTCTAGAAATATTGACATCCGTGGTATTCAGGGTGGCATCGACACGCGACCTGACCTTGGATTCAGTTGTAGCAGTACCTATCTACAAACGCCACATGCGATCTACGCGTCGTACTGACGTCACATGAAATCCTGCATCTCACAAGCAGAGTTTACCACGCAACTAGCATATTATATAACGTCCTGACCTGAATCATTGGCTAGTTGCCCGCCAGACACGACACCCGTTTAGTCGGAGACTCCTCCCATTTCTATCGATTAACTCAAAGTTATTGATTATTCTCAAACAATGTCCACTAACAAACTAAATTACCCGAAACCAAGAACCTACTTTTTGCAATCAAATACTTGTAACTGAACTTAGATCTGAAGGATAATTCCCGTAATTAGAAATGTTCAAAATCTAGTTGCAATCTCATCTCAGGGACAATCAATGTCAAAAATGTAGGTAAACTATTCCCCTCTGAAATGAAACAGTTTATTCTGTAAAGAGGATATCGGAATCCTTTTTAGACGTTACAGAGGTATGAGGAACAGGGTGTAAAGTTCACTCATACTCTATAGAAAAGGGAGGATCCTCCGACCAGACGGGTGTTGTGTCTGGCGGGCAACTGCCCGATGATTCATGTCGGGCCGTTGTATCTATGCTAGTTGCGCGGTAAACTGTGCTTGCGCGATGCAGGATTTGCGGGACGTCAGTATGACGCGTTCTTGCATGTGGCGTTGTAGATACCGCTACAACGTCATATTATAAACAAAATAAGCTGAATGGAGTCGACATTTCCTATCAGACTACCCCTGACGAGAAACGACGAAACAAACTCGAAGGTTCAAAGTCTAAGTCCAACAATAATCTTGGTCAGATCAAGTGAGGACAATGTAGATTAGTGCCTGAAATGGTATTTTGAGGACAGAACCACACAGATTTGTGTGGAGCAGTCCAGTCAGTGGAACTTGAGGAATGTAATTATTACTTTACAACTTTGTAGGTATGCAATGAAAATCTGCCCGTGACTATGGACCTAAACATGCAAACTTTCTTACTGGATGATGCCACGCTAAGAGATTGGAACTACATGGGATTACCTGGTTAGCCATTGATTACCTATTCAACGTAATACAGGGTGGCATGGCCATTAACGTGCAATCTGTTACCATGGATTAAGTACAGACGCCAACACATCAAGCTATCCGAAACTGTCAAATTTTCCCAATCAACTTTAAACCTTATTCTTTAGCAATAAAGTTGAAAATCTATTAAAGAAATTTAACAGATTGTAGTAGCTTAATGTTGTTAAAAAAAACTATCTGTTCCATACATTTTGACCGTGTAGGTATTGCATTTTTCTATGAATAGCATTTTTTTTTTGTTATCTATGGACTGATTTTTCAATCATCTGATAACTTTATTCGAGGAATAATTTTGAAATTATGACAGTTATTTCATACAAAACTGTCAAACGTCAATTTTATTCCTCGAATAAAAGTTATCTGCGATGGAAAAATCAGCCCTAATACTAATAAAGTGCCTGCGCTAGGGCCGCTAGGAGGCCAGACACGTGGTGAAGTGCCTGCGCTAGGGGTCCAGACACGTGGTGAAGTGCCTGCGCTAGGGGTCCAGACACGTGGTGAAGTGCCTGCGCTAGGGGTCCAGCTCCAGACACGTGTTGAAGTCAAGGGTACAGTTTGCACGTCGATGTTCTCGCCATCCTGTACGTATGTTGGTTGGTTTTCGTTGTAAACGTAGCTTTATGAGCAGTTGTGTTACAGACGACAACTTCAGCGCGGAGAACGGTATCATAGTAGTGCGCGCCACGCGCTGGCCGCTGGCCGTGGACCCGCAGGGGCAGGCGCTCATCTGGATCTCGCGTCTGGAGGAGACCAACGGGATACAGGTTCTAAGTCGTTTCATCACCATTCATCATTTCAGCCGAAGACGTCCGCTACTGGAATTGTCCTTTTGAATCATGTTACGGTTATAGCTAACAAAAAATACAAAAAAAAAAATAGTGGCACTCCGGGAGTGCCGACAGAAGTGAAAACAAAACACAAACAGAATACTTTGCCATCACTCACTGACATATCGGATTTAAAACAGAGTACCTTCCGAGGACAGCCGAACACATCCGAATGTAGCGCGGTGTCGGTAACAGTGTCGCGAGTTCAATGGTTTTTTCCCCATTTCAAAAAATGCCCAACGCGCATAAAGAAGTTTTCAATTCAAAAATTGTCTCTAGATTTGCGACTTCGGACAGCCGAACTATTTGAAGGTAATGGAGACCTGCCTCTCGACGGGCGTCCCTGTTATCGTCCAGAATGTGGGCGAGGTCCTGGACCCGTCCATCGCGCCTATTTTGGAGAAGGCCATCGTGACCATCGGCACTTCCAAGGTCATCAAATTTAACGATAAGATGGTCTCCTACCATCCTAATTTCCGTCTTTATTTGACGACTAAGCTTGGTAAGTTTACTACGTATGTACATTTTTATTAACGCATCCTACCCGTGTAGGGTTACAATTTCGAAACTTGCTAAGTCCTGACAAAAAGCCGGAAAGAACCATGACTTGGTATGGTATTATGACCGTTTTATGCCACCATGATTCCGGTTAGAATAAGAGAGAGACGAAGCTATACAACGTGTAACATAATTAACGCAAGACCTCATACACCCCAATTAGAGCATTGAGTTAAAATCATAATACAATGACCAAAACTTATTTTTTTTTAAAGCTAACTATTATTATTAAGAAAATCGTGTTGACTCTAGCATTACTTTAATTAAGTCTTATTGCCTTTGAATAAGATTTCATTTTATTTGGCTCAATCGGCGGTCAGTATATAATAGCAAAATACATATAAAAAAAAAATACCTATATTAATAATAACTGAAATCGATTCAGTAGTCAACTGAGAGCAAACTACTTCCAGGACTTGCGTTTATTTTGTTACACCTTGTACATGACCGATAGCACCACACCCTTTTCGTACTGGAAAGCCATTATGGTTTTAATACTTCGTAATACGACTCCAGAGTGCATATTATCCTAACCAAAATTACAAATGTGCTTTTAAATACACATGGTTCATTTCAAAGTGCCTTTGACCTTGATTAAAGATATCCTATCTTCAGATTTTAGTATATTTCATTACAAAAAAATATTTTTCCTAGCACACAGCTCGCTCGAAACACTTAAAAAAAAAAATTTTGCTAATCATTTTCTGTCAGGCGTTTTTATACACAGTTAATTCACTATCGAATTTTGATTTAAATAACATTTAGCGGAACCAATAAGTAGGGCTTGACTAGATTTAGCAACAAAACTAAATGTTGTGACACAACTCACCACTAAGTCTGGCAGCGGCTGGAACCAAGACTTTGAAGGATATTGCCAATCCATTGGTTCATATGTTCGAATAATTTGTCTGCTTAAGAACGTAAATAACTCAATCAGTGTTGTTGAGCTGTCAAAATTAAAGCCATTCCTGTTAAAAATGCACCAAGACTGTGGTCAGAACTATGTTAATCTTAAAAACCTGAGAATTAGGCTGCCTTTTCATCAGAAATGTGTGAGGCCGCCAAGTGGAGAAGCTAAGTTACAAAACTTGTGCTTCGTTTCATTTAACCCTTTTCGAGCTGACTTAAATTCTCATTAAATTATCCTCAGCGGGAACAGTCTCGACAATATTGCCTAGAAAATTATCATGAATTCTCTTAAAGGGGTTTGAAGATTTTGGTGCACGCAATCAAAGGCGAGTTGTGAGTTACCCCATGCGTTAAATATGTGTTTCAGCAGAACAGCACCTGTGTCTGTAGTAGTCGAATAGCACGAGTATTTTATGTTCAGATAAATGAAGGCAACGATCGCGTATTCGTGCGATGGTCACTTTTGACTGGCATGCGACCTTAAGTGCTGTGCTAAGCTAAGCATGTATTTTCCCACCAGGCAACCCAGTCTACACACCAGAAACCCTAACAAAGACAACGATGGTGAACTTCGCGGTGAAGGAACAGGGGCTTACGGCGCAGCTGCTGGGAATCGTAGTGCGCAAGGAGCGGCCGCAGCTCGAGCAGATGAAGGACACGCTCGTGCTCTCCATAGCGAACAACAAGAAAGTGCTGGTGAGTGTACTGTTATATTATATCATCGTGCTGCGCAAGGAGCGGCCGCAGCTCGAGCAGATGAAGGACACGCTCGTGCTCTCCATAGCGAACAACAAGAAAGTGCTGGTGAGTGTACTGTTATATTATATCATCGTGCTGCGCAAGGAGCGGCCGCAGCTCGAGCAGATGAAGGACACGCTCGTGCTCTCCATAGCGAACAACAAGAAAGTGCTGGTGAGTGTACTGTTATATTATATCATAGTGCTGCGCAAGGAGCGGCCGCAGTTCGAGCAGATGAGAGATTTTTACTAAGTAGAAGATATTAAGTAGATTATTTTATTATCGATCTGCCCCACTGATGTAATGGTACCATTATCATCATCTGCCATGATGGTACCCACTCCTTTGGCAAAAGGCTAGCCTTTTCCCAATTATGTTTGGATTGGCTTCCAGTCTATCAGGATGCAGCTGAGTACCAGTATTTTACATTGGGCTACTGTCTATCTGACCTCCACAACCCAGTAATAGGGTAATACGATACGCCTTGGTAATACTGGTTGTCAGATTTTCGGGCTTCTGACGACCCGACATAATAAAATCGAGATTTCTGTGCTTATACCGCTATTGCTGTAAGTAAAGAGAGCAATAATTAAGTTGTGGATTTTTTAAACTGTATGCTGCCGATGTTTTCTCTCCGAAAATCGAGAAGAAATGCTGTTTTGGTATTTATTTGAATACTTGATAAACAGGCGAAATGTCTGTTACTTACACTTACTTAAACTTTACATAATCAAGATAATATATAGTATCTTGATTATGTAAAGTTTAACAAAATGGTCTTGACAGTTTAATCCTAATCACAAGCCCTTCCTCACCAGATGGACCTCGAAAACGACCTCCTCCGCATTATGTACGAGTCTCAAGTTCCCCTCCTGGAGAACGAGGAGTTGTTTGTGACGCTGCAGACCTCGCAGCGTACCTCACTGGAAGTCAAGGAGGCCCTCATCACCTCGCAGGTCACGGAGAAGGAGATCGACACTGCTAGAGCGGTGAGTACGATGTAATATGTAATATGCAGCTGAACACTTACATTCAAAAAAATGCGCTCTCCGCACGACCACTCCCAATGACGTGACCCCTCACGTGTGTACCCGTTCGGGTTGCTGTCTCGCTGACTTGCTGTTTTTTTTTTCACGATATTAGTGTTGATCCTAAAAATCATTTATTCAATTATCCTTTTTCCAGTTTTTTTTTTACTGTAACCTATGTGCAACTACAGCTTTGAGCCGTTTGGGGTCGAAACGCTCGGGTTATGGGGCCCGAGTGCGCGTCTCCTTTTTAAGGAAATTTCTCGCCGGCTGGTCGACACTTCACGTGACCAGAGGACTGGGTCATTCTTTGGCCAAAGAATTAGCATTGCTATTCAACGTGGCAATGCTGCCAGTCTTCTGGGCACGTTTCCGGATAACAGCGATGTGGACGAGTACCTACTTCGACGCTTAAGTGTCCTTTGTTTTTGTATTTATTTGTTTAGTAAGTTAGTTAAGTCTTTTAATTTAGTATCTAGGGTAAATAGTTTGTATTTGTTTAATATGTATGTATTTTAACTAGGTAATAAATAAGAAATAAAATCATTTAATAATGTTTATAAAATATCTTATTTCTGTTTTCGTCAGGGCTACGTGCCAACAGCGGTGCGCGCCTCGGTGCTGTTCTTCGCGCTCAACGACCTGTCGCGCATAGACCCGATGTACCAGTTCTCATTGGATGCCTACATCGACCTGTTTACGTACTCTATAGACCGCAGTCCTAAGTCGAGCGAGCTTGAAGACAGGATCAATAATCTTAATGAGTTTCATACTTATGCTGTTTACAAGTTAGTATTGACTATTTTGCTACAGGTGACGAATCCTTGAATGTTTCCGCGAGCACTGAACTGAGATTCCTGAACACTGCTACTCGATACCAGAAGGCTAATTCTCGCAATTTAAAACGTTAAAAATCTAGTCACAGTCTCATCTCGGGGACAAACAAATGTCAACAACTTGTCAAAATGTAGGAAAATTAGAGGTACAGTTCGCGTCAAATAACTTTGCCGCTCTGAAGCTAGGCTCTTTCCTAGCCGCGCCAATCCGCGCCATGCGCGCTGCTGTTTTATTCATAAGATAACTACTGCGCAGTGACTTGTTGCCTACTTCAGAGCGGCAAAATTATTTGACGCGACCTGTACGAGCATGGACGTAATATAATAGATTATATTACGTCTATGGGTACGAGTATTTTTGACAGATTGAGACTAGACTATGAACGTTTTTAAAATTACGAGAATGAGGTATTTTCTTTTTATTTTTTTTAAACTCTTCCTTAGTTGCTGGATAGATGGCGCTGAACCTAAAAAATCTTATTGCGCAGCCTTCTGCGCAAAGTTCAGGCCCGCCAAGTTACGTCGGTCGTATTGTACGTGACGCAATGTTTTTTTTCCAAACGTTTTGGCTTTGGCACCTAGTAATGTAGTCAGTTCAACGCCATCTACAGAGTTCTTGGAAACTATGTTTTGCTCAAAAAAAAAACCTCTCATTGCCCCTCTGGTGTCCATTGCCACTCCCAATACAATCTCCTTGAAGTAAATAAATTAAATTATATCTTTTTATTAATTATTTTATCCCAATGTTATTCTAATTTTATCTAATTTCATTTAATTGCATCAAGTTTTGCGCAGTTCCCAAAGTATTTGATGAAAATGTAAACTAATAGATTAGAAAACGTACCTACCTGTGGATGCCAATTTAATTACATTTTATATACATAAACCCAAAATTCTATTATTATGTTATTTATAGAAACACCTGCCGAGCACTATTCGAGCGCCACAAGCTGCTGCTATCGTTCCACATCGTGTCCCGCATCCTGTTCCAAGCCGGCAAGATGAGCTATGGAGAGTACATCTTCCTGCTGAAGGGCGGAGTGGTGCTGGACCGGTCAGAGCAGCCGGAAAATCCTACTAGTAAGATTTGTTTAAAAACTTATGGCCTAAGCACACTATCAATCAGAATCTGAATCATTTTGAAGGATATTGCTAATCCATTGCTTCATATGTTCGAAAAATTTGTCTGCTCAACAAACGTAAATAACGCAATGAATGTTGTTGAACTGTCAAAATGAAATCCATTCCCACTGTTAGTGTTTTACACAATTACCACGCCGGCCATGTTTCATGTCAAACATGATGTTCTACAAAACGTCGATGTTTCTGTGCCATAGCGACGTTAAATATTAATAAACGCGCTGTGTGTGTAAAACTTACTTCCATTCTAACTTTTATCCTCTATTAACCCTTTACTTAATGTTTTTTTTTTTTAATCCTTCCTTTGTGTTCACTTTTGTGCATTCATGGGTGTCGTTTTCATGGTTATCAAAGGCGCTGACAATGATTATGGAGATCAAAACCAAAATTCAAAATGGCGCCACCAAAAGTATACAAATTTTTCTTCATGGTTTTCGGGGGTAATCATGGAGTCAAAAGCGCAAGTAGATTCGCGAAAATGTCTTTTCGCGCGAGTTTCTTTCGCGGAAATCTCTTTCGCGCGAGTGTTCCGGAGTTCCCAAAGAAACTGCCTATTACACTGCAAACATTTTCGAGCTCCTTTCGCTCGCTCTACCAAAACATCAATCATGTAGGTTTATGCAAAAGTACTATGATATTAATACAGTGTGAGTCTTCATAATGTGCACATATCGAAATGAGGGAAACTAAGCTTAATTTTATCGACGGAAAAAATATTTAAAAAAATCTAAAAAAAAAATTTTTGAATTTTTATTAAAATTCTTTTTCGCTGCTGTGACCCCTGTGTAAACAATCGCCCTTAATTGAGAATTATGGTTTTTTTCTAACAAAAATCTGATATTTTTTCATAAATTTTTACAATAATTGTAAAATTACACAATAAAAGCCCCGATTACCTACTCTTTTTTATTACTTTAAATTATTCTCCATCGTATCAGATTTCTAAACGTAAAATACCATGTTTATAACTCAATCACAACATTTCCTATCAACTGTTAAAGAAAGGCCTTGCAATCACCATACTTTAGTAGGTAAAGATCCTTTTAAATATTTTTTTATTTTTTCAAATATTTTTTCCATCGATAAAATTAAGCTATGTTTCTCTCATTTCGTTATGTGCACATTATGAAGACTCACACCGTATTGTTTGAAGAAAGTAAGTTCGTTCAACTAGGTAACTTGAGTGTTAAGGAATACGGGGAAAACAACATCTTTGTTTAGAAATGTCGATTTATTACTACCATTGACGAACATAGGCTGCATTATTTCTGGTGTTCATTTATAATAATTAAGGTCGCAAGGGATGGGAAGGTGGCTCAAATGCCAAGTGCCTAGGCCGGGCCCTGGGTCTCTTAAGTCCGGGCCTGTCTATATGTCTTTGACTCCAGACTGGATGCCAGACGAGTGCTGGGACAACGTCACGGAGCTGGACAAGATTCCCGGCTTCCACGGCTTGGTGGACGTGTTCGAGACCTTCAGCAAGGAGTGGAAGGAGTGGTACCTGCACCCCGAGCCTGAGTTGCAGGCGCTTATCGGTGAGATGAGAACATTACTTTACGCCAGGGGGGCAGCCTACTCATTTGCAACTGTACCTACCTACTGGTCTCCACAGAACCACTAGAGCAACGAGGCTGTAGAATGTAAAGTAGATATTTGCAATAAACTGTATAATGCATCCGGTTTGACTGGAAGCCACACCCAACAAAGTTGGGAAAAGGCGAGCAATTTATGGTAATATTTGCTCGTAATCGCCACTGGAGCATTGGTGGTCGAGTGGTAACGGCCGCGATTTACGAATTGTAGGTCGTGGGTTCGAATTCGAACCCAGCCAGGCCCTCTACTTTAATTTCATCACCACTGCTCTCAAAACGGTGAAGGAAAACACCGTGAGAAAACCGGCATGTCCTAGAACCGAAAAAAATCTGAGACATGTGTGACATCTACCGACCTGCGCCGGGCCCGCGTGGTGATACCAGCGCACTCCCTCTCACGAGAGCAGGCGTGTGCCCAGCAGTGGGACCGCTACAGGCTGAGTCTGTCCGGCAGGCGACTGGAACGACGTGTGCAGCGACTTCCAGAAGATCCTGTTCGTGCGCTCGCTGCGCGTGGACCGCGTGTCGCCCTGCATCACCACCTTCATCGTCAACGTGCTGGGCCCGCGCTATGTGGAGCCGCCTGTGCTGGATATCAAGGTAACTTTTATTCTTTCTCTTATAACGGGTGTAAACTAAAATACCTAATTGCCAATAACTGCATCAGATTGCTTGAGAAGTGAGCTTGTTTTGCACTTTTTGGTTGCAATCGGGTTTTTGATAAAAAAAAATAAAGAAAATTTTTTTTTGAGTTTGGTTTTTCGACCCTAGGCTGCATTCGAAGAGTCGACATGGAAGACGTCTCTCCTATTCGTGCTGTCTCCCGGCGTGGACCCGACGGCGTCGCTGATCCAGTTAGCGCAGGACGTGAAGATGTTCGACCGCTTCCAGTCGCTCAGCCTCGGCCAGGGCCAGGCGCCCACGGCCGCCAAGTATGGAATTTTTGAAATTGGAACGTGTCTACGTTCCATTTTTATTTACAAACTAGCTGCGCCCCGCGGTTTCACCCACGTAAATGTCGATCCCGTGGGAATATCGGGATAAAAAGTAAAAGCCTATATGTTAATCCAGGGGGTCAGCTACCTCCATACAAAATTTTATCAAAATTGGAAGAATATAAACACACACACACACACCCCAACTGTCGCCTTTATAATATTAGTGTGATGTGATAATCATATTTTCAAAATAGATTATAAGGCCACTCTCTCATACATAAAAACTTAACGCAATACTTTCTTAGTAGCCTGGTTCTAACGTTGCAATGGTCTCGCCATTACGGCCCCTGTTCCCTGCTCCAGGATGCTATCCCACGGCATGAAGGAAGGCGGCTGGGTGTTCCTGGCCAACTGCCACCTGGCGTGCGAGTGGCTGGGCTCCCTGCGAGGCCTGGACAACCCCAAGATACACCCGCGCTTTAGGCTCTGGCTGTCCTCTATGCCTGACGACAAGTTCCCGCTCAACGTGCTGCAGAGGAGCATCAAGATGACCACGGAGCCGCCACAGGTATGACATTACTTGTTATTGTCAGCCTGTATCATTCCGCTGTTAGGCAAAGGCATCTCGCCATGAATTTTGCTAGCTTAGCTGTTTTGGTCCAGGGTAAGTGTCCACTGGCTATTAAAGCTCTTTTCGCCTTCGGTTGGAAATGGACCCCAAAGACAGAGGACTCCTGAATGCGATAGGAGCCTACCTCTGCCTCACGCAGATCTTTTTATATCTTTCATTATTTTGTTAGCTTTACATATTGTATTGATCGCATTACACTGATGTCACGCAGAATTCTGCATCGCGCAAGCAGAGTTTACCGCGCAACTAACAAATATACAACGACGTCCCGACATCAATCGTCGGGAAGTAGCGCCCACCAGACACGACCACCGGTCTGGTCGGAGGATCTTCCCTTTTCTATGGAGGATGAGTGAACTATACACCCCGTTTCTCATACCTCTAAACTGGTTCAAGGGCTCTGCTTATGGACTGGCTGGAAGTATTTATCTTTCTTACTAATAAATTGGATTTGGACAGGGTCTAAAGGGCAACATGGTCCGTCTGTTCTCTAATATTAACGAGGACCGGTTCGACGAGGCGACACCCAAGTACCGTCGCCTGCTGTACTGCGTGTCGTTCTTCCACTGCACGCTCATCGCCCGCAAGCGCTTCCGGCAGCTCGGCTACAACGCGGTCTACAGCTTCAATGACGCCGACTTTGACGTGAGTTGTAGCTTTAGCCCCTTCGTACATGGCACGGTTTCATTACGGTACGGGGTATAAACCGCACCGTAGAAAAAAACAGTGGCACTCCAGAGGGCCTAAAAAGGCCACTTTGGCAGAATCATAAACGTATTTTGCTTTTTTTCGTTGCAAGAGATTGGGATTGGATTTGGGTTGGTATTTAAGCACAGACAAAAAAAAAATAACTGAAAAATCCTTCACCAATGGGATTTGATACGATTAACTTAACAGTTAACTGTCTATTATGATTTATAATGATTTGATGAATTCCTTTTATGATTCTGCAAAAGTGGCCTTTTTAGGCCCCCAGAAGTGCCGACAGAAGTGGAAACAAAACACAAACAGAATACTTTGCCATCACTCACTGACATAATCGGATATGACATTAAAACCGAGGACAGCCGAACACATCCGAAGCGGGTAATTTTTTATTCGACTTATAAACAAAACACGCGCGGTGTCGCTTACGGTAACAGTGGCGCGAGTTCAATGGTTTTTCCCATTTAAAAAAATGTCCAACGCGCCTAAAAAACTTTTCACTTCAAAAATGTGTCTGTGTAAGCTTTCATAGTGATCCGTACAACACTGACGAACGTGCACGTACAGTACACACGGCGAATAAACCGTCGTTTCGTAGGCCTTAAGAGCGTTTACGCCGTACGGCATTTCATACAAACTCAACCCCTTATTTTTCGAAATTAATGAACCGATTTTAATGAAACTTCATACGCATAAGCAGGATACAAAGGTCTAAGAAGTTATCATTTCACCTCCACAACCCAGTTACTGTGGTAATACGATACCCCTTGGTAAGACTGGTTGTCAGACTTTCGAGCTTCTGACTACCCGTAACGACTGTCAAAGATCCACGAATGACAGCCGGGACCAACGGTTTAACGTGCTTTCCGAGGCACGGAGGGGTCACGGTATGTAAAGATTGTCACCCATCCACAGACCAATCGCGACAAGCGTAGCTTAACCTGATCGATCGACGTGTGCGGGCTGTTATTATTTAGCCACGAGCCCCCCATTTGGTCCACAAGTGTCCACAAATAAACGAACCTATTTGATTTGAAGAGTCCACTGCCAGGTATCAGACAACCTCCTCGCGAACTACCTGGAGGAGTACGAGGACGTGCCGTGGGACGCGCTGCGCTACCTGTTCGCGATCATCAACTACGGCGGACACATCACGGACGACTGGGACAAGCGTGTGCTCATCGCGTACATCAACCAGTTCTTCAACGAGGATGCGCTCGAAACACCCTTTTATAGGTCACTTTTTTCATACAATAGGAAGCTTGTAGTTTTGTTTAGTGTAGATATACAATGTGTTTCAGAGGGGCGTGACCAAACTTGGGGTTGTGGTACACCGTGCAGGCTATCAAACTGAACAACTTTTTCCCGGGGACCAACATCGTAATCGTGAAAAAAACATCAGTCGTCTTATACAAAGCTTCAATACCTACTTGACCAAATTTACTTGAACGAATGATTTTTTTTTTCAAGATTACGATGTTGGTCCCCGGGAAAAAGTTGTACAGTTTGATGGTTGTAACTTGTATCACACCCCCAAGTTTGGTCACACCCTTAGTATAATGATATTTTTTCTTCTTTTTACATAATTACGCAAAAAAACATCGTCAGGAAACAGCATGTCTTCGAACCAAAAATTCGAAGACATGGGACATCCACCAATCCACACTGGGTCCACGTGGTGAATTACGGCCCACTCCCTCTCACAGAGAGGAGACCTGTGTCCCAGCAGTGGGAACATTATAGGCTGATGATGCGTATGCTTTAAACTCGTGTCGGGCAGATTAGCGACGATCCCGGCGTACCACATCCCGCGCGACGGCTCGCTGGAGTCGTACCGCGACTTCCTGGACCTGCTGCCGGCCGGCGAGCGCGCCGAGTCCGTCGGCCAGCACGCGTCCGCCGACGTGGCCACGCTCGCGCAGGTACTGTGCTCTGTTCCTAAAGCATCTGATTCAAATGCAAACAAATGGACCAGAAAACGTTAAACGAAACAAATGATGCGACACTTAATGTCGTGTTGTCGCGTGTCCTATCGTCTGCACGTTACACGGAACTGATGGACGCTAATAATGGCGCCAAACTTAGGTATAGCCGAATTCTGGTTCGACTCCTCCATTTAGATTGCCACGCACGACACGCTTACAAGAACACGTACAGTTCGCGTCAAATAACTTTGCGGCTCTGAAGCTAGGCTCTTTCCTAGCCGCGCCAATCCGCGCCATGCGCGCTGCTGTTGTATTCATAGGATTAACTATTGCGCAGTGACTTGTTGCCTACTTCAGAGCGGCAAAGTTATTTGACGCGAACTGTACCGCGACTTTATGGACCTGCGGGGTAATTGCGTAACACACTAACATTAGCAGTCTTTCATTTTGCCAGTTCAACAACATTCATTGCGTTATTTACGTTGTTGAACAGACACATTTTTCGAAGCAATGGATTAGCAATATCCTTCAAAATTATTGTGATTGATAGTGTGTAACGCAATAGGGTCTGTTGCCAGCTACGTGCGCCATGAGTTTGAAATAGGTAATTTTTAACACACACCTACTTCAAATGGTTGGCTTTAATTTCACATAAATAAAAACGTTAAGGCATTCTTATAATGCAGTAAATTATGTATAAACTCATTTTATCAATTAAATAAATTCCCAATGACACATTGTCTAATAATATTATTTGTTATTAATTACAAGTGTGTTGTGACGTTAGACCGTAAGTATTCAGGTACTTACTTCTGGGTTTTTTTCGTTATTTTTTGTACAGTATCCTAGCTTGTTCCGATATAGAACAAGCCTAGCGTTACGCTGCAATATCGTACTTATTTGTTGGACCAAATAAATCGCAAAACCTCAGTTCGTCTCATCTAGTTTTAAAACATAATTTAATTTTAGTGTTTTTTTTAACTAAGTAATTTACTGCGTGCGTAATTGCTGCGTGTCGCGGGTTCCCGCACGGAACAAATATTTGTATGACCTACAAGTAGTTGTTCCGGGTCTGGCTGTTTGTGTATGTGAGTTTAAATGTTTGTAAACGCACCCACAATAAAGGAGAAATTCCTAGTGTGTGGCAACGTTTAAAAAAAAAAAAAAGATTATAAATGTGACGGCAGCAAGACTGAATATTTTTTTTCAGACTCTTTTCAGTACCTACCTATATTTAAAAAAAACTAATATTTGTTTCTCAGGACGCCTTGATCATGTGCACGACGCTGTTCGCTCTGGCGAGCACGGGCGGGGGGGGCGCGGGGGGAGGGGAGGATCAGAAGGTACTTCATACAATGCGTTGATACGTTAAAAAAACAGCTGGCAATAGATACATTTTGTCGATTTATGTGAACAGGAGCCGGTCTATTCTGTAAAAACCTCACTGTGAACTTAGGAGAAGTGAGTTTGGAGTGAACTGACTTTAGTGTCAATCCCTAGCCTTAGTAAACGAAATGGCAGCTCACTTCGCCCAAATTTTTTTTGGGATGCATGAAAATGCCTCCTCGTGTAGCGCAGTTTGTTCCGCCAGTTACTCCACTGAACCCTCGCGCTCTGCGCATTCTGGACAGTCACACCCAACACCTTATTTGACTGGCCAAGTCTTCCCTTGCGGTGGTAGGGCTAACGCCCGCCTGGTTTGCGACCACCCTCCCACCGGAGTCCGGCGTCAAGCAGCCTGCTGTGTTTCGTCGATGCGTGGGAGTTGCCTTAGGCATCTTCTGGGCACGCTCGTTCCATCATATACCTCGTCCATCGCTCTCCATCATGATCGGGGTCAAGAGAAGGCCTATTTAGCAAAAAAAAAATCATGGTGGTATTTTTACATTGTGTTCACATAAATCAACAAAATGTATTGAACAGCAGATTTTGTTTTTTCGGTTGTTAGTTCGGATGATATTTTTCGCTATCTCAAGGTTGGGCCCATAGTAAAAGATATTCACAACGGTGAGTAAACACAGCTGCATTAAGTAGTTACCCCACCAAAAGACATGTGCGTTCAAATCCGTGATAGGCCCAAGTTGGTTTTTGTATTTTGCAAAAACATTTTATTTTAAATAATGTATTGTTTTAGTGAATAAATAAGTTTAAGTAAGTATTTTTTTTTAATTCTGTTTTTATTATTGTTTTTTTCAATAAAACAATACTTTTGCGACGACAAGCAACAATAATAGGGTTAACATTTACGACAACTTACTCATCGTCTAAATAGACTGGAGGTTTCAAGACCGCTTACCGTGCATAAGATTGGAAGTTCAAATCCTATATAGGCACGAAATGTGCTTTTTGTTCATTATATTATTTTGATATATTTTTCTATTTTGTTATAAGTAGTAATTATTTATAAAGAATTAAAAAATCAAGAAAAAAAAATACTTTATTAATAATTTATTAATATTTATTATTGCTATTATTTAACAAAACTATGATCTTATTTTACAACAAACAGAACAACTATTTTAGTTCTCATAAAATCAGAAATCATTTAAAAAAATAATTGATAAATAGTAGTCGTTTACTCTTCGCCGTTTTAAGTGAACGTATACAAAGTTCTAACTTGAAGGTATGGATTAATTTTATAAAGACAACGTAAGTAAGTAAAATTAATGGATACCCTCAAATTATAACATCTTTCGATTAGACAGGGACCTAAAGATATAATGACTCAGCCGATAGTAGATAACAATTTCATCGCAATTCGTATGGGCTCGCTGGCTAGTTCGTCAAACTGCCGGTATGAGTATGACGACGTTCGGTGATGCGATGGTTCGAATCCGAGTCAACACAATGGACTCTTTTTGAAGTATTCTTTAGATTATTCGTAAGGAATTCAATGTTGTAGCAGTGTAACATTTTAAAACTTGAGGGGTTAGGACATAGTGACGCTTTCTGTACATTGACCCCTTTTCAAGTTTACGGTAAAGAAACTACTTCCGCTTAACTGAGACAATTCCTGAGGTAGCTGTATTCTTGCTGTCATGATTCCGTTGCAAAAATGAGATGGTGCTATCGGTCATGCACGGCCTCTATCTGACAACCATTCTTCCCAATGGTACCGTGGTTACTTTTTTAAGTTTGGAGGTCAGTGTATTGATGATTTTAAGGATTATAATTCTGTAAATTAATATTTGTTACGGTCACAAATCATAATTTGATCAACATATAACCTGACACTGACTTGGAAATTGCAAAAAACGTAAGAAAATTTGAATTTCGCGGGCTGCCTTAGCGCTTCCCCCTTAAAGTAAAACAAATAAATAAGTGTAATAGACTAACAAAGAGGATAGTATTTAACTTCTGGTGATGACGAGGGCCCTCAATCGTTTAGGTGGATGAACTAGCCAATGAGATGCTGAACAAGCTGCCCGGCAAGATAGACGTAGAGACGACCGAGCGCATGATGGGCCCAGAGATCGTGATGCCCATGTGCGTGTCGCTGCTGCAGGAGCTCGGGTACTACAACACACTCATCGGAAGCATTACAACGGGGCTCAAGGTAAATCCACATTTGACTTAAAATCAATCGTCTAACGTTAGGCTCTCCACTAGAATCTCCTAAGTAAAGGTGTTGCGTTACTATCTGTCGATAATAATCTAATATTTTCTATTTAAAGGAGAGCACCCATTTAGTTCGGCGACTTGGGATAAAAATAAAAAGTCGGCGGCCAGGAATGTATTACATTTTATTTATATGGTCGCAGTAGTAGAAACATTTATTTTTATGGTGACAACGCGACGCTCTGTAATGAATTTGAGAACAAAGATATACAACGATCTTATCTTTCGATCCGCCTCCAAAATATATATATCTCCGAATCCAATTCTCGATTTTGACGCCTTAGAAAAAAATTATGAGTTATTATGTGTTGTATGATCCCGTGCTTTTAGATGAGGGATGAATAGAATAAAAGAAGGTACATACTAAAACACTACTGTATTGTCCCAAAGGTACAGACACCAGCACATCAAGCTACTACAATCTGTCAAATTTCTTTAATAGATTTTCAACTTTATCGCTAAAGCATAAGGTTCAAAGTTGATTGGGAAAATTTGACAGTTTCGGGTAGCTTGATGTGCTGGCGTCTGTACATAAAGATAAAATGAGCTTAATGGACTGATGGTGTGGAAATGATATGAGTGACGCGCCCTTGTTGGCTGTAATGAGAACGCCTGGTAGACTTGATAGCCCAACGCGAACTGAACTAATTATTATGAGTTAAATGAATGTGTGGCGTGAACTGCTGAATGTGCGGTTGCACCCTAGATGCATGTGTAGTTTAAAAATGATGAAAAATCTTTCTTCTTCAATGTCTCAGTAACCCATTGGTTCCTAAGATATTGTCCACTCCAAAGACCCACGACACGCTAAGGCCCGTTTTCACCACAAATCACTAAATGCGTTTAACGCTAAACAAATTTAATAAAATCATTCTGTCTCGGTCGTCTTCAAACAATTCAAAGAAACGGAGAGATTTTTTTAAATTAATGTTGTTTTTATTTCGCTTTTAATTTTTTTTAAAATATCTATTTACATAAATAATGTACATACATTTACTTACTGTATAAAGTATTATATTATTTTAATTATTGTGAATGTGAGGATTATGTGGGTCATTGTTTCCGTTTTAATCATGGTCTGGCATTTTGACTAGTTTATGCGGCCTACCCAAATGTCCTGTCTTTGGTATTGTTTCGTCGAATCGTTGAGCTCCTTAAGTTCTGAGTTGAGCTGCTTAGTTACTGACAAATGCGTGCACGAACTGGACAGGTCCACCCAATCTGTGTGGTTCTTTCCTCAAAAGACAATTTCAGACACCAATCTACATGGTCCTCAAAGATTGTCCGGATTTTTATTATATACAATGACATGAATATTTACTTTGTAAAGTATTTTTTTTTATTTAATTATTGTGAATGTGACGGTCATTTCTTTTTTCTGTTTTCCTTCTTAGTTAGTTTTAATCATGATCTGGCAGTTTAAGTAATTAACGCGGCCTACCCAAATGTCCTTTCTTTGGTATTGTTTGTCGAATCGTTAAGCTCCTCAAGTTTTGAGTTGAGCTGCACGATTTTCGACAAATGCGTGCACTGACTGAACAGGTCCGCTCGATCTGTGTGGTTCTTTCCTAAAAAGACCATTTCAGACACCAAGCTACATGTTCTTTACACGATCTGACCAAGATTTTGTCTGGACCTTATAAGAGACTGTTACCTCTGAGTTTGTTTCGGCCTTTCTTCTCAGAATAGTCAGAGAGGAAACGCCGACCTCATCTAAAACAATATGATTGACGTGTAAAAGTGTTTGTACAAACCTAAGTTACAGAAAATAAATCATTTATCATTTTATATACACGTTTAGCGCTAAACGTATTTAGTGATTTGTGGTGCCGGCGGGGCTAATAGCGGCGCGGGTTGATTGAAGGTTAAGCTACGGTTGCCGAGGTCGATTCATGGATGGGTGACCATGAAGACTTCTCTTGATGCTCGTTTCTTTATTGTAGGAATTGCGACGCGCCATCGAAGGTCTAGTCGTGATGTCGGATATGCTAGAAACCATGTACTCGTGCATCTTTGAGGGCAGGACACCCGGGTTCTGGCTTAAAGGTGAAGCTGCATATATTATATTCGTATAAAACAGCATAATTATACAATATGTCCCAAAATTAACGCACACCATCAAACATCTCAACTAGAATAGTATGTTATAATCATAATACATACATAGGTACCTACACAATTTTTTTAATATTATGTATAAAACTTGATCATTGTAATTTAATAGTAGATACTCATTTAATTGTTTTTTATTCACATCAATCATTTGTATGAGAATATTGGCAAAGCATAGCGCACTACCAATTTTTAAGATCTATGTATGAAATTACCTATGTTTTACAAATAAATTATTCTAATCTATTCTATTCTAAAACATTGTTTATTTATTAAATTAGTTGTACTAGTTGTGGGAGAAATGAAATGAAAAATCACAGAAATCGATTCAGTAAACATTTCGAACAAACTACTTTTATTTTAAAATATTTTTGTATACTTAATTCGATTTTGAACAATTAGTGAGTTCTTTCCGCTTTGCATAAATATGTCCAATTTATAATATGTTAGATTGCAAAGAGATAGTCGGAGCGTATATAGTATAACGGGCTGGGGCCCGCCACCCCGCGTGCAACACGTAGTGACACTTGCGCGTGCGCAGGCCGGCCGTCCATGAAGCCGCTGGGCGCGTGGTGCCGCGAGCTGTACCAGCGCGGCGCGAGCCTGCAGGCCTGGGCCAACGCGCCGCGCTCGCCGCCCACGCTGTGCTGGCTGCCCGCCTTCGTCGCGCCCACAGGCTTCCTCACCGCCGTCATGCAGGTCGGACCTCCCTAGACTAACTACTACGTCAGGTACTAGGTGCACGGTTCCGATTAGTTGTGTCCTATGGAGGAGAACCGGTAAGAAACTTCACGGTTAATCTTTTACCGTGCCGGCGTGCCGTGCAGGCGTGCCGTGCAGGCGTGCGACCGACCGCGTCGGTAGACAAATGATCGATCTTAAATTTTTGGGATCCGCGGTACTTCCTGATTTATGGAGCAGATGCGTTGTTCCTGTCGTTAGGAACTGGGGAGACGACCCTTGGAACCACTTTATCCAAAAGTTGTGCTGTCCGTCCGCCTAACCGGAAATCTCTAGGAGATTTCCAGTTAGGCAACGGACGGACTGCACGAGCAACATTTGGGGCCTGATGGTAAGTGCCCTCATTTCTGGTATTAGATCGCAGGCTCGCTCGATCTTCCCAGTCCAATCACCCTCGGTGTGACTGACAGGCACCGACCAGATGTTTCGCCAGAACGCACACATGGCGTCATCATCCGGCAGGCGTGTGTCAGCTACACCTTGGTCCGGTCGCTCCCGAGCCCTATAGACGGGTACCTTTCATCACTCTGGAATGTGCGATTCTGAGTGTACCGCCCCACTCTCCACCTGCACCGATGAATACGGTTTGCCCATGCACAGATCTTCAATACAATATTATTATTAATAATTGAGTGTTGTTGCAGACGACGGCCCGCGGGGAGGGCTGGCCCATCGACACGCTCTGCTGGGAGTTCACCGTCATGCCGCTGGAGGAGGCCGGCTTTGTGCGTCCGCCGCGCGACGGCGGTGTCTACGTCAGGTGAACCTCCATCTTTCTAGGAAACTTGTCATGTGTTTCTTTTTGTTTAAGGCATGTATTTAATCGTACCTCAAATAAATTCCCATATTTTTGATGTCTTCAAAACATTACATAGAATGCCATAAGTTTTTAGAGGAACAATTAAATATTTTCCCTTAGTTGCAATTGCTTACTTTACTTACAGTTACCCATCACGTTCAATCGACCCCATAGTTACTAAGCACCCTAAATTCAATCTTAGTGAACTTTCTATTTACTGAGAGTGTTGTCAGATGAGAATAGCAATGGTGGCCCAGTTGTAAACGGCCTACTTACAACACTACGTTACCAACCACGCGGGACCAGTGCGGGTTGGCGGATGTCACATGTCTTCAAATTTTTGGTCATATGAGATCCCGGTTTTCTCACGATGTTTTCCTTCACCGTTTTTGAGAGCAATGGAAATAAATTTAACAAAATGAAACGCCTGCCTGGGTTCAAACCTACGACCTAAGCAAACCACCAACCAAACCTGAGCTCTCAACGCAACATTCTGATTGCGTTTGATATAGCATCCCTTTTCTAAATCTCGACTTGTCATGTAATACGGCACCTGTGTGTGCACATGCGCAGAGGGCAGTACCTGGAGGGCGCGTCGTGGTTCCGCAAGGACGGCTGCCTGCAGGAGCCGCTGCCGATGCAGCTGGTGTTCCCGATGTCGCCCATACACTTCAAGCCCGTGCGCATCACTGGCAAGCGCGTGCGCAGTAAGTCACACAATTCACAGAATTATAAAAATCATCAATACCACGTTCAAATTACCCTTTTGATAGTCATTTAGTACGGTCACTGTAGGGTAACTGCCCCGTTGGTCTCGTGGTTGTTGGGGTTTTTCCATTAGGAATTTCTCAGTATCAGCCTGGTGTTTGGAAGTTGGTGGTGCTGTACCCCCGTGCCTAGCGCGCACGTGTCGCCGTATGTCCTGCGTCTGATCTCTGTCCGCGAGTTTCGGATTGCCGTCTCATCGGCCTATGAGAGTGAGGGAAGAGAGAGAGAGCACTTGTGCACTATAATATCTCCCACGCCGAAGGGTGGTCTCCGTTGAGATTGGCCCCATGGCCGAACATTATAATAGGGTAATTTGAACTTCATGAGTTTCATGAAATCATGGCGTTTATGGCTAATGGCCTTAAAGACGTTTTCATTTGCCAGTTGATGTCAATAACTAACATTATAACCTCAATTTTCCTTGATAATTTTTCAATTACAATTGAATAATGTTATTCAAACAATAATTGTTGGAAAAATTGGTGAGATCAGATATGAAGTTGAAGCCTTCAAAATACAGATGATATATCATCATCATAATCAGCCTATAATGTTCCCACTGCTGGGACACAAGCCTCCTCTCTGTGAGGAGTGGGCCGTGATCCACCACGAGGGCCCAGTGCGGGTTGGCGGATGTCACATGTCTTCGAATTTTTGGTTCTAGAACATGCTGTTTTCCTCACGATGATTTTTCCTTCACCGTTTTATGAGCAGTGGTGGTGAAATAATTTATACAAAGTGCCTGCTTGGGTTTTAACCGAAGTCGCGGTTAACGTTACCCACAAGAAGCTATAAAAGTTTATGTTTTGCTAATTCTCTTTAGTGAGTGATTGCGCAAGAGTTGAACCTGGCCACAGTTCGTTAACCCTTTCATTAGATACTTTTGGATATGACCATAGGAGTATGTTTCCCAAATCTGCGTCAACCTTTAGTAGGTAGTCAATATGAAAATACAAGATGTCTCGGGTCCTGTCTGTCGTGTCATCGTGTGCCCTGCCTACCAGTTAGGGCGCCGCTTATTACACTTACACTAGAAATCGCTTCCTGCCTTAATTCACTCTCGTCGAACGTGAATACTTTTGCACGTTTATAGGCCGACCGCTTAACTGAGACGTTGCCTGAGGTAGCTGCGCGATGCGGGAGGGGTGATAGTTGTCACAAATTGACGAATCACTGAGCTCTCGCATCACGTCATTACACCCCTCCCGCACCGCGCTGCTACCACAGGCAACGTCTCAGTTAAGCGGTCGGCCTGTAGCATTATGGCGCCGACTTTATCTATACGTCAAAAAATTGGCTCCCTGTTTCCCTGTCTCTTATTACACTACCCACTACCTACTTGTGTTGTCATCTGACATTATGCTGAGCGGAGGCAGGGTCCGAGAAATCGTGTAATGTAATTGGCCTCTTAATGTCGTCCCGCAGACCGGTACACGTGTCCGTGCTACTACTACCCAAAGCGCATGGGCGCGTTCGTCGTGGCCTGCGACCTGCCGTCCGGCAAGGAGTCCTCCGACTTCTGGGTCAAGCGCGGCACCGCCATGCTCTGCACGCTAGCCGCCTAGCTGACCGGTGTCTCTTCTTAATTATATGTCTAATTGTAAACATTCGCCTTTGTTTTACTTTTCCTACTATCAACCTGTTTATAGACATTCCTCGTGTCACAAACGTTTTAGAAAACCAAACAAAAAACCCTATAAAATCAATCGTTTGAAACAACGGTGTTTAGACGGACACTTAGACCATTAACTGTTTTTATAAAAAACTTTTTTAATCGATTTTTCATAGTTCGTTTCCGCTGAGGAAGGGGGGATGCTCCGAAAAATATATCAACCTGTGCCGTTAATGCATGCAAAAAAATGTAAAACACCTTAAATTCCCAAAATATGGAGTAACATTCCTTGTGTAAGTATTCCCGGTGAAATAAATGCCTGCTTTCTATTAAATATTTAAAAATATCAGAAAAATGCATCGAGAACTTCGGCCATATTCATGTGTGGTTGCAGATACAAGACAGTAGTAGAGCCCATTCCAATGATTTGAGGTGGAAGCAAAAATAAATCTACCTGTGTCGTTAATTTGAGGTGGAAGCAAGAATAAATCTACCTGTGTCGTTAATTTGAGGTGGAAGCAAGAATAAATCTACCTGTGTCGTTAATTTGAGGTGGAAGCAAGAATAAATCTACCTGTGTCGTTAATTTGAGGTGGAAGCAAGAATAAATCTACCTCTGTCGTTAATTTGAGGTGGAAGCAAGAATAAATCTACCTATGTCGTTAATTTGAGGTGGAAGCAAGAATAAATCTACCTGTGTCGTTAATTTTCCAATTCTTGCTTACTTAACATCCACAACCTAGTAGTGACAGAATGTGGTGAGGACCGTTTCTCCGCACAAAGTCCTCGCTTTTGTGTAAAATCGCACATTTTCCTCAATAGCGCTCAGCAGGGTAATTGCGTAACACAGTATCAGTGCTATCAGTAGCAACAGGTTTTATTTTATTTTGACAGTTCAACAACATTCATTGCTTTATTTGCGTTGTTGAGCAGACACATTTTTCGAACATATGGAGCAATGAATTAGAAATTTATGCTTCAAAATGATTCAAATTGTGAGTACCTAATAGTGTGTTACGCGATTAGGACGCATTAGGGTGCAGGGTACAAACCACTCATGTGTATAAACAAAAACACGGTATAACAATGCGTTATATTTTTATTTTCAACTATAAGATTTTATACAATTTTTAATATAAGTACATATTATTTCTGTATAATTTTAGCGCAGTCATTGCTTAGAAAAAATTTCAAGGCGAGTTACTAGAAATGATTTAAACGCACATTATGAACAAACTACACAAGGGCATAGGTTCCGGGTAGATTGGAAGAGTCTATCTCCATGAAAACAGGCTGGTTGTTGAGGTTGCATGAGCAGTAGCACTTTCCTTTAGGTGTCCCGTCTTCCATCATCAGCATCTTAAGACCCAGGTCTGCTGCGACTGATTTTTGGATGTCTGTGAAAAATATTGGATAAGTTCGATCATCTTTGTCACGTTTGAGGGCACTTTAATGGAATCGGTTGATGCTGGTTCCGAAGGCAGTACAAGCTTACTGGACTCGTTATGTCAGTCATTGATGGCTCGAACAGAGTGACGGCATTTCGCGCTCAGTATTTGCTCAGCTGTAAGATGTTCTAAATTTTTGAAAGTTTTTTGAATAACGTCTCTGCCCTCGGTCAGTTTTGGACAAAAAAAAATCGTCTTAAAGAGAAAATCCGACCACGGTGTTCACCTGAATCTATTAAAAAAACTTGACCCTTATAAGCCCATAATTTTTTTTAAACTTTATTTACATACCTCCTAGTTTGCGATAAAGAAGCCGTCAAGCGTCCCGTTTCTATCTTCCTAAGCTTTTAAGACGTAAGGAAACTGGATTCTTGACTTAAGGTATGTTTTCTTCTCTCGCAGTCTAAAATACTTCCACGGAATGTTTTTCTTCCAAGAAGTTTTGCTTGCTGAACCATGTCATATGACACGATAACTTAGTATTGATGGTGATTGGCGAGACTGCAATGCGTAGGTATCATGTCGCTGCCATGGTCTTTGTGATCTGGAGTAACCACTAGCTTTTTCGCTGTCTGATGATGACGGACTTGAAACTACTCGAAGTGTTTTTATAGCGTAAGACAGTTCTTGTTTGTTGATGATCCTCATGTGGCCATTATTGCTGCACTTGCTAAGAACGAACACAGAGTCCACGTATTCCCAAAAGCTGTTGTTTACGCTTATCCGCTAATTTTAAGAACGGTGATGGTTGCACTCTTGATTGTTTTGACTTAAAGAGCTTTGGAAATTACTCACACGGCCCGTGTGAGTACTTGAAGTAATAAATCTTAACTGCACTAAGCACACAGAAGTTTAGCAAACACGTTAACTCAATGTATTCATATAACTAAAGCCATGATTTTGTTAAACCCACGAAGCCACCAAAGTTTTTTATACAATATTTCTACACCATGAATCAATAGAGTCTTTCAGTTGGTTGCAAAGATCTTCCTTGATACCTTCCAGTTCGATGTTACCACTGTTTACTTTTTTGATAATGGCTTTTAATCTGTTGAGAATTTCTTCCTTGACTCCTTCTAGGTCGCTGTGAACATTTTCCGCTTTGTTTAGAATATGTTCCAGTATTTCTTTCACTTTGTCTTGAATTTCTTTCTTGATGTCTCCAAGTTCGCTGTGAGCACCTTCGTTTTTGCTGCAAATATGTTCCAAGACATCTTCTATTTTGTTGATTAAAACTTCCTTGGCCTCTTTCAATTTGTTGAGAATATCTTCCAGTTTATCTTTAATACTTTCTTTGTCCTTTCCATCACCATCACTGCCTTCTGCGCTATCTTTCACAGCGAGAGTATTCTTACACCATGAATCAATTAAGTCTTTCAGTTGGTTGCAAAGATCTTCCTTGATACCTTCCAGTTCGATGTTACCACTATTTACTTTTTTGATAATGGCTTTTAATCTGTTGAGAATTTCTTCCTTGACTCCTTCTATGTCGCTGTGAACATTTTCCGCTTTGTTTAGAATATGTTCCAGTATTTCTTTCACTTTGTCTTGAATTTCTTTCTTGATGTCTCCAAGTTCGCTGTGAGCACCTTCGTTTTTGCTGCAAATATGTTCCAAGACATCTTCTATTTTGTTGATTAAAACTTCCTTGGCCTCTTTCAATTTGTTGAGAATATCTTCCAGTTTATCTTTAATACTTTCTTTGTCCTTTCCATCACCATCACTGCCTTCTGCGCTATCTTTCACAGCGAGAGTATTCTTACACCATGAATCAATTAAGTCTTTCAGTTGGTTGCAAAGATCTTCCTTGATACCTTCCAGTTCGATGTTACCACTATTTACTTTTTTGATAATGGCTTTTAATCTGTTGAGAATTTCTTCCTTGACTCCTTCTATGTCGCTGTGAACATTTTCCGCTTTGTTTAGAATATGTTCCAGTATTTCTTTCACTTTGTCTTGAATTTCTTTCTTGATGTCTCCAAGTTCGCTGTGAGCACCTTCGTTTTTGCTGCAAATATGTTCCAAGACATCTTCAATTTTGTTGATTAAAACTTCCTTGGCCTCTTTCAATTTGTTGAGAATATCTTCCAGTTTATCTTTAATACTTTCTTTGTCCTTTCCATCACCATCACTGCCTTCTGCGCTATCTTTCACAGCGAGAGTATTCTTACACCATGAATCAATTAAGTCTTTCAGTTTGTTGCAAAGATCTTCCTTGATATCTTCCAGTTCGCTGTTACCACTGTTTACTTTTTTGATAATGGCTTTTAATTTGTTGAGAATTTCTTCCTTGACTCCTTCTAGGTCGCTGTGAACATTTTCTGCTTTGTTTAGTATATGTTCCAGTATTTCTTTCACTTTGTCTTGAATTTCTTTCTTGATGTCTCCAAGTTCGCTGTGAGCACCTTCGTTTTTGCTGCAAATATTTTCCAAGACGTCTTTGATTTTGTTGATTAAAACTTCCTTGGCCTCTTTCAATTTGTTGAGAATATCTTCCAGTTTATCTTTAATACTTTCTTTGTCCTTTCCATCACCATCACTGCCTTCTGCGCTATCTTTCACAGCGAGAGTATTCTTACACCATGAATCAATTAAGTCTTTCAGTTTGTTGCAAAGATCTTCCTTGATATCTTCCAGTTCGCTGTTACCACTGTTTACTTTTTTGATAATGGCTTTTAATTTGTTGAGAATTTCTTCCTTGACTCCTTCTAGGTCGCTGTGAACACTTTTAGCTTTGTTGAGAATACCTTCCAGTATGTTTTTCGCTTTGTCGAGAATTTCTTTCTTGATGTCTCCAAGTTCGCTGTGAACACCTTCGTATTTGCTGCAAATATTTTCCAAGACATCTTTTATTTTGTTGATTAAAACTTTCTTGGCCTCTTTTAATTTGTTGAGAATATGTTCCAGTTTATCTTTAATACTTTCTTTGACCTTTCCATCACCATCACTGCCTTCTGCAGTATTCTTACACCATGAATCAATTAAGTCTTTCAGTTTGTTGCAAAGATCTTCCTTGATATCTTCCAGTTCGATGTTACCACTGTTTACTTTTTTGATAATGACTTTGAATTTGTTGAGAATTTCTTCCTTGACTCCTTCTAGGTCGCTGTGAACACTTTTAGCTTTGTTGAGAATACCTTCCAGTATGTTTTTCGCTTTGTCGAGAATTTCTTTCTTGATGTCTCCAAGTTCGCTGTGAACACCTTCGTATTTGTTGCAAATATTTTCCAAGACATCTTTTATTTTGTTGATTAAAACTTTCTTGGCCTCTTTTAATTTGTTGAGAATATGTTCCAGTTTATCTTTAATACTTTCTTTGACCTTTCCATCACCATCACTGCCTTCTGCAGTATTCTTACACCATGAATCAATTAAGTCTTTCAGTTTGTTGCAAAGATCTTCCTTGATATCTTCCAGTTCGCTGTTACCACTGTTTACTTTTTTGATAATGGCTTTTAATTTGTTGAGAATTTCTTCCTTGACTCCTTCTAGGTCGCTGTGAACACTTTTAGCTTTGTTGAGAATACCTTCCAGTATGTTTTTCGCTTTGTCGAGAATTTCTTTCTTGATGTCTCCAAGTTCGCTGTGAACACCTTCGTATTTGCTGCAAATATTTTCCAAGACATCTTTTATTTTGTTGATTAAAACTTTCTTGGCCTCTTTTAATTTGTTGAGAATATGTTCCAGTTTATCTTTAATACTTTCTTTGACCTTTCCATCACCATCACTGCCTTCTGCAGTATTCTTACACCATGAATCAATTAAGTCTTTCAGTTTGTTGCAAAGATCTTCCTTGATATCTTCCAGTTCGATGTTACCACTGTTTACTTTTTTGATAATGACTTTGAATTTGTTGAGAATTTCTTCCTTGACTCCTTCTAGGTCGCTGTGAACACTTTTAGCTTTGTTGAGAATACCTTCCAGTATGTTTTTCGCTTTGTCGAGAATTTCTTTCTTGATGTCTCCAAGTTCGCTGTGAACACCTTCGTATTTGTTGCAAATATTTTCCAAGACATCTTTTATTTTGTTGATTAAAACTTTCTTGGCCTCTTTTAATTTGTTGAGAATATGTTCCAGTTTATCTTTAATACTTTCTTTGACCTTTCCATCACCATCACTGCCTTCTGCAGTATTCTTACACCATGAATCAATTAAGTCTTTCAGTTTGTTGCAAAGATCTTCCTTGATATCTTCCAGTTCGCTGTTACCACTGTTTACTTTTTTGATAATGGCTTTTAATTTGTTGAGAATTTCTTTCTTGACTCCTTCTAGGTCGCTGTGAACACTTTTAGCTTTGTTGAGAATACCTTCCAGTATGTTTTTCGCTTTGTCGAGAATTTCTTTCTTGATGTCTCCAAGTTCGCTGTGAACACCTTCGTATTTGTTGCAAATATTTTCCAAGACATCTTTTATTTTGTTGATTAAAACTTTCTTGGCCTCTTTTAATTTGTTGAGAATATGTTCCAGTTTATCTTTAATACTTTCTTTGACCTTTCCATCACCATCACTGCCTTCTGCAGTATTCTTACACCATGAATCAATTAAGTCTTTCAGTTTGTTGCAAAGATCTTCCTTGAAATCTTCCAGTGCACCATGACAACTATTATATTTTTTGATAATGGCTTCTATAGCATCTTTTAATTTGTTGAGAATTTCTTCCTTGACGCCTTCTAGATCGCTGTGATCATTTTTCGCTTTGTTTAGACTATGTTCTAGTATTTTTTTCACTTTGTCGAGAATTTCTTTCTTGATGTCTGCAAGTTCGCTGTGAGCACCTTCGTGTTTGCTGGAAACACTTTCTAAGACGTCTTTCACTTTGTTGATTAAAACTTCCTTGGTCTCTTTCAATTTGTTGAGAATATGTCCCAGTTTATCTTTAACACTTTCTTTGATATCTATGATGCCTTCCAATTTTTTTTCAACATCCTTTTTTACCTTCCCCACTGCTTCAACTAAATGTTCCTTTATTTTATTCTTTATTGGACGCTTCTGTTTACGAATAACTTTATCACCGGTACCTGTAAAAAATGAAATTACACAAATAATAGTAGTAGTCTTATTTGCGGGAGCGCTTTTCCTACGCTCGTCCTTCAGATGCGCCTTGCAAGTCGCATCTTAGTAACCTCTTTCAGTCCCCTCTCCAATCCACTGACTTCTACTCCTACTCCTTCACTGTGCACGCGGTGCGGTTGTGGATTTCACTTCCACCTGATATTAGGGACTGCCAAACTGTTGCAGTAGGTATTAAAAAAAAGTGAAAGAAAAAAACCAAAAAAATCTCCATAATAACAATTTTTTTATATTTGGACTTCGTTAGATAGATTAAATGAACCGTAATTAATTTGTACTCTTATAATATATTTTTTTAAATAACAGTTGTCAAAGTTCACGTAAGTAGATGATTTTAGAAAATGGCTAGTTAACTTCTTCCTTCAACGTTTATCTGTTTTAAATTTTTGAAAATTTGGTTACATCGAAAGATTTGTTCAATTTGAAAGTTTAGAGAAAAGTGACATTTAGTAACGAATTCTGGGAAATATTCAAAAATAGAAAATTGAGTTTTCTCGAATCGCCTTTGCTTTATGGGGTGCTTAACTATTGTAAATTAGTCACACTATCACGTTCTGAAAGGAATACGTCAAATTACAAGTCGCCCTATATAAGTGTACTTAAATAAATAAATAAAATTAATTTCATGAGATGTAGGTAACGTTATTTCCCTTACCGACTCGTTGTCACACCAGATTATCACACCAGTGTGACAAACAGGATTTTTTTTCTCGATTGTCACACCACTGATTTTTCCACACCATTTATTCCTAACTAGTGCTGTCCTAGTTATACTACTTCTTGACGGTTTAAAAGCGCTGCTCCACAGCAGCCCACCACTAAGCTACGCACGTGTACGTATCTTCGCTTTGTATGAAAGTATAGGCGGGATCGTCTACTGGAACACACGGCCACGACCCAGTTTCGTGGCAGTCACAATGCTTTCGAAACAATGAACAAAACCAAGGCTCACTTCAGTCAAGGTGAACGCCAACTTAATTCATTTCCTCCTACACCACACATGTAATTTGCAGGAACGGTTATACCCTATTAGCAGTCTTCAGTCCCCAATGGAACCCGAGTTTATCTCTGAATATGGGGACTACTGGGAAACTTTTGTTCTGGACAGATTCTCCGACTTAGACGATTCTTCGAAGATGTGTACAAGGCCAATCAAAAACCCGTTGCTTGGTCGACTTGTCAGCGGCAATCATACGAGACAGTCAACATCATTGTCGTTGTGAGTTTACTTTCCTATATTACCTACTGTTCGCAATCGACTAAAGTCCACCTGATTTGATTTCTATATTATATGGTGTTTCTTAAAACACGGTGTAACTTAAGATCAACCTGGAAGCAGATATATTTCCTCCGAAGTTCTGAAAAAGAAGGAACAACGGACCGACACAAGACATCCTCTTTACAGCCTCAGGAAAAGTAGATGCACATTGAAAAGCTGCGACAGCTTGCTGAAGTCGACCGAAGCGGTAATAAGCGGCAGAAACGGAACGAAATAAGACTGTGGCTCACGTCACGTCAAACCTGCCATGCCATTGCCAATCCGCCATCTTGGACTTCAAGCGCAGACGGCTGCAGGTAGATAAAAATGGGGATAACCCAAACAAATACCGTGCCGTACCTGCTCTTATCCTACTCCATATATTAGGTACATAATAAATAAAAGAACCGAGTTTACTGACAGTGATGTTGGCGCGACCAAGCTCTGTTAAGGCTAATTAAAATTATTGTTCGACACTAGGGATTGGAAAAACTAAGACTTGCTTACAATGAATTGAGAGTTTACTAACTCACAATTTTTCTTTTTTTTACTTAGGAATACATTTTCTTACCGTCTGGACAACAGACGGTAAAAAAAAGTCAGCCGAAATTAAAATGCGAAAGATAGCGAGCAAGACGGAGTACCAATACCAAATATATAATAATATATCCCTCTTCCCCGTATCCGGTTTCCTTTCGTGAGTTTTCTGGTGACTAACAGAGCAAACTTGGTCCTGAAAATCCAGCACCGCCCGTTGCACGACTTACGGTGCCTTTGTGTCGCGCGCGATTTTATCGCGTGTCGCGCCTGTTTGAAGGAGCCTTAAGTTGCTTTGTGGATACCAAAATAAATAATGCTTTAAAATAGGTAGCTAAAATATTAAATGGTTTCTATAGGCGGGGTTAAGCCGATAAGTGACTGTGAGTGCATCGTCTTCCTAGATCGGATTTTTTGGCTTTGCCCGCGTCGTTTGAATTGGGAGATAGTTTTGTTCTTTACATCTAAGCCCAGGTTCGCACGGGCGCGTTTTCCCCGCGGCGATTTTTTTTCGCGCATCGTTTTGCGCCGAGAGTTAAAAATCCAGCACCTGGTTTTTTGACGCGCTGGGGTGCGCTCTGTAGGATTCTCAACGCTAGGCTCGACACTGAAAGTTGAAAATCCAGTGCGCGATAAAATCCGTCCGTGCGGACGTGGGCTAACGAGGCGGAAGAATTACCTGCGTTGGGTGACACGTAGTCAGTTCTGACCTCTGCACCTTGCGTGTCGGAAACCACATGTGCTTCGGCGTAGGCTAAAGCCACCTGTAACAATTTAATTCATTGCTAATCAGAAGGCCAATTCTCGTAATTAAAAACTTTTAAAATCTAGTCACAATATCATCTCAGCGACAATCAATTGCAAAAACTTGTCAAAAATGCAGGGAAATTAGAGGTATTTTTGACAGATTGAAATTGAGATCAGAATGTGAACGGCCGTATTCAGAATCAGTAATACAACTTGTTAACTTAGTATAATCCTAAATGTCAAGTTTTCATGAAATAGTCATTCAATAAGATTACTTGGTCTCAGAGAGTTGTGTTGATGACTTTAATGATTATAATTCTGTAAATTTACAATATTGGTTACGGTCCCGAATCATATTTTTATCAACGCGGTACACCAGCAATATGCAAAAAAAAAAAAAGAGATGGTGCTATCGGCCTCGTAGAGCTCCGTCTCTCTCCCACACTGGAAAAATTTTGGCAATAAGGCCCCAGTCGAAGGGACTTAATAATTTACCGTATTAACAAGAACGATCGCACTCCACGAGATTGATTTTTATGTTTCGTGATTGCACTACTCTGCGAGCTCGAGGCGAACACCCGGTTTCTGATTTGAGAATTAAGGGTCCTTTAAACAGGCGCGACACGCGATTAAATCGCGCGCGGCACAAAGGCACAGCAAGTCGCGCGACGAGCGGTGCCTTTGTGTCGCGCGCGATTACATCGCGTGTCGCGCCTGTTTGTAAGCAGCCTTTAGAAGTTATGAACGTCAACCTCTACGTTAGCATTAGGTACCTACTTTAGGTGATTCCTTCAGTTTACTTAGCCCGCGAAATTCAAAATTCTCATTTCAGTAACCGGCGCGGCGGGGTAATTGCGTAACACACTATCAGTAGCAATGGGTTTCATTTTGACAGTTCAACAACATTCATTGCGTTATTTATTTACGTTGTTGAGCAGACAAATTTTTCGGACGTATGAAGCAATAGATTAGCAATATCCTTTTAAATTATTCACGCAATTAGGTTGCTGGTGTTAGGGTTAGATTCGCAGACTACCTCCTTTGACTCCGCTAAGCAAGCATTTCCTACGTACCTAAGTATATGAACTTTATTCTTACGCGTTTAAAGGTCATATTCGTATGCGACGCTTACTTATCGAAGTAATGTCAAAGTGTGCTCTGTACATATCGCCCTTAGCAGCTCCATTCTAAGCAGAAGTAGGTACAGTCAACAGCAAAAGTAGATTTTCAAAATCAGAAATTCAAGACTAATTAACGGAGTTCGCGTCAGAACTGTGTGGCAGAGCTGTTGTTGTTGTTGTTGTTGAGCTGTGTGCAGAGACTGTGTGGCAGAGTTCTGACGCGAACTCCGTTCATTAGTATTGAATTTCTGATTTTGATCATCTACTTTTGCTGTTGACTGTACCTATTCAACGAGCCGGACATTTTTAAATTGAAAAAAAAAAATGTACTTACGATTGCGACGACTAATAACAAAGTTATCTTCATTTTCGAAGATAAAATGTTACAATCTTTGTAGTAGCACGACTTTGTAACCCGAAGATGAGCAACTTGTAACTTCGGTCACAGAACACAGCCTTTTATAAGATCCGAATATTAGTTTAGCTTTTAGTTTACACCTGCGCAAACACGGGACTGAAAAATAAATTGAAACGTACCTAATTAATTAATTTGTAGGTACTCGACGCACCTCAATACTTTCTGTAGACTGAGAATGAAGAATGGTTTTAGAATGTTTGCTATACATAATAATATGCACTTGATGCATATTATAGAATTGTAGACCTACAATTCCTCAAAAGACCATCTCTGAAACTGCGTCGCGTCGACACGATTGCGTACAGTTTCCTGACGAGTGTTTAATGTTGCTCAGAAAACTGTACCACTATGGTATGAAGGACAGCTTAGGGCTCTCGACCTTCTGACTTCCTATCTGAACAGCAGAATTCAGAGGGTTGATGTTAATGGCAAGAGATCTGCAGGATCTGCGGTCATCATGGGCGTTCCGCAGGGTTCAACTCTAAGTCCTTTCTTGTTTCCAATTTATATAAATGACTTACCTTATTAGATACCTAAGCGATAACAACAAGACTGCATTATTCGCGGATGACTCTCACTCTCACTGATATTCCTAGCGGAGTGTCTGGCACGGAAGCAAATATATTACGAACACCGAAGAAGAAATGCACCACAAAAGAACAAACGAATTTGGCTTTTTCCTTAAAGACGCCAATTTCATAAGTAAGAGCCTATTAAATTTATTGCCAAGTAATTCTAACAAAATTTTAATGTTTGTGACTTTAGGTATGTATTGTAGAAGTAAATAAAAAATATTAGGTATAACTTTATTTCATGGTGTTATTTTTTTGTGTTCTAATAAATATTGGGAAATAAATAGGCAATTTAGAAACGTATCTGACGACATTTAAAAAAAGCCGGGCAAGAGCGACTCGGACTTGCGCACCGAGAGGGTTCCGTACCGTCATATGTTTTTAAATTTTCATCGGCGAGGCCTAATATTCGTTAGAGAATTTTAACACTGCGCACTGCGGTGTAGAATATTGCAGTTTTAGGTCAGCGCCGTCTCTCAAGTCTAGTCTCTAGTCTCAAGTCAAGTATTCTCAATTTCAAGTTGATAGCATTAGTAGTTCTTGAGATATCCAGCTGTGACAGACAGACAGACAGACTGAGTCTCACCATAAGGGTTCCGTTTTATCATTTTTTTACGGAACCCTAATAAATGTCGCAGCGCTGGTATTCTGATAGGGCCCGCTGTGGTGTTACGGGCAGTTACAGAAACAAATAAGGAAATAGATCAATCTATATCATGCACGCACACTGGGAACGTTCTATTTTAATCTTGGTTTTTTCCAGCACCACGGGCCCATCCCATGCATTTAGTATTTGTTTAGGTGCAGACAAGATCAACTTCAATATTCATAACATTTTCCATAATTACTTTAATTATTATTTAAATGAACTTTTATTATTTACTTTGATAGTAGCACTTGGATAAATATCTGCATGCAATAACGTTCAAAAAGTTATATATAGTGACATTTGTGCGTATTATAATATCTATGGACACACTCAATGTAAGAAAGTATAGGTACAATACTTCGTACCTGTTACATATGTACCACCCGGATACAAATTGCACTTAAAAAAAAAAACGGTAAAGCATTACAGATATTGAGTATTTTAGGCACTAGGTGTTAATCCATGGTGGTTCCTATGGTATGGTTTGTCTGCATTTATTGGAATTGTGCTACGCCAATTACTAGCTAGTGCACGAGTCTACCGTAAAGCATAATCAGCCTCTAGAATTTCCCCACTGCTGGGACCACGGAATAGATAAATCTATTCCGTGGCTGGGACACAGGCCTCCTCTCGGTGAGAGGGAGTGGGCTGTAACCCACCACGCGGGCCCAGTGCGGGTTGGTAGATGTCATATGCCTTCGAATTTTATCGGATACGATATGCCTGTTTCCTGACTATGTTTTTCTTCACGGTTGGTCGTAGGTTCAAACCCAGATAGCTGCTGTACCAAATAGGGCTTGTGCCTAAATAATAACAGCCGTACGGGTCGGTCGAAGGTTAAGCTACATTTGTCGCGGTCGGTTCCTGGATGGATGACCAACCATATCAAGACCCTTCGTGCCTCGGAAAGCACGTTAAGCCGTTAGGCTCGGCTGTCGTTTGTAGATCTTTGTCAGTCGTTACGGGAAGTCGGAAGCCCGAAAGTCTGAACGTCTTTGCCAATGGGTATCGTGTTACCCAGTCACTGGATTGTGGAAGTCAGATAGGCAGTCAGAGTTGCTCCATTGGTATTCAGCTGCATCCGGTTACACTGGGCGCCGACACCGGCATAGTTGTATACTTGTCTATAATACTCATCATCATCTGCCTAGCCTTTACTCAACTGTTCGCGACGATAGTATTATAGATAAGTACATGTAGAACATTGATCCGGCTCGAAGGACCAATTTTCTACATGTACTTATCTATAATACTATCGTCGCGAACAGTTGGATAAAAGCTAGGCAGATGATGATGAGAATTACCAAATATTAGAAAATGACAAAATATTTTGATAGTAGGTAGGTATTTTATTTATAGTGACATTTTATTGAGAAGAAAACAAGCCTTACTTTAAAATCATGTTTATTTACAACTTAAAAATAATAATCTTAAAAATAATCGAATCTTTTCCAGATTAACAAACGTTACAAAAAATATTATGCGAAATGAAGATATCAATTGATTTATGTATTGTCGACCTCTTAACTCCTAAGTACCACTTTTGATAAAAAAACTCCCAGTTAAGTAATTGAAACTTCACTAACGGCCGAACCCAATAACCTATTGACAGATCGCTACAGATGGTACCCAGTACAAATTATAACTGCCAGTATAATATAATCATACAGATCGCTACTGGTATAGATTATTGGGACGTTAATACCAGAGATAGATAGGTTTTTCTACCTCCAGTAAGCCAAAACTGGTGATAGATGGGTAATTGGATGCGGCCGTAAAGCTATGGTTTCCTAAAAAAAGCGGTGACCGCACATAACGGCCGCAGTTGTGGCAACTGTCATGAAAATGATGACAGCGGCAAAGATTTAAATTGTTAGATACCGCGACAAAAGATAGTCACACCATACAGATAGCACATGAGTAGACAGATAGTGTCAGATAGTGACATCTGTTTGATTTTGACACAAAATGATACAGTGAATGGAAACGCTATAATAATGTATGAGTTCACTCTTCTCAGTATGGACACTTTCGCGTACATCATCTGCCTAACCTTTTCCCAACTATGTTGGGGTCGGCTTCCAGTCTAACAGGATGCAGCTGAATACCAGTATTTTACATGGAGCGACTGCCTATCTGACCTCCACAACCCAGTTACTGGGTAATAGATCCACGAATGACAGCCGGGACCAACGGCTTAACGTGCTTTCCGAGGCACCCCCTCCGTGCATCGGTATGTAAAGATGGTCACCCATCCACAGACCTACCGCGGCAAGCGTAGCTTAACCTGATCGATCGACCTGTGCGGCTGTCTATATTTAGCCACGTGCGGGCCTCTCGCGTACGATCAGGGCAAATCTAGCGATTCAAATTGAAGGGCAGTTTGACTTTACGTTGTCAAAAAGGCTCTTTCAACTTATTCATAGATAACATTTCAGTGACATTCACGGGTAAATTACGGACGATATGTGTGGACGGTCACCGCTCTTCTAGGAAACAGTAGCAATATATTGAAACTGTCACAGTGATCAAGCAAAATGGACCTTAACGTGTTTTAACGTGCAAGTGACACTCAGCCAGACATCAAGCTACTACAATCTGTCAAATTTATTTAATAGATTTGCAACTTTATCGCTAAAGCATAAAGTTCAAAGTTGGTTGGGAAAATTTGACAGTTTGGGGTAGCTTGATGTGCTGGCGTCTGTACACTGCACGGTTTCTTTACGGTTTTAACCGTGCCATAGAAAAATCGTGTAAGCTTGTATCGTGTAATCCAGTAACTGGGTTGTGGAGGTCAGATAGGCAGTCGCTCCATGTAAAATACTGGTATTCAGCTGCATCCGGTTAGACTAGAAGCCGACCCCAACATAGGAAAAGGCTAGGCAGATGGGATGTTCTAATAATAGAAACTACTCCCTATAAAGCACAGCTGATTATTATCCTCGGCAGCTTGTTGTTCCATAATTTACCTAACACATCCTTTTTTGAGCACAAAATTGAAAATATACCATTTTGACTCAATTTAATATAAAATATGGCACGATATAGGTACAGCTTGTTATAAAACACTGTCTGACCCGAGATTAAGGGCAAGAATTATTAACACTTTTATACACCTAAAGCATATAAATCATAAATAAATTGAAAATGTGTTTAAAAGCAGACGCTCGCGCTTTTAACAGACTAGCGTCCATACCAGAGCCTCGACGGCCGCTGCTACAGGTAGCGTTGTCAACACTTTTAATACAAACCTTTAAAGCGTGTTACCGTTTAGTGTGCATACTAGGGATGTTACGGAGGTGGTTTTATCGGAACCGAAGTCGGAATCGGAGTTTTTAAATTTGATTTGTCGGAGTCGAAACCGGAATCGGAGTCGGAGTTGGAGGCGGAGCCCGAGATGGTGGCAGAATAGAGATGAGTTAAGAAGGGCGGCCTAGTAAAATAAAATAGTACAAACATTATTCAACACAGAAAGCACGTGGAGTGGGATTTCCCGCGCGACATGCATAAACCTGGGGGCCTAAAAAGGCCACTTTGGCAGAATCATAAACGTATTTTGCTTTTTTTCGTTGCAAGAGATTGGGATTGGATTTGGATTGGTATTTAAGCACAGACAATAAAAAAATAACTGAAAATTCCTTCCCAATGGGATTTGATACGATTAACTTAACAGTTAACTGTCTATTATGATTTATAATGATTTGATGAATTCCTTTTATGATTCTGCAAAAGTGGCCTTTTTAGGGCCCCTGTTCGTACACGTTGACCGCGTCCGCCACGTTCTGCCGCCGCTATCTGATATGCTTGGACCTCCGATTAAAACTTCCGATTTAAAAGTGTCGGAGCCGAAGTCGGAACTGGAGGTGTAATATCAATCGGAAGTTCCGACCTATCGGAATCGGAGTCGAGGCTCCGTAACATCCCTAGTGCATACACACGAGCAACATGCGTTGGCGACAGAGCCAACTGCAACCGTCAACGCGTGTCGCTCATGTATTTAGAGTGATTTGACGTTACAGTGACTATTGCCCCTTGGGACCACCCTTCGCTAATAAACTTAATCAAGATGGCGCTCAGGATGTTGAAGGTTCGATTGAAAATGTTTAAAGGTATCGAAACGATAGCAACCAGCACGGGTCGGACAGTGTTTTTCACATAATGCACATAAAATTAATATTTAAATACATAGTAGACAATTAATATATGCAATAAGCAGTCTCATTTATTACTCCACTTGCACAAATAGGGGACTCGTCAAATATACTGCAGTTTACATTGTAAAGTCTGCGCGGTACTAGCTGGCCGCTGAGGTGGGGACAGGGGTGGGGCGGCAGGTTGCAACGCACGTAGTGAGTAATGCGCCCCCGCCCCTCCGTCCCACCGCTCACATACTTATGGCGCGGCCAACTAGTTCCGCACGGACTATAGTAGGTAAATGGCGAAACGAAAATTTCCAATGTCATTACTGAATTAATATTATACAAGGTGTAGACCACAACACGACAATAAATTATACTGCGTATATCTAATGCCATTCCCAGTCTGTGTAATAAAATTCAATCAAATATATCAAATTGTTTAGTCACTATTAGCTAGTCAAAGATTGACAAAACCCATAGTCGGCTCATCACTACTATTTAAGTAGTTTGAAAAAATCACTTTTTTAATCTCAACGCTAGGAATAAATCCTAGCGTTGAGATTAAAAAAAGGGTTTTTTTTATAGTTCCATAATACTCTTAATAATGAGTATCGCCAGTGTTTTTATTTAATGTCGTATTTTCATATCCACATTGTATAAGAAATACTTATTTTTCTCATGATGATGAAAATTATAATCCGCCATCCCGTTTGGGGCGAAAAATAAAGAAGACATTCCATTGCACATTTAGGCACTCGCAGTACGTTAGAAAAGGGAAATAAACTTGAAACAACTCCCTAACCATTCGTGCACTCGTGCGCAGTGAGCTGGCAACTTATTCAACATTAGGTAGGTATAGAATTTCTACAAGTTTAAAACTTTCTCGAGCTTCTCCACACAGGGTTAAACAAGAAAATCCACTCCAATGATTTCAAAAGTAATATATGTCAATGATCCACTCCATTTACTTTGTCATTAAACCATCACGAGCTTTAACTACAGTTACGACTACTGTTTCAGGTTACAATATTCTGATTTATAAGCCAACAAATGCCATAATTTCTATAACTCTAGTCAAATTTTATTCAGGTCAAAACAAGAGCTGGCAGAACTTTAGTCAGATCCAAGAGACTGCCCCCCAATCCCCTACTGCTTGCATAATACCATAGAATACCTACAACCAAAGTCCTCCATTCCCTCACACCACCATTGTCTTCTCCTGGTATCTGCCTCGAGAGTGGTACCTCATCCTCCTATACCTTCGTAGAGGGCACTTGCCGACAGTTCTGTCGTAGGCGCCGTACTCGCAGGAGGGTGGAGTGCAGTCTCCCCTTGCTACGCAGACCCTGTCCCGAAGCCCGAAGTGTTCTCTACCCTTGGCCAGGTATTGGCAGTCGCGGCGGCGGCCCGGGTCGTGCCAGTCGCAGACACACGAACAAGGCTCGTTGTCTGTCATGCTTGCCAGGAACAGCGCTGGGCAGGTGCATCTGTAATAGTAGAGGATGATTTATTATCACACATCACCGCCAAAACCCTATATAAGGTAAAAATTAAAAGTCAGTGTCGTCGGTTCCAAGTTTTTGTTTTTTGCCACCGACTTCCGAAATTAAATTTATTTTTCACTTTGTAGTGGTTTTTTTGGATGTCTATTGTTTTTTTTTTTGTAAAATTTTGATTTAGCTTACGGTCTCCTACCCACAAATTCGTATAACACTACTTGCTATGTAAATGTCAGTGACAGGAAGTTATTATAACTTTCATCAATAAGTTAAACTAAGTTGAAAAAATATGTATTATTGAAGCTAACTCAAAAACTACCTATGTGAAGTTAATAAAATGTATGTAAGACGGAGACCACCACCCCTGAGGCATCTATTATTTAAAAGGAATTTTGGACATCGATTCACAATTGCCGGAGATATCGCGTATCTATACAAAAGAAATAAAAAAAAAACTGGCAAAGTGCGAGTCGGACTCGCACACGAAGGGTTCCGTACCACAAGGCAAAAACGCCGAAAAAAACACGTTTGTTGTAGGGGCGGGTTCCCATACAACAAACGTGTTTTTTTATTTTTAAATATTTATTTTATTTTGTTTTAAGTATTTGTAGTTATAGCGGCAACAGAAATGCATAATTTGTGAAAATGTCAACTGTCTAGCTACCGCGGTTCTTGAGATACAGCCTGGTGACAGACAGACGGACGGACAGACAGCGAAGTCTTATTAATAGGGTTCCGTTTTACCCTTTGGGTACGGAACCCTAAAAACAGTCAAATTGAGATCCTCCTCATTTTTGAAGTCGGTTATAATGGGTCTCATGAATTATTTCTTTGAAAAGCTTTAAATTAAGTACCTGCGTAACTGAGTGGGTTCCTCATCCTTTTCCAAATGCGGTTCTTCGGTCGGCGTCCTCCAGTCGTTCTGACTTTCCACCAGAGCTCTTCGCGAGGGTCTCTCCAGCTCCTCCTGACTGTCACTGTAGCTTGCTTTCCCAGCTGTAGCGGGCATGGTCATCTGCAGAGTCTCCCGGGAGACGCACGCGCATCGGGTGTGGTTGAAGAACTGCATTCTCACCACGCTCATTGGACCAAGCGCTTTGTGGAGCTGTAAGGAAATAAATCATTAATGAATTAGAAAAATTGTCAAAGTACAGTCAACAAAAGAGATAAGTATGCAGGATCGTCGGATATAGTTGAAGTTTACTAAGAAACCGATGGATGTTGTTGACGTATTTAATTTGATAAATGAGAAGTTTGTTTTCTTTTAATAAAATTAAATTTTATTCGAGAACATCCATCGGTCGTAAGTTTTGACAAGTTTTTGATATAGAGTGTCACTGAGATGAGATTGCGACTATATTTTGAACGTTTTTAATTAAGGGAATGGACCTTCTGAGAGCATGTAGGTAGTACTTTTTTACGCCATGCATGTCTTTAGATGCTTATCAATTTTATTGTATCCAGTAGTGGACAACGTATATATATTAAGGTAAACTTACGTAGAATGGTAAGACTACTGTCTTGCCTTCTATTGGGGCGCAGACCTCGCTCTCATTGACGCAGCAGCCGGAGTCAGGGGCACAGCGATGCAGCTGAACGCATGGTGGCAAGTATCTGCAAGTAAAAGGGGGATATTTTCATACTAAAGTAGTAATATCTGGTCACATTTTGGTCATTGCGGTTAACGCAAAGTGGCCAAGTATGCAGGTAATAGTCTAGTGAAGTGTCAGACTCTTACTGACTAAAACCCACCCGTGTTCCTTCTTAGCCCTTTATGTTCCGGGCCAGCGGTAGCCCTTTGGGACAATCCCGCTGACCACCTCTCCCTCACTTTCATAATCTGAAAGGACGGCAATGCCAACAGGACCGAGTGAGGATCGGGCGCAGGACCAACGGCTGTACATACTCTCCGAGGCATGGAGTGGTTAATATATTAAGAAAACGGTCACGCATCCATAGACTGACCTCGACAAGCGCAGCGTGCGCTCGAAAATGTATCGATATACTAACGTACCAACCGTACGTAACGTTTTCAAGTCCCAAGTGAATAGATTAGCACTTCCCAGCACTACCGTCGAGCATCTCCACTAACCATCAGGATATATCAATAAAAAGAGCGTGATAATTATTGATGTTGTACATTCACATCCATGTTCGTCACCTTTAGGGCTATTTTTGTATGATCATTGCATGATAAAATCTGCTTTACTGCCTAAGCATTGTACAGGGATTCAGCCATCCCATACATTTGGGTCGAGTAGGTATTTAAATATTGTATGGGACAGTTGATAAATTTTTCGCGATTACGACATTGGTCCCATGGAGAAAGTTGTTCAGTTTGTGTAAACCACTCCCTCAAATTTGACTACACCAATCTGTTACACCCTGTATAATAATGTACCTGTGTGCGTCGTACCGAAATAAAAAAAAATACTCTGAAAGACTAAAAAAATTCAATTTGAAAATATTGTTATTCATAAAATGGCTAGACCATTAAACAGGTTTTAGATTGATGCTAACTCGCTTATGATCTCAAATGCAATGATATTAGTTAAACCTAAGTGTAAAAAGGTGGTCAAAGGTGGTGGTAACATGCTATTTTGATCTTAACTACCAAGTAATTAAATATAGTTTTCTATGAAATAGCCTGCTGAGTGCCGTAGCAAATGTGTCCTGACTTAATAAAGGAAAGAGTTTGAAAACTGACGAAGATAAATAAAAGACTTGACTGTACCTGGTGTCGGCGGCCGGGGCCAGCTGCCGCACGATGAGCCAGCGCGGCTGAGGGTCCACGCACTTGCCGTTCTTCAGCAGGTCACTCATGCTGCTCATGGCTGCCCGGCGAAGAGCCGCACGCTCCACTGGTGTGATGGCTGGAATTGAGGACAGTGGTTTTTTTATTGCCTATAGTTTTACTTTGGATACTGGAAACCGGTAAGACAAGAGTATGAAAGGAATTGCCACTTGTTTAATTGGATCTCTAAAAATTCCCAAAATATTATTGAACACTTTACTAAGTACATTTATTTACATGCTTGTTCAGAAATCTTAAATTTATACAATCTAACACTAATATCTTATCAAATTATGTACATACAAGTATATAAAGGAAAAAAAAAGGAAGAGCTCAGTATTATAGGCATCAAAATTTAGTCCGCAACGCTGTCAGTAGGAAAATTGCCCAAGGTTGGCAGCGTTGCCACAGAGATTGCGTTGGAGCATTGGATGGCAATGCAATGTTGATTCTCTGACCTAAAAATGGGCTAGTCCTCTGGTCACGTAAAGAGTCGACCAACCACTTGACGTACCTACCCCATTTTACCAGTAAACTGGCCTGATCATACAAAATCTACTCACGGTCATCCAAGATCCTGGGTCTTGCGTTAGTGGCTGCGATGGACTCCACAGCAGACACCACCACAGTCTTCACCGGCCCTGACCTGGTGATGGCCGAGGGCGTCACCCCCAGGATCTGAGGCTTGGACGTGGAACTAGAGTCGACCAGGTCATCCGAGTCCCAGTCCTCGTTGCCGTCCATAGGGTAGTCTCCCTCCACAAAGTCCTGGAAAAAAAAAGGAGGGAGGGATAAGTTACAGTAAGTAGGTCATTATAACTAACGGCACGTGTCAGAGCCTACTCTCCATGTCCGTCAATGAAGGTATACGTGCCCGTCCGATAATACTCTCCCGACCGATTTCAGTCACGATGGCCAATCTAAACGGAGATTAGCCAAGTACGCAGGAGATATTATAGTGCACAAGTGTGTGCGCAAACACAAGTCCACTCTCTATTCCTTTACTCTCATATTCCGATGGGACGGCAATCCGACACGACCGGGGAGAGATCAGGCGCAGGACCAGCGGTTTTAAGAGCTTTCCGAGACACGGGGGTATTAAACCGCCAACTTCCAGTAATAACAGCCGCACAGGTCGATCGATCAGGTTAAGCTACGGTTGCTGCGGTTGCTCCGTGGATGGGTGACCATCTGTACATAACAAGACCTCTCCGTGTCTCGGAAAGCACGCAAAGCCGTTGGTCCCGGCTGTCCTTCATGGATCTTTGACAGTCGCGGTTACGGGTCGTCAGAAGCTCGAAAGTCTGACAACCGGTCTTACCAAGCGCCAGGGGTATTACCTAGTAACTGAGTTGTGGAGGTCAGATAGGCAGTGGCTCCATGCAAAATACTGGTATTCAGCTGCATCCGGTTAGACTGGAAGCCGACCTCAACATAGTTCGGAAAAGGCTGTGGAGGTGATGATTTAATTTTAATATAAGTGTATTAAACACATAATCCTACCAGATTAGATAAATATTGTATTGCGAATAAATTTTCTTGATAGTAAAAACCACATCAAAATTCATTGCGTAGTTTAGAAGAACAACGCAGTCACACAGACAGACAAAGCCTATTCAAACTTGTTTCAAATTGATGTAATTTGAAGATAGACAAATGTCAACTTTTTTTTTAAGTTGATTTCAGAGTGATTAGCTCTATTCACAGAGCATGTAACCTTTTAGCACTATTGAAAGAGCTATAAAAATATTTGAAGTTGTAGGGTAAACTGAACTTTACCATAAACTCATATTTGTTTATAATTTTGGTAAATAAATCTCGAATGCAGATTGGGTAGGTACCTACTTTATTTTTACCCGGCTACCGAAAAAGGGTTTTATGTAATTAATAGGTAGGTATTAATTAATTATTTTAACTTTTCAAACGTCTACCAATAAGAAAAATAAATAGTTTGGTTTTGACCCGGTAGGTTTACCTATTTCGCTCTGTGAGTTAAGAGCCTATACTACCTCAAATGGCTTAGCATGATCCTCCGTTATGTCGAAAATTCCGCAGCATTAATTTTGAAATAAATATATGCTAAAGTTAACGATTAATGTAAGGTCTTATGTTAGACGAAAACACGATTCCATAAAATTTTCTCGATAGAAAAAAAATCCAAAGTTACCTCCAAATCGAACAATAAACCGCTGGTATTCAAAAAATACTTAAAATTAGATCATGAAACTTTGCATACTAACTGAACTAACTATAAAGCAGGTCTTATGTTAGTTAGTTTTTTTGAATTACCTTTATTTTCACCGTAAAAAGCAAATACCTAAACTATTGGCGCTGCCTCCCGCCCAGCACCGCACTCTGTCTCGCTTTCACACAGTCCGCGAGCAGTATCGTGCGAGCGAGATAAAGAGTGAATTTTAGCTGAGGTAGTATAGCCTCTTAAGTAGAAATAAATCGAAGTGACGTCTACCAAACCGCACTGGGCCCGCGTGGTGGATTAGGTACCTACGGCCCGATGAGAGGGTCACAGAGAGGAGGTCTGTGTCACACCAGGTGGAAAATTAAAGGCTGATTATGGTTATGCTTAAATAAATGGCTATTTTAAATTGAAAACAATATGAAATATTACTTATCATTAGGTACACATACACGCTCATTTGCAGTACAGGACCTACCAAAGACCATTATTTCAAACCACAAATTAAGCAATAACCCATTGAGTTACAAACTCCTCCACGCAATAAATCCGTCATCAGTCAAAACATCAATTTGTTCTAACAAACATGAACATACGCGATCATGTAATTCGTATAAATGCATATAATTTGCAGGATAAAGCTATAAAAGGCGACGCATGTAATACAGTCATAAATACTACTGTCAATTTGTGTAGACACATAGTTTTCACATTCAATGACCCAGTTCTCGGAGTGGTTAAATAAATTGTGTAGTTCGCAATTTACGAGCAAACCCGACATTTCTATGTAACGATACGTCGTGGCAGCTAAATATCTGACGGTAGAATGAACCTCGAGTCAAATTAAATAAATTGATACGATTGTTAGGCTGCCTTTAAGATTAGCCCTTAAATGTAAGGAACCAGGGGGCCGACTCCCTAGCTCCGTCGACGAAGATACGCGCCCGACCGAAAGTAGTATGAAGCTTTTCAAGTGAATCCTACACCCGGTTAATTATTACGTTTTTGAACGATCAAAAACTCGCCGGAAGTGCGCAACTGTCAAATCGTGTTGTCATTAATTTTTATTACGGGCCCCGAACTCATTATATGTCCGTAAGTAGTTACAAACGTCCGTTAATTCGGGCGAAACTTCGTGCTTAGGATTTAGGCCCCCTGGAGTATGTCCAATAGCCCGGTTATAAATACTGTTTGGGGTTTTCGTCCATATCCAAGTCCTAAGTTGTGTGCAGGCCTAAGTCATACTATGGCTCTACAAAAACTATAATAGTGGCGCGAACAAAATAGTCTCTAGCTGCCAAAAATCTATTAAAAATCATTTTTGATGTAGGTACCCCAGACAAAACCAATATCTCTATGGTAGACTACATCACAAACCCTTAATATTGAATGGCACTTGCACGTCATCGTCATAACTCGTCCATTACTATTTTTGCTTTCAAACTCAAACTCAAAGCATAATTTCAATTAAACCAATTACAGGCACTTTTGAATTGTCAAGGGGTCGGTCAGTCAGAAAGATGAAGCTAGTTGCCCATTCCAAAGCGTAGCTTTACTTTACATACAGTGTGAGTCTTCATAATGTGCACATAACGAAATGAGGGAAACATAGCTTAATTTTATCGACGGAAAAAATATTTGAAAAAAATAAAAATATTTAAAAGGATCCTTACCTGCTAAAGTATGGTGATTGCAAGGCCTTTCTTTAACAGTTGATAGGAAATGTTGTGATTGAGTTATAAACATGGTATTTTTACGTTTAGAAATCTGATGCAATGGAGAATAATTTAAAGTAATCAAAAAGGGTAGGTAATCGGGGCTTTTATTGAGTAATTACAATTATTGTAAAACTTGATGAAAAAATATCAGATTTTTGTTAAAAAAAAAAAACCATAATACTCAATTGAGGGGCGATTGTTTACACAGGGGTCACAGCAGCGAAAAAGAATGTTAAAAATGCTACAAAAAATGTTTTTTAATATTTTTTCCGTCGCGCGTCGCTTAGTTTCCCTCATTTCGATATACATGTGCACATTATGAAGACTCACACTGTATAATTGATCTCTGATTTTGAATCACTGTCCTAATCACAGTTATGTAGTGTGGACACACCTTTACTGGGATTTTTTGTCAAAAGTGCTAAAGCAATTATTTTACTAAAAGGTTACATGCTCTGTGAATTTTACGACGTCGCGATACAATGAACCCACCCACATTGTAGGCACATAGTTAAATATTACTACAACATGCCAATCAAAGTTTCAAGATGTTCTTTGGCAGTTTGGCAGTAATTCAACATTCAATACATAGTCTTGTGAGAGACATTCTACTAATCTTCGTTTAGGTACTTACAGACGCCAGCACATCAAGCTACCCGAAACTGTCAAATTTTCCCAATCAACTTTGAACCTTATGCTTTAGCGATAAAGTAACTTTACGCCTGTAATCTCCAAAGGGTTAGGTAGAAGTGCACCTAAAGTACACCCACATTTTATTAGAAATTACAAATTATAGATCTCCATTTACTATGTAATGAAATAGTACAAGTGGGTATTGACGGATGCTACCCGGAATGCTAAAGTGGTGCTGTGCCGGACGTGGCTGCCATATCTCAGAACGAAGTGTGTTACAGAAAAAGGCGTAAATCAAGAATGGCTCTTCTTCCTAACGTAGCAAAGATTTAAAAAGTTAAAAACCCCAACTGGATCTATGTATATACCACAAGGGAAAGCTTTCTTATCACTAAAATAAACATGATTAGGAAAAACGAAATTTTTATCAGAAATCTATTAATTCCAAGGGCCCCTTCGAAAAGATAGTTTTGTATGGAGAAGCATAGGAAAGAAATTTAATAGTTACCTACTCTTCTAAAATATTTGTCTACATCCATACTATAATATTATAAATTCGAAAGTAACTCTGTCTGTCTGTATGTTACCTTTTCAGGCCTAAACCACTGAATGGATTTTGATAAAATTTGACAGAGAGATAGATTGCATCCCGGGGAAGGACATAGGATAGTTTTTACCGACATACCTTGCCGGCGAAGCCGCGGTCGGAAGCTAGTTAATTATAATTAGGTATATGTACAGACGATGTACAACCAGTAACTACAACAACCCTTATAATTTTCATTAATTCCAAAATGGTGAACATTACTTTCAATCAGGTTAACTCAATGTAATCTCAGTACCTACATTACTACTAAGTTGCACATTATAACTTAAGTACAGAAGCGTGTAGTCACAGCCGAGGAATGCACCGCGCGGGCTTGAACCCGCTACCCAGAATAGCAGCAGTATTTATAGTAGCCATCTGTTTCTTTTCACTGCTCTCCGCGGACTCAATCGATGAACTTCAAAGAAAAATAAAATCAATCTAATGTTTTTGATCTTTAAAACGCTGAGAGGAGGATGCTTTGTAGGTTGTTTATCTTTATGAAGACTTCCATGTTTGTTTATGGATATTTCCGTCTGCCCGTGAAAGTTTTTGAAACTGTCTGGCACATAGATCAAGCCAGAGAAATTACAATACAGGGAATATACGTAGAAATAAAAAAAAATATTGCAAGACTAATAATTATTCAAAAATAATAAAATATAATAAAGGTAGGAAGTACACTTTTCTAAATGGAAAATGAAACCAGGCCGGTAGTGAAGCCTTGAGGTACTCCATTCCTCCATACCTATACCTACCTAGATCTCAGATTTATTAAAAAAAATTGTCGATCCTTCTAACATACTTACAATGGAAATCCAGAGCAATAGTCCTTTCATTGTTACAAAATGCCCTGGTTACCAATGTACCAATATGTGATAATCGAATTCGAAAGCCTTTGCATAGATAAATAGGTATGTATATGAATCTTGCGCTTGCTAACACTTTACCGGACGTCACCTACATTACAAATACGTGAAATAGTGAAACAATACGGAGGAATCCAGTCATAATAGCTTACATGCACATTGCACACTTATGCAATTAGAGCAGTTGCAAACAGAGCCAATTGTTTCTTATTTGTGCCACTTATTTTGTAACTAACTGTAAAAAATACCTTAACCAGTTTAAGTAAAAAAAATATTTTAAATCTTCCAGCGAATCATCTTGCGGCCGAATTACCTATACGATTCACTTTTTCTTTTCAATTTGCAAAAGGGCATGATTTTATTTTTATTATTTATTTAATACTTCAAACTCACAGATGAATTTTACGCGACTTAATGCATGTTCTACCAACAACAAGTCAACCTTTAAGGGATACAGAGACAAACTCTGGTAGGTGCAATTTCAAAAATTGTGGTATAAACGTAATTATGGTACACGAAACCAGCGGCGAGGAGCGATGGATTTTTATCAAAGTTAACTAATTTTGTTTATCTGTGTGATATTAGTAGGTATTTCATTAGTCTAGGCCAACGGCTGTCGACAACCCATCTTACACTTCTCAAAGTATGTGTTGTACCAATTATATGTTTTTTGCCCTTCTTTGTAATATGCCCAAATCCTTAAACGTACAGATGCCAGCACATCAAGCTACTACAATCTGTCAAATTTCTTTAATAGATTTTCAACTTTATTGCTAAAGCATAAGGTTCAAAGTTGATTGGGAAAATTTTACAGTTTCGGGTAGCTTGATGTGCTGGCGTCTATACTTATCTAACAAAATCAGACTATATTTGAGCGAAGATCAAATATTTACAGCAGAAAGCCAATTTAACTGCAATAATATTATGACGCGTTACATTGCAGACATTTACTAAAACTGCATCTAAAATAACACGTAATTTGGCATCAAAAGCTTGCCAAGAAACACCCGCGTCTAATTCTCTAAAGTGTAAACTTTACCTCGTCAAAATTACTCATAACATAACATTCAATTTGAACTCTGTTACTTTGGAGGTAGGTTTGTAAATTGATTGTTGGATCTGCAACAAATTTCACCGCGATTACCTCTGCGTTGTATACTTCCGTTGCACCTGGCTCGTTTTCGAAGAACGCGGTAATATCATTTGATATGCTAGTTTATCATCTCGCTTTTAAAGGGCAAGCTTTCAAGTGGTCAAGGACAATGCAATGAATCAGTAGAGTAGTTATTAGATGACGCATTCTTAACAATGTTTTGGATCTTTGGAATTGGTACTTAATATTTGCATGTGATCATCTAGTGATCATATGTTTAACAGGAGATAGATAAAAAGCTACAGTTAGGGTAATTATTTTTTAAGCATATTTAATACCAATTTAATGAACAATGTCGTCTGCCCATCTCTTCCGGACGACCGACACTTCGTCTCCCCGTCCTTGGACGCCACACGGTCCCTGCTATGTCATTGGGACTCAGTCTATACGCCTTATTCCAAGCATGAAACTCTCCATGGCTCTTTGTGCCACTCTCCCCCTGTCCACACCCTCCTGCGTGAGCGTCCACGTGTCAGCCACGTACGTCATGGTGGGCAGAATTCACTGGTTTTATAGGCGGGACTTCATTGTGGAAAGGACATTGTAAAAAATGGCCTATGAATCGGCACGTATGAAACCTTTAAAATAATTACTAGTTTTTATTATAATTTACATTACAATTATTACAATATAACGGACACTTCATAATTAAGAAAACATTTTAAAAAGTAATTCAGTTGGGTCTTATTCCCCGGCGTCATTATTTTTTGTATCAATTTGACGTTTTGAACAGGCAAGGGTATTTTAGCTCATTCAGCCAAGTCTTTGCGCGCAGCGGAGTGTAATTACAAAACTCAACACCCTCAGCGCTTGATCTATGAATAATCTTTTTAGTTACAAACAGAATAAAGAGCTTGAAAGCGGTGTGTAAAACGAGCTACATCGACACTGACAGTCGATGATTTGATAGATGACACTTTGACAATTAATAGTAATGACAGTCGGTTTCTGCGTTCCGAGTTGGGAAATAATCGATTTGAGCGTGCTTAAACCCGTACCGAATTAGCGTGAGCGCGATAACGATGTCCCGTGAATCGTCATAGATGACGTCATGACATGCGCCATCTTGCGACGCCGACCATGCCTTTTAATAATATCACCGTGAGCGCTGTCAAAATTGACAGAGTGTGTGTGTGTAGATGTGTCAGAGTGTGTTTTGTTTTGAGTTGCATCATATCTTTAAATTAAACTAACGTGGCATTTTCGAAATTGTGCTTCGGACTGACAGTCACCATCTAACCAAAAGAAGAAGAAATGTGGTGTTTACACAAAGAAATACTGTAATAATATCGTTTTGACATTAAGTAAGCACTGTGAGCGCGTTCACGAGCGTTCCGAATTCTTGAATAGCTCTCAGCTGTCATAATCGTAATACTTAGACAAATAAAAGCATAGACGGCGGGTAGCTCCATTTCATTTCCACAAGAAAAGAATATAGTATTGAGTTATTATAAGTAACAGAAAAGGATAAAGCTATACTATTTCCGTCTCTCAGTGCGTGCCAGTTTTTTCAAGGCAGCTACATAAGTAGCCAATGTTAGTTAAGTTAGTTTTTTGTCTCATGTGTGGCCACGCTACCCGATGCTCTATAGCTTTCTTACTCTAAGTCGTAATATCTAAATCGGAAAGAAGTAAGACAAAGTAATATAATTAGCTAAAACTATTTATTTGCATGCCTTAGTACAGGATCATTTTATTAAACTTAACAAAACGTAAACGTAACTTGTACCTACTTTCTGTGCAAATAAAGAACTAAGTATTCTATTCTATTCTAACGCTTATGAGATGCTGTGAGTGCTGTGAGCGATTATATCCACAGAGTATGTAACACGTTTATTATAGCTAATTCGGAATGCGGCCTAAGAACGACGACTTGGCATTGTAATGTAATGAACGTTAATTTATTATAACCTCAAAATCCGAAAGTATTTTGGCTTTTTTACAATTCTCAGAAGTGTCCGTGATTTTAATTTAGTTTCAATCGAATATATGCATTATTTAGAACACAGAAAGTATATTCACGTTACTGCCGGTTCTTAGGCAAACGATGTATGGACGGCGAACAATCTCCTTTGGCGTTGTTGATTGGCATTCGTCATTTCAGTCGGCAAATCACTGCAGCGCAGCGTAGCTACCGACGCGATGTAACTTGGTGGACTGTGCAGTTAATTTGTAAAGAAAGAAAAAGTATCTATTTATTCCGACTCGTACAGGAAGATCACAAACTAAACTTAACACAGTCAAAAATAAAAAACCAAATTAGATATAAAATAAAAGAAAAATTAAACATAGTGCTGTACGAGGCCAAAAGGCTCCTATCTCAGCATGATGCTGCGATATTTAAAAAAGTAAATGTCGTGACAATAGTGACAAATTGACAATTCCTAACATCAGCTAGTTATATACTGTGAACTAAAAACCTCACCGGGAAAACGTAGTAGCTCAACTGTGGCTAATGAGACACAATTAATTAATTTCTATTGCTATAAATAAAAAATTTATTTTGCAACGGTTGAGCTAGCAGAGAACTGCCATTCCACCTGATGCTATAGGGATTGACACTATTGACAGCTCACTTCACCTAAGTTATCACGGTGATAATTTTACACAGTAGATCAGCGGTGCTATTCTGTCAAAATCTCACCGTGAAAACAAGTGAAGTGAGCGTGGAGTGAGCTGTCAATTCCTAGAAAAAACAAACTCACTTCACTTAAGTTTTCACGGTGAGATTTTTACAGAATCGACCGGCAGCTTATAGAATGACATGACAGCTCACATAAGGGGGAAGCGCCAGGGTAACCCGCGAAATTCAAATTTTCTTACGTTTTATGTAACTTGCAAGTCAGTGTCAAGGTTTAAGATGAACAAAATATGATTTGCGAACTTAACAAGAAATAATCGTTCAGTAGGATTATAATATGAACTTACAGGATTGTATTGATGATTATAATTATGTAAATAAATAAGAACTTATAATAATACTTACTTCACCTAAGTTTTCACGTTGAGATATTTACAGAATTAACTGGCAGGTTACCGTGAATTTGTCAGCCAGCTATGTTTCGATTATCCTCTAAGAAACGGGCTGTTAGTATATTAAGGTCAACATCAACAACGTCAAACATTGCAATGCAGCTTATTGCGGTGTTTATCTTATCACTAAACACCTCGGTAACTTGATTGCCAATTGATTTACAACGAGATGATAAGGCGTTGAGCTTGCGGTAATGTTAAGTTGGTATGTTGTTTTAAAAAGAGTAACTGGTGTTTGTAGCTACCTAAGTGAAATGACACAGTTGTTTGAAGCATTCATTATACGGGGTCAAATTAAATTTAGCTAGCGAAACTACGCAGATATTATGGGTATCGATATCTTTAACATGATAAAACAAAAAGAAATTAATTTGATGATCTATTTGTGGGGTCATCTATCGCAGTTAGTGTAGCCACTTGAGATATTAAAAAACCTGTATTTTTTTGTGTAGGTAATTTTCACAGACGTGTTGGGTCTCGATACTCGTATCTTAGCACGACAAAACAAAAGAAAATAGATTTTCGCAACTCAAACTTCAAGTAACAAAACTGCTAGCGGTCATTGACCTCCCGAATAAAACATCAAATTGTTATTTATTTTATTCTCATCTTGACGACAAATATCCTACAGCAATAAAAGCTTTATTACGTCCTAAGAACAGAAGTCGCGGCTGTAACAATGTAATGCCCAGATGAGCATAATTACAACAAGATCAACTGGTTGCGAAATTGCTCACAATCTAATTTTTCTCGAGTTAGTTTTTGCGTCGCATTCCCGATGACTGATCGTCATTATTGACTTGACCAACCCTCATAAAAAACTGGATTTGTGAGTGAAGGTTACGCTTCAGAAACCAATTGAGACTGTCTGAGTAAACAGGTAACATCCATCGGTTTCTTACTAAACTTCAACTATATCCGACGATCCTGCATACTTATCTCTTTCGTTGACTGTACCTATTTCTTGCTCTATTGACCTTTGGCAATTGGCTTTAACCTTATATGTATACAATCAAGACATTATCATGTATTCAAACATACCTACATTTTACTTGTATGTTATTGTGAACCAGAAAAATATCTGGGGAATTCCCGGATAAACAGTCTAGAAATTATAATTAAAATACCATTAGATATTAGTTTCCAAATGGCTCATTCATATTAATGGAACGACTAACACGACTTTTTTTTTGAACCTGCACCCTAGTTGCGCAACACACTTCCAATCACAATCTGAATGATTTTGAAGGATATTGCTGTGACTACTGAGTGTGGGGTCCTGGGTTCGATTCCCGGGTCGGACAAAGTGTTATTGGGTTTTCCATTAGGAATTTCTTAGTAACAGTCCAGAGTTTGGAACTTGGTGGTTTAAAATCCCCGTGCCTCGGAAAGCACGTTAAGCCGTTGGTCCTGCGCCTGATCTCTCCCCGGTCGTGTCGGATTGCCGTCCCATCGGACTATGAGAGTAAAAGAACAGAGAGTGCACCTGTGTTTGCGCACACACTTGTACACTATAATATCTCCTGCGTACCTGGCTAATCTCCGTTGAGATTGGTCACCGTGACCGAAATCGGTCGGGGGATATTATCATTAAATGGCATAGATAATTATGACAATTTCTAAACTATAAACCACTAGCAGCGCCCCACGGTTTCACCCGCATAAGTGTCGATCCCGTGGAAGTATCGGGATAAAAACAATCCTATGTCCTTTCCCGGGACTCAAACTATCTCTATACCTTTCATCTAAATCGGTTCAGCGGTTTAAGCGTGAAGAGGTAACAAACAGACCGACAGATAGACAGACACACACTTTCGCACTTTCGTAGTTTTGACATTTCGAATTCCCCAAAATAACCCTTCCCAGAAACAAGTTAAGGAAAGAAAGAAACAAACTAATTTATGGAGTAGTAAAGTCTAGAAAATGACAGCTTTGAAGGCGGTCCGTGATAGAAATTGTGCACTCAACGCACTTTCTGGCGCCACGAATTTTATTAGTATATGCCGTCTGTAGACGATGCCGGCGCATAACTGCTAACGATCAAATTGGACAGTCTAAAACTTATCCTGCCTACATGCTAATTTTGTTTTAAAGATTTTATTTCCGCTTATTTGCACCTTAGTGAGGTAAACCACAGGTAGAATAAGTCATATATTGATATCTAACACATTCATCTCATCATACCGGAAGTCTAAAGCAAGCGATGCAAACTTTATGGGTGGTCGACCGCATAATAATGTTTTGCTTATGTTGTAGGTACACACATACAAACGTTGAGACAACAATACGATAATAAATGAAAATAATGGCAATACTAATATACTCGTAACATAAATCAGCCTATAATCTTCCCACCGCTGGGACACAGGCCTCCTCTCGGTGAGTGGGCCGTAATCCACCGCGCGGGCCCAGTGCGGGTTGGCAGATGTCACATGACATACATGTCTTCGAATTTTTGGTTCTAGGACATGCCGGTTTCCTCACGATGTTTTCCTTCACCGTTTTGAGAGCAGTGGTGATGAAATAATTTACAGAAAGTAAAGCGCCTGTCAGGGTTCGAACCTACGACCTACAACTCTTAAGTCGCAGCCGTTACCACTTGGCCACCACTGCTCTAACTCTCTAATACTAATGCATACGATTATTTTGGAACTATCAAATAAATCCTAACATAGAAATTAAAAAAATGATTTTACAAAATAATAAACGAAATAATAGTGTCGAGTCGATCATAATTTATTATACTTTATTGTTTCTAACAATGTTTGTTTGTGGCCCCTAACAAAAGAAAACATAAAAAGATTAGATACATGTTAACACAACATGGAAAGGAGCATGCTAAATACAAAGAAACAAGACAAAGTAAATCTAAGTGTTATAAGAAAGAAAACAAAAGTAGCAGACGTGACTTACACAATTAAAAAACTAAAGTGGAAGTGGGCAGGTCATGTCATCAGGGGTAAAAACGAAAGTTGGGCCAGAGATGTGACAGAATGGTATCCGAGAGAAGGAAAGAGGAAGAGAGGAAGACCATTTCAAAGATGGGAAGACGACCTGAAAACTACTGCGGGAGGGACATGGAGGAGAAAAACTCACGATCGTGAGCTATGGAAAAGCCTGGGGGAGGCCTATGCTAAAGAGCAAAGCAATCTCGAGATTTCGGATGTCTAAACTTTTAATTTAAATATATTGTTAAACTAATTTGTAAGATTGCTTATAAAGGCTATTTGAAATTGAAATTGAATTGTTTCTAAAACATGCGTTTTTTGCGTTTAGGTTCTGTAAGCGCCTTAAAGTATGGAGACAGATACCTATAGTTTACTTATGATTTGTTCCAATTTACATGCATCGCATCGGTAGGTAGTAATTTGAGTAGGAATCAAAATAGGACGCTTTTTTTTAAATATAGGGTTTGGTTTCTGGAACTTTCTGGTATGGAACTCTAAAGCTGCCAATTATTTTCTGTTATTGCATAACCACACCATATCACACTCCATTCTAGCTATAATTGTCCGACCGTTAGGTAGATACAAATGAGTTTAATCCCTTAATACCGGCACGTCGCACAATTAAATAACTTTCTACCATTGCAACCAATTAGTGTCGGGAAAGCTCAGTTTTCACATAAGCTGGTCGTAAAAGCGGATAGCAAGTCGCTTGCGACATCTGCCGCGGTGTTACTTGTTCCCAAGACGCTTATTATCGGCATGTCGGTGATAGGAGCGACCAATAATGATACGCGACCGAAGTGCTGGGAAATTGATTTGGATTCTCAGGGGGGTTTCCTATATCGAGCTTTGAATGAGTACACACATAAGTTGTTTTACAAGGAGCTGCTAATTACTTTATAGGTTGTTTTCTCTTTGCTTTTTAAAAAAACAGTTCTTAATTTTAATTTTATAAAGTTTCAATATTTTAACTATCAAGTAATCGAGACTACCCCAACACAAGTATTATTAATTACTTACTGGGGCTGTTTCATTCTCATTTAATTTTGTAAATGTAACCGTTTGACACACAATAAACATAAAAAAAAAAAATAAGATATCTCTTTTTGCTCACCCCCTTTTACATAAGACTTCAAAGTTGACTTTGACCTTAAAATATAGGTGTACCTACACTACCTACTAATCACTCATCTACCTACCCCGCCGCGAATTTAGACGTGATATATATATATCGAAGGTTAAACTACGCTCGCCAAGGTCTAGCCGTGGATGGGTGACCATCGATTGCATATCGAGACCCCTCCGTGTCTCGGAAATTAAGAAGCCTCATACGTAGATCTTTGACAGTAGTTACGGGTCGTCAGAATCGCAAAAGTCTGACAACCAAGGCTTACCAAGGGGTGTTATCAAGTATATGGGTTGTGGAGGTTAGATACTTAGGTAGTCTCTCCATGTAAAATACTGGTATTCAGCTGCTTCCGGTTAGACTAGAAGCCGACCCCAACATGGTTGCGAAAAGTCCGAAAGACCGAAATGCTAATGAACCATTGAAAGAGTTATCTTATTTAGCCTTTGTTTCCCAAAGTTTAATGTTCCTATGTGTATTGTATGAGCTTTTTATATTAAGGTTTTTGTGATAATAAACTTATTTTATTTTTATTTGAATCTAGGTCAAACGTCAAACGAATTGTCTTTTAGCTTTAGATCTATACAGAATGAGTAAGTATTCGGAAAAAAATATTTGTTTAACACCAAACGTTGAACAAATCCCGTATTTCCGAATACTACAATAATACAATTCGTTTGACGTTTGCCCAGTAATGCAAGGCATCCGCTAATAGGACATGCCTAACAGTCGCATCACAGACTGCAATACTCTTGACGTTCTATTGCTGACATGTCGAGATGGTGCAATGACCAGGATCGGAGAATTTAATCGGCGAATAGATCTTTACACATAGCAAACGTAATCTGCATTTGCGATTTATTTGCCAAAAATGTAAACAAATAGGTATGAGTTTATGTAAAAATAACATTAAATACCACACAATAAAGATCAGTTTACGCTACAACTTCAAACATTTTTATAACTTTTTCAATAGTGCTAGTCACTCTGAAATCAACTTAATTACCATTAAAATAAAGTTGATAATTAATTTGAAACATAAGTTTGAAAACAAAAACATTAACAACCTTATAAGAGGTCATTGTACTCATCATTAAAAACAACTTTTACGATGAGACCAAACCGGAAATCGCGAAAAAAAATCAGCTGTTCCCTACATTTTGACGTGTTATACGAACATAAATGTAGCGGAACAGCAGTTTTTTTTTCGCGATTTCTGGTAGATTGTAGCTATGCGAGCTCAGCTGGACTAACTTAGCTTAGCACTTGGTCTGCAACCCGCATCAGTGTCGGCAACCGGTAATGGCCGCAAGCTGCGACACATCGCGCCATTACTTGTTGTCAGTAACGTCTTATTATCGCGGCTCCACCACTAAGTGACCGCTGACCACTGCCGGTAGCCGTTAAGGGTGTTGATAGGTACTGTGCGGGACAAGTGAACAATAGTGTATATAGTAAGATAGTTTATAGTGTTTCGTTAATACCTTAGTTTGAAATCTTATTTTAATTTGTCATTTTGATAGTTTGATAGTTTTGTTTAACATGATGTTCTGATTGTTGCTTATCGATGTATGTTATGTTTAGTTTTCATGTTGAATTTATTTTTTATAGATAGAAATAAGATAGTAGAATAAGAAAATATATAATTTGTCATATGTTTTCATAGAAAAACTTAGCGAAAAACGCAAATATTGTCACGCGGCTCTCTTTACGGTAAAGTTCTGCCGTACTTAAGCAAACTGCGTCGAAACCGCCCTTTTTCTGATTGGTTAAAATTCGTGCGTTCTGATTGGTCGACCAATCAGAGACTTTAGATTTTCTTATGAAATTTTGTATAAATATCGGGTGGGTTTTCGCTTTCGACACAGTCGGCAGTCGGCAAGCAGCAGTACAAGAAGAAACACTAGAAGAAATAAACTTCAAGAAAACTTCTCAAGCGGTTTTATTCCTCACCAATCCAGCGGTAGCAAATGTGTCCTGCACATTTAATGGTCCTGTCGAGTCCGGATTTTGTGGGGAATACTGCATGAAGATCGAAGATAGTGCTACAGTGAAGATAACTTGAAGAACGTACTACGTGTTAGTGTTTGTGTGTCATCGACCTTGAAGATCAGCTGACATCATGCCCGTTACGCGCTCCGAGGGAAGGGGCCGTAAGCCGTCGAGTGAACAGAAGCCGTCATCGTCCGAGGCCACTCCAGGGACCTCTGCGACCGGTACCAGCACGGAGGCCACATCCGAATCGACACAGACGGGGACGACTGCCACGGAGAGTTCCGATCAGACCTATACCTCCGCGACGACCGACCCAACCACCGTGACCTCCGCCGCCACCGCCTCGACCGCCGCCTCCGCCTCAGCCGCCAGCGCGCCCCCCGCGCCGGCAGCCACCGCGCCCCCCCCCTCGGCCGCCAACGCGCCCTCCGCCTCGCACCCCGCCGGCGTCGTCGCACCTTCCGTTACCCCCTCCGCCGCGTCGACGCTCACCGCGGGTGCGAAATCGAAACAGCTGATGAAGCCGCCCGCCGCTGTCGCATCGAAAGAAAATCGCCGTGATACTGACGCCTCGACCGTGAAACAACGAGTTGTCAAGAACGCCGCCGCCGGTACGTCGAAACCAACCGGCCCACAGCTCCTCCGCCCCCATAGCAAGAAGGGGGGAGGGGGGGGATCGACGCGTAGCAAGACGAAGATACAGAAAATCGCCAAAGCAAAGGAAGATTTGCTCCGCCTCCAAGTTGAACTAGCTGCTGCACGCCTGGCCGCGCTAGAAACGGAGGACACCGACAGAGATGAGGAAGAAGAAGATGAAGTCTCCCTCTACTCAGAAGTCAACGCCCGTGTGGACAACTGGTTGGATAACCAGGTGACTCGCCCCGTCCTAGCCATCGCCAACGAGCCTCACCGCCCTCCGTCCGAGCCATCGATCGTCCACGAAGAACCACCGAAGCAAGAAGAGGTTCATCGAACACCGGCGGGAGGTCAAGGGGACCTCGCCCTCCTAGCTGAAGCCATCACTCGGGCTGTCAGCGCCGCCCAGCGACCCAAATTTATCGAATTGCCTTTCTTCAGCGGGTCGCATCAGGAGTGGCTACCCTTCCGCGCCGCCTACTACGAGTCTGAACCAACGTTCAGCGCCGTCGAGAACATCAACAGATTACGAAGAAACTTGAAGGGGAAGGCCAGAGAAGCAGTTGAAGGATTGCTCATCACCAACGCGCACCCTTCAGAAGTAATGAAGACTTTGGAATCAAGATTCGGAAGACCAGAGTCAATCGCGATGATAGAAATGGAAACGCTTCGAGGTCTACCACGTCTCTCCGAGTCGCCGAGGGACATCTGCATATTCGCCACGAAGATCTCCAACGTCGTAGCAACACTGAAGACATTGGGTTGTTTCAACTACATGTACAACCCCGAACTTGCGAAGACATTGGTGGACAAGCTAACGCCGACGCTCCGGTACCGCTACTACGACTTCTCATCGACGCAACCCAAAGAAGATCCCTGCCTCATCAAGCTGGAGAAATTCTTCAAGAGGGAAGCAGAACTGTGCGGACCCTACGCGCTACCTGAACAGGTGGCAGCACCATCGACAGCCGCACCTCCAAAGAAGACTCAGCGGGTCACCAACGTCACAGAGAAGAGCAACACACCGAAGTGCTTCGTGTGCGACGAGACAAGCCACACCAACGCGACGGAGTGCGACACATTTAAGAAGATGGAAGCCAATTCAAGATGGGATGCTGCAAAGTCCAAACGCCTCTGCTTCAGATGCCTACGTTATAGGAGCAAGACTCACAACTGTCGGACGAGGCCGTGTGGTATCAACGGGTGCAAGTACACGCACCACAAGCTACTTCATTATGAAAAGCAGATAGAACAGGCTGAAAAGACAGAGAAGACAGAAAACGACGAGAAAACTGAAGTCATCAATTCGACGTGGACAGTAAAAAAGCAATCCTATCTGAAGATCCTGCCGGTCCAGGTGAAGGGGCCAAAAGGAACAGTCAACACATTCGCATTGATGGACGACGGATCAACGGTCACACTCGTCGACGACGACGTCGCTGCGAGCATCGGAGCTACAGGACCCGTAGATCCACTGAAGATAGAAACCATCAACGAGTTGAAGACTGCGGAATCGGCATCAAGAAGAGTGACCATCGGGCTGAAAGGGGTCAACGAACGTGAAGAGCAAATTCAAGCAAGAACAGTGAAGAACTTACAAGTCTCCTCTCAACGGGTTCCACACGAATTAGTGGAAGGATGTCCACACCTATCGGATATCAAGGGACATCTCACATACTCCAATGCGAAGCCACGCATCCTCATTGGGCAAGATAACTGGCATCTCCTGCTGACTGAAGAAACCAGAAAAGGGGACAATGACCATCCAGTGGCATCTCTCACGCCGCTCGGATGGGTACTCCACGGAAGCCAAACGAACTCCTTCGGTCAGAAGATCGACTTCGTGTCCCACATGAAGGAAGCTGAAGATAACCTCGAGGACCTGGTGAAGAGATACTTTGAGATGGACGTCCTCTGCATCAACCCGAAGAGACCGAAAACCGACCCAGAAGAGAAGGCACTTCGAATACTCGAACAGAAAACCGAGAAGATCAGCGAAACGAGATACCAAACCGGCCTCCTCTGGAAGAAGGAAGACATCAAGTTCCCGGACAACTATGAAAACTCACTGAAGAGGCTCTTCAACATCGAAAAAAAGATCGATCGCGACCCAGCCCTCAAGAAGAAGTACGTCGAACAAATGGAAGCTCTTATAGAAAAGGGCTACGCCGAGCCAGCGCCGCCGCAGAAGACGCCTGAGAAAACGTGGTACCTGCCTCACTTCGCGGTCATCAACCCCATGAAGCCAGACAAGCTGCGTGTTGTGCATGACGCCGCCGCCAAGACTAGAGGGGTGGCTCTCAACGACATGCTCCTCAAAGGCCCGGATTTGCTTCAGTCACTGCCGGGTGTCGTCATGCGCTTCCGACAGCATCTCATCGGGGTCACAGCGGACATCAAAGAAATGTTCATGCAGGTCAAACTGCACACTGAGGATAGAGACGCACTGCGGTACTTGTGGCGCGGAGATCGCCGCGACAACCGACCTCCGGAAGAATATAGAATGACGTCGCTAATCTTCGGGGCATCGAGTTCGCCGTCTACAGCAATATACATAAAGAACCTGAATGCCAAGCAGCACGAAGACACTCATCCGGAAGCCGCAGCTGCCATCGTAAACAAGCACTACGTTGATGACTACCTTGACAGCTTCAGAAGCCTGGAAGACGCAGTGAACGTGACAACGAGTGTGCGCGAAGTACACAAGAAGGCCAGCTTCGAATTAAAACAGTGGAAATCGAACTCAGCGTCACTCCTGGAAGCACTGGGAGAGGAAAACCGAACAGAAGACCTAGAGCTATACAAAACAGAAGAGCAAACTGAACGAGTACTGGGTGTCATTTGGAAAATGAACTCGGACGAGCTGACATTTAACCTCAACATGGCGAGAATACCTTCAACACTCATCGAAGGAAAACAGCCAACGAAGAGAGAAGCCTTGCGCATCGTCATGTCACTCTTTGACCCATTAGGATTCGCCTCGCCTGTCACCATCAGGGCGAAACAACTACTTCAGGAAGTCTGGCGCCGAGGAACAGCGTGGGACGACCGCATTGACGAAGATTTAGCGGAGCAATGGGAGTCGTGGATGGGACACCTGAAAAGTCTCCACGACATAACGATCCCGCGACAGTACTTGTACTACAGCGATGCCGCCTCCCTAGAACTTCATGTCTTCAGCGACGCCAGCGAGTCGGCCTACTCGGCGGCCCTATTCTGGAGGGCAGTAACACCGGACGGTGAAGTGGGAGTGTCTCTAATCATGGCCAAGGCAAAGGTGGCTCCGCTCAAGCTGACAAGTATACCAAGGTTAGAGCTACAAGCAGCAGTTATGGGCACCAGACTCGCCGAAGCAGTCATTGAAGAACACGAAAGAAAACCCGACAGAAGAGTGTTCTGGACCGACAGTAAAACAGTGCTCACATGGATAAGGACCGGGTCACGTTCCTACAAACCATACGTGGCTCACCGTCTCGCAGCAATAGAAGAGAGCTCCAAGGTCAACGACTGGCGCTGGGTTCCGACGAAACAGAATGTCGCTGACGATGCAACACGAGATATACCAACCGCCTTCGACAAGAATCATCGATGGTACAAAGGGCCGGATTTCCTCTACCTGACAGAAGAGTCCTGGCCAATAGAACCTGTGAAGACCACAGAAGAAGAACCCTCCGAAGAAGAGAAGACGCATCACATGACCAGTAAAAGAAGACTGAAGCTAGCAGAGGGTCTGCCTGATCCAGCGAAATTCTCCAGTTGGGATCGCCTTCGGTACGCGACGGCACGCGTTCTGCAGTTCATCAACCTCTGCAGAGCCACCAGGCAGAAGGTCAACTACCGACGAACTAAGAAGAATAAAGAAGCAGATCCCACATGGAAGAAAAATAAGCCTACAAAAGCAAAACAACAGGCGTCCACACCGAAGAAGACATCGACACTCAACCTGCTTCCAGTCACAGCCAAGCTCCTCAAGAAAGCCGAAGAGCTCCTGATGCGTTCTTCACAAGAAGAGGCCTTCACAGAAGAGATAGGGTGTTTGAACAGCGGGAAACCGGTGGCCAAGGAGAGCCGCCTTCACCAGCTCAGCGTCGAATCAGTCAACGGCTCACTCCGACTTCGGAGCCGTATCCAAGCAGCCAAAGACATTGAAGAGAACGTCAAGAGCCCGCTAGTCATCAAATGATTAAATGATTAAATGATTTTTATTTCTGTAAGTAGGTTTGTACAAACACTTTTACACGTCAATCATATTTTTTTTAAACTAGATGAGGTCGGCGTTTCCTAACTGACTATTCTGAGAAGAAAGGCCGAAACAAACTCAGAAGTCACAGTCTCTTTTAAAGTCCAGACAAAATCTTGGTCAGATCGTGTGAAGACCATGTAGATTGGTGTCTGAAATGGTCTTTTGAGGAAAGAACCACACAGATTGAGCGGACCTGTCCAATCAGTGCACGCATTTGTCAAAAATCGTGCAGCTCAACTCAGAACTTGAGGAGCTCAACGATTCGACGAACAATACCAAAGACAGGACATTTGGGTAGGCCGCATAAACTACTCAAACTGCCAGAGCATGATTAAAACTAAGAAGGAACAAAAGAAATGACCCACATAGTCCTCACATTCACAATAATTAAATAATAATAATAATAATATAAATTACTTACAAAGTAAATATTCATGTCATTGTCTAAATAAAATTCATCAATGTCAATGTGTATATAAAAAATCCGAACATAATCTTTGAGGACCATGTAGATTAGTGTCTGAAATGGTCTTTTGAGGAAAGAACCACACAGATTGAGCGGACCTGTCCAGTCAGTGCACGCATTTGTCAGTAACCGTGCAGCTCAACTCAGAACTTAAGGAGCTCAACGATTCGACGAACAATACCAAAGACAGGACATTTGGGTAGGCCGCATAAACTACTCAAACTGCCAGATCATGATTAAAACGAAGAGAGAAAAAAACAAAAAAAATTACCCACATAGTCCTCACATTCACAATAATTAAAATCATATAATACTTTATACAGTAAATGTACATGTCATTATTTAAGTAAATAGATACTTAAAAAAAGAAAATTATTAAAGTGTAAATTAGAAAAATAAAAACAACATTCTAAACCTATTGGAGCAGCTCAATCCCAAGCCTTTTTGTCCTCAATATAGTCTTTTACAGTATAATAGGCTTTCTGACATAGTTTTCGCTTTATAAAAGATTTGAATTTATTAAGGCTTAGTTCTTGAATGTGGCTAGGAAGTTTATTATAAAAACGTATACATTGGCATCTAAACGAGCCACCTATTTTTTTGAGCCTTGTTGTTGGAACAACAAATTTGTGTTTGTTCCTAGTATTTATGTTATGGATATCACTGTATTTTTTAAACAGATTAATATTTTTATGTGCATACAAAAGATTATCATAAATGTACTGAGAAGGCACAGTCATTATATTAATCTCTTTAAATTTGTCTCTGAGGGAGTGTCTGGGACTTAATTTATAAATGGAACGAATTGCCCTTTTTTGTAATATAAAAATTGTCTGAATATCGGCGGCATTTCCCCACAACAGAATACCGTACGACATCACACTATGAAAATAACTAAAGTATACTAAACGGGCTGTCTCTAAATCAGTTAAATCACGAATTTTCCTAACGGCGTATGCTGCAGAGCTAAGCTTTTTTGACAATTTGTCTATATGGGGGCCCCATTGAAGCTTGGCATCCAACGTTATGCCCAGGAACACTGTGGTATCTTCGGGTTTCAACTCTTCATCCTTAATGAGAACACTAGTTTCTACTTGTCTAACGTGGGGTATGGTAAACTTAATACATTTCGTTTTTTTTCCGTTAAGAAGTAGGTTATTGACATTAAACCAGTTAACTACTTTTGCAAGGGCGTTATTTACATTGTCAGTAACCAGCTGCTGACGTTTGAGTTTAAATAAAAGTGAAGTGTCATCTGCAAACAACACTATATCATGTTCATCCCTTATGAGGTAAGGCAAGTCATTTATATAAATAATAAATAAAAATGGGCCGAGAATTGAGCCCTGGGGGACCCCCATTCTTACCACAGATCCGGGTGACCTTTTTCCGTTAACATCAACTCTCTGAATCCTATCACTTAAGTAAGAAGTAAGAAGATCCAGAGAGGCGTTCCGGATTCCGTAGTGGTGCAGTTTCCTGATTAATGTTTCATGAAGAACACAATCGAATGCCTTGGACAAATCGCAAAAGATGCCCAAAGCATCGCATTTGTCCTCCCATGCATTATAAATATGTCCTAAAAGTTCAACTCCTGCATCGGTAGTCGAACGACCCCTTGTAAATCCGAACTGTTTGTTATGTAGTAATTTATTTTTATTAAAAAATCTTTGCAATTGATTTAAAATAAGTTTTTCAAAAATTTTACTAAAGGTAGGTAGTACTGAAATAGGTCTATAATTAGTAGGGTCTGATGTACTACCCGATTTAAACAACGGTATTATTTTACTGTTTTTCATAAGATCAGGAAACTCACCACGGTCAATACAATTATTAAATATAACAGCTAAAGTAGGTGCTACAATGTCTATAATCGACTTAGCAACATCCACAGAATTACCCCATAGATCTGCGGTCTTTTTAACATTTAACGTGTGAAAAGTTTTAATTATATCTTTACAGGTTACATATTGGAAGTGAAATTCAGAATCGCAAACTGGAACGTTTTCTTTAAGTAAAGACTCTGCAGCAATGGGTGATGAGTTAAGAGATTTAGTAGTTGATACGGGAATCTCTGCAAAGAAATTTTCAAAGGCCGCGGCGACTTGACAATCTGATTTAATTATATTGTCATCAATAACAAGGCTGTAGTCATTACTTCGGGTGCATGACCTTCCCGTTTCGCTATTAATGACATTCCAAGTCGTTTTAATAATGTTACTACTATTTTTAATTTTTGAACTCAAATAACGTGACTTGGCAATACTACAAACTTTTTTAAATATTTTAGAATAATTCTTAACATACAAATTAAATTCAGCAGTGTTTATACAAATCCGTTCTTCATATAATTCATAAAGTCGTTTTCTACTTTTATGTATACCAATGGTGGCCCAGTCACTGAAGGAAGCAATACTATTAACCGATAATGTTTTTGGAATAAATGTGTTATCAAATTGTGTGCAATACATATTAAAAAAATCATTATATTGTTGATTAGGGTCATCATTAGTGAACAAAAGTGGTAATTTACCCATGAGTTTAGTTTTAAATGTTTCCAAGCGATTAGTTGTTTTTGGATTAACAGTGATATCTTTTTTAGTAATTTTTTTGTTTTTATTTGGAATAGTGATTAATTGTCCACAATGATCTGAGTCTATTAGGTTAATAATGTCTTTGTGGGTTGGTATAACATCTGTATAAATGTTATCTAGGCATGTGGCACTAGTAGGAGTTATTCTAGTGGGCTCCAAAAATTGGTTTGCAAGATTGTATGACTGAAACAAACTTATAATTTTAGTACTTAACCCAGAATTTTCTAACAAATTAACATTAAAATCACCACAAATGATGATGGACTTGTTTGTATTACAGATTTTGTGCAACACTTCATCCATAACTTTTTCAAAACAATCATACAATCCTGAAGGAGGTCTGTACACACTTAATATAATGAACTGCTCCAACTCTATACAGGCTATTTCAATTGTCCGTTCAACAGAGAGGCTCACAATATCCTTTCGGTCTTTAAACTTAAGCTGGTTATTTATTAAAATTAATGAGCCACCATGTATAGCATTTACTCTGCTGAATGAACTACCAACCTGGTGATTACTAAAATTGAACATGAACTGGTGACTTTTAAGCCAATGTTCTGTCATACAAAGAATATCTATATTGTAACAATTCAGGAATAATTCTACTTCTAAGTCTTTGTTTGAAAAACCTTGAATATTTTGATGCACCAGATTGATACTATTTAATTTTTTTACACTTTCATTTGACTTATTTACATTTTTGCAAGAGGTTACCTCTATTGTCTTAATTTCTAATTTAAATTATTAATGTCAATAATTTCAACCAAATTATTACCAGAGTAATTTAAAAAGTCATTGCATTGCTCAATAGGAGCAATTTGTTTAGCCAAATGTTTGGCTGAAATAGAAAAAAAATATGATAGCGACACAGCTATCTGTCTTTTTTGATAGTTAGAAAGATAGTACATAACAATATTATATCTATCTTTTGTCAAATATAAATTATTACCAACATAATAGTTAGTATCAATTAACTGGAATAAGTTATCATTATATGTCAAATTGTGCAATGTCATGTTTATATCAAATCTTAAGTTATTTTCTTCCTGTGGCAAACTGTTACTGTAAGGCAATGTAAACAAAACAATTTTTCTTAAGCTAAGGTTGCACAATGTTCTATGATATTGGAGTAATTCTCCTTTATTTAAATTACCCCTATTTCCCATAAATATTAATAAAGTTGTTTCCTGTTTAAAGTTACATTTAACAATTGCTTTCATAATATCAAATAAAGAACAACCAGGCATACAGTAATTTATTATTGAGTGTCCCGGATATTCATCTGTCAACAAGTGACCTAACTCCTTTCCAATCTCATCACAAAATAATATAATATCATGATTTACAATTTCTTTAGATGGTATAATGGTACTATTAACAGAGGGAATTGTCAAATCAACACAAGGCTGCGGTAATGTGGTATTGCATGCCGATAATGAATGGTCTGGTGTAGGTACATTGGATGGTGTTTGACAGCGCTCACAGCTGTTCGTTTGTGAGTTCACCAGCTCATTCATTGCCAACACATATTCCCTCATTAGATCTTCAGAGGTATTATATTTGTTAGTCATTGATCTTAGTTTCTCCTGCAGCTGGTCAAGTTGAGATTGCAAGTCCTGTGTGTCAATGTTGTATTTCCTAGTACTTTGCTCCAGATTAAAAGAATACATATCTAGCTGTTTAAGTAGATTTAACCTTTCCCTATTAAGTTTAACATTTTTGATAAAGAACTTTTGTCTTTTTACCATTTTTTGGGTTTTAACAATGTATTTATTAATTTTGATGTACTTTTTAAGTTTATTTTTACTAGTGACTACCCTCACTGAATTACATGATTTTGATTCATCATCACCTGTCAAATCAATAGTGGGGTTTATGGCAGAAACCATTGACGGGGCAATAGACACCAACTCATTGAACAGACTTTGATTCAGCGAGGCGGTGATGTTAAGGTTTGTAGTCTCAAGTTGTGTAATCTGACTTTGAGCCTCATGTAGCTGCTGTTGTAATAAGTGTTTGTGGCTAAGAGCTTGTTCATACTCTACGCTACACTGGCTGAACCCGTCCACAACAAGCTGAAGTCTATCCCGTTCTTCTATGGCATCAGTGTATTGAGTATATATCTGAGCCATTTCAATTTTTAACTTCCTATTCTTTTCATGGGCATCAAAGAGCACCCTTTCATTGTCATCTATTTCCTTAATTAGTTGGTCACAGGACTCCTTTGACGCCTTTAAAGCGCTCAAAGCCTCATTGAGTTTGGACTCTTCGAGGCGAGCACGGGCGCTGCGAGTCATAATCATGATTAAAAGTAAGGAAACTAAGCGACAAGAAATAAGAATAGAGAAGGTTGTTGTGGCAGCAGTTGAAAAGGTGATTAGTTTAAAAGGAAAATATATAAGTCAATGGGAAAAATGAAATTTAGATGTAAATAAAAGGAGTTCTGTCACCAAACCTAAGTAAGGTTATGTTTACGTTCAAAGGTCATTGGCATCAAGTAGCCTTACTAAAAGTGAACAAAGTAGGTAATTGCTGGTGTAATTGAACTAATTGTAGTACGTAAACTAACTAATAGCAAGTAAAATATAAAGTATTGTACCTGATATCAAGATGACAATGCAAGTTTCCTTGTGCCGGCAACTGTCACCGATTTACATTGAATTATGTACACTTAATTTGCACTAGCTATGTGAATCTAACACAAAATACACATTATTATCATAATTACTTGAAGAGTAATTGGAAAATAGGCCTAAAAAACAATGAAATATAATATTTAAGATAAAAATTTCGAGAACAAATTCTAAACAGCTGTTAGCTGTAGTGTTGCCACAGGAAAAAAAAAAAAAAAAAAAAAAAAAAAAAAATCGCCGGGGAACATCCGACAGTGAAGTTATGGATACTGGCAGTTCATCGGCAGCTCCATCACGCCGGCGTCGAGGCGACCATCAACGAATGTCGCCAACAGTACTGGGTACTAAGATTGCGCCCCATCACACGCGCAATCCTTCGACAATGCCTCTTCTGCCGCATGAAGACTCAAGCGCCGCCACACCCAAGAACCGGGGACCTGCCAGCATGTCGCCTAGCACATCACAAACGACCCTTCACCTTCACCGGGGTCGATTACTTCGGACCTCTCATCGTGACCGTCGGACGCACCAGACAGAAGAGATACGTGGCCATCTTCACGTGTCTCACGACGCGAGCCATCCACCTCGAAGTCGCCGGCTCGCTCAGCGCCGATTCAGCTGTAATGGCGGTCAGACGTATGATCGCACGACGTGGCTGCCCAGCTGAAATTTGGTCGGACAACGGCACCAATCTAAAGGCTGCCGACAAGGAACTACGACAAGCAATCGACGCGGCGACATCGGAAGAAGCAGCGAAGAGGACCATCTCCTGGCGTTACATCCCGCCTGGAGCTCCGTTCATGGGCGGCGCCTGGGAGCGTATGGTACGCTCCGTGAAGACCGCGCTCGCAGCAACACTGCACGAGCGCTACCCCACCGAAGAAGTCCTCGCCACTCTACTAGCTGAAGTAGAGTACACCGTCAACAGTCGTCCGCTGACCCACGTCTCCGTCAGCACAGAAGATCCTGAGGCCCTGACTCCCAATCACTTCCTACTGGGGGGTCCCGGGCGCGTGCCACAGCCAGGCACATTCTCCGAACAAGACACCATCTCCCGGTCCAGCTGGCGAGCTGCACAGAGGCTCGCTGACGTCTTCTGGCTCCGCTGGGTGAAGGAGTACCTTCCCGAGCTCCAACACCGGCGGGAGCCCCACGGACGAGGTCAAGAGGTCAAGGTGAATGACCTCGTGCAGATCGTCGACCCGAACCTGCCTCGCAACGTGTGGATACGAGGACGAGTCATCGCGGCGTATCCTGGCCCCGACAGCATCGTGCGGACAGTGGATGTGCAGACCAAGGGAGGTGTCCTGCGCCGGCCAGTGAGGAAGCTGGTGATCCTGCCTCTGTCTACGGACGACGTGCCCGCACCGGAACGAGATGCGACGCAGTCGCACGGCGGGAGTGATGTGCGGGACAAGTGAACAATAGTGTATATAGTAAGATAGTTTATAGTGTTTCGTTAATACCTTAGTTTGAAATCTTATTTTAATTTGTCATTTTGATAGTTTGATAGTTTTGTTTAACATGATGTTCTGATTGTTGCTTATCGATGTATGTTATGTTTAGTTTTCATGTTGAATTTATTTTTTATAGATAGAAATAAGATAGTAGAATAAGAAAATATATAATTTGTCATATGTTTTCATAGAAAAACTTAGCGAAAAACGCAAATATTGTCACGCGGCTCTCTTTACGGTAAAGTTCTGCCGTACTTAAGCAAACTGCGTCGAAACCGCCCTTTTTCTGATTGGTTAAAATTCGTGCGTTCTGATTGGTCGACCAATCAGAGACTTTAGATTTTCTTATGAAATTTTGTATAAATATCGGGTGGGTTTTCGCTTTCGACACAGTCGGCAGTCGGCAAGCAGCAGTACAAGAAGAAACACTAGAAGAAATAAACTTCAAGAAAACTTCTCAAGCGGTTTTATTCCTCACCAATCCAGCGGTAGCAAATGTGTCCTGCACAGGTACCTACTCTTAGTGGGTTTGTCCACCGCAGCGGTCACCGGTACGTCATCGTCACCGAGAACGAAGTGACGACGTCGAAGTAGCGATTCATAGATTTACTATGGCCGCGTGTGCACCGCACGTCGGTCACCCAAACGCCATCATCCCGGCCGCCAAAGTTTCGAGTAGTTCGACGCGACCGCTAGAACTCGCCCCGAGGTTGTGTCGATGTGTTGTGTGGTAATACAGGGTGTCCGGTGGCAATTTTCACATTTCAAAGGTTGATAATAAAATAAATACAAAAGTTTCCTGAATTATTTTTATTATTATTTACGGTACATTAATGTGAGTTTCATTTTTTAAAAATCCTTCTTGACGCAAGCACTCTTCCCATCTCACACGCATATTTTCAAAAACACGTTTGCAGAGATCGCTGGAAATCCTCGAAACTTCGGTCCGGATATTTTCTTTCAGTTGAGCAGTGGTGGTCGGCTGGTTTCGGTAAACGATGCTCTTTAAGTAGCCCCATAAAAAAAAGTCACATGGGCTCAAATCGGGCGATCGTGCTGGCCAGGGGATGTCACCGTGCCGAGAGATAATTTTTCCTGGGAAAAATTGCTTGTTAAGAATGCCTCGATCACGAAAGCACGCTCCTCTCCTGACCAACGCGGCATGGCGACTAAAAAACTCACGACGCTGACGAAGCTAACCCCCCACCTCGCGCCCCTCTAGCTATTCGCGTTCTTAAGTAACAAAACTTTCAAATGTGAAAATTGCCACCGGACACCCTGTACAACGCACGTTTGATCTTATCCACACACTGATACCGCACAGCACAGGTGCCATTCGCCCGACTTTTGTTTTGTCTATAATGAGTTCATAACATACTGAACTGCCGAGTTCGGTCGCGGTGGACAAACCCGTCACCGGGTCGTCACGCTCGGTTCGAATAATCTCGTTTCTCGATGAAAATTGCGGTGGACAAACGCTCTAAAACGTAGGTGCGCATAGCTATAGGTTTTATTCATATAAATAGCTAGCCAATAGCCATCTGTACCTAAAGGAAATGCAGGTGACAAAAGATTGAGAAAAGTCTAATACTGCGTTTGGTTTATGTCAGGTTGCCTTTGGTTTCATTTATTCTCTTGCCCGCGGCTTTGTCCGCGTGTATATCGGAAATTATCCCACGGTAACGTAGCATCGTAATAAAAAAGTCCTATGTCCAAACCTAAACCCAGGTCATGATTGCGTGTGCCAAATTTCATCCAACGTTATTTTCTACTTGAGATTTACTTTTGCATTTAAATTTATAGTAGGTACCTAATGTATGTCTTAGATCGAGAAGAGTACCTAATCTCTTCTCGATCAACCCTACAAACAAAAAGAAAAATGAGACTTTCGGAGTAACGACGCATCTTATCCTGAGCACTATTTACCCGTCTAAAATGGCACTTAGATACCCTAAACAGCAACATAAAAATGTTTTAAAAACAAATTATGTAGCTGACAGACTCACATAATGTACATACCTTGCAAATAACTTCACACAAATCCAACATAAATAACTTTTATCTAGTAAGCATTCACCGAACGGTCCGGTTTGGGGTCACATGCGCTTGCGCAGATTGTGGGCCCATTCACTACGGAGCCGGGAGGTTATCAGTTAGGTATACGTGTTTACAAGCGGCACAGACAGCCGGGGAATTTGTATGTATAAACGGGTCAATAGGTAGATTAGTGAGGTATATTGCTTGATCAATTTTGCGTGGCTACATGTTCTGTTATGTACCAAGTATAAATTCAAACGAACTCACGATTTACGCCACAAATTTTCGGTAAAATAAAACATCGTTATAAAATTTACCTAAAACCTCGTTACTTCGATCTTTCTCTCATTTTCAGAAACGAAGCTTTTGCTTGCAGATACTTATAATTCTTTAACTGTTTTAATTATTTTCATGGGACTAGAGTTCGGCCGGAAATGGATTTTTTTTCGGGCGACGACCAAAAGTGTATTCAATGTAAGTACTAATATCTATCTTTTGCAAAAATAAAAGAAATGCAGCATCAATCTTTTTTCTAATCATTATTATAAACCGTTTAAAAACTTAAATCAACCGAAACTTTATACCTTTCTGAAAGACATAATTAAACAATAGATAATCGAAATAATAATAATCAAACAATCTGGTGCTAAATGCGAGGCAACGCAATTTTTTGTGATACTTCACAATTAGTGTTTTATTTTTGGAAAAACGTTTATTCTGAATAAATATTTCGGTCGAAAATTTTCGAGAAATTCTGTTGGACTCAACATGGATGATCTCAAACTTTCCAGTCATCCATTACGGCGTATGGATCTTTCAACACCTAGATAAGTAATAATATTTAACCGCATCTAAGCCGCCGCATATCGCCCGGGTGTCACCATTGCCAGGATCGCCCAGAGGACACGGTGGAGCACACGGTGGAGGTCTGCCCCGCTTGGGCGGAGCACCGCCGTGTCCTCGTAGAGGCGATCGGCAGCGGCGGCGACCTCTCGCGCCCGGCCCTGGTGCAAGCTATGGTCCGGGGCGAGAGGGAGTGGGAGGCAGTCACCTCCTTCTGCGAAGCAGTCATGCTAGCGAAGGAGGTGGCGGGACGGCTCAGGGAGAGAGCCTCCCGTCCCAGCCGCCGCAGGAGACGCTCCGGGCGTCGGGAGCCGCGCGACGACTCCCGGCCACCGTAGGCGCGGGCCTGCGGGTGGAGAGTAATGGGTAGCTCACCGTCCGATCAGGACCAGGCCCGTGCCGGACGGCGCGTACGTGTTCCACGCGCGCCTCAAAGAGATGTCAGCATCGAGGAGGGGCCCCATAGGGCCGAAGCCTGCCGGGTCAACGGGATTGTCCGAAAGGGTTACCGCTGGCCCGGAACATAAAGGGCTAAGGAAGGAACACGGGTGGGTTTTAGTCAGTAAGAGTCTGACACTCCCTTCCGCTCCACCCAGAGCGGGAGGGGTCATTTGATGATTTCCCATCCGCAAAAAAAAAAAAGCCGCCGCATATCACAACATTCACAACTGCCATAACATCTCTTAACTACTTAATATTTCATCTCTAAATCGTTGCTATATCCATTCTGTTGAAGTTAAAGCAGCGATAATATGGCCGTGTGTGTACTTTCATAACCTTTGCATACATAAAGATGGCAGTTTCTGAGAAACGCACTGGATTACGTCATACAACTCACAATCTTGTGGGTTTTCTGCAATGTTTTCCTTCAGAATTGCTAACTTGCTCATCCATAGAGACTTCTGTTTATTTATAACAACTTCACCTAAGTGTTATTATTATGCCCTATATTTTTTATGGCCATGACATAGATTTACTGTCGTACATTTGATTCACTCAGACTCTTTTCAAAACCACAGGTTTATAACTGGAGCGCTGACTATTAATTGAATATCTACCTATTTAGTGATACCTGAAAATGGAAAACGACTCTTTAACGTCTACCGTGCTGGGCTAACCACCATTGTTACTACGGTTTATGATAACCCTAAGGGCTAAACACAAATCACCAATGAGTAGCCAGGATTTAGTATTTCAATGACGGAACGTAGGTCAAAAATTAGTACCGACTGTGACATTCTGGGTACCGTCAAATGGGGTGTATAGGGATGATCCCTATGTGCTGATGGTGATCATGATGATGGTGGTTTTACTGAGGTAAAAATCCCACACTCCCCGACTGATCCCCGGAGGCCTTTTGAACGTTTCCCACGACAAAAAAAAATGTAGGTACTCCTTGGTGATTTGAGTTTGTAACTGGTCACACAACTGGTTCAAAATTCTTTTTGCCAAACAAGTCAACCTCAACCATTACAAACAAAGTAACTTTCTGCAGTAAACACTGGCCAAGCAACATTTTTGCCCAAACAAAGCTGCCTGGAATAAAGCAAGTTTTTCTTGTTCATTCATCATTACAAAAACATTTTGTAACAACGTTGTTGACAAGCAAATTAAAGGCCAAATGAGCTTGTTTTGAGAGCAGTGGTGGCCAAGTTGAGAGCAGTGGTGGCCAAGTGGTAACGGCCGCGACTTACCGAGTTATAGGTCGTACCTACGTTCGAACCCAGACAGGCGCTTTATTTTGTGTAAATTATTTCATCACTACTGCTCTCAAAACGGTGAAGGAAAACATCGTGAGGAAACCGGCATGTCCTAAAACCAAAAATTCGAAGACATGTGACATCTGCCAATCCGCACTGGGCCCGCGTGGTGGATTACGGCCCACTTCCTCTCATCGAGAGGAGGCCTGTGTCCCAGCAGTGGAAACATTATAGGCTGATTATGTATGTATGTATGTATGAGCTTGTTATGCAGTTTACTCCTTCGTCTTATGTTAATTTAAATATGAACCTGCAAGTTCCCACTTTAGGGTAAAGTCTTTTTTGCTTTGAAGTAGAAAGAGCAATGATCATAACGGTTGCTCTCTGCATGTTGGTGCTTCCTCGTCCTTGCGTCGTTTACTTCACAAGCTCATAGAGCACTAGACTAAATTCCTCACTAAATGTCTCGCTGACGGTTGCGTTGTTGCTCCCTTCAAAATGGTTGAGCTGAATGTTGCTGATCCATGCGTCATGTTCGTGAACAGGCGCCTTCAGTTGGGCTGGTCGTCTCTTAGCTGTCACGGCTTGTTATTGTTTTATTTTTGGATAGTTTTTTTTTGTTTCTATTACTGTACTCTGGACGCTTTTAACGTCTACCTACATTGTTTTTCTCACATATAATTATAAATAAAACGTTTTTATTATAAGCTTATATTTTTGTAACAATATAATTTAAAACAGTGTCAAGATAGATTATTGTTTTCATCAGATGATGGATCTCGAAGATCAGTTTCTTCCTAGCCACATCATCTTTCATGCACTCCATTCATATGTTGTTTGATTCGTCTCTTTTCTCCAACCACCTATATTCACTTACCAAGTTCGACCTTCACGCTATTTTGAATTAAGGACTGTCTTCAACGTTAATAAAGCATCTTATTGCTTGCATGTCACTTAATTATAACCAGACGTTTAATAAGGTACACAGCCACAATTGACTCAAGTGTTTCGTTAAGAAGATGGTGCAATGTTTGTTCATTGATTAAAATTACTGTTTAAGTACGACGAGAACTTCTCTGGTATACAATATACAACACAACAACTTAAAAAATATACTCCTAGCTATACCTACGTGGACACAGTTGTTCGATGAACACGTAAGTAAAAGTGTAAAAAAAAAAAAGTACATGTAAATTCAAAACTATAGCCATATTAATATTATAAACGCGAAAGAAACTATGTCTGTCTGTCTGTCTGTTACCTGTTCACGCCTTGACGGACGGAATCCGATCGGATTTGGTTTAAATCGCCATTTTTTGAGGGTTCTAGTGCTTATAAAAATAATGTATCATCAAAAAGGAAAACATAGGAACATACCTACAAGTAGTTAATATTTATTATTCTGTAAAATATCATTTCTTTATGGTCATTAACCATAAAGAAAACAGGCAAGAACGTTTCTATGAAGAAACGGCCAACCTTTTCCTCTTAATAGGTATTTAACAAATTTGCAAATAAAGATGCTTACCTAAGTAATTACTTAGTTGCAGCAGTTTTAAATGTCTTTTGTTTGCGTCTCAGCTTAGCTCCTCTTCGTGCCCCTTTCCTTGTCCCATTTGAGGTAAGCGCAAAATGTTTCTCTTGTCAAATCTGAGTCAACCGTCACGCTATATATCATTCACATTACGCTCATTCAACTATACTTAATTTTATTCCTGTAAGTAGGTTTGTACAAATACTTTTACTCGCCAATCATATTTTAATAATAACTAGATGAGGTCGGTTTTTCCTATCAGACTACTCTGAGAAGGAAGGCTCAAACAAATTCGGAGGTTACAGTTTCTTTTAAAGTCAAAACAATTTTGGTCAGATCATGTGAAAACCATTCTTAACATCCGTCACGCTATCATTCACTCCATTTTCATTCTTAACGTACTTCACTTAATCAGTCTTGGCGAAGATCCAGAAAATGATGTCTGTCTGTATTCCCTTGACCTGTCACTCTCACTGAGGTGCATAAAATGCACCCAAAGATTCGCCTTGACTTCGGCCGAACTTTGACCTCGATAAAATTTAACTCGGTCAATCACTTAGCGGCATCAAAACAAACACGATCTTTGGAGGTGTGCAGAGATTACTAAGAATACAGAATGAAGTTTAAAACTTTGTCTAGTACTCATAACACAAGCTCTGCTTAGCTTGAGACTAGACGGCGTTGTGTAATAGTTGTGGAATAAAAAAAAAAAAAAAAAAACTTGCACCGTCTCGGAATAGTAGATTCAGTAACTGTTATAATCAGCCTATAATGTTCCCACTACTGGGACACAGGCCTCCTCTCTCGTCGAGAGGGAGTGGGCCGTAATCTACCACGCGGGCCCAGCGGGCCAGTATCTGTTCTAAAACCATTATAAAATGTAATTTCAAAAATCAACAATCGTGTAAAATCGTCATAGATAGTACAAACTAAGTCATTCAAACAAATTACGGACGTTCCAGTAAAAAAAAAACATAATGTAGCAAAACAAATAAGAAAATTAAAGTATTAAATTTTTATTATATGATCTGGCAGGAGTAATTTACGCGGCCTACCCAAATGTCCTTTCTTTGGTATTGTTCGTCGAATCGTTGAGCTCCTCAAGTTCTGAGTTGAGTATGAGCTGCACGATTTTTGACAAATGCGTCCACTGATTGGACAGATCCGCTCAATCTGTGTGGTTCTTTCCTCAAAAGACCATTTCAGACACCAATCTACATGGTCTTCACACGATCTGACCAAGATATTTGTTCAAAATTGCAGCAGAAGTACAATGCAATTTTGAACAAATATTTTGCTCAATAACTGAGATTAAAAAACTGAAGTGTTAATATTTTCTCAATAACTGAGATTAAAAAAACTGAAGTGTTAATCTACTTTTGTTGCTATTTACAGAAAATAAATCATTTATCATTAGCACTCGCCCGATAAACAATCGATTCATTGCAGCAACAACAACATGGAATTTGATGACAATTTATTTATAATGATTAATATATGTAACAGCTACCCTGAGTAACAGTAACCTAACCTACTATTTTGAGTTGGCGCAAGTTTTCAATTTCATCCTATAGGTATAATAAAATATTGTATCTGTTGAACAGGTTGAACTGACCACAGAAATAAAGTCATTGCACACCATGGTCAGAAATAACTTGTTTCGCAAAAATAAACAAAGTAACGATCAGAAAATAAAACTGCGCCGCGTGTGCGCGCAACGATCGATCAAAAACTTGCTCTTTTTACCGACTTCAAAAAAAAAAGGAGGTTATCAATTCGATACGTATGTATGTAATATTATTGGAATTGCATTATATTCACATATGATGATCTATTAGGGCTTCCAAACAAATATACAAAATTTCATAGACGTATGTATGTATGTATGTATGTATGTATGTATGTATGTATGTTTGTCCACGCATATCTCCGGAACTATTAATCGGATCGTGACCATTTTTTTTTATTGGCTTACATTTTCTTCAACTTAGGGAACAGTGCAAGTTTCATCAAGATCGATTCAGTAATTTTCAAGATATGGACTAATACGTGTAAGTGTGACGGCCTGGCTTATTGATAAGAGCTACGGGTGTAGTGTCAAAGGGAAAACATCTCAAAACCTTGGTCAAATACTAGTGCAAAAACTAAAAATTACGAAATAAAAAGTAATTTAAAAAAATTAAACCGACTTCAAAAAGAAATTAACTCAAAATTATGAAATAACTTTAATTTCGGAAGTCGGTGGCATAAAACTAAAATACAGATCCCAAGACACCGACTTCCGAAATTAAAGTTATTTCATAATTTTGAGTTAATTTCTTTTTGAAGTCGGTTTAATTTTTTTAAATTACTTTTTATTACAGTTTTAGTTTGATAGTTTAATCGAATATCGTTGTACGGAGTGTATGGGGTCCTTGTCGAACTTTATGTTGTAATTAATAACATCAATTTGGTTTATTTTACCCTTTCAGTGACATTTATAAATAAATTGGTGAGATGACGGGCCTTTTTGCCAGGGCTATATAGCTGGGATATGAGTGCTGACTGGATCTTCGGGCGGCACTGATTGACCTGCAGTCTTCTTCTTAGCGTGTCGATAAGAACAGACACAATATTGTCTATGGGGACTTCTAGTAGACCGTAACTCCCTATTGAATATTCCAGAAGAATATTAAAGTCTTTTGCTCGCACGAAGCCGTTGCACGGCAACATTAGTTGTGTAGATATGGACATCTGTATCTTTAATGATAATAAAGAGCTGATATTATTTCTTCTTCAGTCAATCAATCCACCAATTCAGTCTTCTGCAGTCCGCTGCTAGAATAAAGTCTCTTCCAAATTGCGTCACAACTTCAGGTTCTCTGCATCAACCTTAGTCAGTCCAGCCTCTTAATCGGAGATGAAATTCATTACTATTAATCATCTGCCTAGCCTTTTCCCAACTACGTTGTGGTCAGCTTCCAGTTTCACCAGATGCAGCTAAGTACCAGTATTATACATGGAGCGACTGCCTATCTGACCTCCACAACCCAGTTAATGGGTAATACGATACCCCTTAATAAGACTGGTGGTTGGAATTCATTAGGTACAATCCAAGCCAAGCCAAATCCAAGCAATCCAAGCCTAGGTACTTTGGAAACAAAGAGCGTTGGTTATCATTAATAAGCCTCTTAAATTTACTAAGCTATTAAATGTCTCACTTCTGCTTATCTACTTGGCAGCAGTTTCGATGATTTATTGGTTTCTTGTTTATTGTGATGTATCACTGGTATACGCATCTTGATGAAATGGGACGACTAGAGTGGATATTACATCGTAAGGTTACTCCGATCTGTTTGGCAATATTTTGTAGGTAATGATAAAGGGAAATGTGTGGATTTAACCCCGGTTTTTGAAGGAAATCTATTGAAAAATTTGTCAGCTCAGCAACGAAATGAATATTGTTGAATTGTCAAAATTAATAGAATTAGTAGATATCATCAATCACGGATGACAGGACTGAATAAATAAAATTTAATTTGTGAAAACTAACAGTATTAACCTAGTTACCTAAGAACTATTGTTACTAAGATCAAGATAATAACTTAAATAATTATGGACCTTAGTCTGAAATAAAGTTTTATTTATTGCACGACTCAATAATGCGAAGCATTAGAGTGCTCTACGATCGAAAAGATTTTTTGCAAGTGTTTCTATAGTTATACTCCTGCTAGTACACAGAAACTACTTAATTTATATACTACCATTGTATAGATAATTTAATGGATATTAATTCTGTACTTACTTTTCAAAAATTTATTTAATGCAAAATATATTTTTAAAAAATCCCGTAAATCAAGTGTGAAATCTGAAAACATTGTAGCTTGCGAAAAAATCAATTAATTGAGTATTTTTTTTTTTAATAGATTCGTTTCACCCATAGGTAGAACCCTATTGAAATTGGCTCTTTTATTCAAAGTAGTTTGATTATAATTAATAAAAAACTAACTAATAAATATTTATACCTATCTATGGTTTTTTATACGATCAAATGAGCTTTAAGAGTCGTGTGCCATTGTGTGTCGTGTGCGTGTGTGTAGGGGTGTGTGTATGTGTATTTACCATTTTTTTTAAACTTTATTTACACATTTATCTACCCTGTCTGCTCAGCTCTCAACACACATGAAACTGAAATCGCTACAATTCTAAGTAACCATTACTTTTCGATTCCTATGAAGTAATAGATCGTAACTGTTTCTGAGTTGTGACTTTATGACTAAGTGTCAGACTGTCAGCCAATAAATCATTGGCGCACTTGTCTTTTAATGCGCGATAACTTGCGCACACGCCGCTGTGGCGTGACGTCATGAGATAACTAGTGCTACTGGGAAGTGTGAAAATTAATTATATAGTCTTTGATGTTCTAGAAAACTGTGTAGTTAAAAGTCGTTTAGTACGAGTAAGATACAGTAGTCTTGGTGTAGGTGCTGGTTTGACCTGTAGATCACTTCAATCTTATACAGCACCATTGCGTAACACACTATTACTCTCAATTTGAATGATTTTGAAGCATATTGCTCCATATGCTCGAAAAATGTGTTTGCTCAACAACGTAAATAACGCAATGGATGTTGTTGAACTGTCAAAATGAAACCCAATGCTACTGATAGTGTGTTAAGAAATTACCCTGCAGGGTGGCAAGGTCATCGATGTGCAACCTGTCACCATGGATTCAGAACCTGATTTAGGACCATCCTGCGTTAAAATTCGTGGGTTATTAAAAAAAAATCAAATTCATTTATTAAAACTTACAAATGTTCACAAACATACAAGTATTAGCATGGAGTTCTACTAAGCAAGAGAAAACTTAGACCGATTTAACAGCGGGTCCCAAACTAGGCACAGCCTGTATCTTGGTGACCCAAACACTATTCAAAGTTACTAATTTAATTAGTTCTGCTAGCGCAAGATTGGTATTGATGATTTCATAGAAATTAACTAAATTGCTGATACATTTTGACCGTGTTGTTTTCCTTCATCGTTTTGAGAGCAGTGGTTGTGAAATTATTTACACAAAGTAAAGCCCTGGGTGGGTGGGTAAGCCCTTTGGGTGGGCCTATGGAGCAGTTGCTCCATAGTGGATATAACATGGAAGATAATATTTAAAGTCATTCATTGAGGCAACACTAGTCCGGAAAAACACAACACCAACTTATTTCCCGACCCGGGAATAGAACCCAAGACGCCAATATTTGCCCCGGCTGGACAGAACCATTTCACCACGTGTAGCATGACCGCCGTAGAAACGGATTTGTCGACTGAAGAATAGACAAAATGACAAGATTGTAGAAATATTTCTACGCATTCTACGCGTCTAACTAAGGCCTCAGTTCACCAACATTCAAACCACCCCGGTTAGGTATTTAAACAGTTGGCTTATGTCAAACCTATTTTAAATATAGAACTGATGAAATATTTAATCAGTTGATTTAAATGTTGGTGAACACTAGGCTAAGGCATGGCAATGTGTCATTTTGTCTTTTCTTCCGTCGAGAAACACCGTCATGTTACGCGTGCAGAGATTGTGTGAAAACTAATTACGGACATAACTATTATCATTAAAGGATGTGGGGTCAAGTTGTCCGTCGATCAATTGTGAATATTATCAAAGTGTTTAAAATAGCTGATACTTTGAGATCTTGGGGTGAACAAAACGACCCATAGACACCATACCTATAATAAATATAGTCATGTTTTTTATGTGGCCGTTCGTGTCATCAACAAAAGATACGTTACGGGGCTTACATGACATATAGCGCGGTCACTGTCGGACTGTAAAGAAAAGAAAGAGAAGCGCGATGACACAACGCTAGTAATTTATTGGAAAATATGAAGCAATTTGCAATTATCTATTTACAAAAAATCTATTGTTTGGACTAAAAAATTAAAACATGTTAGAGTTTTAGTATGTTGCTTGTAGAATAATCAGACAAAAATCATAATGATTGTATGTATATTAGTATGGTTTTTATTGTAAAAAGAAAGTTAGAGAGTATCAGAAGCTAGAGGTATCTTCATGTTTTTTTTTTTCTATCGAATCAAATCAGTTGTATTATGTTTTCAACACACTTCTACTTAATTATATCCTGAAGAATATCATATATTTTTCTGATTTTTACCGACTTCAAAAAAAAGGAGGTTATCAATTCGATACGTATGTATGTAATATTATTAGAATTGCATTATATTCACATATGATGATCTATTAGGGCTTCCAAACAAATATACAAAATTTCATAGACGTATGTATGTATGTATGTATGTATGTATGTATGTTTGTCCACGCATATCTCCGGAACTATTAATCGGATCGTGACTTTTTTTTTTATTGGCTTACATTTTCTTCAACTTAGGGAACAGTGCAAGTTTCATCAAGATCGATTCAGTAATTTTCAAGATATGGACTAATACGTGTAAGTGTGACGGCCTGGCTTACTGATAAGATCTACGGGTGTAGTGTCAAAGGGAAAACATCTCAAAACCTTGGTCAAATACTAGTGCAAAAACTAAAAATTACGAAATAAAAAGTAATTTAAAAAAATTAAACCGCCTTCAAAAAGAAATTAACTCAAAATTATGAAATAACTTTAATTTCGGAAGTCGGTGGCATAAAACTAAAATACAGATCCCAAGACACCGACTTCCGAAATTAAAGTTATTTCATAATTTTGAGTTAATTTCTTTTTGAAGGCGGTTTAATTTTTTTAAATTACTTTTTATGTTTACTGTAGTCGATCATATACTTTTATTGTTTCTAAAACTTGCGTTTTTTGCGTTTAGGTCCTGTAAGCCCCTTATGTGCGCGACTTCGTCCGCGTTAAATATCTTGTTCCCCCGACCCACCCCGTCGCATCGCATCGCCTGCCCGCGCTTTTACTTCGTTTTCGCTTAGCATTTTTCTGTTTTTTTTTTTTTTATTTTGCTCGGCTCCTAAGGGACCTAGCGCTATGTTAATGCCATCCTCGGGTCGATTTCAAACCGACCGTAAAAAATGGGTTTATGAAATAACTCCTATAATTTTGTTGAAATACACGTAATGTCCATTTAATGCGATGCTTACATTACAATTTAATATTGTACAGTTGAAAATATTGAACTATCATATTTAATATTCAAGATAATTATAAGAAACTATCTATTTTTTCATTTGTGTCACCGGTAATTTTCCTGATATTTCAAGAAAACTTTAATTATAAAAAATATTACTCTGCGAAATTGCATATTTTTTTATTTTGGTTACACATTAATAACTATAACCTCAAGTTACGTTAATAGTTTTAAATTAATTTAAAATATAACACGATTTCTCTGTGTTTTATTTTGCGATCAAGTTTTTCAATCATTTGTGTCGACTAAATAAAAGTTCCGTTATTAACAACGCCTGTGCGTTACCGCCATCCCCACTTCTACGCCGCGTAAAGGGACCCCAGTGGCACGTAAACGTTCGGCAAGAGCAGACGCGCGCTTTATTATTCTGGTAAGAAACCACAATTTTACTCTATTTCTGTGCCTAATACAAAAATTTAATCATTCGTGTTTATAATAGTGTGGTAGTAAGTGTTTTTTTCAATGAATTCTTTATCATGCACGTAGATTAGTAACAAACAAGCGGGACATTTTGTGACCTTCTAATAGCGCCTAGAATATTCTACGACGCAATTTATCAAATTTTTAGTTGAAAATTTCATTTGTGTCACTTCATTTGTGTAAGTTTTTTGAGTAACACTAATGAAATTCCATTCGACACGAATGAAGCGGTTTATTACTTCACTACGAAAAAGGAGGGTTACGATTCTTTACTTGTTTTTAGGTTTAAAATTAAGGTTTAAAACCAAATTTGACGACATTAAGGGCCAACACTGCGTTAAACGTGCGCCCGCGCGGTCCATACAAAAGTGCTACGTCGCGGGCCCCGTCACGGGCCACGTCGCGGGCATCCGTCGCGGGAAGGTGGGCCCCGCGCCCGCGCTGCGATGCCCGCGTCCGTGTGACGGACGCCCACGAGGGGGCCCGCGACGGGGCATTTTTGTATGACATGATGATGATGAAAATAAATGATCTTGTTTTAGTTTAAGTAGAGCAATATATGCGAAACTATATTAAGTAATATGGTGCGTACAGACTGGTGAACGTAAAATTAAGTGTATCATACACTGCGTAAATAAAATAATCCGGTTTCCGCGACGGGGCCCGTCGCGTGCCCACGGAGACCGCTCGCGTGTCCACTCGCGTTCCCGCGCGTAGCCCAGCACGTGTTACCGCGCGTTCACACGCTACGGGTGCCCGTCACGGGCTCCCGCTTAACGCAGCGTTGGCCCTCAGTGTCGTCAAATTTGGTTTTAAACCTTACTTGTATTTGCAAAGTTCATGAGTTTTCTCTCATTGATGTATCTCCCATGGTATTTACTATGATTTTTTTTGTTAAGATTATTAAATGTATACGGTAAATTGTTTTAGGTTTAAAATGGCGAAAGAAAAATGTAAGAAAAATGAAGATGAGTTAGAAAGGAGAAGGATTGCAAGAAGGGAAAAATATAAACGAATAAAAAACGATCCCGAAAAATATGCCGTTGAAAGAGCCAAAAAAAAGGAAGCTTACTTAAAGAGGAAAAGCGAGAATAAAGTAAAAAATATCATTCAAATGTCTCCAAGAGAGCGAAGAGCACAAAGAAAACGTTGGAGAGAAAATTCGAAGCGATACCTGGAAAAGAAAGCAAAAGAACGCAAGATACAAGAAATAACTATTTCTGAAGCGCTCGAAGCTCACGGAAAAATGAATGATAAGGAGTTAACTGATCCATTGTGTGGAGAAAATTTAATAAAAAAAGAGATTGATAACGAAAGTAAGAAAAGAACATTCCAAAGTAAAATTAAAGCCTTAAAGTTAAAACATGCGATGGAAAAAAAAGAAATGACCTTATTAATTAAGAAGTACCAAAACCGCTGCAGAATTTTAACAAAGAAATTAAATAAAATTAAAGAAAATCAGGCCAATACTGGTTTTGAAGAAAAGATTGCATTACCTACTGACTTGAGTAGGCCTATTGATACATCGAGTTGCCATGATGCTGCCAAAGAAACATCAACCAAACAAGTTATTTTAAAGCCCGTTGGCAATATAAAATGCAAACCTAGATTAGAGCTTCGTAAAAAGATTCTAAAGGACAGATTTCAGCAGAAGATTGAGCAAGGCAGTGACAGCGTCCAAGATTTAATAAAACAATTTTATGAAGATGACATTAACAGTCGCATTGGTGCAGGAAAGAAACAATATGTAAAAAAATACGGAATAGTGAAACAAAAACGGTATCTGCTTGATTCTATTAAAAATTTGCATAAAAAATTTCTTGAAGACAATCCTAATATACTGATTAGTTATGTAACGTTTACAAGACTACGCCCATTTTGGGTCTATTTGCCACGAGATGACAGGGAAACATGTGCATGTATGACACATACAAATATAGATCTAATGATTTTCGCTTTAAAGAAAAATAAAATTGTTGATATAAAGAATTATCAGGACATGCTGCACGTTCTTTGTTGCGACAACTACAATACGAAGTGCGTTGGTAGAGAATGTGAAACTTGTAAAAACAGAGTTATACCGTACAAAGAATTTAATAATCAGGAACAAATTGAGTACCATGAATGGTGTAGAGACAAAAAGAAAGTGGGCTTCAAAGAAATAAATATAGTCAAAAAATTTACAAGGAAAATAAAGCCTAAAGACCTGATATTTAAACTTGAGCATTTCCTGCCGAAATTCCTTAATCATACTGTGAACATCCTCAATCAATACCAAGCTGTTACTCTGTTGAAACAATCCCTTAATTATGACGAAACAATTCTCCATATGGACTTTTCCGAAAACTATAGTTACAAATTTGCTGAAGAGGTGCAGAGTCTACATTTTGGGGGTAGCCGTGGACAAGTGTCTCTCCATACCGTGGTGGCTTATCTTAAGGAAGGAAGAGAGACTGTTCACTACTGCCTATGCACGGTCAGCGAATGCACACGACATGATTCCCCTGCAGTCTGGGCACACTTACAGAAGGCGTTAGAATTTGTGTTCGAAAAATGTCCCTTTGTAACCACCGCGCACATTTTAACAGATAGTCCAACAAGCCAATACCGAAATAAACAAATATTTTATGTAATAACTCGGCTCCGCGATACCTTCCCGTCTTTGAAGTTAGTTACATGGAATTACCAGGAAAGTGGTCATGGCAAAGGCGCCCCCGACGGCATTGGCGCTGTGGTTAAGCGGACAGCTGATCTTCAAGTTAAATGTGGGCGTGACGTCGGGGATTTCTCAACATTCCTTGCAGTTGTTCGTGAAAATGTTAAAAATGTTGAGATAAGAGTAGTAGAGGAGCATGAAATTATGGAAAAAGAATTGCTTCTTCCTAAGGATATTTCGCCTTTCAAGGGAACTATGTTAGTTCACCAAGTGATCTGGAATTCTGGATCCGAATTTCTTGAATTTAGAAAACTAAGCTGCTTTCTGTGTAGCGATAAAATCTGCGAACATGAGAATAAACATTTGCAATTACATAAAATCTATAAGAGTGTCGTCGAATCAGTTGTCCAAAATATAAAAATTATTCCACCAAGCAAACGAATTACAGTGTTGAGCGATGTATCCGTCCAGTATTATAATCGTAACAATAATCCGTCAACATCCGGAACATGCAAAATTAGAAAACCGAGAAAGAAAGAAAATGTAAAAAAACTTGCAGATGTAAAATTTGACTGGACAAATCAGACATTTATAAACACTCAACAGAAGGTATCCGGTGGGCATGAAGAGGCATTCCTCCGCTTTATTAATGAACGGTCTTTTGAGGATTCAGAATAAGAATAGAAATGAAAGAAGAGAAGAAAAAGTGATTGAAACTATAAACATGATCAAGACTGATTATTAAATTAATATAGGAAAATAATCAAAGAATTAATAAACAATAAGATTGAATAAGAAACCAAAAACTATAGCCCGACCGCTTATCTGAGACCGTTCCTGAGGTAGCTGCGCAGTGCGGGACGTAACGTGAGAGCTCACTGATACGTCAACTTGTGACAACACTCGTCCTTCCCGCACCGCGCAGCTGCCTCAGGAATGGTCTCAGTTAAGCGGTCGTACAAAGATTTAACTAGTAATTATGAGGAGATCGCTTATCCAAAATGACTGATTTAATAAGGAAAAGTACATAGTTATAAACACTATACGAGAAATATATTATATTACTTACATGAAAAAAAAAAGTTTGATACTCATATTTGGTTGATCACAATAAAAAAATTGTTACATTAATCGTGTTATTCTTTATATCTGTTTTGTATTTTTTATAATGTCCAAGTTTAATTAAAAGCTTAATAAAAGTACATAATCTTGTTTTTGTTCTCACTTCTCACCTTAAAATTTACTTACATTTATAAATATTTCTTTTGCAGTTGTGCATCATTGATGATTTTTGCATTATTAAAAAACTTAATATCACAATCATCAATTATGTCGTTTGGTTAGCCAATATCATTAGTGTCATGCAGACTTCATTCGTGTAATGAGAATTTCATTCGTCTTCCCAGGTAACTCATTCGTGTTACCTTGATCTTGATGTTTTGTCACTTATAAGTAGATACGCACCGTGATTTTACATTTGAGTACATAACTTCATTAAAGTAAACGTTATAGACCGCCAGTTAGCAATAAAACGGGTATTTGCAGATAGCGAAAGAAAAGTGTCAAATTAATTCGTCTCGTGAAATCCACCCCCTCAGGAATCGGGCTACCAAATGCAAACATATTTTTCAAATCCGTCTGGTAGTTCTAGAGATTAGCGCGTTCAAACAAACAAACAAAAAACCTAGCTTTATTATTAGTAACTTGCTTTATTATTAGTAACTAGCTTTATTATTAGTAACTAGCTTTATTATGAGTAACTAGCTTTATTATTAGTAACTAGCTTTATTATTAGTAACTAGCTTTATTATTAGTTACTAGCTTTATTATTAGTAACTAGCTTTATTATTAGTAAGATAGATATAGCACTACTGTGTGGTACTGTGGTTAAATAATAACGGCGCCCGCTCGGGTCGATCTTCACGCTTGCCTCGACTAGCGTGCCGCGGAAAACATCACCACCATTCATTAGTCCTGGCTGTCATTCGAAGATCTACGACAGTCGTGGTAACCTTGATATAATCTGCTATAGGAGGGGCTCGTGGCTAAGAAATAACTGCCGCACGGGTCGATCTTCAAGATTAGCAACGCTTGCCGAGGTCGGCCCGTGGATGGGTGACCATCCATTACGTCCCTCCGTGTCTCGGAAAGTACGTTAAACCGTTGGTCCGGGCTGTCATTTTTTAGACCTTTGATAGTCGTTACGGATAGTCTAAAGCCCGAAAGTCTGACCACCAGCCTTGTCTTGACACCCAGTAACTGGGTTGTGGAGGTCAGATAGGCAGTCCCTCCATGTAACCATCCGGTTAGATTGCAGTTTAAAGTGTGATATCTGGGCAATAATTTGCAGTTTGTACCCGCCCTACCGATGTTTAACGAGTAATAAACACTTTGACAGCAATGTGACCTCATATCCTGCAGCGATTGTGCGACACTTCAACGTTATGTTGACCACAAGAGAAACATCGTTTTATGTTCTAGCCTGGAACCTAGGGGAAATCGAGTTATTGCATTCCTGTGTGGTAAAACCGGCCACAACGATATTTCCTCGTTCCCAGATAGTTATACAGGGTGGTCAAAACGTCGTGGATCGACCGAAATAGAGAGATAAAGGAGGTCTTTTCCAACGCTTTTAAAGTGAGAAAAAATTTTTGGTCACGCTACAAAATTTATTGCTCTTGAAATTTGGTACCCACAGCCGCAATAGAACTTTTGTAGTGCTGATACATTTATCTAGTAATAATAATAACACCGTTTGTTTTAAAGGTCAAGTTCAGTTTTGCAGCTCAACAGTTTACATTAAACAGAATTTATCTTTCCAACATCATGCTCTAAACCAGCTGATATTTAGCTATAATCGTAGCTACAAACTATATTTACAAATTATGTCATGACTGTGTCACGGTTCTAAGAAACCGACGCTTGTCGTGTGTTTGTCTTGTCGCTTGTCGCTTGTTGAACTATTTTAGATAATGTTACTGCAAGTTAATTGGTGGAAGGAATGAAAGAATTTATTCAACCAATATGGTGCTTAATAATTTCATTTCGTCTCTATTACTTGTGCCAGCGGGGTATATATTATATTACGTAACACACTATCAGTAGCAATGGCTTTCGTTCTGACAGTTCAACAACATTCATTGCGCGATTTACGTTGTTGAGCAGACAAATTTTAAGAACATATGAAGCAAGGGATTAGCAATATCCTTCAAAATTATTCAGATTGTGATTAATAGTGTGTTACGCAATTAGGATACAGGTGACATTTGTGTGGGTTTTAAAACCCATATTTAGAAATAAACAGGTAGGCACCCACTACAATTTTTTGTTATTGTTGAATCTAGATACTTTCTATGTGGGTTTGGCAATAGGGCCTGTGGGGTAATTGGACCTGTGGTTCATTAGACCTGTGGGGTAATTGCGTAACACATTTACAATGGCAATGCCACTAATTTTAAAAGTTCAACAACATTCATTGCGTTATTTAAGTTTGAATTTTTTGAACATATTATGAAGTAGGGATTAGGACCCCCCCGGTGGGTTCCCGCATTGTCGAGGCGGGGGGGCTCAGTAGCCGTGGCTTGGACACCCACGGTGAAGCGAAGAGGAACCCGAGGAGGGGCCGCTCGTCAGGGCTTTTGCCGACAAGCCGACGACGTAGCGGCCAACATGTAGGTTGCGGTGCCGCTTGGGCGACATCGCAACTGAGGCGGGCCGCGATGTCGTACCGGAGGCATCGCGGCTGAGGGTTGGAGGCCGCGGCGGGAGAGGAGTGCCGGTATTACGGTGCGCCGCTTTCCCTACCTTCCGCGGCCTTGACGGGGTCGCCACCGTTCGATGGCGGACGCGGTGGGGCCGCAGGGGAAGAGGAGTGTTGGTATGACGTTGGCCACTCTCCCTATCCTCTGCGGCCGAAAATTGGCAGGCGGCGGGGCCAATGACCTGACCCGTCGCAGGGGGACCAAGGGTGGCAGAGACGGGGTCGTCTGGCGCCCATGTGCTGGTTTGGTCTCTGGGGTGGTCACGGCGTGCTATGTGTTCTGGTGCGCCGGTGATGGGGAGTACTCCCCGGAGGAGGGTCCGGTGACGGACAGCCGCGGCGGGTTCACGGATGAGTGCTAACGCGTGCCCGTGTTCCCGCCATAAGCGGCAGAGGAGGACACCGTGGAGTTTTAGTGGGTTAGAGTCCCACATAACTGCACTATCTCCCCGTGGTAGTGCAGAATGCATGAGCATTTCTCCACGTAAAAAAAAAAAAAAAAAAAAAAAAAAGTAGGGATTAGGAATTTCCTTCGTTGTATGTGTTACGCAATTAGGATGCTGTTAGGGGAAAGTGATTACAAAACCTACAGAAACATCAAAGGCTTTCGTTGTGCGATTATTACCTATAGCAAGGTGCAATCAGGAGCATTGCCATAATCCAATTACATAAATTTATAACCAATGCGGAATAAATTGATATCAAAGCTGAGAACCTCACTACACATTAAAATATTTAGAGAAAATTTAACTAACTATTTAAACTAGATAGTAAATTAAATGACTAACTTACTATACAAATAAATACAAAAAACAAAGGACACTTAGGCGTCGAAGTACTCGTCCGCATCGCTGTTATCCGGAAACGTGCCCAGAAGACTGGCAGCATTGCCACGTTGAATGACAATGCTAATTCTTTGGCCAAAGAACGACTCACCAATCACGTGAAGTGTCGACCCGCCGCGCCAGCGAGAAATTTCCCCATGACCCGAGCAATTTATATATATTATTTTCCCATTACAATCCAAGTCTCAATCCCTCAATAAATATCGGTCACAACACAGGAAGAGAACCCGGAACCTCGCGCAGATGTGAGCACGCGCAGAGCCAAATAGGCCGCCATTTTAGGCCAAGCGCCGATCAATAATGTACCCCGTATTAATGTAGTTATTAACGATGAGGAAGTTACAGTAATAGCGTTTATTTTTAACTCATGCACGTGGCCTTTTGGTTATAATTTAATAAATGGACTCATGGTAACACTGAACATTACGATTCTATTCGCTGAAGGGATTGGCTGAGATGTTCAGTAGGTTTAGATACCCACCATTTTGTCCAATTACATAATGTAAGTCGTGAGTGGCGCTTCCGATGACTAGTTTAATGAGGCTGCCTGAAAGTTGTAATTATGACACTTTTTTCAGCGTAAGATTTTAATTAAACGTTTGTAAAATCTACATGGGACATGGACGCGCTAACTGTAGTTATACTAACCATGAATTCAACACATGATTGTAGACCTAGGGGGTCTAGAATCATGTGTTGCCCCTGCGTGGAATAATAAAGGGGATAAAAGCTCTCACTTTTGAGTTTTTCGGTCGTAGAGAAAAAATATATTCTACGTGATGAAAGCTAAGTCGGTGGCAAAAAACTAAAATACAGATCCCAAGATACCGTCTTCCGAAATTATAGTTATTTCATAATTTTGAGTTAAAATATTTTTGAAGTCGGTTTAATTTTTTTAAATTACTTTTTTATGTTTTGTCATGTTTAGATATTGATACCCATCTGGTCTGCGGAGGTTAGCTAGGCAATTTAAAATAACCCTGTAGAACCTCCTTTTTTTTGAAGACTGTAATAAAATAGCTACACCTAAGGAATTCTTCAAGAGAATGGGTAGCAGCCAGTGTCCTTCTGTCTGCTAACAAGAGCCGATCACTATAATTCACCTGCCAAGTGCAGTGATTAGGTATACCAATATTTATGCCGAATAAGTAGCACAGCATTTAATTATAGAGCTTACATTGTGCCCCCGACTTCATTCGCCTGAATTTCGAATTTTCACATACACATTTTAAACACCCCACTCCCTTTACGGATTATTTTTTGAAATAAAAGTTACCTCGTTACCAAATTTCATCATAATTGGTTCAGCAGTTTAGCCGTGATAACATTGTAATGTTATCACGGCTAAACTGCTGAACCAATACAGTAAGTATAATCCTATAACGTTCCCACTGCTGGGACACAGTCCCTCTCTCTATGACAGGGAGTGGGCTGTAATCCACCAAGCGGGCCTAGGGCGGATTGGTAGATGCCACATGACTTCGAATGTTTGGTTCTAGGACATGCCGGTTTCCTCACGATTTTTTTCCTTTACCGTTTTGAGAGCAGTGGCGATGAAATACATTACAAAAAGTAAAATTACCTGGATTCGAATTTACATATGACGTTCAACTTGGAAGTCCGGACCGATACCAAAGGCTACTATTGCTCCCAAGTGACCCATAAAATTACTTTTATATATGTAAATGGATATATATTGCCATCAAGAAAATAAACTAAGTCCTCCATGCTTCAATTATATCCTTGTTGAATGAATAACTTATTTTAACGAGGTTAAGGATATAAACGGTTCGTAATTAATGGTGCGTGGTAAATAATTGATGGCCTCATAGACGCCAGGGGTCGTAAAACTAAGAATTATGCAGATATCCTTGGGCTATTGATTATGAGCATATAACATGTAAGACAACCTTTTAACTGTTAATGAAACAATGTAATATGTTAATACAATGAAAAGCCTGGTTGAGTAAATCATTCGAGCTTTTCCGTCCGTTCAGCCGATGCTGAATAGAATGTTACTAGCACAGAGCATGTAACACTTTAATTGCTAGTGTCGCCATGCTCTGTGGTCGCAAGTCGCAACACAGATTAATGTGTATTGTCTTTGGTCTCTTCTTTGGGCTCTGACATCAAGCAGTGGACAAAATTGTCAACCTTTTATTGCTTAATACGAGGCTTTTGGTTACTTTGTTAGTGCAGAATAAACCATTTATATTTATTACTAGCTGCCTGCGCCCCGCGGTTTCACCCGCATAAGTCTCGATATCGTGGGAATATCGGGATAAAAAGTAATAAAGTGTTAATCCAGGGTGTCAGCTACATTCATACAAATTTTTATCAAAATTGGTCCAGCCGTTTGAGCGTCGTCAAGAAGTAACAAACATATAAACACACCCCCACTCACACTCACAAACTTTCGCCTTTATAATATTAGTGTGATAATGAAGTTCGAAAAAGAAGAATAAAATTAAAGAAAGAGGACGAAGAAAAATCAGACTTGAAATTAAACTTCTAGCAGTACCTATAGGTGTAATAGGTACTTTTTTAAATAGGATTTAAACCATTACTGGTGAAATCAGGTTGTTCTACAGGGTGGCAGGAGACATCGACTCGCAAACTGTAACCATGAACTCAGCACATGATTTTAGACCTCCTAGGGTAGAAATTTCTGTATAAGTACAGTTAGCCGCACGTCAGACTTTGACCTTGAACTGACCTATCGTAGTAAGGAGTTTCAATAAATTATGAGGCCAGCTTAAACTGGTATTTTACCACTGACGCGAGACCTTACCTGAAACCTAAACATCTGCATACCCTTTCAGGACTTATTATTATTATTTATTCATTCATTCAAGTTACAAAGACTCAGATAATATACGAATACAAAATTCAATACAATACATCACACATACATAAAAACAGTAATAACACAAAACAAAAACCACCGTACCTCCAACACCCTTTTTTTTCGGATGGGAAATCATCAAATGACGGTTCCGTTCTGGGTGGAGCGGAAGGGAGTGTCAGACTCTTACTGACTAAAACCCACCCGCGTTCCTTCCTTAGCCCTTTATGTTCCGGGTCCGGTAACCCTTTCAGACAATCCCGGTGAGCCTCCAACACCCTTACACATTTAATGACCGACGACTGTAGGTGACGTGCAAGTCACTGCAGCGTCGTATGTATGGACAGTCGAGCCTGTCCGCTATTATCATCAGCACGCTGTTGGGGCTGCCGCGCACCCTGCGCACCAGAGACGCACGCCGCTTACGCATCGTTGCATAGATGCTGCTTATCTATTTTGGTACAGATCCTTTTTAGGGTTCCGTACCCAAAGGGTAAAAACGGGACCCTATTACTAAGAATCCACTGTTCGTCTGTCCGTCTGTCACCGGGCTGTATCTCATGAACCGTGATAGCTAGACAGTTGAAATTTACAGATGATGTATTTCTGTTGCCGCTATAACAACAAATACTAAAAACAGAATAAAAATAAATATTTAAGTGGGGCTCCCATACAACAGAAGTGTTTTTTTCGGTGTTTTTGCCTTGTGGTACGGAACCGTTCGTGTGCGAGTCAAAGTCTTTAAACAAAGTGCTATAGTTACTTAGAAAGCCGGTTCTTAACCTTCATTACTTTGTACACTATGCATCGGTATCGTATTACCTCGCGATGACCACGATCGTCGAGCGCGCATGTCTCTCTAAATCTCATGTACAATGACATGTGCCATCACGCTGTGGCCTTATTAGGATAAGAGTTACCTACCTGTCACGGTTGGAAGCTTGTTTTATTATTAACTTAGATGTCACTTATTATTTCGAGGTAGCTTGAAGGTTTACAGACGGCTTGATGCATTAAGTTGCACAGCTTCAAAAGCTATGTGACTTATTCTGTACCTACGTAGCTTTTGCCCAGGAAATTATCACACGGAAACGTACTACCGGGATAAAATGTATGTTAAGTCCTAATCCTTCCCATGTTATGGTCACCTATGTGCCAAAATCTCGTCGAATTATGTTTAGCCCACTGTTGGGACACAGGCCTCCTCTCTGTGAGAGGGTCGTCAGGATGAAAGATGTCACGTGTTTTCGATATTCTGGTTTTAGGACATGCCGGTTTCCTCGCGATATTTTCCTTCACCGTTATGAGCAGCGCAGTGGTGATGAAATAATTTACACAAAGTCAAGCGCCTGTCTTGCTTCGAATTTCAACCTACAATTGGTAAGTCGCAGTCGTTACCACTGGGCCACCACTGCTCTAAATAAAGACTGCTCTAAGAAAAGGTCGGACTGATAGATATTTTTTTTTTTTTTTTTTTTTTATTCCACAACTATCACACAACGCCGTCTAGTCTCAAGCTAAGCAGAGCTTGTGTTATGAGTACTAGACAACTGATAAACATACTTATATATTTCTAAATACATACATATATAGATAAATTACACCCAGACACATAACAAATGATCATGCTCATCACACAAACATTTGTCCTGGGTGGGAATCGAACCCACGACTATTATAAGTAGGTAGTAATTATTGTTAAACTTCCTTTAGCAGTTTCAGATTCCTTAAAGTTTCGCAAAAAAATATATCATACTATCCTATGTCCTTCCCCGGGATGCAATCAATCTCTCTGCCAAATGTTATCGAAAACCGTTCAGTGGTTTAGGCGTGAAAAGGTAACATACAGACAGACAGAGTTACTAATATTAGTATGGATTAGGATAGCAATAAATACGACGAATTGTATTCTTGAACTTAATTTACAGTACTTCCATTCCTTTAGATCAATATATACGTAATGGCTCTAGAGTGGCACATCTCTATGGTGGTATGGTTCAGTCCCACCCTACCCCCAGGGGTATGGAAAGGGGTATGGTGGGTCCAGAGTGTCCTGAAAAGCTCTGACCTAGCAATAACTAGTATTGACGTGCTCGTCTAAAAGTTGGTCGAGGCTCAGAGACGTGATAAGGTCGATAATGAAATATCGTAATTATTGGTTGTCATGGGAATGAAAATTGTATCCAAGCATTCTTTGCGTTGCACTAAAGCAAGAACACATCGATCCTACTTCAACACTATCGTCTCCGACTCTCCGCTCTTACCACTTGACTGAAATCCTTACTTTCTCATAGTGACTGTATTACCTACTCTTTTAACTTTTTTTTTTTGGGGTGGGAAATCATCAAATGACCCCTCCCGCTCTGGGTGGAGCGGAATGGAGTGTCAGACCCTTACTGACTAAAATCCACCCGTGTTCCTTCCTTAGAGCCTTTTATGTTCCGGGCTAGCGGTAACCCTTTCGGACAATCCCGCTGACCGCCTGGACTCTTTTATCCTTGTGTGGGATCACACGTCTCACGTAATATTAGTAAAACACACCATTTTACACAAAAGTAAAGGATTATCATATCAGCCTATAGCAGTCCACTGCTGGACAAAGGCCTCTCCTATTGCACGCCAATCAAATCGATTTTCGGCAACTCTCATCCAGCTGCTTCCAGCCATCCTGCGAAGATCGTCGCTCCACCTAGCCTGAGGGCGTCCCACCTTACGCTTACCGATTCGCGGTCTCCACTGAAGAACACGTCTACCCAATCGGTAATTAGAGGATAATAGACGTATAATTAATATCCTTAGAACGGTCTTTCCTTTGGTGTCCCCTTGCTTTAACCTTAATACTATGTACAGACGCCAGCACATCAAGCTACCCGAAACTGTCAAATCTTCTCAACCAACTTTGAACCTTATGCTAATAGCGATAAAGTTGAAAATCTATTAAAGAAATTTGACATATTGTAGTAGCTTGATGTGCTGGCGTATGTACAAAAATGGTGCGCAGAAAATAATTTGCCAACCGGTACATGACTTACACTATCATTTTGCTATTTTAATGAAACTTAACTTCGAAACCCAACAGAATCAAAATCAAAATATTTTATTTCACGTAAGCCTACATGGGCACTTATGAAACGTCAGAAGCTAGGTGCACGGTTCCAATTGGTCGTTTCCTATGGAGAAGAACCGGCAAGAAACTCCACAATCCACATCTATTGTCTAGTTATACAATTTGAAACATTTTCAAGCTCTATTTGAGTGTGTCGGACACAAAGTCTGGGCGCGATCGCGACGGCAGCCATTTTATAGCTTTTGGAACAGATTCATAAATAAAGATTAAAGTTTCACGATCAAAGGAGCTTCTAAAATATTTTTGATTTCTAATTTACGAACGTCGTATTTTTTCGTTAAAAGGGAGTTTTCAAAGGCTTTCTAGATGCATGTTAAGAAAGAATTTCGTTTGATAACAGATCAAAGATTCGATCGAATGTTTACTTAGTGCCCGAAGTAGTTATTTCGAAATCGAAATCTCACCCTATTTAAAAAAAAAAAAAAAAAACCCCCGAAATGTCGGTAGACTGCGTAACACACTATCAATCACAATGTGAATCTATTTGAAGGATATTGGTATACACTGCTTCATGTGTTCGAAATATTTGTCTGCTCAACAACGTAAATAACGCAATGAATATTGTTGAACTTTTAAATTGAAAGACATTCCTAATTAAGTGTGTTACACAAGTTCTGCATGATCTAGCGTTTCAGGCATACTTGCGTTTAGACGTATATTGTGTTCAAAAATACAAAAGAATAATTGATACCTAATATCAAATTTCGGTATATCTGTAAAACTCGACTAGTGACGACATTTTTTTAATTTAACCTCAGAAATACAAAAGTTACATTTTAGCACCCATTATCCTATAACAAAAATAACGTTGACCTAAGTTATTATGTAGATATGGGATATAAATACCACAAATTTCCCACTTCATTACTTACACTTCACGGTTAGCAGCGAAATTCGATAAAGGTGGGCTCTACACGATCAATCTGGGGCCCAAATCTGCTATTTTTATAAATTCGTCATTTCAACACGATCCCATTGTCATTTTGCTAAATTCATAATGGTCCATCATTGGTCGGTCAATGGCACAGAACATATACGATACTCGTAACGAATTAAAAGCAATGACTGCACAATGACGTTCTAATGTTAGGTCACTGATCAAAGGAACGTCAAAATTTTAGTAGATTACCGCCTAAGTCAGTTATTCATTTGTCATTATGTACGAGATTACCATTCTATGCCATTTCTTTCAATGAAGTGTCAGTGGTTGACCATTGGAAAGTCATAATGACGCCATTATATTAGTAGATTGCCAATCTTGTCAAAATCAATGATAGGCCACTGACACTCGTACACTATTGTAATAGCAGACTTGAGGCCCAGGTATATCGCACAATATCACGGATTGCGCAATATTGTTGACCATAATCCATAATCAGCCTATAATGTTCCCACTGCTGGGACACAGGCCTCCTCTCGGTGAGAGGGAGTGGGCCGTAATCCACCACGCGGGCCCAGTGCGGATTGGCAGATGTCACATGTCTTCGAATTTTTGGTTCTAGGACATGCCGGTTTCCTCACGATGTTTTCCTTCACCGTTTTGAGAGCAGTGGTGATGAAATAATTTACACAAAGTAAAGCGCCTGTCTGGGTTCGAACCTACGACCTACAACTCGTCAGTCGCGGCCATTACCACTTGGCCACCACTGCTCACCACTGCTCGCGTGGGTGATCAATTTTCGTGCCTAGCCTAGAAGTTTAAGGTTAATTTTGAGCATTCCGCAATGATTGAACAAAAGTTTGAGTGAGTTTTATTGCACCATATTTGAATTGCATCGTGTAGAACTACATATTGCGCAGGGCGTGAACAAGAGCTTGCGGGAACACATTGGAACTTATGGCCTGTCAATGTGATACTTAGTGAAAATAATGGATCTCAAGTGCAAGGGCCTGATTCAATCATATTGCGCAATATAAATAAATGGCAAAAGTCAAAGTCAAATCATTTATTTCAAATAGGACTTTTGAACGTCAAAAATTACAACAAAATAGTATTCAATAAAAGTCAAATCATTTATTTCAAATAGGACTTTTGAACGTCAAAAATTACAACAAAATAGTATTCAACAATCAACATTCATTCTCCAGAAGAAATGTCTTAAGACAATATATAACATGTATCGTACCGAATCGCTAAGAGATGTCTTCAGAGCGGAGGGTTTCTTGACACTGACTGGTATTTATATACCTACTTGAATTATGTTTATTTGTTAAAAATAATATGCAATATTTTAATTTTAAATCAAATTCTAAAAGAAACATTCGGAAACAATATAAATATGACATTAATTTACCAATTAGGGTTAACAATATGATGTATTATAAAAGTACATATGTTACTGCAATTCGTGTGTACAATCAGTTACCGTCGGCAATTAAAGAATTAAATGGAAATATATAAAAATAAATTGAAGAAAATGTTAATTGATAATGTATTTTATAATCTGCATGAGTTTTTTGATAAAAAATAAAATTTGTAAGTACCCAATTTCTTGTAACTATTGCATATCCGACTCGGGTAAACTGTTGAAACAAAAAATGTTATGTATGTATAAGAACTTTATGTACACAGTTATGCAATAAATATATCTTTATCTTTATCTTTATTGATTCTAGTCGTGGCGCAAACTTATTGTAGGTTAGGAGCCGCCTTAAAGTAACTTAATTCATAATTTTGTGTGCCTAATATAATTATTTTACACTAGCTGCGCCCTGCGGTTTCACCCACACAAGTTGTTTTTTTTACTAATAACACTACCATTTAAGTTCTATTGCAAAAACAATGGATTAAAAAAAAGTCTGAAATAAATAGTTTTTATTTAAGTAATTTTTTTTATAATGTCACTTAATTTCTTCATTTACTTAAGTATGTTTTAATTTTTTGTATGTTGGCACCTTGTTTTAATATATTCATGTAATTTGTTATCTTAAATTTGTGCTTTCGTGTGTTGTGCTGTCTTTTGTGTGCACTAAATATGTAATAATGGTTTGTCTATCTATCTACTCATAGACACGACTTAAGGCTACTTCAAACAGGTGCGACACGCGATAAAATCGCGCGCGACTCAGAGGCACCGCAAGTCGCGCAACAAGATAGGTGCCATAGTGTCGCGCGCGATTTTATCGCGAGTCGCGCCTGTATGAAGGAGCCTCTAAACAATTTAGAATATAAAATACTAACTTTATGAGCATTTTTATTACCCGTCATCTTTCCGCGTTAACTCGTAATTATAGTAAGACGTAACTACTGCATAACTTAAACTTGTTAATTACGTTTTACTATCTTATAGATAAAATAAGTTATGTTTCTCGGTAATGTAATTACTGAGGCCAATCGCAGTTATCTCGAGGGCGATTGGGTAAAATGATTGGCATTTAGTTATATTGTCAGGTATTCAATAAGCTGCCTGCATGAGGTGCTGGGTTCGATTTACGGGTTGGACAAAGTGTTATGGAGTTTTTTTTTTCATGATCTATCTGTGTGCCAAATTTCATCCCAATCCGTTCAGCCGTTTTAGCGTGAAAGGGTAACAAACAAACAAACTTACTTTCGCATTTATGTATAAAAAACAAAAGCCCCGCGGTTTCACCCGCATTAGGCCCGGACTCCACTGAAGCGGAGCTGGGCGGAGCGGAGCGGAGATGTGCAGGAATCGTCCAATCACAGACGAGACGAGTGACGCGATGAGGATTTCAACCATTGTGTCATCTTCTGTTTTTTGTCTTAAAATTAAATTTAAAATTTTATTGACAAAAAAAAGTGACTTTTTTCTACTATTGGCTCTCCTGTAAAATTTTATAATTTCGTTTAGTAACGGTTTTACTTTAAAGGTGTGATATGTGTTAGTATCAGCATAGCCTAATTAAAAAAAAAAAAAAAAAAATAGGCTGAAAAAATTTATTAATTTGACTCCATACAAAATAGAGGCAAATTGTTTGATTAACTCCAACTTCATTGTAATGATAACATCGCGCATATATTTTCCAAAAGTGGTACGTAGAGGTATGTAGTACGTCCTCATTTCTCCATTATGTTTAATATTCATTTAATAGGGTGCGCGCATATTAAAAACCGAAAAAAGCGCGCTGGGTTGACGATATCGTAAGTCGCGGGAAACACCTGGGTGAGATATGCACAGAACCGGGAAGTATGGCAGGAGAAAGGGGCGTTCTATACCCGGCAGTGGGTGATTCCGGGCTGAAATGAGGATGATGATATTAAAAACCGGGGGGGAAACTTTAAACCAGTTTTCCGCACCTAGTAATCGAACTTAGGACGGGTAGGTCACTCAGCAGCGGCGCTTGTGGGTGGTCGTTTCTCCATAGAATCGCTCTCGCCTGTTTTCTTTCTGGTTAATAACCAAATAGCAATGATTTTTTACAGAATAATAAATATTAATTACTTGTATGTCCCTATGTTATTTATAAAAGCACTAGAACCCTCCAAAAAAGCCGATTTAAACCGCTGTCAACAGAGGTCTAGTGTACATATGAAAATTTTGCTGCCGATCTCTATCGTTCGCGGCATCACGTCAAAGGGAGAAAAAAAAACGAGTTTGCAACACTGCACTGGCGCGGACAACTATAAATGAAAAAAAAAAATAAGGAGACAGTATAAATCCTTCTTTTCTTTTTATGAAATATCTTTTATATTGGTCCAATATTGGAGGAGGAAATAGGCGAGAGCCAAACCTCGAATTATGACTTACTTAGGCTTTTTCAAAAGTGTGTCTGACCGCATTTCCTCATAAGCTGTTGGTCCTGCGTCTGATCTCTCTCCGGAAGTGAGGGCTGCCGTGCCGTCCCATCGGACTATGAGAGCGATGGAAGAGATAGTTCATCTGTGTCTGCGCACAAACTTGTGCACTATAATATCTCCCGCGCCGAAGGCTAGTCTCCGTTGGGAATGGCCGCCATGGCAAAACATGGCCTGGCGGACTATAAGTTTAATATTTTCCCGAGTTCTAATAGATTTACATAAGTACCATGCAATACAAGCTATAAAACATAATAATGATCATTATTATTATCTCACATTGAGTTAGAATAAATTGAAAGCTTTTATTATCATCTAGTTATGCAAATGTCGTTGAACAGACATGTTTTAAAACAAATTGATACACGCCTTTGATTCAAAAACATTGCGTTCCCTTGTTACCTGTATGGTAATTTATTATAATATTTTCTTACCTAATCGTGATCAATCAATGATCTAGGTCAGGAATGGCGAACCTCTATACATCTTCGTGCCATTTTTTCCAAATAAATATTAACTGTGGCCACAACAAACAATCTTGTTTATTGGAAAAAAACTATATACTTTCACAATAATACTCTTTATTATCATATACAGTAATGTTACTATAATACGCAGTTTTATATTTTATTTGTTTTTTTTTTTATTAGGAACCTTCTCCGGCGCGCACAGAACGAGTTACCAAAGTTACATCAAAATCGGTCTAGCCATTTTCGAATTTTTGCGAGACTAACGAACAGCAATTGGTTTTTAAATAAGTTTTAATTTTTTTTTAAACAAATCAGTATGACTTCTCCTGTTGCAAACTAAATGACTTACCTACCTAACCTACCTCCCTGAAATGATGCCGTGCTCATGCAAATTACTTTGTTTCGTGCCACAAATGGCACGCGTGCCATTGGTTCGCCATCCCTGATCTAGGGTTATGTATGTTATGTCATGTAACGTCGTAACGTCATTTTAGAGAAAATCGTGATGATGCTTGTTCTTATTTAGGAGACAGAAACGATCTGAGAGCAGTGGTGGCTCAGTGGTATCGGTCCCAACTTATGAGTTGTAGGTCGTCGTAAAATGACGTTACGACGTTACATGACATAACATACATAACCCTAGATCAGGGATGGCGAACCAATGTCACGCGTGCCATTGGTGGCACGAAACAAAGTAGGGCGTGTTTGCATGGCATCATTTTTCATCTCGAAACCGGTGAAGGAAAACATCGTGAGGAAACCGGCATATCCTAGGACCAAAAATTCGAATACATGTGACACCGATTAACCCGCACCCTCGTGGTGGATTACGGCCCATTTCCTCTCACAGAGAGGAGGCCTGTGTCCCAGCAGTGGGAACTTTGTAGGCTGATTATGCTAAGCGATTTGGTAGTGACACCGATGACTGAAAAGTGGCGTGGAAATCGGTGGTCATGGCACATGGGCATATGATGCGGGGAAATGAAGAAAATGTCGTGAGGAAAGTTTAATGTATGAATGTGATGGCTATTAAGAGCAGGGGAAGACCAAACACGATGGATGGACTGTGTGGACACATCAATTCCTTAGCTACTCACACCAACTTTGCGTTGATTTGGCACGGTTTCGTTCATTGTGTGACAATAGGTTTCCAGATCTTTCAGTAAATATGCTAACGAAATAAGTTGAAAGCGAACAATGTTTATTTAATCTGAATCTAAATTGTCAATTACTAACAAAATGTATCTACTTATATCTTGTTTTCTTGTATAAGTACCGTCAACAAAAGAGATAAGCATGCAGGATCGTCGGATATAGTTGAAGTTTAATAAGAAACCGATGGATGTTGTCGACTGATATTTAATTTTATAAATGAGCTGTTTGTTTTCTATTAATTAAATTAAATTTTATTCGAGAACATCCATCGGTTTCTTACTAAACTAGCTTCAACTATATTATCCGACGATCCTGTATACTTAACTCTTTTGTTGACTGTACCTAATCGGTTATAAACATGGTTTATTTAATCTAATGCGTCTCGGACCTAATTGCATGTTTAAATTCATTTTGTGTGATTATTACACTGATATTTCTAAACCCGGAATTGCCCAACAAAAGCTAAATCAGCGTGGTACCTCTACCTACCTTATTGCGTAACACAGTAACAGTAACAATGGCTTTCATTTTGACAGTTCAACAACATTCATTGCGTTATTTATGTGTTGAGCAGACAAAATGTTTCGAACATTATGAAGCAATGGATTAGCAATATCCTTCAAAATGATTCAGACTTTGATTGATAGTCTGTTACGCAATTAGGGTGCTGAACAGTTTGTTTACATTTTCATCAGATAAGTACACAACAGACACTGACACAGAACAGACACTGACACAGAACAGACACAGACAGAGAACAGACACTGACACAGAACAGACACAGAACAGACACAGACACAGAACAGACACTGACACAGAACAGACACTGACACAGAACAGACACAGAACAGACCACACGGCTGGTTTGCAGAACCCTTTATCTAGAAAATATCGTCTAATAAATCAGATAATTCTATAATAACTACGGAATGTGATCTCATAATCACAGACTAGGCGCAATTAAATAATCGCAAATTAGCTACCTAACGTACGACAGTAATTAGTGCCTACTTTTGACATAAATATTACCGGCCTAGAATAGCTGGCTTGTCCTGTATTTTGAGCTAGACTAAAAGTGAACGAGATTGCGATATTAATTCTTATAATGCAGTGATAAATCGTATTCAATTAGCTCTTTCTGTTAGGGCCTGTAAAAGAGAATTTGAAATGAAAACTTTCCACCAGAATTTTGTAGGTATTGTCCATTTAAATATTTAAATACACATCATAAAATATCTACTTACATCTATTCTGTTACCAGAAATGAATGCAAGAATGACGGTCACAAAAAAAATAACTCTATTCTTCAGGTCCAAGATTGGTTTACGATAAATAATTTAGTACATAGTGAAAACAAAACTAAATGCATTAGATTTAAATTACCTAATGTTAGAAGTACCTAGCGAATGTGAAATCATATTGAATGGCCACAAACTAGAATCTATTAATCAGACAGTTTTCCTAGGAATCACGCTAGACGAGAAATTAAAATGGGGACCTCATAAAACATCTATTGCGGGGCGGCTAAGCTCGGCCGCTTATGCTGCAGTAGAAAGATAAGACAGAGAAACCGCGCGTTTGGTCTATTTTAGTTACTTCCACAGTATTATGTCATATGGCATTTTACTATTGGGTCGGACTGCTGACATTGAATCAATTTTTATTTTACAAAAGAGAGCTGTCAAGTTAAAGTTGCTGTAGCAACAAAGTGAATGTATTGGTTTTTTGTTCCCAATAAACGATGATTATTATTATTATAATCTAGAAAGAGGAATCGATACTGGAAATGAAAACAAATTGTAAAGAATAACCTACAATTACGGTATTGCATGCTTTCCTATCGGAATCGGTTTCATGTTGACAGTTCAACAACATTCATTGCCTTATTTACGTGTTGAGCAGACAAATTTTTCGAACTTATGAAGCAATATGATTCAAAATGATTCAGATTCCGATTGATAGTGTGTTATGCAATTAGGGTGCAGTTCGGTACCCATACCTATAGGCATCCGAAGTGCAATATACAACGTTATTTTTAGTATAATGCGAAACCTGTATATAGTTGGTTCAGAATAAGTAAGTAACTGAATCGATTCCAATAGTTTTTACCCCATGTTTTATTTTGTCCCAAAAACATTTAAAAAAGGTGATAAGTTGGACACCGAGCGACACTAAAGTAAGTTATCCAATCTCCGCGCCGAACAGTTAGGTACCCAGGTACCTAACAATCAATGAGCGCAAGACAGCGCGGCGCGAGCTGCGCGGTTGAGCATATTTTGTACGGACAAACAGGTAACTTAACAAGCTTATAACTTTGTGATTTTTCATGATACAGTTTTTAAATTATTATCATCATCATTTATTATTATCTATGTACATAGATTCTTTACATAAGTAAAATAACTTATGACTTAAGTACATAAAAATACTAGACACGTGTGTCGGGTTTCGCATATACTAAAAATAATGTTGTATAGTTTCTGCGTAAAGTAAATAAATTAACAGTTTATTTTCACACACGAGCTTCTGTGAGTAAAATAAAATAAAACTAGACTTACGAGTTACGGCATGCGATGGTTACTAAAAGCTTTGGTACCGTCAGCAATGTAATTCAACAACAAAATACTTTTTATTACTTACTACGATTTTAACTTTTAGTTAAGTTTTTGACAATTACGGTTTTCATTAGGGATGCCAGAGTCCTAAAATGTGACAGAGTTATCATTTGACCACAATTGAAATGATATAAATAATAAAATGATTTTGCTAAGTAAAATTTTTCATCGTTCTAACCTAACCCAACCTAAGACATTTATTTGTATTAGTTTATTTGTATTTGTTTGTTTTGTTGCATACATATAAACATTCCTTGGAACAAGTATCAGAATATTTAAATAATGCAGTGAATGCTGTTCAACTGTCAAAATGAAAGGCATTGCCTCTGTAAGTGTGTAAGGGAAAGTTACAACGATCGTGAAAAGGTCGTGTAAATAATTCGTTTTTGGGCAAATATATTAATTGTAGGAAACCAATCAACCTTGAACCTTATACTGTAGCGATAAACTTGAAAATATTTTTTTTTTAAATGACACATTGCAGTAGCTTGATGTGCTGTCGTCTGTACCTACAATTCATCATAATTATCAGACACGTGTAGCAGCGTTTTTCTAATGCAGTATAATACCACATGTTGTGCTTTTGTTGCCGACCCTACCTAGGTCTGAGGGAGCGAGTGAGAAAATAAGAAACAGTAGCAGCGATTAGTCCGTATAATTCGTTCATGTTTAATGCTGGCTTCTGACTTTCACTATGGGACCAACTCTGAAATCACGAAAAAAAATCTGCTGTATCATACAAAAGTTCAATAGGTACCTACTTGACTAAAATGTATGAAACATCTGATTTTTTTTTCGTGAATTCAGAGTTGGTCCCATAGTGAAAGTTGTGCATATTCATGGGTAGAACAACCTGTAAAAATATGGAACCGGGAAAAAAAAAGCACCTATATTTTATCTTAAAAGAAGAATTTTTCACAGGCGAAGTCGCGGGTTGAAGCTAGTCATAAACAAAGTGTTGTCTTACGAAATGATAATTAAAATATGTGTAAGGCATAGTACAGAACTACAGACACATTTGGGTCAGTATAATTTGGATGTCAAATTATTTAGGTTATGTACAGTCAAGATCAAAAATAAGTGATAAATTGTTAAAAAAATAATAGAATATTTTGATAATCACGCACGAATTGCTGGTTACCTACCTAACTAATACTTTGTTCAAACAATTCAGAATAGGTAATAAAATACTGGAGAGGTAAATGGACAGAAGGGAAGCCTGTGTCCAGCAGTGGGACAATACGAGCTAATTAAAAAATACTACCTACTTAAAACACCAATTTAAATTTAAAATCATATAGGTACAAGGTTATTGGTAAAACATTAACAACCTCTTATGAGGTTATTGTACTCATCACTAGGACTAACTTTTACTATGGGACCAAACCTGAAATCGTGAAAAAAAATCAGCTGTTCCCTACATTTATGTTCGTATAACTCGTCAAAATGTAGGGAACAGCAGTTTTTTTTTTTCGCGATTTCAGTTTTGGTCCCGTGTAGTAAAAGTTGTTCATGATGATGAGCACAATGACCTCTTAAGAGGTTGTTAATGTTTTACCAATAACCCTGTATAAGCCAAACATTTTTGCTTGGCTCATTATCTGCCTATCTTTTCCAACTATGTTGGGGTCGACTACCAGTCTAACTGGATGCAGCTAAATACCAGTATTTTACATGGAAAGACTGCCTGTCTGACCTCCACAACCCAGTTACTGGATAATACGATACCCGTTGATAAGACTAGTTGTCAGACTTTCGGGCTTCTGACTACCAGTAACGACTGTCAAAGATCCACGAATGACAGCCGGGACCAAGGGCTTAACGTGCTTTCCGAGGCACGGAGGGGTCTCGGTATGTAAAGATGGTCACCCATCCGCAGACCAACCGCGGCAAGCCCAGCTTGCGTTAGCTTTATTGCGCATTTGCGCTGCGTGGCTTGCTTGCTTGGCTATAGCTATTTACCTATAGAATAATAATAACAATTAGCTGTACTAAAATTAAGGGCTGACTTTTCAATCAACAGATAACTTTTATCTGAGGAATAACTACGACAGCTTTTGTATAGAAAACATGCCAAACCCACATACTTATTATTATGATAAAAATAATCTGACAGTTGAAAAAATAATCTGACGGTCGAAAAAAATATCTGACGTTGGAAAAAACGGCCCTAAGATCAATATTTCGAAAAAAAAATACTCGCAATTTTCAATATTCTGTGCGTTTGATAAGTTTTAAAGTTATTTCCATAAGACTGGTTTATGTAAACTAAGCTACCCTGCGGTCAAACGAAACTTGTTTTATTCCGATATTAATTAACGTATTGCATATAACGCAATTATTTTTATTAGCAAGTATAGGCTTCGGAGAATCGTTTGAATAAAACTTTAGATTGGCTGTAAATATAATCGTTTGATAGAAAATCATTAAATTCATTACAGAGGATCTTTTTAGGGTTCCGTACCCAAAGGGTAAAAACGGAACCCTATTACTAAGACTTCGCTGTCTGTCCGTATGTCCGTCCGTCCGTCTGTCTGACATCAGGCTGTATCTCAGGAACCGCGATAGCTAGACAGTTGAAATTTTCACAAATTATGTGTTTCTGTTGCCGCTATAACAACAAATACTAAATCGAAATAAAATACATATTTATGGGGGGCTCCCATACAACAAACGTGTTTTTTTCAGCGTTTTTGCCTTGTGGTACCTACGGAACCCTTCGTGTGCGAGTCCGACACGCACTTGGCCAGTTTTTTAATGTTATAAAAAAAAATATGTTCTGTTAATGAATCATAAATCATAATATCCTTAGTTTTAATAATATTGCCAACAGTCTTATTCAATTCACTAGCTTCTGCCCGCGACTATGTCTGCGGGAAATTTGTTGTTACCGCGGCGCATCGCATCACATCAGATTAGCGCATTCAAACAAAAAAGCTTTAAAAAAAGTTTTAAAAGCGCTTTATTATTATTATAATACTAATACAAAGAAGGCCTCCGTGCCTCGGAAAGCACGGGTCCCGGCTGTCATTCGTGGATCTTTGACAGTCGTTATGGGTAGTCAGAAGCCCCAAAGTCTGACAACCAGTCTTACCAAGGGGTATCGTATTACCCAGTAACTGGGTTGTGGAGATCAGATAGGCAGTCGCTCCATGTAAAATACTGGTATTCAGCTGCATCCGGTTAGACTGGAAGCCGACCCCAACATAGGTGGGAAAAGGCTAGGCAGATGATGATGACTCATACAGAGAAGGGAAAAGCAGGGATCACCGCGCTTGCTGACTGCAACTGAATTTTAGTGCATAGGTGTCAGAAAATATAATGACATTACAACATAATCACAGGAGATCTTAAAAATAATCTCAGCCGTGAAAGATAAACCGCTTTGAAAACTATAAAAAAGATAAGCAACGAAATCAGGCTGAGTCTACACAAAAACTAGAACAAAAACATGACACATGCTTGAGTTTATTTTATTAATAACTAGCTACGCTCCACGATTTCACCCGCGTAAACGTCGATCCCGTGGGAATATCGGGATATAAAGTAGCCTATATGTTAATCCAGGGGGTCAGCTACCTCCATAGAAAATTTTATCAAAATTGATGCAGCCGTTTGAGCGTGAAGAAGTAACAAACATATAAACACACACACAAACTTTCGCCTTTATAATATTAGTGTGACAATGGTTTGCCCGCGGATTCGCCCGCGTAGAGGTTGACGATTATCCCCCCGAACTTATTGATGGGATAAAAAGTAATAATTATGTCCTTCCTAACCCAGCACCCAATTACGTAGTCACATTTTCAATCACAATCTAAATCATTTTGAAGGATATTGCTAATCCATTGCTTCACATGCTCGAAAAATTTGTCTGCTCAACAACGTTAATAACGCAATGAATGTTGTTGAACTGTCAAAATGAAAGCCATTCTTACTGTTAGCGTATTACGCAATTACCTCGCTGGTCATGGTATAACTGTATGCCAAATTTCATCGAAATCCGTTCAGCCGTTTAGGTGTAAAAAGGTACCAGACATACAAAGTTACTTTTGCATTTATAATATTAATTATAATTAATATAAAGTTTAAAGTGTGGATTAGTAGGTATGAAAGTATGGATAGTCACCATGGAGGTTTTGATGTGCTTCAAGTCATATTAAAAAGTTATTTCAGCAGTGCGATTCTGTAATCATCTCACCGTGAAAACTTAGGTGAAGTGAGCGTGGAGTGAGCTGTCAATAGTGTCAATTCCTATCAAAAACAAACTCACATCACCTTAGTTTTCACGGTGAGATTTTTACAGAATCGATCGGCAGGACTTAGTTTTGTCATTGGTGTTGACTATTCAAAAGTCCATCACATTATAATAAAGCTTTTGATTAGATTTCAAGCTTGTTTTTATCGAAGACTAGCTTCCGCCCGCGGCTTCGCTCGCCAGGTATGCCGATAAAACTATCCTATGACCTTCCCCGGGATGCAATCTATCTCTCTGCCAAATTTTATCGAAATCAGTTCAGTGGTTTAGACGTGAAATGGTAACATACAGACAGACAGACAGAGTTACTTTCGAATTTATAATATTATAAGTATGGACTAGTATGGATTATGGTGGTGGAAAAATCAGAAAATCCCATTATAATTTAAATTCCCCATGGGAGAAAAAGTTACCTATGTGCTTACTATGTGCATATTTAATAGATTCTATAATAGGTCCCTAGATAGGTACAGTCAACAAAAGAGATAAGTATGCAGGATCGTCGGATATATTAATAGTTGAAGTTTATTAAGAAACCCATGGATGTTCTCGATTAAAATTTAATTTAAATTATAGAAAACAAACAGCTCATTTATCAAATTAAATTTCTGTCGACAACATCCATCGGTTTATTTATATAAGTAAGTAGGTAAATAAGTTTATTTATTTAAATTACAACAGCTTCAGAGACTCATCCAAGTCGATGTTATAAACTTATAAGTCACAACTTTAAAAAAAACAAATAAAAAAAATAACCCGCAAGCAAAATCCATACTTATAATAATATAAATGCGAAAGTGTGTCTGTCTGTTACCTCTTCACGCTTAAACCGCTGAACTGATTTAGATGAAATTTGGTATAGAGATAGTTTGAGTCCCGGGAAAGGACATAGGATAGTTTTTATCGCGATATACGCACGGGATTGACACTTATGCGGGTAAAGGGCGCTGCTTGTTACCTACAAATAATTATATCTACTTATTAATACATAGAACAATTATTATAAAAATTATAACGTTTATAATATCGGGCTCCAATTATTATTTGTGTAGGTATGTGTTATTCAAGTATATTGTGCAGTTTCCAATTAGATATGTGGGTCATTATTTAGGGCGGGATAAAAAAAAAATTAAAAAAAATTTGGTTATTTTTATTAAATTTGCTTTATTATGGACGAGAACACGCATAATAATTACAGATAAAATAGAATTAAAGATGGATACAGTTTATTTATTAAAAAAACTCAGTAAAACGTTTTTTGTAGGTAACGAAAGTGATCGTAAAGACCACGAAAAATAACACTTCTAGGAATCATAATCAGTCTCTTAATTTAAACCTCTGTTAAACCTTAACCAAAGGTACGTATAAAACTAAGAACAATAATTACTTAGAGAACAATGAACTTAAATAATAATTAGTCATGAAAAAAAAAATAAAACACTTTGACCACGAAAGCGATGTCACCTAAGTTACCTCACTAAATTAATCTTAATTTGAGCCAGTGCTATCCGAATCAAAGAAAAAAATACGGTTTTTACGGGGATTCGGTGCTCCAGCATACCACAGTATCAGTTGAAGAAGGTCTAAGTTTACCAAGACAGAGCTCACGCGATGTGGATATTTAGCCTGAATTCGGTGTTTCAGAAGGTATAGCGAGCCTGCAGCACTTGTGGTATCTGAATCCAACGCAGAAGCCATTTCAGATGTAGATGGCGAGCTTGCTGCACTGGTGTTATGTAAATTGAACGCTGCTTCTGTCTTCTTCTAAGGCAAATGGAATATTTTTCTTTTTCTCTATTAACTTCTGCATTGTAATTTTTTTATGCTCTCGTCTTTTTGCCTTCTTTTCTTCATCAGTAGTTTTGTTGCGAGTTCTGGCCGTAGCTGTAAGAAATATTTTTTTATTTTTTGATAAATCGTATTTCGTTATTAAAATTCATGGAATGTTAAACTGTTGACCATATGATGTAGCTTGAGGTATTGGCGACTGTACCACCCCTATTCAATAAAATGATCTAATTGTGAACAAAAGAAGTCAAAGGATGCTGGCTTCAGCAGTGTTATTAAGTCGACATTAACCCTTTTTTAATCTTGACCACGAAAATGAGGACCACGAAAGTGATAATTATGCACTTTACCGGTTCTAGTATGAAACAGTATTGAGGTTAGAAAAAATACAATAGCCTATTTGCAACATATCCATAATTCGAACAGAAGAAGTATGTAATTCTATTTTTTAATTACCAACTTACGAAAATACAGCTGTCACGAAAGTGATGCACGATCTTTGACACAATATTTTTAACACACCGAATATGTTTTTAAACAAAAACCGTTAATATTTTCAATCTAAATTTTTTTGCGATGTTAAAACAGTCAATTATAGTGTTGCTACTAACAAGTATATTTTGGGTTGACCATTATTTAGTTAAAAATAATATAAAATATGAGTGACCACGAAGGTGATGATGGTTTTCGGAACAACATAAATCTTAAAAAAAATTAAGGATATAAGTCTGTTTATTTTTTGTCATTCATTTAAGATATAGTAATATACATTATTCATTACAAAAACCTAATGAAAAGGTCCGTTTTCACTTAAATTATATTTTTAATAAACGCAAGAAGTCCAGTGTATATCACCTGAACAGACCACGTAACGTGATTTTTATTTAAAAAAAATTAAATTTCACAACGTTTTTAATAAAAATAAATATTTAAACAAACATACAGTAATAAATAAAGTAAATTTCAGTTATAATTTGAATCAATAACACTCATTTCTATTCTGCTTTGTAAATTATTACGCCTGAACAGAATTTCACCACCTAAAATAATGACCCATGTATTTGTTGTACAATTCGTATCAAAAACAAAACAATATAATTTTAATAATCTCATTCATTTATTTTAACTTTTTGTTGAACGCATTACTTATGATAAACCGTGTTTCGTTAGACGATTATCCTCAAATATTACTAAGTCAGAGTATAATTTTATGTAGCACGTTTTTACCGACTTCAAAAAAAGGAGGTTATCAATTCGATACGTATGTATGTAATATTATTGGATTTGCATTATATTCACATATGATGATCTATTAGGGCTTCCAAACAAATAAACAAAATTTCATAGACGTATGTATGTATGTATGTATGTATGTATGTATGTATGTATGTATGTATGTATGTATGTATGTATGTTTGTCCACGCATATCTCCGAAACTATTAATCGGATCGTGACCATTTTTTTTTTATTGGCTTACATTTTCTTCAACTTAGGGAACAGTGCAAGTTTCATCAAGATCGATTCAGTAATTTTCAAGATATGGACTAATACGTGTAAGTGTGACGGCCTGGCTTATTGATAAGAGCTACGGGTGTAGTGTCAAAGGGAAAACGTCTCAAAACCTTGGTCAAATACTAGTGCAAAAACTAAAAATTACGAAATAAAAAGTAATTTAAAAAAATTAAACCGACTTCAAAAAGAAATTAACTCAAAATTATGAAATAACTTTAATTTCGGAAGTCGGTGGCATAAAACTAAAATACAGATCCCAAGACACCGACTTCCGAAATTAAAGTTATTTCATAATTTTGAGTTAATTTCTTTTTGAAGTCGGTTTAATTTTTTTAAATTACTTTTAATAACAATTATTTTCAATATTATATTAAAATGAAAACTTAGGTACTTTTATTCCAAGTCGTTGGTTTACGAATAATGCTTCAATGAATTCTATTAATTTCTTTGTTTAATAAAATAGTATTTAAATAAAAGCTGATCAAATAACATTACTTACGTTTTTTTTAAACAGCTTTTATTTGCTTTAATTTTTAACACTTAATTTTTTTTTACACTATTAAACACTGCCGCAAATATTTTGTAAACAAAACACATCCTGTAAACAAAACACTGGAATCATTCACCTACCTCGTCCTCCCAGGCTGGTTCCCCGTACTCCTGGTCTGCAACATCCTCTCTGCGTTCCTCCTTCATCCGCTGCAAATCCTTCACCACTCCATCCATCTGCTCCGAGCTCAGACCCCCCCAGGCCTTCATCGCTGACAGCAACTCCTCATCTTCATCAGTCAACTCCACTCTTTCCGGCGAGAGAGAATTTAAACGATCTAATTTTTCGTACAACTTTTCTTCAGGTGTCTGACCCGATTGTCGTTCAGGCGCAACGGTTAACTTTTCCAATTTTTGATACAATTTATCGAAACGATTTGAAAACGGTGTGTCAGTGACGTGAGCGGTTCGGATGCGGTGCGTAAGGAGGATGACGAGGAGAGGTAGACGCAGCATCGTGCAAACGCGGCGGACGGGCGACTGGCACATGGCCGCGCGTTGGGAATACTTTAGGTGAACGCGCCCGTTCTACGGAGCGGGATTGGTCTTGATTTTTTCGATTACGCTCGAACGGTGTGAATTTATCTGCATAATTTGCTGTTTAACTAATCAATGCAGATAATACGTGTGCGTTTGTAATTTATTGCAATGTTTGGGATGTCCCAGGTTAAAGTTCACATAGTATGATAAACTTTAATGTTACTTAGTCCAGTTTATGCTGATTTCTTTGAGCATTTAAAACTGCAACTAGCGAAGAATGTTTCCGTTACCATAACTAAATATTTATCTGTGTTTGGTCTACAATGTTTTGTTTGTCTTTGTTGTAATTTTCAGAATAACTGTGGATTCGATAAAATTTGCTCAAGTTGTCTGCTAATAAGCCAACTATCTACATATTATATTTAGTTACTTGTATTATAATATTAGCTGCGCCCGGCGGTTTCACCCGCGTAAATGTCGATCCCGTGGAAATATCGGGATAAAAAGTAGCTTATATGTTAATCCAGGGTGTCAGCTACCTCCATACAAAATTTTATCAATATTGGTCCAGCCGTTTGAGTGTGAAGAAGTAACAAACATATAAACACACCCCCACACTCACACACACACACACTCACAAACTATCGCCTTTATAATATTAGTGTGATGTATATTTTAGTGTTAAATTGTAAAATAGGTTAAGTGTGTTAGAAATAAACGACTATTTGAATGATACTTTGATATCAAAAAAAATATATTCAGCTTGAAGGAAAATATCTGGATATTGTATTAAATTTTTTCCAAATGAAAATTACCTCTTTGGTCAATGGATGGTCTATTGTAGAGGTAATTTGGAGTGGAGTCATTTGTTTAGCAGTTTACTGATTGGAGCATGTTGTACCATATATGCCAGTATTGTTGGCGATTTTAGTTGCCTTCCAGTTAGCACCACTGTCAATCGCCGAGTCGCCTACTAAGCCAATATTTTGAAATATTTTTTTTTTTTACCTACCTACAGTTTGCTCCAAGACTCATTTAATTTAAAAAAAACCAATTCAGTTGAAAGTCTAGAACAAAAAAATAATAATTTAAAGATAATAAGCAATTACTTAATTAAACTGCTACAAGTTTTAAAATAGAATTAACATTTTAATGCTATTATTGCTCTGATAGCGAATAATGTTTGTATTATAGGCTACAGCAATGTTATCTTAGTTTATAAAACATGCTAATTGATCGTCACCGTTCACTTATTCGCAAATATTGTACTTTGAACTTAATTCTTTTGTTTTTAGAGTTTCCAATCAATTGTGGTGGTTGTCTTGACTTTTTCGGTTGCTACCTAACGGTATAGATGTTTTTATAGAATTAGTAAAGTAAAATAAAAATAAACAATTATTTGCGTACCTAGTGTATAATTATGACGTACGTTTGAGACTTTTGTTTCTAATTTATTGCCTTTATAAAATCGAGTTTGTTTTGATGCGCTATAATTTAAAAAAAGGAACTTCAAATTACAAACTCATAAAAAAATCAAGACCTCCATAATTTCTACCAATCAGAACCAGACAATGCACCGAACAATCTCAGATTGCATTGTTTATATTCAAGCAATCATGTTGCAATAAAACACGAAACCAGAACAATGATAAAAAATCGTGCGGCCGACAACTGGGACTTGCATCTCATATAATTTATTTGTAAGTCACGAATATAACTCTGTCTCGACGCTCATTGATATCTGCATGTGTGGCGAGCTTGTGGTTCCGAATACGTGCGTGGATTCTTACTAGAATTTTCTATGGAACCCTAAAAAGGTTATCTCTAATTAATATCATAAAGAGGGATTTTTTTGTTTGTATGTCAGGTAAGGGGTAATCTCCAATCTACCAGGCGACTTTGAAAAAATCTTTTTGCATTTGATAGCCTCATTCTTGCAAAAGGTTATGGGCTATTAAACATCACGCTACGACCCTCAGGAGCCAAGAAAAAGGAAAAAAAGTCAGAAAGAACGTTAAGCGAAAATGAAATAGTAGCACAGGCGAGTGATGGGATGCGATGCGACGGGATAGGTTGGGGGCCGAAGTTTCACGTAGTCGCAAGCTGCGGGGGCCTAAAAAGGCCACTTTGACAGAATCATAAAAGTATAACTTAATGGAGAGTTAACCGTTAAGTTAACCATATCAAATCTCATTGGTGAAGCTTTTTTCAGTTATTTTTTTTGTCTGTGCTAAAATACCAATCAATCCGATCCAAATCCAATCCCAATCTCTTTGATTATACCTACGTAGTGCAGCGAAAAAAAGAAAAACACGGACTGTCTTCGCCATATTACGATATTTACGATTCATAATGTTATCCTTCTAAGATTCTCCAAAGTGGACTTTTTAGGCTTAGCTTGTGGGGGAATAGAGAACGATGTTTGAATTCTCAAAGTGGGTTTAAAATAGTCCTCTAAAAGGGAAAACGTAATAGGGACATAAAGAGACTGATTCTAAAGACATTTCTGCAATCTTGTAAGGAGGTAATGACAAACGCTATCACCGCTTTATCTGCCAAACTTGGTTAGATTTGAAGTTTTTCACAAGATTTATAAAGTGAATTAGCAGAAATGTAAGAACGAGTCTTGTCGCCACAGACCATCAATAGCGAAAGCTAAAGGAAGGCTCTTTTAATGACTATATTTTTTACCGACTTCAAAAAAAAAAGGAGGTTATCAATTCGATACGTATGTATGTAATATTATTGGAATTGCATTATATTCACATATGATGATCTATTAGGGCTTCCAAACAAATATACAAAATTTCATAGACGTATGTATGTATGTATGTATGTATGTATGTATGTATGTATGTATGTATGTATGTATGTATGTATGTATGTATGTTTGTCCACGCATATCTCCGGAACTATTAATCGGATCGTGACCATTTTTTTTTATTGGCTTACATTTTCTTCAACTTAGGGAACAGTGCAAGTTTCATCAAGATCGATTCAGTACTTTTCAAGATATGGACTAATACGTGTAAGTGTGACGGCCTGGCTTATTGATAAGAGCTACGGGTGTAGTGTCAAAGGGAAAACATCTCAAAACCTTGGTCAAATACTAGTGCAAAAACTAAAAATTACGAAATAAAAAGTAATTTAAAAAAATTAAACCGACTTCAAAAAGAAATTAACTCAAAATTATGAAATAACTTTAATTTCGGAAGTCGGTGGCATAAAACTAAAATACAGATCCCAAGACACCGACTTCCGAAATTAAAGTTATTTCATAATTTTGAGTTAATTTCTTTTTGAAGTCGGTTTAATTTTTTTAAATTACTTTTTTTTTAAGTTTTTTACTACAAACTCCAAACTGCTCCAGGGGCTTGACATATTTAAGTAAGTTATTGATAAAAAAGGAATTTAATTCGCACGTAACTGCACCTTACCGTTTGATCATTTATTTGCATTTAAAAATATTGAGGCCGATTCTTAAGGTGCTTTCAGACTGTGGCGCTCCGAAATATGTTTACAAACATGTGGGGTCGAGTTATACACTTAAGTACATATTCTCACGCCTTCTTCTCATGGGGAAATGAAAATAACATGAAATTGTTTATCATGTAAATAGGATATCGGAATCACTTTAAACACGTCATATTATAAATAACAGAATTGTGTGAAAAAGGGAGAGGGAGGCCTGGCCCCTGCAGTAGCATAATACAGGCTAGTTAGATTAGATTATAAAAAAATAAAAACTGGATGAGGTCCGCTATCTGACTACTCTGAGAAAAAAGGCCGAAACCAACTCAGAGGTCACAGTCTCTTTAAAAGTCCAGACTCTTGTTCAGATGTATGTATGGGGGTACCTATTCAGAAACCACAAAACGCCACCGGATACGATCCTTACGTCATATTCCTTTTGTTTAGTTTATGCTCGAGTTGTCTTCAACATAACGCAGTCCACTGCTGGACATATGCCTCTCCAAGGCGGCCTCATAACACTGTCCTCCGCCTTTCGCCTCCAGTTTGTCCCAGACAACTTTTTAAGGTCGCCTTACATTTGATAAGTTAAATTGTTTGTTGTGGAGTTCTTGCTTGAGAAAGCGATAAGGCCGCCCATATATATTTTTGTAGTGTTTGATTTATTTTTGTTACTTATGTATTTCTGTATCAAATAAATATATAAATTAATAAACTTAAAGTGTCTGCTTGTAATGTCAAAATAACAGCTTTCATACCAAAAGCATATGAAAGTATCTACGATACTTATAACTGAAAAACTTTTTTTTTTATGTCTGTTTGTTTGTTCCGGCTAATCTCCGAAAAGGGTGGACCGATTTTCAGTGGCAGGCAAGGAGCAAGGGCAGTAACTAAGGCTACATTTTTGAGAAAAAGAATTTTAGGGACTACCATCTACGCAAATTAAAAAAACTAAAAAACCCGACTGCGGTAAAAAAAATTAGTTTAAAAAAACTGAAAAGCTAAAAACAAGGCCATTTTAAATTAAATAAAAGTTGGAAGCAGGCGGGACCCATACCATTTTTTTATTATATTTTCAAACTCAAATGGGTCCCGCCTGCTTCCAACTTTTATTTAATTTAAAATGGCCTTGTTTTTAGCTTTTCAGTTTTTTTAAACTATTTTTTTTTACCGCAGTCGGGTTTTTTAGTTTTTTTAATTTCTTGTTTTTTATTTCCAGCTTTTTAGTTTACAAATTTGAAAGATTTCGCAGACTATTTACTTATGTATTAATTAATAGCTGACCCGTAAAGTCACTCAACAGGGAACAAGAAATAATTATTTTATTTAACGTGTTTTTTACGATTTGTCACTTCGAATTACTTTTAACCATATAAGTTGTATATATTTTTGTAATCACCTTTTAAAACCCTTAATTTTGATATTTCACTCGATGGTATTAGAAGAAAAAAAAAATTCGAACTCCACAATATGGCACCCTAAATCCGCCATTTTACTTTGTTTTTTATTTTAATGTAGCCAGTGACACTCGCGCTACCAAGACAAATCTAAAGACGTATAATTTATTCAAATCCGTTCATTCGTTTAGAAGTTACGAGGGAACAAAGAATCGGACATACATACATACATACATACATACATACATACCTACATACATACATACATACAGGTCAAACACATAACCCTCCTTTTGGGCTTCGCCGCAGTCGGGTAAAAAATGAAAACCCATGAAATCCAATTTGTTATTCGACATACAATGTTATGTTGTCGACGCGAAAGCGAATTGTTATACGCTAATAAAAAAGAAGGCCAAAAAATTACGCAAAACTTCTTTTGTCATGATTTCTGATTTCCATGTACACGAATTGTTATACGCTACTAAAAAAGAAGGCCAAAAAATTACGCAAAACTTCTTTTGTCATGATAATTATCTGATTTCCATGCAACCAAGTAGAATGTTTTATGGAAGTAAGATCTCTCTCGAAATACTCTTTTAATTAATTTCCCTGGAATTCGCATCAGTTAGCGCGGAACCTTAACATTTTTTGGCGATCAAATCGCCATTACCTTTCGCTGGGTTCAATTAAATACAAATTGTTATGGGTTTTTGTGCAACGGGTACAGTCAGCACCAAAGTGTAAGTGACCACTGCTCAAACTTTTAAACAATATTCCCCTTTATAGAAAAACGTTGACAGAATAACGAGATTCGGGATAGCATTCATTCGTGATGAAGTGATTCGGGAGCGTTCAATCGGGATAGCGTTGATTCGGGATAAAGTGATTCGGGATAGCATTCATTCGGAATAGCGTGATTCCGGTTAGCGTTCACTTGACATAGAGTGATCCGGGATAGCGTTCATTCGGGATAAAGTGATTCAGGATAGCGTTCATTCGGAATAGCGTGATTCGGGTTAGCGTTCATTATTAGTGGTAACAAAACCATTATTAGCTGACCTCTTATTCTATTATACCAACGGAGTGACTAAAGGAGTGCTCAAAGTCAAAGTTTTCCTACCACCGCCGGCGGTCGAATGTGCCTACTGCAAAGGTCAGTGCTGAAAAATACCTTTAAAAATGTCTAAGATTTTAATAGTAGGTGTATGATAAAGTCACTTATCCCAGAAACATACAATTCATACCCCGATTGTAAAGTTTGTCACAACTCCTAAGCCTTTCTACCTATCCTATCTATGACTGAACGTGATAGTCATCAACACGGCGCCTTATCTAATCTGTTTACATCTGAGGACCGCATTCAGCCCACTTAGTGCTATTACCTATGACTAATAAGTACTACACCAGTTAATTAGGGACAACGCGGCAACGTTATTGTTTATATAATTAGCGGTCTGTGGTGTATTTATATACTGTTGGAAGGAAATTGGTCTGTTGGAATATCGGGTTTCCATTTTTTTTTTCAAAGATCTTTCTCCCTCAACCTTCATCTTTTACATCTTTGGCAAATACATGGGTCCCCATATTTTTGCATTCTACAGCTACATATATAATATATTATATTATGCGTAAAAGAAGTCGCTTGTTTACAAAAACTATGAATAGTTAGTTAGCTAGCTGTCAAATTCTTGAACGTTGACTATCAGTGTCAGCCTCCGTGCCTCGGAAAGCACGTTAAGCCGCTGGTCCCGGCTGTCATTCTGACACTCTAATAACCAGTCTTACCAAGGGGTTATGAAATTCACAAAGGCATTTGCTCCATGTAAAATACTGGTCAGCTGCATCCGGTTAGACTGGAAACCGACCCCAAAATAGTTGGGAAAAAGCTAGGCAGATGATGGCTATCAGCAACAAGTGCGACAACTGAAGTAAGCAAGTGGCAGTTTACAGGTAGGTATACTTTTTAAAGCCCGGCTGTGCCGATTAATGCCGACCCGAACAAGTGTGTAACAAGCCTTAAACTAAAAGAAGATCGACCTTTAAATAAAATTGACACAGTCAGGTTTAGTAAAGCAACTCGTCAGAAGGTTGTCCTCAACAACATGAAGACAATCCAGCGGTGGCATTCTGTAAAAATCTCACCGTGAAAACTGAGGTGAAGTGAGCGTGGAGTGAGCTGTCAATAGTGGCAATTCCTAACAAAAACAAACTCACTTCACCTAAGTTTTCACGGTGAAATTTTTACAGAATCAACCGGCAGTCCATATATACCAAGATACACCACATTATGCATCCCTGCATTCCGTAGCTCAGCTCGATCTCGGTACAGCCTAGCATAATAATTATTTAGACCATTTCTTAGAATGTTGTTCGTCTGCTCAACATCATGCAGACCACTTCTTCAGAAACTTTCCATATGTAACACCATGTTTCTACCAGCTGCTACAGCCAGCTGGCTACCAACAATGGCCTTTGAGTCTCATTAAATGTTTTAGTACAGTATCTTTTACACACATTCTAAATTAATCTATGATATTTTTTTCATTCTTTCTTTTGGGAAATGTAATTTGGAATTAAGTTACCTAGTTTGTTGGACCAACGCAACGTCCCTTAAAGAATACGTACCTAGTTAAAGATATTTTCATACTCAATAAGATTGTAGTACTGCTACTGTAGCAGGGGTGTGTTAAAATCATTCAACGTTATATTTTCTGCGTTTATTCGGTTATATTATCATTCTTTCTTCCAAACAAAAACCTTGAAAACTCATTCTAAACTCACTTGACTGTTCAAATGCAACTAGAATCATTTTATGGCCAACCTGCACTTCATAAGGTCTACTTTAGCAGACAACCTTTCCAGTACCTACCTACCTTCTAAAAACTTTGCAATTAGAAAATTTTGTTAGGTATATCTTGGAAACACTGTACAGAAACTTAAAACGTTCTTTCCGACATTCATACTCTAAATTCACCAACCTCAAAACATAGGACACACCAGCCATTCACAAAATGAGCGAGTATTTCTGTCAAAAAAAGACCGCCACCAAAATTAAACCAATTTGACAGTTACAAATGCCAATATGGCGGCCACTGAAATAGCCCGCGAACTAAAAATAAGGGGTTAGACACAGCTGTTGCTATTTTTGACTGAACACTCATACTGCAGGCATTTAATAAGATGATGTAATATGAAGTGAAGACAAAAAATGTGGAACAAATTGTGTTCCCACGATATGGCGCCTAAATTGTCATAATTTTTGTCAGCGCGACAATTCTAGTAAGTAGCTAATAATGATCAAATTCGCAAAACACGTACTCGTTTGTATGAAACTGTCAAGTGTCAAGAATGTATTCTCTCGTTGGTCGCCGCATAAACATCTTTTTAGACATTATTGGCAGAATAGTTGACATCAGCTTTGCTTGTCATTTAATAAAAGTAAAATTGAAAAATCTTTAAGAACTAGGCACAGTAATGCTACCATTCGACACATGGACTTTTAGGAAAAAAAAATCACCTTATACGTTAGACCGAAACTCGAAATCCGAATCACTTTATCCCGAATGAACGCTATCCCGAATGAACTCCATCGCGAATCACGCTATTCCGAATGAATGCTATCCCGAATCACTTTATCCCGAATTGTAGACCATCGTCTTTGATACTCTTACATGAGTAGCAGTCTTTTTCAAAACCCGCTGTGTCACTTTAACGCCAGTCGATCTGTTCTGTAAAAATCTCAACGAGAAAACTTAGAAACTGAGTTTGAAGTGAACTTATCAGTAGTGTAAATCCCTAGAATCGGGTGGGTGAGGCGGAAATACAGCTCACTTCACCTATAAAGCGGTGATACTTTTACAGGTTACTTTACCTACCTAGTTTTGCCATAAAGTGTTCTAAAGAGACAGTCATCATCATCAGCCTATAGGAGTCCACCGCTGGACAAAGGCCTAAAGGCCTAAAGGTCTCCTATTGCACCAGCTGCTATCAGCCATCCTGCGATTCCTGCGAAGATCATCGCTCCACCTAGCCTGAGACAAAAAGTACTTAATTTAAAAAAATTAAACCGACTTCAAAAAGAAATCAACTCAAAATTATGAAATAACTTTAATTTCGGAAGTCGGTGTCTTGGGATCTGTATTTTAGTTTTTTGCCACCGACTTCCGAAATTAAAGTTATTTCATAATTTTGAGTTGATTTCTTTTTGAAGTCGGTTTAATTTTTTTAAATTACTTTTTATTTCGTAATTTTTAGTTTTTGCACTAGAATTTGACCAAGGTTTTGAGATGTTTTCCCTTTGACACTACACCCGTAGCTCGTATCAATACGCCAGGCCGCCCGTCACACTTACACGTATTAGTCCATATCTTGAAAATTACTGAACCGATTTTGATTAAACTTGCACTGTTCCCTAAGTTGAAGTAAATGTAAGCTAATACAAAAAAAAATGTTCACGCTCCAATTAATAGTTGCTGAGAAATGCGTGGACATACATACATACGTCTATGAAATTTTGTATATTTGTTTGGAAGCCTTATTAGATTGTCATATGTGAATATAATGCAATTCCAATAATATTACATACATACGTATCGAATTGATAACCTCCTTTTTTTTGAAGTCGATAAAAAGTAAATAGACATAGCTACTATTAATTATAAAGAGCAAGATTTATACATTTATATTATAAAATTTATATTATAAAACAGGCGCCGGGACTGTGTTTATTTTAATTAATTGAGGACCGAATGTAAACACTAGACGATTAGTCATTTAAAATAATTCCTATTTTGTATTGTATGTATTGACGTTAGCAGCTCTTGTATTTTTTACCGACTTCACAAAAAGGAGGAGGTACTATGTTCGGGTGTTTGTATGTTTTTTTTTTATGTGTAATTATGATTAGGTAGGTATTAGGTATGTGACTAGTCTGTGCTAGTGGATTACTAATCTGTGCTAGTGGATTACTCATCTATACTATAATCTATACTAATATTATAAATGCGAAAGTGTGTCTGTCTGTCTGTTACCTCTTCGATAGGATAGTTTTCATCCCGATATTCCCACGGGATCGACACTTATGCGGGCGAAACCGCGGGGCGCTGCTAGTATTATAAATGCGAAAGTGTGTCTGTCTGTTTGTTACCTCTGAACCGATTTAGATGAAATAGTTTGAGTCCCGGGAAAGGACATAGGATAGTTCTTATCCCGATATTCCCACGGGATCGACACTTATGCGGGTGAAACCGCGGGGCGCTGCTAGTAAAAGAATATTTAGGAAACAATATAAAACAATTTGCCTATAATAAAATGAGGTACCTGCTGATGAGACGAACGTCATCTTTACTCAGATGACCCGTGACAGTCATCATCACCTTTCGAGGCAAGCACAGGCCATGACGAACACCCATCCGAAGCGTGACCGTGAAAGATAGACCTGATAGATTTTATCATTAACTACCTACCCATCTCTGCTTCGCTTGAAGGATTAGCATTTCTAAGCCTTCGAGAGAAACAATCTGAAGGCCAATTTCCGTAATTAGAAACATTCAAAATCTCATCTCTGCGAATCAAGGTGACGTCAGAAACTTGTCAAAAATGTAGGGACATTAGAGGTATTTTTGGCAGATTGAGACTGAGATCCACGGGGCAATTGCGTAAAACATTATCAATCGTAATCGGTTTCATTTTGACTGTTTAACAACATTAAGGCTTGTATTCATGCCAACGACCTTGTGCATTTGGGCGGAGCTAACTACCCCTCTCCGCGCCACTCCGCCATCCGCATGCACCCGCATGCCAACGCGTTGCCTAGCAACACGAGGCGCCCCGCACTGAATTCGTGGACGAGTGCGGGGATGATATAGACACGGACTTTAAATTATTATATTAAAAAATATACATGTTTTTAAAAAGTAACAAAACCAAATCATTTTCGTTTGTATTGCAAAGCACTAGATATTTTTTTTATATTCTTTTGATAAAAAATGAAGGAGTAAAATGGTTTCATCTCAACGATTTGGAGGTGATTTGGTGGTTTTTTTTCTTAATAAGTGATATCGATAGAAAAATTATGGCTAAACCAAATTACGATTCATATCATGTAGATTACCAACTATTTTTTCAGATGTAATTTCTCTGTAAGTTCCGGAGAAAAGCTGCTTCATCTGCACGCTGTTTTTAAGCTTTTTTCGAAAGAGTAGCCTTAATTGCGTTATTTACGTGTTGAGCAGACAAATTTTTCGAACTTATGAAGCAATGGTTTAGCAATTTGCTTCAAAATGATTCAGATTCCGATTGATAGTGTATTACGTAATTAGGGTGCAGACTTGAATGAACGTTCTTAAAATTACGAGAGCCTCTGAGCAGGCTCTCGTTAGGCAGCCTTGGTTCAGAAAGCGGTACTTCTGGACAAGGCTCATATTGTTGGAAGCTTCCTCTCTCTGGAGCCCTAGCTTCGACCCAGTTCCCGATACCAATGGGCTACTATTTTTTATATTTGTAAACTTTTTGCATTTTTTTTTTAGATTCACATATTTGAACATGTAATTTGTATGTATATTTATTAAATAAAAAAGATAATAACGAAATAATATTATTATTTTACTTACTTTACTTGAGCTATAATGTGAATGAGTCAGAGGTAACCAACCTTGCGTCACACTATTTACCCATCTTTGAATTTATTGCGTGTTGCTTGATAACTACATTTACAAGCAATAATAATACCTAATAAACATGTATTTTAATAATAACTACCTAATTATTGCATCCGGAATTATTTAATAGCAAGTATTTCTAAGTAATTTGGTATTGATTGCGTTGAAATACTAGCTTCTGCCCGCGACTTCGTCCGCGTGAAATTTCTTGTTCCCCGTCGCATCGCATCGTCTGCCCCCGCTATTACTTTCGCTTAGCGTTCTTTCCAACTTCTTTTCTTTTTGCGCTGCTCCTAAAGGTCTAAGCGTAGCCTATAGCGTTCCTTAAGAATTGGGTTATCAAAGGCAAAAACAATTTTCAAAATCCGACCGGTGGTTCCAGAGGTTAGCGCATTCATACAAACAAACAAACTCTTCAGCTTTAAAAACGGTGAAGGAAAACATCGTTTGGAAACCGGTATGTCCTAGAACCAAAAACTCGAACACTTGTGACATCTACCAACCTGCACTGGACCCGCGTGGTGGATTATGACCCATTCCCTCTCACCGAGAGGACGCCTGTGTCCCAGCAGTGGGAACATTTTAGGCTGATTATGCTACCCTATGTTTAACAAATAACGGGTAAACCATAATGTTACCCACTTTCGTTCGTATCGTTTGTTCCTTACTTATCGTTTTAGTTTACTGCCAACTCAGAAAATAGTTCCAATAAGTCCATTAATGTTAAATATAATAAATATTGCTTTTACTAAGAATTGAAACCGTTTCATAGTTCCACTGGGATATTAATTACTTTTGGCTTTGGGAATTGTTCCTCGTGTTTCTCGACACATGATAGACCACAAACCGTCTGTTTGAATAAGATAGCTATTTAGATTTACCGATTTGTGAGTTAAAAATTACAAGGTCAAATTAAATTAGGTAGCGAAACTTCACAGACGTGGTGGGTATCGATATACAAGGCAATTTAAAATAAAAAACCGGGCAAGAGCGAGTCGGACTCGCGCACCGAGGGTTCCGTAACATCATATGTTTTTAAATGTTCATCGGCGAGGCCTATATTCGTCAGAGAATTTTAACTTTGAGCACTGCGGTGTAGACTATTGCAGTTTTATGTCAGCGCCATCTCTTGACTGATAGTGGAACTAATGTAACTTTTATTGATGATTTCTGAAAAAGTGTGCTAGTTAGAGACTTCGTTTTATTTTTCCTGTAATCTTTATATAAACTTCTATCACATGGAATTATTTCAGATTATTCCGTTTTACCATTTTGGTACGGAACCCAAAAAAAATATTTTACCTAAGATATTTTTTTGGGGTGAGACAACGACTATTAGTAAAAATCTCTTTTTTTGTGTAAACCTGACATGATGGTGATGGTGTTTAGATATCCATACCATTACGTCTGCGGAGTTCCTCTAGCTAATTTAGTTTGACCATAAAACAAAAAAAAATATATTAATTTTGATATTAAAGCTCTCGTTATGTTTACCTAGTTTATGGTGTCATTGACTCAAATAAAGTATGTGATAAGCGGCAATAACTCAAAGGTATCGATCTGACGAGCGCGGGTCGTGACTGTCGTGAGTTCGATTCCCAGAGGTTCAATAAATAAAGACGTGACCCATTTCTACGACAAGCATATTCTAGTTAGTGAGAAAACGTTCCAGGAATACTTTCTATCTATAGTTAGGTACAGTCAACAAAAGAGATAAGTATCGTCGGATATAATTGAGAAACCGATGGATGTTGCCGACTGAAATTAAATTTGATAAATGACCTGTTTGTTTTCTATTAATAAAATTAAATTTTATGCGAGAACATCCATCCGTTTCTTACTATACTTCAACTATATCCGACGATCCTGCATACTTATCTCTTTTGTTGACTGTACATACACAATACAATTTAAAATAAATAAGTTAAAAAGTTTTTAAGGATGTTTTATATTATTTGTGAATTTTGCACTGCACCTACTGGAGTATTATTACCTATTATCTCCTTTATTTCACTTTTAACGTGTCCAGAAGTAGGTACTGCTCTCTGAATCAAGCCCTTGATCCAGCTGCCCAACGAGAGCCGCCTTAGGTGTTGGTGGAGGCTCTTGGCTATTAGCCCATTGGCTGTCACGACTATCGGCACAATGATTGCTGAGTCAACATCCCACATGTCGACAACCTCGTGAGCCAAGTCAAGATACTTGATTTGTTTATCTTTCTCGGCTTTCATTATTATTGCTGCTGCTAGTTTTAAATGTAAGCTTTGAGTTTGAGATAGGCCTATCTCAAAAAAATAATTAATTAAATTAATAATTAATGTTATTTAGATAACATTAATTATTTTATCATTAAATTAAATAACACCAGCCCTATGCAAACTATAGCCACTTACGAAACTCAAAGGAAATGATAATCTAATATTTATCCTTACCTACCGGAGACGGCGCCCATACATTAATCCTTCCCGGATACCTACGTCGGCGTCGCCGTCGCCCATACATTTTCAGCCGTTCTGTTTCAAAACACTACGTAAAGAATGACAATTAAGATGTTGGTGTCACAGGTCGAAAGTCATAAGTGAAGTGTCGTTTGTGTTACACAGAACGTAGAAATAAGATGGTATGGCCGGATACGTAATAGTTGATAATTGAACATGGTCTAAATGGGCATACAGATATTATACTGGCTGACTTTTTTTATCGTCTGGACAAAAACGCAGGATATAGAAGGTGAACGGAGTAGAACTAAAAGCCTATGGCATAGAAAACTCTTTTTTTTTTCAAAATTAAACTATTATTTTTTACTTTCTTTCCTTTGATTGAAGTACTGTTGGCAACCCTAACTATTAATAATGTAGTCCTGGATTCGATCTCCAGTTTGGGAAAAGTGGTGACCAATGGCTGGTGGTTCCCATTAGGAAGTTCTTTTGTTCTTAGTAGCGGAATCTGGATTTGTGGCCATTGACAGCAATAGGCTAGCCCATTACTACATGAAAGGATTTATAAATTAATATAAGTGCTCCTAAACACGAGCGGCACGCGTCAACTGCAGCCGTCTACACTAGTCAACCACCGTCAAGGCGTCGGAGGCTGCCATCGACAACGTACCGCTCGTGAATTTGAGTACGGTGCTCACATACACGAGCGGCACGTGGTCAACGGCAGCCGTAGACATGTCGGCGACTGCAGTTGCATTTGCCGTCGAGCCCTGCAATTTTTTTTATTTTAAATAAATTAATGTAAAGTGCTGCTTGTGTGTATTCACACTAACTGATGATTGGCGAAATGTTCGTAAGACTACGTCTGCCACTTCTGTAGGAGTACCTATCTTATGTTAAGTAGTGTGGCTGGAACCTCGTGAAAAACTTTCGATCTACAACATTATCTCCCTTTCTTCCACGCTCATTAGAAATATGTCATAGCAGTCATCGCGAATGCCTTCGCAAATGCCGGCAGGTCAGCCATTGCTCACACGAGGTCAGGCGCTAGGAAATAGGGCACAGCTTTTTAAAACATGCTGAATGGTTTCGTCAATGTAAGGTTTGATTTGCATTTGAAAACACACCAGCACAATCATAGGAACATAGCTATACCCATCTATATAGCACAGTTGAATATAGGTAGGTACCTACTATACCTAAGTAAGTAGTTTTGAACCCTGGTCGTTACTTACTTTCAGCAGTCCAGAAGCGCTTGTCTAGTTATTGACACTACGTAGACATTATAGTCTCGTGTCAGACAGTTAAGGGGCTTACAGGATCTAAACACAAAAAACGCCAGTTTTAGAAACAATAAAAGTAACTAATTTGATACGATAGAAAAAAATCATGAAGATAGAAAAAAGTCAAGAAAAACTTTCTTTTTATAATAAAAACCATAATAATATACATACCATCATTCTGATTTTTTGTCAGATTATTCTACAAGCCATATACTAAAACACTAGTGTTTTAATTTTTTTTTGTCCAAACAATAGATTTTTTGTAAATATAAACCTAATAGCTTCATATTTTGCAATAAATTACCAGCGTTGTGTCATCACGCTTCTCTTTCTTTTCTATGCAGTCCGACAAAGACCGCGCTTTAGGTCATGTAGTCTTAAAGATGTAATGTAACGGTCTGGAAATGTTAAAATGTAGTGTCAGGTAAGTACTAAAAGATAGCTAAAACTGTATTGAGCACATTGCATTTCTGCTTAACGTCATTTTAAACCAAATTACTCTTGTATCGGTTATATTCTAGCATAGTGAGCCCAGTATTTCTTTCGATTTTATTGCCAAGATTTGATGTAGGTTATGCTTGGAACGACGCGACGCCATGTTGGTTTATATTGGCAAAAAGTTTTAGTTAAGTAGGCAGCATTGTTTAGTAGTTTATAACTTTGTTTATCTAACCTACCTACTCGATCCTCGTCTATGTCCATCAAGCTACTTCTATCTTTTAATTAGAAATGTCTATAATTAGACAAAAGGTAGGTATATTATTCGAGACTCCATAATAATTAATAATAATAATAATAGCCACCCCGACCGTTTTCGGTCACGGTGGCCAATCTCAATGGAGATTAGCCAAGGAGATATTATAGTGCACAAGTGTGTGTGCAAACACAGGTGCACTCTCTGTTCCTTTTACTCTCATAATCCGATGGGACGGCAATCCGACACGACCGGGGAGAGTTCAGGCGCAGAACCAAACGGCTTTACGTGCTTTCCGAGGCACGGGGGTATTAAACCGCCAACTTCCAAACTTCGGACTGTTACTAAGAAATTCCTAATGGAAAACCCAATAACACTTTGTCCGACCCCGGAATCGAACCCAGGACCCCACGCTCAGCAGTCGCGCTTGCAACCACGAGACCAACGGGGCAGTCCATAATATACCAGGCACACTGTAGCATAATCAACCTAGATAATGTTCCCACTGCTGGAACACATTACACAGGCCTCCTCTCTGTCACAGGGAGTGGGCCATAATTCACCACGCAGGCCCAGTGCGGGTTCGTAGATGTCTTTTAATTTTTGTTTCTAAGACATGCCGGTTTCCTCAAGATGCGTGGGTGTCTTCGCCGTTTTGAAAGTAGTGGTGACGAAATAATTTACACAAAGTAAAGCGCCTATCTAGGTTCGAATCAACGACCTACAACTCGTTAGGCTGGGAATCTGGGCACACTGTAGATGCATCGAAATGCATCGTAAAAACATCATTACAAAGTATTCAAATGAGTTCGGATTCAAAGAAGTTAGCAACATTGTTAGACAGTGTGCCGCGTTTTATAGAAATACTCAGAATTAATAATATTAACACAAAGGAGACTGTGCGGTGTTCTTTAGAAATTGTGGAGAAATTAACATTTGTTTCCTAGTAAGTTATTTGCATTTGACTGCGTTTTATACTTTGAAAACGGTGTTGAGGGGAGAAGATATTTTAGTTAGGTTTCTCTTCATTTATACCGCATAAGAAGATCTCATTTGCCTTGGCGAATGACAGCAAGACCGTCAGGACACCTTTGTAACATAACAAAAATGTCGTGACCGTCAAAATATTACACTATCCTACCTAGCTGTCATTCGACAAGTCATCATCTACCTAGCCTTTTCCCAACTATGTTAGGGTCGGCTTTCAGTCTAACCGGAGGCAGCTGAATACCAGTATTTTACATCGAGCGACTGCCTATCTGACCCTCACAACCCAGTGACAGGGTAATCAATCAATCAAATTCTTTATTTCAGGCCAAAGATCCACACGAAACGAATACGATACCCCTTGGTAAAACTGGTAATTAGAGTTTCGGGCTTCTGACCACCCGTAACGACTGTCAAAGATCCCCGAATGACAGCCGGGACCCACGGCTTAACGTGCTTTCCGCGGCACGGAGGGTCTTGGTATGTAAAGTTGGTCACCCATCGACGGACCTACCGCGGCAAACGTAGCTCAACCTGATCGATCGAACCGTGTAGCTGTTATTACTTAGCCACAAGTCAGTTCGCCACGTGTGCAGAGTATTACGAGCGATAAAGAACTTCGATCTAGTAGCTAGGTTTATGTAACAAGCAAGCGTATATTGCAAAATATCGATATAAATAAATATAATGAAAGAAAGCGCAGTCACACTAACACTAACGACCACCATCAAACTGTCTTCTCTACTCACCCCACAAGACATCTATCATTAAACACACAAGAAAAATAAACAACAACCAATTTGGCACCGGTTGGCAGCCGGTCTGTTTACCCATGTTACTCCGAACTGGCGACCTGATTTGTTAACAGCCATCGATCTAGCAAAAAAAAAACTAAACTAATAAAAACATTGGCTGTGTCCCTTTGGTCACGTAAGCATTTTGAAAGAGATGCTTTAAACTTTTTAAAATAAACTAAGTGCAGTTCACTATAGGAAAAGTGGAAAACTTTTATAATAGCTTGAGTGTTTGAAGGAGAACATCTTGAGGAAATACCTTGACTTAAAAAAGGTGGCATGCCCAAAAGAGTTTAAAGCCACAACACGTGTTGTTGTTACTAACAACACTTTTAGATCATTTCATCACCAACGCTAAAGCATTCACGTGATCCTTTCGTTGTATTATAAAAGCTTTTGCAGCACAAGTATTTAATAAGCTATCAGAATGCTTTCAAAAGATTCCACAAATTCAAACATTGCGTTCTATGATGGCATTGCAAGAGCAACGCATTCCAGAAAGTTACAATTGGTAAATACTAAAATATTAGTTTTTAGTATATTCGTGTATTTATATAGGTACGTTTATTTGTGCTTATATTTATATATAATTAGATATATACATTGTAGTTATAGTTTTAATAGGTTTTTGCGTCCCTATAAATTTAAAAATATTTATTCCTAAATTTTTAACATTAGCACCTACCACTGTTTGTCTCTGCATCACAGGTTGACTGGTAGAAAATTAATTCCGCCTGTGTACATTTGTGTGCTTAAAGTATTAAATAAATAAATGAATACAAACAATATTTTTTCTTAAACGAGCTTGAATATTGAGACCTCCAAACTCGCAGTGAACAAAGTAAAACAATCAAATCTCCTCCATTTTCGATATAAAACAACGCCTGAGGAGCAACGTATGAGGCCCTAGGTTCAATTCTCGCCGGGTCCTGGTTGCCAGGATCAGGCGAGACCTGTCTCTGCCGGCAGTAGTGACGGCTATGCTGGCAGAGACAGAGAATTGGAAGGTAGTAGCCTCCTTCTGTGAGACCGTGATGGCCAAGAAGGAGGCCGCCGAGCGGGATCGGGAGAGGGCTGATCCTGCTCGGAGAAGGAGGCGTCGGGGTGGCAACCGCCTTGGCGCCTAATACGCCGAAACCCGCTTACCAAGCAAGGTAGGTGGACCTTTGGGGTCGCGGGCGCACAGAGTGGGGACTCTGTCCGCCCACCAAGTGACCCCAGGGAAGACGGTGGCACAGTGATCACGTGCTGCCGTGCATAGCTAGGCTCAGGGGAGGCCCCTTTAGTCTCCCCATGGATGTGCCTTTCAGGCGTTGCACGGGGGGGTCCTGGAATTGGTCTTTTAAGAGGAACCGGGACCACCCCTATGTGCTGATGGTGATCACCGGGGTGGTTTTAGTGAGGTAAAAATCCCACACTCCCGACCTCCCTCCCCGGAGGTCTGGGTGCCTATTGAAGGTTTCCAACCGACAAAAAAAAAAAAAGGTTCAATTCTCGTACGTATTCCCAGGTCGGGGTAAGTGATAATAAGCTAATACATATAAAACTATGACTATAGACGTAATGTTGTCGGCGTCGTGTTTCGCTGCGAGGCCGAGGTTTCCTCGGAAATGTCGATACACGACACCTTTCGGCCAAAAGTTCTCTTTCAGACAGGTCTGTAGATGTTGGGTTGGAACTCATACCACGAATGACTCCACCACCACCCACCCTATGTACACCTCCACCCAACCCTTAGGAGAATAGTGGCGTGGTGTTATGTGCCTGTTGTGCTGTGGAACAGTAACTGCAGGCTTATTGCGTAACACGCTGTAGGTATGGCTTTCATTTTGACAGTTTAACAACATTCATTGGGTTATTTACGTTGTTGAGCAGACAATTTTTTCGAACATATCAAGCGATGGTATAGCAATATACTTAAAAATTATTCACATTGCGATTGATAGTGTGTTTACGAATTTAGGGTGCAGGCTGTTGTAAATGTTGTAATGCCTCTCCAAATTCAATTTCCCAACCAAATTGTTAGTTGTTAGTCTATAAAGTTAATAGCTTTATAGAGTAACCCTAGGTGGTCTGAGACACGTGTCTATTACTTAGACGCTAATGAGTTCAGCGAGGTCCAATCAGATCGGAATGCCACAATTTAGTCAGTCTACTGTTTCGGGTCGAGGTTACTCTGGGAGTGTTACAATCTAAATAATATGTTGTGTTAGAGCTTGTGTGCTTTTGTTTTGATTAAAATTACGATTTAGATTTTTTCTGTTTGTTAGCGATAACTTAGAAAGCCAAAGGTGATGATGACAGTAATAAGAAGGGTGGTCCAAAGGGCAATACTAGTTTATAACAATGAGTTGAAGAGTTGGTTGATTCGTTGGAGGTGGTTGTAGTTGAGTTGTTATTGGTGAGGTGTAGGGCCCAGCTCAGATCAATTACAGTAATAATTAGTTGTTATCATTAGAAATGTAAGACCATCGTTTTCTCAGACAAAAGGTTAAAAGCTCCAACAGAAACTAAGATCAAAACATTGTTAGACAATTAATATTTCGAAGAAACTTCTATAATTGCATGGATATAGATGGAGATGCTTAGGGAGGTACAGTCAACAGCAAAAGTAGATGATCAAAATCAGAAATTCAATATTAATGAACGGAATTCGCGTCAGAACTGTGTGGCATCGAAGTGATTCAAAAGTATTCTACGTAGTAAGTATTCTAAGCAGTAGTACTTCGACGCCACACAGTTCTGACGCGAATTCCGTTCATTAATATTGAATTTCTGACTTTGATCATCTACTTTGGCTGTTGACTGTACTACTCAAATTGCCCAAATTTATTTTTATTTTATTTATTTACTTATCTATAAAAATAAAAAGAAAAGTCCTGACTGACTGATTATAATAATAATAATAATAATAATATCGTTTATTTATAAAAATGGTGCAGATTTACAAAAACTTATCTTAAAAATTATAAAGAACACAGTTGCTCATTTGCCTGAACTAGGTAGGACCTGTGTTTCAGGCTAGAAAGGTGCTTAGAAATTTAAAAATATATAATTAACAACTGAGAAAACTAATTATAAACTAACATTAACTTAAAAGACTAACATGTTTTATTTACAGACAACGAGTAATTCCTCAGTCTCACTGTATGATATGCTAAGTAAAAATTGCAGAATAACCTTTTTACAGTCGTAATTATTTAATTTATAGATACTTAATTTCTTATTTAATTTATTGTATAGAAATGGGCCTAAAAATGTATAAAATCTGTTTACAAAGACATATTTAGAAGATGCATTTGACTCGCATACAATATCCTTTCGTCTCTTATTAGTACTTTCAATGTTATAGGAGAGCATGGTGTGCTGTTTTAATACCAAGTGCGTTATGAAAAGCTGGCGAACTGTCAGCACGTTACAGGATTTGTATAGCAGATCTGTAGGATAGAGAAAGGGATGGAAGTTTGCTACTTTTAAAATTGCTCTCTGTGCTCTTTCAAGAGGCAGTAAGTAAGTTTTAGGTGCTCCACCCCATGAAGTAATACAGTACTGTATTACAGATTGACCTAGGGCCAAGTAAACTTGTGACACCAATTTTTTATCTGCAATTGCTCGCAATTTTTTAAAAACAAAAATTAACCTGCGCACTCTTGTAACCAAACTGTCAATATGTGGTCTAAAAGAGAGCACCTCGTCTATTTGAACCCCTAGATATTTTATGTTACATGTTTTAAGGATAAAAGGACACTTACATATGCTGACTGAGCGGAGTCCGCAATGATGGGCATACAGATGAGAGTTAGTAATATTTAAATGCGGTTTGCGGATGGAGAAGTGAATATATTTTGTCTTGTCGGCATTTAATGTTAGTAAGTTGCTTTGAAGCCAGTTAGACACAGTATTGAAACCTTTTTGGGCATATTCGTACAATTCGGTATTTGTTTTAGCGGTGAATATTAACGCCGTGTCATCTGCATACGATATAATTTTGCCTTGATTAATATTTAAACTACACAAATCGTTAATATAAATCAGGAAAAGGGTGGGGCCCAAAATACTTCCCTGGGGAACACCAAAACCTGTGTTTTTTTGCTCGTCGCTACTAATATTGTCAATTTTAACACATTGATAACGATCGTCTAAGTAGTCAGCAAAAAGTTTCAGCGGCGTTCCCCTTATTCCTAAGGCCTCTAATTTGTACAAAAGCGTCGAAACGGAGACTGTATCAAAAGCCTTCGCCAGATCAAGGAAGATCCCCAGGGTTTGGTTTCCTTTACCAAGTTCTTCTGAGACATAATCTGTTAGACTGTGCACTGCATCGGCTGTGGATAATTTGGCTCTAAAACCAAATTGTGCAGATGATAAGAGTTCATTTTTCTCTAGATAGTTAACTAGTCTACTGTTTATAATTTTTTCTAGTATTTTAGATATTGAGGGGAGTAGTGATATTGGCCGATAATTGTTTACTAGGTCTTTGTTTCCGGATTTGAAGATAGGGATTACAATTGCTTTTTTTAGACATTTAGGGAAAATGCCTTCAGAAAAACACATACGAAAAATATGTGTTAAGGGAGGTACAAGGATATGCTTAAAGTGTTTGAGGGTCTTATTGCTAATGTTATCCCATCCAACAGCACAGTCATCTTTCAGTCCACAGATTATTCGGGTAATTTCGTCTTCGTCGGTGTCTAGCAAGGCAAAAGATTTTAGGGTACCTCTATTTCCACACTTTTGGGAAGAAGGTTGAGCACAGTCAGGTTTTGGAATCTGCTCAGCAAGAGTTTTCCCAACATTTACGAAAAAATTATTCACTTCGTTGGCTGACAGGATAGGTGAAGGATTAGAAAGCAGTAAACTTGAATTTGATTCGCGCTGTTTTGACATATAGGTGACGTTTTTGATATGTTTCCAAAGTTGCTTGCTATTGTTTCCCGCTCTATTTAATTCATTTTTATCGTAATTTCTCTTTAAGTTCTTTAGGAGCTTGTTACAAAAATTCCTGTATCTGGTATAGGTGACTTTAGTAACGAGATTTTCTGGGTCCCTCCTATATCTTAGATGAAGTTTGTCTCTCTGTCTTATGCACCGAATTAGGCCAGGAGTAATCCAAGGTTTAATATTATAATTTTTCTTGTTTACTGTAATAACGGTGGTGTTGTGTAATATAGCTGATTGAACATGTTTTATTAAGTACGATAAAGCAAAATTAGCGTCATGTGTATTGAAAACTGGGCTAAAATCAATGTTGCATAAATCATATTCAAGTTTGTTTGTGTTTAGTTGCGTTTTTGTCTGCGGGCGATTTTGCTTAGGCAGCGTTAAGTTAAGGGTCAGTAAAACTGCGTGATGGTCGGTAATTGTGGAGTTAGTAACAAGCGTAATAAACGAAAAATTGGATTTAATTATCATATGATCGAGGCAGGAACCGCTTTGATGAGTAGGCAGTGTATGTGCGGACAGAAAACCGTGGAATGAGCAGATATTAAGGTAGTCTTGAATCCCTGCATTGGAGTTATCCGAGTTAATGTTTATATTTATATCACCTGTTAGTATAACATTCTTAAAAGTGGATACTGCTTGAAAAATTTGGTTTAAGGAAGCATGAAAAGCATCTAAGTTTCTAGCAGAGGGGGATCTATATATAGCAATTATTGCTGCGGTTGTACCAATTTTGATAATCAAGCAATTACTCTTACAGTCGTGTAGATTGGGTTCCTCGACTGTGACCATTAAAGAGTCTTTTGAATAGACAACCACACCATCATTTTGATTGTTATTGATTCTGGTAAAAGATACGTTGTACCCTGGTATTACTGGGAGGTTGTCCTGCCGATTAGATAACCAGCACTCGGTTAGTATTATTAAATCACAATTAAAATTAAGTCTACGAAGAAAAATGTTAAAGCTATCCATGTTCTTATAGATACTACGAATATTTTGGGTTAATATGGTTAGTGACTTTTGATACACGGAAAGATATTGTCTGCAGTCCTCAACCTTACATGACTTTGAAACAGTTTGAAAACTATTATCTATGTCCGTAATTAAGGTACTATCCATAGTATATTAAAAATAAAAATAAAAAGTAGTCTAAAATAAAAACAGATATGTGGCGCTCTTAGGCGCCTTCATAGTCGATTGAGTTGATGTACCTGTTTTCGGCAGACTTTTTAGCTGGACAATCCAGATCTCCCGTTTTGTGGCTCGCTGGTTTTTTGAAGCGCAGACATGTTGCACATTTCGGCGCTTCTGCTCTCTTTGTGCAGTCTTGAATGGTGTGCCCTTCTTCACCGCAATGACCACACGTAGGGGCAGTGGCTTTGCAGAACTTGGCTGCGTGGCCGTACTGCTGGCACTTATAACATCTGGTTACCAGAGTGAAGTCACGTACTGGACAGGACGTCCAATTAATAAATAATCGTTCCTGGGTGATCATGACCTTCCTAATGACGGCTGGAACTTCTAGTATATAATTGCAGTTTTCAGTATCTTTTCTCCCAGATTTGTGGCTTAGTTTGATTGAGGTCATAAAAGTATCTCGGGACATAGTAGGCAGTTTGTCAGCTAAATTTTGATCATAAAGACATTTAAAGACCTCATTTTCCGTCATAGATGTGGGCACTCCAATTACTACAATGCGAGGTTTGCGCTTTCGGGGTTCGTCGACGGTAAGCTCTGACGAAGCAGTTTGGACTGTTTGCTTGAGCTTGTCCAGGTCATCTTTAGTCTCCGTGCTGATTATGAGACCACCTTTTCCGATTTTGCGTACGCCTCGTACTTTCAGCTTCATTTCACCTGGGCATATTATGTTTTGGACCATGTTCCTGGTTTCGTCACTGGTCTTTGAGTTGTCACATGGAAAAATTGCCACGGAGCTCAGTTGGTTTGGGCGAACAAAATTGTTGGATCCCTTCTTCACCATATCGGCAAAAGACGTATCACTCCTCCCTGCTCCTTGCTTCGTACAGGACTCCTGAATGGTGCGGTTCATCTCAGTAAGACAGTCCGCTAGGTCTCGAGCTTCAGTCATGCTTTTAAGAGAGGTATGCGTTTGTATGGCACTTGATTTCAACGACTGGTAACGCACGGCCATTTGAGAAACTCCGTATCCAACTTTTCGGCAAAGATTGCTGATTCTTAACTTCTGGTCCGAATTGAGTTTTCCTTCATTAGCAGTGGCACAGACTTCATTCAAGCATTGTTCAATGGACCCCAACCAGTTCTGGATTTCCGGAGTGGGGATAGGTTCAGCTGGGTCCACAGCCACTTCTTGGTTCTGCTTAGGTTGTTGAGGTGATCTTGGTGTTGGTGTCGATGGGGGACTGCGCGGAGTCAACCCGCTCCGAGGAAAGGGGCTGCCGTCCATATTTCAGATTATAAAAATTGTATATTATTAGAATCTATTCAGATCATCTTTAACATCATTTGATGTATAAAACACGCTAGTACACTATAAAACTGGGTCAGTATTTATGCAAACTGTGTTAATTTATTTATTTTTATAATGCATTGATGTGCACGTCTGTATGCGTTGACCGATCAAGCGTATGGTTGACTGACTCATCAACGCCCAGCCCAAACCCTTGGACCTACAAAGCTGAAATTTTGCTCAGAGGTTCCCTTTATAATGTAGACAAGGAATAAGGAAGGATTTTTCGAAATTCAACCCCTAAGGGGAAGAGGGTGAAATTTCACGCGGACGAAGTCGCGGGCTGAAGCTAGTAGTTCATTAACCGGTTGAATGTCGTAATTACAGAAACAATTAAAAAGCCATTGTGTCTCGCGTGGATTTACGTTCCGACATACTACGGGTTAAAACGGTAAAAGAGACAATAATGTCTAGCCTTTTCCCAACTACGTTGGGGTCGGCTTCCAGTCTAACCGGATGCAGCGGAATACCAATATTTTACATGGAGCGACTGCCTGTCTGACCTCCACAGCCCAGTTACTGGGTAATACGATACCCCTTCGTAAGACTGGTTGTCAGACTTTCGGGCTTCTGACTGTAACAACTGTCAAAGATCCAGGAATAACAGCCGGGACCAACGGATTAACGTGCTTTCCGAGGCACGGAGGGGTCACAGTATATAAAGATGGTCACCCATCCACAGACCAACCGCGGCAAGCGTAGTTTAACCTGATCAATCGACCTGTACGGCTGTTATTATTAGCCACGGGTCCCTCAAATTCTCGTCTCTAACGTACCCTACAACAATATTGCCAGCAAATGCCTACTCTCATTCGCAGATAACTGCAAATATCCTCACACACCCATGAATGAGAACATCTTCATTACCATGTGTAATTGTAAAACATTCACCCATTCACTCAGGTACAAATTTAAATAGATTCATGTCTGTACAAACAACGACCCATGAATGACAATCGTCTATAGTGCTCGGCAGTCACGTGGACACCACATGGTAAAGGTCGACACCCTTTGGACCACCCTTCTTTTTACCGTCATCATCACCTTTGGCTTCATTAAAATAAGATCCAGGATTGCTTATTTTGGCAGCAGGAGTTTTGGTCAATATAGGCCTGAAAACCAACATCAATTTACAGTATTCAAGACTCTTATAACCAAAGTAATAGACGATGTTTTTGTTTGTGTTGTGAGTCAGGTTGTGTGGGTTTTCGTGGGAGACAGGACAACTTCGGGACAATAGGAATATTATAATAAACCGGCGTTAAGTTTGTATTAATTACTATGGTAAGTTCAGCCGTGTTCACGCGGGCCGCATTCCTGACCTTAAAGTGTAGGTCTTGGCCAAACACGACCCTTTGTTAGGGCGGGAGTTATGCTAATGTGTGGCACTGTTGTTGTTAGTAATTATAAGGGCATTACTGTGTCTGCCATGTGGTTATGAAAGCGCTTGGCTTTCTCCTGGCGGTGGTTTTAAAGGCTTCTGAGAGGAAGTTATGTCTAAAGTCGTTACTTTAAACATAACTTTCTTAGGTGATCACATTTTGATTTGTGACTACTTTAGAACTGCTTTTATTACCAACTAGCTTACGGACGCAGCTTCGCTCGCGGTATGTCGTTAAAAAGCCTATGTCATTCCCCAGGGTTTAAAGTGTTACCTTACCAAATCTCATCAAAATCGGTCCAGCCGTTTCGGAGATTAGCCGGAACATCCAGAAAAAAATTAAAAAAAATGTTTTTTTGTTGTACGTACCGTATACATTCATATGTATTTAGTAAGAAGCTGTTAGTGTGACATTACAAATTATATTTATATAAAATATGTATAATTATATTATATTTTTTATAATTATATTTATTTGTAAGTAAGTATAGATTTAACTGGATTGTATATTAGAATAAGAGCTGCATCCCTTTATTCTTGCTACTCTGTAATTATCTCTTACAAACACGTCAGTAAACCTGCATCATACCACTGCTGGTCAAAAGCGTTCTTCCCCATAACTTCCAGTTATTCCCTCTCAATGCTATATCCAGGACGAGAAATCAAACTCCAGGTGATGTTAAAATAAAACACTATGTAATAATAATTTCTAAAACTTTCTACATGTTTATATTTAGTTCTTGGCCTTCGCATCAGGCGGAGGGAGGTGCAGCTTCCCCGCCAGCTCCTGGGGCACATCCAGGTAGGTCCTCTCCAAGCCTACCGTCAGGATCAGGGCCCGGAGACGGTCTACCTCCACGTGGTCTCCCTCACTGGACCAGACTGTCATGGTGGAGTTGAGAGAGGAAGTTTCTCGAAGGAGGTCCAGGATTACTGGCTGGCTGTTGGCTGCGAGACCAGCACGGACCTGTGACATGGGGGATATATAAGAAACTTTTATCTTTATTTTTAAACCTTGGCTCTGTATGATTCTTCACCCTAATTGCGTAAGACACTATCAATATCAATTTAAATAATTTTGAAGGAATCGCGAAAAAAAAATCAGCTGTTCCCTACATTTATGTTCGTATAACTCGTCAAAATGTAGGGAACAGATGTTTTTTTTTTCGCGTTTTCAGGTTTGTTCCCATAATAAATTTGTTTATAATGATGAGTACAATGACCTCTTAAGAGGTTGTTAATGTTTTACCAATAACCCTGTATAGTTGATTTTCGATTTTCAGGGACTTTTTGATACTTACTTCAGTTGCGAGTATTTTTGGTAGGCGGGAGTGTGGATCTTATTCTCATTGAACATTTTAAGCATGCTTGTCTGCTCTTACGCCTTAGTTGCTTGTTTTCCTTCATCAAAACGGGTGATATTGTTCACTTCAGAAATAAATATCTGTTTAAAAGTATCTAAGTATATATCACTGCAGGCCTTGCTTAAGTGAAAGTGAAGTGAGTTATGAAGTTTCATTAAAATCGGTTCATTCATTTCGAAAACAAGGGCTTGAAATGAAATGAAATGTATGAAATGCCGTACGTCGTAAATGCTCTTAAGCAGTTCATTATTCACGTCGTGCATTAATAGACTACAAGTCACACGTACCGTATTCTATTTTATAGCTCGTGTGATTTATAGCCGCACTTAAATTACACTTTTCCGTTTTAAAATAGACTCCTTATGTCACAGAAAAGCGAAAGTTAGTGCAGGTTTAGATCACACAGTGCCATAAAAGATTTCAATCAATACTTACAGGGAAAGTAACAGTCTGATTAATATGATTCTCATTGATAATCCTCAGCATGGTGCCGATCTGTTCGCTGGTGTACTCTCCCTCAGTGATGTTCCCTCCGTAGCTGGTGGTCCACCCGACGGAGAGGACTGCGCAGTTGTGCTTGGAGCCCAGCTTCAGGAACTTGGCGGGGTCTACCGGCTTTGTGGTGGCGTCTACTGGGCCGGGGAGGATGTCTGCGTTCAGCCATACTGGGAGAGCCTGAGGTAGAAATTATAAATTTATTAAGAAAGTAGATTGAAAAAAAAAACTTTTGTCGCATCGATATCTGTGGTTGCACCCAATTATCTAGTTGGTAGTGAATTGAGGAGCCACCTTAAACGTCCTGTAACTTTTTAAGGGTTTTACTACAAATTCTAGGATCGAGCCTACAAAATTGGCTAATTCACTGCTAAATATTGGTAGTACCCGCGTTTAAATATAAGACATAGCTCCTCTACCCATACGAACACAAAGTATCTGAAAATCTCAATGTTCCATGTCCTTTAATTGCATCTGAAATTATTAACCTTCAAACCAAACCGAAATGTTATCAAAACCCCGATCTCTGTCCAAGTTCACGACCAATGTACTCGAGACAAATTCACGCTAACAGACGAACAGACAGACGCACAGTCGGACGCAGGAGACGATTACACACGATAATGATACGCGGAAGACGGTGCACATGTGCGTATGCGCAGTGGCCAGCGTCCTGTCAGGGGCAGCGGTGCGATGGCGACGGAATTTTTAATGGCCATGTACCTACCTACGTAGTTTTTGACTTATAGAAAGTTGTTCCGGTCCTAAGTATTTATGCATGTGACCCATGACATACTTAGGACAAATTCATAATATTATTAGGGCATTTTTTTTAATACTATGTAATGTTTGTTATAGTTACGTAGCTTTTTTTTTGTTTGTTTACGAAAAGTTGGTGTATATAGTGATGTCTCGACCCTGAATAATTTTGACTCCGATTTAAGATATTAGCCGGTAATGTATACACACCTAAGCAGGTTATTAATCATACTCATACCTACTTATAATAAACCTTCTGTCCGCGATTCCCAACTGCGTGAAAGTCAACTATACTGGTAAAAAGTATCCTATGGCACTCGACAATAGTGTTGCTTTCTCTCCAGACACTACTTACACTTCGACTTCCAGAGATTACCTCTTACTAATAAATAAAATTTTGTATGGAGGTAGCTGACACCGTGGATCCATATACAGTTTTTATCCCGATATTCCCACGGGATCGACATTTAGGTACGCGGGTCAAACCCTCCCATCCCTCCATCGCTTATCATCTCCCCTACACCATCCCCACAGTATCATGACCGTGAATCATTCCTTTACGATGAAGACATTTCTCTAATTACGACCAATTGCATTTAATTACCAACTATAGAATATCAACCGCGGTTCAAACCGTTGACATAATCTTTATAATTGGAACTAAATTACTTCTGGTTAACGTAACGCTACGGAGGACCCTTCTGGGAATTTGACCTTAACCGCATTTTTGAGGATTGAAATGTGATGTCTCTCGCCTAAATATAATGGTGTCCTTTTGTATGATTTAGAAGTGATTATTATAATAGATGGGGTCTCTAAATCCCGGGAAGTTCCAGTAGGTACCCCATTTATCATTTACCAGTGTTATTGTGTTTTTTCATTAGGAAATTCTCAGTATCAACTCGGAGTCTGGATTGGTGCCCGATTAGCCGATTCCTTTAATTTATGGACTGTTATACAGTGTGAGTCTTCATAATGTGCACATATCGAAATGAGGGAAACTAAGCTTAATTATAACTCGTTGCTTCATTTGAAGATATGATTATAACAATGTAGTTTCCCTACTTACTTGGTAACTTCGCACATATTTTAAAGATTTTTTAAAACTATTAGGTGACGTAATTCCGGTCTGACTGCACCTCGGTTGACACTTTGACGTGTAGCTCATTCCTTTTTCGTGCGCGGTAGCTATCGCACGCGCCCTTAAGCATCATGCCAAAAAGAAGCGCGCAATCAAAAATTGATCACTACGCTAGGAAAATTAGAAAAATTGAAGAAAAACAAAGACCGTTACAATCGTCATCGGATGATGAAGGTAAGCAAAGTATACTTTATTCTTTGGTGATCTAGAAGTGAATAGTGAAAAATATCAGTTTTGTAAATGCTCTGGGATTGACTGCGAGTCAATAACTTTGACATTGTTCAAAACTAAATTATAAAAGTTAAACTTTAATATTGCATCGGGATTGACTGCGAGTCTTTAACGATGACAAACAAGCACAGAAAATACGTACAATCTAAAACAGATGTAACGTTAACGTGCAAAATCAATTAAGAAATTTTATTCTTTAATATTGCATCGGGATTGACTGCGAGTCTTTAACGATGACAAACAAGCACAGAAAATACGTACAATCTAAAACAGATGTAACGTTAACGTGCAAAATCAATTAAGAAATTTTATTCTTTAATATTGCATCGGGATTGACTGCGAGTCTTTAACGATGACAAACAAGCACAGAAAATACGTACAATCTAAAACAGATGTAACGTTAACGTGCAAAATCAATTAAGAAATTTTATTCTTTAATATTGCATCGGGATTGACTGCGAGTCTTTAACGATGACAAACAAGCACAGAAAATACGTACAATCTAAAACAGATGTAACGTTAACGTGCAAAATCAATTAAGAAATTTTATTCTTTAATATTGCATCGGGATTGACTGCGAGTCTTTAACGATGACAAACAAGCACAGAAAATACGTACAATCTAAAACAGATGTAACGTTAACGTGCAAAATCAATTAAGAAATTTTATTCTTTAATATTGCATCGGGATTGACTGCGAGTCTTTAACGATGACAAACAAGCACAGAAAATACGTACAATCTAAAACAGATGTAACGTTAACGTGCAAAATCAATTAAGAAATTTTATTTCTTACACTACCCTCAGAATTGTTATCTTCACAACCTTAATTACAAATTGTAATTTTAGGTAGCGAAGATCCTGATGTGGTCCCAGGCAATGATAATGAAGCTATTATGGAGCCAATACCCGTGCCAACCGACGTACCACAAGACGTGGAATCGGAATCTGGCGACATTCCTAACCAACACTATGCCCAGGCGGAACCCTGTCCCCCTGAGGCAACTACTGGTAGCATGGAACCTGAGTTAGACCCGAACGGGATAAATCACTGTTTGGCTCGTTCTTATCAGAAAAAATTAAAGCCGCCAAGGCCATTGAAAAGCAAGGCCTTTCCATAAAAAAGACCGCAAAGTTTCAAAATCGCCTCAACTTCCTAATACCCGCCAGTCCTACCCGGGAAACTGGAACCTGCCTCCTCGATACCCAGCGAACAGGGGGGGGGGGGGGCGAGGTGCATACAGGAGGCCGATGACGACGGCGGGGAATCGCTGTCCGTACACGATGTCAGCACAGCCGCCACAACGCCCGGCCTCGCAGGACAAACCTCGGGCTCCCGCTCAGCGTCACCGTTAACGCAGGTACATGCGGTTAGACTTACCCAATTTTATGACCGATGGCTAAAAATAACAATGTTGTTCTTGATTGGTTAAAAAATGGTTATCCAATACCCTTTCATACACATGTACGACAATCAATAATACCTAAAAACAACCTATCAAATACTGAGAAATCAGATATGATGAAAGCCGTTATGAAACTCAAATCTTTAGGGGCTATCTCAGAGTGCAATGTGACTAAAGATCAATTTATTTCTAAAATATTCCTCACATTAAAACCTAACGGCGATAAACGCTTTATATTAAACCTAAAAACATTTTAAAAATGGAGGATTACCGAACAGCATGCAAATTGATACCACGCGATGGATACCTTGCTACCATCGACTTAAAAGAGGCGTATTTCCTCTTAGGCATTAGGCATTCCGACCGTAAATATTTATCAATTTCAGCCCAATAATTCGCTAAGAACATATGGCTTTAATTGCATGCCGTTGGCGTTTGGCTTATCCGTTGCCCCACGGGTATTCACTAAGGTTATGAAGGAAGTCATAACTTACCTCAGACATCACGGTTTTCAGTCAGTTTGTTATTTAGATGACATTTTATGCATTGGAAATACTTACGAGAATGGTCATAATAACGTAAATGAAACTTTGAAACTACTCGAGTTTCTAGGATAATTGACAACAAAGTCAATTACGATAAAAGTATGTTAAAACCGCGACAATTCTGCAAGTACTTAGGATTTTGTTACGATACCAGGTATCTCAGTACCTATACAATTGCCAGCCGATAAGCGACGTAACATCATCGAATTAGTAACAAAATTCACTAAATTACAGCCATGTTCCATCCGCGAATTAGCTCGCTTTATCGGTATTCTAGTCGCCACTAGCCCAGCCCTTAAATACGCTTGGGTATACATTAAGATTTTAGAACGCCAGAAGTTTCTAGCGTTACTTAAGCATAATAATAATTACGAAGCTAAAATTAACCTACCTAATATTATATTAGAGGATCTGAACTGGTGGCTACACGCAACCTTATGCGACAGCCAAATTTTGACATCGAAATCTATACCGACGCGTCGATGTCAGGCTGGGGTTCTGTTTGCAACAACGCTCAAGTACATGGCAAATGGAAGTCTTCAGAAAATTATTGTCATATCAATTACTTAGAGCTGATGGCAGCCTTTCTAGGTTTGAAATCCTCCGCCAGTGATGCAACCAATAAATAAATAAAATAAACAATATTACTGCGCATGGACAACACCACTGCGATCAGTTATGTAAATCGTATGGGGGTATTCAATACCCCCACTTAAACGACTTGGCTAGGTCCCTTTGGAAATGTTGTGAACAGCGCAACCTATAGGTCATATACCTATCATACGTAAATTCCAAAGAAAACCGGGCAGACGCCGCGTCTAGAGTAGTCAATCCGGATACTGAATGGTCACTTTCCGATGAAGCATTCCAAGACATTATAAAATATTTTGGTCAACCTGAAATAGACTTATTCGCGTCCCGCGATAATGCGAAGTGTACCACATTCATCTCATGGAAACAAGACCCTGACGCAGCATCCGTAGACGCATTTACGATGGACTGGCAGAGCCATTTCTTCTACGCTTTTCCACCATTTTCCCTGGTATTAAAATGCCTTAGAAAAATTATTGATGACAAATGCACATGGCTTACTAGTTTATCCCAACTGGCCATCACAGCCATGGTTCCCACTATTGCAAAGCCTTATAGTTTCCGACGTTGTTTATAAATTAAGACCCATAAAACCCAAGTACTCCACCGCCTGGAATCCCCAATTGGTTTTAAACCATGTCTCAACATGGTTCCCTAATAGTGAGTTCTAACAAAAAAAAAAAAAAAAACTGGTGATCCTACTTGCAATTTGTACAGCTCACAGGGTACAAACGCTGTCTTTAATTAAACTCGAGAACATACTTTTCTCTGATAGCGGCATAAAGATCGTCATAACAGACATCATAAAGACATCCGCACCCGGCAGAGACCAGCCAATATTGTTCTTGCCATACTTCAGGAAAATTACGCGTATATGTCCAGCTACGGTGCTCTCAGGTTATATTTCTATAACTAAAAACATAAGACCTGAGAGTACAAACAATCTGTTGTTGACGTACAAACGGCCACAAAAACCCACTACCACGCAAACCATCAGTAGATGGATCAAACAAGTCTTGTCAGAAAGCGGCATTGATACCAGTGTATTCGCCGCGCACAGTACACGGCTCGCGTCAACCTCGGCCGCAAGCTTAACCAGGAGTTAATATAGAAACCATTCGCAAAAGCGCAGGGTGGACTATTAGTTCATCTAATTCATTTGCTCGTTTTTTATAATAGGTGCGTTATAAACGAAGGCGAATTTGCCAAATCTGTTTGCTTACGATTAGACATACAGACTGATTATTAATTCCTATTAACTATAGGTACCTATTATAAGATTATATTACACTACAGAAATGTTTATTTATGTTATGTTCATGTGATCGATAAGATCTTTATGTTTAGCTCGTTGAAGTTAATTCGAAATAAGTAAATATAAATGTAACGTACCATTACGGAAACATAAGTATAACTATAAGGCTGATTTGTCTATAGGTAAATAAAACCATAATGTTTAAAACCTTATTGTTTTCCATTTCAAAACTTTCTGACTCTTAACATCTACATTGTTATAATCATATCTGAAAAATGAAGCAACGAGTTATAATATATGATCAAACGAACTTCCAAGTGAAGTTCGATCATTATTATGATGAGTTGCTTCATTTGAAGATAATATGATCACCCTCCCTCCCTGACGCTTGAAGATTCCCAGATATAGAGAAAGTTTTATATCATACTCATGACTCTAAAAAATGAGCTACACGTCAAAGTGTCAACCGAGGTGCAGTCAGACCGGAATTACGTCACCTAATAGTTTTAAAAAATCTTTAAAATATGTGCGAAGTTACCAAGTAAGTAGGGAAACTACATTGTTATAATCATATCTTCAAATGAAGCAACTCATCATAATAATGATCGAACTTCACTTGGAAGTTCGTTTGATCATATATTTTATCGACGACGGAAAAAAAAAAAAAAAAAAACTAAAAAAAAAAAATTGTACTTAGAATTTTTATTAAAATTCTTGTTCGCTGCTTTGACTCCTGTGTAAATAATCGCCCTCAATTAGTTATTATATCAGATTTTTGTTAGAAAAAAACCATAATTCTCAATTGAGAATTATGGTGGGTCTAATATATAAACTATTAGCAAAAAAAAAAAAAAAGTTTAAGGGTTAAAAAGGGAGGTAAATGAGAGGGTTTATTAAATATAGTAAAGGGTTACAGAGTGTTAAAGAGGACTCAAGAGGGTCAAAGTGTAAAAGAGGTAAAAAGAGACAAATAGGGAAGAGGGACGAAGAGATAAAAACAAAATAAGAGGATTAAAAATTCAAGAGGAGGACACAGAGGGTCTAATTATTTCTGTGTCAAAGTACAACAGTGTTCAAGAGAGTAAATTAGTTATAAGAAGGAGGACAAGTAAGTAATAGAAAGAGTAAGATCACTTCTTAAAGAAATTAAAAAGTTATAGCGAGGTTAAAGAGAGGATAATTTAAACTTAGTAAAGAGGGAGTTTAATCCTATCTAGGACCTAATTAGAACTAAAAGTTGGGCGCCAAACTAAATGGCACATTAAAGATTTTAAAATATAATTTATATAATTATGTAAATAAATTCATCCTTCGTATTTCACTCATGATTCATATCTTTCTTCTTTCTTTCTTCTAACTAAAGAGTTCTCTTCGGCCTATTAAAACTCTATTTAGTTTTTTTTTATTTATTTTCTATTTAGATTAATTCAATTAGTTTTTAAACCATTATTGAAGATTTATTTTAATCTCTCTTTTATATCTGTTCTTAACAGATAACTCTAAGAAGTGCTTTTAGGTACAAATTACCTAATCTTCTTACTAACTCTTCAAATTAGTATAACTAATTTGTTATCAACTCTAACGTTGATTGGAGCGGCTAAAAACTCCATAAAAATAAGCCCTTGTTAACTATCAACTCTAACGTTGATTGGAGCGGCTAACAACTCCATAAAAATAAGCCCTTGTTAATTATCAACTCTAAAGTTCATTGGAGTTCTTTATATTTTTCATCTGATTTAATGGTTTTTGACGAGAGCGGTTAACAACTCCGAAAATAAGCCTACTGTTATTTATTTATCAGGTCGAGTTGTGATCATCGAATGTGAATCCTACCTGACCTAACTTCGTAAGATGATAGTGTGATTGAATGAAGTATGTAAGTTTTGTGAATGTTGTTTTTCTTTAACCTTACAAAATTTTTGTTCTAGACCAAAAATTTTCTCGGGGTCGTTGGGGAAATATAGTATCTGTATATTACTGATACTGTACTTACGCTTCATTTTCATTCATTCTCATCATATTTATGATTTTGTATCCTTTTATGATTTTCTTACTAAATATTATATTTTACACTTTGGCTGTTACACAAAATATAGAACTCGAGTAGTTTCTGTGTTAGCACTCTGCGAATCACTCTTAAACGAATCTTTTCTAAAGAACTAGGTACCTGATTATAAATTATAATTTTCCATCATTTTATACAATAATATTCTTGTTATGACATTTAAGTCAAACGCGTCAATCTGATGTCTACTTATTCTTCTAATTTCCTATGCAGTCTATTCAAAGAAGGTTGCAGTAGGATTGTATTTTCTAAAAATCATTTTATATCGTTTTGGATAATCTAAATTTGGTTTTTATACTTAATTGCTCTGTCTACTAAATAACGAAATTCTAAATTATAATTATAATATTCTTAAACGCACTCTCGGCATTCACAAGGAGGTTATATACGTCTTGGCTGACAAAACTGGCAGGTGAGACGGAGATGGCCAGAAAAAAAGAAAGGTGAGAGAGAGAACGATGGAATTCAAAAAGAACGGTTTTGGAAAAATTACGAGAGCGAGGAAGCTAAAAAAACTCGGTAAAAAGAAAACGAAGAAAACATTCTTGTTAAGCAAAGACTACAATATGATGCTGTATTAAGGATAACGGAGAGCTGAGGTGTTTTGTGCGGACGGACCGTGTCGCTAATTCGACCCGACCGACGCCTGTTCTGCCGAGCCAATTCGAACGGTAACTGAGCCGTCGACTGGCGTCGACACCCGTAGGTCAAGCACGAATATCAAACGATTTCGAATCGACAATGTATCGAGGCCTCGATTCGAAAACAGAGTCTGTCGATAGTAGGCAGCACGAAGCACATTCGAAGCACTATCGAACACTCGATTCGAATTCGAAGGTGACGTCATGCTAATGTAAATAGGGACGCGCCATAGTGAGCAAAATGAACGATTGTTGAATGAATCGTGCGTTCGAAAACTAAATCAAGTTGTTAATATTTTTTTCAACTTTGATTAAACGTTTTATTATTATTAAATTTAAATAAAAACTGAATGTTATATAAAGAAGAGATCCAAAGTTAATTATTAGACATTATAAAGTGGCATTATCTTCAGCAATATAACATAGTTTCGGAGATTTTATTTAAAAAAAATTACGGGTGCCGAACGCACCCACTTGACATCCGATGCGTGAGGGCGCCAAGCCAAGGCTAAGTTTGTTTATGTTTTACTACACGTCCACAGCAAAAGTATTTCTGTTTCTTTTCTATTAATAATTAAGTGCTTTTAAGTGAATAAATAATTATGAGAACTAGTCAGACGCAATATGAAATGATGGTTGAATTCATGGAAGCGTGAGTAAACAGTTTTAATAAGTTTGAGTGGCATAAACTTTAGTGTGAAGTATTTTAAAGTGCAATGCTATTTCTATTCCAGAAATGGAGACTTATCTAAACCTTCAGGCGGCCCACGAGGTCGGAATTTCATACAAATGAAATGGAAGGAATTAACAAATAAATTAAATAGTGAAGGCACAGGCGAATCTAGGTCTGAGGAGAAATGGCGCAAGGTATGTTTAACTCAAGTGACGCAATTTTTTTTTGTTGTTGGGGCACTTGAATAAAGTCACTCTTAAGTCTCTGCTTTAAGTAATAGTAGTGTTGATGTATCTTTTTTCATGTTATGTATTTTTGTGGTGTACAAGTATAAATAAATAAATAAGTACTTATCCAATATCTTTGTGTTAGGTAAGTAAGTTTGTTTGGAATTCCTGCTTAAATTATTGTTGTTTAATTCAAGGTGTGGAGTGATTACAAAAATAATTGCAAGAAGAAGTGTGCCAAAATTAATAGGGCCGTTAGTGGCACTGGTGGAGGGCCAGCACTCCAATTAACCTTGACCGATTTAGAAAACCGAGTCATGCAGATAATTGGAGTGCAAGCAGCTACTGGCATGGTGGTGGAAGAAGCAGGGTTTCAACGGGTTAGCTACTTACTTACTTTTAAAATTGATTTTTTTTTTATTACCTAGTAATTAAATATTTTTTTATTTCAGGAAGCTGCTGAAATTTCTCAACCATCAGAGATGAGAGTTCCTGATGCACATGTGGATGATTATGAAATAGGTAAATATGAATCTTACTTTTATAATAATTAATCAGTTAATATAAATATGTTTAGTGTCTTGTGGTTACAAATATTTGCTGTGTATGTTTATGCATCCCTAAATTACATAAAAGCATCATAATTTTTGTTCAATGTCAAATCTTGAAAAAAAGATTATTTATACATAAATCCCAATATACACACATAAATATATACATATATTACATAGTAAATGTTTCTATGAAAACTCAAGTTTCTGCTAATAAGAAAAAGGACTAGTCTAATCAACATTAATAAATGTTTTACAGATTGGAATATTCCGGGCACAAGTAGTCAGCCAACAGTGGCTCCTCCTCCACCACCGAGTCCACCAGATGAAACCCCTGCTCTCCCATCAACTGAGGCTCATCCTCCATCTCCTCAAATACCAGTAGAAGAGACGTGGAAGCCACCACCACAAAAAAAGGCAAAGGATTTAGAATTAGGAAAAATGTTTTTAGAAGCAGATAGAAAGGCAAGGGAGTATGCTAAAGAGCGTGATAGGGCCTATGAAGAATTAGAGAAATAGAGGTTGCGGATTAGGACAGAGGAATTGAGAGTTAGAGAATTAGAGATGCAAGAAAGGGTGAGACAGAGAGATGATGAATTGCGATTACAGGCTAAATGGTTGGACTTTATGAGAGAGGCTATGGAAGTTTTTGTAAGGTTTATGGAAAAAAAGTCTTAGATTAAAGTTATTTTTTAATTAATATAAATATTCTATTTTTTAACATTATTAATTAAAAAGTAAAGTTATGTGTGTAATCTATTAATTCTATCTACTAAAATATTCCTTATCGCCCTTCCCCTAATTAAGTCATCTCCTCCATTTTCCTGAAAAAGATGGTCAGAAAAAGATAAAGGCATGTTTTGGAGTTCTGCTGGTTCCGGTTCAGGTACTTTAAATTTTAGGGCTAAATTATGCAACACACTGCACGCACTAATGATTTTTGCACATTTCTCGGGTCCATAGTGGAGTGTGCGATCTTTGCATAAGCAACGCCATCGGTTTTTTAATCGGCCAAAAGTATTTTCAATAACCACCCTCGTCTTTCCATGGACTGCTGTGTATTTGTATGCTGGAGTCCCCTCAGCAGCATCCGGAATTGGTGTCATTAACCAGGGGCGTTGTGGATAGCCGGAATCACCTGTAAATATTCAAAACTTTAATTCCCGAATTGTTTTTATCATAGGTAAGGTAAACTAGCTGACCTAGCGAACTTTGTGTCCCCATTTTTTACCCGATTTTTCAATTATTTTACTTTAGTAAAAAACGTGTTCTGACTAAAACGAATACAACAAACACAGAATTATCAAATTTAGTATTAGTATAGTCGTTTGAAAATTATGCGTCTACATTAGATTATACATACATTCGGCAAATCATTTTTATTTATTTATGTAGATGGATGAATTTACTTGTTACTAACCTAATAACCATACATGTTCATTATTTCGCTGTAACTCCTGCATGTAGTTATTAGCTAGGCTATTGTCCCATATGAAAGCGTCATGGGTGGCTCCTCCATATTTTGCATTCAAATTTAAAATTCGGCAGTCACTATCACATATCTAAAATAAAGAGTAAACCATTAGTAGGTACACTGATATACCATAGTAAAGTGGTAGAATACATAACTAGTTACAAAAACTAAATGCTTACCATTTGTACATTTTGTGAATGAAAATGTTTTCTACAATAAAATAAATGTTCAATTTCTTTACTGGGTGTAAAAATATGGAAATGGCATCCATCAATGCATCCTATAACTCCAGGGAAACCGTACTTCGCAAAAAAGCTGTAAGACAAAAATAAATATATGTTAATAGACAATCATATGGTAGTATTAGAAATTAATGTTACAATAGTATACTATAACATTATGTTTTAAACATATTTCTACAAAAAAATACTTAGATACATTTTCCCTAATAGATATTGCAATGTTCATACTAACTTGCTTTTTATTAGGTCTCTATCAGCTCGAGTACTTGGGAATCTTATAAAGGTGTTAAGGATTGCTGGAGTTACAAGAGCATCAGTGACTTCCTTTACACATTTGCTCACTGTTGTTTGGCCCAAATATTTAGCCATTCCCACTATTCGCTGATATGACCCAGTGGCATAAAAAGATAATGCACAAAGAACCTGTAACATAAAATATTTACTTATTTGATTTTTAGGATGTAACAATTTACTATTAGCTTTATAGATACCTATTTTGTGATATTAAATACTAAATAAGTTTTAGTTAGGTATCCACTTTCATTTCAATACTGAAATACAAGTAGAAGATATTGAATAGGTATAATCAAAGTGGGTACCTTAAGTTCTAGACTAATTCTAGAACTCGATGTTAATGATGTTTTTTGTTGAAGTTGCTCACAGAGGAACATAAAAGCTTCTTTATTTAGGCGATATCTATTTTTAAATTCGGTTTCATTTATGTCCAGTGGGTTAATTCTATTCCTAAGTTTTGCTCTGCGCGTAATTTCTCTATAATGATAAAAAAAAAACATATAAGCAACTCAAATCTTTTTCAAACACATTAATTCTATAGGTACGCAAATAAATAAAATATGATTTAAGTACTTACCTTGTTTCTCGTGATTGATATCCATAATTTTCTAGTAAATTTGCCGCCAAAAAATAATATATGGTACTACGTTCATACAGTGGCGGTCTTTGCATTTTAAATTATTTTGGAGCTATTAATAATTGTTCCAATAACTTAACAATAATTTTAAAACACTTTTATTCACAAAACTAACTCTAAACAAAACATAAACACGGTTAAAACTTTATTTTTACACTTTTCGAAACCTTTCTCACCGACTATTTTCAAGTGAAAAATGTTTCGAGCATACTCGTTAGCCAGCCTTCGAGAGTTTACATTACCGTACGTCAAAACAATGTTCGTGCTATCAAAAATCTCACAATTGTTTATAAGTTTCGAGTTTCGTTTACCATGTCGTTTCGATTTCGATTACGAGAGCGCGCTAAAATCATTCGTGCTGCCATGTTTCGTTTCCTTTTACGCCCGATAGGGGCGCTGTACAATTCTCATACAAATGTTACTCGATTTCGATACGAATAACTTTTCGCAAATATTCGTGCTTGGCCTACCGTTCCCCGGAGCCGTCCTGTAAGCCTACTTCCTATCCACTGTGCGTCGGAGTGCGTAGTGAGTGGGAGTGCGTAGTTGTAGGTTTATCTTTTTTTATTAAAATTTATTGAACTGTCTACTCCTTAATTATTTGTTAGGGATAAGTAGACACGACAGTAATTGAGAATTATGGTTTTTTTCTAACAAAAATCTGATATTTTTTCATCAATTTTTACAATAATTGTAAAATTCTCAATAAAAGCCCCGATTACCTACTCTTTTTTATTACTTTAAATTATTCTCCATCGTATCAGATTTCTAAACGTAAAATACCATGTTTATAACTCAATCACAACATTTCCTATCAACTTTAGCAGGTAAAGATCCTTTTAAATATTTTTTTAATTTTTCAAATATTTTTTCCGTCGATAAAATTAAGCTATGTTTCCCTCATTTCGTTATGTGCACATTATGAAGACTCACACTGTAGATTAAAATTAAGACTCTTGTATCTTTACTTTTCTTGTATCTTTAATATCTTCTCGTCCCACATCCCACGTCCACACATACCGCAGTGTCTCAAGACGAAAGTGTTTGACCAGTGCGTGTTGCCAGTGATGGCTTATGGCACTGAATTTGTGATTATTTGGTAACAATACTATAAAGATTGTGTTGAATTCTTGATACCGTAGCCCCGCGCGTATAGTGCCATGAGGCACTAAAAAAAACCTAAACTAAAAATTGCCAATTTTTACGCTATTTATTTCTTTTGAAAAATTCAGTTTAGGTACTATTTTTAGGGCTGATTTTTCCAAGATAACTTTTATTTGAGGAATAAAATTGACGTTTGCTAGTTTTTGTACAGAAGAACTGTCAAACATTCAAAATTTATTCTTCGGATAAAATTATCTGGAGTTGGAAAAATCAGCCCTTAGTCAAATTGATTATTTTATTATTTAAAACACTGATAACCGCTGTACTCTTTAATGTGATAACCTAATCACCACTGTGTATTGTGTGTACATTGTACAACGTACTTGAGCATGTGCCAAATAAACACATTTTCTTTCTCTATGTGTCTTTCCTATTTCTTGTAACCTTTCCTATCATATGCGGGTGGCCTTGTCTGCGGAGACCACACGGAAGCTTGACCCATTATTATAAAAGCGGGCACGAGAAATTCCAATTTCAGATTGAGCGACTTTTTCTAGAGCAATCTATCTCGTGTTCGAGGCAGTAGCTCTGGGCATTATAGGAATGTTATGTTGATTTACTTAACTCGAATTAGTCCTTTTCCCGTTTATGACAAATTTACATTGATTTCGATACAGTGCAATGGCGCTTGATTTGCCATGGTACTGGATCTAATGTTCAAATTCATATAATTTCTTAAAATACTGGATCAATGTAAGTTATGAAGAAGTACTAACATATTTGCACACAAACTTGTTAAAGCTTTTTAAGAGTCCCTAAGCTTAAAAAATCTAGCTTTTGCAAGTGGTGTACCTTTCAAATAAAATAAAGTGAAATGTTACTACTATGTATTTCAAAATAAATTGTCTTAGGTAGGTAGGTAAGTACATACCTACAAAAAACATTAAGACAAATTAACAAACCCAGTTTTTTTTAAAGCTGAGTATTTTTTTTTACAATTATTTTATGGGGATCTTTGTCCAGCAGTAGAGAACATGGGTTAAAAAAAATTAATTATATCTTTAGGTACATACATATTCATTTATGTATAACTTCTGTACGTGTGTATGTCACTGAACTCCTCCTAAACGGCTAAACATATTTAGATGAAATTTTTGTGCGTTTGAGTGGGGTCCTTGGTAGTTATGATTCACTATTACAGGACAACGTCTGTCAGGTCCGCTAGTAGATATACCTATTAATAAATTGTGAATAGTAAAGAAATAATAAGTAAATAAAACAATAGGATTCCCACGCACAGGATGCAAGGAATTAATAAATGACACCTCTAACACTACACATCTGCTAAATCTGTCGACGAGACGCCATTTTTTCAGGGGTTCTCAATCATGGGTCGTTGTTGTAACAAATGTTTCTAGCGACCCGGACATATGCGTATAGTATGCGCCTCGGTTCATCTGTGTTGTTGTTGTGGGGCCATAAAAATAGCGACATGGAGGTCAAAAAGGTTACTAGTGTCTATTGAGTGATGAGTGTTGTGTCAGAATAGTAGATTATGCACCGTGGGGCTAAAGTGGTGTCTAATGTCACGGGCGTCATGTTGAATCTCGAGCGCAATGAAGGATTCGGGATTTAACTCACGAGCGAAGCGAGGGAGTTAATACAAGAATCCTGAATGCAGCGAGGGATTCAAGCTAGCCCAAGGCAAAGACACCTTTAGCCCAGAGGAGGATACTCTACTTTTTACACCTACTGTGAGAAAATAATAGCCATAGTACGAAAAACAAAATAGAACTGGTTCCGAAATGGACTTGACGCCTTTCGTACTTTTCCATTTTTGGAAATTGTCGTAGGCTTTTATATAAGTTTCCTTTGACTTTTCCGGCAGTAAATCATTGGAAATATTATTAGCTTCGGTTGTAATGAATTCAGGAGTACAATCACTTTCATCACTCGACATTTTATAATACTTTGTTGATAAATTTAAAGTTTAAATGCCAAAAATTCGCGCCTTCATTGCGTCTACCAATAAGTAGCCAAGACACGAACAATTCGATTTTCAAAAAAAAAGTCTCTTCTACGGTTTTGTCGTGTGTGTCTATTGATATCACTCTCATGGAAGTGGCGTTTGTGTAAACTAAGATTTATACAGGGCTGGTAGTAGTAGGTTTTGGATGATTGGCTGTATGCATTTTGAATTTAGAACGTCATTGGAGACGCTCGTGAAAATAGAGTATTTTTGATAAAATGTGATACATCGACTGTAGTATAGATAGGTTTTATTATTTATTTATTTATTCACAAAATTCACAGCAATCTTTGCGCAGTTTACTTAAAATAAATTAACTAATGTTACAGCCAATTACTATTACGGTATTACGGCGCGGTACGGTATTTGTTATTAATAGGTAATGCCAGTTTTAATGTTATTCCATTCCTTTTAAAAAATGGTTCGTAGTTATCTAATTATTCTTACAATATTATGTCTTCGAAAACATGGCAACGATATGAAGAAGCAGTCGTTATGATTTTGTAGGAAATCGAGAATATCATCCACGCGTAGTAAGGGTATCGAGAATAGCTTTCCTCTTTCTGGCACCAAAGGGTGTTTGTTAGTACTATACTGCCAATTTAGCTGAGCATGTGAGATTCCAAATTCAAATCACATTATTGACCAGCGGGTCATAATGAAATCCAGTACAACATTATTGACCGGCTGTGCCCCCGGCCACTAATGACTCACTTTAGGTTATGGTTGCTTGATATATAATTTGACATTTTCGAGCAGGTGGTGTGAAAAGGTCATTATGGTTAAAATAGATAATTGGAGTTTTAGACGGATTAGGTAGCTACTATGTTTCGATGTTTTTGTGGTCCAGTTTTTCTGTGATATAATTAGTTTTGAGTTGTTCATAGTAACAATCTTACTTTGGCGTTCGTAATTCTCAAACTCAAAGCATTTACTTAAATTAAACCTTTTACAGGCACTTTTGAATTGCCAAAGAGTCGGTCAGTTAGTTAGAAAGTTGAAGCTACATAGTTGCCCATTCCAAAACATAGATCTCTGCGGAGAAGACCGGGCAAGAAACTCCAGGAACCTGTAGGTAGATCCATTGTCCTACTGCTATCAGTAGGACGAATATTATTCTATAGTTCAAGTGTCGTACTGCTCAATAATTGCCATGTAAATTATTCTGATATAAATTATTAGTAATAATCAGTTCCCAGACCGTACAAAAACAGTTCAATACAAATTAAAAGATGCTAAAACCTATAGTCGGACTTGTGTTACCTAGATGACTGAAATTGGCGACTTTTTGTTTTTTCGCGGCCATCAACCAAATCTTGTTTTTCTAGTACAGAATAGTGTAACAAACGAAACTTATTTGACATGCATATTTTTAAACTCAGTCCGAAATGAGTTATTAAGAAGTGTCATTTTACAGCAGCTAATTAAAAGTCGGACTATACCTAGCATGTGCGTGATGTGCGTAGCTTATCGCTCCGCTACCGCTTATGTTCCCGCTGTTCTGATGGCCTCACCCCCACACAGACCGACCACACAAGATGTTGTTTTAAATTCCCGATTATTCACACGCTATGTCATTATTCTAATTAAGATGTCTGCTCCCGTCAACCTACACAATATCGACCCTTAAATCTATTGGAAATAGAGTCTACATTCCTATGACTAGAAAAATAGTGGACCCTTCATAGATGTCTTGGAAATTCAACCTTATTTGAATAATATAAGGTAGATTTTTCTGTGTAATGTCGTCTAGGTGCAGGGTTCCCCATGAGACGTGCCTGATGCTATTACTAATTATAACAAATGATGACTAAATTGATTACTTCATTCGAAGCTTCATTCACGTTCGTGCGTCTGCAGCTTCTAGTGTCTCTTAGTTGTCTGTTACGAAACCCTTGGATGTCAAAGTGGTGACCTTTAGATACCCACCATTTTTTTTTTTTGGATGGTAAATCATCAAATGACCCCTCCCGCTCTGGGTGGAGCGGAACGGAGTGTCAGACTCTTACTGACTAAAACCCACCCGTGTTCCTTCCTTAGCCCTTTATGTTCCGGGCCAGCGGTAACCCTTTCGGACAATCCCGCTGACCTAGATACCCACCATTGTCTGGCAGTTTGAGCACTTTATGCGGTCTGACCAAACGTCCTTTCTTTGGTATTTTTGGCCGAGCCGTTGAGCTTTTTTTAAGTTCTGAGTTGAGCTACACGATTTGTGTAAATGTTGATAATTTACGAGTTACCTTAGAAGTGAATAGGGACATGTTTTCAGAAAGCGGAGATACCTAACATCTAGGTCTTGTTATTTCCTTACCTACCTACATTGTAAGTGTGCATGTATTTGAGTACAGTGCTCAAATATACGAGCGACACGTTGTCGGCGACAGCCGCAGACATGTCGGCGACTGCAGTTGCATCTGCCGTCGACGCGTGCCGCTCGTCTATACGCAGACTAAGAAGGCTTTCATGGACATTCATGCCAGTACTTTCCTAAAACCTTGTACCTATGTAACCTTTCATACGAGCCTGGAAAACTAAGGTTGGAAAAATACTTTGAATGAATATACATTTTTAAATCGCAACCGTACCTGATATTTGCTGATCAGCTCCTGGCTCTGTTCATACGCCTCGATGCTCTTAAAGTCCAGCTTAGCCCCCTTCTTATTGGCTGGATTGGTTTCCTTCAGGTTATGGTGGGCTATGGTCTCCAAGAACTCCGCTAGACTAAGGTCGGAGGTTGTCGCAGGAGGATGGGCCATTATGGGGACGGGTGGGCCATCCTTGCCGACGACTGCGCCCATGACGATGTCAGCTTCTAGCATGCAGACAGAGCCTGGAAGGTTAGGTTTTCTTTAGAATAGTTTATGTTCGGCTAGACAGTGATGCGTCATGAATGGGGTACCAGAGGGCTAGGCTTAGAAACTTATTTTCAAACCACCATTAGGGGACTACACAGGACCTAAACGCAAAAAAACGCAAGTTTTATAATACCTTAAAGATATGATCGACTACAGTAAACAAAATCAGAAAAATATATGATATTCATCAGGATATAATTATGCTAGTTAGGTAGTGTGTTGAAAACATAATACAACTAATGTGATACGATAGAAAAAAATCATGAAGATACTACTAAAAGCTTTCTTTTCACAATAAAAACCATACTTACCTAATAATATACATACATATACATACCTACAATCATTCTGATTTTTGTCAAATTATTCTACAAGCAACATTAAAGCACTAGTGTTTTCATTTTTTAGTCTAAACAATAGATTTTTGTAAATCGATAGGTAATTGTTGCATATTTTGCAGTAAATTACCTACAAGGGTTGTGACATCGCGCTTCTCTTTCTTTTCTATGCAGTCCGACAGTGACCGCGCTTTAGGTCATGTAGACCCATAAAAGTACTAGTAATTAGGACCAAAACTATCATCATGATCAACAATACTAAGCTCGTATAAAGATAGGTAACATGACTGGTGAAAGGGTTTCGGGGACGACGAGCCGCAAGCGCGGGGACGACGAGCCGTAAGCGCGGCGAAGACGAGCCGTAAGCGCGGCGAAGACGAGCCGTAAGCGCGGCGAAGACAAGCCGTAAGCGCGGCGAAGACGAGCCGTAAGCGCGGCGACGACGAGCCGTAAGCGCGGCGACGACGAGCCGTAAGCGCGGCGACGACGAGCCGTAAGCGCGGGAACTGCAAGTTGACTACGCACCGCACCGCGGTTCGTGAGCTTGTCCTGAGGCGAGGCGATTACGGTACGATTCCGATTAGTGTGCGTTGCAGTAGCAAAGAATACTGAATGACTCGAGTTGATACGGTGACGATCCCTTTCCGAGTTGATATGTGTGCTATGACCTTAACACTGGTGAAGAAGCCAATTACATGTTTGCAAGAAAACCATAAATTACAACTGAAGGTTACTCAGTAATACAACTTACAAATAATTCACAATGTACTTAACTGAATACTATAATTACATAACAACATACATATTTACGTTACAAATTCTGGCAACCGCAACTTTTGTAAGCAATCCTATTTGCATAGATATTATTGTTTCAAACGATTCCCGCGCTCTGCACACAGATTAACAAATAAATGGAGTAATTAGGTGTTTGAATAAAATCCATCTGTGCAAACATTACTACGTAGGCAGCTTCAACGAAATACACTATTAGCGTTCAAGCATTTGTTGAATGAACGCTGTTTGTCTTTCGTAGACGTCACAAATTCTAATAACAGAGTAACAGACCGTGGCGAATGTGCTTTTAGCTTTACTCGCTGATCAACATCGTCAATTTTTTTTTAGTTTTGGTTTTTGTAAGCCCGGGGCTGTATGTGATAAAGGTTCCAGGGTGAAAAAAGGATGGAGTTATCCTGGACGAATAGCTCGATCTGCGTTTTGCAACGCAACAATGATAGCTTTATCGTCTCAGATTAGGATTCTGATCAAGTTTTTTAACCTACAAATCTCAAATTTCAAGACCTAGCTTTTGTGAACTTAAGATTGGCAACAACTTAAATGTCAAAAACCGACGGAAATCCTATTAACCCCTTGTATCCACGTACGTGGATGCACGCGAGACACAATGGCTTTTTAATTGTTTCTGTAATTAGGTATGGCATTCAGCCGGATAATCAAGAAATTTATTCACACTGCCTTAATTTTCTCATGGTATCCTCTAATGACTTGAAGATGAAGAAGATGCAAGCTGCAAGGTATGCAAGTTGATGAGTTCTCCATTAATGACGTTACTCTGTGGTTCCGCGTACGTGTGAAGCCCAAATGTGTCATAACGTTAATTGTTAAATTGTTCTGTTCCATGAACTGGCAATGTGGGGAATAAGAGCTATTCCTGATGATGTGTGGTGCATGTGACGAACTTGTGAGACTTTCTTTCTTTCCATGCTGATGAGACTGCTTCGTTTTATTCAACAAAAAAAATCCTGTGATCACTGATGCATTGTTTTATTCTGTTCTACACAATACTAGCACCTATTTTTACTGAGACTTTGAACACAGTCTATTTATGCATAAGCATCATCAGCCTATAATGTTACCACTTGCTGGGACACAGGCCTCCTCTCTGTGAGAGGGAGTGGGCTGTAATCCACCACGCGGGCCCAGTGGGGATAGGTGGATGTCACATGTCTTCGAATTTTTGATTCTAGGACATGCAGATGTTTTGCTTCATCGTTTAGAAATAATTTACACCAAGCCTAGGTTTGAACCTACGACCTACAACTCGTAAGTCGCGGCCGGTTACCTGGGCAACCTTCTCCTCCAACTTATTAGGTACTTATGATGGTAAATTAACTGAACAATGTTGCAACTTTGTTCAATAATTCACATCTAAGCTTAAGCAATATGGTTTTTATCACCTTTGTAATAATTAAAAAGCAATAAACAGTTTTAAAGTTTCGCAAACTAAACAAAAAATCATAAAAAAACCTTTCACCGCTTACTCCTTTAACTTGCACCACACCCCAAGCATCTAGTGTTGCCACACTCAATCAATTCACATTACTCTTGTGCTAACAACCAGCTGCCCTCTCTCTCTCTACCACCATACGTTAGAAAGAGATAGAAGGTAGCTATAGTTGATTGATAGGTAGCACAGGCCACAGCTGCTAGTATTCCTAGTTATGGAATGCACAGCTTTAATGGCAATAAAATAATGGCCAAAATAGCTTAGCTATTTGATTTCAGTTTGTAAGCTACGATGAAGCTGAACTATTCAGTGACTAATGTGTTTATAGGCTACAGTCTTGGTAGGTAAACGGTCTATAAAATGAGCAATCACTCACTGTATTTCGAGTAGTTGGAATAGTTGTTGAACTATGTGACTACAGGGTCAAGTAAAATAGCTGGAGTAACTTGACAGGTATCTAATTATCTTTTTTTAAGTGAAAACTTCTCGCGTTGGGCTTTTATTGAGATGGTAAAAAGCCATTGCACTCGTGACACTGTTACCGTAACCGACACCGCGCGTGTTTTGTTTATAAGACTATTAAAAAAATACACACGTCTTGTTTGTTTGTCTTATATTGGGTATAGGAAATAATAATTTAATACAATAATCATACTCACTTGCTAAAGTAGCTTGTAGGTATGTTTTGTTATTGACGGCATGCGCCCAGGAAATTGTTGTTAAGTTCTTCATTGGTTCTTCCTCTGACCTCACCACAATGGCTGCAAAAAAGATAATTTATTACCTTTTCTACCAAAACGGTAGAAAATTTTTCAATTGTTGTTATGGCAACACTAAAACCAAACGTCATGACATGAAATGTCAAAAAAGTGGATTCAAGGACGTGTATTGTTTATCAATTCAATCAATCGCTATGGAGTACATAAAGCGTCAATAATGCAGTTTAACAAACCAGATTCTTTAATTAATGTGTATCACTGTCAAATCCTTTAGATTTTAATGTTTAGCACTAGTTTTCTATTTTAATTTAGAACTTCTAACCAAAGAACGTAACCTTCCAGCAATGTTGTAAAACAATACTAATTTGCTAGCCTAGTGGCGCTAGTAGTCTACAAAGAGTAATGATTTTTCCTTGAATGGTTTTAGTTCTTATTTTCGCCACCCGCAAATCCGATATTGTTTGTATTTTTTCACGCCGGCTTTGAGTTTTTGTTTAATTGGAATTCTAGGCTTTTAAGAATCTCAATCTGATCAATTGATCATATACCTATTTCATTGAAGAGTTAAGTAAGGATTTTATATTGTTATTAATTAACTAGGTAGCTGACCCGGCGAACTTCGTACCGCCTCAGGATAAGAACTATCTTTTTTATTGCTTGAGTTTTACCCATATTTTTAATAGTTATTCTGCTATTCGGGGCGGAGATAAATCCAACAAATCAAAGATCAAAAATTCGCTCTGGCCGTACTTGAGTTAGAAATGGTGTAACTCCCCGATTTTGCATTCCTAATGCAAATGCTTACTGTGTAAACAGTGTGATTATAATAGACTGGGGGCCTAAAAAGGCCACTTTGGAGAATCATAAATGGATAACATTAAGAATCGTAGGGATTAATGGCGAAGACAGTCCGTGTTTTTCTTTTTTTCGCTGCACTACGTAGGTATAATCAAAGAGATTGGGATTGGATTTGGATCGGATTGATTATTATTTTAGCACTGTAGACAAAAAAAAACTGAAAAATCCTTCACCAATGGCATTTGATACGATTAACTTAACGGTTAACTGTCCATTATGTTATTCTTTTATGATTCTGCCAAAGTGGCCTTTTTAGGCCCCCAGACCTTCACAACCCAGTTACTGGGTAATACGATACCCCTTGGTAAGACTGGTTGTCAAACTTTCGGCGTTAGAATATTATTTATATAATATAGACTATGTATAAATTGCGTATGATTGAATGCTTAAGTACCTAGCGAATATAAAATAAAACCATTAAGAACGCATAATATGATAGGTACCTACTCCGTTTCGCTCAGTTTCGTTCAGCGGACAAAGAATTGCATTAAAATTAATGTTCTTGAATTATTGACTTGAAGTCTTAAAAGTTGTTTGTTTCTAGTGACTATTAAACTAACTTAAGTACCTAGGTACCTAATTAGCAGTTAAGATTTCTTAGAATTCAGTAATTGTCTAAATCAATTGATTGAACACGACATAACTTTCACATTCCTTCACTCTAAAGTTTCAAACTATTAAGTGTAAAATGATCGAAGATTAGATTGAAAATGATTGCAATTAACAGTAAAATGGAACGGAGGGCTGTCAATCTAAAATTAGTTTGAAGTAGGAAATAGCGTGTCCTAATGGCGCGAAATAAACGATCGTTTGATCTTTTTATTGGAAAGCTTTATTGCGATTACATACCTCCATTACTTATTGCATTCGCTGCATTACTGGTATACCTAAGCCCAAATTAGGAGAAAGGACGGAGTTTCGCATTACCTATTATACTCCTCTTTGTCTGTTTTTAAATATTTTTTGCTCAGCGTAGATTGTATGTTTGTTTTTTTAGATCAAACTCAAACTAAAACTCAAAGCATTTATTTCAATTAAACCTTGTACAGGCACTTTTGAATTGTCAAAATTAAATAGTCTGTCAGTTAGTCAGAAAGTTGAAGCTAGTTGCCCATTCCAAAACGTAGATCTCTATGGAGAAGAACGGGCAAGAAACTCCATGGATCAAGATACTTATTACCTACAAAATCCTGGGTAAGTACAACATTATTCTTGTTGCTTCTATATGTGAGAACAATGTAGATAGATAGATGATATGAGATATTGGACACCAGCTATTCCCAACCATTCGATATGCTTCCGTACCGAATCGAACACTCCATAATCAGCCTATAATGTTCCCACTGCTGGCACACAGGCCTCCTCTCGATGAGAGGGAGTGGGCCGTAATCCACCACGCCGGCCCAGTGCGGATTGGCAGATGTCACCTCACATGTCTTCGAATTTTTGGTTCTAAGACATGCCGGTTTCCTCACGATGTTGTCCTTCACCGTTTTGTGAGCAGTGGTGATGAAATAATTTACACAAAGAAGCGCCTGTCTGGGTTCGAACCTACGACCTACAACTCGTAAGTCGCGGCCGTTACCACTTGGCCACCACTGCTCCCCACTTGGCTACCACTGCTCCCCACTTGGCCACCACTGCTCCCCAACACACAATAATCGAACACTAATCAATGTTAACAAAGGAGTCCCCTAAACGCTGATCACAATTAATGCAAAACCCGAAAATGTTGTCAGTTCCAATCAAATAGATGACCGCTATTGTACAGACGCCAAGCACATCAAGCTACCCGAAACTGTCAAATTTTCCCAATCAACTTTGAACCTTATGCTTTAGCGATAAAGTTGAAAATCTATCAAAGAAATTTGACAGATTGTAGTAGCTTGATGTGCTGGCGTCTGTACCGACAGCTGTTTACTATCGGGCGCAAGATAGATAAGGTGACCGAAATGTGTCATTTTCGATACTATAGCCTGTCGAATGATTGTGAATAGCTATGCAGACCCTATTAACATCGGCTCCACCAGCATTTTACTTAGAAAAACACAATATTAGGTCCTAATAATCTTATTGGTTCCAGGTATGTTTTTGGCCAAAGAGGTATTTTGATACATTTTGGGTAAAAAAGCGCAATTTTATCGTCGAAAGCAGGATATTATTAAAAAAAAACTACACCCTAACATTTGGTAAATTAATATTCCTAAAGACTTAACGTTAAAGTTTAGATTTGAGCTCTCTCAGCTCAACTGACGCACCGTCGACTCTGTCTTTATTTAGTCTATCAATAACCCAATTTAGCTTCCCTATTTGCATACAAATATACACGTAATTTACCTACTTTACTACCAAATGTATCTCCAATTTATACTAAATATCCCACCACGGCAGTTTCACAACCGTTCTGTGGTTTGTCTTGTATCTGGTGCAAACGTTCGCGAATACTTTGATCTACAGTGTGAACGGAAGCTACTCTCATAAATGACTCATTTCGACAGAATCCAACAGAAATTGGGTTATCTTAGTATAAATATTGGCTTAAACTGTTTCTGAGATGTTTGCAGTGTGAGTTTTGGTTAGAAGACTAACTTTTATGTTGAAGTTTGTGTTAAAATCGCGGATCATTTATAGTAAGTCAGACTGTAAACCTCTCATTAATCGCCTCATCTCATCATTATAAGGCTGATAATAATGAACGCTACATGGGTAGATAGTTAAAAAAAATATACAAGGAGACGATTCATGACGCTTGATATAATTAACTTCTTAATTTGTTAGGAAAAAAAAATAGGTAGGTTTACCTTTTAGCACAAAATTATATCTACTGCTGCCCCACTGTAGTAATGGATTAGTTTTGACTATTGTAGAGACAATGAGAGAGTAATTTGATTATAGAGATTTTTTATTAAATTGCTGTTTAACTCTGATAGCATGTAGATATTTTTAAGCGCCTGGTTAAATTAAATAGCATTAAACTTGTGATGATTTGTTGCTATTAAAAATTCAGCAGGAGACGCTTTTCAGTTGTTTTCCTTTGTAGGGTACCTCTGTCTAACCCTGCGGGAAATACAGGCGTGATGTTATGTTATTATCTAACTATTTATTATTATTTTCTTTATTTCTAATTTATTTATTTATTATTCGCAGTTAGTAGGTACCTATGTTAAATTAATGTAAAATGCAGTACCTACATAACATATTTAGTTATACAGCCAGTACTATAGGTATCGGCTACTGCTAATTACCAGCACCGTCCAGTATATAATGCTTGTTTACTCTTTAAACCTATAGCATAAAGCGCAAAAGATGAACAATCCAACAATTAATTTGACCGTAATTATTTTTTCTAACGGTTATTAAAAAAGAACAAAATTAAAAATACATACCCGCAACAGCCAAAATAAACAGCTGAATCATTTTATTTTTTTATTTTATTATTTTTTATCACTCAAAGAGTTTATATTATGTACTTGACAATGTTCGCGCACGTCCCGTGGATGACTGGCGTACCCTGGCACCTGTTTATTATAAAATTGGCCAATCAAACTGACGACTTGATTGGTTCTAAAGTGCTTTTGAGATGGTATGGCTACCAAGGACAGAGATGACGTTCCTAGGTGGGTTAGGAAGCGTTTATAGTGATATCAAACGCACCTATCATGTGTGCCTAGCGTGCATCATGGCTGCACTTCCTGTTGGAGAATTAAAAGGACATAGATGTACGGTATATAGAAGAGCCACCTTCCACTATCCAGCAGGCTTAGCCAAGTTGACAATAGCCTCTTTAATGTTACACGCTTTTAACGCGTAGGTACGTCTTTTTTATTTTTTACATCGTTCTCAAATTATATAATTATAAAATCAAAAGTAATGATGTAACTAATATTATAGTAAAATATAATAATTTAAAAAATGTCCATGGAGTTTCTTGCCCGTTCTTCTCCATAGGTTCATCTCGCTTTGGAATGGGCAACTTGCTTCATATTTTCTGATTGATCGACTTCTTGACAATTCAAAAGTGCCTGTTATTGGTTTAATTGAAATAAATGCTTTGAGTTTGAGTTTACAGCCCGATTCAAACTTTATGGCGGCTCGGAACATCAGGCGAGTCGCTGTGCAGACAAGTTCACGTGTCAGCGGGGGTGAAGGGTGAGGTACTGCGCAGTAACAAGTTCACGCGTCAGCGAGGGTGAGGGGTGAGGTACTGCGCAGTAACAAGTTCATGTGCCAGCGGGGGTGAGGGGTGAGGTACTGCGCAGTAACAAGTTCACGTGTCAGCGGGGGTGAGGCGTGAGGTACTGCGCAGCGAGTAGCGCACTTCAGAGCCGCCATAAAGATTGAATCGGGGTGTACTAAGTGGCAACCTGTTGGTAAGTGTTCAGTTTGCTAGAAGACTTTAAATAGACTCTCAACCAAGACTTCGGAACCTGTAAGTCTTTAAACAGATTACGGACCCAGGTTGGCCGAACCAATGAAAACCTGCTCAGGTGGAGCTTCAAGATAACTCCGCCCAGGAGTGTAAATGTGATGCTGATCCCCAAAAGACACTTAAAGTCGTATCCAGCTTGTCCTGTTCTCTGCACGTAACACGTACTGATGGACGCTAGGTACTGAAGGCGCCAAACTTGTGGCCAATCGAGTTTAGATTGCCATCGACACGCTAAGAAGAAGTAGCTCACCACCGCTGCCTGTGGACACGTGCAATAGGTACCAGATGTATCGCAGATGCGATGCCATCAGAGCTTGGAATCGGTACGAAAAGTACAGGTTCCGTACCAGTACCTACTTAGCGGTTCTTGGCATATCGGTACCTGGGTACCGGTTCCTGACGGGTATAGGTTCCAGATGGGCACCGGTTCCAGACGGGTACCGGTTCCAGATGGGTACCAGTTCCAGAGGGGCACCGGTTCCAGACGGGTACTGGTAATAAATTCAGGTACCTGTCGCGTACCACAAATCTCGTATTTGTCCTTGAAATTATTTTTCTAATGCCTATTAACTATCCTTTTTGGTTAGAAATACCAATAGCAGGTACTGGTACTACGTCTGTTACCGGGATCAAACCAAGGCCAATGGTACCGGTTCCCAAAAGTACCGGTATTTCAAGCTCTGATTGCCACCCAACAGACGAAGCTGAAATGTCTTATGTGCCTATAATCATTACAAGCTTTTATTTAGCTTGCACTGTTCGTATGTATGTAAGTTGTCCGTCAACATTTGCAAACCATTTTTCGACCATTTGTTGGTATCCGATTGAGCTGAGTTTTTTTATAAAGTGATACTAACATAGTTATTAAGTTTTATTTACTAACAAAATTGTTACTATATTATTATGTATACTGAGGTAAAGGTATGTATCTATGGGTCTTTGATACCTGATAATAAATGGTTTATTATTATTATACCTGCACCCATACTGCCATGCGCAATGTCCATCCAACACCCCATGCCTCATGTCACACTCAGTTCGTCTTTTAAGTCCACTCTTCCGCAGCGGTAGAACCACTTTGTTGCTGGGCGATCTCTGTTTAGAGGGTCTAGCCTAAATTATAGTGAGACGTAATATTCTCTGAAGAAATCCTATATATCCTCTGTCTGATAGGAGACATCCTACATGAATATAATTATGTAGGTATAGTCTGTTGTAAAAGTATCTGTTGAAAGTGTAAACATGTTCAAATAATCAAGTTAAGGCACTCAAGTTAGTTTTCTGTTACTTACATTAATTTAAATTTTCTGGTACATTTGTTTACATGATGGTTTTGGAACAGACCAGGGGGCCTAAAAAGGCCACTTTGGCAGAATCATAAACGTATTTTGCTTTTTTTCGTTGCAAGAGATTGGGATTGGATTTGGATTGGTATTTAAGCACAGACAAAAAAAAAATAACTGAAAAATCCTTCACCAATGGGATTTGATACGATTAACTTAACAGTTAACTGTCTATTATGATTTATAATGATTTGATGAATTCCTTTTATGATTCTGCAAAAGTGGCCTTTTTAGGCCCCCAGTTACCTACGTTATTATAAAGGTATCTATGTATTTTTTCGGTTCATCAATGTATCTTGTGTGAATTCATCCTATTCGTTACCCATATCTTATTCAGTCGCGGTTATCTCAATTTATCGACTAGGTTCATCCAGTTTATATCTGAACGACATGTTGGTAAACGTGTAAGTAAATAAGTAAGTAGTGTTGTTTAAAAAAATAACCAAGGCCACTACATGACCTAAAGCGCGGTCACTGTCGGTACACAACCCTGGTAATTTATTGCAAAATAGAAGCAATTATCTATTTACAAAAAATCTATTGTTTGGACTAAAAAATTAAAAAACACTAGTGCTTTAGTATGTTGCTTGTAGCATAATCTGACAAAAAATCATAATGATTGTATGCATAGATATCCAAATTGTATGTATCTATATATTAGTATGGTTTTTATTGTAAAAAGAAAGTTTTTAGAGGCATTTTCTTGATTTTTTTATATCGTATCAAATTCATATCAAATTAGTGTATTATGTTTTCAACACACTATCTACCTAGCATAGGTATATCCTGAAGAATATCATATATATTTTTCTGGTTTTGTTTACTGTAGTCGATCATATACTTTTATATTGTTTCTGAAACTTGCGTTTTTTGTGTTTAGGTCCTGTAAGCCCCTAAGTGAAAAAAAACTGGCCAAGTGCGAATCGGACTCACACACGAAGGGTTCCGTACCACAAGACAAAAACGCCGAAAAAATCACGTATCTTTTATAAAAATAAAATTAAATATTTTTAGTATTTGTTGTTATAGCGGCAAGAGAAATACATCGTCTGTGACAATTTCAACTGTCTAGCTATCACGGTTCATGAGATACAGTGGAGTCTTAGTAATAGGGTCCCGTGTTTACCCTTTGGATACGGAACCCTTAAAAACTAGCCTATGCAATCCTTAAATTACTGCGTTCTGAAGAAGGATAATATCAGACCCCTTTGAAGAAAAATGACAGCACTGACAACTCTGGTGGAACGGACCCTGCACCCTAATTGCGTATCACACTATCAATCGGAATCTGAATCATTTTGAAGCAAATTGCTAATCCATTGCCTCATAATTAAAGTTCGAATTTGTCTGCTCAACACGTAAATAACGCAATGAATGTTGTTGAACTGTCAAAATGAAACGGATTCCGATTGATAATGTGTTACGCAATGCCCCGGACCCGCAGTTACCTTATATGGGCTAGGCCTTTAGTTCAGCTCAGAGAACAAAAAATTCAACCCCCATCGTGAACTCCTCCCTCTAAGCTAGGATGAATCGAAGAGCGAGAGTATTTTAGATCAAATCAAGACCAAATCTGATTGACTGATGCCTAAGGTATTAAGCCCGACTTTGTACATTTTTGTGTGCATCACACTTCACACTAATATTAAAAAGGCGAAAGTTAGTGAGTGTGTGTGTGTTTATATGTTTGTTAGGTACTTGTTCAAGCTCAAACGGCCAGCCGTTGGAGCTTGAAAATTTTATCGAAATTGGTCTGAACCAATTTCGATAAAATTTTGTATGGATGTAGCTGACACCCTGGATTAACATATAGACTACTTTTTTATCCCGATATTCGCACGGGATCGACACTTATTGCGGGTGAAACCGCGGGGCGCAGCTAGTTAATAAATAAATTCGAAAAACGAACTTTATGCACAAACCGTTCGACATAAAAATCAAATTCGTCCGTCAGACCACAAACTTACCTACTTCCCCATCCTTAGCAATACATTTAGAACTTTTCTCTTCTCTTATTAAAAGTCACTATAGCAGCAAATTCAACTATGTCACTAGTGATTGGCTGTGCAGTCGACAATGTCGCCGACAAGTCCCCAGGATGAGGTGACAAGTAATATGAGGATGCAGGATATGGTATTGTGTTGCAGTTCTAAGAGCTAGCCCTAATAGTAAGATCACGTTTGTGTGCTAGATGCACCATAGTTCGAATGCACACTTGTGCGACAAACGATTGCGCGACAGTAGTAAAGATTATGCGTATTGCTTTTGATGGTCTTATGTAGTTATAAATTCCTGAAAAGATAGGTATGATGGGTTGGTTTACAACTTGATTTTCAAAGAAAATCATTCATTAAAAAAAAAAGAGAATGATGTCCTTTGAAGCCGCGATGTTTGTTTGTTTGTTTGTTTGTTTGCCTCATTGGTCTAGTGGTCGCAAGTGGTGATACTGAGCATGAGGTCTTGGGTTCAATGATGAATGGTCTGGTCCTGGGTTGAATGATGTCCTATGAAGCCGTGAAGATAGGGTAGCTCACCGTCTGATCAGGACCAGGCCGGGTAGCTCACCGTCCGATCAGGACCAGGCCCGTGCCGGACGGCGCGTATGTGTTCCACGCACGCCTTATAGAGATGTCAGCATCAATGAAGGGGCCCGTGAGGGCCGAAGCCTGCCGGGTCAGCGGGATTGTCCGAAAGGGTTACCGCTGGCCCGGAAAATAAAGGGCTAAGGAAGGAACATGGATGGGTTTAGTCAGTAAGAGTCTGACACTCCCTTCCGCTCCACCCAGAGCGGGAAGGGGCATTTGAAGATTTCACAACCTCAAAAAAAAAAGCCTCGAAGATATTTTTTTCAGGTTTTTTTGTCACGTTGGTCTGGTGGTTGCAAGGTGAGCATGAGGTCCTGGGTTCAATTCCCAGGTCGGGCAGTGTTATTGAGTTTTTCCATCAGTAATTTCTCAGAAGCAGCCCCCCCCCCCCCCCCTATTATATGGATCTTAAACGGCGACCTAACTGGCTAAATGTGGGTGTATTACATTACAGGTCCCTGCGTAATCCTTCGGGGATTACAGGCGTGGTATTACTTTTTTTTCAGTATTTCTAGGAAAATTATTGTTTCTCTTTATAGTACCTAACTTCCGCCTTATTTCCATTTATTAAATTCCACCCGTCCAATTTACAAGAAGAAATGGAAAAGAGCTTAAAAAGGCCACTTTGGCAGAATCATAAAAGGATAACATTATGAATCATAATGGACAGTTAACTGTTACCTAAGTTAATCGTATCAAATCCCATTGGTGAAGGATTTTGCAGTTATTTTTTTTTTTGTCTGTGCTAAAATACCAATCAATCCAATCCAAATCTCTTTGACTATACCTACGTAGTTCAGCGAAAAAAAGAAAAACACGGACTGTCTTCGCCATATTATGATTCATAATGTTATCCTTTTATGATTCTGCCAAAGTGGCCTTTTTAGGGCCCCAGATACCACCTACTTGCGTTATTTCCCACACACCTATGAGCTGGAGCATTTTCGAAAAGGTAAATTTTATAGTCGCCGTAGCTTGTCTTCTTCCATACATAATGGCGCCGATTCTGTTGTTCACAAATTAAACTAAATTTAAGTTCAGTGCATCTTTTTCTTTCTATTTCACTAAGAAAAGGACAGAAGATAAATTTTAGTTTAGTCCTGTCAAATTAGTCAGCGCCTGACGTAAATTGACGTATTTTTAGTAGCCAATTTTTTAATCTCGTCTAAATTGTCTATGGAGTACCTTAATTTGACAGGACTAAACTTATATTTATCTTCCGTCCTTTTCATAATGAAATAGAAAGAAAAAGATGCATGAACTTAAATTTAATTTAGTTTGTGAACAACAGAATCGGCGCCAATATCTATATGTCGTTATCTAAGTATTTCATATCATCCGTACCAGACATAGTTTCACACAATCCGTTGGTCGGTGTGTGCTACTGGGGTTTGGGTACCGCGACGTCTCGAGTCTCGAAGTCCCGGGACTTTTTGTAAAGTTGTCTCGGATCCCGAGACTTTAGTCGAGACTCGAGACACTACCACAGCTTACAGTCTCAAAATACCGGGTTTTAGGGTTCCGTACCAAAATGGTAAAAACGGACTCCTTATGGTGAGACTAAGTCTGCCTGGCCTGCCACCTCACGAACTGCTATTGAAAATCAGAACGCTTTACATGCTTTTAAGAAATTTAAGCCCACCTAACCTATGCAATGGCACAAAGCTGCTAATAAAAGATAACCTAACTGTGGCGACCATTCTCATCGGACCAGGGAGCTGGCCAGTTGGCGCACTTCCCAAGAATTCCAATGATTCCCACGGACCTGATATCGTTTAAATGTCTGTTGGCTGTCTGAGGCTGTCGAAACTTCCCAAGCCCTATGTGCTACACACTTGTTTAATGTTTAAATCGTGCCGAATCAAGCCAATAAATTTTGCCACCCAACCTGTGCCGAATCATGCCGACCCGAACATGTACTTACAACTTACTTTTATAGCAATCCACGTTTATTCTAATATTTTCTTACGATAGGTCTCGCATTCTTCAATAAAGTAAAAAGGTAAAAAAAGAAACCAAAAAATAATAATAGTTAAACTATTTTTTTTTTATATTTTCAAAATGTCTACCTTTTACTTTTCTAAATTAACATTTACATAAATATCTATTACCACGGTATCAAAGTGCTTATTTTTTCTCGATGTATGTAGTCAACATTTTTACAATCACAGACCACAATTTAATTTTACTAGAGAACATTATTACACTTCGTTACCGCACATTGGATTTTAGACCACATAATAATGATAGCGGCAATGCGGTGGGTTTTTATTATTTTAAACGACCACATACAAAATTAGCCTTTTTTTTGTAGGTAACTACAGCAGCTGAAATAGTACGTGACGATACGTGTGACTTAGGTAGTCTATTAATACTACTTAAGTCACACGTATCGTATACTATTTTATAGCTCGTTTGACCTCAACCAGGACTTAAGTCACACTTTTCTGTGTAAAAATGGACGTACTTAAGTCACAGAAAAGCGTGACTTAAGTACGGGTTTGGGTCACACAGTGCTATAAAAGGAGTCACAGTTACATCATTTTGTAAAATGTATCAGGCCCTTTTTTGTTGGTGTGGTCGAACACTATTGTATTTATTTCTTAGACTAATTTACATTATATTTACAAAATAACATTAATTAATACTTATACTATTGTCATTTATAAAAATATTATAAGAAAATAATGCGTTAGTTTGTTACAAAAATAGCTCTGCTTTATTTAATTTCACTGCACATAAATTACAGTAAAATAATGTATATAAAAATAAGGTAATACTACCCTGAATAGCAAAGATACATTGAAGATATTAAATTCTATGTCAATTGTTCAAATTGCCATAAAAATAATATCTTTGAATATCACAAAATTCAATGAGCTTTTAAATCTACTACAAGAATATATTTTATATTTCCTATTTTTATTGGAATGATAGTCGATATGGAAAATCTGTTTTATACTAAAATCTAAAAATAATATATTATATTTTGACATTTTAAAATCTCTTTGGTCTGAAACTAATAATACATTATAATTCTTTACTCTGGTATAGTTATTATCACAAATATTATAATACTTTTTATCCACGATTTATTCTAAATATGATAAATATTACTTACAAAAATATAAAAAAATATAGTTATTTTCTCCTGACGTAACTTTAATGTTTTATTTGTGATAATAATTATGCCCCCTATTAAAACTAACATGGCAACGTTTAGAAATATCAAGACAAAGCTTTTCACACATACTTTCAATATCACAGGACATTCTGATAGATACGCAAACCTCTATAACTTTTATAAAATATATATAATTTTATTTCAAATGAAGTTCATCCGTGGGTTGGTCACCCCTGTTATTTTGAATCCAAACACAAAAAGAGTTTTCGAAACACTGATACTTATAGATTTTTTTTGTATCTTTTCTGGACGGAGTAACATTAATAATATTATGCCAAAGTATATAAAAAAAAACTGTTTTAATTTGTTTTTTAGTTGGCGCAACTCGTTTTTTGTAATAATTAAGAACTTTATCGGGGCCCACGCACACTATTCCTTTTTACTCATCATCGTACAAAACACGAGTGTAACAATTATTTAAAATCTTACAAAAAATATCATTTTTTTTGCTAACATGACCATCAAATGCCTTATTACGACCAGCTGGGTAATAGCGTAACACACTAACAGTAGCAATGGCTTTCATTTTGACAGTTCAACAACATTCATTGCGTTATTTACGCTGTTGAGCAGACAATTTTTTCGATCATACGAAGCAATGGATTAGCAATATCCTTCGAAATTATTCATATTGTCATTGTGATTGATCGTGTGATACGCAATTAGTGTCCTGTAAGTCAAATAAAACTGTCGACGAATCAATTCGTCATTCACATCTCTTTTCAACGTACGTACTGTAATGTTGATTGTTACGACCTTTCATAGATCTACGTTCCATTTGAGTAGGTATGTAGGTACACAAACTAATAAAACATTCATATAGGGTTGAGCTTTAATTCGGCTTCGTCTTTCGCGTTCTCGTATATACACTCCTTTTTTATATACTGTGGCTTTCTTGCCCAGCAGGTTGCTATAGTAACGAGGGCTGCGAACACGAGGGCGGCGCAGGCGCAAACGGTTCCGCCCCAATCGAAGATGGCGCGCACAAACCGAAGCTCAGCGATTACTTGTGCGTCCATCTTTACTTTTTGTTCTACCCAGAATATTGGGAAAAGCATTCTGGGTACGTTTTGGTAGAGGCTGTGGAAAATAGAAAAAACAAAATAAGATCATGGTTAGGTTTGACTGGAAGGAACACACACACGCAAGCTGGGGTGGTTTTGTTATGTAGCCTTGGAGTCATTAAGATGAAGATGTGGCATGAACCAGTAGAAAAATTTGAAATCCAAGATAATAAAAATGAAGGGAATGTTGCATGGAGGGGGCATAATGCTTTTTCGTTACGTGAAGATTTCTACCAGTTTACTCCTATCACAAGCGGTGTTAAAGAACTTCGTTCTAATTAAAACTTACTTAACGTTGTCACTAGGTTCCAAGTAGATATTGAGCTGGAACCGGGCAGCCACATCCAAAGGGACGCCTAGTTTCTGAAAACATAAAAAAAAAATTAAATATGATCTGTGGTAGGAAAACGTCTTGTATGCACTGAGTTTACAAGCTCATGCACAAAAATCACTTGAAATGTTACTAGCCCTAAACCCATAGATATCCGACCTAAACCCCTGAACTGTCTACTCATGTCTGTGGCATACAATAAAAATATGTAAAATTAAAGCGACAAATGACTTGCATCGTCTAAACACTGTTTAATGTTAGTTAGTGTTTACTTTTACTCTTGCTTCAGTTTATAGTAATACCACAAGCAAAAAAAACTTGCATCGCGTTATATGTCAAGTGACTTGTGCATGTGCTCGTTATCTCGCTTTAGAAAATATTATTGCACCGAGTGAATCAGACTTAAATCTTAATCCTATAGTGAATCAAATGGGCTAGTATCAGCAATTGGAAGGGGTATGGAATTACCCAGTAACTGGATTGTGGAGGTCACATAGGCAGTCGCTCCATGTAAAACACTGGTATTCAGCTGCATCCGGTTAGACTGGAAGCCGACCCCAACATATGTAGTTGGGAAAAGGCTAGGCAGATGATGATCAGCAATTGGAAGGTCATACTCACAGGCTCAACAGCAAAATAAAAAGAATGAGCATCAGGATCGGGCTGCATGCCGGTTACGAACTCCCGGAGCTGTGCGTCACCGTGCAGGAAGTGCGGGAGCGACAGGAAGGCGGGCGAGCCGAATCGACACGCGGACACGTTCATGACGCCGCTCCACGCGCACTCGCCGTTGCAGAAACACGTGTTGGATGGGGTGGTAGTCGCTGGGAAAGAAGAGAATTAAAGAAAAGAAAGAAAATACGTTTATTTGCGGCAAACAACAACAACAATTTTAGAAATGGTCGTAAGGCTTCGTTGCTGTAAATTACTAAAGAAACACTGACATACTATTACTGACTTATTACTTGATGGTGACTTTAGACTAAGACCTCATTGTCACAAATTTCATCTAAAGTATACTTCTATCTATCCGTCCAACACACCTATTTCTGCTACCCAGCAGAACTGCTGTATTCTGGTTTGTATGGTATGAGTCCCGATTCAACTTTATCTTTGTGTGACGAGTGCAATGCAATGACTTGTGTCTGGACGTGATCCAAAGGATATTACAACGTCTGAGGTGTCCACTATCGAGTAGAGCTAATCAAAGAATGAAAAAATAATGAATGCTAGATGATAGATTCCTTCCCCAGTACGAGTACCTTCTGAAGTTGTCCTCATTCTTCTGAAGACGTTTACAATGTAATTTTAGTCGAGTAATCCGACGCATCTCTCCACCTTTTCATAATTATGCCATCAATGAAGGCTTTAAAGCAAAAAAAAACAGCGTATTACTCACAGTTATCGAAGCTCCTCTGCGTGAGCGCATACTTGTTATACAGCAAGCCGTCTTGCTCCCCACTGTCCACATACTCCATATTTACAGTTCTGCACAGATCTGGCACGAACATCGGTAAAGTGGAGTCTTCGGTCAGATTGCGAGCTATGAACTCGCCTGCGCTGCCTGAAAGCTGGAATGTTAAAATTAATTATGAATGAGTGACATGATAAGTCAAGTGGTCTGGTAAGGGGTATAGTATTACCCAGTAACTGGATTGTAACAGTTAGACTGGAAGCCTACCCCAACATAGTTGGGAAAAGGCTAGGCAGATGATGATGAAGTCAAGTGGTCTGGTGGATGCATAAGAATGAATTAGACGTCGTGAGTTTGATTCCAAGGTCAGGCTTTTCAGTTGAGACTTAACCATTGACAACTTTATGTTTAAATGAACCTACTAAATGGCTCTCTCTCTATTAAATGTAACTGTATGCTCTAAATATGTATGCTGGTAAGTCTACCTTTGATTGCCTCACTACAGGATAAAGGTTTCTTTTATTGGGAGAAGGAATGAGGAATTAATCTCAAGCTTATTCACTGATGCTGATTGCAGACCATTTTTGCCTTAACTACTTACTTTAGAGCACTCCCCATCGTAGTATGGGATGTGGTCCTCATAGTTCCACCTGAGGATCTGTCCAGGCAGTGTACCGCTCATCTGTCCCGTTGACACCTCCATGTAGCCGTCCGTCTCCAAGGAGTTGTTCCTCTGAAACATTACACAAGATAGATAAGACATAGGTTGGGTAAAAAGGTGAACCAGAAATTTGTCCTAACATGATGATATTTCGGTATGTCCTAAGGACCCTTGCAGGGCTGGCTGGCTTTTCTTTGCATCATGGCATGATGTACTCATAGCTCATTTATAGAGGCTAAGAGCGTTCAAAAACACAATTGTCTATTGGCATGACGCGTCTTTACATAATCAGCTTATAATGTTCCCACTGCTGGCACACAGCTAGGCCTCCTCTCTGTGAGAGAGAGTAGGCTGTAATCTACCACGCGTGCGGGTTGGTAGATCACATGTCCTCGAATCTTTGGTTCTAGGACATGCCGGTTTGCTTCACGACTTTATTTCACACAACTCCAAAAATAACAACCAAAAAATCTTGCTAAGACCACTCACCTCATAAAACCATGCAAACTTATCAACAGGCGGGGCTCCTCCCGTAGTACTGGAAGGTAGACTCTTGGCCAGGTCCAGCAGTGGGTCCTCATAGCCATCGAACAGCAGTTCCTTGGCTAGTTTGGAGACGGCGATGTTCTGATTGAACATGGCCAGGCCCATTGACAGGCCCTTCTGCTGGAGAAAGCCCCAGAATCTGGAGCGGTACACCGCTGACTGTAAATTAAGATAGAGAAGTTATGTAAAATGCTGTGGTCTTTTTTGTATAAGTAGCATCTGCCTGGCTTAGCATCAAATCACGCCTATTTTGTCCGAAGGATTGGACTAAGGTGTACTAATACACCCTCGTTTTGCCAATTATGTTTAAGTCCCACGTAATAAGGGGGTGAGCTTCTTGCCATTAACCGGGCACGAGTTCCGGGCTGCTACTGAGAAATTCTAGATAGAAAAACCCAAAAACACCTTACCTATCCTTGGAATCGAACCTAGGACCTCATGCGCACCAGTAACGCTTATGCTTGTGGACCACCATTGTTCTAGCAAGAAGTTAGAAGCAAGAAATTTAGCAAGACACGAGGTATTATATTCATCCAACCGGTATGTCAAAGAAATGCATTAAAATAGTCTTCGGATTGCCTCCACTAATGATGAAATTTAAACGCACACCTTGGAAAATCAGCTTCGATGCGATTTTGCTGCCTGGCTAATATTTCATCACGGTATAAGAAATTCCGTGTTGATACGAAAGAGAAAAGCCGAAAGTTTCTAAAGTGAGGATTGCGTACCGGAAGACATAGCGCAGAAAGGCCTCTCACAAGGTGGACCGATGACCTGGTGAAGGCCGTAGGAATCCGCTGAATGCGAGAAGCACACAACCGATCGAAGTGGCGATGCTTGGGGGAGGCCTATGTCCAGCAGTGAATCGTATTTCGGCTGAAGTGATGATGATGATGATTACGAGAGATGAAGAATCTATTGTCAAGTTAATACTTACAGCAGCAATAGCATTGAGTGTCGTGATGTTATCCTGAAGAGTTCCATTCGAAGACTGTTCATCAAAGAACCAACTCCTCTGGGTGCGATACGCCACAGTGCCGTTGTTATCATGCCATGTTATATTCACGTGTTTTCTCTTCTCGATGAAACGGTATGGACCTGGAAACAATTCAGTAAAGTAGGTAAGCTTTAAAATGTTGAGAGCAAAGTTTTGAGTATGTATGTGGATGGCTGAGAGTAGGGGAGACCAAACACACGATGAAAAATGATTTGGCTAGAAAGAGGGTGACTGAGATGACAACTAATATAGAAGAAAAAGACATGTTGCGCCGACCCGAAATAAATTGAGATAATGACAAGAGAATGGTGATAACTCAGACCAAATAAAAAACCAAAACAGAGGGCTGTCAATAGTAAAGTGAGGCCGGTTTTGTAAACATGTGTGCACATAGTGAGGTGTAGTTTGGCGTTGGAAGGCTTTCCACAAGTTAGACCGATGACTGGGTGAAGGCCACAGGAATCTGCTGGATGAGAAAAGCCCAAACCGGGCAAAGTGGCGGTGCTTGGGGTGGCCTATGTCCAGCAGTGGACGTTTTTCGACTGAAATGATGATGATGATGTTATTATTCACTTACCTAACTGTACTAAATCTGGTTTCTCATCTGGAAACCGCTCAGAATTGGTCCAGTTAAAGAAGTAGATGTCGAAGAACAGCGGAACTGTGGGAGCCACCCAGTTGTGGAAAGACCGGGAGGTTGGAGTCAGCGCCAGTTGCTGGAACAAACAGATGGAGGTTAGGTACATTGTGAGGGTTATAAGGGAGAAGCATCAATCAGTTTGTGGAGGTCAGATAGGGGTTGGAGTGTAGCCTTAGGGGCACTATGGCGCGAGGACTTAGAAAATTTTACGAAAAAATTTTTTTTTGTTTTTTTCGAAAATTTGGCTAAGTCCTCTGCCCCTAAGAATACTCAAGCTGAAAGATCGACCAACACTTAGAAAATTTTGCAATTTTTTTTTTTCTCAGTATTTCTCGGGTTTCTTTTACACCATCTCATGGTTTTCGACTAGAGCAACAATTTCTTTCCAGAAAAGATTTTCATCCGAACCACCATTTTGGAAATATAGAGCGTTTTATATAAAATCGAATAAAATTCGGAGGCCCACAATTCGGAAACGGTGCGTCGTAGGGCCATGCTTCTCAGACCCTAAATAGTTTCTATGGTCAAGATTAACCCGAAACTGAAAAAAAAAAAATCAGATTTCCGAAAAAAAAAAATATTAGAAAATTTTCTAAGTCCCAAAATTTTTTTTTTTTATAAAAAAATTTTTTTCTTGTTTTCTTTGCTGCTCATAGTGCCCCTAAGCGTATACTCCAACTCTAACAAATCCGCCCCTAAGACGACCCACTGACCCAGATAGGCATTCGCTCCATGTAAAATACTGGTATTCAGCTGCATTCGGTTAGACTGGAAGCCGACCCCAACATAGTTGGGAAAAGGCTAGACAGATGACGATTAGGTATAGGTAGCACAAAGGAGTGGAAATAGCTAAAAGTAATTTTATGCGACGATCGTCGACTCGAAATGACTTCAATAGCCTGTACCTATCCAACAGAATATATTTCAGGCCTATATTTCCAGTGGACTGCGATAGGTTGAGTTGATTGTTTATTTATTGAAAGTCAGCATCTGATCACTATTCCCTTATCCCAATCGAATTAGAATTCTTCTTCCATACTTCTCTATTAGTCGTCATCCTTCGTTTCTTTGGACTTTCCTACTCTTATAACTAATTCACATCCACATTTATACTCAAAGTCGTATTTCAGAATCAAAAAGTCAATTTGGTGCATTATCTCTATGCCAGATTTTCCCCACAAAAGGAACGGATTTTGCGAATCGCCAGACAACGACGTCGAGTTTAATCAAAAACAGTATTCCGATTATGTCCTAATAAATGAACAATCAACTTTTTGCATCCCATCATCGCAATCATTTGACATCAGGTCATCGCAATAATGTTGCCAATTAAAAAGCTTATCCTCGATTGATAAATTGACATTCAAGGAGAGCCGACAGATGTCGCTTATTGATTGATTCGAACTTCTAGTATTAAGAACTATGTTATTTGATATTGGTCAGTTGCCGGGTCAAAGTCTTAGTCCCGTACCTATTACAGAATACAGAACGTCATTCAATACTCAAGCATTACTTAAAACTAGTTTCAACCAATCAAATGGCTTGAATCTAGTTATGTAATGCTTGAATATTGAGTGACTTTCTGTAATACGGGCCGACTGGTTGTCAGAGTCGTTACCTAGGAATAAACAGTCATTAACTTTTTAATTGACACATGTCACACAATTGAAAAATGTTTTCAATCTGTCATATTATTGACCGACAGCGTTCCAATAAGTAGGTATTTGCTGATCAATTAAAGGTAATGATCGATTAATAATCGTCTCTGAGTGAGACAGTTAGATTATCTGGACAAATCAATTGAGTTTGAATGTAATTAACCATGTCTAGATAGAGTTTGACGTCAGTAACTTTTGGAACAACAGCTATTTATGATGATGATCATGATGATTACTTATTATTATTATTGATTAATAATCTAAAGATCACACTAAAGTTACTAATTAAGTAATTACTGACTAATTTACGATCGACTCGGACTAATTTATAAAACAACAACTCGGTGTTGTTCGTTTTTTAAGACGTTTAATGCAGTTCTTATACCTGCCTACTATAAAGTTTGACTGCAGTTAACATTGGTATTTTTTTTAGCAAGTGATGTTACAGCCCGATTCAAACTTTATGGCGGCTCGGAACATGAGGCGAGTCGCTGCGCATTAACAGATTTATGTGTCAGCGGAGGTTAGGGGTGAGGTACTGCGCAGGGAGGAGCGCACTTCAGAGCCACCACATAACTTAAATTTTGAATACTTACGGCCAGTTTCTTCATCAACAACTAAAGTGTATTTACTTTCACTTGACCTTTACTGACAGGTACTACGACAAATGTTTTTCTTCATTCAAGTAGTATTAACAGCTAAAATAGTGAATTTAACCGTTACTTTGACTTTTGTGAGGTTACTTTGGCTGTTACTATTGATGAAGAAACTGGCCGTTAGTCATATTATGAAGAATGTACCCACATATCTGTATTGACTGTATAGGGGTGTAAAAGCCATACCTACAAATTGGCAGTTTTGCCTTCAAAAAGATCTGTAGCAAGGATTTCCATCTATTATATCCATAAAAGCATCATATGGCTTCCAAAACGAATACATTATCTATTCAAAATAACTTCGCGACATTATTACCTATGTACCTAAGTAGTGTACCTATGTGTACAACCAGAATAGAATAGAATACTCTTTATGTACACCATATAAATTACAGACATAAATATACAAACTGTACAAAGGGTGACACAATGTCTTATCGCTAAGAGCGATCTTTTAAAGACAACCTTTGGATGGATTAAAAAGGGGAAGGACAGACAAATACTGTAGGTAGTCTGTGGTGTACCATTTACATAATACAAAATAGATACATAATAGTACATTATGATACATGTGTGCTATGTTGATCATTATGCACGAGGCGATATTATCGCGCGAGCCGCAGGCGAGAGCGATAAGAAAGCCGAGTGTATATTGATTAATGCACACGCGTTTCATACGACGTTTTTCAACACACTTGCGAGGAAAAAAAACAGACTTGTATTGTTAAATATTAACTTGTATGGAAAATGGCGCGCTGGTTTTGTTTTCCCGCGCGCCGTGCTAGCCAGCACTAGCTATGCGCACGCAACATTGACTCATTTTAAATATATTAATCTATGGCACAGACAAAACCGATACAGCCTATAGAAAAAATATAATAAACACAAACCTGAAAATTTCAAAAAACCTAAGAATTTCGCGGTCTACCACTGCGCATTCACCTTAAATTGTCTGTGGTCCCCTGCGAGTTCATTTTGCGACCAAGGACAATACAGACTATTTAAAAAAAAATTGAATTATAGCCCGCGGATTTTTTCTTTCGGCATGAAGTCTCTTTGGGCGCTTTCCGAATTAGCTATAATCGCTCACATCACAGCGCTCACATCATCTCCATGGACGTAATATTACGTCCATGCATCATCTCACATGCGTTCCGATTTAGATATTACTATTATGACTGCTGAGAGCTGGCAACAATTCGGAACACTCGTGAACGCGCTCACATGACAGTGCTTACACAATGTAAAAAAGATATTATTACAGTATTTCTTTGTATAAACACCACATTTCTTCTTCAGTTCTTCTTCTTTGGTTAGGTGGCGACTGTCAGCCAGAAGCACAATTTCAAAAATGCCACGTTAGTTTAATTTAAAGATGATGCAACTCAAAACAAAACACACACTGACACAACCTCATACACACACTGTAATTTTTGACAGCGCTCACGGTGATATTATTCTAGGGCATGGTCGGCATTATCGCAAGATGGCGAATGTCATGACGTCATCTATGACGATTCACGGGACATCGTTATCGTTATCGCGCTCACGCTAATTCGGTTATTTCCCAATTCGGAACACATCGATTATTTCCCATTTCGGAACGCAGGGTTTGATGAGATTAAAAAAGCGCGCGTCTCCGACTAGTAAATAGTTATCTGTGGTATTACAGAACATGTGGATTAAAGTAAAGAAAAAGCACGCGTTCGTAATACACTCCATTATGGATCTAAAAGCGGTTCAATAAGAGCCACTTTACGAGCAAGTGTGTTGAAAAGTATATTAAACTAATCTAAATAAAAATATATACATATAATAATAAACATGAAACAGGTGCAAAGAAAACATAATGAAGAGAGGAAGTGCTGAAGCGCGAGAGCGCGTGAGTGCGTGATTGTGCGGAAGTGTGTGTGTACTGTACCTACTTATATAATAATATTTGCATAAAATGGCGCGTAAATTGTTCTCCCCCCATTAAATCCTCCTACACACGTTGCTAGGCAACCAGTTAAGCCCTATCACACTGGACTTCAAACGCAGATAGAGGCCAGACGGACAAAGCTAACAATTCAATTGATATATGAACGTCGAAGTTTCGATAACAAGCGTTGTGCAACCCTTTGAGACTCAGTCGTTATTTGATAGGTTGAAATAACGACTGAGTCTCAAAGGGTTCTCCAGTATAGGTACTGTTGAGGGGTTTTCTGTGTTTTTTGTCATCTGCATTCTACTAAATCTACATTTTACCAAAATAGGTAGTACCTATTAGGTATTAATGTAAAATTAAAACATCAACTTTTCTTCAGTCAAAATAAGAACTGTACATTAAACCTCAACTTTTAGAACTGGAAGGTAACACCTATATTTTCTGCAAATAAAAGATTATTACTCGTATCTAAGTATTCAATATAAGACTATATAGGTAATGCTTCCACTGCTGGGACACAGGGCTCCACTCTGTGAGAAGGAGTGGGCCGTAATCCACCACGCGGGCCCAGTGCGGGTGGGTTTTATTCTAGGACGTGCCAGTTTCCTCATGAATCCTCCTCTGAATCATTTCACTCAGTAGGTAAACCTTTGTTATGATATGATTCGGTAATGCAATTTCTATGATGCAATTTGACACTAAAATATTCACGAAACTAAAACTGTTTGATAATCTCACGAAACAGCTTGAATACACAATAATAATAATAATAATTGTATAATTCAATAATAATAACATAATTAATTAATTTAATTATATATTCAAGGTGTTTCGTGTGTGTTATTTAATGCTAATAATATAGATAATTAATTAATTATATTTTTTTTATCATAATTTAATTTAAATATGTGCCTACTTAACGACCGTTAACGAGTTCACAAAGAATTCGCCCTGACATTGACCCGGAGGCTACAGAATGTGCAGATTACTTCAGTATGGCTTCGTTAAAGAAGTGCGGTTCATTTAATCTTATTAACAGATATTGGGCGCACGCAACTAATTATTATTGTTTTTATTTCAATGTCACACGTGCGCCCTTATGTAGTATTTGAGGACTTACCTAATTAAAGAAAGAAAAAAAAACCGCGTGCGTAGTATTTGAGGACTTACCTAATTAAAGAAAGAAAAAAAAACCGCGTGCGTAGTATTTGAGGACTTACCTAATTAAAGAAAGAAAAAAACCGCGTGCGTAGTATTTGAGGACTTACCTAATTAAAGAAAGAAAAAAACCGCGTGCGTAGTATTTGAGGACTTACCTAATTAAAGAAAGAAAAAAACCGCGTGCGTAGTATTTGAGGACTTACCTAATTAAAGAAAGAAAAAAAACGCGTGCGTAGTATTTGAGGACTTACCTAATTAAAGAAAGAAAAAAAAACGCGTGCGTAGTATTTGAGGACTTACCTAATTAAAGAAAGAAAAAATACCGGTCAAGTGCGACTCGGACTCGCGCACCGAGGGCTCCGTACGTTGATAAGTCATTTTTTTTTGTAATGTATACAAAACTACAATTTACGGTATTCGGAATTTTTTGCCTTTACTTGTGCTACATGACATTGCTTCTTGCCAAATTTCATTATTTTAGGTCAACGGGAAAGTAGGTACCCTATAGGTTTTGATTTCGAAACATAGATATAATACCTACGCCCGTATCTTTTGATTGCGTTGACTTAGAAGTTTTATTTTTTCACTGTTTCACGGGATTGCAGAAGTATTTGATATTAATTTCAACTTGATAACTCCACGCGTTCCTGACAGACGGACAACGAAGCGATAAAACGGCCATCGCTCAGCATAATGCTACAAACCTATGCGATACAGAGCCCAGAGAATTTCTCTTGGTGAGTAAAATCAAACTTCCTAAAGACTACTTCAAATGAATAATAATATCCACGTGATCTATTTATATATATTTATTTATAATAAGCACACCAATAGCACAGTCACTTACAATTCAAATTAAATATCATGTAAAATTATCATTTCAGTAACCATGCAAATAACAGTATGCATAACATCTAAATTAAAAAATATATTAGACAAGGAGAAAAATAAAAAGTGTGTTTAGTAGATTTTCTAGAACACTACAAAAACAAACCGATTAGAGCTACATAGACATGCACTCTACACTCTGTCTAAATAGGGAATGTCTGTATGAAGCGAAACTCATGGAGAAAATATCAATAGGAAAATCTGTCAAGTTGGACCTTTCATTATATTGCCTTGCCATACGTGTCAGTGGGCTATTAAATGTAGTATTTAAGGTGGATGTAGGCAATTCAAAAATACGATGATGGCGCTTACTACGTTGGCTAGACCTAAAGTTAAAATAGTTTACCAATTGTGCGTCAACCACAAAAGATACCTACCTACTCTATTTTTTTTTACTTAATAATAGAGCAAAATTATACATATAGGTACTTACTTAAAATCGGAACAGAAATAAAAAAAGAATACTTTTTTTTACGTCTGTTCCGATTTTAAGTGGTGTATGAAAAGGTAACGGCCCCGACTTGCGAATTCTAGGTCGTGGGTTCGAAAAGCTGTATGACTGTAAACCCATACCAGTGCTCTGATGCAATGTCTGTAGTACTACAGAGTTACAGACTACGGATTAGCGAAGACTTACGTGGACACGTGATTTTGCCACTTGACGAGGCAACAGTGGATGATTATTCATGAGAATCAATCGACGCTCGGACTCGGAATCAGTCTGATGTACCTACAATGTCAGATCTCTTATGGTCTGTAATGAACCCATTTTAAGTTTAATTATTTCTACGTTACGTTTCAGTGGTAACGGCCGCAGCTTACGTGTTGTAGGTCCACACCCAAGTAAGCACTTTACTTTGTGTAAATTATTTCATCATCACTGCTCTCAAAATTTTAAGAAAAAACATCGTGAGGAAACCGGCATGTCCTAGAACCAAAAATTCGAAGACATGTGACATCTACCAACCCGCACTGAGCCCGCGTGGTGGATTACAGCCCACTCCCTCTCACAGAGAGGAGGCCTACTGTGTCTCAGCAGTGGGCACGTTATAGGCTGATTATTTCTACTTTCAAAAGGGAAAGTATATAAGGGATTTCTTTCGTTTTATTTTATTTTTATTTTATTTTATTTTGTAGGGACAAAAAACAGTTACACGTTACAGTTTTGGTAAATAACAAACTAGGATAATAGAGGTAAACATGTAACCCACACCAATGTCCGCGGAGTAAACTATTAGGGGGAAAGAAACAAAACAAAACCACGCATACATTGTTGTATAAAATTATTTTATACATCAATGCACGTAACTACTGGAGGCGGTTAAGGTTAGGAAGAATTTATAATCATTGTGCAAGCAATTGAATAGCCAATCTTTTGAATTTTGTTTGTGATAGTGAAAATATATCAAGATCGAAAAAGTGTGTGTTATATATTTCTAAGAGACGACGGAGGGGCGCCCTTGCGCCAGCATTGGTTTTGCACTTTACAGTGTGGAACAGCCGGGGCACGCGCGCCCCTCGCCGTAATACAGTTCTGGGTACAATATAACAAAGTTTATTGGTAATATCAGAGCAGTCAAAGTTGTTGTTACATATGCCATGCAGCATCATAGCCATAAGTAGCGTGCGCCTGGACTCCAAGCCTAGAAGTTTGTATTGTTTTAGTAGCTGTGCGTACGATAGTTTTGAACGGTCGTTGCTTTGTCTTTTGAATCGAAAATGGCGCGAATTGGTATAAGTTGCGCTCACGAGTCATAACGTCCTCAGGAGGCCCTCCTTTAGGAGAACCTATCAAAAACAAAACCAAGAAGTTGACGTAAATAAAAAGGTAAGCTCTAAATTCCATTGTTTTATGCCTTGGTCTGAAAACTAGCCCACAAATCACCCTAGTTAATTTTAAGATCTACTTACAGAAGCTAATGCAGAATCAAATATACTGGTCCAGGCGAGCGCTGCAGACAGCGCTGCCAGCGCCAACAGCGCGCCGCTGCCCGCGCCCACCCACAGCCACCGCGGGGTGCGCCCACGCATCTTTACTGGTAACGGAGACACGCTGGAACAAGGGAAATAACATTATTGTTACTTTGTTTAATGATTGGTGATGAATAAAATGTATCATCATCAGTTGGAGGGAGTCGCACCACGTCCGCTACGCGTTAACGTCCGTTTAAGGCCCTATTGTCACGCCAATGAGCTCGTCAGCCAGTCTCAGGGAGGTTACACACAATGTTCGGGTCGGCACATTCGATTCGGCAATATTTGTTGAACAACGTAGCCGACCCGCACCCTAATTACGTAACACACTATCAATCATAATCTGAATCATTTTGAAGGATATTGCTAATCCATTGCTTCATATGTTCGTAAAATTCGTCTGCTCAACAACGTAAATAACGCAGTGAATGTGGTTGGACTGTCAAAATGAAATCCGTTGCTACATTCATACACTTTTAGTGTGTTTCGGTTGTCACAGAAACGTGTAGGTACTTTTTTTTTTTTTTGCGGATGGGAAATCATTAAATGACCCCTCCCGCTCTGGGTGGAGCGGAAGGGAGTGTCAGACTCTTACTGACTAAAACCCACCCGTGTTCCTTCCTTAGCCCTTTATGTTCCGGGCCAGCGGTAACCCTTTCGGACAATCCCGCTGACCCGGCAGGCTTCGGCCCTATGGGGCCCCTCCTCGATGCTGACATCTCTTTGAGGCGCGCGTGGAACACGTACGCGCCGTCCGGCACGGGCCTGGTCCTGATCGGACGGTGAGCTACCCATTACTCTCCGCCCGCAGGCCCGCGCCTACGGTGGCCGGGAGTCGTCGCGCGGCTCCCGACGCCCGGAGCGTCTCCCGCGGCGGCTGGGACGGGAGGCTCTCTCCCTGAGCCGTCCCGCCACCTCCTTCGCTAGCATGACTGCTTCGCAGAAGGAGGTGACTGCCTCCCACTCCCTCTCGCCCCGGACCATGGCTTGCACCAGGGCCGGGCGCGAGAGGTCGCCGCCGCTGCCGATCGCCTCTACGAGGACACGGCGGTGCTCCGCCCAAGCGGGGCAGACCGCCACCGTGTGCTCCACCGTGTCCTCTGGGCGATCCTGGCAATGGTGACACCCGGGCGTTTCCTCCCGCCTGATGATCTGCAGGAACCTCCCGAAACTTCCGTGTCCGGTGAGGACCTGCGTCAGGCGGTAGGTGAGGGCGCCGTGGCGCCTCTCTAGCCACTCCTCAAAGAGGGGTCTTATCGCCGCTATCGCGGCGTGCCCTGCGCTGGGTTGCGACAGTCGCTCCTTCCATGTCGCCATGAGATCGCGCCGGAGTTCCGTCCGCTCCGCAGCAATTTGCCGCGGAAGCGGAACTTCCCCCCGGCGTAGTGCCTCCGCGCGCCACTCATACAGGCGCGCGAGGACTATCGCCTCCAGATCCCATGGCGGCAGTCCGGCAAACGTGTAGGTACCTACTTGGCGGCAAGACACAGATCATGATAATATAAATAAAATATAGGTAAGTAACGAGTTATTTGTTTATCGTAAGTAGGTAGGTATGCTTGGAAATATTACAACAATATTATTTATTGCATTAATAAATAAGAAATGGTCCTGATTGCAACAAACCGTCATAATTATCGGAGACACAAAGCATCGCATGATTCTTGGCTCAACAAAGTTCTATAGAAAGGTCAGTATCTTAGTTGAACGGTGCCAGAAAGTCTGTAGAGAACCGACAAAAATGAATCTAAATGTTATAATAGTTTAGCAAAAAAAAAATAAGTTTAAAAACTAAAACTCGACTACTGAAAAGAATGAAACAAGAATGTTCCTTCCCGTGGTCCAAAGAGAATATTCATTGCATGACGCTGTACTATCATACCTACCTAAAAGGTTCGTTCTTTATTCATCCAACGTACACAGTATATGATCTCAGTCTCAATCTGTCAAATATACCTCTAATTTCCCTACATTTTTGACAAGTCTTTGACATTGATTCGCTGAACTGAGATTACGACTAGATTTTGAACATTTTTAATAACGGGTATTAGCTTTTTGATCGCATCAGATCAGAATAATATAAAGAATGTTTTATTTTAATTATACATACTTTTCGAAATACAAAAGAACATCCAAGCGCCACATTGTAAAACAAAACACTGCACGTTCATTTACTTACTGCTAACTTAACAAATAAAAAATAAAATAAAAAAACAGTTTTATCACACCACTACGACACTTGAAAATGTCCGTCTTTCTAAACAGTTTTTAAACTCTCGGTCACTAGCTACTTTGCATGTTTCGAAACATAATTTAATTAGTTCTGTCATTAATTCAATAAACAAAATGAGCATGTGAACCCGTTGACAGTTTCTCATAAACTGATTGATATATTTTACAAAACTTTGTTGATAAGCCGATACTATGTAATCACTAAAATTATCGATAAAATAATCATGTGTAGACTAATTTGTTTGTTGTTAAAATCATTAAGGCTAATTGTTATTCGATTATAGGCCGACCTGCCTGAGGTAGCTGCGCGGTGCGGGAGGGGTGATAGTTGTCACAAGTTGACGAATCACTGAGCTCTCGCATCACGTCACCACACCCCTCCCGCACCGCGCTGCGACCTCAGGTAACGTCTCAGTTTTGCGGTCGGCCTATAATTATAAAAATCATTTATTTCAGACAAAAAAGTCCATAGGCAAGGCAAGGTTGTTGGTAAGAAGAATTTAGCTTAAAACTAATGTTAGTAATTAAAAAGTAAAAAAGAAGATACTAGACACCGCCTACCCCTGCACAGTATGCTCATCGGCCTCGCAACACATGGAGTTATAAACTGGTTATTTATACCATTAATAACACAAACCCAAATCACAGTAGCTCTATGATTAGACGGTCGATTAGTCTAACTAACTAATATTTTAATAACTCATTAATCTTTACAGCTGCGACACCAATAAACTGTTATCTAAAGGATTTGTAAAAGAATTTATTTGTATTATTCTTTTTTAGTGATCGTTGCTTGACGATACAAGTAAGGACAGCCGATAAAAGATTTAAAACAATAAATTGACATAAGAGAGCCTTTTTGATGCGATTTAAAGTATTAAAAAGGAGTGTTTTTCAATTTACAACTGTCACTTCAGTTGTAAATTGAAAAACACTCCTTTTTTAAAATCGGTTGTTCTATTATTGTTGTGTCAATAAAATTGACATAGGGTACCTCTACCCTTTTTTCTTTAAAAAAAAAAACACTCCCGTGCCCACAGAAGTGAAAACAAAACACAAACAGAATACTTTGCCATCACTCACTGACATATCGGATAAACCTACTTACATTAAAACCGAGTACATCCCGAGGACAGCCGAATACATCCGAAGCGGGTATTTTTTTAATCTTAAACTTCGATCAATAATATTGATCGAAGATCTTATAAGCAAAACACGCGCGGTATCGCTTACGGTAACAGTGGCGCAAGTTCATTGGTTTTTCCCATCTCAAAAAATGTTCAACGAGCCTATAGAAGTTTTCACTTCAATATTAAAGGCATGACGTACTACGCTTTGTATAATGTTTTTCGTTTTGTATAATGTTCATTCGTTTTGTATAATGTTCATTCGTTATGATCATTGTAGACTAATGCGGGTCTAGCGGGGTTGCTTCACTCGGGTACAATCTACTTCTTCTTCTTCGTGTCCCTGTCACGACTGTATTTTGGATCTTGTAGGCCCAAAATTTTGCCACTTCCACGGCGTTGACGGGGGCTGCGCAGAAGTCACTTTCACTTCATGTTTTGGGACACAGAGGGCAGGATAGGAGGTGGAGCGTGGTTTGCGACATAGCTCCACAATCACACCCTACTGCCGTTCCGTCAAGGTAGCCCCACTTTACCCGGTTGGACTTACATTTTCCCACTTGTGTCCGGAGACGGTTCAGGGATTTAGAAGTGGACCTGGGAAGGTTACACACACACACAAGTGACTTTGTTTTATACTATTTATTATTCAGATATTCCATTCCCTACTAAACGATACCTACTGCTAATTTCATAGGTATTTCTCTATTGCCTCTGACAACTAGCGTGGGTTACAGTTAGGTACAGCTGTCTACGTCAGATATTTGTATCACGATATTATTCTGTCATTCTCAGAACTAGAGAGAAAATTGCAACCAATATTGATCGGGAATTACTGAATTTAATGGAGGGGCTCGTGGCTAAGTAATAACAGCCACACGGGTAGATCGCTCAGGTTAAGCTACGCTTGGCGCGGTTGGACCGTGGATGGGTGTCCGTCTTTACATACCAAGAACCCTTCGTGCCTCGGGGCTGTCATTCGTGGATCCATTTATTTCCCCATTTATGATTACAAAAATAGGATATTTTTAAGGTGTTATAGAAAAAATATATAATTTTAGTTTAATCAATAAGTAACAAAATTTTTCTATAGCACTGTAAAACAAACATAAAAGAGAAATGTACGATAGCTAACAAGTAAAAACCCGATGATAAAATATTATCAATTTCTAGGAAATATTAATGTCATAATCAATTTTATTCTAGCGATAATATTTTATTATTATACTAGCTGTGCCCGCGACTTCGTTCGCGTGGATGTCGGAACACAATAATGTGTCGCTTAGGAAAGGTGTAAAAGGAAAAATCTTCCGATCTTGTCTGGTAACGCTTTCCTTGCCTGGGGTTCTCAACCATAGCCCTTTCGACTGCACAGCAGTCACTGCGTCTTCAGGGTTCATAATGACAATGCGACGAAGTGTCACTTTGATTTTTGAGGATAAATAAAAATGAAAGCGCCTGCTCGAGGCTGATTGTCTGACCAAATAGCCATATTATGTCCATTTACCATAAGATACCTTGAGGGTCGATATGGTGCATTTCCGACGTTTGGCCCCCAAACTGGAACGTGTCGGGGCCGCCATGGGATCTGGAGGCGATAGTCCTCGCGCGCCTGTATGAGTGGCGCGCGGAGGCACTACGCCGGGGGGAAGATCCGCTTCCGCGGCAAATCGGTGCGGAGCGGACAGATCTCCGGCGCGATCTCATGGCGGCATGGAAAGAGCGACTGTCGCTACCCAGCGCAGGGCACGCCGCGATAGCGGCGATAAGACCCCTCTTTAAGGAGTGGCTAGAGAGGCGCCACGGCGCCCTCACCTACCGCCAGACGCAGGTCCTCACCGGACACGGAAGTTTCGGGAGGTTCCTGCACATCATCAGGCGGGAGGAAACGCCCGGGTGTCACCATTGCTAGGATCGCTCAGAGGACACGGTGGAGCACACGGTGGAGGTCTGCCCCGCTTGTGCGGAGCACCGCTGTGTCCTCGTAGAGGCGATTGGCAGCGGCGGCGACCTCTCGCGTCCGGCCCTGGTGCAAGCCATGGTCCGGGGCGAGAGGGAGTGGGAGGCAGTCACCTCCTTCTGCGAAGCAGTCATGCTAGCAAAGGAGGTGGCGGGATGGCTCATGGAGAGAGCCTCCCGTCCCAGCCACCGTGGGAGACGCTCCGGGCGTCGGGAGCCGCGTGACGACTCCCGGCCACCGTAGGCGCGGGCCTGCGGGCGGAGAGTAATGGGTAGCTGGGTTTTAGTCAGTAAGAGTCTGACACTCCCTTCCGCTCCACCCAGAGCGGGAGGGGTCATTTGATGATTTCCCATCCGAAAAAAAAAGGGTCGATATGGTTTTAACCAAGACAATGGCTAAAAATTTAGTACAATACCTTTTTACGACATGGCAGTGCTACTTGTATTGGGTGTGCACCTTGACGTATCGCTGCCGGCCGTAGTCGAGTCGACGGCAGCGAAGAGTCCTGGGACGCGGTGGTTTCCTTCTGCGAAACGGTCGTCTCGCAGAAGGAGGCTGTGGAAAGGGAGAGGGAGATCTCATCCACTCACCCGGCCCGCAGTAGGCGCATCGGGCGTCGGCGGAGGGCGTACAACGCCCTCTTCCAGCCCCCCTAAACGGGTCCAGGGACGACGAATTCGGGGACGTCTGTCACCGCCAACACATCAGGACTTGAGCTGGCGGCGCGTAGTGTTCCACGCGCGCCCCTCTTTGACGTCACCAGTCGGGGGTTGCGGAAGGATCGTACGGTCCCGCAACCCCCGACGTAGGTGTGAGACGGAACACTGGGTTGATTTTTAGTCAGTAAGAGCCTGACAGACCTCGCCGCCCGTTCCAGGGTGGCGGACATCCATGAAGATTTTCCACCCCGGAAACAAAAAAACAGGGTGTGCACCTGCCGAACCTATACTCAATAAATCAACAGCCCGTCTTGAGGTGTGCGTTGAAGCGTTATCATGGTAAAGAAATTTAAAAAAAATCGAGAAAAAAGGCAAAAAAACTATGAAAGTATGATAATTATGATCTTAAAATCTTATGTCACTAAGAAAATGCTTCTCTGTTAACAATGTTAGAAAGGTTGCTTGCCCCTCGAAAGAGCTCCTAAATAAAGTTGCCCGTGTGTGTGTTTGTTTCGGCCTTTCTTCTCAGAGTAGTCAGATAGGAAACGACGACTTCATCTAGTTTAAAAAATAAAAACATGATTGACGTGTAAAAGTGTTTGTACAAACCTACTTACAAAAATAAATTCATTTATCATTGCAATCTTTATCACTCAGAACACCACATCACATAATATTATCTTACATTATCCTCACTTTTTATTTGAAATTCTTTTAGCGCCACTAATCAACCAACAATCGAAAGCGATTAACATTATATTATGTAATCATTACTTTTTCAAATAACACAGGCAGAAGTGACTGTGATAGTCATCTTATAGGTAAGCCTGCATGACGTGATTATTCACATAATAATGTTATAAACACAATAATTATGTTTTCGTTAGTACTATAAAGCGCCAATAGATGTCATTACTAGGGCGTGCAAACCGGACAAAATTTACAGATTTTTGAAAACCGGGATTGAGAGACAAAACCGGAGTTACCTCCGGTTTTCCCGTTATCGAATTACATATTTAAATTTTGATTTAAATCCACTTTTTTCGAACGCAACCTATGCTGACATTATGATACTATTACAAACATATTGCAGCAGCTAAAATATAAGCCCAAGGACACAGAATAACTGGTCCTTGGACTTATATATTCTTCTCCATAGAGATCTACGCTTTGGAATGGGCAACTCATGGACGTAATATATAGAGTTACTTCTATATATTACGTCCATGGGGCAACTAGCTTCAACTTTCTGACTAACTGACAGACTATTTAATTTTGACAATTCAAAAGTGCCTGTACAAGGTTTAATTGAAATAAATGATTTGAGTTTGAGTTTGAGTTTGAGTTATACGATGGCACGGACCGCTCAGAGAGAACTACGGTTCTCCGAGCGGTCCGTGCCATCGTTATCGTCATCATCTGACGCTGAAGTTGTAGCTGATGAGCTAACTCTTCAAGAGCAGCTTGATAAGGATTTTGATAAATGCAGGAAAACCCCCAAGAATTGGTCTGATTTCGACCTTGCAAGGTTTGTCAAGGTCATACATGGGTTTCTCTAACCCATGTATGAAAGCGGAGGGCATCGGGGTGTGTATCGCATAGAAGCTTACGACTATTTGATTGATGTGTGTACCAACAAGTGTAGAGTGAGAGGGCCTTTTCGAGTGCTGGGTACTTTTGCAACAAACTAAGAAGTACGTAATCTGATAAAGCCGAGAATGCGAGAAGCGCAGAACCGGTCGAAGTGGAGGTGCTTGGCGGAGGCCTATGTCCAGCAGTGGACGTCTTTCGGCTGAAATGATGATGATGATGATGAATCTGATAAAATGTTAGATGCACTTCTTAAGAACACATTATCGAGAACAGCGGTCTCTTGTAATGTAAAAAAAATGATTATTCTTTATTTCAATTAGTATACGGTATAACGATACACAGTTGATTTGATCTCGTATAGTCAAATATGAATCCTTTAATAATGTTGTTAGTAGTTCGTAATTAAAGAGCTCAAGATTCAAGAAATTGAGACGTATAGTAATTGTGGTTGTCTTTAGTGTCTTAAGATCACACACATCACACATCTAAAATATGATATTATTCTTGATAACAGAATTGTTAGGTACCCAACTAAAGGTACTACAAACTTACTTGTTGTCGATTTGATCTCAGTTAGTAAATTTTTATATTATTTTAAGTTCATGCTATCCAAACTATCTACTTGGTATTGGTATGCATAAACGGATGATTAATAAAAAAAAGTACAACCGAATTGAGAACCTCCTCCTTTTTTAAAGTCGGTTAAAAATAGGTAGGTATATCAATTTGTTTTTTTGTAGATTTTGTGGGTATCTAAGAATATTGTTTTCTTGTTAAAATTCTACTACATAAACAATATAAAATTGTTGCCAAAACCGGGGCTAACACTGGTTTCCGGTTTTGGGCCCTCAAAGCCGGAATTCAAAACCGGTTTTGCAGACCTTCCGGTTTTGCACGCCCTAGTCATTACGTGTATCCAACTTACGTAATGAAAGTTGTTGTAGAATACATTAAATTGATTATATCTTTTGATACAGTGAAGCGATTGCGATGAAACCAAAACTAACTACTACTCCGAGTTCTACACTATATTTGAGTATAAAAATTTACCATATTGGTTTGGTACTTTTTACGTTGAACGTGTTCAAATCAAATTTTGTCACATCCAAACAGACAAACAGACAAACCGACAAACAGACAAACAGACAAACAGACAAAAATTCTAAAAATTGATGAAATGGCATCTGTTGGTTATCCTATAACACCCCAACTATTTTTTTTTTTATATTTTCAATGTACAGAAACGCCTCGTCTACAGATTTATTATATGTATAGATTAATTGTATTATCAATATCATGTCATATAATGCGGGCTTGTCAGATTATATCAAGCTAAGATTAATTGAATTGCCAAATTTATGTGGCAGTGGGCAGGGCACATTGCTCGCAGAACAGATGGCCGATGGGGCCAAAGGTTCTGGAGTGGCGACCGCGTACCGGAAGACGTTGCGGTAGAAGGCCTCTCACAAGGTGGACCGACGACCTTGTGAAGGCCGCAGGTACCCGTTGGATGCGAGAAGCAAAGTACCGGTCGAAGTGGAGGTGCTTGGGGGAGGCCTATGTCCAGCAGTGGACGTCTTTCGGCTGAAATGATGATGATTACATGCCCCTTTGAAGTCTGTTCCGATTAAAATAATCAATGAAAACTTGAGATATCCAATCGTACGATTACTTGCAGCAGCAGAAACTGTTTATTTATTATTAATAATTAAACATAAGTTAGAACTTAATAATAGAGACTGATAACAAATACACTACTCACAACGTTATCTACATAATATGACTAAATAGATCTACTAGTTGTTAGAAAGAACGATATAAAAATAAACAGAATAAAAGTAAACATTACTTATGTATTTACTTATTTACTGATCACTTAAAATATGTAGTAACAATTTCTTTTCTAAATATAGCCTTGCTGAGAAACATAATATCAGTTGAGCCAAACTGTTGCTACGAAAAGATTGTATGTAGAGTCAAAGAATACATTACGAAGATTGAACGATTTTTTCCAGTGCTACGCAGACTTTGACACGCTACGAAATTAGAACGAAAAGATCACATTATTGTTTTGTCTGTTGCTACGCAGACTCTGGGAAAACATTGTATTATTTTTCCGGTGCTACGCAGAATCTGACACGCTACGAAGTGGCTACGAAAACGACACCTTTGCTACGAAGTCTGGCAATTTCACTCAATGAATACTCATTGCTACCAGAGTCCTCTACGTAGTAGCTACGAAAAAGATTATTTTATTTTTGATTAAATGATTTTAATCAACGTAATTTTTCTACATTAAGTATATCAAACTCAAAGCATTGCTCCGCCCACCACTGCTCTCAAAACGGTGAAGGAAAACATCGTGAGGAAACCGGCATGTCCTAGAACCGAAAATTCGAAGACGTCACCTCTACCAACCCGCATTGGACCCGCGTGGTGGATTACGGCCCAGTCCCTCTCAAAGAGAGGAGGCCTGTGTCCCAGCAGTGGGAACAATAGGCTGATTATGCTACTAAATATTTCCCCAACACAATCATCTCTGATATTCCAAGTCCCAGCAACCCTGACATAGTAAACCTAGATTTGTGTTACATAAGGACTCACTGACCGCAACAGATCGATACCAGTATCGTATAACGCTTCTAGTTAGACGTATGTTCGGGACAGCTGTAGTTAATCCAGGTCTGCGTTTGATTGGGTTTATTGTTTGTATTTGTCATCCCTGTAATAGAAGATAGGTAGGCAGAGATGTTCAACCTTGATATATTCTGCTATATTCTCAGGAGATGTGATTGGAAACAAAGGGCCACGCCCCAGAAGGACATCTTCATCATCATATCAGCCGAAAGACGTCCACAGCTGGACATAGGCCTCCCCCAAGCACCGCCACTTCTACCGGTTCGGTGCTTCCCACATCCAGCGGATTCCTGCGCCCTTCACAAGGTTATCGATGGACATAATTATATTACCTTCTAAGTATGTGATGTTCTTCAGAAAGGTCAAGTGCGACTGCGTAGTACTCGCACCGGGCGTACGTTTATGACCGAGATGTATGAACATCAATGAAGCAAAAGGAATGTGTAAGGATCGTAGCAGGTGGCGTTCTGTAGTTTAGCTCACAGAGCGGGTAGGCACAAACAGGACGCCACCTGCAACTGCATGTATGTGCTTGATATGGATACTTTCCTCAAGGAGGAAAAACTGTAATAATCTTTCTGCAGGGCATAGATCTTTTTATAATAGAAGACCAAAAAGCATTTTTGTGTAACCAATTAGGTACCATGATGACCATAAAGTCCCTTCTGTAAACTTTGTTTCACAATTTTTTTTTGTGCTTATGCAGTTGTGCACACCTTCCCCCTTACTAATAATCATTGCATAACGTCTGTATAGTTACACAGCGCTTTGTCTTCTTCTTTCGAAAGTTAAATTTCTGACGACTGAAAGAAAGAAATCGGTGTGTAACTATACATCTGATATAATACGTTTATTAGTAAAGGGGTATTTATTTTATTGTAAGATTTTTTGTTTGGCCTGAAAACGTTGTTGTTGGTTTGTTGGGAGTAGTTATTGTTTTTAGGGGTCCGTATCATATCAGCGGGCTGTATTTCATGAACCGTAATAGGTAGACAGTTGAAATTTTCACAGAGTGTGTATTTCTATTGCCCCTAAAGCAACAAATAATAAAAATAATATAAAGTGGACAATTAAAGGGGCATACAAGCAATGTGTTTTTTTCGGCGTTTTTTGCCTTGTTTAATCTTAAACGGTTCTGAAGTTAACTGCTTGCTTGTTGTTTAGTTTAGAACATCAGGGATTCAGGGTTTTATCTTACATCTGTGTTTAAGATTGCCCTCTCAGCTACAGACATACAAACGCCCTTGAAAACAAGATCAAATAACCTTTGACTATAATCTAATGCTATAAGAAGAGTTCAGTGATTTGACAAATTACAAATTAATGCGCGACAACGTTGAAGTTTCTTATGCCTGAACGAGCTTACAAAATCCATACTAATACTTATTTTAAATTAGAAAATAATTATGTTTGTCTGTCTATTTGCATTTTCACAATATAGGGCGAATTTCAATAAACAAAAACAAAAACGTCATAAAGAAAAACTATTATTAACTATATATTTGGAATCAGAAAAACGCTTATGCCAGTTTTTTATTGAGTGTAAACCTTGCTGTAGGTAGTATTTTAAGAAACCCATGTCGTCTCAACTTGCTGTTAACCAGTGAACCTACTTAGGTAATATAATACCTGGACAATAAAATATTGCTAGGTAGAATTACAGAAATATTTGAAAACTTTCCAGACAATGCACTAAAGGTCATGCCCTAGGTATGCAATATCTAGACTAATCCAGACACAAATCAAATAATGCATAAACATCATTGATTGAAAACCCCTTGGGACTGACTACGCTAACAAATAACTCTAACCACGCGTCAGGCGGAGCCGGGCGGCCATATAAACTCATAAAGATTGGAATTCACATTCCCATGTAGTAGCAGACAAGTACTATTTTCAGCACCCTAATTCCTGACACTTTCAATCACAATATGAATCATTTTGAAGGATATTGCTAATACATTGCTTCATATTGTTCGAAAAATTTGTCTGCTTAATAACGTAATGAATGTTGTTGAACTGTCAAAATGAAAGCCATTGCTACTGGTCATATTTTACGCAATTACCCCGCGGGTAGCACAAAATTAGAATGTGTGTACGAAAAGACTATGATTATTTTACACACAGGAAGAGTATGCTATAAATAAGAACACCACATACTAGTCTAGCAAACGAGTATATCAGCCTATACTGTTCCCACTGCAGGGACACAGGCTGTAATCTACAACGCGGACCAAACTTTTTCTTTTTTTTGCCTGACCTTACATGACATAGATACTACACACACGCACACACATAAAATAGTAAGTATCAAATTATAAGTTTATCCCAAGGCCAAAGAAGATTGATTAAGTCCTACATTCGCTAAGTCCCTTGGGAAATAAAGTCCTCCACGATTTATGGAATTAATCACGACAGTTTTCTGTATGAATATTTTCATTCTTGGCGTAGCAGCTATATAGATTATATAAAAGCGTATATTTTTCGTTTATGTTTATTATAAGTGTTGTCTGGTCTCTTGGAAACGCAAGGGTAGATATTAGATATTATATTGATTACTATTAATACTATTGATGGATATTTCATTAAATAGTCATGCAATAGGATTATATGAACTTAGAGGGTTGTATTGATGATTTTAATTATTATAATTCTGTAAAGCTAGATTTGTTACGCTTGCGAATCATATTTTAATCAACGTTCAACATGATACTGACCTGCAAATTGCAAAAAAAACGTAAGAAAATTTGAATTTCGCGGTCTACCTATCGTGCTTGAGTTAAGTACGATAGGGTTGCAAAGACTCGTGAGCTGTGCCAGCAGTTCAAACGAAAGTGACAGGGTAGCCCGTGAAATTCAAATTTACTCACGTTTTTTGCAATTTGCAGGTCATGAAAATATGATCTGCGACCGATACAAATGTCGTTACAGAATTATTACTATTAAAATCATCATACACCTCTCGAAATTCAAATAACCATATTGAATGCCTTTCAGGTCGAAATCAAAATTAAAAGTAATTTATTTGCCAAAAACATTGTACATAATACATATGATGTTCATAAATACACTGTACCGCCAGCACATCAAGCTACTACAATCTGTCAAATTTCTTTAATAGATTTTCAACTTTATCGCTAAAGCCCAATCAGCTTTAACCTTATGGTTCAAAGCTGATTGGGAAAATTTTACAGTTTCGGGTAGGTTGATGTGCTGGCGTCTGTACATCGACTTATAGGGAGCTTATTAGCGCAGGCGATGCGCTGTTGTGACTGGGTGGATCGGGGAAACAAGAAATTTCAAGTGAACGAAGTCGCGGGCAGAAGCTATTATGTATAAGTACCTCAGAAACCGGGCAAAATAATAATCTGATGTTTTATAAACACATTTTTGCTACACAATAAAAAAAATTGATCCAATAAAATATCAGGTTTTCTTTAATGTTATTTACCTATTGCAGTTATTAGGTCTCGTGGTAGCAAGCGTAGAGTCCTGCGTTCGATAACCGGGTCGGACAAAGTGTTATTGGGTTTTCCATTAGGAAGTTCTTAGTAACAGTCCAGAGTTTAGAAGTTGGTAGTTTAATAGAGGGTGCCTTGTAAGGCACGTAAAGCCGTTGGTCCTGCGCCTGAACTCTCCCCGGTCGTGTCGGATTGCCGTCCCATCGGACTATGAGAGTAAAGGAACAGAGAAGGAACTGGCTAATCTCCGTTGAGATTGACCACCGTGACCGAAATCGGTTGGGAGGATATTATTATTATTTTTTATGATTGTTATTAAATTAGTTATCTAATGTCAGTGATAGATAATAACTGTTAGATTTTTATCACGCGAGTAATTTGATAAATAGGTGCATTCTTTATTGGGATTAGCAATTGCTACGGATACGTGGTGGTTGTTCGTTCGGATACGTAGGAGTGTTAACATGGACAAACATTCTGACGCGGAACTAATATCAAGTAACAATTTTTTTGAATTTTTACCAATGCTCTGCCTGAGATTTATTTAAATACGTGATAGTTGGACAAAAAGTTTTCCAACACCTGATAGAAAGTGGGTACCTAATGAGCAGATGTTACATACCTAACAACTTAATCTAGTAAAAGTTGGATCGGAGGTCCTGTCCTGTATACTCAACACAGCGATGAAAATAAACTGTTGATTACAGCACGGAAAAAAATATGAGCCCCAATCTCCCCAAAATTGTTCACTAAACTTAATTGCAGAAGGCTATTTAAGTAACTCAAAAACTCCACCTAAAGTCAACCACCCTTATGTTAACGTGATAAGAACTTCAGCAAAAGACCAACAAGAGTATTATAACGTGGTTCACCCGACGTCTCTGACGTCATTAAAAGTTAAAACAAAAAAAGTCACCAAGGTTCAATTTGTCTTGAGTCCTTGAAAGCCACAGAGCACGGATAGGTACTCCTCGGCAGCCAATGTTAGAGGCGGCTTTGTCAACAGTTTCCATACAAACCAAGCCTGCAGAAAAGCTCCCAGCGATTCACCAACTACCATGGCCCACCTGGAAACCTCTTAACCGACTAAGAAGGCAGGTAGTTCGTTCCAGGTACTTAGTCAGGAACCCCCACCTGACTAAGTTGTAGCTGCAGCGACCCTCCGACGAGCCATAGTGCGACTGTGGAGACACATCATAAACGATGCTTCACCTCTTGTCGCGCCCTATGTGCACTATGGAAGACTATTGCGAGGCCAACGCTAACGCTGTCGAAGTGGTTGAATCCTGATCGAAGCTTATATCAAATTAATAAAAAGGAATCATCGTTACGACGAAGAAGAAGTGTCACCGTTTACACGCACTACGACACAAATTATGCATGAAAAATTACGGCTGCAGGAAGCAGTGGCAGTGGTATCGACTCCAACTTACGAGTTATAGTGTGCTTGCGTCTTGTGCAGCTTGTGTCAAGTTGTGTCCAAGCAGTGGGAACATTGTATGCTGAATTGCTGATTATGCTAAATGGCGGGGTATTCCTCGAAACGCACCAAAAATATTTCTGGAAACGCACCATTCAGGTGCGTTAAGGAAATAAAAGTATTATAATTTTATTTTTTTCGAAATGCATCAACGATGAAACATGCAGAAGAGCGTGAAGGGTCCATAATAAATGAAACGTCTTTAAAATTTGTGCGTTCAACGCACTTTTGGTGCCACGAATTTTACTAGTACCGTATTGGCAATTCCGTGCTCTGTGTTGGAAGCCTTAGAATTTAACATCTTTAAATAAGAAATCACGTTGGCAACCGAGGGGTAAGAAAACCCCAATTTTTATTTTTAGACGTTTTGTAAAAGTACAACTGAATGTTCCCATTTCTTTTGTGGCCACAAAACTTAATAGAAATTGAGAAATTTGATTTAATGTAATAAATGTCAGAAATAACAATTCCTTTTTCAAGATGGTAAGTTACTGGCTTATTATTATAATGTTATAAGTTTATACCCCTTGATTATTTCATTAATACATTGTTCACCTAGGGGAGAAAGTGACCGATTACTAACGAGGGTAGTTTGCCTTAATACACATGAGTTGGGAATCGCATTTTCTTGCGGGTGCTAGTGCATAGTGCTTTATACTATACCTTTATGGAAAATAAAAGACATTTTATTAAAATTGTTACGGTTATTAATCCCAATCCTAGGGAGATTAATATTGGTTTGAATGATCAGCAAAAGTAAGTATGTGACCAGTAAGTAATCATTTTGCGCTTGGTGATAAAAACTATTGTCTTTTGGAATTGTACTACCTATAGTTAATTAGGTTAGCTACTAAATTGCCCTAAATTAAAAAATAAAACACGGCACGTTAACAATGAATTTTCATACATTTTTTCGACCCGCAAAGTACAACAGTAGGTAATGATGTACTTTCTGCCTCATTTAAAAAAAAGTTATAATGTACTTTCCGAGCAGGTATAGTATAAAATTATTTGGCGTTAGAAATAGGTATAAACAGATACGTTTCTCGGATAGCACCTTGCTTCGAAACATAGACATTTTCCGGATTTCGTCTTAATAAAAAGCGACCAAAAAGTAGACATAAGATAACTCAGTAACATTATCACTGAAGATAACACTGATTTCCGACATCATTGATTATAGCCACAGTCATCATAATCATAACAAATACAAAATCACGTGAGGGGATATTATTTCTGTCAAGTTCCTGTCACATAGCAGATATCGTTCTCGTAGAGCAGAGCACAAAGTCACTTAAGTAGGTACTCACGAAATGGCGCATTCATTTATTTATCCGTAGGTATTTATCTGTGTAAATAAAATATAATTTTTTCACCTCTTTTCTTAGCTAGCTCGGGAATTACCTTTTTTTTTTCTTTTTTTTCGGATGGGAAATCATCAAACCCTACCTGAAAAGAAAATCAGTGATGAAATTAGTAAAATAGTAACATAAACTTAGAGATAATTTACAAAAGCAAATATTAGATGCCCGTACTAGGATAAACCTGTATCACGAACTGCATGAGCTCATACATATTTTACTTTAAGCATATCTATGTAGATAATTATTATTTAAAAAAAAAACTCTCAATGACGTACAGTGCACGGCGCTGATTAATTTGACGGAACTAGACTAAAATTTATCATCTGTCCTTTTCTTAATGAAATAGAAAGAAAAAGATGCATTCAGTTTAGTTTATGAACAACAGAATCGGCACGAATACGCACCTAAATGCTAATTATAAACAAATACCTACTCGCAAAAGAATAGAATAGAATAGAATAGAAATACTCTTTATTATGTACACCAAATAAATTACAGACATAAAAATAGAAACTGTACATAGGGTGACACAATGGGCGGTCTTATCGCTAAAAGCGATCTTTTAAAGACAACCTTTGGATGGATTAAAAAGGGGAAGGACAGACAAATACTGTAGGTAGTCTGTGGTGTACCTATTACATAATACATACATAACGTATACTATACTAATCTAAATAAATATATACATATAATAATAAACATGAAACAGGAGCAAAGAAATTATGATGATGACGTTTAAGGAGAGAGGAAGTGCTTTTTTATCATAATTTTAAAAGTAGACAAAGATTGAGCACGCCTTACCGACACGGGCAAGTCACTCCATAACCGTACTGCTTGAACAGTAAAAGATTTATCATAGAAACTGGTGGAATGCATCGGCATCTCTAGTCTCAGGTTTTCCGACGACCTCAGATATCTATTATGTGTGTCATGAAGGAACTTGAAACGTTCTTTAAGATAAGTGGGGGTTTTAGGATTAAACAAAATACTGTAGAGCTGAAACAAGATATGAGAATTCCGGCGAAGACGTATGGGAAGCCACTTGAGCTTTGTACGAAATTCTGAAATATGATCATACTTGCGCAGGCCAAATATAAATCTTATGCAAAAGTTTTGAAGTCGCTCAAGTTTATCTAGTTGTGCCTCAGTAAGATCTGGATAACTGACATCAGCGTAGTCAAGGATGGGAAGTAAAAGGGATTGTGCAAGCGCAGTTTTAGTGGCAGTTGGAAGAAAGTTCCGCAATCGTCTCAGTGACTTGCCAGATGCAAAAATTTTGCGACTTACCTCCTGTAACTGAGGACCCCAAGAAAGATGTTTATCAATCCAAACCCCAAGGTTCTTAACCTTTTCGCTGAAAGGAATAGGAGTTCCGTTAAATTGAACCTGGGGGAGTTGCGACCAGTTTATCTTGGGGATCATCCTTGAGCTGCCAACAACAATGACTTGAGTCTTCGATGGGTTAACCTGCAACCCATGCGCCTCACTCCACTCACAGATTGAAACCAAATCCTTGTTGATAATATGAACAGCATCAGCCAAATTCAAGTAGTCAGCTTGCTTATAAATTTGCAAATCGTCAGCATAAAGGTGGTAGGAAGAAAGAAGTTTTTTGGTAATGGAATTTATAAATATTGCGAAAAGTAAAGGAGATAAAACGCCACCCTGAGGTACACCGGCAGAAGTATAACACCACGAAGAGCAAGACTCTTCTATGCATATACGTTGCCGGCGGCCATACAGGTAACTACGAAACCAGTCAATCACCGTTGGAGATATGTTAAGCGAGCGAAGCATGCCAAGCAGGATATCAAAATCAACATTATTGAATGCATTACTAAAATCTAGTAAGCAAAGAACTGTCAGATTTCCTCCCTCCATGCCTAACCGTATGTCATCAGTGACGTTAATTAAGGATGTAGTGGTGCTGTGACCTGGACGAAAACCGGATTGGAAAGGATTCAGCAGACTATTCTTACAAAGAAAAGTACTAAGCTGATTGTGGACAAGACGTTCTAGGACTTTGGAGAGGAAAGGCAAGATGGAGATAGGACGGTATTCTGAAAAGGAAGTAGGATTGGATTTTTTGGGTAAAGGAATGACTTTGGCCTCTTTCCACATCGATGGAAAGGCACCATAGGATATAGAGTAGTTTAGGATATAGCATAAGATAGGAAGGATTTCATCGAGGACAGGGAGTATCATTTTTCGACTCACACAATCACTACCAACTGCGTTAGACGTGATTGAAACTATGCTCTTCTTAACATCACAATCAGAGAATTACTTAGTCTGCCAAAAGACTACTTAGTCTGCCACGCGCCTGCGTCCGCGCATCAAACTGCGATTGACAATGCCCTTGACATCAGACATGTGTAGCACTGATTCATCAAGAAATGACTAACGAATCATTACTACTTTGTAGTAAACATATTACACTCTTGCGCATGGAGAGATTTGAGACGCATTTGTTTACGGTTTATGTGACAAGAGATACGTCACGACTTTTATCGTAGGCATTTCCAGTATAAGCTGACCTAGTGTTGTACAGGTTTCCTGTATAATGAAAGGTCAGCTTATACTGGACTTTGTAGCTTGATGTCTTCGGGCGTAGGTACCTACTTCCACTAAATTGATACTAGGTTCCTCGGCCTTACATATATTTGACAGGACTTGGAAATATCAACACTACGTCACATAATGTCCGCTTCATATCGTGCAAAAAAGCATATTTTTTTTTATGATTAAAAAAAAAACAACACTGTTATTAAAGTTAAAGATTTTAATAACAGTGTTGTTTTTCCAACTAAGTCCATATTACTAGAAGAAAGTAAAGTTTTTGTGATTCTTTCAATGTTTGTCGTGCAAATGAAAGCAAAAATATCGAAGGGACCAAATTATTTGTTTTACGTCTAAGTCAATCCTACTTCATATTAATAATATAAACGCGAAAGTTTGTGAGAATTGATGGATGAATGTTTGTGACTCTTTCACGCAAAGACCACTGTACGGATTTGGATAAATGATAAATGATTTTTATTTCTGTAAGTAGGTTTGTACAAACACTTTTACACGTCAATCATATTTTTTTTTAAACTAGATGAGGTCGGCGTTTCCTAACTGACTATTCTGAGAAGAAAGGCCGAAACAAACTCAGAAGTCACAGTCTCTTTTAAAGTCCAGACAAAATCTTGGTCAGATCGTGTGAAGACCATGTAGATTGGTGTCTGAAATGGTCTTTTGAGGAAAGAACCACACAGATTGAGCGGACCTGCCCAATCAGTGCACGCATTTGTCAAAAATCGTGCAGCTCAACTCAGAACTTGAGGAGCTCAACGATTAAACGACGGATAAAATTTGGCACACAGATATTTTATAACCAGGATATACATAGGATACTTTTTGTCACTATATTCCCAAGGGTACGAATCTTATGCGGGTGAAACCGCCGGGTGCTGCTAGTGATTTATATATGTAACAATGATACTCATATTTAGATGAGTAATCGAACTGATTAAATCTGCAATATTGGGCTCCTTCTGGAAATCAGGATGGCAACCAACCGATTAGGTATGACCTATTGTGGTATAGTAGGTAATTTTATTCTAAATGGGTAGGTATGTAGGTAATTTAATTCTAATTTTATTTTCACATACTTAATTATAATTGTATAATTAATGTAGGGATTTTGTTTTTGTAAATTTTTAACCGACTTCAAAAAAGGAGGATGTGGAGGAGGAGGGATGTTTATATTTTTTTTTACGTCTAAAGTGCCTTTTTGAAAAAAAATATTTGTTATTAATGATTTAGTTTATTATTAATGATTACGATGTTGGTCCCATGGACAAAAACTGTTCAGTTTGATGGTTTCTACCACACCCTTTTTGGCTGTTCTTTGAAAACTAACCCAGTATATACCTACACGGTCAAAATTTCAACGCAGGGGGCGCCTAGAATCATGTATTGAATCCATAGTAACAGGTTGTGCGTCAATGTCGCCCCCCCCCGCTACCCTGTATAATTTACATTTAAGGCGAAAGCGCCAGGGTAGCCCGCGAAATTCATTTTTTTTTAGGTTTTTGCAATTTGCTGGTCAGTATTAAGTTGTACGTTGATTAAAATATGATTCGTGGCCGTAACAAATATGTATTTACAGAATTATAATCATTAAAGTCATCTACACAACTCTCTAAGACCATGTAGGTAATCCCCAAATGTCAAGATTTCATGAAATAGTCATTCTTGGTGATTACATGGTCTTAGAGAGTGGTGGTACAACTTAATACTGACCAGCAAATTGCAAAAAACGTAAGAAAATTTGAATTTCGCATGCGGTCAGACAGACTTTCTGACAAAGCATAAGTAAAAAGTCATAATTCAAGGTTTGGCTCTCGCCTATTTCCTCCTCCAACATTGGGCCAATTTAAAAGATATTTCATAAACAGAATAAGAAGGATATATACTGTGTCCCTATATTTTTCTTTTTTCATTAATAGTTGTCAAATTTGTATACTAGGCCTCTGGTGACAGCGGCAATTTTGTGCATTTTATGAGGGTTTTATTCTAGTGCTTATAAAAATAATGCATCATCAAAAAGGAAAACATAGGGCCATAGTATATATCCTTCATAGTCTGTTTATGAAATATCTTATAAATTGGTCTAATATTGGAGGAGAAAATATGCGAGAGCCAAACCTCGAATTATGACTTTATCAAAAAGTCTCTCCGACCGCATTTCCTCTTCAAAGCCTATGGTGACACGATCTACTAAACTATGCCAGTGCTAATGTACTGACAGAAGCACACCGAGGTATATTTCGACCATGATTTCGACGTGACAATGATTACTGTAATCTTCCAATCAAGCGATGATGCGTACAACTGTTGGAGCGAATTGGAGCATCCGTCGGGAGTGCGTAGGCGCCATGCTTTCTTTCGAAGACAGGCGATGGATGGATTACAAGGGATATGTGGCATAAATACTGGCAGGGACTCGTGTTGGACTCGTGGCTAGGTAATAATAGCAGAACTGGTCAATCGATCAGGTTAAGCTACGCTTGCCGCGGTTGGTCTGTGGATGGGTGACCTTCCCCTCCGTGCCTCGGAAAGCACGTTGAGTCGGTGGTCCCGGCTGTCATTCTTTGATCTTTGACTCTATGGTCGTTACAGTTAGTCAAAAGCCGAAAGTCTGACAACCATGGCAGCCTTACCAAGGGGAATCGTGTTACGGGTAGTTCTTCGAAATTTGATTCTTTGACTGATCCATATGGCCAAAATTTAAATTCACTTTCAGCTCTGTAACACATGTTCATATGAAAATAGGTATACCAAATAACATATATTTGAATGAGGGACTCGTTTTTATAAAGTAGTTTTCAAGATATTAATTTTGTGCCCAGATGAATCAGAATGTGTTACATATTAATCAGACACAGAAATAAAAAGTAATAAATACACCGTTAGTTATGAATGTAAATTCTAAACAATAATTATTAATTCTTAAATAGGACTAAGACATATCAAAAGTATCATATTTAGAACAAGATTATACTCCTGTCATTTTTTTATTATTCAAAAGGTTATAGCTAAGTTAATAATCTATACATATAATAAATCTGTAGACGAGGCGTTTCTGTACATTGAAAATATTAAAAAAAAAAATAGTTGGAGTGTTATAGGATAACCAACAGATGCCATTTCATCAATTTTTTGAATTTTTGTCTGTTTGTCTGTTTGTCGGTTTGTCGGTTTGTCGGTTTGTCTGTTTGTCTGTTTGGATGTGACAAAATTTGATTTGAACACGTTCAACGTAAAAAGTACCAAACCAATATGGTAAATTTTTATACTCAAATATAGTGTAGAACTCGGAGTAGTAGTTAGTTTTGGTTTCATCGCAATCGCTTCACTGTATCAAAAGATATAATCAATTTAATGTATTCTACAACAACTTTCATTACGTAAGTTGGATACACGTAATGACATCTATTGGCGCTTTATAGTACTAACGAAAACATAATTATTGTGTTTATAACATTATTATGTGAATAATCACGTCATGCAGGCTTACCTATAAGATGACTATCACAGTCACTTCTGCCTGTGTTATTTGAAAAAGTAATGATTACATAATATAATGTTAATCGCTTTCGATTGTTGGTTGATTATAGTGGCGCTAAAAGAATTTCAAATAAAAAGTGAGGATAATGTAAGATAATATTATGTGATGTGGTGTTCTGAGTGATAAAGATTGCAATGATAAATGAATTTATTTTTGTAAGTAGGTTTGTACTAAACACTTTTACACGTCAATCATGTTTTTATTTTTTAAACTAGATGAAGTCGTCGTTTCCTATCTGACTACTCTGAGAAGAAAGGCCGAAACAAACACACACACGGGCAACTTTATATAGGAGCTCTTTCGAGGGGCAAGCAACCTTTCTAACATTGTTAACAGAGAAGCATTTTCTTAGTGACATAAGGTTTTAAGATCATAATTATCATACTTTCATAGTTTTTTTGCCTTTTTTCTCGATTTTTTTTAAATTTCTTTACCATGATGACGCTTCAACACACACCTCAAGACGGGCTGTTGATTTATTGAGTATAGGTTCGGCAGGTGCACACCCTTTTTTTTTGTTTCCGGGGTGGAAAATCCTCATGGATGTCCGCCGCCCTGGAACGGGCGGCGAGGTCTGTCAGGCTCTTACTGACTAAAAATCAACCCAGTGTTCCGTCTCACACCTACGTCGGGGGTTGCGGGACCGTACGATCCTTCCGCAACCCCCGACTGGTGACGTCAAAGAGGGGCGCGCGTGGAACACTACGCGCCGCCAGCTCAAGTCCTGATGTGTTGGCGGTGACAGACGTCCCCGAATTCGTCGCCCCTGGACCCGTTTAGGGGGGCTGGAAGAGGGCGTTGTACGCCCTCCGCCGACGCCCGATGCGCCTACTGCGGGCCGGGTGAGTGGATGAGATCTCCCTCTCCCTTTCCACAGCCTCCTTCTGCGAGACGACCGTTTCACAGAAGGAAACCACCGCGTCCCAGGACTCTTCGCTGCCGTCGACTCGACTACGGCCGGCAGCGATACGTCAAGGTGCACACCCAATACAAGTAGCACTGCCATGTCGTAAAAAGGTATTGTAAATTATGTTTTCGAGACAATAACTAAATTTTTAGCCATTGTCTTGGTTAAAACCATATCGACCCTTTTTTTTTCGGATGGGAAATCATCAAATGACCCCTCCCGCTCTGGGTGGAGCGGAAGGGAGTGTCAGACTCTTACTGACTAAAACCCAGCTACCCATTACTTTCCGCCCGCAGGCCCGCGCCTACGGTGGCCGGGAGTCGTCACGCGGCTCCCGACGCCCGGAGCGTCTCCCACGGTGGCTGGGACGGGAGGCTCTCTCCATGAGCCATCCCGCCACCTCCTTTGCTAGCATGACTGCTTCGCAGAAGGAGGTGACTGCCTCCCACTCCCTCTCGCGCCGGACCATGGCTTGCACCAGGGCCGGACGCGAGAGGTCGCCGCCGCTGCCAATCGCCTCTACGAGGACACGGCGGTGCTCCGCACAAGCGGGGCAGACCTCCACCGTGTGCTCCACCGTGTCCTCTGAGCGATCCTAGCAATGGTGACACCCGGGCGTTTCCTCCCGCCTGATGATGTGCAGGAACCTCCCGAAACTTCCGTGTCCGGTGAGGACCTGCGTCAGGCGGTAGGTGAGGGCGCCGTGGCGCCTCTCTAGCCACTCCTTAAAGAGGGGTCTTATCGCCGCTATCGCGGCGTGCCCTGCGCTGGGTAGCGACAGTCGCTCTTTCCATGCCGCCATGAGATCGCGCCGGAGATCTGTCCGCTCCGCACCGATTTGCCGCGGAAGCGGATCTTCCCCCCGGCGTAGTGCCTCCGCGCGCCCCTCATACAGGCGCGCGAGGACTATCGCCTCCAGATCCCATGGCGGCCCCGACACGTTCCAGTTTGGGGGCCAAACGTCGGAAATGCACCATATCGACCCTCAAGGTATCTTATGGTAAATGGACATAATATGGCTATTTGGTCAGACAATCAGCCTCGAGCAGGCGCTTTCATTTTTATTTATCCTCAAAAATCAAAGTGACACTTCGTCGCATTGTCATTATGAACCCTGAAGACGCAGTGACTGCTGTGCAGTCGAAAGGGCTATGGTTGAGAACCCCAGGCAAGGAAAGCGTTACCAGACAAGATCGGAAGATTTTTCCTTTTACACCTTTCCTAAGCGACACATTATTGTGTTCCGACATCCACGCGAACGAAGTCGCGGGCACAGCTAGTAATAAATAAGATTATAACTACTGACTTGTACACGGTCAAAAATTGGACAAGGAGAATTACGCAACAAAAGCGCTCCTGTCGTGCTGGAGAGGGGAAAAACTAATTTATTTTATTATTCATATGGGGTTTTGACCATACGAATCAGGCACAGATGAATCAGGATTTTGCCTACAATCATGCATAACTCATCGTACATACAGACTTCATTATTTTCATTTTTCTTCACGAATCTATAACCCAAAAGCATCACACGAAGCACAGATTGAAGTTTTAAAACAATAAAATAAATTTTATAAAGTAGGCATTGTAATCAGGATGCCACCTGAACCAAACACAGATGAATCAGGTATTTTCCTTCGTAACACCGGATCTAAGCCAACCAGCCGCACGTCCACCTTCTAGGTCGTCCGTTGCACGACTGGCTTCCCCCCGCGCTGGAAGCTAGACTCTCATTATTATTACCCGACCAAGTACGGTCAAGCGCAGCTTACGCCACATTAATCAGTATTATACGCCGGACACTTCTTTTTTACTTATTTATAAACAGACTAACGTAGTTATAACTAATACACATTTTTTTTGTAAGAGGACAATTCATTTCCTTTCGATATAATTATAATTTATATTGATGTATCAAAGGGAAAATGCGACATCGACCATTTTGTTCCGGAAAATGGCAAACGGACGCGCTATATGAATCAGAAGAACGACCTTCAAATATTTTTATTTTGTACCTAGACAGCAATTATTAAAAAAAAAACATTTGTCCCAGTAAGGGATAAAGCTAAACTGTACAAAAAAAAATATTACATGCCGTTTTTTTAGTTGGTTACAGAAATATACCCACAGACATCGAAAATTTTGTCCCTGAAGAATTACCCTTACCCAGTAACTGGTTATAGAGGTCAAACAGGCAGTCGTTCAATGTAAAATACTGGTATTCAGCTGCATCCGATAAGACTGGAAGCTGACCTAGGCAGATTGGTTGATGTGGCATAAATATTGGTTTCTAGTTATAAGGGCACGTCTTTTTCTTGCTGCAGATTTAGAACGGGTGTCGACAAGAAAAATAACCAGTTGGTAGAAATATCAAACTGACTGCTCATAAAGTCCTATCACAACAGGCCTGGCGATTTCCGATTCCAGCAGTAAAGTTTTTTAAAAGTGTGTATAAAATTACTTAACAAGTTGTATTACTGATTCCTCTACCGTTTTGAGAGAGTGATGAAATAATTTACACAAAGTAAAGTGCCTGTCGGAATTCGAACCTACGACCAACAACTCGTAAGTCGCGGCCGTTACCACTGAGCCACCACTGCTCCTGGCTCTCGTGATGTTCCGCTGTTTGAATCGCGACATAATGTTGCTTAGCAGAATTTCGCATCGTTATTTACGCCGCGGAGGTGTGCTGAGGCCCTCATGCTTACATTTATTTTTGCAGATTTTAAACTTCCGTCAAACAAGAAATGACATCAGTCTAAAAATACTTTAAAAGTTAACCACCAAGAGACTGCGTAACCCTACGCTGAGACCTTAAACCGGGAGAATGATTTGGTGACAAGTAAAACTAGGCCACTTCGGTACTGGTGTACCCAAATATACATTCAACAGCACACTGAGCTACTGGAGACGTACTGGAGGAGGTACAGACTGTCATCAAGTCGCCGCCGGTCGATGTTCACGGGTCATAGGAACGAACACAAGTAGGTAATGACCGTATCCGGGCGAGTCGGCGTGAGCCAGAGAGCTACAAGGGGCCAAGGGGACGGGTTTAGAAGTTATTGCCAGAAATAAAATACTTGACATAATCCATACTAATACTAATATTATAAGTTCGAAAGTAACTCTGTCTGTCTGTCTGTATGTTACCCTTTCACGCCTAAGCCACTGAACGGATTTCGATAAAATTTGGCAGAGTGATAGATTGCATCCCGGGGAAGGACATAGGATAGTTTTTATCGACATACCTCCAGGGCGAAGCCGCGGGCGGAAGCTAGTCAGCCTATAAGTTTCCCCACTTCTGGGACACAACACAGGCCTCTTCCCGATGAGAGGGAGTGGGCCGTAATCCACCACGCGGGCCCAGTGTGAGTTGGTAGATGTCACATGTCTTCGAACTTTTAGTTCTAGGACATGTCAGTTTCCTAACGATGTTTTCCTTCACCGTTTTGAGAGCAGTGGCGATGAAATTATTTACACAAAGTAAAGCGACTGTCTGGTTTCAAACCTACGACCAATAACCGAGTAATTCGCGGTTGATACAACTGGGCCACCACTGCTCCAATAAATAAAATACCTACTTATAATCGAAAACGATTCTATTCGCATATTCCACCACAAAAAGTCCTTATTAACGTGTTGATTTTTCTGCATTTGGTACAGTCAATCGCTTATTAGTAATTTAATGGTGGGCGAGTCAAAAGCTCCAGTAGTGCTATTCTGTAAAAATCTCACCGTGATGATTTTGGTGAAGTAGGCTGTCATTAGAGTCACTCCCTGGCATCAGATGGAAGGACAGCTCACATCACCTAACTTCTCATGGTGAGATTCTAACAGAATCGACCGGCTGAAATACTCGTATTAAAAGGCAATTGGTACATTTTTAATTGTATGCAATAAACTATAGAAAAAAGGACACTAGCGTAGTAAGAGAAAACGACGTTAGCGAAGATAAGAGAAAATATACTTTTTCTTATTTTGACATTTTGTTACCCGAAAAAATAATCGATACCTAATCAAGTCGTTCATCAACTCAGCCTATCGTAGTCCACTGCTGGACATAGGCCTCTCCCAAACTGCGCCACAGCACCCTGTCCTCCACCTTCCGCATCCACTCCACCCCAGCCACCTTCTTTAGGTCGTCCGTCCATCTAGCTGGAGGGCGTCCCACACTACGCAAGAAATCTTGCTGATACACGGTCTCCACGCAAATGTCAAGTCATCAAGTCGTTGCAAAAGCAAAATTCAATATCATACCTTACAAACTGCCTTCCTTAGTCCGTTCCTGTCCTCAATATCAGACCACAAAACCACAAAATACCTATCATTATTAGTATTTTGTGACAAAACTGAGCATCGCTGACTCTCAGTTGTTTGATTCATATGTACTCGTACATTCATACACTTATCATTATTTCATACAATGATAACAACCACTGATAAAACAGTTCACTTATTAAATAATTATTATTGTTTTATTATTTGTCTAACCTCTGAACTTTTGTTGAACAAACACAAATTAATTCATGTTGTTAGAAATTAAGTTTAGGAATGAGAAACTGTTGATGAGTTAGATAATGAATATGTACGTTGTTCTGGGGGTGAGATGGATGTGTAAACAGCTGTATGTTTTCCCCGCTTGTTTGGTATACGACGGTGGAAGGTTACTCTGGGTTACTCCCGCACGCACAGACGATAATGCTACAATAAATACAAATACTTATCACTGTCATTCGCGGACCTTTGACAGACGTTGCGGGTCGTCAGAAGGCCGAAAGTCTGGCAACCAGTCTTATCAAGGGGTATCGTGTTATCCATCAGTAAGTAACTGGGTCGTAAAGGTCAGATAGGCAGTCGCTCCATGTAAAATACATTTTAATTACATCACATGGTATTATATTAATTTGTGTTTTACGTAAGATATTCGATATCCGTGGATATCTCTTTACGTAAAACACAAATTAGGGTCACAAGCATACGACGGGACTACTCAAAAAGAAATGCGAGTGCCTATTAGCTAAACAAGGATCTTCTGGCGCTCGAATGTTGTTGGTAAACGTTTGTGATTTTTTTTTTATAACAAGGTGCTGGAGTTAAACAAGTCCTTGTACAGCGATACCTACACGTTATCCGGGGCAATCGGGCCCCACCACAGACTAAATTATTATTCATAAATCTGTAACTGTACCATAAACGGCCCCTTAGCGTTAGCAAGCTCAAGTGTCAATTTATTGGCCGGCCATATTAGCCGTAGAACCACAGATAGATTCACCTTGATAACGCAAGAGCAAATACTTCGCGTGCCAAAAATCGCACGAAATTACGTTCAAAAATCGTAAGCCGCCACTTTCGTGCTCAGTCCTGTGTACGGCTGGGTAAACGTGAGCGAGAGCGCGAGCTTGTGACGTCATAGTAGGTAGTCAAAAAATGGCAGGTCGTAATACTTGCGTTTTCTAGGTCTATTTATATCTGTGAGTAGAACCGATGACCGTTGGGGTCATAGGTATAAGAAAGGTTGGGGTACCTAAACGTGTTCTTGTGTGGAGACCGCAAATCGATAAACGTAAGGTAGGTAACCCTCAGGCTAGGTGGAGCGACGATCTTCGCAGGATGGCTGTAGCAGCTAAATGAGACTGGCTGAAAATCGAAAAAAAAAACGAAAATCGTCCAGCAGTGGACTGCTGTAGGCTGCCGAATACGATTCAGCGAGGGTAGATGCCCAACTGAGTTCGCCGATCAACACGAGCCGTCTTAAAGCCGAATACGCAAATTGATTCGGGTTGGCTTTGTTGTTCAACAAATACGGCCGAATCCAATGTGCCGAGCCGAACAAGTGTGTAGCGCCCCGTATGTGCAATAGAGTGAAGAATTGAATCTTAAAATGGTATAGTCTTTTTATAGTATACCTACTTACTACGTAAAGGTCGTCCACCTAAAGTAGACTCAGTCTGACGACGGCGGCGGCGCCTAGCAATTTAATTGCATGATTGCCAATTATTGTGTCAGTTTTTAGTGTTCCGTACCCAAAGGGAAAAAACGGGACCCTATTACTAAGACTCCACTGTCCGCCTGTATGTCTGTCTGTCACCAGGCTGTATCTCATGAACCGTGATAGAGACAGTTGAAATTTTCACATAATATGAAGTATTTCTGTAGCCGCTATAACAACAAATACTCATCATCTTCCTGCCCTTATCCCATGTTACTTGGGGTCGGCGCAACACGTTTTCTTCTTCCAATCTCCCCTGTCAACCGTCACGCTATCATTAACTCCCTTCTCTTTCATATCATTCCCCACACAATCCATCCATCTTTTCTTCGGCCTTCCTCTCCCTCTCCATCCATCAACATGTATATTTATAACAACAAATACTAAAAACAGAAAAAAATAATATTTAAATACAACAAACGTGTTTTTTCGGCGTTTTTGCCTTGTGGTACGGAATCCTTCGTGTGCGAGTCCGACTCGTACTTGGCCAGTTTTTTATTTAGCTCAGACACTCTAGGAATTGGTCTGTAGTCTATGCACATAAACGAGGCTAGTTTCTTAGAACTTCAGCAATTCTCGCATATAGGATGAAATCCTACATCTAGAGACACGTCCTTGTACAAACGCCAACACAAAGCTACCCGAAACTGTCAAATTTTCCCAATCAACTTTTAACCTTATGCTTTAGCAATAAAGTTGAAAATCTATTAAAGAAATTTGACAGATTGTGGTAGCTTGATGTGCTGGCGTCTGTGCATAGAACTTCAGCGATTCTCGCTAGGATGAAATATTACTGATTATAATGATTATAATTCTGTAAATACATATTTGTTATGGTCGCGAATCATATTTTAATCAACGTACAACTTATTACTGACCAGCAAATTGCAAAAAACGTAAGAAAATTTGAATTTCGAGAGCTACCTTAGCGCTTCACCCTTATGTGGTCATAGTGAATTAATGGTCGCGTTCAGTTTTATTGATGAAATTAGAAGAAGAAATGTAACGCTACGAACGCTACGGACTGTCTATGGTCTACGGCGTAGTCGAACGATCATAAAAAGCTCTAACTAATGGTGAAATAAGCAAACATGTGCAATGTGCATAAAGTCTTGCAATGGCCATACTGCGACCTGTCATACGAGTATTTTTTAAACAATACCAGACACAACTGTATTTACAGAAAACCTGGTAAACATGAACTCGCGACTCAAACTTAAACATAACGTAACTAAGATGAAGATTGTAAATAAGATGGCCAATTCTCGTAATTAAAAACATTCTAGATCTAATCGCAATATCATCTCAGCTACAATCAATGTCAAAAATTTATGAAAAAAAAAGGCATTTTTGACAGATTGAGACTGGAATTAGAATGTGAACGTTCATAAAAATACTGGAATTGTCCCTCTAATTTGTAAGGCCAAAATTTTTTGCAAATAAATTTGATTAATTTTCTATTCTACAACGTAAATTCGAATGACATTTGAATCGATATTACAACTGTATTCTACAGGATGGCAGGCATCGACGCATAACCTGTTACCATGGATACGGACCATAGAAACGGCTCTATTAAAGGTTAAACTACGCTTGCCACGGTCGATTCGTGGATGGGTGGCCATCGTGGATGGCTTCGTGGGTGGTCTTACGAAGAAGGTGGTCTAGAAGCCGACCCTAACGTAGTTGCGAAAAAAAGCCTTGTAAGGTTGATTTGAATTTAATTTAAAGCCTCAGAAAATGTGCTGTTTCACTCAGCTGGCTCAATGGTTAATCAAAATAACGAGAACCATTCGTCTTAATTCGAGATTTTACAGTAAAAGAGGCTTTCATAACCACTGCAAAGCTTCATATAGCACGCTACGAGGATTTTTAGAATAAAAGGTAACTGGGACTGTTATATAACAGTCCCAGTTACCTTTTATTCTAAAAATCCTAGCCACATCTTTCTGGGACAATGTGAGAGAACCTTGTTTAAATTCAGCCCGGAATACGTGAAAGTATCGCAAATATAAAGAGAAAACCCTCCTTTCTCCGTATTTGCTCCAACCCTATGGATAAACGCACTCAAACCTTTCTCGGAAGTATGTTAATAAATCTCTTTGATCACAGCTTTGCTCGAGAGAAGTTCGCAAAATTGTGAAGATATTAAATTGAAAAATATCTTTCTAGAATTGTAATGGGCTCTAAGATATCGATACTTAGTATGTGGTGGTACTGTTCCCGCTTAATTGAGTTAAAAAAAGCTTCTTTCCCGAGTAAACTTCTCTCTAAATATCCACCTTCACACATTTTTATCTATTAAAGAATCTCAATCATCTTAGAGCTAGATGATATCAAAAAGCTATTAATTAATAAAAACATAATTCAAACCGAGCTCTTTTCAACATCGTCATCTTTGGCAGGATATTTTTTTATGACTTGCAATACTTTGTTTAAAAGATAGCAATGACCAGCAAGCTTTTAAAATTAGTATGTATATAAGTAATATAATACCTATTTAAGTTAGATATAACTAATGTTTGTATAATTCGCCTTATCTCTACAATTTAACCAAATAATTAATAGCCCAAATATTTGTATAGTTTTAATTATAGTTATTACTATCATACGACGCTGCGTTTGTTTCTTATATCGCAGAGGTTAAAAGACTACCTTTCATAGTCAGGGTTGCCAGTTCATTCAACAAATAATATTTAATAATAGATTTCTTTGAACTTAGGTTAATAGTGGCGTTTAATCAAAAGGTTAAATGTTACTCATTATTAATGTCCAAATATTTTTTCCGTTTAACAATCTAAGCACTTTTCATTAGCAAGCAAGCACCACCCATTGCAATCCAAACTAAGAATTTACTAGAACTTAGGTACTAGATACATTTAGGAAATTCACTTTAGTTGCGACTTAGATACTTTAATAACCTGAAATTAAAACGTTTCAAGTACCCTTAAATTATATTTTTTAAATAATGTATTTATAATTTGACATTTTCTACCAAAGCAATAAATTAAGCTATGAGGAAATACTAATACTATATAACTAGTTTGAAGGATTAATAAACAACGTGCGTCGTCATGGAAAGAAATGGACCAAAATATGGTCCTTGCGGCACCCCGTGTACATTGTGTAGTCTTTAGACCTCTAATAGTTGATAATGACTACTAAGAGTTAATAATTGCAAGCAAAAACCTATTGTAATACAAAATAGGGCCAGTAGAAAAGTTACTTTTTAACTTCATTAAGAATTATATGAGATTAACTACATCAAAGGCTTGTATAATTTTTTTTTATTTTAACAAATAGAATTTAATATTTTTTTCAACACACTTGCTCGTAAAGTGGCTCTTATTGAACCGCTTTTAGGTCCATAATGGAGTGTATTACGAACGCGTGCTTTTTCTTTACTTTAATCCACATGTTCTGTAATACCACAGATAACTATTTACTAGTCGGAGACGCGCGCTTTTTTAATCTCAGCAAACCCTGCGTTCCGAATTGGGAAATAATCGATGTGTTCCGAATTGGGAAATAACCGAATTAGCGTGAGCGCGATAACGATAACGATGTCCCGTGAATCGTCATAGATGACGTCATGACATTCGCCATCTTGCGATAATGCCGACCATGCCCTAGAATAATATCACCGTGAGCGCTGTCAAAAATGACAGTGTGTGTATGAGGTTGTGTCAGTGTGTGTTTTGTTTTGAGTTGCATCATCTTTAAATTAAACTAACGTGGCATTTTTGAAATTGTGCTTCTGGCTGACAGTCGCCACCTAACCAAAGAAGAAGAACTGAAGAAGAAATGTGGTGTTTATACAAAGAAATACTGTAATAATATCTTTTTTACATTGTGTAAGCACTGTCATGTGAGCGCGTTCACGAGTGTTCCGAATTGTTGCCAGCTCTCAGCAGTCATAATAGTAATATCTAAATCGGAACGCATGTGAGATGATGCATGGACGTAATATTACGTCCATGGAGATGATGTGAGCGATTATAGCTAATTCGGAAAGCGCCCAAAGAAACTTCATGCCGAAAGAAAAAATCCGCGGGCTATATTTCAATTTTTTTTTAAATAGTCTGTATTGTCCTTGGTCGCAAAATGAACTCGCAGGGGACCACAGACAATTTAAGGTGAATGCGCAGTGGTAGACCGCGAAATTCTTAGGTTTTTTGCAATTTTCAGGTTTGTGTTTATTATATTTTTACTATAGGCTGTATCGGTTTTGTCTGTGCCATAGATTAATATATTTAAAATGAGTCAATGTTGCGCGCGCATCGCTAGTGCTGGCTAGCACGGCGCGCGGGAAAACAAAACCAGCGCGCCATTTTCCATACAAGTTAATATTTAACAATACAAGTCTGTTTTTTTCCTCGCAAGTGTGTTGAAAAACGTCGTATGAAACGCGTGTGCATTAATCAATATACACTCGGCTTTCTTATCGCTCTCGCCTGCGGCTCGCGCGATAATATGGCCTCGTGCATAATGATCAACATAGCACACATGTATCATAATGTACTATTATTATGTACACCATAAATATTACAGATATATATGTAGAAAAATTACAAGGGGTGACACAATGGGCGGTCTTATCGCTAAAAGCGATATTTTAAAGACAACCTTTTAGACGACCAACAAAGATTTTAAGTTAAAAGGATATTAGTTGCAGTTTTCTCAAATACGCATTATTTATAAGTAACTTTATTAAAAGCTTACCCGTAATGGCCATACCTAAGATTTGGTGGACTATCTATAACTTTGAAAGACAAAAAAACAAAAATCATCACACTAATATTATAAAGGCGAAAGTTTGTGAGTGCAGTGTGTGTTTATTTGTTTGTTACTTCTTCACGCTCAAACGGCTAGACCAATTTCGATAAAATTTTGTATGGAGGTAGCTGACACCCTGGATTAACATATAAGCTACTTTTTATACCAAAATTCCCATGAATTCGACACTTATGCGAGTGAAACCGCGGGGCGCAGCTAGTTAGTCTATAAATTAGTGCATTATCTGCTCATCCCGAGTACATGTACACTTAAATTTGGCATGTTTACGATAGCAGATAGGACTATAATTACCGATGCATACAACCTTTGATATTACATATTATTGTTCTTTAGTATTTATGTAAACACTAGCAGCGCCCCGCCTTTTCACCCACGTAAGTTTCGATCCCGTGGGAATATCGGGATAAAAACTATCCTATGTCCTTTCCCGAGACTCAAACTACCAAATTTCATCTAAATCGGTTATGCGGTTTAAGCGTGAAGAGGTAATAGACAGACAGACACACTTTCGCATTTATAAATAAGTAGGATTATTTGTTAGCAACAATTTAGCAGTTTCATGAATATGTTACTGCTTCACATGTAGACTTAATTATTCCTTCCGTGATTAGTTATAACATTATTCAAAATAATTCATTCTATTGGTTTTATTAATGTCATAATTTATGGTATTAATAGTAGTAGTAGTAGTTTGAATTAATACTCGAGAAGATCTTGTATGGGTAAACCATATAAAAAATTGCACAATAACTAAAGAACATTTCAGACCTTTTAGCCGATAAGATTACCTTCTGATAGATAAGGATCTCTCATTCATATGTCAGATTATTTTTGTTATAGGTTATGTAAAGTACCTACCTACTGCTAGAAGTGTCAGCCTAATCCTGCCTGCACGATAATATTAAGTGGGAGTGGTGTGCTGCATTTTGATAACATGATAAGAATTTTCAGCTGCAGATACGAAAGGTGCCGGTAATTTTTGGAGAGTGTATTAGTATTCGATTTAGAATGAAATGAAATGGGGAAAATCAAAACACATCGACCGTAGTTGTAGGTAACTGTTGACTCAAGTTAGGGTTGAATTGCTTTGTTAAACAAGGAAGCCTTTTAAAGACGTGGTCTTGGAAATTTTTAACGCAGGATGCGTTAAAAATTTAACTTGAAAAAATATGTTGGGCTTTCATCACTATCTTTATGATAATAATTCAGCTGTTTCAAAAGTAACACTGCGCACGTGTTTAGTTTTACAAACGCTTAAGATAAATTAAATCACCCGATTCCGATAATTTTGATAAGGATACAATAACAACAGTGGGACACTTTACAATAATGTCACATAATAGGTACCTACACTAATTTCTGCTTGCTGCAGAAATATCGGAATTAGAGCTCCTGACTATCATCTTTGATGATAGTCAGGAGCCTAAAAGCATCCGGTGAGACTGAAGCCGAGCCGGCTGGATTTGGGAAAAGGTGAATGAGTCAGAAACCCAAAAGTCTGACACCAGTCTTATCAAGATTACCCATCATATTATTATTTATTTATTTATATATACATTTCAAATCAAATCGTTTATTGCATTCCATAATGTAATATACTCGTCCATAATGTAATATATTCCATAATGTCATAAAAAAAAATAGACACAATTATGGACCCTGTCGGGCACAGCAAATTTTTGAATAGGTAGAGAGAGTACTTTATTGTACATATCATGTTACCCAGTATCTGTAGGTCAGATAGGCAGTCGCTCCATAAGTAGGTACTGGTGGCAACCGCATCCTGAGAACTGTAGCGGAGAGTTTCGGCTCTCCAATTGTAAAGACGTTTGTGCGGAGGGTGATTGGTACTGACACTAGATAATACGTTGTTTTAATATTATGTTACTAGCAATCTATGGGTTTTTTGTTCTAAAATTTAAGTTAAATTTGTATTTTGTGTTTCACAAACTGTGTCCAAATAAACTTTTTTCTCTCTTTTCTTTCTATGCATTTACCGTAGATGTTTCAAATTTTTACATTTTAACAAGATCAATATTTCACTGATCCTCAAAATAATATTGACATTCTACTCATTATTTTTACTAAGAGGTGGTTATAGCTCTAAGTAAAAAGTTTTTGGGCTTCTAATAATATAATTAGGTCCTTGCCTATGAAATTGCCGATTTTTGATACTGGCTATTGTGAAATCTTTCATTCTATTTAGAATTCCAAATTCAAATTAATTTTATAACATAGCATGAAGTTTTGTTTATCAAAATCAGTTGTTCATTTGATGATATAGCTGTTTCTGTATATTGCGCGATATTTTCGAATATGAGTTCCGTCGTCGTGGCACCCACGCAAGTCAGACAGCACGTTATCTATTGACATGTCTGTTTTTGGTTTGATCGCTTCCGTTCTGGAAATTTTGACCTCAATAATGAGCCCCGTGGCCGATCGGAGACCAAAGTCAATAACGATGGTTTGAAAGCCTTAGTGGAAGCAGATTCATCTCAAACCACGTTGGAACTTGCAGCAGCCTTCAACGTAAGTGATAAATCGATACTGATTCATTTGCTTCGATTTGGAAAGATAAAAAAATTGGGAACCGTACGAACTCACTGAACAACAACAAAAAAATTGCGTCGAAGCACCGCAAAACGGATCGTCTCAAAACTGAGTTACGACTGGAAACTCTACGTCACCCACCATACTCACTAAACCTTGCTCCAACTAATTTCCATTTTTATTCGGAGGTGTTTTTTTCTGTGTGTTTGCCTTGTGGTACGGAACCCTTCGTGTGCGAGTCCGACTCGCACTTGGCCAGTTTTTTAAGACTAACTATTATTATTATAACTATTATTCTGTTGTCATCACATGATCACACTGTACACTGTACAGCTATCTGTACAGGATGGCAGGAACGTCAACGCGCAACCTATTCCCATGGATGATGCACATGACTATGAGCCGCCATGCGTTAACATTTTTCGTCGGTTAGGTACTAAAATAAATAAATACCTACTATTTGAAAGAGGCCCCTTTTACACCGTTCGAAACTAATTAAAAATCAATAAACGTTATCATTAACATAAAATATAAATAAAACTACGATGTTTCAATAGCCTTTAACCTTTTGACCGCCACACGTCAAAAAATCAAAAACGTGCCCTCGGCGTCAAAGTCTGTCATGTAGTCGAACCGTAGCGTGCTGGGCACATTTTACAGGGTTATTTTTGTTAGCCTCTTTCCACTTCTCTCTGTTCAAAGCTGTTAAGGACCAGCACTTGTTGAAGGAGTCCAGCTCATCAGCTCATACAGGGTTATTGGTAAAACCATTAAAAACCTCTTAAGAGGTCATTGTACTCGTCATTATGAACAACTTTTACTATGGGACCAAATCTGAAATCGCGAAAAAAAAATCAGCTGTTCCCTACATTTTGACGAGACAAACGAACATAAATGTAGGGAACAGCTGATTTTATTTTCGTGATTTCGAATGAATGAATGAGTGAATCGTTACATAACTACTTACATGAATGTTTGTTTTTTGCATATTTTTAACTGGTAAGTTAATAGAAATTCATGAAACTAAACAGTTTCAATTAGTTAGCAAAAATAGCTACGTACGGACGCCAGCAGGTCAACCTACCCGAAACTGTCAGATTTTCCCAATCAACCTTGAACCTTATGTTTTAGCAATAAAGTCGAAAATCTATTAAAGAAATCTGACAGATTGTAGTAACTTGATGTGCTGGCGTCTGTACTTCACAATTTATTTAACTCATAGGGCAAACCCACACACAACCCACCCACAAAATGGACCGTCTGAACAGTAAAATAGTAGGTAACCCAGTAAAAAACAGACAGAAAATGGAAAACAATGAACCAAGAAAATATTCTGTCTATCTTGTATTCGACAATCTGCCAATACATTGATTGTAGATAAGTAATAGATATGGGCAGCGGCAGGTAGGTATATAAATGATGTACAGACGCCAGCACATCAAGCTACTAAAATCTGTCAAATTTCTTTAAGAGATTTTCAACTTTATCGCTAAAGATTAAGGTTCAAAGTTGATTGGGAAAATTTGACAGTTTCGGGTAGCTTGATGTGCTGGGCGCGTCTGTACAGCCTACTGTATTTTATATCGGTCCGTATTTCAATCTTCCTGAGTGATCAGACCTGACCTATAACGAAATGTATCGCAATTACTTAAAGACACGACAAGTAGAACATGTGTTGTTATACTATTCAGTTTTACAACATCCCTCCTTTATCCTTACATCCTTACATAGAAAACCATACCATAACCATAATCAGCCTATAATGTTCCCACTGCTGGGACACAGGCCTCCTCTCGGTGAGAGGGAGTGGGCCGTAATCCACCACGCGGGCCCAGTGCGGATTGGCAGATGTCACATGTCTTCGAATTTTTGGTTCTAGGACATGCCGGTTTCCTCACGATGTTTTCCTTCACCGTTTTGAGAGCAGTGGTGATGAAATAATTTATACAAAGTAAAGCGCCTGTCTGGGTTCGAACCTACGACCTACAACTCGTAAGTCGCGGCCGTTACCACTTGGCCACCACTGCTCATAGAAAACAAAGTCACCGAAATGTCTGTACGCGTATAACTTCCGAATGACTGCACCAAATTGGATAATTCTTTTTTTGTTGTGTTCGGTATTGCCAGGACAAGGTGCGCCTGGCGCGCCGCTAGTTATTTATAATTCGAATTAGAAAATTGTCTTTGGGTTATTAAGGGGTAGCCTATTGATTGTAAACATGAAAAAACAAAAAAAAATTGTGTGTGATGCCGCAGTTATTATTGTAGTCACTTGAAATATCTGAATATAGGCGCGTTGGATTTTTTTTGAGATGGGAAAAAAAACCATTGAACTCGCGCCACTGTTACCGTAAGCGACACCGCGCGTGTTTTGTTTATAAGACGAT